>OZ018377.1:4800000-6166944 GCA_963969555.1 Polydrusus pterygomalis
TGTATACTGCTTTACATAAACATGAAATACCTACGAGGGGCAAGTGCAGTCGCAATTGTTTTATAATTATGTTGTGTGAGATATAACTAGTAGTAGTAGTAGTAGTAGTAGTAACATGTTTTATTTAGCAAAAAGCTACAATTAAATAATTTTTAATAAATTTTTTTTAACACATTTTTTAGATTTATTTTTAAATTTTAAAATCTTCTTTTAACAAAAACAGACAGAAAAGTTTGTAAATTGTATCAAATATTAAGTATCATTTTGTTTTTTAATTAAATGTTATTTTAAAGTTTCAATGATTTTAGAGATTTAATAGAATTTTCCAAACTATTATATTCTATCAAACCTTTATAAAAAATAAATTTATAAGCTATGTATTAGACACTCTATCAACATAAAAATTTTGATTAGTTCTTGTTTTATAATTATGATGGTCATAATCATAATTAAAAGAACAAACATTTTTTAAACAATCCGGCAATAAATTATTTTTAATTTTATATATAAAGATACATACTAAATAAAAAATTAAATTTCTGACATTCAACCAATCTAAATTTTTCAACATAAAATAAATTTTTGTACATTTGTCACAAATAATCCGCATTGCCTTATTTTGTAAAATTTGTAATTTATCAAATATTTCCTCACTAGCACAATATAAAATGGATCAACAATAAAGAAAATGTGGTAATATATTTGTATTAAATACAGTTTTTTTAGAAAACAAAATTAAATTAGAACTGATTCTTTTAAAATAACCTACTTTTCCGGCAATCGTCGATATGATACTTTCAAAATAATTAAACAAATTTAATTTTGAATCAATGATTATCCCAGAATGTTTAAAACTGTTTACTAATTCCAATTTTTTACCATCAATTGCAACATTTATATTTTGACAATTTATATTATTACCCATAATCATACATTTAGTTTTTGAAATATTTAATTTTAATTTATTTACTTTTAGCCAATTTAATAATATATATATCTCAGAATTTAGAGTATTTAGACCATCAAACATATTTAAAACATTAATGTAATTTAAGGTGTCATCAGCTAACATTTGTAACTTACACATTTTTAAAACTAAAGGTATATCGTTGATGTATAAAATAAATAATATTGGACCTAGTATACTTCCTTGAGGAACTCCTATATTATTTATTTTTTTATTTGAAAATGTTTTTGAAATTTTTGTTTCTTGTGATCTGTTAATAATAACTCAATGACTCAAGTTATATCTAACGAGAAAATATATTAGCCTGTGGAGTTTTCGTTCCCCCTATTATCAGTTACAACAATTAAAGTAGTTTTATTTATTACTGCACTGCCTGAAGCACACAGCATACCACTCATACCAGAGAGTATACAATATACAGGTCATTATAAAATATAAAAAAATTAAATATTTCTGACTGCCCCTCGCCTAAAACTTCATCAATTTTATTCATTCATACTAATACTAAACATTCACCGCCTAACATAAATAACTTTTGTTAATAATATATACCTATCTCTAACCGTTTTGGAGATATGAATTATAAAATTAAAATTAAAGGGTTAGAGATTAGGTATATATTATTATCAACAAAGTTACTTAAGTTCTAATGGTGTATCCAAAAGTGCTAAAATATACAGGGCCTTCCATTTGAAATAGCAAAGTTGGCCTTAACTTCCGGTATAACCATAAGTCAATAAGTGATTGAAACGTAACAATATAATAACTTAAAAGTTCAAAGTCAATTATTCCTGCCTCCAAATTTTAATAAAGATTACTTTACTCGTTTTCGAGATCTTTTATTAGGCCACTTACCGTGAATGACACTGTATAGGGAAATTTTAACTCGATAAATAGTATATTAAAGTACACGTTTCATAAGAAGCGGTTTTAGCGCACGCGTCTATTTTAAAAAACGAGTTACGAAGTGGCGAGTTTTTTAATTGACACGTGCGCTAAAACGCCTTATGAACCACGTGCTTTATACTATTTTTTCTATTTGTAGTTTTTTCAATAAAAAATACATATTTAAAAAGAAAATAAATCCTTTAAATTTTTATGTCTAAATTTTATGTTGGTAATACTATTTTTTATCATAGTAACCTCTGGACAACAAAAATTATTTTGCGAACTGTCATTTTTTGATTTATTGACCCATTTTCACCACGAGATTCTAAAGTTATTTTAGCGATATGAGATTTGAAATTGGACGGAATACGTTGTGTGATCCTTGTACATTCGGTACATATACAGAGCGTTCGGAAATTCGGGCGATTTGCTAATTTTTTTTTAATTTCAAAAGACGTGATTTTACGTCAATTTTTCAATTTTTCAATTTCAATGTTACCAACATCAAATAAAGAAAAAACGCGTATCGAAATAGCTTCATTGTGAACTTCATTTCAAGTTCATAATGAACTTATTATGAACGTCAAATAGAAAAAAGCATTTACAATCGTTTAAAGGCCTTCTATGCCTGGAATATTATAGGTTTTATTTAAATAAAAGCCGATTCAAAAGACATTTTAAATGGTGGAGTATAAATTTTGTATTACAAAAGGGACCACAGTAAAAAATGTAATTTCCAATTCGCATCCGAATGATAATTACTTTTGAAACTCCCTCACTAAAACGCCGCCATACAGTTTTGTAACTTTGTTAAAAAGCCATTTTGTAATTTCATATTTAAATTTTGTTAATGCTCTCGCGATATTGTGTGTTTGATATTGTTAGTATTATTATATTACAAAAGGGAACGTTTCGTCGAATTTTACATTGCACAGTAACACAGTGAAAAAGCTTTGAAAAGAAGTCAAAAGAAAAGTGATTAATAAAAATGTTGTTATGTGGCTCGTGACAGAAGCTGTCAAGCAATTTTCCATTTAAAAATTATTTTTGACACAAAATTAGCCAATTGTGACTGGTCGAAATTAGAACGAGAGAAATTGTCACTTATAATCTGCCTAGAGCAGACATTGGTGCAAGGTGCAAGTTTTTTGAAGCTCACGGGAGATTCGGCAAAAAAATCTCATGCGAAAGCTATTTGAAAATAGAATTAAAATGGTGACATACACAAGGAACATAATACAACCCTTTGCCGGTAAAATTTTCGGCTGGTATAAAAGTTTGTTGCTTGGCACGTTTGCGAATGAAATTCTCGACAAAATATTGTCAGAAATTTCGTGAGCGAAATTACCAAAAAGCAACAAAATTGAATAAAACCAAGAGAAAATTTTGCCGATACAAAATTTTAACTTAACAAAACCTAATCAACTCTTGTTCCCAACACCTTGTTTAAATAGGGCAGACACAGCGGAATATCGATGAGAATGATTTGTTGTTATTTTATGCTTCTTCGTATCTATTCCAATTCTTTCCGCTGAAGTTTTGGTCCACTTAGATGCTGTATTTATTCCTAGTGGAGTATTTTTGAACCATCAACATCCCTTCTGCCAGTTTGGATGAACGGAGAGAAATAGTCTGTCTGTGGAAATGTTTGATCCTGTTTTTTCCAATAATTTTAAAAATAATCTTACTTTGATGAATTTCTTACCAACCATTTGCTGTTTGCCAATCCTTTTGTTCCACCTTGAGCTGTCTTGAAAAAGATGCTGTTATATTCCATTCGTCCGGTAAATTCTCCCAACTCCCTTTGAAAATATTGAATTTTGCAATATACGGCCTCATTGCCACTCCAAGCTAGTTCACATGCGCAGAGATGGAAAAACTTTTTTTGTGCTTCATCGGGGTTTTCTTCATTGTAGCTTTATATTATTGTTAGTAAATCTTTGGTAGATAATGCTTTTGAACTTACTTTCCTCTTTTCCTGACAACTTTGGAGCTACTTTCTCTTTGCGCCTCTTGCCATTCGCGCATTTTGAAAGGAAATATCCGTAAAAGGGTCAACCTTTATTTCGTATTCTGTAAAATACATTTCTTGAATTATTTTTGCTGCAGTGTTCCATTTAGCCTTAAAGATTCTTTATAGTGTTCGCCATTACCCTTCTCCATATTTAAGGCGGAATCTTCGAGGATTTTCGCCAGTTCAATCACAGTAGTACATTTTTCCAGTTTATAATTTCTTACCATTAGAAACTCTGAGAACTGTGTCGAAATTAAGTTCTTGGATTTCTGTGTGTTAAGTGGAATATTTTCAGCTATCGATTTTTTTATTTCTTGGATACCCAAATCTTGCATTTTCGGGGGGTAAGTGCACAAGTGCATTAAAATTACCGATAATTTTTGAATGAAATGTGTTTTTTTATAATTGCAAAAGTTTGTTTTCATATTTTCGCGAAAAAGCCCGACTCCGCAGGAGGATGGCATTTTCGTAAAATATGAAAACAAACGATTGCAATTTGTAAAAAAACACATTGAATAAAAAAATTATCTGGTTATTTTTATGCACGAGTGTAATTTATTTGAATATTTCCCAAATTAATTAAGAACTCGAATCAAGTAAATTTAAATATTTTATTTAACAGAAAATACTAACAATAAAATTAAAATGCTTAAAAATTACAAGAATTGCAATGAAAAGTACAATTATTGTAATTAACAATATTTTGCTTTGAATTCGTAGACATGGTGGTTGATGCAGTCAACGAGCGAGAGCTTATTTCGGCGGAGGACTCTCTTGAGCTTGACGGTTGGTCATTGTCCCGCATTTTTTCAATCAAAAGCATATGGTGGTTCTCATCCATCTGAATGTAAGGCGTCAGTGACTTGGTATTTGAGTGTCCACTTAGTTTAATTAACTGCTGTTCTCCAACACCTTTTTTGGCAAGTTTTGATACGGCGGTTGCTCGTAAGCTATGATTCGTCAGTTTGATATTTTTATTGGTGAGGCCTAACTTTTCCGCTTGTGTAGAGGTCCATTTATTCATCAAATTTCGTCCAACCGGTATGCTTTTGTACCATTTTCCTGATTGCCAGAAAGGATTCACGGTGAGAAAAAGTCGTTTGCATTTTATTGCTTGCCTTTTCTGCATGAATTTCTTATATAGTCGGATAGGGCAGATGTTCGGGTTTACTTTATTCCTGACCAACCATTTCGAGGATGCGCAGGGCTTATCTCCTCCTTGAGTAGTCTTGGTAAAACGCGGATTGTACTCTATTCGTCCCGTCTTCTGACCCGCGTGATCCAGTTCTTCTTTAAGATAGTTTTTTAAACACCTTGGGCCTTCTCCTCCACGCCAGACCAGCTCGTAGGATAAAACAAAAAACATCTTTTTTTGCAAACCGTCGGGGGTTTCCTTGTCGCAAGTCTCTACTATTTTGATGAATTCGTCGTGCTTTAGAAAAACTGAGCTTTGTTTTTTTTTTCAGCTCCTGCTGTAGTTGTTTCCGCTTAGCATTTTTGGCATCACGGGATGATTTGAACTGAATATCACTGAATGGGTTGAAAATAATATTGTAATCTCTGTGATACTTATTCATCAACAATTTAGCGGTAACATTCCATATAGTTTTCACAGTATAATCTTTATAGTCCTCGCCATTTTGCTTTTTCATATTAAACGCCCAGTCCTTCAAGATATCTGCCAGTTTTGAAACATTAGTGTTTTCATCAAGAACGTGCCCCCTTTCCTTGCAAAAACACATGAACTGCCGCCAAATATAGTCGTGATTTGATGCAGTATTCTTTGGAATGGCTTCTGTTATTTTCTGCTCTATTTCGAGGATAGATTCTTCGCCAAAACGAGACATTTTTGTAGTAAAATTACGTCTACGGAAAAGTTCAATAGCGTTGTTTACAAAAAAACAAAAAAATTTACGTTGCCACGGGTTATCCCAATGCAAAGAGATAGTTAGAGTCGATTCACTAAGTCAACCTGCAAGATGGCCGACATGTCATATGACAAAAGTCATAATCCAGCTAAATAAAATAAATTTTTGCATTTTCAATGACTTTTGTCATATGACATGTCGGCCATCTTGCAGGTTTACTGAGTGAATCGACTTTATTAACAATTCTTGACAAAATGAAAGGAAAACATTCGTTGACATTGACTTTTTTGTCTGCTGTCACTCAATAAGATGACGTTAATTGTCAGAATATTACATTTTTTGACGTTTTTTTGACGTTTGTTAACAATAAAATCCCGCTTTGACATTTCGTCAACAATATAAACTTGCGAAGCAATTTTCGATTTCTGGCAGTGCTGTTTTCGCTGTAATTTTGCGAAAATTGCATTTCTCTTATGGGAACTTTAACATATGAGGGAAATATTCGTTTAAATTGCTCATTTTGTCTTTTTCAAACCAGGATGAAATTTGTCAGACTAACAATAGTTTTTACCTGACATCACCTATCAAAATTATGCCGCTGAAAAACCATCTTGTTGATTACATCCAGGTGTATATAATTTAGTATATTAAAGTATAAGTGGATATTAAGGTCTTTAAACCACGCGCGATTTTGCAAGCACGACGGCGCAGCCGGAGTGCTTGAAATAGAGCAAGTGTTTTAAAGACCAGTTATCCGCGAATACATTACATTATTTTTTTTTATTGGTACACTTATTGGTATTTATATTACAAAAAATGGAAATAATAACTTAGTAAGTAAGTGAAATGGTTGAATTCGTGATGTGATATACCTGTCGTTGTCATGTCAGTATAAAACACTTTAGTGAAATAGTCCTTATAATAACACAAACTTCACTGTTTCTATTACAGCTGTCAAGCCAGGGAGATTTCCGCTTATTAATCTTACAGATAGGAAGATTTCGGAAAAAATGTTGTAATAGCAACATGTCAAAGTGTCTGATTGCCTAAAAATGACAGGAATAAAATTTTCTCCATAATTTTTTCATCTTTTTTAGTTGACAATATTTATACCTACACCGCCTGTGCGATCCAATGTAGAATGGAAAATACAATGTCGTCTTGCGGATGCATTCCTTATTTTTACCCATCAGCACCCAATTTCCCAGTTTGTACCCTGGATAAACTGGATTGTGTTGCGAGAAATCTGGATAAGATCAAAAATATCGACAGGCGCGACTGTCAATTGGGCTGTAAAAATACAGTTTATGAGGTTGAGGCATTGAATATTGAAGAGTTAAGTAAAGAGGTTTATTAAGTTTATTGTACCGTGCAAGCAAAAATTATTTGCATCAAAGAGGGCTTGGTTTAGATCACAATGATATGGGGACGATATATCTAACCAAATCTAGGTTAAAATTTTGTCAAATTCATATTATGACATGATATGCCAAACTGAGTAATAAAATAAGTAGACAAATACAAATTTATTTTTGTTGTTTACAAAATTAACAAAGTAAGAATATACAGAAAGAAAAAGAAAAATAATTACATAAATTGCTGAAATTTCTACCATATGCTCCAAGCATAAATTCACACGTCTCGTCATATTTTTAAAAGTGTCGACCAGCATCTCTGGAGGAATGTTACCACATTCTTGGATAATCCTTTCTTGTAATTGTTCCAAATGTGCAACTGGTGTTTTAAAAATAGGGTTTTTTAAATGAGGAAAAACGAAGTAATCCATAACCGTTAAACAAGGTGATCTAGGTGGGAATTCAATGTCTGATCGAAAACTGATCAATCTGTCATCGAAAAAATTGCGGAAGTAGTTAATAGTTTCGGCGGCTGTATGGGCGGTTGCACCGTCCTGTAGAAAATATCCAAAACGTAGTTCGTCGACAAGTTATTGCTCCACAAATGGATTGAAAATATTGTCTTTATATCGCTGTGCTGTAACTGTGTCATGGGAAAATAGGACCAACAATTCTTCTTCGGGAAACAGTCAACCAGACACCAATTTTTTGAGGGAGCAATGTGGACTCTACAAAAAAATGAGGATTTTCACTACTCCACATGCGTGTATTCTGAGAATTCATATCGGAGAGGTGGAATCAGGCTTCATCCGAAAAAAATGTCTAATAAATCATTTATTTCCAATAAATTTTGGGTAAACCATAGAGAGTAATTCCTGCGCCTTTCAAAATCTGCGGCTTGTATTTCTTGGAATACTTGCACTTTATAAGGAAATAAATTTAGCTGCTTCTTAAGAATAGTCCTGCATGTTCCATAAGATCTTCCTACTTCTTGGGACAGACGTCTTATACAATTTGTTGGCGTATTTTGCATTATTTCACGAACGTTTGCAACAAGTTCTTCTGTTCTAACAGATGGTCTTCCTGCTCCTTTTTAGTGTTGTATAGAACCTGTTTCCCTAAACACAGTCACTGTTCTTTTAAGGCAATGATAAAAATCCCCAGCAATAAAAACAACGTTAGGAAAATGTTCGTGAAAATCGTCCATGCACAAACCCGGATTGTATTGATACTCACCATTTACTCTAACCCCGTTTCGAAAATACGCTTCAACCATGAATGTTTTGGGCTGTTTCGTAAAGCCCATTGTGTGAATTATTTAAGACATTGGAAAAATTAGCGATGAATCAAATTACTTGTAACGACTGTCAAAGATGACGCAATAACTGATTGATTATTAATTCAGGTAGTTACTGACACCCAACAGGTATTAAGCTCTACGGCCAAGCATTACGTCCTTAAGGTGGGTCCAGACCCAACGCGCTGCGCCGCTCTGTGCTGCATCGCGCCGGCAAACTCCGCGCGGAACTGCACAACTCGGCGCATAGCGGCGCAAAACAGCGCAAAATTATTTGAAGGAATTTTTGATTATAGCTTGTTCCAAGTGGCGCGCGCGCGCGTATAAATATGGAATACCACAAAAGAGTTCAAATTGCTGCTGCTGTCATAATTATTAATAATTTTAAAAGACAACAAAGAAGTAATTTTAGCTTTTACAGCAGCAACATCGCATCCCACGTCCGAAGAAATTTTCATCCAAGCATCTTGTTTTTTTGATGTTATGGTAGTTATTATTTTTGGGATCCCACAATTCAGGTTTTTGGCTATAAAGGTCAATCAAATTTTCGATAATCTCATGTGTCCATTCAATTTGTGTAATAATTTTCACGTTTTGTTGAAATTGGGTGTAATTTACTCTTTTAAAAATCACAAGGCACAAGACACCGTCCAAATCAAACGCGCACAAACAAACGTTTTCCTTTGATGTACCGACATTTACCGGGTCGTGTTCGCCCCGTGTTGCAGAGTAGCGCAATCTGGCGCGATTTAGCGTAGGGGTGTTACAGTGGAACTGGACCTGTTCTTTTGGAATAGGTATCATCTGCCTATTCCGCGTACCTATTACCTATTACCAGGTACCTATTCCAGGTCCGTTGGCACTGTCACATGTTTGATTCTCTGGTTTCATTGTTATTTATTTTTCAAGTTGTCAGGTACAGGTACGATGTAGGGAATGGAACGGCTACAGGTTTTGCTTTAAATTTATACTTATAATATGTTTATAATATGGCGAATATGACGTTGCCGTTACAAGCACATTGCAATAATTAAAATAATCTCACTAAATAAAGATAAAAAGGACAATAGTAATAAATAAAAAATATTGTAATAATTTATTGGGCAACAAAATATAGCGTAGGTATTTAATGTAGGATATGCAACCAGCAAGGAGGAATTAATTAAAAAGGCAACATATATGGAGGATGTACCTATGCCTATTCTTCATATATTTCTTTAAATAATAGGCCTCCGTTACAATCAAATCTTCCAAAAAAGTCTGGTGCGAAAAATATTAATCTGTTACAAAAATGTATAGCCAAATTTAATTCAAACAATCAGAAACTGCTGGCCACGCTGGAGTTCTAGCGGCCTTCTTTAAAAACTCGTATCGGCCATGCAGCCGGAATAGGGCCAATCGCCGGAGCGGCGTTTAAGTTTGACCTGGAATAGTTTGGACCTGTAATAGGTATTTGGAATAGGTTCGGGTTTGGAATAGGTACAGGTCCAACTAGGTACGAGAAAAAGCTATTCCGTAACATCCCTAATTTAGCGCGTGTTGCCGTACAAACCAATGAAGCCGCGCTGCGCTGCGCCGCTTAAATCGGCGCAGCGCAGCGCGGTTGGTCTGGACCCACCTTTAGATGCAAGGGCCTCTTTGATGCAAATAATTTTTGCTCGCACGGTATAATAGATTACAAATCTTTCGGAAAACATATTGGATAAGCTAGAAAATGCAATGAGTTCTATAATAATAAATTTTGTATTTTTTAAAATTTTAGTGGTGATGGTGGATTTACAAAGACAATGGAAGTGGAATTTAGCTCCTGGCCTATGGCAAGATATAAAAGGGAGGTACTATTTGGATGGGTGGATCTTTTAGGTACCTATACCTATTATAAGTAGGGTCCGGATTTTGTATTTTTCCACCAGTAAAACCACACAAAACATGTGTAGGGAATAACCAACAATCAGTTAGAACTTATTTGGTTTTTATTTTTACCATTTCTATTTTGTGCGGATTATTTACAAAAGTTGAGAATAGTAAACAAGGTAGCTTTAGACAGTGCCTTTTTTCGTGCGTTAGCGCATACGACATTTTGTGCAGCAGCGCATGCAATATAGGGCATAAAACCGTACCTTCTTATATCGTGCAACGTATAATTTACACTGAAATTGATATCGGTGGTGCGTCTTATTGCACTTTTCAACATAGATGTTGTTAAGTTTGGAGGTTTGTGTGCTGCTTTTATTAGATCGAGAAATAAACAACGTAAACGGACGTGTCGGATACGGGAATTGCTGAGGAAAAGTCCTATTTCTTCAAGCTCTTAATAAACTTTTAATAAATCCTAAAATAAATCCTATATAGTAATCGCAAATCTAATAGTTGAAATTGTAGTTTCAACACTAGCAAAATGCATTTAACAAATCAAGGAATTCAAAAAAAATTATCCAAACAACTAAAAATGTTGTTTGTGACGAACCCTGTATAGTAATTGCAAATCTGATATTCGAAATTTGTAGTTTTAGCACAAGCAGACGTTTTTTATAAAAAATAACTTTTTCTTTTATACCTACTAATAAAAAAGTTTTTCGTCTTCCAAAATCTATCAATGGACACATTGTATATTAGTAAGTTTTTACATTTTTGAATTTTTAGTATCTTTCGGAGGTATAGCAGGACTCTTCCTAGGCTTCAGTCTTCTCTCGGGGGTGGAGATAATATATTATTTTACAATACGAGCTTGCGTGGCCTCATTTAGAGAAAGAAAAGATCTGGATAGGTAAGACCTGAATAATAATATTTTTAATAATTGAATGGTTTGAAGTTATAGCACTATACAAATTTTAATACTTTTTGAAACCTTTTTCATCGATTCGATGACCTACTAAAATGTTGACAAAATAGATTTTTTGGTTTTGTAAATTTTTGAGTTTAAAAAATCAAAAACATAAATATTACCTATATTTTTAGAATTCGCAAAGCAAATCAAGAACGACCGAAACCACCTTACGATTTAAGTTTGGTGCCATATTTCGTAACAGAACCACTGCCAGGACGAGGTATAGATGAAATAACTAAACGGTATAAGGCTAAAAGATTTGGGCTTCAACTTGGGAAAAACAAGAACGTAAGTTTAAAATTTGGCCTCAAAAATAATAGGCATCAACAATGCGACAATTTTAACAGTGTTTGTTTGAAGGTGGTAGACAATGAAGCAATATCAAAAAAATTACCTTGTCGGACTTCGATTGTCTTTATTTGGTTACTTAACACAACGTTTCGGTTAGTTAGTATCTCTGACCGTTTTCAAGTGTAAACGAAATTATAATTCCAAACTTACTGTCTTAAATAAGTAGAGTGCAAACCCGGAAATGGAGTCTCCCCCCACTCCTATGACGTCACACTTGACCTTGACAGCACAAGTGTGCAGGTGTTTATTTGACCTTGAGGTGTGTAGTTGACCTTGAGGTGTTTATGTGTTCTTTGTTTACTCATGTGACCTTGGCCAAACTCTTTGGCAGTTGTTTTTAATGACCTTGGGTTTATTCACTACCTTAGATGTCGTCGATGTCCTTGACCACCATGAGTGTTTCTACCCCTTACAGTGGCTACTCGACTCTCATTGTTGTCGACCTTGAAAATTCCTATAAATTTGATTCACCTTCTAAACTGTTTACAGTCACACAAGCATAGCAGTAGTATTAACTGTGGCATTGAAAAGTGAATAGAAATATTTTTGTATTGTGTGTGTGTGTGTGTGTTCCGAGTGTATATCGAAGGTAGTTTAAATTGTTTTATTACATATTTCAATAATGAACATTTCACAGCAAACCTTGAGTGAAATTAATAATACGATAAACAAAGATATGGAATTTCCTGAGCGTAGAACGATTTCAACCTTGGAGGTGGGAAAAGTTTATATCATTAAAAAGCTTCAACCAACCACATCACGTTTTGGTAAAACTATTGTTGCCACGTTATACGATTCATTACATGATGCAACATTTCAAACATTTTTACCTAAACGTGCTGTTGATGTAATTACTGTCGATATTATCGATATTGTAAATATATCAAGCGATAAATATACATTAACTTATTTGGGGCAAAGTTTAAATGGATCACCGGGAAATGTCAAACGATCAATTATAAATTTTGGTTGCTTGGAGTAACCTTTTTAAATTTTCATTTAATCCTATTGTTTATCATATTATTTAATCATTAGCTGAATATGTAATATAATAGTGGAAAACAACAACACACATGTGAGGAAGCACATACACAATAATTTAAAGTATTTTCTATTTAAGATGTGTGACGAAGACGCTATTAGAGCCGCTCAAGATTCATATATTAATGAATTATCACATAAATTATGTGATATGGGTGAAGAAGCTCTTAAGTCAACCTGGGACCAGCCCGGTTTTGGTTTGTTTTTAAATCCAAGTCAATACAAAAAGGATATGGTGGATTCAATACGTTTTGCAGTTGGAGCTCATCTTTGCCAAAAATTCATATATGGTTCCATTGGTTTAGATGAATTTTGTACTGGTATGTTTAATGAACAGCTGGAAAAGTTTCTTATTGACATCCCAAATATTTCAAAAGAAACATTGTTAAATTATGGTAAGATGGACGTAGACGATGATGGTGACCATAACAAAGATGAAACTGATACCAGCAACTTGGGGATTAAAGAAAGCAAAGAAGAATTGAATAAAGAAGAACAAGAAGATGAAGAAAAAGAAGTAGAAGTAGCAGAAGAAGAAAAATACAATTCCTTGTATGTGTGTTGTGGTGGTGGTGGTGGTGCCGTCAGTAATGGGGAAGCAATTAATGATTGGTGCAGCAAATGCATTAACCTAATTTTTTATAATGAAAATTTGTAAATAAATTATCTTTTGTGTAAAACCATGTTTTATTTCCACCAACACATAAATAAGTATATATAAGTAAATGTAATATTAAAAACAGATTAGTTGTAAAGAGAAATGGGTCGTGTTAACAACACAATTGATAAATTTGGGCGTCATAGGGTAAATCAACAACAAGTGCAATTAGTGCGTGCTTTGCCTGGTATTGGTTTTAAACTAACCTCAGATGGACAATATGACATTGGTGGAAAGACTTTATCAAATGTTGCGAGCCCAACTAAAGATAATGATGCAACAACTCGAATATATGTTTTTAATGAAATTCACACTTTACGCAAACAGGTATTTGAAGCAATGAATAAGGATTACTTTCCCCATTTCAATAAACTTCAAAGTGATTTTGAGGAAAAAACTAATAAGGTTATCTCAGACCTTGAGATGAGAATTGTAGCCCTTGAGAAAGGACGAACAAACGCATCCACCTATTTAGTCGTGCCAAGGTCAGGAAAACCAAAAGTAAAATATTGAACATCCAACTTCATTGGTTTACCCACTCCCAAAAAATCCTTGAAGGTCAAATTAACAGAAGGTTATCTGTTATGTATAAATACACACACACACTAATAGTGGTTACTCATTCTGTATACCTACATCCATACGTATCTGTCAAGTATTCTTCTCAAAATTAAAAAAAAAAATGTCATCTGAACGTCAAACTGCATTGGTTTACCCATTTTCCAAAAATGGTCTTCAAATGTGTTTCAATTGCGAGCATTGGGAAATAATAGGAGGGACGAGAGGTTTCTGCGATTGGTGCACAAAAGAGTTCCCAATACAAGAACAATCATCGTCATCAACAAGACCAAATCCAACTCAAACACCTAATATATTGGGAGGTGGTGGTGGTGTCCCATCCCAATACAACAACCCAGCCGAAAACGTTGTAAGCGATGAAGAGGAGGATGCAGGAAATAATACAATAAGTCAACCAGTAGGACGAAGCCCATCACCATCAATGCCGGATGCACCGCTTGACACTTCAGACGAAGAGTATTTCAATGGTGGTGAGGATTGTGATGATGATACAGATGATGACGAAAATGAAGAACGAGGATTTCGCGCCATCTGCTTACGGAAGGATGAACTTCTCCAGTTTGGATATAGACCATAGTATATAATAATAAAAAATGTAAAATATGTAATAAAACAATATTTTAGAATTATAAGCGTTTTTTATTTCTTTTTACATACATCATCAATTATACAATATTAGACTTATTTATCCAAGAGTTAGCTTGGTTTGGAAACCCTAACCATTTTACAAACAACTGATCAACGTGATTTTTCTTACGTTTTCTGAGAATTTTTTCCACTAAATAAACATCTGGGCTGTTTGTTTTCTGCAACTCTGGCTCGTAAAAACATCCTTTAATCGGCTGTCCTTCTTCCAACGATTCCAATAGGTATGTTGGTGGGTTGGTTACATTAACTTTTGATATTTTAAACAGTTCCGTTGACCAAGAAGGTGTATATCCTTTGTCAAATATACTCTTATATTTGCTAATACGAACAATATCACCCAAACGGTATTTTCTTTTTTTTGGAAAGATTTTCAAATAGTCATAAGCATTAATTGGCGTATCTTCTTTCACATCTTTCGGTTTCATTCCAATAGTTCGATGTTTAGTGTTGTTATAAGTTTTCGTTATAGATGGTAATATTTGCAACCATCTATATGACCCCCTAGCTGAGAATTGCTTATACAAATTATTTTTCAGAGTTCGTATAACGCGTTCAACAATAGCAGCTTTCTTTGTGCTGTAGGTGGAATAATGGTTTATATTATATTTTTTCATAAGAGCTTGAAAGTTACTATTATAGAATTCTTTTCCTTGATCACTATTCAAATTGGATGGTGTATATGAGGCCTCTTTAATTATGCTCTTCATCGCATTAGTAACTTCAACACCGGTCTTGTTTTTAACAGCTCTAGTATAAACAAATTTTGAGTAACAGTTTATACAGACGACGATGTAACGGTAACTATCGTTTTCATCAGCATATTGTTGCATTTCAGCCAAATCAATTTGCCACAAATCTTTATATCCCTTTATTATAGTGTGTCTTCTATTAAAATTTTTTCTTGCATTTCTGTGTAGTTCGTTTACAATTTTAAGTTTTTCGGGGCTAGGATCCATAGTAGCTTGTCTTAAGGTTTGCTTAACACTAATGTAAGTAACTGATTGTAATACTTAATATATTATTCCCTCTTCTCGAAGTTCTTCAATAATTGACATAATTTCATTATCATGCCCTGTATGTCCGGCTAGTTTTGAACTCCACAATAGGCGTAATCGATCCACCAACTCATTGGGTTTATTCCAATAGACATATTGAGATTTCTTCGATGATAGTGTCTTCTTTACTGGCAACCGAGTTTTAGCCGTCTTCTTTTGTCGCACTACTCCAGCGCCAAGTTTAGTTCCCTCAATTAATGGTTTAATGATTTGCTTATATTTTGGCCATCTAGTTTCTGTTAAACCATTATTTTTATCATACTTGATGTATGCGGCATTTGTTACGTCCAAAATATCTTTGTAATTTTGAAGAGTGTCTTTATTCAATTTATCTTCGTTGCCTAGGATTTTTGGTGATTTTAGGAAAATCAGATCATAAAGATCAGTATTACCATCAAGTCTAGCAATATTTCTCTCGTTTTTATATAATGCAACTTGTCCATTATTAAAACGCACCTCCGCGTTACCGATATAAGTTTTTTCTTTATTAGTTTTTCCTAATCCATAATGAACACCATAAACGGTATCATAATGAGATGGGTGCTTTTGTAACCCTAATAAATAGTTATGAATACGTTTAGAAGGTGATGTAGATGCATTAGATATATTTGATGTTTGTTCCGACTGGTTTGATGGAGATGGTGTTGCAAAAACCGATTCGTACTGGCTATGCTTTGGTGTAGATGTTTGAAATGTTTCATTCAACAATTCATCAGATTTATCTTCATCTGATGCATCAGTCGATATATTTGATAAGTCCCTAGTTTTGCTTAAAGTGCGACGACTTGTTGGTTTAGTTTTAGTGTGTGATGGAGACGGTTGTCGTTGCTTCTGCTGCTGCTGTCGTTGTTTTACTACATTGGATATGGATGATAGTGGTTTAGTAATCGGCTCGTAAAACTTTTCTAAATCGACATGACTTTGCTCTTTAACTGCTTTAATTTGCTTAAATTTTTTTCTCACAGCATTGGTAGTTTCCAATAGCTTACGCTTTAAATCGATTTCTTCATTCATGATGTTTTCAAATTAACGGTCAATGGTGAAATGAACCTCTAGGGTTACATCTATAAATATATATATCTATCAAATCCCTTGCGATATCTCCCCGCATTGATTTCACTATCTTTATCGATAACTAAAAAACCATACTTATTATCCCAACATTTGGCACACATCTCTTGAAATTGCGGAAACATAAGATCGGGTGAAACATGGTCGGAAAATATGTGTCGCATATTCATCTCATCCTGTTTAAACATTATAATAAAGTTGGCATTATCTCGCACTAGTTGCTTTGGAACACGTGAATATGTTTGGGCTAAGTAAAAGGCATCCACGTTTTTGTGTCGCCCCATACTGAAGTAAGATCTTATAACATCCTGCTTCTCACACATAACATCATCAAAAATGAATACAGAGTTTGGTTTCGCATCTGATGGTTCCACTATATTATTTCCATCACTAAACGTGTAGTAACCAAGCCCTTTAATTGGAGAAAGAATTTTTTTTAAATACTCATATTTCGGTTGATAAAGCGACTTTGAGTAAATATAGATATTTTCAAAACGTAAACCCAATGGGTGGGTTAACAATGATATCATAACATTGGTTTTTCCACAATTCGACGGTCCAATTAGCAATCCGCGAATAGATGATGGAAGCAGCGGCCCATGTCTTCTTAATACTTTCGGTTCATGACCGGATCCAACCTTTTCATCAAAATTATCGACTCGCAGTTTCTGTTTAAGCTCGACAATTTTCATTTTTACTATATTTGCTTATTGTTTTCGCGTAGGCAATCATTCAGATGTTATCCGTCAAGCGAAGTAGACGGTCTCGTTTATCAAGTAAGACTGGAGCTGGTATTGTTAATTCACTTATTAATAGGTTACCAGTTGAGTTGCATATCCCCGGTTATCAATATTGCGGACCCGGTACCAAAGTAGTAAAACGTGTTAAACGTGGTGATCTTGGAATAAATCCATTGGATGCCGCATGCAAAAAACACGATTTAGCCTATTTGCATAACAGCGAAGATTTAAGTGCACGTCACCAAGCCGATTACGAACTCGAGCAAAGTGCTTGGAAAAGAGTAAAATCGAATGAGGCTAGTGCAAAAGAAAAGGCAGCAGCTTGGTTAGTAACAAACATTATGAAAGCAAAACAGCGTTTCGGTATGGGTATGTCAACGACTAGTCGAAATAAGCGTCGTCGCTTTCGACGTGTAAAGGTTTCAAAAGGGAAGGGAGTGAATAAGCTTAGACAACGGCGGCGACCAAGACGAAGACGTCAACAACCCAAGAAAGCGCGGGTGAATAAGCTTAGACAACGTCGACCGCAACGAAGACGTCATCAACCCAAGAAAGCTTTTGGATCTGCTTTGAGACAACCAATTCGATCTCAATTACTGAAAGCTGTTGCAGGGGGAAAAAAGGTTCTTGAAAAAAATCTAATGCAAGCATCGAAAATAGCTATAACAGCAGCACGTAAATCTTTAAAGTCAGCCGGTGGTAAACGGAAAATTCGCACTCCCAGAATTATACCAATCCCTAAAACTGGTGGATTATTACCGCTAATACCGATATTCGCAGGATTGTCAGCATTGGGGTCCCTAGCAGGAGGTGCAGCAGGGATTGTGCGGGCTTTAAAGACTGTAAAAAATGCAAATGCTGAAAAAACAGGTGCCACCTTACGTCTATGTTCAAAAGGAAGTGGGCTGTTCCTTAAACCATATCGTAACGGCATGGGCTTATATCTAAATAACAATGGTGGAAATTCAAAAAACTAATTGAGACCCTACCTCGAAGACCGCTATCCAATATCGATCTAGAAAAGTATGCGTTGCTAATGAAAATACCACATTTTCGAGGGGTGTATATGAGAGATGCGCTGCCTCTGCGAGCACCGAAACGTTACGAAGCCGCAATTATTAATTTGGATAGTATATCGGGAGGTGGGACTCATTGGGTGGCATATAGAAAAAACCGATTAAACGTAACATATTATGATAGTTTTGGAGATTTACCCCCTCCCATCGAATTGGTGTATTATCTGCAAAGGGGGCCCGAAGCATCAAAGAAAATTTACTATACATATGAGCGTCAACAAGATTTTGGAACAGTCTGGTGCGGACATTTGTGTTTGAAGTTTCTCTCCGAAAATGGAAACAATGATGGATGTGATCACCCCACAAATGGATCGCGATGACTACACTAAAATGTTGTTATCACTAAAAGCATACAATCAAGTCGGTGGATTGAATAAAATGTCTACAAAACAACTAGAATATATGCCTAAGGAAGTGATGATAGCGTTAGCCCCAAATGAAATTGCATGGGTTTGGCATAAGTTACCTGCACATTTAAAAAATGATTGCGACATGTTAAAATATCAGTACTGTAATGAACATTACAACGATATCAACGACAGCAGTAGCGGCATCGGTAGCAGCACCGGAAATAATTTGGAATATGACGAAGGAGATGGACCAACACCTAAAAGATTATTTTGTTGTTATTGTAAAATCAGCGATGTCAAAATAAAAGCTGAAAGATTGAAACGAAGTCCCAGCTTAAACCCTTTAAACTGTTGTAAACAACAATAAAATACCCACATAATATGTTTCATCATCAGTCATGTCTTACACATTCACGCTAACAGGACACTCTAGTGTTTTAAACGCGGATTTTTACCCGCCTATTGAATTGAATCCAGCCCATAAGTATGGTCTCGCATTGTTGGGATTTTACACATATAATTCAATTTTCAACGTCGATGAAAGTAATTGTTGGTTTGCCTACAGGAAAAACGATGGTGAAAAGTCGATTGATGTAAGGATTCCACCAGGAGCTTATGAAATAAATGAAATTGCCAATGCCATGCACACAAGCTTAGAAAAGTCGTGCAAACAAGAAAAGTGTGATGGATTATTCTCATTAGTGGCCAACAATAATACATTAAAATGTGAACTCAGGTCGTTATATAGGATTGATTTTAGTGGAAAAAACAGTATCGGTGGGTTATTGGGCTACGAACCGGTTGTGTTAGAAAGTGGGAAACTACATGAGTCAACTAGTAACGTGGACATAATGAAAGTTCGTATTATAAGGGTGGATTGTAACATTATTTCCGGAGCATATCTGAACTCCAAAGAAAGCCACACCCTATTCGAATTTGACATCGATGTTGAGCCCGGTTACAAAATTTCCAAAGAACCTCAAAATAATATTTATATGTCGATAATGCCAGAAGGACGTCAGTCAATAGACAACATTACTCTACGCATCTTGGACGATAACGGTGTTTTGATAAATTTTCGAGGTGAGAAAATTATTGTTAAACTGGAACTGAAAAGAATTTTATAAATATGGGTTTCTGTTATAATCGTCAACTGAATATGTTGTCAAACACTAAGAATTCTAGAAGCATTAAACATAAAAGTCAACATATAACACATCCCAGACTCATTCGCAATCCAGACGTTAGAGTGAAAAGACGTAAACAATTGTCAGCGAAAGATCGCAAATTTCTACAATCGATTGGTTTGAAAATACGAAAATAAAAATGGCTAGCACCAGTGACAAAATTGAAGTTTTTACCGAACCCATTTTCGATAATTCCATAATCAGTTTACAGGAACACACATACAAGCCATATGGTTCTCCGTCGTTTAACAACTCTGACGAAATTCGCATCCCAGTGCACTTTCAGGATATAATTTTGGACATATCAGACAGTTACATTTACATCGAAGGAAAATTTAAAAGTAAAGATGCTACTAAAAAATGTTATCTATCAAATAATGCCATCGCTTTTCTGTTCGATGAAATCCGCTATGAAATGGGTGGTGAGCAAGTTGTCCTCGTTCGAAAACCCGGCATTACTTCAACATTGAAAACTATGACGTCGTTGGGTGCATCCCAAAAAAGGACTCTCATGGCATGTGGATGGGGTTTGGATGATAAAAACCAGTGTATTTTTGATCCCACCAGCAATGTATTTTCGGGAAAGTTACCTCTTAAATATCTGATGGGGTTTGCCGAGGATTATACGAAGGGAATATTTAATGTTAAACAAGAACTAATTTTTATTATCGCCCGCACTTTTACCAATTGTTACATTGGTGAAGTAGATGCAGACATTACTATAGAAAAAATAGAATGGAAAATTCGTCACATTATTCCCGACGATCGGCAAAAATTAAAAATTTTGTCTCGCATTAATAAAGGCGGAAATAATGCAACCATTCCAATGGCATATCGTAAATGGGATCTTTACGAACTACCTGCTTTGCGACAAACATCATCAGATGTATGGGCCTTAAGAACAAGTACGAATCTTGAAAAACCAAGATATTTGATTATCGGGTTCCAGTCAATCTCCGCTTCCGATAATAGAGAAAAGGATGCTACTCAATTTACAACCGCTGATATCAGCGACATTAGGCTTTATCTTAACTCTACGGTATTTCCTTATGAAAAATGGAATTTGAATTTTGCGAAGAAACTGTATGCGCCAGCATATTACAACTATGAGAATTTTCAAGTAAGCTACTACCAACGAGAAATGAACGACCCAATGATGAGCTTTGCCGAGTACCTGAATAATCCCATATTCGTAATCGATTGCAGTCATCAACCAGAAGCGATTAAATCATCTACTGTGGACGTAAAGTTGGAGTTTGAAACACGTAAGGGCAAATTTCCAAAAGACACTAAAGTATACGCACTTATAATTCACGACGCATTCTTTAGCTACAATATATTAAACGGTTCCGTTACTAATAAATCAATGTATTAATTTTAAGTTAATATTATTATTCACGTAATTTAGAAATAAACTCATAAAATAGATATTCTGTGTTTTATTTTGTAACTATAAGGTACTACTACTAAAACTACATTAAAATATTTTGGTGCCCCATAAGGGCGGGTAGTCCAGGTGCGCAGCGGTCGTCAACATTGAGTGAAAGGATGCTTTACGGTGTGCTTGAGTCCGCAGGGCCAGATTCTACAGCGTCCTCGAAGTCCCACCATGAAGTGGAGTCGCAAGGGCCGCTAAATTCGTCATCGATGACGTCTAAAGACGACCCTGCTGAGGATGTTGTAGAATCGGGCTGTGCGGCACAATCACCCCCACTGTTGCCAGAAGGAGGCAAACCGTGGTCGTAAGCAACATTCCACTCGACATTTTCGAAAGTTGCGGCACTCCAAGTCGAATGGGAAGATGACCTGCTTTCAGGTCGTTCGCCTTCAGCCATGACTTGGTTTTGCATGAAGAAATAACAAATAGATTTCAAATATGAATAATTTATGTAGTTACCAGACGGTGTGAACTAAGCAGTGGAGCCCTCTTATATTAACTTCAGAAACTAACGCTGCGGTTCTCGAACCAAGCGTCAGACTCTAGTACTTCTTTCTTGACACATTTATTGATCGTACAGGAGTACTGATTAGCTTATGTACTACTCATAGAGATGGCGCTAAACGCAATATGTAACCAATGAATTTCTATAATATAAGTTTAAGTATTTTGGTGGATTGGCTAACGTCATTCCTCCGCTGGACTCACTATGTCGAGACTTATGCTTAAGTCAACAAGAGAGCCAATTATTGCGGATTATTGGGAAAAATGGAGGCTAAAGAACAGCCATAAGCCGACTCAGGTTGTCGAACCTGTACGTAGGATTCCGACACCACCACCACCACCTCCGCAGGTTCCTACCGAGCCTGTCGAGATGGTGGAAGGGGAGGAATTTGTCCTCGGGCCTGAGGAACGCGATGCTCTTTTAAGAGAGCTTTCGGAACGCCGACGCGAACGTCGCGCTGTAAGGCGGCTTCAGGCTGAAAGGCCTCGAAACCGCCGAGCACCGGCGCCGCGGTCGGTGCAAATCGCGAGGGGAGAGCAGCCACTCTAGCCGCATCTCAAATGAACCCTCCATTTTTCCTTGCAATCAGCCCTTTTCAGGGCTACCTGCCTCTTCGGAGGCTAATAAGAATTCAAAGTAGTTAGTAGGTCACTAAATGATACGATTTTCGACCGAAGCTAAACGGTTGGAATAACTAAGACTCTCTCTTAATAGGAAATATTTAAAAGTTCTTTACATATTATTATTGGAAAAATGCAACGTTTATTTCATAGAAAAAGTATAGGTTACAAGAAATTATTATACCACATTGTATAGAACATATTGTCGAAGTTGTTACTATAAACATGTAAGCTTAAACTCTAGGAACTTTTTCCAAAGTATCGATTAAAAATAAATATCCCATATCTAGGTGAAATGACCACACTCAAGTGTATATATGTAAAAACTATTTAAAATACACTCGTCATACCTCAAGATCAAATAAACATCCAAACACGTGTGTCGTTAAGGTCATAGGGTTGGTGGGGGGGAGGAGTCAGTTCTGGCATTTGCACTCCACTGAAATTATTGAAATGAAGTTTTTGGGTTTTCACTCCACTGAGATTATTATTAAAATACTAAATAATAGCAATTAATGCTTTTTTCGTACCATCTTAATACAACACAATAAGTTAGATAGTGCCCGCCTTTAGTTTTTTCTTTAAAATAAATTATGAACTTTGCTCTTGGGCAAAATATATATTTCTGACAAACCCCGTATACGCTTCAAATAATTTAATATCTGATAGTTGCATTTAAGGTTTTAGACCATGCAAAACTTTTTATTAAGAATACATTTTTTTCGTAAAAGTAATAATAAAAAAGTTTTCCATTTTTCGCGTATTTAAAACAAGTTAAAGTAAGTTATGTATATGTTTATTAATCGCTCAAGAACTGTTAAAAAATTTAATTTATAGCTTACATAGCTTACATAGCTTCTATCTCTAAAAACACTTTTTTGTGCTACCAAGCTAAAATTTGGTATTCGTGGTTAACTTTTAAATGCAAACCACATTTCCATAATAAAAAAACTTTATACAGTGAAAAATAAGGGTACTTTATTATTTAGGGTAGTTGTCGAAGCGGACGACTCGGCTGCCGGCTCGACAAAAACCGCTCCGTCTATTTTTACGTATTTAAAACAAGTTAAAGTAAGTTATGTATATGTTTATTAATCGCTCAAGAACTGTTAAAAAATTGAATTTATAGCTTACTTAGCTTCTATCTGTAAAAACACTTTTTTGTGCTACCAAGCTGAAATTTGGTATTCGTGGTTAACTTTTAAATGCAAACCACATTTCCATAATAAAAAAAACTTTATACAGTGAAAAATAAGGGTACTTTATTATTTAGGGCAGTTGTTGAAGCGGACGACTCGGCGGCCGGCTCGACAAAAACCGCTCCGTCTATTTTCACGTATTTAAAGCAAGTTAAAGTAAGTTATGTATATGTAAATACCGATCCGTCTGTTTTAACGTATTTAAAACAAGTTTATGTAAGTTGTGTACGTGTTTATTAATCGCCCAAGAACTGTTAAAAAATTGAATTTATAAGTTACATAGCTTCTATCTGTAAAAACACTTTTTTTTGTGCTACCAAGCTGAAATTTGGTATTCGTAGATAACTTTTAAATGCAAACAGCATTTCCTAATAAAAAAACTGTATACAGTGAAAAATAAGGGTACTTTATTATTTAGTGCAGTTGTCGAAGCGGACGACTCGGCTGCCGGCTCGACAAAAACCGCTCCGTCTATTTTCACGTATTTAAAGCAAGTTAAAGTAAGTTTGTATTTGTAGCAGCGCGCGCAAAAATCGTTCTTTTTTGGTACCAGTGCATTCTCCATAAAATTTCAAAGCATTTTGGTTTTTATAAATTTTCTGTGGGCTTTATATTAAGGGCGCTACGATTTTTTGAAAATTTAATATTATAATCCATACCGAAAAAACCTACTGGCGCCACCTCACGTTCTTATTAAGAGAGTCTTAGTTTACCCGCAATATATTTACCGAAACAAACCTACTGGCGCCGCCTCACGGTCTTAGTTTATCATCTGTCGAACCTATTCTATATAATGTATCCAATATTTATGATTTTTTTCTTAAAAGTGAGATTATTTTAAATGGAAAATAAATAATGCACAGTACTTTAAAAATCAAATTTTATTTTAAATATAATTAAAAAATATACTTACAATACAGTGTGACCAGTTAAATCTGCATCATATGGGCTTTTTTTTAATAATAGATTTATTCGAAATTTTACTTCGGCATCAAGTTCTGTTTTGAGCGAGATAATAATTAAGCAAAAAAATAGTAGTCACATGATTCACATTATGTGTCAAATTTTAATTTTCTCCAAAAATAATTCAAAAGTAGGGTTATTTCCGAAAATGCAAAATTTCAGCTGCATAAGATAATTTTGATTTTATACCCACCACTAAAATTTATTCTCCACTTAATGAACACTTTACTGATGACATTGTGTTCTTTTTTGGTTTAATATTAAGGTGTACTACTTTCAGACACAAACTACGTTTTCTAACATACTTATTTTATGAAGTTACCTTATAATAGTAGTAGTATATTATACAGTGTGACCAGTAAAGTCCGCATCATATGAGCTTTTTTTAATAATAGCTTTATTCGAAATTTTACTTCGGCATCAAGTTCTGTTTTGAGCGAGATAATAATTGAGCAAAAAATAGTAGTCACATGATTCACATTATCTGTCAAATTTTAATTTTCTCCAAAAAAAAAATTCAAAAGTAGTGTTATTTCTGAAAATATCGAATTGAGCTATTAAAATTTGGTCGCATATGATGTTAAGTTTATTTGTTTTTGGCCTGGTATGAGGTAACTTCATAAAATAAGTATTTTTGAAAACATAGTTTGTGTCTGAGTAATACACCTTAATATTAAGACAAAAAAAGAACACAGTGTTATCATAAAAAAGTTTTTTTAAATGCTGTTTCTAGTCCACATGCAAAATTTCAGCTGCATAAGATAATTTTGATTTTTTACCAACCCCTATACAACATGAAATTTGACTTCGGCAGCAAGTTCTGCTTCGATCGGGATAAAAATTAAGCAAAAAAATAGTAGTCAAGTGATTCACATTAGCTGACAAATTTTAATTTTTCCCAAAAAAAAATTCAAAAGTTTGGTTATTTCTGAAAATATCGAAAAAGTTATTAGAAAAATTTTATTTCGATGTAGTTTCTTGCCCACATGCAAAATTTCAGCTGCATAAGATAATTTTGATTTTATACCCACCACTAAATATTATTCTACACTTAATGAACACTTTACTGATGACATTGTGGTCTTTTTTTGGTTTAATATTAATAATTATTTTATGAAGTTACCTTATACAACATCAAAGCCAAATAAACTTTTTATCACAAGCAACCAAATTTTAATAGCCCAATTTTGATTTTGATGAAAAACAAAGAACACAGTGTCATCAGTAAAGTGTTCATTAAGTGGAAAATAAATTTTAATGGTGGGTAAAAATCAAAATTATCTTATGCAGCTGAAATTTTGCATGTGGGCTAGAAACTGTATTTAAAATAACTTTTTTCTTATAACATTTCTCGATACTTTCAGAAATAACCGCACTTTTGAATTATTTTTGGAAAAATTGACAGATAATGTTTATCATGTGCTACTATTTTTTTTTCTATTAATAAAAAAAAACCCATATGATGTGAACTTTACTGGACACACACTGTATAATAAGTAATGGTACTTATGTATCAAGAAACAACATATTACATCCAATATTTAGAATTTTTTTCTTTAAATTGAGTTTATTTTAAATGGTAAAAAAATAATGCATGGTAATTTAAAAATCAAATTTTATTTTTATTTTAAATACAATATATACACATTATACACTTTCTACACATTTACATACAAACTTAAATTCACATTTCGTTAAATTAAGTTATGAAATCTCTTTTTTTTTTACCAATGTCTTTTATGTTTAAAAAAATATTATTTATAATAACTACATTTATATATACAATCTTAAATACTAATCTAACCTATGACTTAGACTTTTTCTTCATTTACAAAACTTATTGCTATTCTTAATCTAATTATAACTAAACATTTATTTACAAATAATTTACTTAACCTACTGTACATTACTACCATATGTTTCTAACTTAACCTTAAACCTACATACCTTACTCTTAACTACACCTAAACGCTCACGAGATTCCATTAACTTATTCTCTAAATCTAAAATTGTTTTTTCTAAATCTACAATCTCACTTTCACCATTGTCTATTTTAATTCTCCATTCATTCTTCATATTAACAAAGTCTTTAATGATTTTTCTTTCGTCGTCTTGGCTAAAACCATCGGTCACCCAGTCTGGAGTAGATGGTTGGATCTGGACCACAGTTGGCGATACTGATGTCTCGTACACCATCTTTTTCCCTCTCAAACACTTTCCTCGCCGCTTAGTGTTAAGAATCGGCGACTGCGGCCGCTCGACGGTTACAGTGGACGGCGATTGGGTCCGCTCGGTAATGATTGTGGTCGGCGATTGCGGCCGCTCGCTGATGATAGTAGTCGGCAATTGCGGCCGCTCGATGGTGACAGCGGTCGGTGATTCCGGACGCTCGGATTTGACATTGGTTTCAATTGTTTTCACCCACTGAGGCAACACATGTGGGTTTTTTGGTGTCTTAAAAATAAATTTTTTCTCTTGCTTCCTCCGATTGCTTCTGACAGGTGATGGTGTTGGCGGTGATTTTTGAATGCTAGTGCATGGCTGGGGTTCGTCCGCCCATACACGTTTCTTGCCTCGAGACGTAGTTGGCTGCTTTTTATTTAGTGATGAATAAAAATCAGCTTTGTTCGCCGGTCTAGGTCCTGTTAATAATTTCGCCAACTTGGATGTTGTTGGTGAAGACTCTGCCGGCGTTATTGGAGACACAACTACCACATCATGTGTTGACGGAGGCTCTGACGGCGTTATTGCAGGCACAACTACCACATTACTTATGATATTCACTTTTCGCCGAGCCTCTTCTTCGGATTTTTGACGCGATGTAATCTCGTCCAAAAATCGTTCACATTCTTCTAATTGTACCGAATCCATCTCCGGCATAATGTCCTCATCGAATGCTGTGGTAGTGATCTCATTTAAGAAGGTCTGGGTAAGATCACCCAAACCCATATCAATATCGCAACCGTTGAGCACTGGCAAACTCATTATTAATATTATGTAGAATATTAAACTAACTATCTTAACTTTACAAAACAAAACTGAACACACTTTAGACTTAACACGAACACAAATACAACTGAATGACAACAACTGAAAGATTTAAACTGAAGAAATTTGGCTGCTGTTCATTCTTTTATGGTCACCTACCTACTTCCACCCCACTTCTACTATCCCTTCCTTACCATCCCAACCTTATGCACTTCCAAGAATCCGATACACCATACCCTCAAGGTTCAGGTACGTCCTTGTGTGTTACAATGTATTCTTCTTCTTTGAATTCGGTATTTATTTTTAAGGTTATTTTACCTGCTTGGGTTGGAATGTGGCCTCGGTGCCGTTTGAAAGGTAACAAAATAAGTATATAAAATACCAAATACCATAATGTATTTTTCCTCGAATTACGTATTTATTTTTTAGGTTATTTTACCTGCTTGCGATGGAATGTGTCCTCGGTGTAGTTTGAAAGGTTACAAAATAAGTATAAAAAATATAATTTTCAATAAACAACTATTTAAAATATTATTTCTTAAATTGTTTATCATATATATAAAAGCGTCAAATATGGATTTTCCAGTAGGTTAAAATTATTTATGAACTTTCATTCTCATTAAAGGATTCGATAACTTGAAGCAACATTTCCAAATTATCCTCGGGCTTGCTTTGATAAAATTCGATGTCTTGATGACCCCAAGGTAAAGTTTTTGTCGTCGATGGAATAATGTAACGTTTGTCATCATTGTGGGAAAGAGCAACTTTATTTAGAACTTCCGTATATACATCATGTTTATTACTACGAAAAGTTTTCATTTTTCTAAATATAAGGCCACCGCGTTCTACTATTTTTCGATAATCTTCAAGGTGTAGATGATTTTCAACAACACATTTTTTAATACCCTTAGCCTTTTTTAATTCGTTGTTTAACGAGCTCACATAATAAGCTTTCGCCCCAGTACCGTAAAAACATGTTATCGGGTCACCTGGAAATTCATCCTTCATTCTACCCAATACCGATTTACTTTTTTTAATATTAAACAAATTTTGCTCGGGATAATTTGATGTATCAAATTTATCCGGATTCTCTGAAATAGCGCGATAGAAATTATCTGTATAAATTTTAAGTATAAGAGAATCGGTGTCAGTGTATAGCAAGGAAGCATTATTACCAAACTTTGCCTTAATAAAATTGTAAAAAAAATCGTAAATAACTGTTTTTGACATGTCCAATATGGAGAATCCAATATAAATTGGTTTATTGTAAATTACTTTTGTTTTACCCATATGAACTGCTACTAGATCTTCTGAAAATATTGAAGCACTTTTAAAATTAGGGCGAGCGATTAAAGCTCTAGCACCTACCTTACCTGAAGAATTATTCCAGGCAGTTATTAACTTTATATCTTTACGATTCTCCACGTTTTCCATTGTTTTACCAAAATTCGCGTTAATCATTAACTTAAATAAATCTTTACCAAACTTCGTTGTGGATTTATTTCGCAACTCAGTATTAAAATCTATGTACTTTTTTAACCATTTAGATTGATCAAATTTTAAAATTCTATGTGTTTGCATTACCATTAGACCGTTATTGATGGCTTGTTTTAACGTTCTATAATGTACAATGTAACGCTTTTTATCGTTTAAATTTGGTATTAATTTCGGTAGTTTTGCTGTTTCTGTAGGAGGGACTATGTTTTCCACTAAAAATGGAAGGTCGGCATGAGCATTATGTAAATATTCTGGATAATGCACATCCACCTCAAGAACATAACCTTGGGGGCTGTTATCGTCAATCGCCATAATATTTAAATCAATTATTTCACGTTCTGTCAGCCACCTGAAACCGCCAAATGGTAATGCCTGTGACATACTATGACCATATAGGTTAGTAGCATCAAGATATGTTATAAATGAAGATGGTTTTGTTGCGTCGTAGTTTGGTAAATATATATTATTGGCAATATGCTTTCTTTCCGTACACTGACTTAAGCCGCCGCGAATACCCTTTTTAAAAAAATGTATTGTGTCTATGTCAGTCAGTAGTTCTAACTCTACCTTGGTCATGCGCAGCATACAATCAAATGATAAACTTGGAAGCGTGTAGTACTGCGCAGGATCGAGCTTGTAAACACGTAAACACATATCTCGAAACTGCTCGAAAACATCTGTTAGTAATAATACATCTGACTTGAGATACAAATCCGAGTATTCCCCCAAATTCTTACATCCAAACATATGCCATACTTCTTTAGCGCGTTCATAACTCTCATCGCTAATGTGCTCTTCCCGTAAATTATCATAAAATTCATTTTTTAATGGAAGTGTTGTATTGTTCATTTTTTCAATGGAATCTACGAAACTATAGGGAAAAACCCCTTTTCTGCGCATCATATTGAATTGATCAGTGTTGGGAAAAAGCTTTCTTGTTTCTCTAAATTCAGTGATATCTAACCCATTGCCTAAATTCTCCAAGGACGATGATAAAAATTTAAAACTATCAATAAATCGTAACTTTAAATATTTACGTTTAGTAATACCACTCTTTTTCTCAACATAATCGTGCACGTAAATGCTCTTTGTAAACGATACATACTTTTCCTTGCTTTGAGCTATTACGTCAATTCTATCCCCATGCTTACACAATTCTTTTATAAAAAGATGACTATCGTAACCACTTAAATTATGAAAAACTATCGGAATAAAATTGGGTAATTTATAATTTAAATTACAAATAGAGTGTGCGGCACCAAATCTTTTTTCCCCCGTTATATGACAGTGATCTCTTACTTTTACATCTGTGTCGGTAAAAGGGTGTTCACATATACCACAAATATTAGCATTTGTGAACTCTTCCTTTTCCTGATCCGTTAAGTCTTTCATTTCTTTTATATCCTTTAAATATGTATTATAGAAAAACCTTAAATCGTTTTCAATCCGGGAAACAAAAACTTGAGCCGCATCAACCCCCCTATATAACTCAAACTTGGAAATTGAATCGTCAAAAGAACATTTAATTAAATACGAAAAAGAGTATGGCTCATGCTTAAAGCTTTGCATTGTGTAAGAATTCTGAGGGTTTGGTTCCACATTTACAACTGGTTTTAAAATAGACTCAAAGTCTGCATACACTACAAACGGAACTCGCATTTGTTTCTCAATGTTTTCAAACTTTAAAATGTTTTCAGCTACATTCTTTCCAAATTTATCAATTTTAAAATCCACTGAGGGAGTCAGTGAATATGTATGGTTACAATCATATTGTTGATGTGTTGCTAATTTATTTTCTGAACTAAAATAGGACAAACAACCATCACAAAAGAATAATTTATAATGATTTTGTGATATTTGACTAGACACTAAACGTGATAAATCCTTGATCCAACAATAATGACTTTTTGAACACTTTTCATCACAATTGTGTCTATTATTGTCTTTCACATTGCAATCTTTTGTTATTAACAGCAAATTAACGTGATTTAAACGTTTTTTTCCCGAATAATGTAATGGACCAACAATTTCATATTTTAACTTTTTAGCCACAAATAAAGATTCTAAACCATACACATTCACTGAAATATTATTCATTTCTTCAAATTTCTTTATATCACGTAACTTTACTGGAAAATCCATACCTGTGAAGTTAAGTACGCTGGAATAATGTGGATAGGATGATATCTGTGATGACATTGTTGTGGCAGGAAACAAAGCTGACACTATCGCCCATGCAAAACAACACTCGTCTTGATTGATGACATTAATAATGGCCATCTTAACCTGAATTGGGCGTGGTAATGCGATATACGACGACCCCCCTATCGGACTGTACTTATTAATGTTTACTTCAAGGTAGAGTATTTTCTCCAATGCCCATCCTGTAAAGAAAAACAACGCACAATTAATACCATTCCTATCAATACACTAAAACGTTTAACATACCTGAATCTTTTTCTTGAAATTCAGTTGACTGAGTTTTCATTGCTTCCGTAAATATCCCATACACCATATTTAAATCGCTACCTACAACAACTACCTCATTTGATGTATTAAACGATTTTTCGGCTATAATGTCTTGTGATGGTAAACTGTATCGTCCCACCACAACCATATTTATTTTTAATGACTGGTATACCACCAACAACTCTTTTATCAAATCTAACACTTTCGATCTTAATTCATCGAAGAATGCTGTAAAGTCTATATGATCGTTATCACTATTTACGCGGTAGGTCATGATTCTGTTTTTAAATGCAGTGTCAATAATTTGAACATTTTGAGACAATGGTGAACAAGCATTATTTCTATGTTGTAATGTTCTTTGATGAGCTGCCATCTGATTTGCTGTTAAAGTAACATTACATGCAGCGCAAGTCTGCATACGTGATGGCGAAGCCCTACCATCTAGTCTGCGACGTTTCTCTCCACCCACATTAGCGAATCTTAAAGCACATGATTCTCTTTTATGACGCAACATATTATAACTTCGCGTAAATGACAGTCCACATTTTTCACACACGTAATTATTCATGGTAACAGATAGGAACTCTTACACAGTCGATTGACGAGCAAATACTGAAATATCCAACTCCTCCTCCCTTTTTATAGTATGTCTAATAAAGTCACACAATGTAAATAAACCCAAGGTCATTAATAAACATCTGCCAAAGAGGGTGGTCAAGGACATCGACAACATCTAAGGTAGTAAATAAACCCAAGGTCATTAAAAACAACTACCAAAGAGTTTGGTCAAGGTCACATGAGTAAACAAAGAACACATAAACACCTCAAGGTCAACTACACACCTCAAGGTCAAATAAACACCTGCACACTTGTGCTGTCAAGGTCAAGTGTGACGTCATAGGAGTGGGGGGAGACTCCATTTCCGGGTTTGCACTCTACTTAAATACTATCCTTGTGCAATGGAGCTGCTTGATGACGACCCCCCCCCCTCTTCTACGTGCTTATTGGAGTGTGAAGTTTGAGCTGTTGGTTTTGGACAAGTGGCGGCTCCCAGATATTGGGGATATCTATACTTTGTTTACTAAATAAGGTAGGTGCTGGCAATAACGCCAAGCTGGCAATAACGCCACATCGCCATCTCACAGGTTTTTTTACCCAAATGACAGATGGCGCTACAAAACAATTTCCTCGTTTGGATTAGATGCTGTCTACAAAGATTTGTTGCTCTGTGGCCAGAAGTGTTACTGTTGTCGTGTCGTTTGTCACTTAATATCGGTTAGCTTCGTATTAGTTATAAAAAGTGGTAAAATATAGAGTGCTGTGTTGGATTACTAAGTACCAGTAAGTGTTTTTTTTAATGCAATAAGACATACTTATGCTACATTTATGAAAATGATTGGCCATACATCATATTTTTATTGGTTTTCGGTTTTGGTAAGCAACGTTTTTTTTTCAAACACGTGCATGCAATATCGCCACATTAAGAGGTCAGCAATAACGCCATGGCGTTTATCGCTAACTTTTAGGTTTTTTGTTGGTTTGAAGTTAATCATGTGTTTTTTTTCAGCATCAGTATGCCTAGACGTAGAAATCGGGGTCTAAGAGGAAATTGGACCTCCAACGCATTACACAATGCGCTACATGCCATACAAGATTATTATTGCTTATTGCTCCTAAATAACTTAATATGTTGTATATCTTTTCTTCAAATTTTCTTGTTTTTTATATTTTTATTACAGCCTTTAATATAGAATAATTACTTATAGCAAATGTGTTTTTAATTGGTACTGAAAAACGTGCTAACGATTAATTTTGGGGTGTACTTAAAGCTGGCGTTATTGCTAACCTATGGTCAGCAATAACGCCAATTGACAGTTTTTTTTTTAATTAAGCCCTACGTCTACATTTGATTTTTTTGATTAAATATGCCTACTCTCAGTTAAAGTATAGTCCTACCAACATAATATGCCATTTTTAGGCATGAGCAATATATACCTTCTTTAAAACTTCCATCCAAAGCTTAGGGTGGCGTTATTACCTACACTTACCTTAATTGGGTATTTTGATTCATGAAAACTGCTTCTTTGAATTTTCATTTTCTCCAGTGCTGTTTCGGGTCAAAAACCTTGGCTTCTGACCATTGTATATTATGTTGGTTGGTCCCTACATGTTCCGCTATACCTGATCTCGAAGTTTCACCTCTTTGAGTATGTTTCAGATGTTCCTTAACTCGTACAGGAAGAGGTATTTTTGATTCTTCAATGTACGATTCGCCACACTCGCAAGGGATTTGATAGATACCTAATGAAAACGAAATAAAAACACAAAAAATTGTATCTATCAAATCCCTTGCGAGTGTGGCGAATCGTACATTGGAGAAACAAAAATACCTCTTCCCGTACGAGTTAAAGAACATCTGAAACATACTCAAAGAGGTGAAACTTCGAAATAGGGTATAGCGGGAACATGTATGGACCAACCAACATAATATACAGTGATCAGAATCCAAGGTTTTGGACATGGAACAGCACGGGAGAAAACGAAAATTCAAAGAAGCAGCTTTCAAAAATCAAAATACCCATATATTTAGTAAACAAAGTATAGATATCCCCAATATCTGGAAGCCGCTTCTTGACAGCTCAAACTTCACACTCCAATAAGCACGTAGAGGGGGGGGGGAGGTCGGCATCAAGCTTCATTGCAGAAGGATAGTATTTAAGATAGTAAGCTTAGAATTATAATTTAGTTTACACTTGAAAACGGTTAGAGATACTAACTAACCGAAACGTGTTAAGTAACAAAATAAGGACAATGGATGTCCGACAAGGTAATTTCTTTGAAATTTAGTACCGGTTTTTATCTACAACTATGTTATAATAGGATCATATTACTGGTGATAATAATATATTATTACTGGTGATAGTAAAAGCATTATGCATAATATACCTAGGACTATTATGGATTTGTAATAATCCAGAACTATATTTAAATAACGAGAATCGCCATAAGGGATAGTAATTTATATAATTAATAGGAAGATAATAATATATCAGACGTAGTCCAACCTACCGCTAATGTTCCAGCTTTATTATAACGTAAAATCCTTTATTAGAAAATAAAATTAATCTCATTATAACTAAAAATTTGGTACGGCGAAATATCTAACTAAAATTATTCGCTCGACTATTGAAATTCGCGCCGCATCATTGCCGTTACTATGAAAACGGTAAATTTCAACATACCTAGGTATCTTGATTTATATGTTAAAGTTTCACTTTATGTGGTTAAACAGTAATAATGGATTTTGAAAAGAATGCAAATGAAATACTATACCTAGATGGTTGTAGACAAAGCATAGTATTTGACTTGCTTTTAATAATCCACAATATACTGGAATGATTATTATACTACTCTCGCTTATTATGGTCCACATTATACGCTCGTCAAATCACATACTTTTAACTGTTTCTTTTATTTTAGAAAATAAAACCTGGAAAAAATATGGAAAAATGGGCAGTGGCGAATACAATAATTCCACCGTTTGGCATTGAATTTGTCAATTAAGAGTTTTAAATTTGCTCTGTTACTGTTCACATATGGCACAATAAAAACATATTACTTTTTGCCGTAGATTACAATTTACCGGTATTTCGCATTGTATCAAATTACAGAAATAAATTGTTTATATTCACAATAAACGGGGGTTTTTCCCTAAATCGTGTCAAAAAAACATGCGTACTTCTTGTTCAAGAAGTTACAGGCATTATTATATAGGGCCTCCTATACGTCTCTTCAGAGCAATAATGGTATATAAACCATTCTATGGTAGCATAAACTCCTATTTAAATTGTCCTGTCTGAATTTGATCGTATTAATACCAGTTTCAATAAATTTATTTTAAAAAATTATTCCTTCATTAGGAGAGCCTCCCAAAAAAATTATTATATTGTCAGGTTTGTATGCTTTATACAGTGACCGGCAGAAAGTTCGCACCAAATGGTTTTTTTTTTATTTAAAAACTTACCAAATTTTTTTGGCGGTTGAAAAGTTCTGCATGTCCTTAAGCAAAAAAGAGCATAGACAAAACTAGTAAATATTGCGCCGTATACGAGGAAGAGGTGAAAACGTTAAATTCATTCAAGAATAAATTGCCCTTATTTTTCATTGTGGAAATTTTTTTTTATTAGGAAATGTTGTTTGCACTTAAAACTTATCCAAATATACCAAAATTTAGCTCGGTAGCACAAATATAAATATTTTTCATGGCTACTAGATTTAAATGAAAACGAATTTTATTGTAAGGGTTTAAACACCAGAAAAGTTGAATTATTTTTGACGTTATTTTATTAAACGTCCAGTTCTCGCGTATTTAAACAAATTTAAGTAAGTTATGTGTCTAATTGCCCAAGAGGTGTTAAAAAATTGAATTTATAGGTTGCATAGCTTCTATCGATTCGTTATACGAGGGGGCGTAAAAAAAAGTAAAAACACTTTTTTTGTGGTACCGAGCTGAAATTTGGTATTTATGGATAACTTTTAAGTGCAAACAACATTTTTCAACAATTTTCTACAGTGAAAAAGAAGGGCACTTTATTCTTGAGTGAATTTAACGTTTTCACCTCTCCCTCGTATACAGCGCAATATTTACTAGTTTTGCCTATGCTCTTTTTTGTTTAGGGACATGCAGAACTTAAAAAGTTATACGAAAGCTACGAATTTTATCACATATATAAGTTTTTTTAAATAGGCAAATGTAAAACAATATGTAATTATTATTCCTCTAGTAATTTCAGAATTAACATGTATTTCTGAATAAAATTTTTGTTTTTTTACAACAGCTTTTTACTTATTCAGGGTGAATTAACTTTTTTTTAATCCCCGAAGGACCACATTTTTTTATCCATGGGTAAGTAACTATGACACTAAAGCAATTGTCAAAAACGTCACTGTAGTTTTAAAGCGCAAAAAACTGTGTAACAAATTACTGACGTTTTAATAAAATGATATTTATCTCACGCCACCCCATATCTACGTATACCTAGTCACGATATATTTTGACGTACCTAATAGTGTTCTATAATTTATGTTATAACATGTTTATAATATATAAGTACATATTTTTGCCCGTCACAAATCGAAGGAAACTCAAACAAATCTGTAAAAGCGTTAGAAATTTAAAAGTTTTTTAATATAATAATTTTTTTCATTTTCTACTTCAATAATATTCTTAATTCCCAAGACTAACGAATTTACAACCTTTTTTAAGTTTTTATGTTTGAAAAATAAATCAAGTTATAACATTTGCACCTGTACTAAAAAGTAATGTCGTTCAGTGTAGAAAATAAGCAAGTTTTCTCGGAGTATTAAGTTGTGGATCGACCGTTATCGTTGTGTGAAGGTCACTGAAAAACGACCAGTCGATATCAAAGGTACCGACAGGTATTGTCGCTTCTGCTTGCTGTTAATATTCTGTGCATATAGTATTAAACAATTATTGTATAAAGAGCATTATGTGAATTCTTATAAGGAATGGAAGGTTTTTTCTCGGTGCATATAAAACAAATTTAATAAAAATTAAATGGTAAAATAAATAAATCCATATATCAGTATTTAAATATTTGCTATATTTATACAAGTATACAAAGTTTATTTTCAATTTAAAATAACCATTTTCAATAATTTTTTGATAAATATTATTAAAAATGGAAGCTGGAAATATATCGATGCAAATTAGTATCTGCAGTTATCGGTCTAAAACTAACATTCAAAACAAAATATACAGTTTAAACATAAATAAATAAAAATATATGTAAATATATAAAATTCCAAGTTTGAATTTTTGGCTCTGATAAATTAAAAGTAATTGTATGGACAAATAATTTTTTACCTAACGTTAAATCAACTTTACAAAATACAAGTATAGGAAATTGGCTACCAGCACCAAATATTCTACAAAATATACAACAGGCAAATATGTCTACTAGTTTAAAGTTATCACACTTAAAAAATTACGAATACTTTATTAATTTAAATATATACAAAACAAAGACGGTCATAAAGTACTTCGTAAAATATGGGTGGGGGGCAAAAAAGGTCGCATTGGCCTACTTGCTTGGCGTTAAGTCTCCCCTTTACTATTACTACATGATCATGTAGTGGTCCCTCACGATTTAACGAAGTATGCCTATCTATAGTGTAACAACTATTACTATACAGTACAGTGCAAGAACTAGGTATATTCTTCTTCCGTACAGTCCCAAGCTTACGCCATGTGCTATGTGCCATGTAACTTCGGTTCATGTGCGAGCATTAAAGATCATTTAAATGATGAAAGCTCACTTAAGAGCGAACACTAGTAAATCATTCGCTATTTTATTTTCTTATTATTATTTCTTATATTTTATGTTTTCTCCTAAAAGCTGTTTGTGAATGTTTCTTTTTTAGGTTTTATTAGTTTAATTTATAAATCCAATTTCTTAATGTAAAACTATAGCTAGTATTTATACTGAAAAGACGGATGTTTGGCAGATTGTTGGATAAAACAAAAAAAATAACGAAATATTCATCAAAAAAACGAAATGGCGAATCCGCAACTAGTGTTTGCTACTGTTTGTTTTGAATGGGATAAAAGGTGCTTTGATCTTTCAGGGAAAAAATGAAAGAACATTTTTAATGCTGCTCGTATTGATTATAGTGATTAACTGGTTATTATATTAAAAAACTGAAATAAATATTAGCTATTGATTGCCAAACTTTTTATAGACTTGAGTAATACTTCTTAACACAGGGAAGTTGGGAAATATACAACAGATAAACGGAGACACTTTATGTTATGTGCAAAACTTAAACAAAGAAATTTTGGAAAATTATACAGGAAGTCTGGATCGTATGTTTACAACGTTTGATGACGGACTCCCAACATTTATTTGCATACCTAACTGTATAAAAAGGCAACGAGTGAAGTTGAAAGTACACGTGTTTAAAAATAATCCTTTGACAGTAATATGTCAATGCGAGGCAATTTCATACGTTGTATTGTACACCTATGTTGTAAACATCCCGTGTATAAAGGTCTCCTAGTTTTAAAAGATAAGTTTTATTCTGCTGTAGTAGACACACATCATTTATCTAACAATAGGGTGGTCAGTAACAGTAGATACAATAAATTTAGAAAGGGTAAGTATGTAAAATTACAACACAATATCTTGACTTCGAAATTAATGTATTATTTTAAAATCAAAATGATTTTAAAACTAATAAATAATAAAAAAATTTCACAGCTTACAAACAAACAATTAATTTTTTAACCCACAATCATTATTATTATGCGGGTGACTACCTTAACTCAAATACTACATTTCTACTACTACTAGTCCAATAAACAAAATGCTTAAAAAGGAATTTTAATTAAAAACTGCTTTTCGGCGGAAGGTACCTACATTTTATTGTATCACGAGATACAACATGGTTATTATTTAGCGTTCAACCCAGGCAGACAATTTTTTGTGATCCGTAGCCTCAAGATATATACAATACTAGAAAAAAAAGTTTGAGACAAAAATGGTAAAGCATTGAAATCTGAATAAAAAAAGTTCATAATTATTTTTACGAGATCGTTAATAGTTATGGCCATAGAATCATGTGAATAATAGGATTTGAACAGCGTCTTCGAAGCTTCACGTAGGTATTCATTAAATCTTCAACTTGATAACGCTGCATCATCATTTAACATCTAGCAACCCGATAATTATATATGGCGCTTCGTCAGGTCGGAAATACTTTTTTTTAAGACCGACCAGAAAATATACACTTTCTGGACAATTTTTTGTTCGGAAAATAACGTTATCTCGATCATGACCGGAAAATAGACGTGAGGAACCAGCAAAAGATTTTTCCGGGCCCTGTTTTTTCATTTTTCTAATCGCTCTTTGATAATACAATATACCTTGATTTCGTAACTATAATAACAACAGTCTCCTCCTCTCCTTCAAACTTTTTAACTAAAATTCCTTTTCAAGCGCTCTGTTTACTGGGCTATACAAAATTAGTTGAAAATTTAGATTATTACCGTAAAAAGCCGATTTAAAAACAAAAGGAAAATATTTTTTTTCTGAACATTGGAAATACTTTTTGCCATCGTCTAACTTTTCCAATTATTTTTTCGAATAATCGATTCTAGTACGACTATAAAACATAATTTTTTTACTAATAACTACCCTATATCCTAATGTTTGGAAGTACAAGAGCACAACCTAAATCTGATATACACGTAAAATTGTAGCTGATGTCTCCACATTTGAAACCTACTAGACTCTCGTGCTACATCAATTAAAATTAAGGCATTTAATGGCCATTGTATCTAGTTTTACTCACACTAGTAGTAAAAAGTAAACGATAGAGTTTAGGTGTAGAAATGTTTAATTTCTTACATTATAATAACATTATACCTACTATTACACAATTTAACAAATTATGATAGCCATGATATGTTTCAAACAATCATTTATCAAATTATGATAGTCATTTTGTAATTTTTCTGATCGCAATTTAATTAACTTTTTTTTTTATCTATCAGCAAAACCAGTGTCTAGGATTGCTCTAGAATTTATAATTTTCAATGAAACAAGGTACATGTAGGTAGACAACGATGTCCGGGACGATATCCTTTCTATTTATCTATAAATGGTATTCTACTTAAGCGCTCATACGCCTAGCTCACAAACTCACATTATTATCTGAAGAAAATATTTCTCAGTTAAATTTCAATTACAAATCATCACAACAGGACAACGATGGGCTTTACAAAAATATATACATTTCTCTTTTTATTTTCGTTTGCTCACTTATCGGTTGCATTGGGATTAGTATAACTAAACCCTTGGAATTGGGTTTGATCGATAGATTGTAGAATTCCTCCCTCTATCGGTGTTAGTTTCGCCCTTTCGGTTGTAAACGTCTTGTCGAAGTATTGGGTGTCTAGGGGATGTTGCTGAAATTAAAAAGATTCGGTTAGCGAATATGGCACTGAGGCAAATAATTGGATTAATCCGCTCTTCAACACCTCAATCGCTTGAAAATTTTATTATTATAGTATGCTTTGTCATGTATTTAACATAAATAACTTCTACTGGGTTCCAGAAAAGAGATACAAAAAATTCATAATAAGCTACCGTCACTGAGGAAAATGATCTAATACAACAGGTTTGCTAAGTTGTATTGATAGCTTATTTTTTTATTAACCCATATTAAATTAATTGTTAGTGTATCAAACCCGCTTTCTTGTTATATAAATTCCAGATTTGCTAGAACAGTGTTTTTATTGGTAGTAATCAGTTCTATTAGCAGCACAGTCTTGTTGCATAATGAACCATTTTAATATAGCAATTTTGTTAACAAATAACCTATATATTCTTAATGCGACGCATTTTGTTCCCAGTAAAGCGCTTTCTCCACACTTAAGAAAACAGAACAGCGTCCCCAAAAACGAATTGTATCCGTTAAAACCTATCTACAAGACGTTGGTGGGGGGGCTCGTAGCGATCGGCAATTGCCGTGCGCCATAGTATTAGTTTTAACATATTTGTTGCGCAGGTCACATCGTTGTTCGGAGTCTTCTAGATGTCCTGTCTGAATTTGAATTCTATTGATCGTACCAATACCTATTTCAATTAATTTATTTTTAATTTGTTTAGTTTTTTTAAACTTTGCATGTCAGATAAAGCAATAGACGATTGTTATTTCGCACAACCCATCATTAGTATTGGACTTTATAAGCTAAGGACGAATTTTACGATAAACTATGTTGCATAACACATGCAATGTTAAACAACAAGAACAATATCACACTAGTGATAGTTTTTGAGAACTACAGTACTGATTTTTAGTGGTAAGTATATGCTTTATATTAAGTATATTTTTTATTTATTGCATATTATCAGTGCTTGAGATGGAACAAGAGAATACAAAATATTTTTTTTACCTCTAAAAATACAGCCCCGTTACCATAATTTTGACGTTGTTTTTATTTCGCTGACCTTTTTGTTTGTACATTTTGTGATGAACAAAGACAATTTTTTTTCGGGAATAAACAAGAATCATTAATATTAATATAAACTTAACCCTCGTGTATTTCCTTCCACATGTCTAACAAAAACTTTTTTAAAGAGAACAGCAGAAACAATAATTATTGTAAGAAAATAAAATGTAGTTTTTATTTTAGCTTAAAAAAACCCCGTTCCATAAGACCTTTCAATATTTGATCATATTATCCTAACAATAAGTAGGCGAAAGTTGTACAAAACGACAATACAAATTTTACATTATTTTATACAGAGTGTCCAACCGGGAAAATCTATACACACACACACTATACATGATATATGAAATCTGCATGTAATCTTGCGTAAAATCCAAAAATCTAATAATATGTAGGGTATTCTATTCAAAATAAGCAAGTTAACATTTATTTCGAGTATAACCGGAAGTACCACCATTTGGAAAATATTCTAGCCGAGTTGCCCCAATCAACATTAGCATCCTGTCAAATTTTCAAAATTTGCCTATGTACAGTTTTTCATAATATACATAAACCTGTTTCTCTTAACCTATGATCGACCCTTTCAAAAGTTCTTCGGTGCGGTAAACGACGATTTAGAAATGTATCAGTATAAATTATTCTTGCCTCCACACAATTACCGAGTATTTGTCCAGAAGTTAGATGCATGTGAGCATTAATGAGATGTAATAATTTCTTTAATTATTTTAGTGCGTAGTATTAATCTTAACGTTATTTGATTAGTTTTCTGTTCAACTAGCTTAAACGTCATATACAAAACTACATTTTTCTCGAAAACCGCTAATTCCATTGAGACAAAAATGTAGAGTACCTTATTTAAATAAAAATACCTAAAGCTTACAAAAAAATCAGTTTTTAGCTCTGTAAAATGACACCTGTCAAAATTTTGGCCTGACGATGTAAAACATATCTGTCTAATGTAGTACGGTTTTATGAGTCTCATGCTTGCCAACCTATAACCTATTTCGCGTAGATTTATTTATGTTTTCTAGCTTTTATACAAAATTTAAAGAAAATCAGTATCAACTTGATATTGTCAACTAAAACCCACAGTGGTCCGGTATATTTAGAATACTCGACCACTGTGCGTTGTTGAGATTGCAACCCACTGTGCGCTATTCTGGGTCAAGTGCATTGCAATCTCAACACTTTTTTGTGTATATATACTGGGCCAACTCAAGCAACAGCATCGAAGCCTGCCGCTCGATCAAACCATCAATAAGTGACTATCCTTGACCATCGTCAAGTGCCGCACTTAGTCTTCAGTTCTACGATAGGTGACTAGCCTTGACCATCGTCAAGTGACGCGCCTAATAACACGTTAGCCCATTGCCCGAACAAGTTACAGACATGCTGATTTCCCTACTAGGGTAATAATCAAGAAGAGACAATAGACGACCATTTTATAGACTCCAGACTTTCTTTTCTCTACCGCTACGACCCCTACGAAGAGAAACTTCGTGACATGGTGGAGGCGCCGTCGTCGCATCCCAGGCCGTCTAATCTCCATATTAGACGCCACTACTAAGTCAGATGTTGTTCATCGATTCATGTCAGACCAGTGCCAACTAAGAAGTAGAAGCGAATCCATCAGCCAAGCCATACCTATCGCCAGCAGTACCAAATTGGAGACCAGCCCAGAGACCTCGCCAACAACAAGCAAGAATAAGCCAAGCAGCAGAAACAGGAGTGAATCCGTCAGCCAGGCCGTACCTACCGGACAGAAGACAAAGCCAAGCAGCAGAGGCAAGCCAACTGAGAAACAGGAGTGAATCCGTCAGCCAGGTGCCTCATTCGCCTTCGCCATTGTCAAGAAAACCGGTACAAGCAAGAATAAGCCAAGCAAGGATTCACACCATAACCTACAGGGTGGACCACTACGTAGATGCAACCAAGGAGGATAGCAGGCATCAGGGAAACCGCTACCCGCCACACTCGCCTACAGGGTGGACCACCACAAAGTTGCCACCTACGAGAAAAACAAACCGCATAGAAAAAGAAAATACTTCAACACTAGTCTGCAAAGCCATATATATATAATAGACGAAGAATTGCAAACATTAATAAATAATTGGGATCCACAATACTTACGTAATCCACGAAGAAAAAATCGAGCGGCAGGCTTCCTTCAACGGACTAAGAGAGGCTTCCTTCAACGGACTAAGAGAGGCTTCCTTCGACGGACTAAACTATTGTTGTGGAGTAGCCACTTAAGAAAAACTAGACTCTTTGGTTACGGACGCAGACACATTGGACAGACGTATCAGCACCATCACACAAGGAGTGGAGCAGACCATCAGCACCATCTCATCACAGTCAACGCAACTAGACAAGACACACTCCAGGGACCAGCGTGTGCAACAAAACTGGGACAACCAAGGAGGAATAACCTCGCAGAAAATACCACAGGCCCGGACTCCAGCCAATCTACACAAGAAGCCCAGCGGCCCATATACAGGGAAACAATTAAATATTTTTTTTTTAGTGTGAAATACTTAAGATAAATTCTATCACCATTGTACTATTAAATTGTAGAAACAAGGAAACTAGCATGTCGAAGCATTGGGGGCCAATGCTTTTCAGAGGGGGGGCATGTCAACTAAAACCCACAGTGGTCCGGTATATTTAGAATACTCGACCACTGTGCGTTGTTGAGATTGCAACCCACTGTGCGCTATTCTGGGTCAAGTGCATTGCAATCTCAACACTTTTTTGTGTATATATACTGGGCCAACTCAAGCAACAGCATCGAAGCCTGCCGCTCGATCAAACCATCAATAAGTGACTATCCTTGACCATCGTCAAGTGCCGCACTTAGTCTTCAGTTCTACGATAGGTGACTAGCCTTGACCATCGTCAAGTGACGCGCCTAATAACACGTTAGCCCATTGCCCGAACAAGTTACAGACATGCTGATTTCCCTACTAGGGTAATATTCAAGAAGAGACAATAGACGACCATTTTATAGACTCCAGACTTTCTTTTCTCTACCGCTACGACCCCTACGAAGAGAAACTTCGTGACAATATTCTATAGGTAATAATTGACATACCTATTTAATAAATATCAAGGAATTTCATAACTTATTTTAGGAGGATTGTATAGCGAAAAATATCGGGTAAGATTTTTTTTAACATTATTATGTCATTGTTACTCATTGTTCTTTCACTATACAATTCTCCCAAAATTAGCAATAAAATAAATTGATATTTTTGTAATATATCAGATACTACCTAAATAATGTACCGACGATATTGATTTTCTTTAAATGTTAGTTATTAAAATAATAAACTCAAAAAATCAACGCGAAATAGGTTATAGGTTGGCAATACATTGAATGACGTTGAGAATTCAACCTTAAATTTCATTAAATTACACGTGTCGGTTCAAAATTAAAGCCGAAAAGGTAAGTCGCTGGGTACCTCTTTGGGGCCCTGTATCTCCGTTCGCCAATGTCGGTCAAAGTATTTAGGTTACAAAAAAAAAACCATCAAGATTGTTCAAGCGCATTATAGAGAGCACTGTAGAACAATTTTTATAAAGAATTAAAAATACTAACACTGCCGTGTCTTTACATTTTAAATCAACTTTTAGAGATTCATACAAAAAAAAATTATTTTCAGATTAATTCAATATTTCATGAGTATTGCACAAGATCGGCTGAGTTAATAAGCCCGCCCAAATTTGGACTTGAACTTTCAAAAAAAAATTCACTGGATGTTGAATTATATAATGTTTTACCTAATAATATTAAATTATTAAATAGACTAAGTATTTTAAAAATAAAATAAAGTAATTTTTAGTCAAACACGCATTTTATACAGTGGAGAATACAGATCATTTTTAAAACTAAATAACGACGCCATATCGTAACTGTTTGTGTATATAATATGTAGTTATTTACGATTTTTTTTGTGGTATGTAGTATTTTTACATTGTGTATTATTTTTTATGTTAAATTTTCCATTTTGTATTTTACATATTAAATATATGAGGAGCTTGCGTTCAAAAGAGGCTATATCCATTTAGGAAAAATGTTCAGGAATCGACAAAAACTTCTCATCGGTTCGCCTTAATATATAGAGATAGCAAAAAAGTTTATTTATAGTGTTTTAGGGAAGTAGATTGATGCAATTTGAAATTTTTTGGTTTTGATAGCAAAGCTTTAAATAATCTCAACAAAAAACAATTAAAACGCTAGGAAAGATATTTTTATTATAAGACTGGAACACAAAACATATTTTTATTATAAAAATTCAACATACATAACAAAAAAAAACAAGAGAAACATAAAATATTTAACCACTTTTGATCGCAAAAAGAGGATATAGCCAGTTTTGATGCAAAAGGCCGACTTTACATGCAATTTTAACATACAAATAGCCCGTTTTGGACGCAAATGCTCATGCCAGTTGATAGAGCTTGTGGAACTTAACAGAAAATCGCAAAAAAAGCATATCAACAAAAAAAGTGATATAGCCGCTTTTGAACGCAAGCTCCTCACATGTTTTCTCATTTTGACCTGCTACAATTGTAATTTAACAAAAAGTAGTCAAATAAAATGTTCTTTTTAGATTTTATTTTATATGACAAAGTAAAGTTATTTTGGCCACCCCTATACGCTCCCGATAGTATGCCATATACTTACCGGACACCCTGTATAGATCGAAGCGGTTTCCGGTGGGACACCCTGTGTTATGCATCTGTGGGTTCACTATCCCAAAGTTAAATAGACTCGAACCCCCCTTCCGCCGCAGAGAGTACTGCGTAAACAAAATCCGAATTTGTTTAAAATTACTACAAATCAACTTCGCGTTGCAGCCAATCGACGCCAATTTCTCTCCAAATTTTCTGGCAACGTCCTCAGAGAAAAATAATGTCGCGTGAGCGACGCCACCCGACCTAATCAATAGTCAATTAGTGTAGAAAAACTGGGCCTTACGTCAATTTATCACCTTGGGGATTAGTTTTTTTTTTGCTGCAATATTTGTAACAGCTATCTGGGAGATAAGATGGTGATTGATTAGTTTTCGAAAGACACGGTTATTGGCGTGTCGTAGAAAAAATTCGCCTGGTTTAAGATGGTGTCGTGGTTTCAAATAGAGCTTACTTTTTTGGCATTTTCAATATTTAGTACACTGTGTTTCCATTTTTGGCTAGTTTTTTTTTATTATTAGACAAGTAATATGGTTTTTATAAAACGAAAACGCAAATACGATTCATGTACAGGGTTTTCTTTTATATTTGGAACCCTATTTAAAGCGAGAACAATAAAAGATAGAAAAAACTTTACACATAAAAGTTTTAGGATTTTTACTGAATCATCAGAATCTTAGCAAAAAAATATCAAAATACTAAAGAGTGTTTATTTTATTAAAAATTATAGATATTTTTTTCCTGATTCTAAAACTACAAAGTTTGTCCATATATATTAACTCCAACCGTTTTTCAGATAATAACGATAACGATTAACTTCTAATCTCCTCAAAATTCAGCCTGTTAGAATTCAGGGTCGTAGGTCTATAAATGTGTGGTGTCAGTGGTATTATAGGAAATAGGGTCATTGGTCCAATAATTTATAACTAGAGTTTAACTGGCCTAAGATATTTGGAATTTCTTGAAAATGACATTGAAAACATTTTAGAAGATGTTCCTCTCATTCAATCATCATGTTGTCCCTGTTACAAGATATTTAAATGAAAAATATAATACGTGGATTGGAAGAAACGAACCAATAATGTGGCCGGCAAACAGCCCTGACTTGACGCTGCTGAATATTTTTCTTTGGGGCTATTTAAAAAACAAAATTTATTACAATATGGCAGAGAATATTCACGTTTTGGAACAAAGAAATAGGGACTATCCAGACTCCATTAAGAACGCAATAAATCATAAGTCTTGGGAAACATTAAAAAATGTATAGTAAATGAAGGGGTTATGTTGAAAATCAGTAATTTTCCATGTTCCTGTAATTTTTCTTTTATTTTGTATTAAATTTCATAAAAGAATATTTATAATTTTATTTTATATAGTTAATATCTTAAAAACGGTTGGAGTTAATATAGACAAACTTTGTATTTGGAATCAGGAAAAAAGATCTATAATTTTAATAAAATATATATAGGGTGTTCCATTTAAAAAACATAACTTGCTTATTTTTTTCGGTTTTGTAGTAAAGTCGATTCACTCATTAGAGACTTTTTGCACCTCTTAAATTAATATCAGTTTTTAGCTCCGTTATGGTTAACTTTATTAAACATAACGAGTAGCGCCACTGTTAAAACCAGAGATTTTGCAGCGCCTATACGTTCTGTCTGTAGTTATTAAGTTGGCGCCGGCGCACCTAAACAAAATAAAATACCTAACCTAACAATAATTTGATTAAGTTGTATATTTTAATGTAAAGCTACTATTGCTTTGGATTTTAAGTAATCGCTTATCACAATTTTAATTCATAGCAATGATGCTTGATAACTTTTGTATGTTTCGGCAACCATGCAGTTTAAGCATAACCATAAGGATAACGATAAGCTCTTCCTTATCCTTCCGTAAATAACGGAGTCCGTTATGGTTATTAACCATAGCGGATCACGTTTCTGACATTGCGCATGCTCAGAATAACCATAACGACAAACGAATGACGAATTAAGAGGTGCAAAAAGTCTCTACTATCTCTTATTGTTCTCGCTTTAAATAGGGGTATAAATATAAAAGAAAATCCTGTACAACAAACAAGAATGCTGCTCGTTAACTCTTTGTTAAAATAATTCAGTTCGCGGGATAAAACATTGAAAAATGCACGTATTTCCACGGAGTGCACAGTCACAGTCCTAAACGTTTAAAAGGAAACTGGCATAAAAATGGATTATAGTTTCGCGTGTTGTCCGATCTGGTGGTATTAACGGAGATTAAACCAAAGGTTTTCTAAATTTATTTTTAGTGGGAAATCGCTTACGAAGCTACGACTACAGTATTCTTTTAATATTAAATAATTTTTCCGTCGACCGTGTATTTACAACCTTAAATAATGTATAAAAAATCATACATTAATGGCCCCTATTAATGCATGATTTTTTTTTATTATTAAACGATTTTTTTAGGCAACCAAACATACTACAAAGCACGCACTGCGCGTACATAATGGCGTTGCCATAGTTTCTGTCGATGTCAATAAGTTTGAAATTCAAAAATTTGTTATAATATGTAGTTTGGTTCTAAATAAAAAAAATATAATCTATTAACAAGACAATCGACGGAAAAATATTGTAACTAACGCGTATATTAAATAGCGATTAATACACTAGTTTGTTAAATTACTATTAATGTTTCACAAGACGATAAACACGCACTTTTTAAAAAACTATCGCCTCGCTGACATCTCGCAAGATGTTTTCTCGTCTCGTCTCGCTAGATTCTCGCAATTTCTCGTTCTCGCAATATGACGTCACAAAAAATTCTGCAAGAGCGCCAAGTACCGTGCGAGCAAAAATTATTTGCATCAAAGAGGGCTTTGCATCTAAGGACGTAATGCTTAGCCGTAGAGCTTAATACCTGTTGGGTGTCAGTAACTACCTGAATTAACCATCAATCAGCTATTTCGTCATCTTTGACAGTCGTTACAAGTTATTTGATTCATCGCTAATTTTTCCAATTTTTTGAACAATTCACACAATGGGCTTTACGGAATAGCACAACACAAAACATTCATGGTTGAAGCGTATTTTCGAAACGGCGTTAAAGTAAATGGTGAGTGGCAATACAATCCGAGTTTGTGCATGGACGATTTTCACGAACATTTTCCTAATGTTGCTTTTATTGCTGGGGATTTTTATCATTGCCTGAAAAGAACCGTGGCTAGGGAAACAGGTTCTATACAACACAAAAAAGGAGCAGGAAGACCATCTGTAAGAACAGAAGAACTTGTTGCAACCGTTCGTGAAATAATCCAAAATATGCCAACAAATTGTATAAGACGCCTATCCCAAGAAGTGGGAAGATCTTATGGAACATGCAGAACTATTGTTAAGAAGCAGCTAAATTTATTTCCTTATAAAGTGCAAGTATTCCAAGAAATACAAGCCGTAGATTTTGAAAGACGCAGGAATTACTCTCAATGGTTTACCCAAAATTTATTGGAAATAAATGATTTATTAGACCTTAGACATTTTTTTGGATGAAGCCTGGTTCCACCTCTCCGGTTATGTAAATTCTCAGAATACATGCATGTGGAGTAGTGAAAATCCACATTTTTTGTAGAGTCCACATTGCACCCTCAAAAAATCGGTGTCTGGTTAGCTGTTTCCCGAAGAAGAATTGTTGGTTCTATTTTTTTCCATGACACAGTTACAACCCAGCGGTATAGAGACAATATTTTGAATCCATTTATGGAGCAATTACTTGACGACGAACTACGTTTTGGATATTTTCAACAGGACGGTGCAACCGCCATACAGCCGACGAAACTATTAACTACTTTCGCAATTTTTTCGACGACAGATTGGTCAGTTTTCGATCAGACATTGAATTCCCACCTAGATCACCTTGTTTAACGGTTATGGATTACTTCGTTTTTCCTCATTTAAAGAACATTATTTTTAAAACACCAGTTGCAAATTTAGAACAATTACAAGAAAGGATTATCCAAGAATGTGGTAACATTTCTCCAGAGATGCTGGTCAACACTTTCGAAAATATGAGGAGACGTGTGAATTTATGCTTGGAGCATGGCGGTGGCCAATTTCAGCAATTTATGTGATTTTTTTCTTTTTCTTTCTGTATACTTATTCTTACTTTGTTAATTTTGTAAACAACAAAAATAAATTTGTATTTATCTGCCGTCGTGGTCTACCCGCTCCAGGGTATCCATTGTGTTCGGATCCCTGTGGATTCCAATATAAAAAAACAGTTACACACTTGTCCGATATGCCACAATATTCACTTTTTCATTTATTTTCGCGGACACTATATTATCTTCTAAACATTTTTTTGTTGTTGCGAATAAATCATTTCAAAAACACCAGCAGATATTTCACCGAACGTTTACCTGAAAATTTTAGTCCGAACGTAGGTATAATGAGGGCAAATGTAGTGAGAGCGGAATGTTGGAAGTTGGCAACATTAAATCTTAATTGATCTCGTTTTAACTCGCGCTAAGTCCATTTTGCATTTATCTTTTTACATTAAGTCCAGGCTTACCTTATACTACGAATTTTCCTTAATGCGTTTCAAAGTTCTAGCACTATATTTACAATAAAAAATGCCTTTATTTGTAGCTGGGTTAACCATAAAACCACTCTTTATATATTAACTAGACCCTTCATAAAAGGGTCCAAACGGTTAAGATCACAATACATTGTTAACAACTTCTGGACTTTAACGGCATCCTTTATAGCATATGTGCACATAAAAATTACAGTAACACTAAAAAATCTCTTTAGCGAACATTTTGAGAAAACGATTCCGGATATCCGTGCAATTTATGACTTTATAGACAATTTTATAGGTGATAGCACCATAGATCTGTGATATATTTTTATTTAGAAAAATGGACTTTGAGAAGTTATGTAACGGTCAATAGTTTTAAGAGCAAACACTTGTGACACATTCGCCTTTTTGTTTTTAATCAATATTTTGTTATTTCTTCATTTTATCCAAGAATCGGCCAAATTCACCCTATGGAGTTACCTACAGTTTTACGTTAAAAAGGCTAGATTTATAAATTAATAAAAAATTTAACATTTCTTTTATGTTAAAACTGTAGGGTATTTGGATGTTTTGTGGAGAAATTCAAATAAGGCGCCGTCAGAGAATTACCTACAAACTTGCGGAGCTTAGTTAAGCTAAGGGCTTAACATGTCTTGTACAATCGACGGGTGCTGCATAGCTCCTGCTTTGTGTTTAATATTATTTAAAAAAAAAAAAACGTCCATATTTTATCTATATCGAAAATTACCCTTCCGAATCGACGTCCATAGACTTAACATTAGACCAAAGATTCTTCTTGGCATTCGTTTGCATTATATTTAAGCGATTTTTTTCGTATAACGCTGTCAATTTAATGAACACCATGCAACCGACCTTTCGTTGAGCTGCCGGAAACAAAAACTCAAACTGTAAAAAGATGGAAACACATTACTATCACGTCACGTGAGCTTACGTGAAGACACGTGAGCAGTAAATTGAGACCCGTTTTTTCATAGGTACAGATTAACAAGAGACACACTATTGTCATACGGTGTGTTCACGTGAAAGTACGTTATTTTGCAGGTATTTACGCGCTCAGATTTTCTGTTTGAACATCAATTTCGTGAGGCGTGAACGCGTGACATTAGCAAAATGGAGTTTTAACGACAGTACATCTTAAAACGATCTTCATCACTTTGCAATAACTCTTGGAATAAAGTGTGAAAATCACTTTTCTCCCTTCTTTTTAAATTAATGTCATGTATCCATTGCCTAGTTTTAAGTTTTTCAGTCGCTATGACTCCACACGCTCTTTCTAAATCTTCTTCAAACGCTGAAGATAAAGATGCACTATTATTTATTTCCACATTTTTTGTTTACGATTAGCGAAGCACCCCACAGCTTATTTTTTTTTAAATGAATGATATGACTTCACGTGAAATAATAATGATTTAATTCTGCTTGAAATTCATGCATTTTATATCTCTCGTGATAATGTGAACTCACGTGAGGTGATAGTAATTAGTTTTTATCAACCTCTCCCCTTTTCTTTTCTTATTTTTCTGGGCTTGCAGATTTTTTGATTTTACTTTAATACAATATTATATAATTTATCTACAATAATTATGCTTTCTCTTATATCGAATATTGATAGTACTCGTTACATATTTCATTTTTCATGTTTTTAATTTTTTTTATGTTCTTCGTGTTATTATTCTAATTATAAGTCTTAGTTATTTTATAGATTTAGGTATACAAAGGCCGCAACAGTCTTTGAGTTTTTGGTCTAACTTGTTGTTTAAGGGGAGTATAGGGGCACAAATATTGCTAGCGAAAATATTTACAACTTTGGTTTGGCTTATCGGAATTTGACAAATTTGAACTTCCTAAATAGCCATTCTTTTGTTTTATTAATTTAATAAAAAACGAACTCGTTTTGAATTCCGTTGCGACAACTAGAGGGCACTATTTAGCAGAACCAACAATTTATTCATTTTTCTCGAAAATTTTAAGAGCAAGGATGTATCTTTTTTAACTTAGGCAAAAAAACGGATAAATAAGAAGAATATCCAACCCCAAACAAGTAAAATTTTCAAAAAATTGGTGTGTTGGGAAAAACTACACTATTTCCGATCGGATGCCTTCTCCGCTGTTAAATATTCCATTATTTTGTATTCCAAAATTTGCGTGTGATATTATAAGAGACAATTTTCCAGCAAATATTCATAAGCCACCCTTAAGCTTTAAAACCTTTGCATGAACCCTCAACTAAAACTATAAATCCCAATTTGAGAACGCGCTATAATTTTATATTATATCAACTTTCGTTGACAGTCAGAGTTGAGATAGAGCCCGCAATGCCACGTAAAATATGAGTTTCTCCACTAAATTATTCATGCAGTGCCCTTGTTTTGTTCCTAGTTTTGTTGGATATTTCGGGTCTATTATTTTAGACACTGTTTGTCAATAAAAGTTATTGCCCAATAAAAACTCGACAGTGCTTTGTGCTATTGTATGTAATATTAATTAAATCTGACATGTATGGTCTATAATTATATAGTATCGTATTTAGGTTTCTGGTAATACAATATTAATACAATATTAATAGTCCAGAAGGGTATTTGATTCGTGCATATCCTATATTATTATTTTTAGCACGAAACTCCCATAGAACCCGTTCCGTCCTATCCGTTGGTTGTATTCTTTCTCTCCCATTTATTCCCGTCGGTGCACTGAGGAAAATGATCTAATACAACAGGTTTGTATTGATAGCTTATTTTTTATTGACCCATATTAAATAAATCGTTTATAAATAGTTCTCTATATCGATCATTTCGATAAAAACTATAAACGTTATAAAAAAAAGTTAATTTTTTTTTGCTACTTATTCCTATTATTTTCGGCAAAGTGTCCCGATTTTCCCTGGCCACCTCGAAATATCGGTAATAAAGATAGTTTTTTTATCAAGTGATACTAACGAGATTCTAATTTATCGCAAATCCTAATCAAAATTTTAAGATTTTGCGAGATTTCTCGTTCTCGCATATTTGTGTCCCGTCTCACGAGATTCTCGCAGAAAAATCTCCCGTCTCGTCTACTCTCGCGAGAACGATACTAGACGAGAGTGAAGCGCTGTTTCCAGTTCTTTTTAACAAAACCAATAGTTTTTTTATTATACTTTAAGTCAAAATATAATTTTAAACTCTTGAAGCACACAGGAAAATACAAGAAGTAACAGAAAAAATAAACAGATGGTGTTTTTCGAATCGACTTATACTAAACGAGGACAAAACAGTTTACATTAATTTCTACAAAACTTCTCCCAAAATGCAACTAAACCATCAGGCGGCATCCTCTTCCAAATGTCTGGGAACATAAATATCTTGATTCCAAACTATCGTGGGAACCTCAACTGGCTCATGTATGCTCAAAATTGGCACAAGCTTACCACGCTATACTAAAATTAAGATACATAGTGCCTGTCCTTACTCAAATAACATCTTACTACGCATTAGCCTATCCTCATCTCAGCTATAATATTTTACTGTGGGGACAAGCAGTAAACATAAACCGAATATTTCAAGTACAGAAACATCTACTAAGGCTCATCTTTGGATTGAAACCAACACACCCTTGCAGAGAAATATATAAAAAGAAAATCCTCCTAGTCACGTCAATATACATTCTAAAGTGCTTGACATATTTCTACAAGAACAAGAACGAATTCCAACAGCACAGAAACAATAGCCTAGCATACACCAGCATTCATTCCCGACGTTTTTTTCTTCCACGTTCTTTCCTTTTAATATTATCGATCGTTAGTCGAGTAAGAGATGACGGCCTTACGCTCCATTTAGATATAGAACAAAGTTTCTTTCATTTCAATTTCTTAAAAGGAAAGAATGTGAAAGGAAAGAATGACGGGAAAGAATGCTGGTGTATGGGCAGCTATTAGCTGCTGAAAGAAACTTTGTTCTATACCTAAATGGAGCGTAAGGCCGTCATCTCTTACTACACTAACGATCGATAATATCAAAAGGAAAGAACGTGGAAGGAATAAACGGCGGGAATGAATGTTGGTGAGTGGGTAGCTGATCACAGCTAGCCTTCAAGAAACGCAAATGCCCTTATAGTCTCTAGACACACTTCAACATGATATGAAAAATCTGCCCCTTATGCCTGCATCAAAATTTTTAATAAACTACCAGAAGAAATCAAACAATCCATAACAAAAGGTATATTTAGAAGAAAACTAAAGGACTTTCTTATCAAAAATGCTTTTTAAACGCTAAAAGACTTTTTGAATGCTTAAATGTCGTATTTGGGTAAAAGGTTTTGACATTCTAGATTTTTCTCGTACATTTAATGTTCGTAGTCTGAAATGTAAGATCAACTGCCTCCTAAGGTGGTTAATTTTTTAGTTTTATATGACGAACCTCAAATCATAATGTATGATCCTTAGGAGAATAAATTTAATTTTAATTTGAATTTAAATTTAAATACACCCTATTTTATATCGAGCTATAATCGCTTAATCTGCCAAAACCTTTAAAAAGAATATGGAAGTGACGTATTACAATTTTTCTAGAAATTTAAATATTCCCAGGCTATGGTTAAAGTTTCTAGGAGGTTAGCGAATCGGACCATAACTGGAACTGTTAATCCCAATTTGAAAAGATGTCATAATTTTATATTTCATCACTGTTTGCTGACAGTTGGAGTTGAAATAAGGGCAGTAATATCGCTAAAATATAAGTTTTCTCACTAAATCATCCATGCAAGTTCCTTGTTTTGTTTCTACTGTTTTGATTCTTTCCCTGACTTATTTCATGATTTTAACTGTCTTAAATGATGTACTTATTATTTATGACCAGGGTGTTAAGCCGTAATGTTGCAGCTAAAGATGTTTTTCTGTTTTGATTCTAATTCACACCATGCACAGAAATTAGTTACAAAAGGGTCAGAATATAGACAACAATAATTAGCGATGAGTCGTTCTTAAAAGACCCGTTCACAATGGCCGAATCTTTCGAAATACCCCTGATTGAATTAATTTTTATTATTTATTTATTATACAGTGAGGACATAAAGTCTGGAAAACTACCTTTTGCAAGTAAACGAAGCACCTGAATAAAAAACGTTCGGACACGTCGATTTTATTTAGTTGTCTTTTATCTTCTAAGATTTCTGAAATATATACAGGGTGCTTCAAGAAAGCTGGGCAGCTATTAACTTCTTTTTTTTTAATGGAATACCCTGTATATTATTGCATTTTTAAATTCCACATAAAATTATAATTATTTTTTATTAAATACATTATTAGTTTATACTTTATAGTTTCCGAGATATTGAGTCTTGAAAAGTGACATTTTTGAACTTTGACAGCTTCTAACTTTCTAACAGTACGTCTTAGAGCAAAACGGCTTACATGTCCCTATTTTCAATTTTTATTATCTTCCCAAAAAAATCAACTTCCAGTTAAACCGGAACAACTATATTTCCTGCTTTCGAATAACATCCGGTTTAACCGGTTTTTAGGACAACAAAAGGTTTAGGATTTTAACAGTTCGTTTCATATTATAGCCTATAAGCACGCGGTTGGAAAATTTTGGTCGCTCCAAAGTAACGTTATTTTGGAGCGGTATTTTTTTGGAGCGTTCGCGATTGGAACGCTCCAGACGTGGAACCGTTTTTTCCACCACTACTCCACAGATTGCAGTACAATGTACTAAAAGCCATTTTGCACAAGTCAAGCGGCCTTTAATACACAGTAGCGCCATCCCAGCGGAATCAACTCCAATACAAAAGGCAATTACACTGGTGATAAATCGAAAGGTAGATACCTAAAGTAAATCAAACCACGAAGTGCAATACACTCCAGTATAGGGAACGCATACGCGTTGTACCAAAACAGTCTGCCGTTTATGATCGGAACCGGATCACGCCGGATACAAGGGCGTCCATAGAGCGTTTTTCAGGGGGGGGCAAAAACTTAAGCAATATTTTTTTATATATGACTAATTATTTAACATATAGGTACCTTATGCCTAACGGAACCTATAGAATTCGTAAAAAATAAACACAAAATTACAATTTATAAGTTTTCATCAAAAATGTTAAATTCCTAAACGTCTTGCCAAACTCGTTGATTACTTTCTTTTATTAAAGTTTCTTTATTTTTTTGTAAATAATCATAATCAGTTTAGTGATTTGTTGGTCTCTACTAACTAACCACTGTACTATTTAATATTTACAGGCGCGGATCCAGAACTTTGCTTTGGGGGGGGGGGGGGGGTCATCATGATATAAATGAAGTTAAAAAGCGCCGCAGGCGAAAATTTTTTGCGATCACGCCCAAAATTTGACAGAGAATGCGCTATAGGCGAGAAAATTTTCAATGATAATTTTTACATTAAAAAGGATAATATATGCATGTAAATTAATGTTAAAGTGAATTCAAAAAAAGAAAAAATATAACTAATTTATGGTATAGTAATGTTGTCATGAATCTTGTGAAAAAGCTGCAGAGGTAGTCAAAACAGTAAATTCATTTAATTATTTTCTGTTTTGGGGGGGTCATGACCCCCATGACCCCCCCCCCCTGGACCCGCGCTTGAATATTTACCGAGGGGTAATTCACTGGCGAAAATGGTGTACAACTTCTAGAAAATACAAAAGAAAATACAGAAAATAAGAGGAAAATGCAGAAAATACGAAGAAAATAGAGAAAATACGAAGAAAATACAGAAAATACGAAGAAAATACAGAAAATACGAAGAAAATACAAAGAAAATACGAGAAAAATACAGGCAACGCACGCGCGTATTTTCCATATTTTCCTTAAATATGGAAAATACGCGCGCCAATCAATTTGGCAATGACGTAAAGTCGTTAACGCTGCCGGGTTTTCGACGGTTTTAATGATGGGAATAACCAACTTAAGATTCCGGAACAACGCTGCTTTGACTTCTAAAAAAAATTTACTAAAGCCAATTTTTTTTTTGGCGAACATGGTGTACAAGTTCTAGAAAATACGAGAAAATACAAGGAAAATACAGAAAATACGAGAAAAATTAAGAAAATACATGGATAATACAGAAAATACGAGAAAAATTAAGAAAATACAAGGAAAATACAGAAAATACGAGAAAAATTAAGAAAATACAAGGAAAATACAGAAAATACAAGGAAAATACGAAGAAAATTCGGCAATATGGAAAATGGTGTACAAATTTTTCTCAGTGAATTACCGCTCGATTTATACTGAATTATGAAATAAAATGGTAGTGTGGACGCCTAGGGGGGGGCAAGTACCCGTTTTGCCCCCCCCCTATGGACGCCCTTGCGCCGGAACACCCGGCGCAATCCATCAAAAAGCCATGTAAATCATTAGGGGATATTGTCCGCTTCGTCACTATATGTTGCTTTTAATTATCTCCCAATATAATTATTATTCGTAGACCATAATTAAGATTTAAGGCATTAGCCCCCAACTAAAACTATAAATCCCAATTGAATAGAGCAATAATTTTATATTATATCAATTTTCGTTAACAGTTCGATCTAAGATAAGAGATACGAATAAAATATAAGTTTTCCCACTAAATCATTCATGAAACTCCCAACTTTGGTTCATAGTTTGGGTTATATATTATAATAAGGTTTATTATTTAAGACTATAATTGTCGATAAAAGTTATTGTTTAAATGCTAGAGTGTTTTATGATATAGCTTTCTGGTCTGAACATCAATTAAATAATCGCCTACTATCGGGCGTGTTCTAATTTAGGTCAATAAAAAAAAACAATATACAGGGTGTCTGGAAAAAGAGGTCAATCCATAACCATAATATAGTCCTATAGCAAAAATAATATAACTTTTAAAATGCCATTTTTTCATTTTTGACCTTCAAAGGGCCTCAAAGTTTGAAATTAAAAACTGATTTTTTTGAATAACCCCAGTATTAAATAAGATATAAATTTCAAATTTGGTACAGGGTCATCCAACCAGGACTGAACAGGGGCCTATTTTTTGAGTTTCCCTGTATTTTTATTTAAACCAATATAGCCATTTAGTTTATGCTTTGCCGTAGAATCTAAAATTACCATTTAAAATGCGATCTGACTTAAAACAAAGGAACTGTGGCGTAAAGTTGTTGTTTTTTCAATGGAACACTCTGTATATTATTTATTTTTATGAAACGCCCTTCTTTTCTGATTCCATAAATATATAGTTTGTCCATATTAGCTCAAACCGTTTTTAAGATATGAGCAATCAAACATTTAAAAAGCTGTATTTTAATGCATCGCAATTACGGGGATTTTCTTTTCCAAGGCATTCTGGACGTATTAAGCTCAAATGAATACAGCTTTTTAAATGTTTGATTGCTCATATCTTAAAAACGGTTTGAGCTAATATGGACAAACTATATATTTATGGAATCAGAAAAGAAGGGCGTTTAATAAAAATAAATAATATAAAGGGTGTTCCATTAAAAAAACAACAACTTTACGCCACAGTTCCTTTGTTTTAAGTCAGATCGCTTTTTAAATGGTAATTTTAGATTCTACGGCAAAGCATAAACTAAATGGCTATATTGGTTTAAATAAAAATACAGGGAAACTCAAAAAATAGACCCCTGTTCAGTCCTGGTTGGATGACCCTGTACATTGCTTCGCCGTGAAGAGTTACATCTTATGAGAAAAACAAAATAAAAACGATTGTCAAATATTCAAAATAAGGGGGGTTACGTACTCGCTCACCCATTACCATGGACACAAGATGTATTTAAGTAAAACTTTGCGATAGGTGACAATACCGAAAGCAAGGGACTAGAAAAAAATAATGTAAAGACAGTGACGTACAGCCTGTTGTACTAAACCAGTTAGATTAAATTATTTTATTGCCTTAAGAACTTACTATCGCTAATTTTCTTCACGTTTACGCTATTTTTGGTTGGCAACAACCAGTAACTTTTAACTTATCCCATCAAAGAAACATGACCGGTTTATGCAAGGGCGTCAGCAGTTAAAGGGGTCCTTTTATATCTGATTTAAATCGGTCCGTCATAAAAAAAAGCGAAAAAATTAACAGCGGCCAATATATTGTTAACAACTTCGGAGCCTTCAGGGCGGACCTTATAAGAAGCCATAAAAGTTATAGCTAGTGTAAAAAGTAAGCGACCGTTTTTATAAGCAACTCGCTTATAGAAAAAAATATTGTATACTTTAATTAAAAAAATATCGAGATTTGTACTAGCAAACCTTCTGCCTGATATAAATAAATTAGATTCGATATTCTGTGGTATCTACATGGAACCATAGAATATAATACTCCTATAGTATAGTCTACAGCACGAATCGTGAACAGAGAACGGCTACAATCATACATTGTTGCCACCGCTATAATTGTGATACATCATTTGTTAATATTTAATGTAGGTATACTTCTCCAGTTAGTTATTTTGTCTGGATATTATATAAGTATTTCGTATAATTTCTTTTCAATTTAAACAATACGTCGGTAAGTAAATTCAATGTGGGATAAGCCGATAAGGATATTTTAACAAAATTCTAAAATAACTTTTTGTTTAATATGGCTTTTAAGTTCAGGTAGTTAATTTACGTTTGACCAGCGTTCTCTCGCTTTTTATTGCATATAAAATTCAATAGAGGTTTCTTTGTCACACAGTTTTACTCAGTAATAGCAACGAATCCGTGGCTTTCAGTGGCGGAGGTGTTTTTTTATTAATTTTTTATATTTTCTATAATAATGCTCATATTTTATTAAATAACTCAAACATTTCGCTTGTAAAACACTTAAGGTTGCATAAAATTTTACAGTTTCGTCAGAATTTTTTTTATTATAATATTGTAAGCGAGTTTTCTGATTTATCAGGTTTTCCTATTTTTTGTCACGGTAATGTACAGGTAAAAACTTTGTATATATAAATGCAAAGGCCAAAGCAACTTTATTATACAAAGTGTCCAGTAAGTATATGGCATACTCTCGGGAGCGTATAGGGGAGGTTAAAATAACTCTACTTTGTCATATAAAAAGAAAAACCTAAAGTGCCCCTTAACGGGACCCCAAAGAGGTACCCAGCGATTTACCTTTTCGGACCTAACTTTTGAACCGACACGTATAATTTAATGAAATTTTAGTATTTTGTGTAGGCCATAGAGACTCATAAAACCGTACTACTGTAGATATTTTACATCGTCAGGGAAGCCACGAACGGACTTGCCACCACACTCGTTGGGCCAAAATTTTGACAGTGGTGTAATTTTCAGAGCTAAAAACTGATTTTTTATATTTTTTAGTTATTTTTATTTAAAAAAGGTACTCTACATTTCTCTCGATGGAATAAGGGGTTTTCGAGGAAAATAAGGTTTTTGTATATAATATAATAAATCATACTACTACAATATAACACCAGTCGTTTTTATGTCGTTGACAATGTGAAAATGACAACAATTTTCAAAATTGTCTAATTAAGTGAGTACAGAAGACTTAAGTAATGGAGAATTATTCCTATAGCGAATATGCCGACATGCATCTAATGTATGGACAAACATTGGGTAATTGTGTGAAGGCAAGAATACATGATACATTTCCAAATCGGCGTTTACCGCACCGAAGAACTTTTGAAAGAGTCGATCGTTGCTTAAGAAAAACAGGTAAAAAGTCAAGTAAAATTTAATAAAATGCTAAAAGTAACTAATCTTCTACCAATCCAATTTTATGAGTCTCTATAGCCTACACAAGATACTAAAATTTTATTAAATTATACGTGTCGGTTAAAAAGTAAGAGCCGAAAAGGTAAGTCGCTGGGCACCTCTGTGGGGCCCTGCATCTCCATTAAGGGGCACTTTAGGTTTTTTATATGACAAAGTAGAGTTATTTTGACCTGTGGAATAGAAGTATAATTTAGTTTACAATTGAAAACGGTTACAGATACTAACTAACCTTCAAACAATTCAAAAAAAAAAAAAAGATGCAACCATAAATAAATACAACTGATATAAAAACTGTTTACTGAAAAAACGACCAACTAACCTGTATGTGTGTTTTTTTATTTTATTAATGCGCCAAAGTAAAATGTGCACTTTTATTAAAAATTACAAAAACGCCAACTGTGCACTAAATTTAATTTGCAGTAACTTTAACACAAAATACACCGCGACTAATAAATAGCAAACATAATAATATTTATTTTTCAATTATTCTTTTGAACGTTATTGGATGTTGGCCTATAAACATGCATCACGATCAGGAAAAAATATCGGTGGCAATAATCCTGAAAAACAGTCCCTGAAAAAATAACAGACGATTTAATAAAGCGGATTTCGATTCGATATGTATTAGCATTAACATGACTTATTGCCGAAAATTCCTATTTATTGAATTTGATTTTTATATGGGACACAGCAAAATCCAGTTTCAAAAGATTAGCACTAATTTAAGTATTTTGGATCAGAATAAATAACACAAGGTCCTAGACTAAAATTTTGGACGGAGAGGGGTGGCTTTTAACAGCATCATGAGGGGAAACTGAGCAAATCTGCGACGAGTGGCATTCGTGACACTGAAGGTAGCAGTTTATAAGCAGTAAACCAAATAGGCACGTTGAAAAACTACTAGTAATTACTAATTTTGCAAACAAACCCCTTTTTTTAAATATGGAGAAATCGTTTAGGTTCAGCGATTGCTATATAGTCTATCCCTTACTACAACGGAACAGAGAGGGACGAACTAACTTAAAACAATGGTCTGTCATTGCTCCGCGTGGTTTACGTTGAATGGAGTCATTCAAAATAATTCATTTGTTGTTGTTGATTGCCGTTGTTGGTGGGTGATTGATGTCTGATGGTATGGTGTACTTTTAGTGCAAGTGCGAGGTGCATGACTGCAAACCTAATTTTATATTTCGTGATATTAGTGTTGTGATATACATATTCAAGGTTTATTTGTGTTTATTTTTTCCCTTAACCATAAACTTGATCATCTATTGTTATTAACATACTTTATAATAAATAAAAACTAATCTTATTTGCAGAAAAAGAAAAGCACGAAGTCTTTCTCCACAATCTTTATTAATCGAAAAACTAGGCGAACCTAGTATCACATCGACATGTTTCGAGTGTAGAAACACTCATCATCAGGAAACAAAGTGAAAATTAAAATGCTGATGTTTTTAGCAAGAGAAAATAATGGTGAGATTGAGCCGTAATGGAGCTTTTAATGGTGTACAAGAGATGTAAAATTGAAAAATCAGAAGGTCAAAAATCAAGACTCCAGCATACTGAAGAGTCGAGGGTTAAGTGTAGAAGCACACTGTCGTGCTGAAAAAGATAGGGTAGTAAAAGTTAGGGAGTTTTGAAAAACATATCTGTTAAAAGTATTAATAAATTACTGAAACATCCTGAGTTTTATTGAGCCCAGTCAGTGTCAGTGTGTGGAAAAAGTTTTTAAGAAATTTTTCCACACAATGTGTCTGCTTTGACTCTGGCGGGGTAACTGGGCCGTAAAAAGCCTGGTACCCCAGCTGTTTTTACTTTTACAATAAAAGGTAAGCTAATCTACTACACTTCTTAAATTTCAATTCCCCTTTCTATTTTTTTTTTTACAGATGCTTTGACCAAAAAACAATTTTTTCTTTTTCTCTTCTTTTCTTTACATCTCACCCCAACATTTTCAAATGTTTCTGACTGGGCTCAATAAAACTCAGGATGTTTCAGTAATTTATTAATACTTTTAACAGATATGTTTTTCAAAACTCCCTAACTTTTACTACCCTATCTTTTTCAGCACGACAGTGTGCTTCTACACTTAACCCTCGACTCTTCAGTATGCTGGAGTCTTGATTTTTGACCTGATTTTTCAATTTTACATCTCTTGTACACCATTAAAAGCTCCATTACGGCTCAATCTCACCATTATTTTCTCTTGCTAAAAACATCAGCATTTTAATTTTCACTTTGTTTCCTGATGATGAGTGTTTCTACACTCGAAACATGTCGATGTGATACTAGGTTCGCCTAGTTTTTCGATTAATAAAGATTGTGGAGAAAGACTTCGTGCTTTTCTTTTTCTGTATCATTTAACTCCACTTTGAGTATGGACTACTTCTTCAAAATTAATCTTATTTGGTTTTACGTGGTTGTAAAAATAAATGTTTTCATATAAAAAACAATGTCGTTAGCCAAGCTCATGTTTCTTTAGGTAAGAACTTCTACGCCATTTTATTTTTTATTACGATTTCCTTACTTTATTTTCTCAAAATAAACATCACTGGTGATAACAAAATATATATAGATTAAAAAGTATTATATAATAGGGTCATCAACTGACCATATTAATTTTTCCTTTTTTTCTTTAAAACTAGGTACCCACCCATACCTAGGTAACTGGCTCAAAACGTCACTCACTACAGAGATTTAATTTGGCTAAAGTAAGCAAAGAAATCTAAGAAAAAATTATATAAATTGTTTTTAATTTGCTATCCTGTCCAAAAGAAGCAAAATAAATCTATATATTTTCGATGATTGTATATTATCGATTCTGGTCTGATCAAAATCCACAATGGATAAAAAGTCAATGTGGTTGGTGGCATAATTAATAACCGAGCTTTAGGACCATATTTCTTTGACCAAAATCGTACTGCTTACTTTTCCTTTCATTTGAATTAATACCTGTATGGCCAGTTATGTTTCCTTGGTTCCTAATGGGGATGATCCAGATATATTCCCCATAAAAGAATATGGTTTCAACAAGATAGCGCACCGCCGCAATTTAAAGTAAATGAAAAAAAATCGAAGATACTTAAACGACATTTTTCCAAATCACTTGATAGGTCGATGGGGTCCAATTAAATGGCCACCAAGGTCTCCGAACCTTACGCCATTGGATTTTCATCTATGGGGATATTGAAGGAGATAGTGTAGGTATAAGAATAGACTGGATGAATAAGGATGAAGGTAAATAATTTACCAGCCGAAATTGTTCGCAGGATAGTATTTATCACAGAAGTCTGGAGTAACTTTCCAGTAAAAACAATGGAAGTTCCACGCACCCCATTATATTTTCTTGCCAACTTAACATGAAATAAACATAAAACAAAGCAAAATAAAACGAATACCTAAATTATAAAATGTACCTGCATGTCTAGCATTTTGTTCAAAATTTGTATAAAACTTATAAAGCGTCCAAGAAACAACAAGACGCCGTTATCACCACCAATAACAAATACACTTAAAACAACTTCAGATTTACAAAAGGAAAAAATGTAAGCGAGAAAAAGATGGTAATATTTCAGGGCTGTCAAGTTTTTGTTTTTGCTGTATGTCGTACTCGAGCTTTTAAAAGTGATGGAAGGGTCCATCAATATACTTTTGAAGGGTGTATTGTGTACACGTCATAGAGTGAACGTTAAGGGGCAAAGGAAAAATTTAAGTGAAAAATGATATTAAAGTGAACCATACTCTTTGAAATATTTTTTTATTTGAAGCTAAACATTTTTCAGTTATTGTTAGTAGACAAAAAATGATTAAATTGACTGGTTTAAATCAAATTCAATAAAATAATGCTTATTTAATGTACCTTATACAACCCAGTGAAAACTGGCCCAATAAAAAATAACAACCAATAATGTATTTCCAAATCTGATCCGAAAACGTTCCGGTGTTGCCAAATATGGTTACATGTAAGTGTGTAAGTAAAGCGGTTATAACTATCTTTAAACAGAAAAACAACCGAGGAAAAAGAGTAGTTATTTAAGAAAAAAGCTATTTGAAAAAGATGTTTACATTTTAATTTTATGTTTGTCTTCAAAGTTGGATGTAAAAATCAAAAATAGCTGTTTCATCACATTTTTGGAAAGAAATATCTAATATTGGAACAGTATCTATGCGACTATAAAAATGATTACAATAAAAAATCCTGATTTTACAAAATTTTGAAAAACATTATGGAACTTGGGTACTATAATATGTATTATAATTATTACTATAAAAAATTATTAGAAGAAGTCGTATATGAACAGTTCTTAGAATTCATTGATGCCAACAAAATTTTTAGTTTCCTTTCAAGCTGGTTTTCGAAAAAGGTACTCTGCAGAGACAGCCATTCAATGCGTGATTGAGACGTGGAAGAGAACCATTGATAAAGGGGAAAATGTTATAGCTGTATTTTTGGATTTTTAGAGGGTATTCGAATTGACAGGGCTAGATTATTGAGTAAATTTTATCAGTATGGTATTCGCGGAAACGTTTATAAATGGTTTAAAAATTATTTAAGTAACAGGTCACAAAAAACAAATATATTAAAAACATATTCAAATAAAAATAAATAATATAGGAGTTCCTCAAGGAAGTATACTAGGTCCAATATTATTTATTTTATATATCAACGATATGCTTTTAGTTTTAAAAATGTGTAAGTTATAAAAATGTTTGCTGATGACACCTTCATTTACATTAATGTTTTAAATATATTCAATGGTCTAAATTTTCTAAATTCTGAGATAATATATTATTAAATTGGCTAAAAGTAAATAAATTAAAATTAAATATTTCAAAAACTAAATGTATGGTTATGGGTAATATTTAAATAATTGTCAAAATATAAGTGTTGTAATTGATGGTGAAACATTGGAATTAGTAAACAGTTTTATATATTTTGGGATAATTATTGATTCAAAATTAAAATTTTTTTATTATTTTGAAAGTATCATATTGAATATTGCCGGAAAAGTAGGTTATTTTAAAAGAATCAGTTCTAATTTAATTTTGTTTTTTTTTCTTTATTGTTCTTTCATTTGATATTGTGCTTGTGGGGGAATATTTGATAAATTACAAATTTTACAAAATAAGGCAATGCGGATTATTTTAAATTGTGACAAATATACAAAAATAAATTTTATTTAAAAAAATTGAATGGTTGGTTGAATGTCAGAAATTAAATTTTTTATTTAGTAAGTATTTTATATCTTTAAATAAAATTAAAAATAATTTATTACCTGATTGTTTAAAAATTATTTGTTCTTTTAATTATAACCATCATAATTATAAAACAAAAACTAATCAAAATTTTTATGTGAATAGAGTGTCTAAAACATTAGCTTATAAGTATATTTTTTTTATAAAGGTTTGATAGAATATAATAACTTGGAAAATTCTATTAAATCTCAAATATCATTAAACTATTGAAACAAAATGATACGTACTATTCGATACAATTTGCAAAATGTTTAACTTATCTGTCTGTTTTTGTTAAAAGAAGGTTGAGTTTTAAAATTTAAAAATAATTCCAAAAAAAATTGTTAAAAAAATGTATTAAAAAATATTTAATTGTAGCTTTTTGCTAAATAAAACAGGTTACTACTACTACTACTACTACTACTACTACTACTACTACTACTACTACTACTACTACTAGTGTAGCAAGTGAATTTGGGTTTATAGCAAATCTTTACTAACTGATGATGTCACTATATTTGACCTGGCAACCCTGTTTAAAAATGCAAAACAGTTTGATGCTGGTCGGGAACGATACACAAAGTCAATGGCGTTTGGGAACGGTTATGACCGGCCCCAGGGAAAAATATTCGGGATAAATCCTGGATAAAAAGGTATATAAAATGGTGATTACATCAAAAATTATATGTGTAGGAACAAAGCAGGGGCGGAGGGCACGTCGATAATATACGTTTTTTTTAGTGTTGGCTTCACAGACGATACCTTTTACATAAAGTATTTTGCATAACAAACTGCTCTGTGCATAAAGCCTGGTCTTCGGCGTTGCCTGTTCAGGCGTAAAATATGATAAATTGGTTTTGCATTTCCGCAATCGCTCGTTGCGTCATATAGGAGCTGATCGAACATAAGGGTCAAAAATGAAGGCATTATAATAGTCATATTATTTTTTCTCATGGAATATAATGGTTAACTGATTGACCTTCTTTTTCTTTCGCGTGTTAGATACAGCAATACAAGATTCTTATTCCGCACAACTCATTATTAGTATTGGACTTTTAATCTATGGACAAATTTTACCCTCTCAGAAAACCAAGTTGCATAATAGATAATCATATGTAATGTTAAACAACAAGAGCAATATCACACTAGAAGCTATATAAATTTTTGATAACTACAGTACTGATTTTTAGTGGTAAGTATATACACTTTATTAACCGTAGCCAAGCAAAAGTAGTTTTATTACAACTACCAGTAGGAACTAATACAGTATATCAAACCAAATTACACCCCCAATAGAGCTTGATTAAATTACTGTGAGTATTCAGCGCAATAATGGCTATAAACCATTCTATGGTAGCATTAACTCCTATTTCCTATTGGCCAAATTACCGTGATATTATTACTACACAACGGTCTAGCAATTTTCGTTGTCTTACATTAGGAAAGCGCATTGCTGTCACATATAGTATTAAACAGTTGGATAAAGAGTTTATGAATTATCGCCTCCGTCATTTAGTAGAGGTAGAGGCAAGGTACACAAATATATACTAAAAGTAACGGAATACTTACCAAATTGGGCTTGAATGGAGATTCTAACTGTCTATTTTCCAAACCCGCCCAGTCAATTGGTTTAAAGAATGGATGATCTTGAATATCCCCGTGAGGTGAAAATCGATTCCCAAGTCTTTTATTTGCATCTTTTTCTAAAAACTAAAAAGGACAAAAAAAAATAATTAATTTGTAACTTAAGGTGGGAGTATCAACATGCTTGCCAACCTATAACCTATTTCGCGTAGATTTATCTATTTTTTCTAACTTTTACACAAAATTTAAATAAAATCAATATCGTCTTCATATTCTATAGGTAATAATTAACATGTTAAATAAATATCAAGGAATTTAAGTTAATAATGTTAAAAAAAATCTTAACCGATAAGATTTTTTTTAACATTATTATGTCATTGTTCTTTCACTATAATTCTCCCAAAATAAGCAATGAAATAAATTGATATTTTTGTAATATATCAGATATTACCTGAATAATGTGCCGACGATATTGATTTTCAAATCTTAGTCAATAAAATAATAAACTAAGAAAAACAAGGTGAAATAGGTTATAGGTTGGCAATAAATTGAATGACGTTGATAATTCCACCTTAATCTAAAACTATATCTCAGTACATATCTAAGAATATTTTACTATATTTAAGTGCTGAGCTTTTAAGTAAGGTTATATTGACATTACCTGTGTTAAAACAGAGCTGGCCTCAGCACTCAAGAACCTAGGAATCACTGGTTTTTCATTACATATCGACCAAAACAGCTCGTCCTCATCGCAACCGCTAAACGGTGATTGGCCGAGGAGCATTTCGTAGAGAAGAACGCCAAAGGACCACCAATCCACGCACTGGTTGTAGTGTTGTCCCTTAATTATCTTTAAAAAAAACAGTAGGTACATGAGATTTTTTTTTAAATTCATGAAATAAAAACAGGCCAGTAGATACAGAAGATAAATTAAGGAGACGTATTCAAATTGGAATTGAAGCTTTAAAAAAATATGACAAAATGCTACAAAAAGTGCAATTTAATTTTTAAAACGTAATAATCTTTTTCTATTTCACATTCATAATAAGCTCAGTACGATACGCATTTGCGTATCGTAATGAAGCTATTTCGATGCGCGTGTTTTCTTTATTTGATGTTGATAACATTTAAATGTTTTATTTCATTGACTTGCGCGGCCTTTGTGATTATGTTGATGATACAAGAAAACCCATTTTTCGCAGAGGAAAAATAGCTTGATAACTTACTTTTTTATTCCGTGTGGATAACAGTCATGTATGGTGGTTGCATAAATCTATAAATCAATCTTTTGTAGATGCTTCAAGCTATCATTTTCTGCCAAATCCTATCCAAAATTCAATCTACTAACCTGCCAATGTCGATTTTAACTTCAACTTTATTTGAATTTTCCATCTTCCCTATACTAAATTGCAATGCCGTGACGTAAAATCACGTCTTTTGAAATTCAAAAAAAAGTAGCAAAATCTCCCGAATTTCCGAACGCTCTGTATATGTACCGAATGTACAAGGATCACACAACGTATTCCGTCCAATTTCAAATCTCATATCGCTAAAATAACTTTAGAATCTCGTGGTGAAAATGGGTCAATAAATCAAAAAATTACAGTTTGCAAAATAATTTTTGTTGTCCAGAGGCTACTATGATAAAAAATAGTATTGCCAACATAAAATTTAGACATAAAAATTTACAAAATTTGAAGAATTTATTTGTTTTTTAAAATGTATTTTTCTTGATTATAAAAGGCGAAATAGAAAAAAATGTATAAAGCACATGTTTCATAAGGCGTTTTAGCGCACGTGTCAATAAAAAAACTCGCCACTTTGTGGCTCGTTTTTTAAAATAGACGCGTGCGCTAAAACCGCTTCTTATGAAACGTGTACTTTACTATTATGTACACGAAAACGGAGCTCATTTTAAACATTTGTTAAAAGGTTTTTTTTTTTAATTACATTAAATTAAAGTTTTGTTGCCTAGATTTGGGTGAAATTCAGCTGAAAATGGTCCAATCAAACGCAAAATTAATTAAAAGTTATCCTGAAGGTATGTAATTGTCTTTGCCAATGATCTGGTACCTATAGATGGCACATGTCATTCATAAAAGCTATTAAAAGGTGTCGACAACATCGTTTGTAGTAGCGAGGAGGTGAAGAGCTGGGTGGGGCAGGTAGTGGAGATTACGCCGGAGTTACCTTTGAATACTTTACTATAGAAGAAACCTAACCTACAAACAACTCAACTCACTATTTACTCACTCATGAAAAGTAACTGCAGAATGATTACTTTCCGAATTCTCGCATACTTGGTACTTGCGACTCATTTTAATAAGCCTTCAGAAAATATCACAAAACACTAAAATGCAGCAATTATTATTACACAAAACCGTAAAAATTAGGAAAGTTTCAAATCGCGCTGTCAAAGAAATACCAAACGGAAATAGTCATGTTCGATATAGATCGATGCATTGAAAACATCGATATTTTTAATGCGATGTATCGTTTATAAGCGATGCATCGAGGCCATTTGAAATTTGTCGATGCATCGATGTATTAGAGGCCTTAATTTTATTCGTAAAATAATTATTTTGTCGTTGCCTATCGATCTTGGTTATTCATTTTTACCTTTGGTTTCAGTTAAGGTGTGAACTTCAAATAATTATGTGATTTGTTTGGTAATTCTAATTCTATTAAAATGTTTTTCGATGCATCGCAAACATCGATGTTTTTCCGCGTTCCATTTTTTGTGGATATCCCTAAATGGAAATGAATGAAAGAACGTCATCATGGCCTCATCTTTGGGGGCGGATCTCTTTCTGCTGCGTTGCCATACTGCATATTTTTTATAAGGTTTTAGGCAAAGATTTAAATTTCCCACATCATGTTAATACTTTTAACATCCTAAGTTTGGCAAACAATGTGGAGGGGAGCAACTCGGATCTTCATTTATATCAAAATGGAATACGATTTTGTCAATAAGTTCAATTGTTATTGTTTTATCTATAGGTACCAGATCACTGGGTCAGTCTCTTCGCTTGAATATTTAAAACGTTTCAAAGTAAATTATGCTTTAAAAATTTAAAAATAAAAAAGATTGGAAAAAGTAAAACTAACATTACAAAACTCCGAGTGATCGATTTTTACATTATAAAAATTCCAAATTTTGCCGCCATCAATTTATCTCTTTTACGATCCTATCGCAAGGATGTTCCGGAATTTTCTACATAGAAATATTAACGATCTTGTGGCGTGACGTCAATCGATCGGATAAAAAGGTTTTTAGAGTTAGAGATGTACAGGAAATAGCGCGGATGTGAGGAAATAGATATGTTTAGAGTTTCCGAACTATATTTTTTAGGTAATCATATGATTTTGATTATTTTTTGTCTCTTATAAAATTTGGAGGAAATAATGCGTTTTGGAGATAAATTTGAAAAGTATGGGTCCTAAAACTGATGCCAACACGGCTTACGGTATTCGCAAAATTTTAAAAACTAATCTTAAGAAATTGCTCGGTATAACCTTCAGTTTTTTGAATACACATGCGAGCTTTCTTTATTAAAGAAAATCATAACCTTTGAAAAATATGTGGTTTCAAACGGAAGTGGTCTCCAGCAAAAGATTCTTTTTAATAACTGATTCTCGCACAAAATAGGAATCATATACACAAAATCTTTCATACACCCCTAGACTGAATAGTCCAAGCGGGTAAGGTCTGGGGGAACGGGGTGGCCATTTAACAGGAGCATCTTGGTTCAGACAAATCCAGCGATTCGGAAATATTTGGTGTAAATAGTTCCTAACAGTTCTAGCAAAACGCAGCGGAGCACCGTCGACCAAATATTTTGTTTTATACCATTAGAGGCAAATCATTAAGTAAACCGGGCAGTGTGTTTTAAAGAAATAGTGAAAATGAATGACCAGTCAAATTTCTTGATCAAATTACTATTATTTTAAGAAGCTTAGCAATAGTAAGTTCTTAGTAGGGCAATAAACTAATTTCATTTAACTTATTTAGTTCTATAGGTATTTATCTGTACGCCACTGTCCTTTGCTTTCGGTGTTGTAATCTATTGCAAAGTTTAACTTAATTATATCTTGTATCCATGGTAATGTCACAACGGCTGAATTGATTTAGCACTTGACAATTATGAGCTTACCGTAAGCAGCGATGGCATCAGTTAAGGACCCATACTTTTCAAGTTATCTCCAGAACGCATCATTTTATCGAAATTTTGTAAGAGACAAAAAATAATCAAAAACTACCGATTACCTTCCCATTTTTTGCATACATCAGGTCTTCCACCTCTTGGATTATCTTTAATGAAATCAAATTTGACACAAAAACAGAAACCGATTATCCTATGGAATGGAAATTTGAACTCTCTGTTCCTTTGTTTAGCATTCTGGTCTCTTGCACTATTCTCGTATCTGTGACCGTTTTCGATTTATTTGCAAAAATAGCCATCGATGGAAATTAAGTGTCTGCGAAATAACGCAGAGTAAAAAGCTGTGTATCAAAACAATTTATTAGTTAATCAAATAAAAATGAAACAAAATTATAGAAACTGTTGAAAATGGCCGCCTCTTGCTAAAATGCACGAATCAAGTATTCGCCTCATGGACTGACAGACACTCTATTTTTTTCTTATATTCATTATTGCGTTATTTCGCCTACACTTAATTTTCATCGATGGATATTTTTGCAAATAAATTGAAAACGGTCACAGATACGAGAATAGTGCAAGAGACCAGAACGCTAAACAAAGGAACAGAGAGTTCACATTTCATACCGGAATTCATACAGGGAGCCAAAAAAAAAAGTTCTGAAAAATAAAATTGTAGCCGATTCAAGAAAATGTAACACCCTGTATACTGCGACCGGCAATTTTGATACTTTATTGTAGATATTTTAAAAAAGGGTTAATGTTCCAAATTTGAAACAATTATTGCAGAATATAAGAGAGAAAACGCAAAATACGAGAAAAAAAATTGAAACTTTGCCACCCTGTATAACGAAAATAAGGCGTTTTGGACCATGCATATATTTGCAGTTTTTTCCTATTTTGACGAGTACTATCATCCCCTGAAATATCTGCATAACATTAATTAACACCCTGTATATACCGTGCGAGCAAAAATTATTTGCATCAAAGAGGGCCTTGCATTTAAGGACGCAATGCTTAGCCGTAGAGCTTAATACCTGTTGGGTGTCAGTAACTACCTGAATTAACAATCAATCAGTTATTCCGTCATCTTTGACAGTCGTTATAAGTAATAAGTAATTTGATTCATTGCTAATTTTTCCAATTTCTTGAACAATTCACACAATGGGCTTTACGGAACAGCACAAAACATTCATGGTTGAAGCGTATTTTATAAATTTTTATATATTCATTTCCACAAAAAGTAACACCATTTTTTATACTATACTATACTTTTACATATGTGAAATTCTCAAAATCCTCTACTTTTTCCCTCCACCGGTTATGTGAATTCTCAGAATACACGCATATGGAGTAGTGCAAATTCCCATTTTTTTGTAGAGTTCACATTGCACCCTCAAAAAATTGGTGTCTGGTTAGCTGTTTCCCGAAGAAGAATTGTTGGTCCTATTTTTTTTCATGACACAGTTACAGCACAGCGGTATAGAGACAACATTTTGAATCCATTTGTGGAGCAATTAGGTACTTGACGACGAACTACGTTTTGGATATTTTCAACAGGACGGTGCAACCGCCCATAGAGCCGCCGAAACTATTAACTACTTACGCAATTTTTTCGATGATAGATTGATCAGTTTTCGATCAGATATTGAAGTCCCACCTATAGATCGCCTTGTTTAACGGTTATGGATTACTTCGTTTTTCCTCATTTAAAGAACACACAAGTATTTTTAAAATACCATCAGTTGCCAATTTAGAACAATTACAAGAAAGATCCAAGAATGTGGTAACATTTCTCCAGAGATGCTGGTTAACACTTTCGAAAATATGAAGAGACGTGTGAATTTATGCTTGGAGCATGGCGGTGGCCAATTTCAGCAATTTATGTAATTATTTTTCTTTTTCTTTCTGTATATTCTTACTTTGTTAATTTTGTAAACAACAAAAATAAATTTGTGTTTGTCTACCTATTTTATCACTCATTAGTTTGGCATATCATGTCATAATATGAATTTGACAATATTTTAACCTAGATTTGGTTAGATATATCGTCCCCATATCATTGTGATCTTAAACCAAGCCCCACATTTTTTAATCCAAGCCCTCTTTGATGCAAATAATTTTTGCTCGCACGGTATTTCCTGGATATGTTTAATATTATCCAAACCTGATATCGGCTGATGTTTCGAAACAGAAAAGATGTTCCTTGGGTATTCTTTAAAGTTATATCTCAATTTCTTTTTAAAGCAAAAGTAATATAAAAGCAATAGTTCCCTATTGCCCATAACTCTGGAAAATTATCGGTGCAAATAAATGAAAATCGTGTTAAATTAAAGAGACGCCAGAAAGCGTACGACGACAACGACGTTTGAAAAAGCACCAATTCCAAAATGGCCGGAGATAAAAGATTATTTATGACTATTTGAAAAGCGTGTAAACACTCTTATACTATTATTGTGAACCAGAGGATATTGGAATTGGGGTTATTATAGCCTATAAAAAATGGGATTAAATGAAAACCATGCTTGCGTGTGATTTTTTTTGTTGTTTTTTTTTTTTGGAACGAGGTCACAAAAATATTATTTTATATTTTGATGGATACATGGCGAGTTATTTATATTTATTTATATAGCCCTTATAAAAGATATAATAATGTAAAGGTTATTAAAGGGCGGAATATATAAATATGCAAAATGCATACTATAATATGCATTTTGCATATTTTCTTAATTTTATAATAAAATGCATATTTTTCATAAATTATTATCTTAGGAGCATATTTATAGGTTTTCGGCGTTATCAAAAAATTTAAAACGTTAAAGGTTTAATGTCCAGCTCGCTACTTATTTCAGGGATTTTCCCATTTAAAGATAATAATAATTATATTTACATTTTGGTTATACACAAGGTATTTATTTGGGTTTCTGGGGTTTGCAGGTAACTTAGGGGTTGTTTATTGTCACTTAATAATGCGTTATTATTAGCTGCCTAATGAACTGTATTTATCTCGATTTGTAATAAATATTTCTGTTTTAGTTTGTCGAAAGCTTTAAGCATTTATAAGGATAAACCATCCAACGAAGTTGTATCTCGGCCTTATATTTTGCTCCGTAAGTTGCAGTATTGTCCGATTATACCGTGCGAGCAAAAATTATTTGCATCAAAGAGGGCTTGGATTAAAAAACATATGGCTTGGTTTAGATTACAATGATATGAGGACGATATATCTAACCAAATCTAGGTTAAAATTTTGTCAAATTCATATTATGACATGATATGCCAAACCAATAAGTAATAAAATAAGTAGACAAATACAAATTTATTTTTGTTGTTTACAAAATTATAATACTTGCACTTTATAAGGAAATAAATTTAGCTGCTTCTTAAGAATAGTCCTGCATGTTCCATAAGATCTTCCCACTTCTTGGAACAGGCGTCATATACAATTTGTTGGCGTATTTTGCATTATTTCACGAACATTTGCAACAAGTTCTTCTGTCTTACAGATGGTCTTCCCGCTCCTTTTTTGTGTTGTATAAAACCTGTTCCCTAAACACAGCCACGGTTCTTTTCAGGCAATGAGAAAAATCCCCAGCAATAAAAGCAACGTTAGGAAAATGTTCGTGAAAATCGTCCATGCACAAACCCGGATTGTATTGCCACTCACCATTTACTTTAACCCCGTTTTGAAAATACGCTTCAACCATAAATGTTTAGTGCTGTTCCGTAAAGTCCATTCTGTGAATTGTTCAAGAAATTGGAAAAATTAGCGATGAACTTACTTGTAACCACTGTCAAAGATGACGGAATAGCTGATTGATTGTTAATTCAGGTAGTTACTGACACCCAACAGGTATTAAGCTCGACGGCTAAGCATTACGTCCTTAGATGTAAGGCCCCCTTTGATGCAAATAATTTTTGCTTGCACGGTATCAGTAGATGTTGAAACAAGCTTTTCTTTGTATAAAATATTTTTACTAGTAGAAGACAATCCTTTTTAGTTAAAAATTTGCAAATATATTTAGTAACAAATGCCTTTTATATAATTTTAAGTTAAAAAATGGTTTACTTTTATTTTTCTTTGCATTTTTAAAAAAAATAAACATATTTTTTAGAACCAAATGTGTTTTTTTACCTCATTTCACTATTGCATACCAGTATGCATATTTGGAAAAAAAAATGTAAATAACTGCATCTTTTATATTCAAACTAGGCATATATATGCGCATATTTTGGCCGAATTTAAGTGCATATAATCCGCCCTTTAGTTATAATTTACAAAAAAAATAGAATTTATGATTTTTATGTACATTTGACTTTAAAAAATTGTTAAGAAATTACTATAAAAGACAAGGTCAAGGTTAAAAATAGTCCGGGATGTATAAATATATTTAAAAAACAATTTTCGTTTATTTCGCGTTGTTTCGCATTTAAAAGAAAATTTTATTACCCCCCACATGCCAACTAAAAAGATTTATTTATTCCCTTTATTTTCCGACACAGCAGGAAAATAAATAAAGTCAGGTTTCTACATAAGTTTACCGTAAGCCAGCCTTTGTTATACGACCAGTAGGTACTTTTTAAAACTCAAATAAACCTAAAGGCTAAGACCGTCGCAAATCATAAACGCCAACACAAAGAACCGACACAACTTTATGTTTATATTCTTATGAAGTGTCAGATGTATGTGCAATAAAAATAAAAAAGAAAGTAATATTGAAGTAGCGTTTACCGCTACTGTTTTCCTGATCTTTAGACATTTTATTCGTTTTATTTTAAAAAGGAATTCGATCCTATTAATAAGCATATTTTCTTTTTCTCAGTAAGTTAAAGAAATGCGGAGTAATGTAATAATTTTTTTTTTATTTTTTTTTTATTTTTTTTTTATTTTTTTTTTTAGTTTACAATGTAATAACTAGTTTAAAAATTCTTGTTACATATCGCGCTACAACGCGATATGTTATACGGCGCTTCGGTGAAAATAATGTGCGTATGTTGTCGGCGTCGGCGTCGTCGCCGCCGTCAGTTTCGACATTTTCACATTTGCGATTTTTTTTCTCGGAAACGGTTAGAGTGAGACGATTGAAACTTTTTGGGTTTAGAGAGGAATAGTGGGGGTACGTTGTGTAAAAATTTCGAATATACAGGGTGTGCCGGAAAAAAGTTATTAAACGTCAAAGTCGAGAAATATCGGGATCTCGTTGGCATTCAATACAGGCCACAAAAATTAGTTTTTTCGATTTAAACTTTTTCGACGCGTAGACGACCGTGGGCTACAGAACCCTATTGTTTGTGAGCGCGATCGAAAGTTTGGAAGTAATTTTTTTGAATTTTTCAAAGTCAAAATTTGGTCGAAAATGGTACCTCTTGGATCGCTAATAAGTCGAATTGGGTGCATCCGATGTACATTCGGTTTGGATAATCGGTTAGGCCATCTCAAAAACTACCTTTTTCCAATATATCGTTCTATACCTAACTGGAATGGAAATTGCCGAAAATTGTAAGAAAGTGGAAATCATAAAGTTAGGCCTGATTTTTTCACGGTTTTTATTTTTTTTCGTACTGAAAACGACTTTTGATCGAAACGTTGTAAACTTTAGCGGATAGAGCTCGTCAAATTGTATTTAAGAGATATTTTTTCGTTTCTTTATCTTTAATACGGAAAAAACGGCAGCTTTTTTTTTACTATATCGACTGTAGCTTATTCAATTTTTAACAAAACCGTTTTATTTTTTTCTCAAAAAATGCGCTGATTACTTCGCAACACCTCTACATATTCAAAATCATTAAAATATATTCGCAAAATTGAGAAAAGTCGCTTTTTTGGGTGCGGAAACAGGCAATCTTTACAAATTCTAACACCATTCACTTTTGACTAAGAGTGCCTTGATATTGATGTATCTAAATTAAATTAATTCTAAAAATCCGGCTGTCAAAAATGGCGAAAAATGGGTGTTTTCAGCGTGACTTGCTAGAATAATAAGAACATTTCCAGATTTTAAATCGGGTGGAATATCTACCTTGAACCTTCTTCTAATTTTATTTACCAAAATATTTGCCCAAAATGTTTCAGAAATAGTTGTAATCTCGATTTTAAAGATGGCGTTCCGATATTGATAATCCGTCGCCACGTGGTGGGAGGCTGTTCCACATTTAGATATTCGCGAATTTTTTTCTCGGAAACGGTTAGAGCAAAACGATTAAAATTTTCTGGATGCAGAGAGGAATAGTAGGGGTACGTCTTAGAAAAATTTCCAATATACAGGGTGTACCGGAAAAAAGTTATTAAAGTCAAAGTTGAAAAATATGTTTTTTTTCGTTGTACGGCGATACAGGTGGCAAAAAGTATTTTAATCGATTTAAACTTTTTCGACGTGTAGACGACGTTAGGCTACAAAATACTGTTGTTTGCGAACGCGATCGAAAGTTGGGAAGTAATTTTTTTGATTTTTTTAAAATCAATGTAGGGTCATATTGGATCGTTAATAAATCGAATTGGGTGCATCCAATCGACATGCGGTTTGGATAATCGGTTAGGCCATCTCAAAATCTACCTTTTTCCAATATATCGTTCTATACCTAACTGGAATGGAAATTGCCGAAAATGGTAAGAAACTGGAAACCACAGTGTAAGGCGTGATTTTTTTCCGTTTATTTTTTTTCGTACGGAAAACGATTTTTGATTGAAACGTTGTATACTTTAGCGGATAGAGCCGTCAAATTGTATTTAAGAGATATTTTTTCGTTTTTTTATCTTTAATACAGAAAAAACGGCAGCTTATGAACTTTTTCCCGTAATTTCTGTTGGCGTTGCACTGGTTTGCTTAAATAATTCTGCAAGTGTCTATAATATATAACATTTTGAAATTTTTCTTGGTACACTATATCAACGGATAAAGAAGCTTTAATTTGTATTATAAGCGATCTTTAGGAAAACATATTTTGTGGCTCAAAAAAATTAATTTATGATTTTTTTATAGGTTCCTTCACCAGAGGTTTTACTATATCGACTGTAGCTTATTCAATTTTTAACAAAACCGTTTTATTTTTTTCTCAAAATATGCGCTAATTACTTCTCAATATTCCTGCATGTCCAAACTTATCAAAATATATTCGCAAATTCTAGCAAAGTTGCTTTATTGGGTGCGGAAACAGGCACAATTTTCAAATTCTAACACCATTCGATTTAGAAAAAGTTGGCCATGGTTTTACCACGTACGTTTTCCTGAACTTTAACTTTTATACCATCTGTCAAAAATAGGTGAAAAATGCGATTTCCAAATTGATTTTTTAGAGGAATAAGACCATTTAGATTACGTCTTTTGTGGGAAATACCTACCTTGAACCTTTATCTTTTTCGTTTGACCAAAAATAAGGGGGAAAATATCGCATTTATCCCGTACTTGTAATAATAAAAATGGCTTGCAGGAGGCATATTAACTTCAATTTTTTAGTTTTTATAATATTTGGGGAGTATTTAATGTATGAAACACCTGTCTTGGACCTTTTTCTTTGCGGTTGACCAAAAATAATTGAAAAAAGTGTATTATTTGTGTGTATCTTCAATACTCAACGTTCTATGTAATATCGAATACGTCATTAATATCCTATTTACCACAAATCACTCTCAAAGCTTCGATAGCGTAGTAGTAGAGGCTGTTGATTTTGGAGACGAAGGTCGTGGGTTCAAACCCCAGTGTTTTTTTTTCTTTTTTTTTCTTTTTTTTTTAATGTCGTTATTTAGGTACGGAAAATTTTTTAAATTTTGGATTCTTACAGCTATAATAATCTATACGAAAAAGCTAAAAAAAAATTACACTTACCTGTCAAAATCTGACAGCTGTAGTAAAGAACTTTGTTATTTAGGTACTGAAATTTTTTTAAATTTCGGATTCTTACAGCTATAATCCTAGATACAAGAAAAGCTTAAAAAAAACTTGATATTTACCTGTCAAAATGACAGCTGTCGTATAGAACTTTGTTATTTAGGAACTGAGAAATTTTTTAATTTAGTATTCTTACAGCTATAACCCTCGTTACAAAAAATCTAAAAAAAAAATTGACACTTACCTGTCAAAATTTGACAGCTATCGTATAAAACTGTGTCATTTAGGTACTGACAAATTTTTAAATTTAGGATTCTTACAGCTATAACCCTCGTTACAAAAAATCTAAAAAAAAAATTGACACTTACCTGTCAAAATTTGACAGCTATCGTATAGAACTTTGTTATTTAGGGACCTGATAATTTTATAATTTCGGACTCTTACAGCTATAACTCTCGCTACGAAAAAGCTAAAAAAAAATTGACACTTAACTGTCAAAATTTGACAGCTATCGTATAGAACTTTGTTATTTAGGTACTGAAAATTTTTTCAATTTGGGATTCTTACAGCTATAATCCTCGTTACGAAAAAACTTTTAAAAAATTGACACTTACCTGTCAAAATTTGACAGCTGTCGTATGGAACTTTGTTATTTAATCACTGAAAAATTTTTAAATTTCGGATTTGTACAGCTATAATCCTCTATATGAAAAAAGATTAAAAAAATTTACACCCGCCTGTCATAATTTGACAGCTGTCGTATAGAACTTTGTTATTTGGGTACTGAAAAATTTTTAAATTTAGGATTATTACAGCTTTAACCCTCGCTACGAAAAAAGTTTAAATAAATTGACACTTACCTGTCAAAATTTGACAGCTGTCGTATAAAAGTTTGTTATTTAGGTACTAAAAAATTTTTAATTTCAGATTCGTATAGCTACAATCCTCTATATGAAAAAAGCTTAAAAAAATTTACACCCACCTGTCATAATTTGACAGCTGTCGTATAGAACTTTGTTATTTGGGTACTGAAAAATTTTTAAATTTAGGATTATTACAGCTTTAACCCTCGCTACGAAAAAAGTTTAAATAAATTGACACTTACCTGTCAAAATTTGACAGCTGTCGTATAAAAGTTTGTTATTTAGGTACTAAAAAATTTTTAATTTCAGATTCGTATAGCTACAATCCTCTATATGAAAAAAGCTTAAAAAAATTTACACCCGCCTGTCATAATTTGACAGCTGTAGTATAGAACTTTGTTATTTAGGTAGGTATTGATTTTTTTTTAATTTCAGATTCTTACAGCTATAACTCTCGCTACGAAAAAGCTAAAAAAAATTACACTTACCTGTCAAAATTTGACAGCTGTCGTAAAAAACTTTTTTATTTAGGTACCTGAAAATTTTTTAATTTCGAATTCTTACAGCTATAACCCTCGCTACGAAAAAGCTAAAAAAAATGACACTTACCTGTCAAAGTGACAGCTCTATTAGTTTTTTCGATTTAAACTTTTTCGACGCGTAGACGACCGTAGGCTACAGACCCCTATTGTTTGTGAGCGCAATCGAAAGTTTGGAAATAATTTTTTAAATTTTTTCAAAGTTAAATATGGGACTAAACAGGTACCTATTGAATCGTTAATAAGTCGAATTGGGTCCATCCGATCGACATTCGGTTTGGATAATCCTTTAGGCAATTATTAAAGGTTGCTAACAAATGGTTTTGTAAAAAGTATGAAATAAAATAAACGAATTGGAACAGTGCCGTGCCGGAAGGGCTCGGCAAAATAAGCTTTTAAACTAATTTATCAGCTATCAATGTAAGAATAGTTTCTTTACTTGTGTTTAAATCGATTGAATACATATTTTTATAGAACAAACTTGGAAAGTATATTCCACATTGATACGTTTGCTGTGCAATTTTAAAAAAAGCCGGTGCTGATGGGTTCAATGTTAATATCAATATCATAATATTAAATATCATATATTGTAACGAAAAGTCGTAGCGAATCGAGCGAGACGGAATTGGAAACGGGACATCGATCAATATACGATGCCGTCTTCAAAAACTACCTATCTATACAAGAAAACGGAAATTTTGCACCCGTTATTTTTATTTTTTAGTTTTTGTCAGTTGTTATAATGACAATTTGGCAGCGTTCCGCAGGAAGGTGAGGCAAAAAAAGCAACAATGTATATAACTAATAAGTATCATCTTTATGAGATCTTCACTTTAAGTTCTTAGAAATTTTTTGTAGGTCTTATAGTTTTTGAGATATGGAATTAAAAGTGGTTTTCATGTATTTGCCAATATCTCGAAACTGATAGAACTTAGATAGAAACTCCTTAAATAAAAAAGTTGCCTTTTTCTATTGTCCAGATAAAACGTTATATCAACTTTTGTTCCAAAGGCCGTAATAAGGGACGTATTGAGGAAACTGTGAAAACCGACCAAAAAATCCGAGTTTTCTGGATTTTTTAAAAAAATTCATAGAATTGTTATTTATCATATTTTCTTCGCTATTTTCGGGTTTTACGTTATTTTTGATGGAAATGTACCGAAAAATTGACTTATTTGCAAATTTTAAATTTTGGCATTTTTTCCATCTCAGGAAAATGCTATGAAATCCATAAAAGACCATTTTCCTCGGAAACTGAAAGAGATACGGCAACAATGTATATAACTAATAAGTAGCATCCTTAAGAGATCTTTACTTTAAGTTCTCAGAAATTTTTTGTACGTCTTATAGTTTTTGAGATATGGAATTAAAAGTGGTTTTCATGTATTTGCCAATATCTCGAAACTGATAAAGCTTAGATAGAACCTCTTCAAATAAAAAAGTTGCCTTTTTCTATGGTCCAGATAAAAGGTTATATTAACTTTTGTTCCAAAGGCCGTAATAAGGGACGTATTGAGGAAACTTTGAAAACCGACAAAAAAATCCGAGTTTTCTGGATATTTTTGTAAAAATTCATAGAATTGTTAATTATCATATTTTCTTCGCTATTTTCGGGTTTTACGTTATTTTTGATGGAAATGTACCGAAAAATTGACTTATTTGCGAATTTTAAATTTTGGCATTTTTTCCATGTATATGCTCAGGAAAATGCTATGAAATCCATAAAAGACCATTTTCCTCGGAAACTGAAAGAGATACGGCAACAATGTATATAACTAATAAGTAGCATCCTTAAGAGATCTTTACTTTAAGTTCTTAGAAATTTTTTGTAGGTCTTATAGTTTTTGAGATATGGAATTAAAAGTGGTATATATTAGCCAATATCTCGAAACTGATAAAGCTTAGATAGAACCTCTTCAAATAAAAAAGTTGCCTTTTTCTATGGTCCAGATAAAAGGTTATATTGATTTCTATTCTAAAAGCGATAATAAGGGACGTATTGGCTCGGCACAATAATATTTCTACAAATTTATTAGCTGATAATTGATAGCTTCCATGTAAGAGTAATTTTTTGCTTATGTTTTAATCGATTGAATACTTACATATTTTTATAGAGCAAATATGGAAAGTATATCCCACATTGCACAAAGGTGTGCGAGTTTAAAGAGCACCTAAACGGCGCCGTCTCAGAAAACTACCTATCTATACGAGAAAACGGAAATTTTGCACCATTGTGTAGTTTTGGTCAGTTGTTATAATGACAATTTGGCGATATGTTTTCCCTTCACGTTCCGCAGGAAGGTGAGGCAAAAAAAGCAATAGTAAATAGAAAAAAAGAAAAGAAAAGTATTTTTTTATTGTAAATTTTTGTAAATCTTTTTAGTACTAATATTAGATGCACTCTCGGCTGACGATTAGCGATATGTACCCAGTCTAGTATTATATACGGCGGCTACATTTAAAATAAGTTGTCGTCAGTTTCGACATTTTCACATTTGCGATTTCTTTTCTCGGAAACGGTAAGAGTGGGACGATTGAAACTTTTTCAGTTTAGAGAGGAATAGTGGGGGTACAATGTGTAAAAATTTTGAATATACAGGGTGTACGGGAAAAAAGTTATTAATTTTTAAAGTCGAGAAATATCGGGATCTCGTTGGCATTCGATACAGGTCACAAAAATTAGTTTTTTCGATTTAAACTTTTTCGACGCGTAGGCGACCGTAGGCTACAAATCCCTATTGTTTGTGAGCGCGATCGAAAGTTTGGAAATACTTTTTTAAATTTTTTCAAAGTTAAATATGGGACTAAACAGGTACCTATTGAATCGTTAATAAGTCGAATTGGGTCCATCCGATCGACATTCGGTTTGGATAATCCTTTAGGCAATTATTAAAGATTGCTAACAAATGGTTTTGTAAAAAGTATGAAATAAAATAAACGAATTGGAACAGTGCCGTGCCGGAAGGGCTCGGCAAAATAAGCTTTTGAACTAATTTATCAGCTATCAATGTAAGAATAGTTTCCTTACTTATGTTTAAATTGATTGAATACATATTTTTATAGGACAAACTTGGAAAGTATATTCGGGGGACATCGAGCACTATTCGATGCCGTCTTCAAAAACTACCTATCTATACAAGAAAACGGAAATTTTGCACCCGTTATTTTTATTTTTTAATTTTTGTCAGTTGTTATAATGACAATTTGGCGATATGTTTCCGCTTCACGTTCCGCAGGAAGGTGAGGCAAAAAAAGCAATAGAAAACATAGAAAAAAAAACTAAGAAAAATACTTTTTAAATACAAATTTTTAGTACTAATAATAGATGCACTCTCGGCTGACGATTAGCGATATGTACCCAGTCTAGTTACATATCGCGCTACATCGCGATATGTTATACGGCGCTTCGGTGAAAAAAATGTATGTATGTTGTCGCCGCCGCCGTCGTCTCTTTCGACATTTTCACATTTGCGATTTTTTTTCTCAGAAACGGTTAGAGTGGGACGATTGAAACTTTTTGGGTTTAGAGAGGAATAGTGGGGGTACGTTGTGTAAAAATTTGGAATATACAGGGTGTGCCGGAAAAAAGTTATTAATTTTTAAAGTCGAGAAATATCGGGATCTCGTTGGCATTCAATACAGGCCACAAAAATTAGTTTTTTCGATTTAAACTTTTTCGACGCGTAGACGACCGTGGGCTACAGAACCCTATTATTTGTGAGCGCGATCGAAAGTTTGGAAGTAATTTTTTTGATTTTTTCAAAGTCAAAATTTGGTCGAAAATGGTACCTCTTGGATCGCTAATAAGTCGAATTGGGTGCATCCAATCGACATGCGGTTTGGATAATCGGTTAGGCCATCTCAAAATCTACCTTTTTCCAATATATCGTTCTATACCTAACTGGAATGGAAATTGCCGAAAATGGTAAGAAACTGGAAACCACAGTGTAAGGCGTGATTTTTTTCTCCGTTTTTATTCCGTTTATTTTTTTTCGTACGGAAACGATTTTTGATTGAAACGTTGTATACTTTAGCGGATAGAGCCGTCAAATTGTATTTAAGAGATATTTTTTCGTTTTTTTATCTTTAATACGGAAAAAACGGCAGCTTATGAACTTTTTCCCGTAATTTCTGTTGGCGTTGCACTGGTTTGCTTAAATAATTCTGCAAGTGTCTATAATATATAACATTTTGAATTTTTTCTTGGTACACTATATCAACGGATAAAGAAGCTTTAATTTGTATTATAAGCGATCTTTGGGAAAACATATTTTGTGGCTCAAAAAAATTAATTTATGATTTTTTTATAGGTTCCTTCACCAGAGGTTTTACTATATCGACTGTAGCTTATTCAATTTTTAACAAAACCGTTTTATTTTTTTCTCAAAATATGCGCTGATTACTTCTCAATATTCCTGCATGTCCAAACTTATCAAAATATATTCGCAAATTTGAGCAAAGTTGCTTTTTTGGGTGCGGAAACAGGCACAATTTTCAAATTCTAACACCATTCGATTTAGAAAAAGTTGGCCATGGTTTTACCACGTGCGTTTTCCTGAACTTTAACTTTTATACCATCTGTCAAAAATAGGTGAAAAATGCGATTTCCAAATTGATTTTTTAGAGGAATAAGACCATTTAGACTACGTCTTTTGTGGGAAATACCTACCTTGAACCTTTATCTTTTTCGTTTGACCAAAAATAAGGGGGAAAATATCGCATTTATCCCGTACTTGTAATAATAAAAATGGCTTGCAGGAGGCATATTAACTTCAGTTCTTATAGTTTTTATAATATTTGGAGAGTATTTAATGTATGAAACACCTGTCTTGGACCTTTTTCTTTGCGGTTGACCAAAAATAATTGAAAAAAGTGTATTATTTGTGTGTATCTTCAATACTCAACGTTCTATGTAATATCGAATACGTCATTAATATCCTATTTACCACAAATCAATCTGTAAGCTTCGGTGGCGTAGTACTAAAGACTGTTGATTTTGGAGACGAAGGTCGAGGGTTCAAACCCCAGTGTTTTTTTTTCTTTTTTTTTAAGTTTTTTTTTTAATGTCGTTATTTAGGTACTGAAAATTTTTTAAATTTTGGATTCTTACAGCTATAATAATCTATACGAAAAAGCTAAAAAAAAATTACACTTACCTGTCAAAATCTGACAGCTGTAGTATAGAACTTTGTTATTTAGGTACTGAAATTTTTTTAAATTTCGGATTCTTACAGCTATAATCCTAGATACAAGAAAAGCTTAAAAAAAATTGATATTTACCTGTCAAAATGACAGCTGTCGTATAGAACTTTGTTATTTAGGAACTGAGAAATTTTTTAATTTAGGATTCTTACAGCTATAACCCTCGTTACAAAAAATCTAAAAAAAAATTGACACTTACCTGTCAAAATTTGACAGCTATCGTATAAAACTGTGTTATTTAGGTACTGACAAATTTTTAAATTTAGGATTCTTACAGCTATAACCCTCGTTACAAAAAATCTAAAAAAAAAATTGACACTTACCTGTCAAAATTTGACAGCTATCGTATAGAACTTTGTTATTTAGGGACCTGATAATTTTATAATTTCGGACTCTTACAGCTATAACTCTCGCTACGAAAAAGCTAAAAAAAAATTGACACTTAACTGTCAAAATTTGACAGCTATCGTATAGAACTTTGTTATTTAGGTACTGAAAATTTTTTCAATTTGGGATTCTTACAGCTATAATCCTCGTTACGAAAAAACTTTAAAAAAATTGACACTTACCTGTCAAAATTTGACAGCTGTCGTATGGAACTTTGTTATTTAATCACTGAAAAATTTTTAAATTTCGGATTTGTACAGCTATAATCCTCTATATGAAAAAAGATTTAAAAAATTTACACCCGCCTGTCATAATTTGACAGCTGTCGTATAGAACTTTGTTATTTTGGTACTGAAAATTTTTTAAATTTAGGATTATTACAGCTATAACCCTCGCTACAAAAAAGCTAAAAAATAATTGACAATTACCTTTCAAAATTTGACAGCTGTCGTATAAAACTTTGTTATTTAGGTACTGAATTTTTTTTTAATTTAAGATTTTTACAGCTATAACCCTTGCTACGAAAAAGCTAAAAAAAAATGACACTTACCTGTCAAAGTAACAGCTGTCGTATTATTAAACGAACGAACTAGAACAGTGCCGTGCCCGAAGGGCTCGGCACAATAATATTTCTACAAATTTATTAGCTGATAATTGATAGCTTTAATGTATATTTTTATAGAGCAAATATGGAAAGTATATCCCACATTGCGAGTTTAAAGAGCACCTATAAATATCAATATCATAATATTAAATATCATATATCTCCGTAACGAAAAGTCGCAGCGAATCGAGCGAGGCGGCATTGGAAATGGGACGTCGAGCACTATACGGCGCCGTCTCCGAAAACTACCTATCTATACGAGAAAACGGAAATTTTGCACCATTGTCTAGTTTTGGTCAGTTGTTATAATGACAAATTGGCGATATGTTTCCCCTTCACGTTCCGCAGGAAGGTGAGGCAAAAAAAGCAATAGTAAATAGAAAAAAAGGAAAGAAAAATATTTTTTATTGTAAATTTTTGTAAATTTTTTTTTAGTACTATGTAATATTAGATGTACTCTCGGCTGACGATTAGCGATATGTACCCAGTCTAGTATTATATACGTCTCTTCCGCGCGGAATCTCGAAAACCCCGATCAGCTCTTGAACAATTTCGTCTATGTAAGACATTTTCACAGTTGCGATTTTTTTTTCTCGGAAACGGTTAGAGTGGGACGATTGAAAGTTTTAGGGTTTAGATAGGAATAGTGGGGGTACATTGTGTAAAAATTTCGAATATACAGGGTGTGCCGAAAAAAAGTTATTAATTTTTAAAGTCGAGAAATATCGGGATCTCGTTGGCATTCGATACAGGTCGTAAAAATGAGTGTTTTTGATTTAAACTTTTTCGGCGCATAGACGACCGTCGGCTACAGAAGCCTATTGTTTGCCAAGGCGATCGGAAGTTGGGAAGTCAATTTTCTGATTTTTTTTAAATCAATGTAGGGGCATGTTGGATCGATAATAAATCGAATTGCGTGCGTCCCACATATTTTTGGTTTGGAGATTCGCTTAGGTCATCTCAAATACTACTTTTTTCAAATATATTGTTCTAATTGACACTTACCTGTCAAAATTTGACAGCTATGGTATAAAACTTTGTTATTTAGGAACTGAAAAAATTTTCAATTTAGGATTCTTACAGTAGTAACTCTCGCTACGAAAAAGCTAAAAAAAAATTGAAACTTACCTGTCAAAATCTGACAGCTGTCGTATAAAACTTTGTCATTTAGATACTGAAATTTTTTTAAATATCGGATTCTTACATCTATAATGCAAGATACAAGAAAAGCTTTAAAAAAAAATTACAGTTACCTGTCAAAATGACAGCTGTCGTATAAAACTTTTAAAGAGCACCTATATGGCGCCGTCTCAGAAAACTACCTATCTATACGAGAAAACGGAAATTTTGCATCATTGTGTAGTTTTGGTCAGTTGTTATAATGACAATTTGGCGATATGTTTCCCCTTCACGTTCCGCAGGAAGGTGAGGCAAAAAAAGCAATAGAAAACATAGAAAAAAGAAACTAAGAAAAATACTTTTTAAATACAAATTTTTAGTACTAATAATAGATGCACTTTCGGCTGACGATTAGCGATATGTACCCAGTACGATTTTATGAATTTTTTAAAAAATACCAAGAATCTAATATTTCTGCCAGTTTTTACATTTTCCTCAATACGTCCCTTACTATCGCTTTTAGAATAGAAATCAATATAACTTTTTATATGGAGAATAGAAAAAGGCTACTTTTTTATTTAAAAAGTTTTTATCTAAGTTTTATCAGTTCCGAGATATTGCCAAATATATGAAAACCACTTTTAATTCCATATCTCAAAAACTATAAAACCTACAAAAAATTACTAAGAACTTAAAGTGAAGATCTCGTAAGGATGCTACTTAATAGTTATATACATTGTTGCCATATCTCTTATACTTTCCGAGGAAAATGTTACCTTATTGATTTCATCAAATTTTCATGACTAACATGAAAAAATTTCAAAAATTTAAAATTCGAAAATATGACAACTTTTCTATAAATCTTCATCGAAAATAACGTAAAACTCACAAATAGCAAAGAAAATATACAAAATAACGTTTTTATGAATTTTTTAAAGAAAATCAAAAATTATACGTAATTGATAAGACCATCCTTGGTTGTGAAAAAACTATGCCTAATCTTTGGTTGTGAAAAAACTGTGCCTAAACTTTGGTTGTGAAAAAACTATGCCTAATCTTTGTTTGTTATAAAACTATGCCTAATCTTTGGTTGTGAAAAAACTATGCCTAAACTTTGGTTGTGAAAAAACTATGCCCAATCTTTGGTTGTGAAAAAACTATGCCATAATATTTGTTTGTCATAAGACTATGCCAAAATCTTTGTTTGTCATAAGACTATGCCATAATCTTTGTTTGTCAGAAGACTATGCCTTAAACTTTGTTTGTCATAAGACTATGCCGTAATCTTTGTTTGTCATAAGACTATGCCTTAAAATTTGTTTGTCATAAAAATATACATAATCTTTGGTTGTTATAAAAACTATGCCATAATATTTGTTTGTCATAAGACTATGCACTAATGTTTGTTTGTCATAAGACTATGCCAAAATCTTTGAATGTCATAAGACTATGCCATAATATTTGTTTGTTATAAGACTATGCCTTAAACTTTTTTTTGTCATAAGACTATGCCATAATCTTTGTTTGTCATAAGAACATTCCTTAAAATTTGTTTGTCATAAAAATATACATAATCTTTGGTTGTTATAAAACTATGCCATAATATTTGTTTGTCATAAGACTATGCACTAATGTTTGTTTGTCATAAGACTATGCCAAAATCTTTGTTTGTCATAAGACTATGCCTTAAACTTTGTTTGTCATAAGACTATGCCTTAAAATTTGTTTGTCATAAAAATATACATAATCTTTGGTTGTTATAAAACTATGCCATAATATTTGTTTGTCATAAGACTATGCCAAAATCTTTGAATGTCATAAGACTATGCCATAATCTTTGTTTGTCAGAAGACTATGCCTTAAACTTTGTTTGTCATAAGACTATGCCGTAATCTTTGTTTGTCATAAGAATATGCCTTAAAATTTGTTTGTCATAAAAATATACATAATCTTTGGTTGTTATAAAATTATGCCATAATATTTGTTTGTCATAAGACTATGCACTAATGTTTGTTTGTCATAAGACTATGCCAAAATCTTTGTTTGTCATAAGACTATGCCTTAAACTTTGTTTGTCATAAGACTATGCCATAATCTTTGTTTGTCATAAGACTATGCCATAATATTTGTTTGTCATAAGACTATGCCGTAATCTTTGTTTGTCATAAGACTATGCCTTAAAATTTGTTTATCATAAAAAATATGCCATAATCTTTGTTTGTCATAAGACTATGCCATAATCTTCACCGATCTTTGGTTGTGAAAAAACTATGCATAATCTTTGATTGTTAAAAAACTATGCATAATCTCTGTAGTAATAATGATAATATTGTGTGAAATAACTAAGTACGGCGTAAAACATATAACGTAACATGAAAATGTACTTTATACCGCCGTTAGGCGGTATGACCCCACAAATAAAACTATACATATAGGTGGACAAAGAGATTGCAATATGGCCGACAGACGAGCGAGGCGGCATTGGAAACGGGACGTTGAGCACTATACGGCACCGCCTCCGAAAACTACCTATCTATACGAGAAAATGGAAATTTTGCACCATTGTCTAGTTTTGGTCAGTTGTTATAATGACAATTTGGCGATATGTTTCCCCTTCACGTTCCGCAGGAAGGTGAGGCAAAAAAAGCAATAGTAAATAGAAAAAAAGAAAAGAAAATTATTTTTTTATTGTAAATTTTTTTTTTAGTACTAATATTAGATGCACTCTCGGCTGACGATTAGCGATATGTACCCAGTCTAGTTAACTTACCTCTGGCGCCATATAATCGGGAGTCCCACAAAACGTGTCGGCCATCCTGTCAAGGAAGATCTGCAACTTGCACATTCCGAAATCGGCAATGCGAACATGGCCGTCAAAGTCCAAGAGAATGTTGTCGAGTTTTAAATCTCTAAAACACAAACAACAAACGTTCATATCAAACATCGCTTTTGAGGTTGGAAAGGTAGGTGTGATTAACTCAATAATTTTGAGAAAACAGTATCTTCTGCCTGTATGTGTAGAACGCTAAAGAGTTTATTTTTATTTCTAATGCTTTCCTCATTTATGTTGGTTAAATTTTTAATTTTTTTTTTTTAATTTTCCATACCTACATACGATCGTGAAAATTTAAAAATATATATAAATTAACCTTTTATTCGGAAAGTATTAAGAGATACGGCAACAATGCAGTTGAGTAGAGCAGAATAGGCTAGCCTTAAGGGACAATCTATTACTGAACTTCGCCTTTTTTTACATTACACTTAACACAATATAATAAATGTTAATATCTAAACCTTTGTAATGTGGAAATAAAGACATTATTATTATTATTATTATTATTATTATTATTATTATTATTATTATCTCCTAATAGTTTTCGAGATATTTATTTAAATTTGGTTTTTATGTTTTTGCCAATATCTCGGAATTGATATAACTTTAAAAAAATGTTTCAAATAAAAAAGTTGTCTCTTTAACTATCAACATTTACTTTTACTAAAAAGTTAAAGATTAATGAGATTTTTTTGAAAATGTAAAAAACGTTTAAAAAATTTGTAAAAACGTTATTTTCAATATTTTCTTCGCTCATCTTATGAGGTTTTAAGTTATATTTGAGCCAAAGTAATTAAAAATTAGTTATATTTTACAGTTTTATAATTTTTTTAAATTTTCGAAAAATTTCTATTAATGTTGTCAGGAAAATTTGATAAAATCCATAATTATCACTTTATATGACCGAATCTAACAGCAGTTACCGTTCATCATCTAGTCACTACGACATAATTTACGTTACGTAAGAAATATCCTAAACTACTTAAATTCGAAACTTTTCCTAAAAAAATTCTAACGCTTCAGGGTAATTAGGGAAGCGAATTTTTTAATAATTTTTTCAAACTCACATTTAAAACTTAAAAAAACAACTATAAACACTACTTTTTAGTGAATTCTAAATGTTGGGCGCTCTGTATATTATAAAGCAATTTTTGAATGCTCATTTTAGGGTTTGTTATAATTTATATTGACAAAATGCTATCGCTCAAAAAAATATGGTTTTCAGTTTGTAGTTAATTAACTTTCAAAATGTCTTTATTCCAAACTAACTTTTACAGTTCATTACATGGAAAGTGACAACATAATATAGAAAATTATAACCATTAAAAAAAAATTATAATAATAAAAAAAAAATGGAAGTTAATTCAATTTAAATCTTTAATAAAATCAACTTAAAAAAAAATAATATAAATAATTTAATTTAGTAAATATCTCTTTTATTGTTTTTTAAAACTTGCCAATTTTTTAATTTTTCTGATTTTTTTGGAAGATTGTTATATTTTATTATTCCCTCATATAAAAGGGATTTTTTTCCGAAATTACTTTTTACTGGTACAGTTTGATAATTTATACAATGTCTGGTGTTATGATCATGTAATGTCTCATTCTCCTGAAGTGTTATGTTTGATTTTTTTTCTTTTAAAATAATAGAGTGAATTAGAATACAAATTTTTAATTTATAAATGTTTTGAACGTGTAAATACCCTTTCGGTCTATATAGATTTACAGTTGGTTCTAAATGTGGTAATTTGTGTATACATTTAATAACTTTATTTTGCAACTTTTGTAATGGTTTGAAGTTTGATAAACAAATTGTGGTGAAATGATACCATTGGTCATAAAAATCTATTTTATCTGTCAACCAGTTGTGTCAAACAATAATATCTAGTTGTAATAATTACAGGGAGAAATAAATTTTAAAGGTAAATAACCTTTCAATAAATTCTAGCTATAGAAGTTTTCGTTCAATATAATATCTGCCCTATCAACGTTATTAAAAAATATATTGGTTGAATATTTATTATTATTTAAAATTAGTTTTAGAGTTAAAGAATTTAAGACTTTTTTCCTACCTTTGGTAGCATTATCTTTATTGCAAAATGTGGACAATTCAAGACAAGATAATTTAAGGCTATTGGTAGTGTTTAGCGCAAATAGTGGGTGATATCCACCCTTGTGGACGCTGGAGGCTTTCATGAGAACAGGAGGAAGCTCAGAGAATTCAGAGGGGATCAGGCGTTCTAGAGCGGCAAGGACAGATTGAAAAAATAGCGAAAAATTATGATTTATTAACGGGATCTTGTAAAACTTGTCAAAATTCAGATTTTTAGGGGTGGGGTGGGGGGGAGGGGCGCTCTAGAAAAAATCGTATTCTCAAAGTAGGCGGTGGGCGAAATAAGTGTAGAAACTAGTTGTGGTTTAGCGTGATTTAAATAGAAAATAAAAGAAATATTTGTAAAAACTACAATATTGTTGAAGAAACCGATATAAAAAGTAATGGGACAAAATTAATTATATTGGGTAAGATCTCCATCAACAGATACATGTTTTAAATCAAGTTGAGAGTTATTTTTGGTAATGTCTACTGATAATTTTAATTGAATCGTGGACCCGACATTTATCTAATATCGCTAGCAAATATTTGGGCGAGCGATGTTTATTAGAGATATTCGACTCAACAGACGATAAAAATATAAGAAATAGACGAAATAAAATTGGGTTATCCCGTCAAATATCGTCGGGAAAAATCTCTATTATGCAGGAAGGCCGAAACGAAGCGGTTAAATGTGAAGAGGGCTTTAAAAATTGACACTTATGAGGCCTTCATTCAGGCTTAACGACGTGAAATACTCGAAAAATTCCGAGATTTTTCGACAGCCACCGATCGACCATCGGCAGTAAAGGCAATCCGAAGTGACTGGCTTTCCCGGAAAAAATTTAATATTTTTCCAATGGTATTGCTTTGTATAAATCACTCGGGCTTGGCCTTGATGCCAACATTTATGACGTGTCAGTGCCGTCACTAGTTCACCCAGTTTTTTGTTTATTCATGTCTCATTTTTTGTTCCTGGATGGTGTCGGGCAAAAACCACTTGCTATCCAAAACTTGAATAATACACGGAAAACTTTTAAAAGTGACGTTTTTTGTTTAATTATTTCTTCGGAAATAATACCTGTCTTTGATTATACAACGTGAGTAAAGAGGATCTTGTATAGTATTGCCACCTCTTCCGGAATTGAAAAAATCGTAATACTTCCATCTTCCAGTTTTTAAATAACTTCTCCCGGAAATTAAAAAAATTCAAAACGCCCGCACGTCCCGTGCAAACTTTACAGTCCCTGTTTCAACATTGTTCGGACAAGCGCGAGCACCGCTTGTTTAGCCAGGTCCGCGTACGTCTTCCTGATGTCTGGATTATGCAACCCACAGCACATAATACAGAAAACGTTATTGCATCACTTTTGGCAGCACTAAAGCGCCGTCTCTTTTAGTTATTCGTTTTATGGACTCGTCTCCCGGGGAGGGTTAAACGAGAGGTGGCAACCCTACTCGCAATAATGAGCCTAATGAATAAAAATGAAGCGATTGCTTTTTCTTAAAAAATAGAAGCAATTGAATCGTTTGCTTAAAATGTGATGAATAAATTAAGAAATTGCTTTTTCTAGTGTAGCAATTGCTTTAAACTTTTTAAGGTAGGTCGACCCTTGCATCATTCGCTTCGTAGCAGTCAACTTTAGTTCTCCGCGGCATACACGTGCGTTGCTCTTAATTTGTGTCTTCAATTATGGCTGAATATATGAACGTCCGTAAAACAAAACTCTACAGTGTACGTAAAAATTGCAGATATGATGATTTCAGAAAATTATATCGATTTGACTGCGAAAATGTTGAGTGGTTGGCAAATTATTTTTTGACTGATACTGGTAAAAGGCGAGGGGGTGCACTGTCGCCTTTAAATAAGTCTTTCTGCGGAAATTGTCGGATCCGGGTTTTCAAAATTCTGAAGGTGAAGAACTCGGTGTTCACCAAACTACTGTCTGTAAGACATACACTTCTGTTTTGGATGCAGTTTTGGAGAAGGCCAATATTTTTATTAAATTTCCCACAAGTGCTAAAGCTGTTGTGGAAGCTAAACGGTTGTGGTCAGAGAGATTTATTTATGTTCCTACAATTTGTGAACGAATCTCAATTGCTTGTCTTTATTTTCTTCATCACTACTATCACTTTCCTCATTTTCACTGAAATCTGCCATATCACAAATATAAGACCAACGTTACTGTATTTACGTCAATTCTTTTGCAAATTAGGCACCAAACTGAACATGAAATTTATAATCTGAACAAGTGGATAAGCCACGTCTGAACTTGTGTTAAATAAGCATTTGCTACTGCGGTGTAAGAAAAACAGCAATTGCCTCAAAATTTTATTTATATTGAGATCTTGCGATTGCTTTTACTTATAGCATTTGCTACTCAAGCAATTGCTTTTACTAAAAAGTAATTGCTTTAAGTAATTGCTTCAAGTAATTGCTTAATTTTTATTCATTAGGCTTAATGGCTTGCAAAAATACAGTAATAATTTTATTTACATGTGAAACATCGAACTAAACGTGCCATAGATTCAAAGTTATAGCGTTATTCATTGATTCAACATATTTATAAAAGAGGTAAGTATTTCGATTATTCGGTAACAGCGTAGTATCTCAGAATAAATAGTATATTATTTAACGAGCGTATAATGTAGGCCATAATAAAACGAGGATAAAGTTTACGGCACGAGCCAAAGGCGAGTGTTGTAAATCATCCTAGTGTATGATGGTTCATTAGACGCGAGTCAAATACTATACTTTATCTAAAACCATCCATTTATACAGTGCCTGAAAAAAAGCTGAGTTCATATGGGAAATAGAATAATTACACTTGTTGTTTTATGATAATTACACTTGTTGTATGGCTCTTATTATTAGAAAAAAAGTTGAGTTCATATGGGAAATATAATAATTACACTTGTTGTTTTATGATAATTACACTTGTTGTATTATGGATAGCATAATGCTCTTATTATCGGAAGAATTATGCACCAATTATTAAATGGTTGTAGATAAAATTGTTTATATTTATTTTAATGTGGTTTTATTGCAGAACTCGCGAGGCACCTGATGGACTTAGTATTTCACGCCTTGTCGGTTTGTTATGATAAAACGTCTATTTTTTTTTTTTTAATAATATAGGTAGGTATATCTTTATTCTCAACCAACTTAAAAAGTTTATTAAAGAGAATATAATACCAAATATAAACTATATAAATTCACAAATAATAAAAGTCATGTTTAGTAACTATTAATAACTCCATTGAAATTATTCAAAAAAAAAATATATAATGACCATTTACAAAAAAAATATTAATATAATATAATAATTATGTAATACGTTAAAGTTAGTTCAGTTTTAAAAAATAATTTTTTAGTGTTTTTTTAAATGCCCGTAATTTTGATATTTCTTTAATTTTTGTCGGCAAACTGTTGTAAATTGTTATTCCTTTATAAAATATTGATTTTTGCCCAAAAGTGCTCTTTACCATCGGTGTTTGAATATGATGGTTTTGTCTCGTGATGTGGATAATGTTAGTGGAAGGAAATATTATATTCGATTGTTTTTCTTTAATAATAATAGAGTGTATTAGAATGCATAGTTTTAATTTATAAAGCTTTTCTAAATTTAAATATCCGTTTGGTTCATACAAATTTATAGTTGGTTTTAAAAAAGGAAGTTTATGTATACTTTTAATTATTTTGTTTTGTAGTGTTTTTAATGGCTGAATTGTAGTTAAATTCGCTGATCCCCAAATTAAAATCACTCTGTGGTCGGTGGTACCTACTGTTGAACCAATAATTTTTGTCATTGAATGCTTTCTTAATTTTACTCGTTGATGTTTTTCCAATAATTTACTTATAAGAAAACTTTTAAAAAAGATTTATTTATTAAAATGTAAAATTTTCTACACCCATGTGATAGTTAGATCTCTCAAGGACTCGAATTTCTTCGCGTGTGCTAAAAAATATTGCTCTTTTACGATAAATTTAACAAAATATCTGCTGGGGTGCGAAAAAATATGGCCGTCTGAGAGAAATTTCCTTTTGATGGAGTTGGAATGTTCAGATTTTTGAATCGTTCCGAAATAAAGTAGGCATTTTATGCGAACAATATAGAATGTGTAAATTATAATAAATAAAATATATTAAAATGTAAAATTCTTATACCGGGTCTCCCGCTAACAACAGCCAGCGGCTGTATCTCATGAAGTATTTGTCATAAATTTTCGGGAACATTTTTTTATACTTAAACCAGCAAAAAGGAAACACCCGAAATTATTTTTAAATCAACGAAAAATATTCTCAGCTAGCCGACTTTAAAGTGTGAAAAGACCTGCATTGTGCATTAAAGTACGCAGGGATGCCAAAAACAATGGACTCCCTGGGGCCGAGTAGACATTGACAGCTGTTTCGTCCTTGTTAGGAACTCATTACAACGCCACAACCAGAAGCAACTCCACCGATAACACTGCAGCGCATTTAAACCTTGCTTGCCTGATATGGAGAAGTACGAAATGTCGTACCATATACTGGAGTACGTAGTAGTTTGTGCCGTTTTGTTTTTTGAGTCCTTTCACATCCACACTTCATTGTACCTGTATTTTTCATTGTTGTTGATTCCAACGTGATGACGTTACGGTTTATTTACTACTTGCTATTTTATTAAGCAAGGTTTAAATGCACTGCAGTGTTATCGGTGGAGTTGCTTTGGGTTGTGGCATTCTGATGAGTTTCTAAAAAGGACGAAACAGCTGTCAATGTCTACTCGGCCCCAGGGAGTCCATTGTCCAGTACAGAACTTCAACATTTTTAAACAAATTTTAGAAACAAAACCTTAAAAACAAATTTTCTATCCTCAAGATCTGATAGATTTGCAACTACTAAAAAATGCCATAAATCACTACCTTTTTTTCTCGACTTGATCAAAAATTGAGAAGAAATTCCAATTTTTTGGCAGTAGGTAATTTGGGGCAAATTTTAGCTGTTTACAAGTAAAAATAAATTGAAGGTAAACGTTTACAATTTCTTGAGTAACAACTTCAATTTTAAAGCCCGGTCCTGTCTATTTTCCCCATTCGTCAAATGATAATGTTGCAGTGCGCATGTCTAATCGTGTGAAGCTTTGTTTACATGCGCGTTCGCGATTATTGTTTGCTTATCTAAAGGTAAATATCTATGGTTGGCATATGTTGATACTCTCATCTAAAAGTATCTCGGTTATTTCCTTTATCATTATGTAGATGTACCGGGTGATTCAATAAGAAAGGCAGCCGGCTATATTTCGGAAACTACTAAACGTAGAAACTTGAGATAAAGAAAATTATGATTAAAGCGGTCATGAGAAAATTCTGGAAATAATTTTTAAGTTCCGCATTTTGCCGCAAAAGGACGTAATTGAAAAGTAAATTTTAAAATTTTACATAACTCCAAAAATTCCACATTGATAACACCATTTTAAAGCTTGGACAATTATGCATCATTTTGGTCTCATGCTTATTGGCGTACCGACTTTAATAAGAGTGGGGGAAGCTGTTGAAAGTGTAAACATTTAAATCGCTGTAACTTTTAAACGACTTATCCGGTTTTAGCAAACTAAAGACGGTTTAAAAGATAAATGTATGCACTTTCACCAATCGTATTTAGTTGTCCATAATAGTTCTCCATCAAATTGCTAGAGGGCGCAATTTGTAATAATAATAGTTTTTTTGATTTTATCCCGAAAATTCAAATCATACGGTATAATTATGATACCATAATCGAAAAGTAGATGAAATTTGCTAGAGAAAATATAAAAACCCCAGCTCGATATCTTTGTTCGTTTCAGAGTTATTGCCAAAACATTAATTTTTAATACAAATTGCGCCCTCTAGCAATTTTATTTGAAACTATTATGTACCATTGAATATGACAATTAAAGGTGCTTACCTTTCTCTTCCAAACTAGCTTAAATTGAGTGAAATCGGATAGGTCGTTTAGGAGTTACAGCGATTTTAATGTTTTCACTTTCACTTGATAAGAGTGGGAGAAGCTATTGAAAGTGTAAACATTAAAATCGCTGTAACTTCCAAACGACTTATCCGATTTTACTTAAGTTAAGCTTGTTTGGAAGAGAAAGGTAAGTACCTTTAATTGCCTTATCCAATGATACACAATAGTTTCAAATAAAATTGTTAGAGGGCGCAATTTGTAATAAAAATTAATGTTTTGGCAATAACTCTGAAACGAACAAAGATATCGAGCTGCGGTCTTAATATTTTTTCTAGCAAATTTAATCTACTTTTCGATTATGGTATCATAACTATCATAACTAATTTTTGGGATAAAATCAAAAAAACTATTATTATTACAAATTGCGCCCTCTAGCAATTTTATTGAGAACTATTATGGACAACTAAATACGTTTGGTGAAAGTGCATACATTTATCTTCCAAACAGTCTTTAGTTTGCTAAAATCGAATAAGTCGTTTAGAAGTTACAGCGATTTAAATGTTTACATTTTCAACAGCTTCCCCCACTCTTATTAAAGTCGGTACGTCAATAAGCATAAGACCAAAATGATGCATAATTGTCCAAGCTTTAAAATGGTGTTATCAAACATATACCTTAATGTGGAATTTTCGGAGTTATGTAAAATTTTAAAATTTATTTTTCAATTACGCCCTCTTGCGGCAAAATGCGGAACTTAAAAATTATTTCCCGAATTTTCTCAGGACCGCTTTAATCATAATTTTTTTATCCCAAGTTTCTACGTTTAGTAGTTTCCGAGCTGCCTTTCTTATTGAATCACCCGGTATAAATTTTAAGAATTTTACGAAATCTTTTTTAAATAACTCTTAATTGGCTCTTAAGAAAATAATGAAATTTGGTGTGCGGGTCCATCATACAAGGACCTTCAAAAAAGTATAATACAATATTTATGTGAAATTAATAGGGAAGCCTTTATTTCAGGGTAGGAAAATTTGCCTTTGGGATTTTCCTATGGTCAGACACCAGATATTAATAATTTGTTTGTTTTAACATATTATTAATTGGACTTATAATTAAAATAAAAAGTGTTCTGTGAAATAAGATAATTGGTAACCTAAGTTTTATTAATATTCTTTGCAACACATATTTTTAACTTTTAACAAATTAAAATATTTACCTACCTACCTATAATAATGATTTAAATTTTCGAAAATAACATAACTTTACTATTATTTCGTTTCTAAATAGAGTTGAAGAACAGCCAAAGTTTCCTTATTTGTGTTAGAGCCGTCCAAATAAGTACCCTGTTAAAATGTAGCTACAACGCAACAACTTTATGATTTAATTCCGTTAATAGCAACTGGCTTTAATTCACTTACCGTCTAAGGAAATTACTGAAAGTCACTTAATGCAAACGGAAATAATAAAGTAGACGCTTTATGTGTTTAAGTAAGTGAGTTTACATCGAAATATTCGACAAATACTCAATTTAAAGAGGTTATTTTAAAAATAGTCTATTGCCTACTGATGAACCTTTCTAATCGAATCTATATACAGGGTGTCCGGGAAAATGTGGGAAATCTCCCGGATATGAAAAAAACACGTAAAAAGTATACTACAAGTTTATATAAACTTCTTTCGTATCGGCCTCCTCTTCGGAGATATGGGCTCCCGAAGAGCTCCCATGGAATTAAGTTTTTGACACATCATTATTAAACCAACAGGTATATTTAATTTTTTTTTTCATATGATGTATACCAGGTAAGACCCTTCAAATTACTATCCCAGAAAGTGTTGCGAATTACTCACAGCTGCAGGGACGGACTAGCTGTGACACTAGTGTGCCCATTTTTTTACGCCCTGTATGATAAAAACTTTGGACAACGTTTTTTATATACCTTTAACTATTGACTAAAAATTAAGTACTCTTCATTCATATCGCTAAGCCTAACCGTTTTAGGAAAAACGTAATTTTTAACATATTTACATCATGTATATTTAGCGTATTTCAATAGAAGATACATCTTTGTTCCTCTAAATTATAAATGTTCACTTTTAGCTGCTTAATATTAATACATAATCGCAATAAAATGACGTTTTTCCGAAAACGGTTAGGATTAGCGACATGAAAGAAGAGTACATAATTTTAAATCAATAGTTGTCCAAAGTTTTTATCATACAGGGCGTAAAAAAAATGGGCACATTAGTGTCACAGCTAGTCAGTCCCTGCAGCTGTGAATAATTCGCAACACTTTCTGGGATAGTAATTTGAAGGGTCTCACCTGGTATACATGATATGAAAAAAAAATTGAAATATACCTGTTGGTTTAATAATTATGTGTCAACAACTTAATTCCATGGGAGCCCATATCTCCGAAGAGGAGGCCGATACGAAAGAAGTTTATATGAACTTGCAGTATACTTTTCACGTGTTTTTTCATATCCGGGAGATTTTCCACATTTTCCCGGACACCCTGTATATAAATGAATCGGTGAGTCCAAGAACAGTACAAGTGCAAAAAGATAGTTTTGAGAAAAAATTAAAAAACCTAATATCTCCACTGTGAGTAAAGTCACCATGTTGGCCACCATAGAAAAGTTATGGTAATTTTTAGCTGAATAATAATTAAATATAAAAAATCCGAAAAAATCCCCCCCCCCCCTCCAAGCTACCGGAGAACAAAATTATGCCCTTGTACTGTTGAGTAAACTTAATACAAAAATGTTAATAATTAAAGATACACTATACTGCCACTGGACTTGTAATGTTTCTCATCTCAACGCCGTAGATAGGCGGTACACTATACTGCCACTGGACTTGTAATGTTTCTCATCTCAACGCCGTAGATAGGCGGTACACTATACTGCCGCTGGACTTGTAATGTTTTTCAACTCAACGCCGTAGGTAGGCGGCGTTAGCATTGAATGTTGTAATGTTTTTAAGCGCAACGCATGGATCTTCGAATTTTAAACGATTTGGCTATCTCAAGTCAAAACGCCATTTTGGGCTCTTGTACTGTTCTTGGACTCACCGATTCAAATATACTTGTTTAGTTTCATATTATTATGGCTATACCGCCTTTTAAATTTTTGATAACTACAGTACTGATTTTAATTAGTAAGTCATATGCTTTATTAACCGTAGCAAGCAAATATTATTATGATTAATGTCAAGTTTCCTTACAACTGCCAGCCGGAACTAATACAGTATATAAAACCAGATTACACCTACAATAGATCTTGATAATTACTGTAAGTATTCAGAGCGATAATGGCTATAAACCATTCTATGGTAGCATTAACTCCTATTTTCTATTGGCTAAATTACCGTGATATTATCACTACACTTTGTAGTAGGAAAGCGCGTTGCTGTCACATATAGTATCAAATAGTTGTATAAAGAATATGTGAATTCTTATAAGGAATAGAAGGCTTTTTCTCACTATAGTTACACAATATGAATTTGGTAAATTCTCGCATATATTTTTTGTTTCTCACATTTATGACCGCTTCACCTCAAGTTATGAAAGAGGGGTAATTTATACATAAGAAAGTTTTACTCGCTATTTTAATTAGTTTTCGAGATACTTGCGTTTAAATGCTAGATGGCAAGAAACATTTAAATTATCACCTTTTTTAAGAAAACATAATTGATTTTTGATTGAAACTCTAAATAATCCGGCTCTGCCTCTTTCTTTAAAAAGTAGGTTTGTATAATAGAAAATAAAGAGGCCTATGGTTTATATTTACGTGAAAATATACATTCCCGTGACATAAAATTTCCTAATATGTTGACGGTGCCTCAGCATTAGAGTGCCATGTTTCAGATATCATTTACCTACAACTCTGGTAAATTGTACAACTCCTTACCTAATGAACTGGTTTTCCTTGATAGTAACAAATTTAAATTGAAATATAAAAAATATCTACTCTTATGACCACTTATCAACTTCGGTAATTATTTTTGTTAAATTATCATTTTTATCAATGTTTTGCAGGTCATTCTTCGAATCATGTAATGGTCGTCTTCTCCCATCAGGTTAGAATGTAGCGTATTTTTCTTTTTTCTAGAATGTTAACTATTTGAGCCAATATTTTTTTATTTCTTCTTTCTATGATATTTATGTAATATCTGTACAGTCCTAATTCTTTATATTATATTTTTCATTATTATTTTAGCAAGCACTGTGGGGTTCAATAGAGTAGCCTTTGTGGCTAGACTGCGCCCCGCTTTTGCTTGTCTGCCTATTATTATTAGTATTTGCAATTGTTTTCTTTGTTTATCATAATAAAAGACGTTTATTATTATTATTATTATTTTTATTATTAAAAATTATCCGTGGTTATTTTATCATAAGAAATTGAGCATAAATTACCTATTTTTAATAACCAAGTTTTAATAAAAGGGCTGATCTAATTATTATTTCTGTAATTTTGTGTCGTTAATACTATCTCCAGTTGCTACATGGCCCTTAGTTATGGGACACCCTGTATATAATTTAGCAGAGTCCATTATCAAACCCAAATTAAGTAAACCATCTCACTCTATACAAAACATTAGATTGTCAAATTACAACAATCCTGCATAAAATTTGTATTGACACAAGACGGAAAGTCGACGGAAGTTTGCGAAGAGAAGATAATCGAATACACTTAGTTAATATTTGTTTTCCTTCTGTCGAACACTCAAATATTTCCGTGAACTTAAGAAAATCGTATTTGAAATGTTTGACTTTCTTGAAAAGTAATTACTATTTACCGTCAAGGTTTATTTAGCTCTTATAAGTGAAAAATTGCGGATTGAATAATTGCTAATGTGTCAGATTTATTGTGCGAATACTAATATTTTATTATTAAATTTTCTCATATTATAACCAAAAATTGTCTACCCTTCCCTTAATACTTCCCTAGTCCTAGTATACGAATGTCAATAAAAAAAAAGTCCATGAGGTTATGACCTGCACTTCCCAAAGAAGCCCAGTGACCTAAAGAGATGATATGGACTCATTTACCTTTAGATACAGCTCATCTCGTGCGCAAACAAAGGTTAAGTTTTATGGGTGAAAAAATACGTCCGAGCACACGGCTCGCCGGTCAGATGCCTTTCTTCTCTCCCAGCAGGATTCGGCATGCGCACATTATCGGCCTATCTTTCTTTATCGACATGTTCAAAATACACTCCAGAAACACCTCAGCGCCAGTTTTGTTGTTGTGCTTTAACTTTTCTCTGTGGATTCCTTGTTATTTTATTTGCTATTGTGGATTGTGTGTGTTTAATATTTACGGATTTCTAGTTTTTGTGTAGTTTAGTGAATTGTGTTTGTGCTTTTAGTGACTTGGATACTCGGAGGAATATAAACAACGACTAGTAAAAACCGTTGTATAATTTTATTATGCCAAAAAGGGGTAAAATACCGGATATTTCGTATTTTCAATAAATGGAGTAGTGATGTACCTTGATACATAAATACTTTATTTTATTATGATCAATTTAATCACATTGAACCAGGCCTAGGCTATACAAGCAAGGTATAAAAACAAAGAGAAACATACACCAAGACAGATTATCTCGATGCATGTTTTGGTATATTTTATTTGCAACCCTGCAATCTAATTAGGTACGCCTATTTTTCGAGCAATATATTACTCCAAAACGTTTAAAAGACACTTTTCTCTATAACTATATTATATAAAAGGAAAAGTAAATACCTATGTTTATATTAATCCAAGGGTGAAAGTATTCCACGGGTCAAGTTCTCGGGCAAAATCTTTCAAATTCTTGAACAAGAAATTGTGCTTGAGAATGTTTTACACGTACCCAAGTTTTTGCCAAATTATAAAAATCAATACGAGTTATATACCAACTAATATTTGACTAGGTTAGGTACGTGATAACATCAAGGATTGGTTATTTTGCTGGTTTTGTTTGTTTTTTATATTTTATTTTATAAGACTAGTTTAATTGACTTTTTTTTCCTTTTCGAACTGAAAACACGACGACGAATCATTTTTAAACAAATTTTAGAAACTGTACGCGAAGGATGTCCTTTTCTCTTCCGTACAGAAAAACCAGGAGAGAGTATCCCGGTTAAGGAGCAGAATGCTCCTACTTACTAAAATATCGTAGGTTAGGTGAAATGTATTATCTAGGACGCTAGCTGGACCCTTGCAAAGAATAAATACAACTACTAGTGGGGTTTAAAAACAATATATCTATTAAAAAAGTGTAAAATAAAAAAATATATATACAAAAACTCATCGATCCAAAGTAAAAGGTTTAAAACTTAAAACTAAATGAAAACTGCACACTCTCACTCATTCGCTCTTACTATACTATAATAATTACCAGCATCAAGATTATAGTGAAATCAATTAAACATAATAATGTGACAAAAACATGAATTGGAGAAAAATTATAGATTATAGTATGCCGTATGTAGGTATCACTAAAAAGTTTATATCCCTTCTGTCCCCTGGTTGTATGAAATAAATCTTTTGTTATGTGGCTACTGATGAAATAAAGTTTATAGCTAGATTATTGCTAGAACACCGAATTTGGCCGATGCATCTGGTCAGTACACTAAATTTCAATTAGCATTCAGCGGCAAACGCTCAATAAAGGTAAAATGATACTTGCCGGCGCTGCGATTGCTGTGAGTGCTGTCCAAAGGTAAGCTGGCTGGAACGCCTTTGAATTGCTCGACAAAGGTGAGCAGGTAAGCCTAAGCTAGTATCCGTGATAGGTTTCGAGGCACAAAAAACAATACGAAGCTATTGTGTTGCTCGGAGCTCCTTGGCACAGGAGCAAACGATAGTATCGCCGTACACTGTCAGTACGCGACCGATCGTTAATTAAATTAAGAAATATTTATCTATTGTTTTAATAGATAAAAAATCTAAATGCCCAGTGCGGGCCTATTTTTACCCGGCACCGGCCTTGTTCTGCTCGATACTGCATTTTTTTCCCACATGCTGAATTTTGTCCCCGAATCACCCCCGCTGGGTAGAAAGTCGAGGTTCAAGTCGAAAGTATCAACATGTGGTTCCTAGAAAGTTGGCCTAACTGCATTACGTTATGCTTGATTTTAGAAATTTTATGTTACAGGGTTATTTAAAGTTAATGGAACTGTTAAAGAAAAAGATTTGAATAAAACTAAAATTGTTAAAGAAAAATTGCGTTGTCCGCAACAGAAACAAAACCTTAAAAACAATGTTCTATCCTCAAAATCTGATGGTTTGCAACTACAAAAAATGCCGGAAATCCCTACCTTTTTTCCCATCTTGATTAAAAACTGAGAAGAAATCGCAATTTTTTATCAAGGATTTGGGGCTAATTTTAGCTCTTTACATGTAAAAATAAATGACAGGTAAACTTTTACAATTTCTTGAGCAAGAACTTAAATTTTAAAGCCCGGACCTGTCTATGCTCGCATTCGTCAAATGAAAATGTTGCAGTGCGCATGCCTAAACCGGTGTAGCTTTGTTTGCATGCGCAAGGCAAGAAATTTGCCACTTTCGTGATTATTGTTTGCATATAAAGTTAAGTGTCTATATATGGACCTCGACAGTGGTCCTTCGAGCCGGATAAAATCAGAAAATTCGAATAATCTTGTTGCCAGGTTTCACTTCCAATTTTCGCGCTATTGCTTGCGTTTTAATTTCTGAAAAACCAATCAATTAAGTTACGTACGTATTAAATATTTGCCATTAACATAAAATTAAAAATTGGTTTAATTTTTTTTCAAACCGGATCCAAACTAATTAAACTCAGTTAAACTCAGCGATTACCGTAATTATTTTTTCTAATTTTTGGCAATTCTTTTAATTGAAATGCGTAACCAGGCAGAACGTAGTTAACATTTATATTTATTAGTAAAATGTGGTGTGGAATTAACGACTGTAATTATGCAGATGATAGTACGCGAGTGGGAAAGTGATTTGTTTGCACGCATGAACAGTGGCGTATCTTTCCATTTTTCGATAAACAAGTAGGTGCGAGCACCATTAGATACAGGGTGTCCTAAATTTGATGCTCACCATTAAGATCCCGGAAACTATAAAAGATACAGCAAATGTTAAATTGGGGCAAAGTTGGATAATTTTGGAGTTTATGCTGCTAAGAAATCAAGAAAATTCCGACTGCATCTGAAAAAAACCAAAAACTTCATTTTTTGTTTTTACTCTTTTGTGACGTTATTTATAAACATACCGTGCGAGCAAAAATTATTTGCATCAAAGAGGGCCTTGCATCTAAGGACGTAATGCTTAATACCTGTTGGGTGTCAGTAACTACCTGAAGTAACAATCAATCAGTTATTCCGTCATCTTTGACAGTCGTTACAAGTAATTTGATTCATGGCTAATTTTTCCAATTTCTTGAACAATTCACACAATGGGCTTTACGGAACAGCACAAAACATTCATGGTTGAAGCATATTTTCGAAACGGGGTTAGAGTAAATTGTGAGTGGCAATACAATCCGGGTTTGTGCATGGACGGTTTTCACGAACATTTTCCTAACGTTGCTTTTATTGCTGGGGATTTTTATCATTGCCTGAAAAGAACCGTGGCTGTGTTTAGGGAAACAGGTTCTATACAACACAAAAAGGAGCAGAAAGACCGTCTGTTAGAACAGAAGAACTTGTTGCAAACCTTCGTGAAATAATGCAAAATACGCCAACAAATTGTAAAAGACGCCTGTCTCAAGAAGCGGGAAGATCTTATGGAACATGCAGGACTATTCTTAAGAAACAGCTAAATTTATTTCCTTATAAAGTGCAAGTATTCCAAGAAATACCTACAAGCCGCAGATTTTGAAAGGCGCAGGAATTAGTTAGTATCAATGGTTTACCCAAAATTTATTGGAAAGAAATTATTTATTAGACCGGACATTTTTTTCGGATGAAGCCTGGTTCCACCTCTCCGGTTATATGAATTCTCAGAATACACGCATGTGGAGTAGTGAAAATCCCCATTTTCTTGTCCACATTGCACCCTCAAAAAATTGGTGTCTGGTTAGCCGTTTCCCGAAGAAGAATTGTTGGTCCCATTTTTTTTTCATGACACAGTTACAGCACAGCGGCATAGAGACAATATTTTAAATCTATTTGTGGAGCAATTACTTGACGACGAACTACGTTTTGGATATTTTCAACAGGACGGTGCAACCGCCCATACAGCCGTCGAAACAATTAACTACTTACGCAATTTTTTCGATGACAGATTGATCAGTTTTCGATAAGACATTGAATTCCCACCTAGATCACCTTGTTTAACGGTTATGGATTACTTCGTTTTTCCTCATTTAAAGAACACTATTTTTCAAACACCAGTTGCAAATTTAGAAAAAATACAAGAAAGAATTATCCAAGAATGTGTTAACATTTCTTCAGAGATGCTGGTCAACACTTTCGAAAATATGAAGAGACGTGTGAATTTATGCTTGGAGCATGGCGGTGGCCAATTTCAGCGATTTATGCAATTATTTTTCTTTTTCGTTCTGTATATTCTTACCTACTTTGTTAATTTTGTAAACAACAAAAATAAATTTGTATTTGTCTACTTATTTTATTACTCGTTAGTTTGGCATATTATCATGTCATAATATGAATTTGACAAAATTTTAACCTAGATTTGGATAGATATATCGTCCCCATATCATTGTGATCTAAACCAAGCCCTACGTTTTTTAATCCAAGCCCTCTTTGATGCAGATAATTTTTGCTCGCACGGTACAAAAAAAAACTTTCTACATACAGTTTTTAGGACGAATTTAAATAAAGTTTCTAATTTATAAACGGGGGGTATCGGTTTAAACCGCATAATGTTTTTGGAATCCCACCTTGACCAGATTGGAAATGACCATTGTAAGAAAATTGACTGAAATTCGACCACATCCCGAGTGCTTGAGTAAAAATATAAAATACAACTGAATTATCTCCGGTATTCAACAAGTATTTCAACACATAATTACCCCTTTCAGCGGCCATTTTCTTTCGCCATAAACCTTTCAGGCTTCCGCCGACATAACGAATTTTAGAGACGATTCAACTGTTTTAATTTAATTAAATCGGGAAAACCAGGAAATGCCAAATATTTGTTTTAAGGGTCATTATACGCTTGGAATTTCTTGTGGCATACGTGTTATAAAATTAAAAAAATAAGTGTTCATTATCGTTAGCTGTAGACAATATTCGGTGATGGAGCACTTTAAGACCTTCGGAATTTCACAACTTTTGAAAGAAAACCTGAAAGAGTAGTTATTTGAGTAATTTTAAATAAAAAAAATTATGGATAAACAGTTGTTTACGGAAAAAAAAGTAAATTAATGTTCTTTTATTTTAACGGATTTTAGAAAATTAATTATTTAATTTTAACTATAAATTTGATATTTGCAAGAAAATCATAGAATAATTTCGTTTCTTCAATGTTAATTGAATTGATTCTGCCTTTACTTGGTGGAACTCCATTTTAATATACGAAGAAAACACTATATTGTGTTAAAATTCCACTATATTAAAAAAAAAACATTTGTCGACTCAACATGTTTCGCTACACTGTAGCTTTATTAAGAGTGAATCACTCGGGGTTAGAGTAAATGGTGAGCGGCAATACAATCCGGGTTTGTGCATGGACGATTTTCACGAACATTTTTCTAACGTTGCTTTTATTGCTGGGGATTTTTATCATTGCCTGAAAAGAACCATGGCTGTGTTTAGGGAAACAGGTTCTATACAATACAAAAAAGGAGCAGGAAGACCATCTGTAGAACAGAAGAACTTGTTGCAAACGTTCGTGAAATAATGCAAAAAACGCCAACAAATTGTATAAGACGCCTGTCCCAAGAAGTGGGAAGATCTTATGGAACATGCAGGGCTATTCTTAAGAAGTAGGTAAATTTATTTTTTTATAAAACGCAAGTATTATAATTTTGTAAACAACAAAAATAAATTTGTATTTGTATTTTATTACTCGTTAGTTTGGCATATCATGTCATAACCTGAATTTGACAAAATTTTAACCTAGATTTGGTAAGATATATCGTCCCCATATCATTGTGATCTAAACCAAGCTCTGCGTTTTTTAATCGAAGCCCTCTTTGATGCAAATAATTTTGGCTCGCACGGTAGATGTTTTTGCTTCAGCTAGTTGTATAATTTCTGGAGCTGTACAAGTAAATGACTTTTCATTTTCATCCATCTCAACAACAATACACAAACACTACGCGTTTGACACTGGCACTGTTGAGTTTGTGTTTCCATGCTGTTATTATTTAATGTAAGAAATTTTGTGATTGGTGTGCAAGGAGGAATAATAATCATCCGTCATTATTCCCTATGGCATTATACTCCAGATACCACAAGTATAATACTTAGGTACAATGTAAACTAGTAGTGTCGTAAATAAAATTGAATAATTGCTCTCGTTCATCGCATCTTTTAAAAACATAGTTTGCATACCTACAAAATTAAATTCAATCAAGGAAACCCAAAAATGTAAACTTTTAAATAATATTTCTATAAACATATCGCCGAGTTCAAATGCTCCATAGTTTATATTTGGAATGAACTTACAAAATTAACAACCTGGCCAAATTGTGAAATTTTCCGGTGAAATCGTAGAAATTGGAAAACATGTTATGGGGCGTGAACATTTTTGGCTGACACTTCCTTGTTTTGAAACGTGACAAATGTATATTTGTGATTATATTTGTAAGTTTATAAGCTTGAAACTGGGTTTAAATAGACTTCGCGCTATCATTTAGAACAGTTTTAAATACTTATGTATTAGCTTTGTTCGGTTTCTCATAATAACCGTTTTAGAATACTTAGAAATGTGGTTACTTCGTATGTATATCCTGGTTTCTTTACGATAATTTAGTACCGTCGGCGTCGGCGTCACTTCATGTCGGAAAGTTTTACCGGGTGGTGCGCCGCTAGGCTGGCAATAGGAAATCCCATGTAAATTTTGTCACCCTCAAATATTGGCTCCCTTATTAATTTGACATCAAAATTGTATTAGACTTTTTTAAAGGCTCTTGCATGGTGGACTCGCATACCATTTTATTATTTTCTAATAAGCCACTTAAAAGTTATTTAGAGAAAACTCTTCCCAAAATTTTTGAAAATTAAATACGACCCTGAAACATACCACAATATACCAGTAGTAATCATTATAATAATGTTACGTAAATGTTTTACAGTAGGTATTCAAGAAAAAATAACAATGATTAAGTGATACTGCTGATGATAGTGATGATGTCTCCTGACAGACCCTTTTCAAGCAAACCAATATTCCTGAATATTGTAGCTAGTTTTTAGTAAATAAAGGTATACTGTAATTAATAAATGTAAAGTGCAAAGTAATGATGTACTCGATGCTAGAACTGAAGAAATTGAGTCAGAATAAGAATTTTTACTCCATCTAGAAGAAAATAACCTAATTATCACCAGGCTTCTTGGCAAAACTGAAGGAAAGCATTACTCCACAGTACCACGTAAATTACATAAGTATACAGAGTGCCCGAAATTGGTGCTATCAGTATTGTGATCTTGAAAACTATGGGAGAAAGACGGTTAAAGGGGAAAAGCTTTAAGCAATAATGTTTGCAGTTTATTGGTGCTTTTGAATAGATTCTGGTTCTTTTGGTTTTTGAGATATAATATGTTGAATGAACTAAAATGTGGTATTTCCTTAGATCGGTTGTAACTATGTTATTTCCCAATATTTTTTAAATCTGTGAACACATTTTAGTAGCAACTTTTTACATACATAATAATATTTAGTTATAACGTTTTGGTGTCCTGTAATCATCATCAATTTTCTTTTTTCTTATGACCGTCATATTGGATTTTTTATTTATTGAAAAGTACTTAATTTTTCCTATTAATATGATACTATTATAAATTAAAAATGTATAACCTCAAAATAACTGAAAATAATATTTTTAGGGACAATTCGAATATATTTGGCAACACCGACATATCGGATGATCCTTTTACTTAAGACTAAAGTTAAATTAATAACAATATATGTTTACACTTTTCTTAATTAAGGTAAAAGTGTCATAACTATTTTACAAATGATCAATTTAACAACGTGTGGTTTCAGCAAGATGGTTGCACCGCGCCTAATTCCAGACAAGTAGGTACAAACATTTTTAGCGGATGATACTTTCGGTGGAATTGTGCCGTGCCACCGTAAAAAAATGTAAACTTTTTTTTTTAATACCTAATAGCTTTTATTTAGTACATAGTTTTGTTTCAATTAGGCGCCTTGCAGAAAAAATTTTTTTTGCATAAAATGGGTTTATGCGATAACAACACGATATATTTTTTATTAACTGACACAAACGATTAAAAAAAAAGTGACAATAAATTAAATTTTCAAAAAAATTAAAAATTTGATGAGAAATTAGAAAATTACTCTTTTGCCAGTTTGAAACTTTTAAATAATTAATAATAATAATAAGTTTATTTAAAATTTAATAATATAATAAATATGTTTATGTTGTCTTCTGTAAACTTATTCTTCAATCCCCTGAAGCTGAGCTTGATAGGGGCAAATCTTATTTTTTGTTTTTGTATGTAAAATCATAAATCATAAATAATATGTATTAAAAATCAAGTTTTAAAGTAAAAATGTTATTTATAGTATAAACGCATTTTTTTTTAAAGAAATATATTACCTATAATAAAATTATTAATTTATAATTTTTAAGTAAAAAATGTAATTATTCAGAACAATTATTTTAATTAATTAAAGCATTTCTAAAAATATTTTCAAATTGTGTGTTTTTAATATCCATGTTTTTATTTCGACTTTAAATTTTTTTAATGAAATCAATTTTTTAATTTTTGTTGGTAAATAATCGTTTAAATAAAAACATAACTATTAGAAATTTTTTTGTCCTATGGACTTATTTATTTTAGGTTTCATGGTTATTTCATTTTAATGCCGTGTATTATGATTATGGTTTTAAAATTGTATAAGTTTTTTATCGAATATATTAAGATGTTATAAATGTAAAGTTGTCTTATGTTCAACTTTTTTGTTTCTGAATATAATTCTTTTGCAGGATAAAGATAATCTTTATTGAATATAATTTTTAGAAACCTTTTTTGTAATAATTCTAATTTTTTAACTAAAGTTCTATTTCTTCCTCCCCAACCTAAAATTCCGTAATTTAAATGAGTTTTAACTAACGCGTAATATAATATTTCCATATGTCTTACATTTAAAAAGTTTTTAATGTTTTTAAAAATCGGTAGTAAACTTCTTAATTTTTTAATTAAGTATTCTAAGTGAAAATTTCAATTTAATTTACTGTCAAAAATAATTCCTAAATATTTTATTTTATTAACTTAAAAAATTTGATGATATTTGACAGGTGTAACTCACCACAAATCAAAAGTTTTAAGCTTTTGTTTTGTTTCGGGTTTGTTTAGATTTACAAAAAAAAACCGAGGGGTAAACAGCAGTTGAATTTTGGTGTACAACCCTCTGGAATTAGTGGAATTAGTGGTGGAATTAGTGGAATTACTAGGGAAATTAGTGGAATTAGTGGTATTACTGCTGGAATTAGTGGTATTACTGCTGGAATTAGTGATATTACTGATGGAATTAGTGGAATTAGTACTAAAATTAGTGGAATTAGTCGGGCAATTACTGATATAAAAAACGATTTTTTATGTAGTCTGGCATCCATATTTATGGCAATATCACACAAAAACTTAAATGGTGGCCAGCGCAACGCCGCCGTTTTCTCACATCCAATCATCGACGTTCTTAACAGGCATGGTCATCTTTCAGGGGTGCGGCGTTGCTACTTTACAAGCAGAAACCAGGGATGACAAAACGTGTCGGCGCCATTGATGTTGCGTGGGTAATATTTATGACCTTGTGCTATAAATATTACACTTGGCCGGGATAATACACTGAGAAAATATGACAACAGTCTAGTAAAATGTATACTACACTAAAATAAAAATATATAAGTTGCTACTTACGAATAAAGGTGAATTTTCATGCATCCGATATCCGTCGATACGTTGATATGAAGGTAATCCCATTGGCTGCATTTACGCCTTTTGATTGGTCAGAAAATTTATGGAATTTAAATTTTTTTGCATTTTGATGCATCCATTATCCGATTATACGAATCGTTTGTGATTGGTCTTATCCCTGGTCACAAATGTTGGGAATGTGGCTTTTCCTACGAGGTATACATACTATTTTTCCGAAAATCGATCGGAAGATTACAATCAACTGTTATAATTTTAAAATAAGCATTAGTATAATCATTTTATCCTGAAATAAAGGAAATATTGGTTTTGTATGGAAATAAAGCAAAGTACAGAAATAACATTCCCGTACAGTACAAAAATGTTAATATTTCCGATCGATTTTCGGAAAAATTTATTTTAACTCTGTCCGATGACAGATGAAATGGTAAACTTTTCGGATAAAAATTGGCGCCAAAATATAATGACCAATCAGCGCCGACGGATCAACGTATCAGATGCATGAAAATTTACCTTAAAGCGAGCCTTAAAGCTTGCCGCTATAATAAAAAAAGTTTTCCTGAAACATAATAAAAGTCTAGTTACCTAAATTGACTTTAAACTAATTTATTTATTTAACCATAGCCAGTGAAAGAAGAATCCTCGGAGGTATCTAAAATATTGTATATGCCAGGTCAATGTCCAGTAAAATTGTTACTATTATTTCAGCAGATTCTACACATTCAGCTGTCTACATATTAAAGCGTTGAGATTTAGTAAGTTTCAATATTTAGGTAAATTTAAAATTTATCGTTTTTATTTGGTTAGTTTTAAAGTTTTAAATAATATTACCATAAAATATATCGAAACTACTAACTGGTAATGTTTCGATTTTCAATGTATCGATAGAGACATATCATGGTTTTTAAAATAATTAGTAGGCGCAACCAGTTTTTATTTTCTATAAATAAGGTGTTTTTATGTCTGTATCTAAACCAAGGCTTGACTATTACATATTTCTTTTATAATGTCTAATTTTACCAGTGGAAATAGTGGAATTATTAGAGAAATTGGTGGAATTAGTGGTATTAGTATTGGAATTAGTGGTATTACTAGTGGAATTAGTCGTGGAATTAGAGGAATTAGTCATGGAATTAGGGAATTAGTCCTGGAATTAGTGGAATTAGTGGTATTACTTGGAATTAGTGTACAAGATTTGGGACTGCGGTTTACCCCTCGAAAAAACCATTAAAAATTTTTTTATGATGCAGACTTTTCCGCGGACACTGTATATTACCGTGTAAATACTTTTTAGGTCTTAATTTTACAAAACAGGTCTTTAGAATGTATGTATTTTAATTTAAGTATCCGCTACACTATAAGATAAAATTGCTATTTAATTTAACATCATTATCGGGAATCTCAATAATTAGTCCCTAGTATTCCAGTATTGATGATAATCAAGTCGAAATAATTAATAGGAGCCCTAATTACGGAATAATTAAACAACGTTAAAGCAAATTATTGAGTTATTACATTAATACATAAACAGGTTATTAGGGCTATATTTTATGGAGCTTAAGAAAGGAAAAATGGAATGATAATAAAATTTTAATTCTAATTTGTAACTAAACAGTGAGATTTATCAACACTAATAAAGAGTTTATTTATTTATTTTTCAACAAAACAGCATGTATAAGGATGTAGATATAAATCTAATACCCGGCAAACTGAAACTCTTTTGGCAGTAAATATTAAAAGTAATTTCGGTAAACGATCATTATTATACAATGGGATTATGATCTATAATAACCTACCAAATAAATATAAAAACATTAAAAAATTAGTACTTTTTTATTAATTTCGTTAAATATATTATATATTTATGTATTTTTATAAAAATTGTTAATTTTTAAGTTTGTTATTGTTTATAATGTATTTCCTGTAATGGACTTTTCAAAAGTTCGTTGGGAATTTGTTAATAAAAAAACAAAGAAAACACATGTATTAACTTAGTGTTCGTTGAAAAAAAAAGGACTTCATTTAAACAAAGGTGTATTTGCATACACACATATAGAGCTCACTCTTCCATGTAGCCCCAGGAATGAATTATTTATATCTTAAACAATATGAACGCTAAGATCTACGTTAATATTCTAGTAATTAATAATTAACTATTTAACCTACCCATTTCAATTAATCTAGTGATTTATTTCATATTTCATGTAAGCTAAATATTAAAATTAACAATAATTCTATTATCTATAAGCCGTTTTTTTTAAGGTACCTACGCTTAAAATTGTTTGGCTCAAGCTTCTTTAGATATTCGTTAAGAAATTAAGACATTTGTAAATAGTGTAAGAAGAAGTCCTCTAATACTGTGATGTGCGATGCTGAGGAATAGTAAGCTAATCATTCCTACGAATGTTTATATTATGTACGTCCGGACGAGACACAACCCTACGATGAAGATAACTTGGTCTACCATATTTAACGATTTTGTGAAACAGGGTGCAGCAATGTAGGATCGCCTTTTAGAAATATTTAGCCATGGTAGCTCAGTTAGACTATCAGACACGCCCGCACCCTGAGGTCAAGTATACAACGTACGCAGCAGTTTTGAATTTTTTGCAGACGTCGCTGTCGATGGTTATATGCGTTAGACTAGGTCCATAGATACCGTTTTCATAATTAAGGTGATAATACAAGGGATTCACATAGGATTTTTAAGTTTGCTTGTTCAGGATATCACGATAATTATAAAGTAATCTTAGATTAGACACTGCCCTTTTGTTTGTTTCCAATACCTGTCTGTCAAAGAGCAGGTGCGCATCAAGAAACAGACCAGGATCGCGGGCCGAGTCAGTAAAAAGCAATGGCTGATTATTAAACAATAAGCAATTAAACATTGATTATATTTTTGACCCGTACTCGAGCCTCACTCGGTCCAAAAAGCATAATCTGGGACTTGGACGATTCGAGTGCATTTATTAGTAATGAAAATTGATTTGTCCCAGAATTATTTTTTGTAGTTCGCTTCTCATTTCATCAAGATGTCACACGTATCCTTCTTTTACGAAATAAATAGTTAATCCTATCCATCAACACTTGTTGAAGTTGATTGATAAATCATAAATCGATGGAAAAACATACAACACAACAAACTATACTGTACAGGATTCGCAAACTCCCTTGTTTCATCCAGTTAAATTGAACTTTCCAACCTTGTAAGGTAAATAAGTATACGGTAGTTCTATTATCGACGCCCCACCCCCTATCCAAAGATATTCCCTAAAAAACTCAGTTAGGGTTAGCAGTATTACTTACCTATACACGATCCCTTTATTATGTAGGAACTTTAATCCTGAAACAATTTCTGCTCCATAGAACCTTGCTCTAGCCTCAGAGAACCGTCTTTCGACTTGTATGTGGAACATAAGATCACCACCATTCAGGTACTCCATAACGAAGAACAGATGTGACTAAAAAAAATTATAAATTACAAAGATATAATGCAATATACCTTAATACTGGATACGAATTTTAAAATATTATTGATTTGACTGTTAGAACGTTTTGGTTTTTATTAAGGTAGCAACGGCCCAGAGTATTTCCAAGCGGTCATCCTTAGGGGCGGTTCTAGACCCAAAATATTGGGGGGGGGGGGGCACCACATTGGCGCAGCCACAATTTTTGGTAGCCTTCGCTTGATTGTATTTCTCTCGAGATATTTTAAAGTTTTTTTCAGAAATGTTGGCCTCCCCGTAGAACCGTCCCTGGTCATCCTTTCAAATAGGTACTGAGGACAAGTTAAACAATTAAAACAAAAAGGCTAGCAGAAATCTTAAAGTTAAGAGAGGTAATGTTGAAGAAGAAAATTATCAAAACCTTTTTTACACCTCTCGTATATACCAAAGAACCATTTGTTTTTTCATTAAAGGACGCCTTTTAATAAAACAAAGAAGGGGCTTTTTGTTAAATAATAAAACCTGCCTTTGTCTTGTCACATGCGGAATTACCATTTTTGCCCGAAAAGGGAAAAGAAAAAAGAGAGTAATGTTTCCCACGTGTTTGTAGGTATGTATAGACTAAATTTCTATATAAAAAACTCGTTTTTCTTTCTAGCAACTTAATAAAAACGATATTAAATAAATTTATTGTAATGCAGGCCAGTAGTATCGTTTTATATTATTCTATACAACTATAAATATACAAAACATATTCGGAAAAAAAAATCGGTAAAATATACTCCTACTAGGTAGCAGGTTTCCACCGTCGATGTTCACCATTTTGTGAAAAAATGTTTGCATATTTATATTTATATCTTATTATTTTTTTTTATATTTTTTTTTATAATTTTTTTTTATAACTCGTCTGATTGAAAAAATTTCAGCATTTCAGATTTTTCCCTACATATTGCTGGCATTATCTAGATATGTGGAAAATTGGAACTTCCCACCTCATCTGAATGTCAATTTTCTTTTTCAGACAATCATCGTTACATTCAGGTTTGTACAGGTTGTCCCAAAACTCAGGAGCCATAGAGCAACGCAACAGGAGATAGTAGACTTGAAAATAATCATTATGCTTATGATATGATAGGAAACCAAATGGCCATCTTTTGTTAGTAAATGGATAAAATTGAAAATAGAAAGTGAAATTATTTTTGTATGTATTGTGTTTTCTAGTGGAATTAGAATACCTTACATTTTATTTATTGCTTTTCCTTTTTTGTTATATTTTTTTGTTGCTTTTTTCAATTTTTTTTTATTTATAATTCTATTGTTTTTATAGTGACCTATCAATATTGATGTTGTTTAACGATATAAGGTGCCTTAAATTAAACGGTTTTGACACAGAGTGAGTCACCTAGATTATAAAACAACATGTTTAAACAAACTATTTTCTAGATAACTACATTTGAAAATACATTTTTCCATGTTGCCTATTTTGTCACATTTACAATACTCGTTATCAACTAAACCAATTCGTTTTTTATGTTTTGGCAAGACTGACACGTTCGTATTCTTGAAATAATAATTATTATTAAATTTCTATTTGATGTTCTGTTAAACCATCGAGTTTTTGGATTTATAGGAAGTATTTGTTTAGAAAAATCTCAAAAAAAAAATGGTTAATTTTCAATAAAATATGTTTTGTGTTGGGTGTTTACTTAAATGATTCTTGCCATTTAGCATTTAAACGAAAATATCTCAAACACTAATTAAAATATCGAGATTAATAACGTTAAACTTTTTTATATGTATAAAGGACCCCTCTTTAATAATTTGAGGTGAAGCGGTCAGAAATGTAGGACAAAAAATATAGGTACCTACGCCATAATTTTTCAAATTTATATTGCGTAACTGGAGTCCTCTAGGATGTATCCTGAAACGAGTTATAAAATTGTCTTTCTTACCCTCAAAAACATAACTACGCCAAAGTTAATTAAAATTCGCTTAACTATTTTCAAATCGCCAAATTTCCAAAATAAATTTTTACTTAGATCGCCCTGTATCTCTTTAACCGTTGATATTTTATCACAAGAAATTAGGTATAATTTAAATGACCCAATTTCAAGTCTACTTTCTGTTGTTACTGTATGGCCCCTTAGCTATGGAACTCCCTGTATAAATTAAACATTTTTTTAGAAAGAAATTACAGCTGTATAGGTGTTAAAAATAGATATATTATTAAAATTCATTGTAGATACTCACTAGGTGAGAATCCTTACTAGTCAAATTAGGTCCAGAAGACAAGAAACATATCAAAACTAATTTTCTTAAGAACTGGTTCTAATTTTTATCTATAGGTAATATTATTATAACCGACAAATACAAAAGTTTTTCTATTTGCTTGATTTTATTATAATGATAGTTTCCATTTTTACATTTACCTAACTGTGTTCTTCAAAAATTATTTAAATACATTTTTATTAATTAATGCTGCTGGAATTTCCATTTTCATGAGGTACCTATTTAATTTTGAGGTCCTTTTTAATTTCTGTTTTAGTCATAATTTAATTATTTTGAAACGAACTTACTTCCCGACTTAATTAAAAAAATAATAATTGTTTTTAAAACTGTGAATGACAAATAAAATTATTATATTGTGCAGTATTCTTATGGTTCTTAAGTCAATTGCTGCTTTAAAACTATGCAATTTAAAAAAAACACTCTTCAAATACAAAAGCTTCAAAGGGATTTTGGAAGAGAATTTTTTAAGAATAATAATAATAATAAATATTTTGTGTTCGAATTTAGATGAAATATTGCGTGAATATGGCCATGAGGTTCTACGACTGCCGCCACATTATTATCTTTGCCAGTTTAATGCGATAGAATTAATATGGGCTGAAGAAAAATCTTTTAATGAAAAACATGTAGGTGCTGGTCTTAAATCCTCCCAAGTAGAGATAGTTTGGCAAGATTCGTTGGATCATATTACGCAGGAGTACTGGAAGAAATCGGTGGAACATACAGAAAAATTAATAAGGAATAATGGTGAGATCGAGAACAAGTATTAGATGTCGAAGTAGCGCCGATGATCATTGCTCCATTCGAGGACGACTCAGAATTTCTAAGTGATGATGACAATTTTTAAGTTTTTAGTCTATAATTATAAACGGTTTTCTTTGTTTACATTTTTTAGTATTCTTCGGTATTATATTATGCTTTCTTTCATGGACAATTTTCTGTACATACAATCTTTAAATTTATTACCAGTGCTTTTGTTACCCACTGTTTTCTACTTATTGGTTGGCAAATTACCATTTTTTCTTTTTATTTCTTGAAATAGTTAATCGGATTAAATTCCATTGTAGTTTTAGGATAAGTAATTGTATTGCTAAAATAAATTACACTGTTTAATATTGTCGTTTTTAATAAATATATTTAGTAGATATACTATTTACAGGGATGGCGATCAAATGGCTAGCGTACCATTGATGGCACGCGACATAAAATTTTGGGCACGCCACTGATCACAAAGTTTATTATGAATTATTATTATACAGTGAAGACCTAAAGTCCGCCCCCCCCCCTCTAACTTCTAAACCGTTCGGTATATTTTAATGAAATTTTGAACGATAATATTTGAGCAAGTCTTGCACTTTTTAACATACCAATGACAGCTTTAAATGTCAAGATGACAACTGGGTCCGCTTTTGGAATATTTTTTTAAATGGAACACCCTGTATATTTTTAAATTTTTAAATTCCACATAAAATTATAATTATTTTTTATTAAATGCATTATTAGTCTATACTGCATAGTTTCCGAGATATTGACTCTCGAAAAGTGACATTTTTGAACTTTGACAGCTTATAACCTTCTAACAGTACGTCTTAGAGTAAAACGGCTTACATGTCCCTATCTTCAATTTTTATTATCTTCCCAAAAAAATCAACTTCCAGTTAAACCGGAACAACTATATTTCCTGCTTTCGAGTTACATCATAAAGGCTCGCCACCCCTGTACTATTGTGTACATAATTTTTGCAAAATTAATAATATTATATGTGGCTATCTTCACGACAGTTAAAATAATAAAACTGTGTTTCTTTTCTATAATCTCACAACATTTTGATAAGCTCTGGAATTTTCGAATTGATACATAATAATATGATCGGTGACCTTTGGACCCGCATGATAAGACCAGATTTGGCTATACCGCCACCATTTTTATAAAATAGTTGCCTTGGTTAACCATTACTAAATATTATAATAACCCTAAATTTTAAAGACATTAATAATTAATTGCGATCAAAAAAGTGACCGAAACATTTTTGTTTCCAAGCAAACGCTTTTTATTTACTGAAAGTAGATAGTAAAAGACTTCTTAAAAATTGAAAGGTCGAATCTGTCATCTGTCTACCCTTCTTTATCTTCCTTTCTCTAAACCATAAATTTTAACGTCTCTTTTTACTAAATTTCCGAATGGCTCCAAGATCAATGGCGCAAAAAGAGACAGACAACGCCAACTCTAACCTTTTCACGCGTCACTTCTTTTCACGGCTTTTTGCTAAAACTGCGCCAAACTTGGAAAAATTACCATATAGGTAGAGATAGCTAGACGGAAAGGTAAAGGTCTGTGTATGAAGTTGAGAGAAAATAAGGAACCGACAAGATTATGGATAATAATATTTTATAGTATACAGTGCGGTACGAAATTGACTTATTATATTTAAACCTGTACATAAAAATACTGCATGGTAACATTTGTGATTGTCGTTTTGCTACAATAAGCGAGAAAATTGACCATTTTGTCTGTTGAGGTTTATTACCCGCCTGTTTTACGAATATTTTATAGGTGGTGGCCGGGGTTACATTCTTATAGATAGATAGACAGGTCCGGGCTTTAAAACGTCTTACTAAAAGCTTACTGTTGTGGTGCACAGATTTTGTAAAACTTTACCTTCAATCTATTTTCACGTGTAAAGAGCTAAAATTTGCCCCAAGTTCTTGCCACAATTTATTGTCAAGAAACTGGAACTTTTTTGATCAAGTTTGGGGAAAAGGTAGGGATTTCTGGTGTTTTTAGTGGCTGCCAACCTATCAGATTTTGAGGTAAGAAAATCGTTTTTAATGTCTTGTTTCTAAAATTTGTTTAAAAATGATTCAGCGTCGTGTTTTTAGTTCGAAAAGCAAGACAACAAGTCAGTTAAACTTTCCTTGTTAATCGAAAATAAAAAACAAACAAAACAACAATCTTCGATGTTATTCTGTACATAACCTCAAGCCAAAAATATTAGTTGGTAACATTTAACAATTATTTATCAAAAACTTGGGTACATGTAAAATAACATTTTCAAGCACAATTTCTTGATCCAGAATTTGAAAAAGCTTTCGGTACAAGGCATTGTTTATAGCACAAACACAATTCACTTAACTACACACAATACAGACGTACACAGAAACTAGAAATCCGAAATATTAAACACAATCCACAATACGAAGTCGAACAGAAAGCTTTCCTTTAACAACTTAGCTAAGCAGATATTTTTACTTTGCTGTTTGACACAGAAGTAAAAGAAAAGCAAAATATAAATAGCAAAAAATAGAAGAAATCCCCAGAGAAAATTATTATTATTTTATTATTATTATTTTATCAATAGCAAACGGAAAGTCCGATGAAGCTATTGTTTTAGTCTCTTTGATTTGTTTTTTTTCTTTAATTTTCATCGTGATTTAAAATGTCTAAAAGTTCATTGCCTAGTTTAAATTACTTGTTAAATTCTTACGCGAAAGTTATTTAAACATGGGTAGGTAAGTATTTTGGACCCACAAATATTATTAAATATTTAAAAACGAATGTCATCAAGCATCGTAATGCACAAAGTTTTGAGTTAATTTTTCAAAATTAAGCTATGCACGGTCTAAAGCTTAAAATGCAACTATCAAATATCGAAATTTTCCAGTCATATACGAGGTTTGTAAAAAAATGTGAATTTTTCCCAAGAATGTGAATTTTTCCCAAGAGTAAAGTACCTTTATTTTTGACATTATCAAAAATTGTTATTAAAAAAAGTTGATCAGAACTAAAAACTACGGCTAAATGTGCAATTATACGCATTTATGTTAAAATAAAAATTGTTAAAAAATTATTTTATTGATTTATTATTAATTATTTAATTTTTTAATTATTTAATTAATTTAATGCGTGTCATTGTATATTTAGACGTGGTTTTTAGTTCTGATCAACTTTTTTTATTAACAATTTTTTATAATGTCAAAAATAAAGGTACTTTACTCTTGGGAAAAATTCACATTTTTTGACAAACCCGGTATATGATTGGAAAATGTCGATATTTGATGGTTGCATTTTAGGTTTTAGACCATGCAGAGCTTTTTATGAAGAATAACTTTTTTCGTAAAATGAATAATAAAAAAGTTTCCCATTTGGTAAGAACTTCCGAATACACGCTGTATATAAGGTCGTTAAACAAGAAAAACCTAATAATAAAAGGGTTGTTTTCACCCATAAAACTTAACTTTTGTTTGCGCACGAGATAAGCTGTATGAATCTAAAGGTATATCATGTCTATGGGTTACTGGCGGTGTACATAGGATAACATTAAAGGATTCGTGAACCAATTAAGTATTCCATCTACTGAAAAAATTCATTTTCCGAATTTTAACGGTTCCTTTGCCTCCGAAATTCTCAAAAATATATGCATGACATGCACACAAGTCGAGCGAATTGAAGGGAACTTTAAAACTGCTTAAAGTGACTCCAGAAGTTTGACAAAAACAACGAATAACTTCCAAGTGTTGAAAGAAAAGTTCACCGTATCCCTTTTTTTTTCGGCAAGTAAGTAAAATACTTACGTGACGTGCTGAAACTTTGAGTTCAGAGATTTAAGAGTTGTTTGGCAATGTGTAAAGTTGTTTGAAGCTATTTCAATTTGATCTGATTTGGAAAAAAATTGTTTTTATTTTTAATTCGTATATGAAACGGGGTACAAGGAATAGTAGATTCTGTAACGAGGTTGGAATGAAAATTCGATTCGAGTGGAAGATTCCGAACGCGAGCGTAGCGAGCGTGAGGAACCACGAGTATCGAATTTTCATTCTAACCGAGTAGCAGACTATATTTTCTCCACGACCATCCAGTTCCATATCTGATTCATCCGATTTTTCCCTCATTTTTTGACTTGCACTAAAATTTGTCTGAAAATAATTATTATACAACGCGGCCATTTTTATCTGACACTGACAGTTTAGAAATTCATGGCAACCTATGTCGTTTATATTAATTACAGAATATTCATTCCGTATCTTGTTATGGAATTAAAATACACGCAAAACGCATAAGAAGCAAGTGTTTCAGAATAAATATTCCAACTCAAGAGCGAGAATTTTTACATTCTATTATCAAAAATGATTTTGGAACTATTGCATTCAGTAATGGTCGTGGAGAAAAGATAAAACAATATAATGGTTCTTTATTTTATCTATTTGCACGCGTAACCACTGCAGCAATATTAATAAATCATATTACCTTAGTTATGTTGAATTATTTTCACTTTAAAGGTTTATTTTTAAGTTTTAAATTGCATACTTGCTAAAAATGCGGTTTTTACAGGTTAATTTGAAAAATACATTTTCCCCGGTAAGATTTCCGCAACATGTTCAGCCTAGAGGTCCACAGATCTTTAATCCGGCCCTGGTTGCAACGATATCATTTCACTGGAAAAAAATATTCCTGGTTGACAAATGGATATTAGTTACTTTCATTTTGCTTCTTTTAAGAGGAAGTAACCCCTTTTACCACAATGAAAATTGCCGAACGTTTTGCTGGTCAAACGAAAAGAAAAAATAAAAATTGGTATTTAGAAAATAAATTCTACTTTAAAAACCCCATCCAGAAAAGTAAATGATGATCGAAAATATTCCCAAATTTTTTTTTATTTTTAGTAATTTTGTAATATCTTAAACAATTCTTTATTGGTCAAAAGCAAAATGACTTTCCCGGGTGTAGACTGTTGTACCAAACAATTTTTCTTAAAGCCATTTTTCAATATCGGCCTTACTTTTTTCTCAAAAACGTTGGGCGCGTAAATCCACTTTACATGCTTAAATTCACTTTACGCGCCCAACGTTTTTGAGAAAAAAGTAAGGCCGATATTGAAAAATGGCTTTAAGAAAAATTGTTTGGTACAACATTCTACACCCGGGAAAGTCATTTTGCTTTTGACCAATAAAGAATTGTTTAAGATATTACAAAATTACTAAAAATTAAAAAAAATTCTAAAAAAAATTTTGGGAATATTTTCGATCGTCATTTACTTTTCTGGATCGGGTATTTAAAGTAGAATTTATTTTCTAAATACCAATTTTTATTTTTTATTTTCGTTTGACCAGCAAAACGTTCGGCAATTTTCATTGTGGTAAAAGGGGTTACTGCTCTTAAACAAGTCATTACATTTTTTAAAAGGAACGCTAAACTAAGCCGTTGGCTATTTACAAGTACCTAACTAAAAAGTACTCAGCGGATGTCTGCACTAAAAATGTAAATGCTTGAAAGTTCCTGTGTCTTAAAAAATAAAAGCCAAATTAAATAATTTTATGTTGCGAAAAAATATTCCAAAAAAATGTCCTCACAAATTTTTCTTTCCCAAAATCTGACAGGGCTGCTTGTTATTTGTAAAGTTTTCACCAGTCGCAATATCCGTGGTATGAAATTCCAGACTATATTGGTAATAATGTTATGGATGCAGTCGTAATTCCAGAAATTGAATGATTTATTCCTAATAGGCAGAACATCTGGATCGAAACGATATTGTTTTTGCAAATTTACTTTGGCAATCGGAGATTTTACTGCCCACTTATAATTTAATGGATATGGTGAAAGGAGTTTAATTTAAAAAATGTGTATTGCACCGGGTGGTCAAATAGCAGCGAAGCTACCCTGGGCCGTATCCCAGAAACCGTTAATCGTACAGGGTGTCCTAGACTTAATGCTCACCATTGGGACATCGGAAACTTATTATACACTCCCGTGCAAAAAAAAACGGGCATCGTGAAATTTGGATTAGGGTTAGGGCTCTATAACTTTTTTATTTTTACTCCGCTTTAAGTGATTTTTTAGGGAGCTGTTGATACATTTATTAATTTTTATATGCCGATACAAATTTTAAGAGAAATTAGTTTTTTGACATAATATTATACCAGGATAATCGAAAAGTTGTGTTTTTGCTTAGTGTCAAAACACCTTGTGGAATAATTAAGAAGCAAAATTACATCAAAATATCAGTTTTCATTAAGCGGCAAATATTCTTTGCATTTTAGTTTTTGGTTCATGTCAATACGTGCATTTGTTCTCACCCAAATGCAAAATGATCTTGATGATGTCAATAATTTAAATTTTTCCATAATTTTCTCATTGCCATTCCAAATAACATAGACTATTAAAATGCAAGAAAACAAATTTATTGTAATAATCAAGATTTAATAAACAAATAAATTTACGGAAAAAGGTGCGTATATCTAATATTAAAAAAATAACATTTTCGCAAAACAAACTTAACAGGTACCAACAACAATTTTTTCACTTAAACACATCTTTATTATGCCTCCTCTAGCCCTTCCTCTCTTCCCCTTCAGGTCCGTATTTAAAAAGTTTGATCAGATTTATTTAGTCTGGAGTACATTTACAGGTATATAGATAACCCCATTATAAAGTACTACTAAGAACTAATTATATTAATTAATAGAATATACGTGTTCAAGTATAATTCAGATAAATTTCAATCGTTAATAGGATACTATAGGTAGACCAAGTGTTTATCTTGTTGGTTTAAATAAAATAAATATGATTATTTTAGGTCTTTGTATTTAGCCCCTATTTATTTTAGTTCCAAAATTTAGCGGCAACCTCGCTTTACATTTACACACGTCTGCCATTCACGGATAGCAACAAAAACAGCTGTAATAATCGAATAAACCCTTCTTCTTTTCTGTGAGTAATCGTAGTATTTGTTTTTGCGAAGTCGTGGTTAGTCGTTGGAATACTGTGTTTTGTGAGTTTTTTTTTTAGTTTTTTTGTAAATGATTTTTATTTTATTGTTATAAGTACTCAACAAAATGGTGCGTCAGTATCAGATTTGTGGAAAATTAGATTATTTTAATCCGGAACGATATTTTAACAGATAAGGTTATAATCTGTTTTATTTGGGGATTTACTGGTGTATTAATCATAACGGTGAGCCAGGTAAAAAACTTGAGGAAGTCTGGGCAAGGACTGCAAAGATTGCAGTGTTGCACGATTGAGAGTGCAGTCTGGTATCGAGAGGGGAATCACTGCACCTGCACCTGCACTCTCAATCGTGCAACACTGCAATCTTTGCAGTCCTTGCCCAGACTTCCTCAAGTTCTTTACCTGGCTCACCGTTTTCTGTCCTTGCAACAGTCGAGCTGCGCTGCCGCTGAACGAACAAACCCGATCAAATCAACCATTGGCTTTACTGGTAGGCAATTCACCTACTTGCTCACGCAATGGCCAACCCCGATCCGGATCCTGAAGGGAGGTCCGCGTTGGTGGGGACTGAATTTCCTTCGACGATGATGGATATCGCTCAAGCACACAGACGTCAGACGATTGACAGCCATAGGCCCTTTTTGCAAGTCGTGGCCTCAGGTGTCGCGCGTCTCTGATGAGTTCCAGTAGGACGAAACGCCTGGACAATGATATAACTTACAGGATTAAGATGTTTGATGATCGGAGGAATGTACGGGTACTGGCCCTTAAGGGCGCAAGGAGGTGTGAATTCCCCTTGAAACATACAGAGTATGCCTCGCAAGAGTGCCTCACGGTCCGGTAACGGTGAATCGGATAAACTCCATTAAACCGTCAGTCCCCACTGATAAGGTGAGGGGCCGGATACGTAGATGTTACTCACTGTTACTCAGCAAGCTCTACAGAGTAATCTTGCCATCCCCGTTGTTGTCGAACATTCCTCGCCTCACTTAGAATAAAATGTGAGGTCTTTCCTATTTAGTCGTTTCCCCGTCCAGACGTTCCAACCTCATCTGTGGCTTGGCTTGGCAATATGACACGTGCGATGTCCGATTTCATAATGATCCTTCCAGACTCCTTAGCCCTGTACATTCGGTGATATATCCGACAAACGGAAGGGTGTCAGTTTCTACTGAACCCTGAGCTCTGGTCAGGCTATATGCCTAATCTCTTCGATCACAAAACAATTTTTGTTTACATTTTTATGTGTGAGATCACTTCTAAGGATACGGTTATTGGAACAATTATTGTTGTCATGGTAGTTAGATATAGTTATGTGGGTTCAAGCAGGACATTAATAACTTGGACCTTATACATATATTTCACTCGTTTTCTATGGAATTTAAAACAATTAAGTGCAACTAGTGTGCACCTAGGGCTCCCTCTTCATAAAAGCATGAAGCAAGAAAATGATACATCTATTTAAGCTGGCATGTCAACAAAAAATATTTATTTTTCAACAATTACCGTACTTTTACTACTTTACTACTATTACTGCTATACTGCATACCAGAGTATTGTACAAATTTCTTCTACGTGGTTAATATGATAATATTAAAAAATATATATATTTCTTATTACCTCTCGCCTAAAATGTCATTAATTTTATTCTTTAATAATGCCACACTATACATAGCCTAGGCTGTTTTCTAAATCTTCTTTTAAACTTTTTGAAATTTTTTTAATTATTACTTATTTATTGTATTAAACATCCTTGCCACACCCTACGCCACTGGTGTTGACTAATCGCTTCGAATCCTTGAGCCATTACAATTCCGCACGGAGTCGGAAATTTAACGCTTTCTCTCTCTTCTGTCTTTGTTTCACACGTACGAATGTTTGATGCAAACAAACAGGCTATTCATGAATAAATGGCTCTGGTCTATTCTATAAAAAGTCTATGATTAAATAATCACATATCAAAACCAAAGTTTCCGTTTCAACTAAAACCCGACAGGTAATACGTTAATAATCCCATTAACGTTAGAGTTTCGCTTGCGTTAAAATTCGAAATTAATTTATTATGAAAACATGCAACTACGTGAAAAATTGTTGCGAACGCGAGAAAGCTGCAAGCCTGATTAATACCCACCGCCAAAACGTACCCGTCTATAGGGCGCGCTTGTCACTAATTTTTCTGCTATATTTCGAGCCACGCTATGCGTGTTTGTCAAGAATTACCTTTTTTATTGGTTTGTATTTTAGCATTGTTCCAACTCGGCTAGAAAATCGCTACTGAACTGTAGCTTCCACTCGCTCAACTAATTTGGCATTATAATAATCATTACAATAATCGATTAAAATTCAAAATTTAATTGATAGGCTAGAAATTATCAACTACAAAGCATTATAGACATCCCCTTTATCATAACAAGACGACAATACGTCAAATGGGTACCTACAGATGGCACATGTTATTCATAATCCCATGACGATGAAGAGCTGGGTGAGGCTGGGAGTAGGAATTACGGTGGATTTACCTTTGAATGCGACCTTGCCTCTACAGTATAAAAACCTTAAGGCTCCTTTTATAATGGGATTCTGAATGCGAGATTCAGTATCTGGGATTCAGAATCTCATGTGAATTCTAACGAGATTCTGAATGCATACTTTCTAATCTTGCGCGGTTTCGGTAATTTTGTGGAGAGGCGATTAATTCCAGGGCCGCCCGCTTCTGTTTAGTGTTAAAATGAATGCAGTAGAAGAAGCACTGTTGCTATATTATTATCAGATGGTGTGTAAAAAAAAAGAAAAGACTTAGGAAACGTAGAATGTGGGTTCATCCAATAATCAGCGAACGTAATACAGCAAGAGGATACGTTTTACTGTATAAAAATGTAATAGAATACTCTGAGAAATGTTTCCGAGAAGACGCCCGTCTAAATGCTTTGCTTAAGCGCTATGTTAAATGTGAAGCCGAGATTCAAAATCCCAGTATAAAAGAAGCCTTACTCACCTATGGAAAATAACTGCAGAATTATTATCTTCCGAATTCTCGCATATTTGACACTTGCGACTCATCTTAATAAGTCTCCGAGACTTATCGCAAAATACTAAAAACAGCAATTATTACAAAAACCGATAGGTAAACTAAATAACATTTCAAACCGCTGTCAAGGAAACATCAAACGAAAGTAGAAAACATCGATATTTTCAATGCGTATTTTAATCGATATATTAGGTCTTAATTCTTGATTATTGCATTTACCTTTGGCTTCAGTTAAGGTGTGAGCTTAGAATAATTAGATTTGTTATTTGTTTTTTTATTCTAATTCTATTAAAAAACATTTTTTGATGCATCGCAATCATCGATGTTTTTTCGTGATAGATTTTCTGTGGACATCCCTAAACAAAAATGAATAAAACAACGCCATCATGGCCTCAGACCAATGTCGTGGCGATCACGAATATATGCAACTTGCGTACGTGCAAGGATTATTTCTTCCCACTTGCGTACACGGGTAGGTAGGTTCCGCGAACCAGGTAAAACTGCAAGAGTACATTATTCCAACTTGCGTACATACACAAATATTAGAAGCTTATAAACAAACTAAGGACATAAAAAAATGCTCTGATAACAATGAACAAACCGGTTGCCAATACACCTTTTAGAACCGATTGAAGAGGGCGTATTATTACGGTCCGTTTAAAACTCTGTGTATGTAAAGACATAAAAAAATGCTCTGATAACAACGAACAAACCGGTTGCCAATACACCTTTTAGAACCGATTGGAGAGAGCGTATTATTACGGTCCGTTTAAAACTCTGTGTATGTGAAGACATAAAAAAATGCTCTGATAACAACGAACAAACCGGTTGCCAATACACCTTTTAGAACCGAGTGGAGAGGGCGTATTATTACGGTCCGTTTAAAACTCTGTGTATGTGAAGACATAAAAAAATGCTCTGATAACAACGAACAAACCGGTTGCCAATACACCTTTTAGAACAGATTGGAGAGGGCGTATTATTACGGTCCGTTTAAAACCCTGTATATGTACGCAAGTTGGAATAATGTATTCTTGCAGTTCTACCTGGTTCGCGGGACCTACCTACCCATGTACGCAAGTTGAAAGAAATAATCCTTGTACGCAAATTGGACGTACGCAAGTTGGAGGATACCGACGATCACATCTTTGGGGGCGGATCTCTTACAGCTGCGTTACCATACTGCAGAATTTTTATAAAGTTTTAGACAAAGATTTTAATTTCCCACATCACGTTAATACTTTTAACAGCGTAAGTTTGGCTAACAAAGTAGAGGGGCGCAATTTGTATGTTGAATACTTCAGAATGAAAGGTTCATTTGTTATTGTTTCATCTATAGGTACCAGATCATTGAACTGATTTAGTAGGTACTAAGATTTTTCATTTTAAACAAATAAGTTTTTGTAGACATGTTATAACAAGCGACATAATATACGATCCTCTAATAAACAATGAGTTGTATGCGCGGCCCAGAAGTACGTTTATAAATAAGCTACTAGCTAAAAAATAATTTGGGTCCATCAGAACAGTTGATTTTTTTTTTCTTTTCTAAATTTTAATTATGTTATCTATTATTTCATAATATAAGACTGGTATAATAGTAGTATTTTTAAAACGACTTGGCACCGCGCTTAATTGTAACTGTCATGAGGCAGACATTATTTCACCGAAGCGCACAACCAATTACCAAATACTAAAATTTAATAAAGGAAATCAAAGGTTCTGACATGGAAAATATGTGAAATATATTGTTCAAAGGGGCAGAAAGGTATAGAATATTCCAACATTAAAAATTCCCAATCAATATTGATGCGCTTTATGCTGCAGTTCAGTGTTACAGGCAAACTATTATGCATAAATTTAAATTCTTTGTACTTTTTATTTAATTTTGTAACTAAATTTTTCGAAATTTAATGCGCCGTAGAATTTCCATATATTCTCTTCTTCCGTATCCCACGAGATTTTCGATCTCATCTATAGCCTGGTATTTATTTTAAAAATTTCGATTTTAATTAATGAAGTTATATATTTTATATATTTGTGCAATTTTGGTGTTTATATAAAGTGTATTTTCATTATTTTAGTTTTCTTGATTGACATTTATCGTCTTTGCTGTAAAATCGCTTCTATCCTTCACATGCTTTGTTTCTTGCCGACAACGGGGTGACGACACGCGACGTAAGTGATAATACAGCAAGACATTTTTTAACCAAGCTTTGCACAATACAATTAAATAGTTTAAAATTAGAAATAGAAACAACTATTGGAAAAACCCTAACAATAACCGACGTACATACTTACCTCAGTTTGAAATGTACACAACAAATGACACAAATAGGGGTGCTTAGTACCCAATGCCAGAACCTTCCTTTCTATGAGGGTACATTCTACATCGTCATCTTCCAGTACTACATCTTTCTTTAGACATTTGATAGCGTAATAGTATTCTGTGCCTTTCAGTTCAGCCAATAGTACCTGAAATAAAATAAAGATAATGATTTGTACAAGAGAAAAATTATATAAAATTTAGTATTTAAAGAAATACTCAGGAAAGTGTTGTTGAGGTTAAATTATTTCCGGAAATTTATTAGAGCTCCTAAATATATTTGATCCTGAGTCGAAGACGATATTATGTCATAATTTTAAAATTATTTTATTTTAAACACAATTTGGTTTAGAATTTTCTGTTATACTACCTATACGATTTCTACTAATTGTAGTTACACGTAAATACAATTTTAGGTCTTAGCATAGTACATTTTTTTTAATTTTACGTAATTTTGGTTTACAACATTTATGCTATAATAATAAATTAAAATTGAGAGCCATATTTTTTTAATATCGATTGTAGTTGCGCAAAAATATTATTTCAATATTTAACATAATATCTCATTATTTCATATAATGTAAGATTTGTTTTACTACAATTGGTAGAAAACTAAAATTTTATTGCTTTTTCATATATGAATAGATTCAATTTGCTTTGCAGCTTCGATTAGCTTTCGGTAGCAATAACATTATATTGATTTCTACTTATTGTTGTTACACTGAAGTACAAGTACATAAAATTTGAGTTTCCACAAGTAGTAGAAAATCGCTTTTTTAGTTTTTATTTCATAGGGGGCTATGTTCATCATATTTTGACAGTGCAAACTGTCAATAAAAATTCGTGTCTTGTAGTAAACGGAATATTTTGCAATCAAAAATAAACAATACTTTTTTATTTTTAAAATTAATCGTTTTGAAAACCATGCTGTATGCAATTTATGCAAAAAATTGTCCGACGTTACGATCAATCATCGTACTATGTCATTTTTGGCCAAACTAATAGAAGATTGCGGTTGCCATTTAAAGAAAGAAAATTTATTTCGAATTGTTCAGGAGTATTTGCTTCTATATTATTCAAAATTAAAACTATTAAATGGAAAAATGGTAACTAAGATGGTATCTTAATATTATATACATTTTATCAGACATACATATGTAGATATTTAATTAATAAAGCGATATGTTCGATTCCAAGTTCAGCTTTTTCGCCTTCGACAGAAGTATAATACCAAAAACATCATTTGGTTCTAACCAGCGCCATAAAACAGCCACACAACACAACTGTTAGTTTATAAAAAAGAAAGACCCAATTTTGTTCAACTGCGTTTTTGCGAAATGTAAACACGTCCAAATAAAAAAAATTGAAACTTACTTTAAGTCAAGTTAAAAAAATTATTATGCGATTATGTCAAAACACGTCCACTATAATTCGCTTTTGGTTACCTACGGCGAAAAAATTTACGATAAAATACATGTGTTGCCATGGTGACCTGTTAAAGAAGCAAGAAGCCCTCTAATTAATTATTACATTTCCCTGGTACTAAATTTTAAAGATATTTTTAGAATGACATTATTAACAAATCTATTTTGAAAAATGACTGCAGGTAAAAATACAAACCAGAAAAAAGAACGCTTTGAAAAACTCATTAACCCACATACCTAGAAAGTCGATGCATCAAACACAAAAATAGCTGAACGCCCTAGATTATTTGGAAAATTTCGGGTCAATTTTCACGTTTAATTGGGTGGTATTATTTACATACAAAGGTTCGAGCATATGTTCATTGTTTAACTACCATGAGATACGCTAAAATACTGTGAAAATAATTGTGATTACGAGAGGCCCTTGTTTTTTCTTTTCCCACGGGTTATTTTCTGTTCTTTTTGCAATGTACTGAATGAATAAATGGTATATTCCAGTTAACAGAAAGAATATAACTCCTTATCCACACTTGTACTTATAGGAAACTCTAACCATTCACAGTTTGGGTTCAGTACCCAGTTTACTATTTCTTCTTAAACGTTATTGTGAGGTTATGTTTGGCATTCTGTTAAGTCGCGCCCCTTTGGTTAAGAGCAACAGTAGTGATACATTCGCCATTTCATTTCCCTATCAATATTTCGCTTCCCCAAAAAGTGGCTATATTCACGTCTTTGGGTAGCAGTTAAAGTAAAATTAATGTAAGAACTCGCCGCATCCCTTGTCATTAATGGCACCCTGTTGAACCCATTTACCCTCGCCTTCGCCATCTATTACATTTTGTAAAGGAGTCTTAACATTTTGTAAAGATATAGCGTCCATACTAATTTTATTATTTATACAATAAAATATTGACAGACGCGTACCATCCAAAATAAGAAAAAACAGTGAAAACATTATTTATTTCGTATAGTATGTATTTATAAAAAGCAAAATATGCATTATTATCCAAAGAAAAAAGTAATACATTTTTGCGAGCTGTAAGCTTTGTGGTGCACATCTAATTAAAACACCATATTACCCTTTTGGTATTGTTACTTTTGTGGATATATATATATATATATATGGTGTCCCGTAAGTAAGGGGAGATACCGCAACAGGAGATAGTGGACTTGAAAAAAATATGTCATTTAATTTCATTTCTTATACGGTTAAAGAAATACAGGGTGATCCAAGTAACTTTATAAAATTGGCGATGATTTGATGTTACGCGGATATTAATCAAATTGGGTGTAGTTATGTTTTTGAGGGCAAGAATGAGGATTCCATAATGAGTTTTAAGATATATCCTAGAAAACGCTAGCCACACAGTATGAGTTTGATTAATTCTCGCATATATATTTTGTCTCTCACATTTCTGATTTGCTTTACCTCAAATTATGGAAGGGGGATTTTTTATACGTAATTGAGCTGTACTTCATTAATATCGATATTTCAATTAGTTTTTGAGATAATTGCGTTTAAATGCTAGATGGCAAGAAACAATTAAATAAAAGCATTTCATAACGAAACATATTTATTGAAAATTAACCGTTTTTAAGTCTACTATCTTCTGTTGCTGTATTTTCCCATTAGTTATGAGACATCCTGTATATAACGATAAATAAATGGTTTAACTAGGCAATTTATTGATTTCATAATAGATGAGTTTGTTAATCAAAATGGTGTTTGTACTCACTGTTAAACTTAAATAAAAAACACCAAAAAAATATATCTTCTCTGAAATATATAAAATCTAAGAGTAAAATGTTTAAAACACACAAAAAACAGCCACAGAAACACTTAAAAAACACCAAAATTGGAAGAAAATGATATAACGCAACCTGACGCGTGAGCTTGCTACGGTCCACTGCTGATCTTGGAACTTTAACGGCGAAACCAGATCAGCTGTTAATGTCAAATATCGTTGTCGTCTTTAGAAACATTTCGTTTTAAGAAAGAGTTAACGCTACCTACAGTTTTAAGTTAAAAAAGAATTAATTGATAAATTAATAAAATTAAGCAACGAAATTTGCTCAAATTTGCCCATATTTCTTTTTGTGCTTTTATTAATTTATATATCTAACCCTTTGAGTAGGTAATTGTATTCCAATGGCGGGTATTTGACCCATTATTGGATAAACCGAAGAAGTAAGAAAATATTGATCAAAAAACGAAGGCGAAGGCGCGGCCAGTCACTGAACACACTAGGACGAAAGTTTGTGGGTTCGTATACCTCTGCTGAAAACTTGGTTCGAATCAGGTGGATTTTACCGTGGGTCCAGCATCGAGCAAAAATTAGGGAAGAGTGGAAAATGTATCATCTCCTAATCTCACCCTATTCACGCCGGTTACCAGCCCAGATGAGACCGTAGGGTGCTGGGAAACGAATACACTCCCCAACCGGTAGGTCATGGAAGCGGGAAACCAAGGGTCGATAGCCCTTGGGAGGGTACAGGGTTATCCAACCAAGACTAGACAAGGCGATTTTTTGACTTTTCCTGTACTTTTATAAAAAAACTGAAATAGCCATCTTAAGTCATTTTCTCCCGCGAATTCGAATATCTTCAGCAAAAAACAATTGAACATCAAACAAAAGTACTAGGGGTCACTTTGATATTTTTTTTAAATGGAACACCCTGTATATTTTTACATTTTTAAATTCCACATAAAATTATAATTATTTTTTATTAAATGCACTATTAGTCTATACTTCATAGTTTCCGAGATATTGACTCTCGAAAAATGACATTTTTGAACTTTGACAGCTTATAACTTTCTAACAGTACGTCTTAGAGCAAAACGGCTTACAAGTCCCTATCTTCAATTTTTATTATCTTCCCAAAAAAATCAACTTCCGGTTAAACCGGATGTAACTCGAAAGAAGGAAATATAGTTGTTCCGGTTTAACTGGAAGTTGATTTTTTTGGGAAGATAATAATGAAGATAGGGACATGTAAGCCGTTTTGCTCTAAGACGTACTGTTAGAAAGTTAGAAGCTGTCAAAGTTCAAAAATGTCACTTTTCGAGAGTCAATATCTCGGAAACTATGAAGTATAGACTAATAGTGCATTTAATAAAAAATAATTATAATTTTATGTGGAATTTAAAAATGTAAAAATATACTGGGTGTTCCATTTAAAAAAATATCAAAGTGACCCCTAGTACTTTTGTTTGATGTTCAATTGTTTTTTGCTGAAGATATTCGAATTCGCGGGAGAAAATGACTTAAGATGGCTATTTCAGTTTTTTTATAAAAGTACAGGAAAAGTCAAAAAATCGCCTTGTCTAGTCTTGGTTGGATAACCCTGTACATTAATGACTGAGGATCGTGGTTCGGAGCCCACGTTAAACCGTAGGTCCTTTTGAAAATAGCTCTGGCAGCGAACCAGGAAAAATGAGAAATAACCAGCAAAAAGCTCGTATTATCAACATGTATAAAAACTGTGTTAAACTTCAATTCGGTACACACGGAAATAAACATTTTAAATAGTTAGTTTCCCAACAAATGGCTGCGCCAAATTAAATAGGCGTTTTAAAAAATTAGAAAGGTGTTAAAAATTATTAACAAACTTCCGTGTAGGATAAAACTTCCCGGTAACCAATAAACAAGTTGTTGATGTATTGCCAACTATACAATAAAATAGATAGTAAATGTCAAGGCAAAAACTTACTTTTCCGAAACTGCCTTTCCCGAGAACCTTCAAAAAATTGAAATCGTCGACGCAGTATTTCCGGAACCTTGGAATAGTCGTGGCGGGAGGAGTGATTCTTCCACTTCTTTGGAACCCTTGGTACGTACTACTCTGAGAAACCTCCTCTGGAAGATCGTTGAAATCTAGGGAGAAAGCTGGATTGGAGGCTGGTGTCAAGGTGTTTCCAGGTGAGTCGCGACTGTCTACTGATCCTAGAAGAAATATAATGAGTTTAGGATATTTTCAGACACGATCATGGCAACAAAAGTAAAAATTTTATTGAAATTCCATTTTTGAATACTTTTGTATTTTTGTTATGGTACCTACTCCATTGGCTGAACAATTTACATAATACTATAGTTATGGGTGATTTTTAATTTAAGTGCGGGGTTGATTTACTTTCATGCGATTCCTGTCTAGCTGAATAGGGGAGACCGGGGCAGGTTGTAACACGGGGTATGTTGTAACACACCAAATATTTTCATAATTTAAAAGCTGGCAACCCCGTACCCTATGTAGGCTTCTGGAGAACACTGTGAAGCTCAGTTATGTCTAGACAGTTGAGCAACAGACATTGTGATTAAGGTTATTTCCGATATTGTTTATATTGTGGCACGTAAAGTAAAAATCGATATCATAATTTTGTTTCAAAATAAATGTTACAATAAGCTGCCTGCTGAGTTTTTTTTTGTCATAAATGAATCATTGTAGTCTAGGTTATTATATTGACAAAGCTATGCATGATTATATATTTACTTTTTTTTCTGCAAAGACAAAACAAAAATATTCGATCTGGGGGTAAATTGTAACAATCTAATTGGGGCAAAATGTAACATGTTACAATTTAACCCAATGTGATAAATTATGCATTAACAGCACCTTCTGAAATAGCTGAACTCGAACCCATTGCTTCAACATCAGGATTAAGTTGACGTTACTTCCCAAATGGAAGGCAATATTACATTCTCTCCAGAGTTTGTTCGTCCACTTCCTTAAGCTGATCAGCAAAAGGCAACCCTTAAGAGTCGAAAAAAAATAAGATCAGCGGTACTAACTGGCACACCAGAGAAGGATGCACTGGAAGAAGAAGAAATTGGTCGAAAGGACAAAAAGTCCAAAATAATTAAGTCGAAAGTGAAAAGAAAAGTTTACATAGAATCAGACGATTCTTCAGAAGAAAAGTACTTTTGTTTATTTGCGCTAAATCATATGGGCATAGCAAACCCAACGATAAATGGATTAGTTGCCACAAGTGTAAAAAGTGGTCACATGAAACTTGCACTGACTTGAAGTTCCCATCATTGCGATTCGGATAGTAAATAGATAACCAAAAATAGCTACATCACGTTAAATAATGTTTATTTATGTTTGTTTAAAATGTTTTTTATGTTCACCTTCATGTTTTTTATGTTCACGTTTCTATTTAAGTAAATATACCAATAAAAAAATATGCGTTACCACGTACCCCGCTTACTGTTACATTTTACCCCGGGACGGGGCAATTTGTAACAAAGGTTCGGATCTATTTAAAAAAAAGCTGACAGTTTAATTTTTGAAAATATTGTCATATATATTTAATCAATTTGTTCACTACATATGTAAGTAGACATTTATGACAAAAAAAATTGATTAGTGAAAACATCTCCAAGAAAAAAAATTTCAAATATTTTTCGTTACAACCTGCCCCGGTCTCCCCTACATAGGACAAACAGGTCGGTATTTTAATAAAATCATAAAAGAACATCTTAGATTTAGTAGACTACAGCATGACAATAAATCACCTTTTGGAACTCATCTAAAAACATCAAATCACTCTTTCGAAAAAGATGAAAACTTTAGAGTTTTACACCACCTATAAACAAGGGACTTACTTAAACTGGACGCATTAGAGAACATGGAAATCGCTCTATCCCAATCCCGCTCTCCAAAACCTCAATAAACAGAGTGTTTTTTTTTTTATATATATCGTATTTATGTTAGTTCTGTCAAACTTTTTAAAGATTAAAAATAATTTTTATATACATGAATTAAATCTAAATCAAAAACTATAGGATGAGATCTCCAAAGTTACCCGAAATGTGCGCGACAATTCGCGAACACTGAGTTTCGGACGCAGCCGAAGGTTCAGCCAATATTTGGCCGAAACCGAAACTAGATTTTTTGGCCGAAACTAGCCGAAACAGAAACCGAATCTTCGGTCGGTATCTAATTTTAATGTTTTTCTCGGGGATACATGCATTCCTTTTTTCTCTCTATGTTCGATACAAGGCTATGTGTTTTTTTTGCACCAGATTTCATCAGTATTTTGTAGAGGTTCTTAGCAATCATGTCACTTAAATTTTCTATTAGATATCAATCGAAAACCGGATAAAAATACAAATTAATACGACACCTACACCTAGTTCGCGCATAAATTACATACTAAACCATGACTAACCTCAAAAAAGTCACGTGACACATGGATCTTCAAGCAGTGTTGTCGATGATTCACGGCTTCTTTCAAGGTGGTTGTGGTAGAACACAAGAAAATAAAGCAAATTCAGAAATATGCACATTACATAAATATTATCTGTATAAAAATTAAAAACACTAGGAATTGAGGGAAGGTGATGATGACGTACGAAGAGCAAACCTTTGTTTTGAAGTTATATGAAAAGGGTAAATAACGATAGAAAATTCTCATGCAATGTTTGTTTTACCGACGAATTTGTACAAACAAGGACCCAATCCCTTGAAAAGTAAATGTTTGGGCGGGCATATTTGGACTTTAGATTAATTATTGGACCTTTTTTGGATCAAAATTTAGGAAAATACATTTTTTTGGACTTTGACTAAATCAAATTGGATCTGAATTAGAAGAAGTTGTTCTTAGGAATGAGATATTTGGTTTTAAATTGAAGGGAATAAAATGTGTAAAAACGTTTTTGTTAGACGCACAATAGTTAAAATTAAATTACACCTTATATTCGCCAGCTATTATAGGTCTCCGGATTTTTCATCAAACGGCTTTTTCCTGTGGGGTTAAGCCTAATATGGGCTATGATGTTTATAGAAAACCATATCTATAATTTTAGAAAACGGTGAAATAATATGTTGCTTTTATTTTCATCGAAGCGCAGGAGGCAGAAGTTTTCTTAAATAAGAACATATCATCAGACGCTAATGATTTTTAAAATGGAGTGGTAGTATATAGATCTTTATAAAATCACGATTTCATCGATGTGAGGTGAAAAAGTAGGTGCGCGTAAAAAATTTTCGTAAAGATTTTAATTTTGCCTCGATAAACTAACCGACCCAACCCAAAAAAAGGCATATTTTATAATTTAAAAAAAACAAGATAAATTTAAATTGAAAATACCCGGCGAGGCTCGCCGTCAAATTACGGCCGCTTTTTTGCGGTACCGCTTTGTAGGAAACCGAAGCTTTAGGCTTTAAATATCTGTTGGGATTATAGCAAAATTTATATGGATTTTCCATGGCCAGTCGATGGTGGTGCAATACCCAGTATAGAAATTTAAACTCAAAAGCCAAGCTAATCCACCAGAATATTTTTAATTTGACATCTTACCTCCAATGTAAATTATTTAAATTGCAAGTATCCATAACCAAACAAACAGCAATTATAAACGGATCTTCCTGACGTAGGTCCACGGCAGATTTTTGTTTTTGCCGACCGTAAAATTTTGGCTCTGTCTCCTGGACTATTTTTAGCATTCCACGTCATTTTCGGAATTATCGTGTGACTTAAGTTGTCTAGTTTAAGAGCCTTATTTTTAGACAGGTGGTATACAAAGCATTAATTTGTGGGAAGACGATATTTTTACATTATGCTCTGTGGTGATTTAACTGGCAATGGCGCTTAAAAGTTAGGCTTACAAAGAATAACAAGTATGCAGTGATATCAATTTTATTAAAAATTTAATGAAGCGTGTTTTCTAAAAACTGCTTGAGGTTATTTTGATATTTTCGAAAGAGCCCGACAAAAGACAGAAAGCAGTCAAAGATATTTGTAACATTTAAAAGTTCTCTTTGCTCCTATCGCTATAATACATGTTTCATATACAGTGTCCGCGAAAAACTCGGCACCATATGGAAAACGTTTTTATGCGTTTTTCTTTTGCAAATCTGTTTTTGGCATTAGGTTCTGCATAATCCGAAACAAAACAAAAGCTTAAAGCTTTTGACTTTCAAAGTGCGTTACACCTGTCAAACGTCATTTAAAAGTTTCAAACTGGCAAAAGTGTCATTGTTTTTACTGATACGAAAAAAAGTTATAAGAAAATAGTGCTTCTCATCATATTTTGAGTCTACACCCAAATTTTTTTTTAATTTTGTGAAAATTCGACTTTTTTTTTCTTTTTTTCTGACCACATTTTAAAATTTATTTATCGCATAAACCAATTTTATAGCAAAAAAATGTTTTTCTTCAGAAATTTTTGAACTAAATTTTAAAATGCAGTTAATTTGATTCAAAATAGGTAACTATTTTAAATAAACTGACATAAAAGATAAAGAAAAGTGACACTAAATTAAATTTCCAAAAAAATAAAAAATTTGGGTTTGGACTCAAAATATGATGAAAAGCAATATTTTTTTTATAACCTTTTTTCGTATCAAAAAAAAAATTACATTTTCGCCAGTTTGAAACTTTTAAATGACATTTGACAGGTGTAACGCACTTCACAAGTCAAAAGCTTTAAGCTTTTATTTTGTTTTGGGTCATGCAGAACCTAATGCCAAAAACAGTGATTTGCAAAAAAAAACGCATAAGAAAATTTTCCATTGCTCTCAGCACCTTTTCAGATCGGTATTTGTTTTGCAGAAAAAAGCAATAAGGTGCATTTGTCATGTGGGTCGCAAAACATCCTGTAGACCTCATTTTATAAATTTAAAGATTTCAACCTTGGCTTCTCTTTTAATTCTCGAAACAGCATCTCTTATGCACAGAAAGTTAAAATCTGAAATTCAAACTCCCTCAGCAACTGTCACAAGAAGCAAGCATATCATAGCTCTACCCATTCATTCTTCTACTTTAACAGTGGCGGTTGCTTTAGAGATGGGTCCGACCCGCTATTTTTGTTTAGCAGCTGCTTCTGCTATTGCTAAACAAAAATAACAGTTAGAAATAGCTGCTATTTTAATAGCAGTTGCTATTTTAGTAAATTAATTGTGGGGCTACTTCCTGAAAAGCAGTTGGAAATTAGCAAAATAACTGATGTAAATACAATCACTGCGAGTGCTGCCCAGGTATTTAGACTTCTAAAAAAAAAAAAAGTCGCCCATTCCGTAAACTAGTTATCCTAGCACTACTGCCAACCGCTTTATACCGAATCAAATAGCAGTTTAAAAAAAACAGGCTGCTATTTAGCAACCCCTCTCTACTTCGCAGTAAGTAAATCGAAATAGCACTTCGAAATAGCATAGCAGATAACCAAAATTACCTAACCTGACCTGACAACCGCTCCTTTCGCTCTATCAGCGCCAGTTCACAGTCAAAAGTCAATATTACCTGCTAAAAATTAGCAGCTAATTTTAAAGCTCGTAGCATTTAGCATTATACCGAATCAAATAGCAGTTAAAAAAAAGCAGGCTGCTATTTAGCAACCCACCTCTAGGTTGCTTTATAAGGCCGCGTGGCCGCGCGCCCCTCCTAGGAATTTTAACATAACACACAAATTAAATGTTTATTTAAATATTTATTATTATTATTCATTTTAATACTAATATTTCTAAATTTTAAAAAACCATAGCAACTCACCAATTCTAAACTCATCTCTAATTGTCCGTTTTCGTTGACCAACGATAAGCAAGCCTCCACGTGTGAATTTTAGATAATTGAATTCCGCCGTTGAAACGCTGCGACGGACGGTGAATCTCGCCTGGCGTATATAAATTTCGCCGAACGAACCCGAACGTCACCCGGTTATATCCGATTTATTTAGGGACTCTACGGCCGCGGTATTTTAGCGCTTGCATTGCTTTATACATTTCGGACTTTGTTGTGGCGTAAGCGCGCGTCGAGTTCGAACTAATAAAAATGAATTTCGTCAATAATATAATGTGAACGACGGGCCGAAAACCGATCTTTCACGCGTCGGTTTTCAAAAGACATTTATAAATGTATGTATTAATTTACCAGAAATTTTTTTTATAAATAGATACTTTTTCGAGCCATTTGCTTATATGTCATTTGGTATTGGATTTCTATTGCGCCTCTCCAAACACAAACCTTACGACACGCCACTGTACTTTAACCAATAACTCTCTCTTAAATTACAGCAAGAAATTATTTAATCATCTGCCCCTTCGTTTACGGAATATTATTTGCGACAAGAAGTTTCGGAGAGAGCTAAAAAATTATTAATTGAGAAAGCATTCTATCCGATGACTGAATATTTTGAGGTATCACTAGCTTAAAGTAGAATATGTTCTGTTGTATTTGTACTGTGTTAGTAACTGGATTACCTTGACTATTGTGTGTGTGTTATGTGGCTCTGGTTCTGGTTGAAACTAAATGGCCAGCTTCCAGCTGCTATATTGAGGAATCCCCATCCATAGATTAATAAACACTGAGAGGGGACCTGCTTATTCTTGTGTGAAATTTTTTAACAAGCTAACCGATCAAATAAAGACTAAATTTAATTTTAAGGTTTATAAAAAGTATGTTTTTAAACTTTTAATACAAAAAGAGCCGTACACGGTGGAAGAATTCTTGAATTACTTTGATTATCTTGATGTCATTTTTAACTACATTTGAGTGCTAGTTGGAATGTTTTATTTAGTCTTGTGGGCGTTCACATTGTAAATGTATTTTAATCTTTTTTAATTTTTATTTTAATATCTACTAGTTTTTAATGTGTTAAAACATTAACTTAATTCTTTAAACCAATTCTGTATTGTCTTGTTGAGATATTTTATTAGAGAGTCATTTAGGACCCACAGTTGGTCCCATTAAGAATGCTTTTTACTTGATTCTGACGCTTACTCACTAAACTTAGGTGCTTCAACATGTTTGTGACCTATTTTTTTCTGAATAAAGAGAATTTTGGATTTGAATTTGAATTGTAGTTGTGTTCTGATTTTTAAAATGTTTGTACCAAATTAATTAAAGACTTTTTAATTATTATAATTTTACGTTAATTTTAAACCATGTTTTGTCAATGAGATTATGTTCTTGTGATAATAAAGCTGTATTTGACTATGGTGCAGACTTTTCCGCGGACATTTATAAATTGTTTTATATTTAATAAAGGCTTTATATAGGTAGGTTGACTAAATAATTCTGTTTTAAGAGTATACTGGCTTAATGTTATTATCCCCCCCCCCCCCCCCTCCCCCTATGAACCCACTCTGGCTACGCCACCGACCTCGATAGATTTAGTTTTTGAGTAAACGTAATAAATGTAAGGAAAATACGCAAACGCGATAGATAATCCTTCAACAAATATTTCAAATTGATACAATTCTCCTAAAAATGTATCGAAATCGATAAAGAAATCTACTTTTCGAGCAGTTTGTGATGTTTGCGATAGATAAAAGAAGAATCGTATTAGGCGGAGACTTCCTCAGGGAGTCGTCAACATTTTTTACTAAAATATCCGAAATCAAATATGATCCCGATGTATTTTTTGTTCTATAAGAAAATATTATTGGAAATATATAAGATAGGACAGAAAAATTTCCTTCATCAAAGAAATTGTGTACTGCGGCTAGATAGAGACGGCAAAAGTAAGAACAAGTATTTTTTATAAATAAAACCATAGCACAAGTCCATTTTCATTTGCAACCATAACGCAACCTTGCGATAATTAGTTTTCGCTCTCGATTCGTTGAATAAATTAAGCGCAATGCGAAAAAGACCTAATTATATATAGCACACACCTGTGTCCTGTATCGTAGTCTTTTACCAGTGGAGTATACAGCACGTCTGAAGTTGGTAACCTATTTTTTTTACTGATTTACTACCAAAATTTTCATAGAGAAAAAAACGTTTATTGCGCTGCAGGTGAAAGTATACCAGGTAGTGTACCCTTAGACTGAACTGGCCATTTTCTAGCAAAACAACAGTCCTGAATACTGTTGGTAATTTTAAGGGTAACGGTACTGTTATTAATGTATGCAATTGCTTAGAGCAAAATATTGATGTACTTGATGGTAGAGCACAAGAAAAAAAATTGTGTGTGCTTAAGACCACACGACAGAAGGGAAAACTTCAACAGGGTTAATTCAGTGCCCACAAAAAAGTGCTAAACGCGCCTAAAGAAGTTTTCACTTTACCTTACTTCACCCTACGTAAATATATAATTTAAAAAATGCCAGAACATACCTGAGATGCAACAAGTGTCGCACACTGTTTCCACGTCGACTGATGCGGCAGCGTAGTCGAATTCGAGCGTAACACAGCCGAACCTGACACCTGACGGCTCAGTTTAATTCAGTGCCCACAAAAAGTGCTAAGCGCGCCTAAAGAAGTTTTCACTTCAATAATGCAGATTTACTCCATGTAGAAAATAAAGAAATTAACACAAGGTTTCTTTGCACAACTCTAGGAAAGTATCATTCCACAGTACCTACTGCGCAAATTACATAAGTATAAATATCACCTGTAGAACTATCAAAAACATAGAGGGAAGGTGATGGAATAGGAAAAGCCAGCTTTGGGTTTGAAGGTATGGAAAGAAAAAACGATAGAAAATTCTCATGCAATGGTAATTTTACCGACAAATGCACTTTTCAAAATTGTAGATATTGGAGTACAGAAAATGAACACATAAGTATGTGTACAAACAAGAACTCAATACCCTCAAAAGATAAATGTTTTGGAAGGCATATTTGGACCCGGATCACGGGGCCTTTCCTTTTGGAACAAATTTTGGGAAAATACAATTTTTTTAAACTTTTACATAATCATAGTAATAGTATTATGGGATACAGTAAAACAAAGTTAAACTTGTAAATTTCCACTATATTAACTAGAAAAATTACATGTTTCGCTAACACTGTAGCTTCGTCATGTGACAATGATTTAATAAAGGTGAAAATTAAAAATTGGGGTGCAATAAAATTAAATTATTGAAGATGTAAATAAAACAGTAAAAGGGTTGCAATAGCCGGAAAATCTAACAGAGGGTTTAAAAATTAAATTAAATTAGGTACAATATGGGTTATTTATAAAATCTTAAGTAAATGGTCAACAGAATAAATTTAACAAAGGTGAATTATTTAAATCTAATTGATCATTAAGTAACAGGTCCGTATTTTTAAGTTTATTTATTTCCATAGATTCTAACAAATTTAGTTTTAAGCCTTTGTTTTCTGTATGTAAGATTTTAAAGGAAGGATCGAAATTAGGTTGATAATCAAGTAAATGGTTAGCATAGTTTGAGTCTACTTTATTTTTTAGAAAACTGTTATAATGTTCCTGTATTATTTTGTCAAAATGTCTACCCGTTTGGCCAATGTATGTTTTAGGACAATCTTTGCATTTTAATTTATAGACGCCTGATTTTTTGTTTTTATCGCTTTTAGTTGTTTTTGATAAATTTACTTAAAGAGTTATTAGCTTTGTAACACAAATTAATGTATATCAAGTTTGTTAAGAAAATTGCCAATTACTTTGCTAGGTTGTCCAAAGAAAGTGACAAGTTTGAATTTGTCAGTTTAATTTTCACCTTTATTAAATCATTGTCATCTGACGAAGCTACAGTATTAGTGAAACATGTCATTTTTCAAGTTAATATAGTGGAAATTTACAAGTTCAACTTAGATTTACTGTATCCCATAATATTGTAATTATGGATTTCCACCTAGTATCGGCTGAATCAATTAATTTTACATCAAATTTGACTTGAATGAAGATATTGGGTTTTAAAATGTCTGGAAAACGTGTCAACTGATTTTATTGATTTTTGATGTCTACTTTAACACTATAAAATGACGTTTTTTAGTAGTGTGGTAATCGGCTACAAATCATCTGATTTTTTATGCCATGAAAGTTCTGAGAACCCAGGTATTTTTGTCATATTATATGAAAGCTTTTAACCTCTTGTCTTTCAAATTTATTGTTTTCTTTGGATTATGAACATCTCTCCCCTCTAACCCAGATGCCCATGCCGCCTCCTAAAGAAACTTTTTGGTTGACCCCTTTATAAATACGCCCCTGACTGTTACAACGACCGGCGCCGCTGGTTTGTATCTAATACTAATAGAAATAAAAATTAAAGCATTTTGATGTCGAATCACTGGGATCTTTTTTTATATAAAAAAATGTTATTACATTGATGTTTGTAGCTTTTTTGCCAAAACTACTCATTAATGCAAAAACTTGATATCTGATGCCAACTTTTAAATTTTGATTAAGCATGCATATCAAAAATTATCTAAAAGCTCTAATATGTCCAAATTTATAAAAATAGCCATTCTAATGAGACACGTTTTGTCAAACCGTCAAAAATAATAGGTGACAAGGAACTACGTCATGCAGAAATATGTTGGCATGTGATTTGTATTTACAATTGCATTGCACCCAAAATCTGTCTAATTCGTTTTTTTTTTCTACTAAGTTTTGCCTGGTATAAAAATAGAACAGGAGTTTATTTTTGTCGAACGTGTGACACGTGGTAATATTTAAGTTAGTATAATGGTGAGAGTAAACAATACAGACCCTTAGAAAAAATTTAGTCTCAACATATACAGTGTGACCAGTAAAGTCCGCATCAAATGGGATTTTTTTTATTAATAGCTTTATTCGAAATTTGACTTTGGCATCAAGTTCTGCCTCGATCGAGATGAAAATTACGCAAAAAAATAGTAGTCACGTGATTCGCATTATCTGTCAAATTTTAATTTTTTTCAAAAAATAATTCAAAAGTGGGGTTATTTCTGAAAATATCGAAAAAAGTTATTAGAAAAAGTTTTTTTAAATGCAGTTTCTAGCTCACAGCAAAATATTAGCTGCATAAGATAATTTTGATTTTTTACCCACCACTAAAATTTATTTTCCACTTAATGAACACTTTACTGATGACACTGTGTTCTTTTTTGTCTTAATATTAAGGTGTATTACTTTCAGATACAAACTACGTTTTCAAAAATACCTATTTTATAAAGTTACCTTATACAGGGTCAAAAACAAATAAACTTTGCATCACATGCGACCAAATTTTAATAGCTCAATTTTGATTTTGTAGAAAAACACACATTTACTTTAAGGTTGAATTCTCAACGTCGTTCAATTTATTGCCAACCTATAACCTATTTCGCTTTGTTTTTTTAAGTTTATTATTTTTTAAACTAACATTTAAATAAAATCAGTATCGTCGGCACATTACTTAGGTAATATCTGATATATTACAAAAATATAAATTTATTTTATTGCTAATTTTGGGAGAATTGTATAGTGAAAGAACAATGAGTGACAATGACATAATAATGTTAAAAAAAATCTTTCCCGATATTTTTCGCTATACAATTCTCCTAAAATAAGTTATGAAGTTCCTTGATATTTATTAAATATGTCAATTATTACCTATAGAATATCAAGTCGATACTGATTTTATTTAAATTTTGTGTAAAAGCTAGAAAACATAAATAAATCTACGCGAAATAGGTTATAGGTTGGCAAGCATGTTGATACTCCCACCCTAAAGAAAATGTATCTGAAATAAAGCCCTGTCAAAACTAAGAAGTTTTATGTAGGTTGCGTGAAGTATTATTTTGCAAAAGTGGTGCAATTTACAAAATATGGGTAAAAATCAAAAAATTATTTTATGCAGCTGAACTTTTGCATGTGGGCTAGAAACTGCATTTAAAAAAACTTTTTCTAATAATTTTTTTTCGATACTTTCAGAAATAACCCCACTTTTGAATTATTTTCTGGAAAAAATTGAAATTTGGCATCTTGATCGAAGCAGAACTTAAGGTTGAATTCTCAACGTCGTTCAATTTATTGCCAACCTATAACCTATTTTGCTTTGTTTGTTCAAGTTTATTATTTTTTAAACTAACATTTAAATAAAATCAGTAGCGTCGGCACATTACTTAGGTAATATCTGATATATTACAAAATTATCAATTTATTTCATTGCTAATTTTGGGAAAATTGTATACTGAAAGAACCATGAGTGACAATGACATAATAATGTTAAAAAAAATCTTACCCGATATTTTTCGCTATACAATTCTCCTAAAATAAGTTATGAAATTCCTTGATATTTATTAAATATGTCAATTATTACCTATAGAATATAAAGTCGATACTGATTTTCTTTAAATTTTGTGTAAAAGCTAGAAAACATAAATAAATCTACGCGAAATAGGTTATAGGTTGGCAAGCATGTTGATACTCCCACCTTAATGCCAAAGTCAAATATCGAATAAAGCTGTTAATAAAAAAAAAACCATATGATGCGGACTTTACTGGTCACACTGTACACATTCTTTAATCGAATTATTGTAAACTGAATGTTTATACGCCTATGGCGCGGAAATCGCAGGAATACGGGGAGTTTAGTCGGTAGGCAGCCCAATCAGGGTTGAATCTGACACTACCTTGCTTCACAGGGTGCCAGTCTTTAGACGATTCTCCTCCAAAAAAAAAAAAATTAAGATGTGACAGAATATTACGTAAATCAGAAATATCCTGGCAACAAATTTCACACTATGATTTATACCACGTAGTTTAAGACCGGTCAGTGTTTTTTTTAAATTTTTGAAAATTTTTACCTGGTTTAAAAATAGTGTAAGGATATTTATTTTTGAGTACGTGGGTGATATTTTCTTTATGGAGAAAGTGATTCAATTCTTTATTTATTTTTTACAAAATAAGAAAAAGCGTTGACGTATAATTTTTATAGAAGAAACCTGATGTCAAAGTTTTAGTTTATTATTATTACAGAGAAAGAGAAAGAGAGAGAGCGAGCGATAGTAGAGGAAGAACATTTGTATGTTGGTTTACTTCAAAATTTAATACGATTTTGTCAATAAGTTCTTTTGTTATTGTTTCATCTATAAATACCAGATCATTTCAAACGACTTCCACGTATTTTTACATTAACTATTATTTATTTTACTGTGCATTTTTTTACACACTAAACGTTTTCAGCGCCACACTTGGAACGTTTCTTTTCTTTAATCTGTTATTCTGGACATCGTTTTCAATTAACTTTCTTTCGTAATAAACTTCCCTTAATGTCAGCCCTCCACCCTTCTGAATTAAAAAAGAAACTGGACAAAATCTGAATATTAAAGAAATACCAGGCTTTTAAAAGCCCCCCGTGGGAAAACTTTTATACAAGGATTGATCAAATTATTTCACAACCAATTTTTAAATAGAAATGACAAAGAAGCAGATAGAAACGTCAATTAAGGTAAACGTAATTTCTACAGACAAAATTTTAGGTATAAAACATGAACATAAAACTTATTTTATATTATATGAAAAATAAAAGCTTTGTTTATAAAAAATTACTTAAAATTTTTCTATGTGAAGGGGAATTTATAAAATGTCAACTTTGCTACGTCGTAGAAGTGATAACCCCTTTAGGGTGATTGTTGCTGTAAAAATAGTTCCTGATTTGTCTCGTAAAAACATCGAAAGCGACCATTTCTTAACGTTCCCGGTATTTTTGAGAAAAATTATTCTATAGGAGCAGCAAATAAAAAGGAGCCGCAGTTCTGAATTTTAAAAGGATTGTAGGGGACTCCAGAGAAACCCATTCACTGATATCTAATAATTTCCTGCCTATTTTGCCTTTATGATGATGTTCCTGCAAAATCCTTTGTGGCCAACGAAATGTAAGATTTTATTTTATGAAGTAAAGGTTTTCAATAGAGCTTTATAACTTATACTTTTATATTTCAGAACGTTTTTCATGATTTTAAATTGCTACGTTTAAAAAAAACTTTCAACGGATACGAATTATTTTATTTTATCTATTTTATCAATTTTTCATTCTAGAGCATTTTCGCTGGGGATCCTATATTCAGTTGAGGGTGAATTACCTGTTTTTGTTAAGTTATGGGACGATATCATCCTCCCATTTAAAAAAAAATTAATTTTGGGTTCTATGAGGGGGAGGTTAACCCCAAACCAACCCGTGCGACCATGGTTTATGCATATCGTTAACTGTTTCATTGAACAGGAAACTTACTCTACGTAACATATATTTGACTTACCTTTTCTTACTTTCTCTATGGCTTCTACGACTAGCTTTTGATTGATGCCGCACAAATTTGCCATTAAGTTTTGACATTTCTTGTGACAATTCACGTCGCATTCTAGAGTAAAAGATAATAATAAAGACAAATAGCCTAAATTGTTTTAAGTAAGCATCTGGGTATAAGTACGTATTTATTACATTTTGCCAATATTTATTTATAAATTTAAATAATACATGTTACCTTTTACCTAATGAAGTACATTATCTATCACCCATAGCTTTAATAGTTGGTATAAATAGATAGACCCACGACCCACTGAGAAAAAAGTCTTCTATTTATAATAGGAATTCACATACTCTTTATACAACTGTTTAATACTATATTATTATGTAACAGCAACGCGCTTTCTTATTGTAAGACATCGAAAATAATATCACGGTAATTTAGGAGTTAATTCTACCATAAAATGGTTTATAGCCATTATTGCTCTGAATACTCACAGTAATTATCAAGTTCTACTGGGGGTGTAATCTGGCTTTATATACTGTATTAGTTTCGACTGGCAGTAGTAATGAAACTTGATATTAATCTTAATAACATTTGCTTGCTACGGTTAATAAAGCATATACTTGCCACTAAAAATTAGTACTGTGGTTCTCAAAAATTTAAATAGCTTCTAGTGTGATATTGTTCTTGTCGTTTAACATTGCTTATGATTATCTATTAGGCAACATGGTTTACTGAGATGGTAAAATTCGTCCATAGATTATAAAGTCCAATACTAATGATGGGTTGTGCGAAATAGGAATATTCTGTTGCTTTATCAGCTGACATGCAACGTTTAAAAAAACCTAAATACAAAGTTAAAATAAATTAATTGAAACCGGTATTGGTGCGATCAATATAATATAGAATTTAAATTCAGACAGGACACTTAGAAGACTCGGAAAAACGATGTGACCTGCGCATCATCATCATCATCATCATCATCTTGATGAGATTATACATAGGTTCTGACGGATACAATTCGTTTTTGGGGATGCTGTTCTGCTTTCTTAATTGTCAAGAAAGCGCTTTACTGGGAACAAAATGCGTCGCATAGAGAAGATACAATTTATTTCTTAACAAAATTGCTGTAATAATGGTAGTTCATTATTCAACAAGACTGTGCTGCTAATAGAACTGATTACTACCAATAAAAACACTGTTCTAGCACCTCTGGAATTGACATAACACTAAAGCGGGTTTGATACACTAGCAACTTATTTAATATGGGCTAATAAAAAATAAGTTATCAATACAAACTATGTCTTAGCAAACCTGCTGTATTAGATCTTTTTCCTCAGTGCAGATGATAATAATATGCAATGCCTATTGCAATTATTTTAAAAAAGGGTTGCAAGATTTTTACAATGCCTATTGCAATTCTAAAAAAGGGTTGCAAGATTTTTACAATGCCTATTGCAATTCTAAAAAAGGGTTGCAAGATTTTTACGCCTTACTATTGGTCTATAGGTAAGTACCTTTTCAAAAGCTTTAGCTTGTTTTTGACAATAAGATAATAAAGTCCCAGTAGCCCAACTTCAAAGAACATTATTATCTTGAATATAATTTGACATACGATTTTAATTTAAAAAGGAAAATCCAATATTCTCTTGAATATACGTCCGTATATTATAAATTTATTAAAAGACGGTACAGAGAGGCAAATGGAAAGCAATATTGCAGGTAAATCAATTCTACGGCTTTGAAGTTTTACCTGGGAAAACGCCATTTGATTTCATAAGATAGTACTAAACCTTTCAAACGAAGTTTCTATTTTTGGGATATACCGGACTAGAAAACGCGGCTGTAGATGTATGTACATTCGCTAGCCGATCACTAAAAAAATTAAATAAATAATTGAAAAGTCTGCGTTTTTTTAAAATTAACTTACCTACCTTGAATATACAAAAATATTTATATTATTTTACCAAACATCAAGTTAAAAACTTTCGGTTTTTGATTGCAATGGATCAATCAATATTACATAAATATTTATTGGTATGTCATAAGCAGTGGCGGATCCAAGGAGGGGGGGGGAGGGGGGCAATTGCCCCTCCTCCTTAGAACAGTTAGATTTTTTTAAATATTGACACAGAAAATATAATAAAATCAATTGTTTCTCAAAATCAAAACATAGATTACATTTTGTATTATAATAATTATTCACAAAAAGTTATACAGGGTGTCCCAGATAAGAATGCACTCTACAGGGATCTCGTAAACCATAGGAGATACAGAGATTGTTAAATTAGAGAAAAGTTGCGCATTACTGAATCCTGTAACGTCATGTTTTCAAATTTAAAAAAATCCAAATGCTTCCGAAGATATTTGGATAAAACCGAATTTTCGCGATTTCGTTTTAATTGATTTATGATTCTATTTGAACAGACCTGTCAAAATATACATTTTTATTGCCACTTTTTCTCCCCTACAAGATGGTTTAATTAAATTTTTGATCCGACGTTTCGTTTAGTCACAACCATCATCAACTTTGTTATTTTAAATAGTCGGAAAATTTTATTTTATGCTTATATCTTCGATTTTTATTATCTTTCCAAAAGTGTCAATTTCCGGTTAAACCGGATGTAGGAAATATAATATTTCCGGTTTGACCGGAAGTTGTTACTTTTGGAAAGATAATAAAAATCGAAGATAGGGACATGTAAGCCGTTTTGCTCTCAGACGTACAGTTAAAAAGCTAGAAGCTGTCAAAGTTCAGAAATGTCATTTTTCAAGAGACAATATCTCGGAAACCATTAAGCATAGACTAATATTGCTTTTATTAAAAAATAATTATAATTTTATGTAGAACTTAAAAATTTAATAATATATAGGGTGTTCCCTTTAAAATATCGAAGTGGCTATTATTTTTGTGTAGAAGCGGCAACACTGTATTGTTAAAAATATTTTAGATAGGTAGACCGTGTCCGTTTATGTAAACGACCAAATTTTCAGAACGATTCCTTTACTGGTTCGTCAGAAACGTCCCCCTGTACATATATATCTATACAAAAATAAAAATGTATTGCATAACATTACTCATATATACCAAACAAGACAAAAAACAAATCTATGTTTATGGTATGATAATTTTAATTTAACACTTAAAAAGTTTTTGGCATTTAAAAGAAAATTAAAATCATGGATTATGCAAAATTATATAAAGGTAAGCCAACTTATATATAGGTAATAATAATACTGAATATTACAAGTTTTCTATTATAATTTCTCCCTTATTTATAATTTTTCCTTTTTTTTTGGGTGAAATATTTTTGAATTACTTACTTATATTTTTAAATATATTTATGATGTGATTAAAATTAATAATTTAAATGGTTGTATTTTTTTAAATTACAAAATCGGACAGATTTGTTAATCTATGGTTTTGTAATGATGCTTTCATCGGATTCATTTTTATAAAAAAAAAATTTATTGATTTTTATTATTAGTATAAAAAAATCTGCAAATTTATAAATAAATAACTTATATATTATATACTTATTTTCATTTTTAGAAACGATTTTTACAAAACTCGGCCAAATATCCTTTCGTTTTTAAAATATACTCTAATTTCTGTTAGTATAAATAGGCCAACTTTAAAAATGATTTTCTACGAAAGAAAGTCCTAAATTAAAAATCTATTACAGAACATACAACGATTGAACCTTTAGCTGTCCTGTGATACCAAATGTATACCTGCTTAATTAAATTTAACTGGTGATACTTGGTGACAGCCGAACACCTGCAACTATTTTTGAAATATTTATCTGAGCTATCGTTAATAGTATAGAAGTCTGCCTAAATTTCTTGAAAAAAGAAGTTGTGCAGCGATAGTCGTTACCACGACCTGTATATCTCAACTTCCCCATTCCCATCCCCCCCCCTCCTCCTTAACAAATTTTTTTTTGAGCATACGAAAAAGCTAAATCAGCTCGTGACTTAATACCCCATTTAGGATTTGCTAGCGGCCCCCCAAACCCTTTGGGAGATATTTTTTATTTAGCCAGGATTACAGTATGCTTTTGCCCATACCTCTTTCTTTTATATAAATATTAAGTACTCGTACATACAAAGGTATGACTAACGAAAATATTTTATAAAAAAAAAGTTTGCGCACCTCAAACCGCACGTCTGTTATATTTAAAACTTCAGTGATTTATCTACAATAGTAAATTATGATAATGTCAAAAAACAACTGCGCGTGAAACGTTGGTTTTAAAAATAAATCGTTTCATAAAAGCTCCGATGAGAAAAACAATTTAAGGTTTTTTCAACGAAGCGAGTAATGAGATTGCTAACAACCTAAAAATTGGATTTTTGAAATTTTCGATGTTTAGTTGTAAATTTTAGGGAAATTGGCAAGCGAGAATTCATGCTGACAGAGTAAATAACAACATTAAATGGAATTTTGAAAATGCTGGTTTAGCTATTATGAAAGCAATATTGCTCGCAAATACCTACTTTATTTTATTTGCCAATTATTTACAAGCCATATGATGTACCTATTGTTTCAAACGGTTAACAGATTCAGAAAAAACTTACATCATTCAAGTAGATCATTCTTAAGGACAAAAAGTTAACGTAAGGCTATTCATAGACGTAAGAAGCTGAAAGTATGGGGGGGGGAGGACTTTGCTACCCTCCTTAAGCTGGTCAATCGCCCCCCCTACATACACACCCACACACACACCTTCACCACATTTTTTCTTTCCCCTCCAAGACCAAAAACAAAAGATATGATTTGTTTGGTTTTTTTTTGTTTAGTAGGGATATTTGGTTTTTGTGTTTTCCTATTTTGATGAAATTTTACAAAAAAACACATGCTAGTTGCGCCCCTGAGGCTATATTAAAAACGTTCTGGTTTACGTCATAAAAATGTCCTTTACGAAAATTCAGCAGTTCATAAAGCAAACCGTCTAGCCCATCCTGTTGGAAACCAGCTGGACCGCCCGCCAGATAATGGGGATTTGTCTCCGTTAGACTTCTTTTTATTTAAAAAATATAAAAAAAAACAATGTTTTTAAGAAGTATATTAATACCTGTTTCGAAAGCCAACAGGAATCGTTTTTTCCTGTTGGAATCAAGGCATGTGCGACAATTTCGAAAATTCTGCATTTTTCAGACACTGCGTATCATATACATTACATGACATACTAAAATTGACTGCATGTGACCGCCATACCTCATTGATCGTTGAATGATGGTTTTATTTTTCAAACAAAATTTTTTTCGAGTGGCGTAGAGGTACGTCTGTCCAGATTTTTCTGTTTTGGCGGTTGGTCAATGTCGACAGTAAAAATAGAATAACAAATAAATAATAGTAAGCACTTAAGTTCATGGTGGTTTTAAAATAAAACAGTTGCCGGTATAATAAATCAAAATTACACCTTGCGATAATAAAATACGTTTTTGACTAGCGCAATCGCCAGAGCCCTTAGTTAATAAATGCGTAATGGGTGTTATTTAAGTATTATTAAATAAACCGATGAATCAAACACAAAAGCAATTAAATACAATAAAATACAAGCTAACCGTTATTTTTAGTTCTTCCAGAATCAAATCCAGAGTCATTGCTCGAAGTGCTAGCTCCTACCGCTCGCTCAACGCCATTTCTCTGTTCTTCACTTTCCTCCTCACTTTCCTCACTGTCCTCACTAGAATTGTCCTCCTCACTTGTAGTACTGTCCTCACTTTCACTGTCCTCAACAACTTGTTGGTTCCACCGTCGCGGAATATGTCTCGCGCGTATAAACTTTGGTTTCGCAAAGATTTCGACATCACAATTGTCCCTTTGCTCGGGTTTTTTCCACGGGTGCATCCATTGGGATAGTCTGTTAGACTGGAGAGGAACCCAGGATGGTTCGGGAGAAGGTGATTTTACTGGCTCGGGAGGTGGGGGGGTAGGTGGATTAAAAACTTGTAAATCTGGATCATCTTTATTCGCCTTGTAAACTAAAGACCTCTTGGAAATCATTCTCCTCTCGTGTTCTTCTGGCGTTTCTGGTATTTCTTCATTTAGTTCCACGTGGCCGTTTAATTCCCTTTGACTTTCTTGAATTTCACTTAGTATCGTTTTCGGGTCCTTCAATTTCAGTTTTGATTTGTCTATCTTTTTAGGTTCATATTTTTCGTCCTCTTGACCGGTCCAGAAGTCTAATTGGTTATCGTTCTCGTCTTTAGCAGGTTTTTCCTCCTTTCTGAGTTTTGCAGAGGATTTTGGCACTGGCTCTATTTTCGGAGTATCAGTAGTTGATTCGTCTTTTAGTCTTGATTTTAAAGATGATTCTATAATATCACCGATCAAAACTTCCTTAATTTCATTTTTTTTTTCAAGAACTTCTGGCTTAGCAGTTACTTTTTCTGCATTTTCAGCTATATTATTTTTTATTACGTCGTTTGTAATCTCTTCCTGCATGGAAATAATTTCCTTGGGCACTTTCCCTATTTCGATTCTTTCCTCGATCTTATTGTTCCCTTTTTTTTCAGGAACTTCTGGCGTGGCTGTTACTTCATCTTTTCTTGTAGCGATTTCAGTTTCTATTAATACGGCATTCTTAATAGTTTCATTCACTAAAATACTTTTATTCGAAATTTCCTTATTTTCGATTGAACCTTCAATCTTTTGATTGCTTTCGTTTTCTTCAGAGACCTTCAACGTAGCTGTTGCACTATGGTCTTCTTTTTTAGCTTCTATTACCAACTCATTTTTAATATTTTCATCCACAGAAATACTTTTATTAGGCACTTCCACCTCTTCAGTTGTTGTTTCTTTCAGACTCTTTGTTTCTTCTTTTCTAAATCTATCAGCCCATGCAGGTATACCTTCCTTCTTTTTAATATCACTTTTACATAAGAATGTATCACTTTTTAACTCTTTTTTGGTTGTTTTTAGTAGAAGATCAGTTTCACGAGCTACACATTTTGTATCCAATTTGCTAACTTTATTCTCAATCTCTGGAATGCTACCTTTAATATTTGAACTATCTATCCTACCATTACAAGTGCCTTTATCTTTTTCTTCAGCTTGAATGTCTCTTACTTTACCTACACTTTCTTCTATAGAAACAATTTTTAATTTGCTACTACCTTCCCTAGACTTTCTTCCATTCGCGAGCGTTTCATCACTTCTCGCTCTGTTCACCGTTACGGTAAAATTGTTAGTGAGACTGTCGTTACTTTCACACTTTTGTAATTTATTCTGATCCGTATTTCTTACTTGCACCTCAGAAAGACTTTTAAGCAGCTTGTTCTTGATATCTGTTTTCACGGGTTCCTCTTCCTTTTTCTTAAACACCTTGCCATCACCAGCCACAGTTCCCACTTGCTTTTGCTCATGTTTCTTTAAAATGCTATTAACAACGGGCTTTTTAGAGCAAGGAATTTGTGTTATACTAAAACTATCTTTGTTTAGCTCGTATTTCGGAGCAGTAATCGTCCGTTTCACAGGAAACTCTTGCACTGTAACATTAAACCTAAACTTCTTCTCCTTTTTCTCTGGTTTAGGGCTTTCTTGAATGTCCAAGTCTTCAACAATGGCCTTTAAATTGTTTTTTGCTTTTTCTTCAATATCACCAATGGAGCCAGTAATAACGGGTTTTTGTTTTATAGGAATCATTTCTATCTCCACCTGAGATATATCCTTAACCATATTTTTAAGAGAGCTATCTTTTCGCAGTCTTGTGTGTGCTGTTACGGACGTATCTGGAATGCTTACCTCACTAGAAGATTTTTTAAGAATGGATCTCCGTTCAATAGGGTGCTGAGTTAAATCGTCGATTCCATTTGTAATACCGGAATCTTCTTTTTGTGTTTTAGTCTTTTTTTCTTCCAAGTCTAGTTTCTCTGATGATTTTTTCTTAGCTGCCTTTCTTTTTCTAACAGTTTTAGGTTGCTCTTCAATCGTAGGAGGAACATCGTACAGCCCGACCTCATTTTCGGCTTGTAGAAGGGCATCCAAAATATGTACTTCCTCCACGCTTAATGTAGAGGAGCTTCTGTGTATCTCCTTAAGCAGATCATTGTGCGAGAGTTGTCTACTCTGTCTACGCCGAATCTCTACAGGTTGTCCAGGATTTAAATCTTCCACCGCTTGGTCCGAAGTTAATTCATTGCAAATATCTTTAAAACTCGGACTCTTTTTGATAGACAATTTTCGAGATAGGGGCGTTTCTAATTGAGGCACATTATCTTTACTCTTACTCCTGATCAAAAACTTCTCCTTTAATATCTCTCCAGGGGTCTTCTTTTGGCGTTTACCTTCAGTTACTAATTCATCGGGCTTGAAATTGTCTCTCCAGCTTCTTATTTGTCCTATTTCTTTTTCTAAAGCATCTTGATGGATAGTTTGAAGTCTAATAGTAGCTCTATCTCTTCTTATAGCAGTATTAGGTTTAGCTTCTTTAAGTTCTGTTGGCGGCGTTAACTCTTTTTGTGGACTTGGAGATTTACTTTCGGAATTAGTTTTCGTAGGCTTTGACTGCGGACTGTATTTCTTGTATCTATTTATCGATACGTCTATATCAGCTGTGTTTATTTTTATGGGGCGAGGCACTCTAACTTTAGGGGAGGTGTGATAGGCTGGTGTAGGCGAACTTATTCTTCGATTTGGCAAACTCCCGTTAGACGATTCACTAATAGTCATTAAGTGAGGCTTGAAACCTCGAAAATTGGTTCTATTAAACTGTTTGGAGGATGGCGGTAGTATGTTTGAGGCTAGGATGGAGGAATGAGAGGAGTAAGGACCTTTTATCAGTGGCGACGTGTAACTATTGCTCGGAGTGTAGATTCCCAGTTCAGAATAGTAAGGCATTTTGACGTTTTAATAATACGATAAGTTTTGGCAATCAATTATAATGTTGTAGGTGAAAAACACCTGTTAAAGTATTTTTAATCCGTCTATTTTACTATTGAGTGCTTGTTGCGTTAAAAAACCTTTTAATTAGAATAATTATTATAAAGCAGATGTTTATGCGGATGATTTTTCCTATAAAATATATAATAAACAATGATAATTGTTGTTGATTATGGATAATTTTTTAAAATTTTGTGGAGTTGGTTGTTTAGTTCCGGCGAATATTTTAGTTATTAAGTTCGCTTAGGCTTTGTACTTGCAATAATTAAATACATCATGAAGAGTTAATGGTATACCCCATCAACTAGATTTAATATCTTTTGATTTGTCAGTGTAATACAAAACCAGGTTTCAATGAAAAAGCTCAGTAAATAAAATAATCTCCCAAACACTGAAACTGTAAAGAAATCGGCAACGATGTTCTGAAGTAAGAAAAGTAAACAAGAAAATCTGGTGAACCCACACATATTTTTTTCAATAAAATACAATTGGAATATTTTTGTTACTGACAAAAGATAAATTATAATTTGAATATACCCATTGAGATGAAAAAAAAAAAATGTTAAATTTATGTATAACGTACCTATATTTAAAATTATTATTAAACTCAAAAGAAAATATCACAATTTTGTTCAAGTAATATATGAAAACGTGCAACAATAATGTATTTTTATGATGATATGAATAATATTGATAGTATAAAAGCTAAGAAAAGAAATTTAAAGAAATAGTACATACTTAAAGTGGAGTTGAAAGTATGAATAGGAAAGAAAAACACAAAGTCTTCCTCCACAAAATTTAATAGAATAAAACATTCTTAGCAGAAACGTTCATCATCAGGAGACAGAAAAATATATTGCTGAAGATTTTCTCTTTTGCTAAAAGCAATATATTTTTCTGTCTCCTGATGATGAACGTTTCTGCGTTCGAAACATGTAGAGACCTTTAAACTAAGAATTTTTTATTCTATTAAATTTTGTGGAGGAAGACTTTGTGTTTTTCTTTCCTATTCATAAGAAAAGAAAGAAAAATTGCTAAAATGGGCTTTCCATCAGAGAGTGGAATACACAATAGTTGAAATGAAAAAATAGGTTTTACTCTGATATGCATAATTAAGGTATGTACATATGTACATAACATAATAATATTATAATTTTTATTTTCCTTCTTTCATCGTATCGTATCGTATGACATAAAATAGATGCACAAAACAAGGAAAGGTTGCTGTTCATTAGCGCCTTAAAATCAAACACGAGTTACGCATTCGGCATTTCATTTTCTGATCAATATTTCCTCTTTTTTTCGTTTTCTCCAAAAAGTTGCCATATCCATGGCCATTTCGGAAGCTGTTACCTACAGTTTTAAATTTAAAAAAAATTAATTGATAAATTAATAAAAGCAAAACACAATGTTGTCTAATTTACCCATATTTTTTTTTCTGCTTTTATTAATTTATAAATCCAAACTTTTTTAACATAAAACTGTATAGGTAGTTGTAAGTACTCTAAAGATGGAATTTGGCTGATTTTTGGATGAAACGAGGAAGTAACGAAATATTGATCAAAAAACTAAATGGCGAATGCATTACTAGCGTTTGCTCTTAAAAGCAAATAATTCCATGTGCCATGTTTCCCGACATATGTTCTTAATTATAATTACAATATAGTACTATTCGCGTATATAAGGAGGGCAGGGGTAATGGGGGGGGGTGCTTACTCCCCATAACTCAAAAATTATTTTAAAAATCCTCCTTAAAAAATATTCGCAGGACAAATTTTTTTTTTATTTTAAAATAAAAATACTAAAATCTAGTTAATTTCTCTCTAGTAAAAAATTTGCCCCTCTCCCCCGCATTATCGGCCAATACTGGGAGCCTCAAAGGCGCGGGTGGGTTATGAGGGAATAGCAATCAATATTTAAAATATTATTATCATAATATGATAGTAATTTAAAACGAGTTTTTTTAACATTTGTAAAAATGCACATATCTGGTTCTAAGACGACTAAATAATGAATAAAATCAAACCAAGCCTGTTTTTAACACCCGCATAAACACCTGTTTTGCCGAGTTAACATTTTCTCGTATTCCTGTAAATAAGTTACAATAATATTTACACTGACACTCCAGAAAAAACTTTAATATTATTTTTTAATTTCCGTTGATTTTTTTTAATTAATTTTAATTCGTTCGATCGGCAAAAAAAATGTTCGTAACAAAACTTTTTTTTCTCGAATAAAATCTTTTGGGTTTGTAGCTTTCGCGCGGTTTAACGTATACTGAATGCCGCGGTTAGAATAACAGAGATATTTGTGCCAAATAAAACTATTTTTAATGTCCAATTGTGACGTGGAATGGCTAAGCCCGATTTAATTTTAACACCTGTACAGGTTACACTTGAAGAATCGCATTGAAAGATTACTTGTGTGTTCTTGAAAAGCTATTTTAATGTCCGATTGAATATTGTATTTAATTTCCGAGTTTGTAAACTGAAAGGATTTTGTTTACAAAACATTATTTTTGGTAATTATATACAGCGCTATCATAAAGATGGCGCCATTGCCGATTGCCCATGCACCTTGTCGGACCATTGTGTTTATTGTTTTATTGATAATTAAAACATCCTTCAAAATCCGGAAATACGCTTAGAAGCTTACTTACAAAAGTAACCCCCCCCCCCCCCGTATTAAAAGCACAAAAAATTATATCTATCAAATCCCTTGCGAGTGTGGCGAATCGTACATTGGAGAAACAAAAAGGCCTCTTCCGTACGAGTTAAAGAACATCTGAAACATACTCAAAGAGGTGAAACTTCGAGATCAAGTGCGAAACATGTATGGACCAACCAACATAATATACAGTGGTCAGAAGCCAAGGTTTTGGACAGGGAACAGCACTGGAGAAAACAAAAGTTCAAAGAAGCAGCTTTCATGAATCAAAATACCCATATATTTAGTAAACCAAGTATTCCCAATATCTGGAAGCCTCTTCTTGTCCAAAACCAACAGCTCAAACTTCACGCTCCAATAAGCACGTAGGCGGAGTCATCAAGCTTTATTGCACATGGATAGTATTTAAGACAGTAGCCTTAGAATTATAATTTAGTTTACACTTGAAGACGGTTAGAGATACTAACCAACCGAAACGTTGTGTTAAGTAACAAAATAAAGACGATGGTCCGACAAGGTAATTTTTTTGATATTATTTCATTGTCTACCACCTTTAAACAAATGCGTCTGGGATGGATGTGACGAAGTGAAAGGAAAAACCGACTCTCTACTTTTAAAATATTTTTTGTTGATAACTTCTAGTTTTACAATTTCTAAATTTTCGCCTTGTTATTTAAATGTTATGCTTTGAATACATGCAATTATTGCCGAGAAGATAGCCTTCTACATGTTTAATTCCTTTTGGGAACGGAATAAGTCTCAAACGCAATTTCAAAAAAGAAAGTGTTACGTCGATGCCGATGTTGAAATAAATTTTAGGGTTTGTTTACATTAATTTCCTTTAGGTATTTTAAATAAGGCCGTAAAGAACTAAGAAATAAAATACAATTGTTTATTTTGTCAACAGAACGAAACACGAATGCAAAATAAGATAAATAGGGCACGTACGAAACAGGTTTATTGGATTTTTTTTAATTCGTTTTCTTATTGGGTACTCTATACGATGAATCTTACAACAGTATTAGGGTTGTGGCTAGGAGTAGGGGAGGGGGGGGGGAGAGGAGAAAAGGGATTCGCCCCGTCCCTACCCTCCCGAGAGCCAACAATAATATCCAAATATAGCTAATAAGCACATTCTGTTATTAACCTGTTACATATGACTAAAACACAAAACTAATAAAGGAACAGTTAATAAAAAAGTGAATACTTTGGCATAACGGACAAGTGTGTAGGGTAAATGTGGGAAATGCCGGCCATAAAGGTAATACCGGCCACTAGATTTGTCTATTGTAAACTTAACCTTAGCCGCTCATACCGGCTGCGCCACCTGTTGAAGCAATTTTGTATGTGTAATTCAAATTTACCGACTCTAAACGTCTTGAGTGCCTTGTTGCGTGACTAAACAAACGACTTTTGGCGGTCTTTGTTGTAAGAAGAAGAAATTTTTAAAGGTATGTAGAACAAATAATTTTAACTATTTGCTGAAGGCATAGGAAATTATCTTGTGACAATATCATGTACTATTATGTAAATAAAATATATGAACACATGCGGTGACGTTGGGAAGCATAGGAAACTGTGGCTACAATGTTACAAGTGTGGTCAATGGGCTCATGAGGCATGTGCCGACACCGAACGTGGATATTTTGTGTGTGATTTTTGTTTGTAGTTCCATTACCTTTTCATGGCTGGTAATTCCGGCCACTGCAGGAGTTTTTCTAATATTATATAATTTTTTAATGTGTTCGTTTTTTTTACTTTTGTAATATACATTTCACTCAATAGTCTAGAGACTTATTTTGCTCCAATTTCTGAATTTCTATTATAAATAATAATGATAAAGTTAATTAAATTGCTTAGGGGGCCAACATTCCCCACCTTTACCCTAACTATTTTTTTTATTGGAATACACAGTGATCAGTGATCCAAGCACAATGGATACCCTAGGGCGGGTAGACCACGACGGCCGTTTCGTCCTTAATAGGACTCTACGGGCAGCCATAACCCAAACAATTCCGACAACGGTTATGGCTGCCCGTAAAGTCCAAACAAGAACGAAACGGCCGTCGCGTCGTGGTCCACCCGCCCCAGAGTATCCATTGTGCTTAGATCCCTGTGTATTCCAATATAAAAAAACAGTTACACACTTGTCCGATATGCCACAATATTCACTTTTCTATTATTTTCGCGGACACTATATTATCTTCTAAACATTTTTATGGCTTTTCTTAAACGGATTGCGCGCATTCTAGTACCTGCCAGCGTTGATCTGTTTCTAGTCTGCAAAAACGGCAGATGTTCCACTGGATTGTGATGCACTTCGTGGTTTATTTAGTTGTCTACCTTTCGATATTACCAGTGTGACTGTGGTGTTGTGTGTGAAGTGATATTGGAGTTAATTCCGCTGGGATGGCGCTACGGTGTATTGATGGCCGCTTTGATTTTGCAAAGAGGCTTTTAATACATCTTACCGCCGTTGTCGGATTTGCTTGGGTTATGGCTGCCCGTAGAGTCCTAGCAAGGATGAAACGGCCGTCGTGGTCCACCCGCCCCAGGGTATCATTGTGCTCGGATCCCTGTGTATTCCAATATAAAAAATAGTTACACACGTGTCCGATATGCCACAATATTCACTTTTAATTATTTTCGCGGACACTATATTATTATCTTCTAAGTAATAATTTATTAAAATTTATGGACTTAAATGTGGGCGTAGTTCAAAACATTTTGTGCCTGCGACGGGCTCTCAGGTAAAGTATTTTTCACAATAAATGGTTGACTCCGTTTAACTACCTGGGACGTTTTACAAGAGCTCGGCCATAAAAATGCAAATAAACTGTCGGTCAGGGTCGGATTATAATTTGTAATTATAGCAGGTAATATTTAACTAGCTTGTGCTTGCGATAACATCTTTCAGTCTTTATGTTTCTTAGGAAGTGTATATATATTATTAACGAATTAAATCTAAAGTCCTACCCTGTAGTGTATTTGCTTGTTGATTGTATATATAACAATGGGATTAAACCGGTAGTTTTATTAAAAGTCAATAAGTCGATAGGTACCATTTAGGGTGAAAAATACTTTAAAAGGTACAACTTTGGCTTTATGTTAAAACGGCATTTTTTGTCATGTAAGTGGTAGATTTTCAATTTGGGGCTTTTATTGGATAAAAATAAAAGGTTTAATCTATTTATAGTTTAAATGTGCGTCTCTGAAAATTTTGGTCATCAATGTTTCGCATAAAATTATTTTGGCTTAACTTCGTGTATAACGTGCTTGTATTTAATACATCCAAATAACATACTTTTACAAATTTGAACTTGTTTAATTAAATGTTTTCATCCAAACTTGCGTCCCAGTAGATTCCCTCCAAACTTTATGCAACTCTAACAATATTACCACATATAATTTCTGCCCAACTAACACCGTTTCCTGTATTAATAAGTTCGCAGACACCCAAGAGATGGATATAATAATAATTCATTTAGCACAATTCCCAGGAAAATGAAAATTTCAAACTTAACAATTCGTTTGACTCGATTTAAAGTAATTTATCAATTATATTTATGCACTAATGCAAAGTGCTGGAAATAATGATAGACATTTACCTTTAGATACGTACATTTTATCGCAAACAAAAGATATGTTTTATGGGTGAAAAAATACGTTTGTAAAAAATAATATAAAAGCAACGTTAGGAAAATGTTCGTGAAAATCGTCCATGCACAAACCCGGATTATATTGCCACTCACCATTTACTCTAACCCCTTTCGAAAATACGCTTCAACCATGAATGTTTTGTGCTGTTCCGTAAAGCCCATTGTGTGAATTGTTCAAAAAATTGGAAGAATTAGCGATGAATCAAATTACCTACTTGTAACGACTGTCAAAGATGACGGAATAACTGATTGATTGTTAATTCAGGTAGTTACTGAGACCCAACAGGTATTAAGCTCTACGGCTAAGCATTACGTCCTTAGATGCAAGGCCCTCATTGATGCAAATAATTTTTGCTCGCACGGTATCATAGGATAGAATGTAGATACTCTATGAACAGTGAGATGTCGGCTATGAATGAAATTATTGTCTATCATGCTATGATCGACGGCGTTGTTGGGCCGCAATTATCAACAAATTTTGAGATCAACAGTAAGTTTATTGTAAAAAATAGTGTAAAACTACCTATAAATATCAATCATTGACGCCAGCAACATTTTATGGTTTCCTTTTAAAATAAAGCAATTTAAATGGATTTTTAAACATATTATAAATTGCATCTCATATCCTCGTAAGCTTTTATAAACCTAGTTGGACAACATCCAGGTGTTGTAATCAACATAGGTTGTAAATTTGATAAACCTAATCGTCTTGTTTTATATTATGCATTGAACATCTACAAAGTATTTTAAATCTGATATACAGGGTGATCCACGACACCATACATGCTACGACTTTAGGGTAAAAAACTCATTATGAAATATGAGCGAAAAAAATCACTGGAAATAATTTTCAAGTTCCTAATTTTACCGCTAGGGTGCGTAGTCGTCGCTATGCTATGATACAAGGTCCTTAATTTCTACTAAAAACTGCAATACAACGTAGGTCAGAAATTAAGCTTTTATATGCTCTGTAATATCCTCTATACATTTTGTTATAACAATTTTATTGTAGTTAACATGGTTAAAGCATGGAGAAGGGCAACAACTTAAAAGACTGTAACTTCGGTCTGCGTTAACCGAATTTAACAAACTATGGCTTATTTTAAAGAACGTTTTACTCGGATTGAGCGGTTTGTATAAATATTATTAAAAATAATTCGGGCGGTTAATAATAGAGGGCACTTTTAAAAAAAGATATTTGTAGCTTCGATTTTAAAATGAACTTAAATGCAACCAGCAAACAATTTTATTTTTATTGTATAGCTAACTAGTTAGTTAAGAGAACTGCACAAACCGCAAGATGTTTGCTTTTCTCAGTTAAAAGTTATCGCAAAAATAGTGGAAACATATAATTCGATTTGGGCTTTGAGAAATGTTTTAATTTTCCTTTTATTAAAACGTTGAAATCCTGCAAAAATAAATGTAACAATTGAATTATTATTACATTTTTTAGATAAAAATAGCTAAATCATGAACAAAATATCATAAATTATTTTTTTTTAACGCCTAAAATTAATAAATATAATTAAAAAAGATATTTCTGTAGGATTTCAACGTTTTAATAAACGGAAAATTGCAAACTTCGCTAAAAGCCGAAAAAGAATTACACTCTTCCACTATTTTTCCGATAACTTCTCAGAGAAAATAGGAAACGACTTGCGGTTTTGGCAGTTCTCTTTACTAACTAGTTAGCTATAGAATAGAGTTAAAATGGTTGGATGGTTGCATTCAAATTTTTTAAGAAATTGAAGCTATATACCAATATATTTTTAGTGCCCTCTATTATCAACCTCCCGCATTAATTTTAATAATATTTATATCAACTTTCAATCAGGATAAAACGTTTTTTAAAATAAATCATAGTTTGTTAAATTCGGTTAACGCAGACCGAAATTATAGCATTTTAAGTATTTTTAGCCGTTATATACCCTTCTCCACGTTGTTACCATGGTAACTACAAAAAAAATTGTTCTTACAAAATTTATAGAGTATATTACAGAACATATAAAAACTGAATTTCTGACCTGCATTGTATTACAGTTATTAGTAGAAATTAAGGACTTTGTAATTTAGCATAAAAGTTTTATAATTGAGCTTGGATTAGGGGAAAGCATGTTTTTCTGTCACAGTTATACTTAGTAATAAAAAAGGGCAAAAACTCTTCAGAAGTGCTCAATGCTTTGTAGAATAAGAGAAAATACAGACAAACTAATGGTCTTTTTAAAACTAATTTATTATTTTTATTTCATTATTTCCAACAACAAAGTTTTAAATGCTCAAATTAAATTGCAGAAGTAAGCATCATTTGCTACGTTTTACAGCTCTAAGAAAATTAGTCATTTATTCAGTTGTCTAATAGTTAAATTAACATTTTAATGATCTTTATTAAGTAGTTTTTAGTTTCACAAAAAGTTTAACTTCATTTAAAGGAATAACATGATTATTTTATTGGAGGGAGAGGGAGTACTTCACTGTTAGTTCAGGCCGAGTAGACATTGACAGCTGTTTCGTCCTTGTTAGGAACTCATCAGAATGCCACAACCCGAAGCAACTCCACCGATAACACCGCAACGCATTTAAACTCTGCTTAATAAAATAGCAGGTAGTAAATAAGCCGCAACGCCCTCACGTTGGAATCAACAACAATGAAGTGTGAATGTGAAAGGGCCCAAAAAACAAAACGGCGCAAACATACTGCAATATAGGGTACGGCATTTCGTACTTCCCCACATCAGTCTGCTTGTTTGGCAAATACAGAGATATATTGCACTAGAAGTACCCACCAGGGTGCGTGCTATCCGTTACAGCGCCGTGTCTAATAAAAAGTAGAGTAATCGCGTCCGTATAATTTATATCAACCAAAAATATTCTTGGCTAGCGAGCGAGCTAGACTTTAAAGTGGGTTGTGGCATTCTGATGAGTTTCTAACAAGGACGAAAGTGCTGTCATTGAGCCTAATGAATAAATATTCAGCAATTACTTGAAGCAATTACTTTTTAGTAAAAGCAATTGCTTGACTAGCAAATGCTATCTGGATATAAATAAAATTTTGAAGCAATTGCTGTTTTTCTCACACCTCTGTAACAAATGCTTATTCAACACAAGTTAAGACGTGTCTTATCCACTTGCTCAGATTATAGATTTCATGCTCAATTTTGTGCCTAATTTGCAAAAGAGTTGACGTAAATACAACAACGTTGGTCTATTTATTTAGTACAATAGTAATCTGTTACTTTTTTGTGGAAAATAGGAAACTTATATTTGTAATATGGCAGATTTCAGTCAAAATGAAGAAATTAAAGACAAACAATTGATATTCGTTCACAAATTGAAAGAACATAAATAAATCTCTCTGACCACAACCGTTTAGCTTACACAACAGCTTCAGCACTTGTAGGAAATTTAATAAAAATATTGGCCTTCTTCAAAACTGCATCCATTACAGAAGTGTTTGTTTTACAGACAATAGTTTGGTGAACACTGAGTTCTTCACCTACAGAATTTTGAATGCCCGTATCCGACAATTTCCGCAGAAAGACTTTAATCTTATTTAAAGGCGACAGTGCACCCCCTCGTCTTTTACCAGTATCAGTCAAAAAATAATCTGCCAACCACTCAACATTTTCGCAGTCAAATTGATATAACTTTCTGAATTCATCATGTCTGCAAATTTTACGTACACTGTAGATTTTTCTTTTACGGACGTTCATATTTATATTCAGCCATAATTGAAGACACAAATTAAGAACAACTAAAGTTGACTGCTACCAAGCAAATGATGCAGGGGTCGACCTACCTTAAAAAGTTTAAAGCGATTGCTATACTAGAAAAAGCAATTCCTTAATTTATTCATCATATTTTAAGCAAACGATAGAAATTGCTTCTATTTTTTAAGAAAAAGCATTGACTAGAAGCAATGCCTGCACTTTTAAGCAATTGCTGGACGCAAAAGCAATTACTTTAGTTTTTATTCATTGGCTTTTAAGAAATTACTTCGATTTTATAAGAAAAAGCGATCGCTACATTTTCATTCATTAGGCTCAATGTCTACTCGGCCCCAGGGAATCCGTTGTTTTAGGCATCCATGTGTACTTCAATGCAGAATGCAGATCTTTTCACACTTCACACAAGTCCGCTAGCCGAGAATATTTTTCGTTGATAGAAATTATACGGACGTGATTACTCTACTTACTTATTATTAACAACTTTTATTAAAATATATATAACGAGAAATACAAGATGCGACAGCGACCCAATGTGACATTTACAATTAAGGCCGCCCACTTTTTCCTTTAAAGAAAAGTTCAACAAAAGTTTTACTTGCCGCATACAAATTGTTTTAGAAAAGTACAGTGACAGTCTTAACTTCTTTCTTGTCAACAAAACAATTTGGGAATTAGTTTTGTTCCTTTCGACACGACGCGACGCCGACGACGACGACGACGGCGGGAGGCGAGACGTTCAAGTAAAAATAGAAAACAATTAGCTACACGGCGTTCTCATTTGTTTCGGAAAACGGCGTAATTACTGTTTTACAGTACTTTTTAATACCTAGTTATTTCGCCAGTACCTATAATGCAGCACATCATGCCCATTAAAATTGCGCGAAGTAGTGTTTTCAGCTTTAAAAAAATATGATGTTACCACCTACATAGACATACCTACCGTGCGAAGAATAATTATTTGCATCAAAGAGGGCTTGGATTAAAAGACGTAGGGCTTGGTTTAGATCACAATGATATGGGGACGATATAGCTAACCAAATCTAGGTTAAAATTTTGTCAAATTCATATTATGACATGATATGCCAAACTAATGAATAATAAAATAAGTAGACAAATACAAATTCTTTTTTGTTGTTTACAAAATTACGAGCAAAATTATAATACTTGCACTTTATAAGGAAATAAATTTAGCTGCTTCTTAAGAATAGTCCTACATGTTCCATAATATCTTTCCACTTCTTGGGACAGGCGTCTTATACAATTTGTTGGCGTATTTTGCATTATTTCACGAACGTTTGCAACAAGTTTTTCTGTTCTTACAGATGGTCTTCCTGCTCCTTTTTTGTGTTGTATAGAACCTGTTTTCCTAAACACAGCCACGGTTCTTTTCAGGCAATGATAAAAATCCCCAGCAATAAAAGCAAAGTTAGGAAAATGTTCGTGAAAATAGTTCATGCACAAACCCAGATTTTATTGGCACTCACCATTTACTCTAACCCCGTTTCGAAAATACGCTTCAACCATGAATGTTTTGTGATATGTTCCGTAAAGCCCATTGTGTGAATTGTTCAAGAAATTGGAAAAATTAGCGATGAATCAAATTACTTGTAACGGCTGTCAAAGATGACGGAATCAAATAACTGATTGATTGTTAATTCAGGTAGTTACTGACACCCAACAGGTATTAAGCTCTACGGCTAAGCATTACGTTCTTAGATGCAAGGCCCTCTTTGATGCAGATAATTTTTGCTCGCACGGTTTTAAGGAGAGACAAAATATTCCATTCATAAAACCCCATTTGTTTACAATACATAGTTTCAGATATGTTAGAAAGAGATAGCTTTAAAAAATGGCAACGCTTTAAGCTACCACCGTTAGAAAATGAATTAATATGAAAAATTCCTAAAATTCGGCGTCACGCGTAGTAAAATGTAGTAAAAACGCCCGTACAGCGTTGCAAAACTGATTTCCCTCAAACACTATAATTTGGAATCGAGACAAAATGTGAACAATTTTGTCCCCCTTTATCTTATCTATCGTTAGAATAGTAGGTATAATATTTGGAATGGACGGCCTAAGTGCTGACGTCAGAAAAGGAGCAGATTTTTAAAACCTTTCGAAACAAAAATAAGTCGTGTGAAAAACCCCATAAGAGATATTTAGTAGCATCGTTACACGTTTATAAGCGATAAATAAGCAATTTCTAGCTATTATTCATATTTCTGGTGTTATTATTGACCCATTTTCAGACACAGATAGAACTAAGTGTTTTGTACACATTTTTAATCGCCATCTGAACATCTTTGAGGTTATATTATTGTTGTTTACATTATTGTTTAGTGGGATTTTAAATGTTGTAAATTTTAGCTTATTATATAAAAGGCATCATTTATATGTGCGCCAACATTCATTTTTCAATCCGTGGGATTTTGGCTTGACATCTGTGAATGAGCACCAAACATCCATGCACTGTCCAACATAAATAACTATTTATGCAATTTACTGCAACAATATTGTTAATGGTTAATTTTAGTGCCGGCTTATGCAAATTTATGTTATCGTCAAGTCACTCAAGATGTGCCGACACAACATAAGGGAATTAGAGGTACGAGGTAACGACGAAACGAGGTCACAGACAAATCGGAGGTGAGTTCGTTCATATACAAGTCATATTTCTCATAGAATAGTGCCAATCAGTATTCATAAATCTTTGGGGTAAAGTTCTATTATGCATTTGAAATTTGGTAATATGGAGCATATAAAATAAATTTTTTAAAATAATGAAATAATCTTTATTTTAAAGATGCATTCATCCAACGGCGACAGAGCAAGATGGAATATCATTATCTTTATCGTCACAAGCCGACAATACGTTAAATGCATAGGTCCACTAGGTTCCTCGCGAGTTGCACAATACGAGAGAACAATATATAGAATGCCCTCTATAAACAATGTGATGTCGGCTAGGCATAAAAGTATATTTATGAATGAGATGCGTTTGGGTTGGACAAAGAAAAATAGTACATTATGATATTAGGAGAATATGAGATGGATTGTCTGACTCACTACGTTCGTCAGACAAACTTTCCACACTCAGCACATAAAGTATCTCATTCTCCGAATATCATATACTATTTTTTCTTCAAACGTGCATCATATTATTCCAGATAAAACAATAAAAGAAAACGAATTTTTTAATGAAGATAACAAGATTGAATTTTTAACTTATTTCACTGAATAGTCCCTTTTTGGTATCGTTATCATGGATATGTACTTGTTTGGCATCTATCAAAACAAATATTTTAAATTCGGTGTCGCGTCAGTTGAGACCGAATAAATCTACAGAAAATTAGTTTAGGAGTGCCTGATGATCCTCCCGAGGTAGTAGAGGCAGCTAGAATAGCTATTCAAAACTTCCTGCCGACGAAATCTGGTGCAGTATATTATTATGAAGCTGCCTTTGTCAAGTTCAACAAATGGTGCACTGGAAAAAAAGTAATGCAATACTCTGAGAACGTTTTATTGGCATATTTTACCGAAATGGCACTCAAAATTAAGAGGTCTAGTTTGTAGGCTCATTATTCAATAATAAGGTCCGTGCTAAATTTGAAGCATAATGTGGACATTGAAAAATACAACAATTTGCGTGCTTTTTTAAAAAAGCAAGGAGAATGTTATAAGCCAAAGAAATCGAGAGTCTTGTCAAGGGAACAGTTCAGCAAATTTTTGTCTGACGCCACAGATGAAAAGTATTTGGCGATAAAGATAATAAATTTACATTTTGTTTGTTTCACATTGTGCTAACCAACCGTTAATTTTTTAGGTAGTTTTGATATTTGGAATATCTGGGGCATATATCGTTGCGACGAATTAGTGAATATGACAGTTGATGAACTTGAAGATATGGGTTCTTTGCTGCTAATAAAAAATTCCCAACACTAAAACCAATAAGAGTAGAACTTTCAACGTCCTGGGGGTTGAATATTTAAGCAAATATAGAAACTACGTTAATTTGCGTCCTGCCGATTTTAAGGAACGACGTTTTTTTTTTGAAATATCAAAATGGGAAATGTTATAAAGCTGTTATGGGCATCCATAAAATTGGAAGTGTAGCAAAAGATATGGCATTGTATCTAAAAATTCCAAATTGGAAAGAATATACAGGGCACTGTTTAAGACGAACTTCCGCAACAACGCTTGTTGAAAGTGGGGGGGGGGGTATTATGAAAAGGCATGGGGTTTGGAAATCTGATGCAGTTGACGAAGGGTACATTGAAGATTCTGTGCAAAGTAAAACCAAAATTGCTAAGAGAATTATTCAACCTAGCTCTGCGGAAAATGTCGAAGAACCTCTATTTAATGAACCCTCTTATGGATTTTTAAAAGCAGTTCACCCTGGAAAAATTGTTATGGGCGGTACTGATATTGCAAGAAGTGGAGGATTCCTAATTGATGCAAATCTCACAATAATTGCACTTTTACTATAAATATTAATATTACCAATAAATAATAAATACCACTGCGAATACCAATAATCGTTGTGTATTGTGAAATGTTTATTAACACTGATAAATTAAAATAAATTTAAATTTCGTGGCTAAATGAGCAATGCTCAAAGCTAAAAGACAATAAATAAAACGAAAAAAAAAATGTATAGTACTATAATTATACGCCTAGGAGTATAATAAGTACTAGTCATATAAATGACATTTAATGTCATTGAGAAACGTCACATAAGTTATCGGGGGTAAGTGCACAAGTGCATCAAAATTATCTGGTTATTTTTATGCACGAGTGTAATTTATTTGAATATTTCCCAAATTAATTAAGAACTCGAATCAAGTAAATTTAAATATTTTATTTAACAGAAAATACTAACAATAAAATTAAAATGCTTAAAAATTACAAGAATTGCAATGAAAAGTACAATTATTGTAATTAACAATATTTTGCTTTGAAATTCGTAGACATGGTGGTTGATGCAGTCAACGAGCGAGAGCTTATTTCGGCGGGGGACTCTCTTGAGCTTGACGGTTGGTCATTGTCACGCATTTTTTCAATCAAAAGCATATGGTGGTTCTCATCCATCTGAATGTAAGGCGTCAGTGACTTGGTATTTGAGTGTCCTCTTAGTTTAATTAACTGTTGTTCTCCAACACCTTTTTTGGCAAGTTTTGATACGGCGGTTGCTCGTAACGAGACATTTTTGTAGTAAAATTACGTCTACGGAAAAGTTCAATAGCGTTGTTTACAAAAAAACAAAAAAATTTACGTTGCCACGGGTTATCCCAATGCAAAGAGATAGTTATTAACAATTCTTGACAAAATGAAAGGAAAACATTCGTTGACATTGACTTTTTTGTCTGCTGTCGCTCAATAAGATGACGTTAATTGTCAGAATATTACATTTTTTGACGTTTGTTAACAATAAAATCCCGCTTTGACGTTTCGTCAACAATATAAACTTGCGATGCAATTTTCGATTTTTGGCAGTGCTGTTTTCGCTGTAATTTTGCGAAAATTGCATTTCTCTTATGGGAACTTTAACATATGAGGGAAAGATTCGCTGTAATTTTGCGAAAATTGCATTTCTCTTATGGGAACTTTAACATATGAGGGAAATGTTCGCTGTAATTTTGCGAAAATTGCATTTCTCTTATGGGAACTTTAACATATGAGGGAAATATTCACTTATATGACGTTTGATGAGTTAGTAATCTATTCGCCAATAAAGCGGAGACGGAAAATCCTTATAAAGAAACTTATCAAAAATACTAAAACAGCATTAGGTCTGGAAACAAAAGTAGCATAATATTTTACATTATACAGGGTGAGAGAACTGAATGGAACGCCCTGTATATGACAAAAGCAAGAATATATAACCAAACAGTCAGTCCGTTTACAGTCGGTTAGTTTATCTCTTCGCTAAAGGTCGTTTAATTCGATTGTTTACACGATAAACATTAGAGAGAGCCCAGTTATCCTTAGTTTGTCCTTCGGGCAGTCATACTTAATGAAGTATGAAAATTTAAGGGAAGCTCATGGGCGATTGGCCGATACCGATGACCCGAGTGCCCAAGTAAGCAGGTGAATGAATATTTTATTCGATTATTTTTATTAAGAAAAACGGGAAAAAAGTTATACAGAGCCATTTAATCATCATCAAATAAATATAATATATGAGTAAATTATAAGCAAAACTCGCTTTTTGCAGAATAAGTTGTTTTAAGAGAAACGTGAAAAACCGCTGATAAGTTTTTTTTTTAATAAATTGCAAAAATTCTATAAAAGTGCGTTATTAGTTATTTTATCCAAAAAAAGTAAAAAAAAATCCTTTAAAATTATCTAATTTAGTAAATAATTTAAATCAAATTATTCAAAAACAAAGTTTTGCAACTAAGAAATGCAAAATACTAGGGGAATAATAAAAGTTAGGGAACTTGACAACAATTTTAAATGGGGAAAAAATTCTATAAATTATAAGTATATATTGTCATAAAACATACGGCAGCAAAAAAAACAACATATTTCGTCCCAAAAGACCGCTAGCAAGATTTAAAAATGCCCCAAAATTCAAATTATCCCAAGCGGGTAAAAACGGGTCGTGACGTCAAGAAGTATAATTCGTGTGTGACATCCACGAAATAGGTTGTAGGTTGGCAATAAATTGAACGACGTTGAGAATTCCACCTTAAAACAACAATACAATAACACACGGCAATCCAAATGCAAACTCGGTAGCTCGGCTACCGGTCAGGATGACGGATGATGGAAAAGTCATACTTCCTCTCGTCATCGGGCTTGGCGCGCTTAAAAGGTCGTTTGAAATGCTTTTGACACGCGCGAAACTTTAAAGAATTTTTACCCAGTTATTACTGATTTTTAAGGAGTAATAATTGGGAAATATTTTTTTTAGGCTTAACTAAATCATATTATTGAAAAAATTGAAAAGTTCCCTATTACTTCATTAGGTACTTACAATGTTTAATAAAAACACGTTAACAAAGTTTAACTTCCTAAACTCTAAAAAATTAAGTTTCGGGAGTTGTGTCCTCAGTATCACTTAAGTGGCTATTCGGCTCGCCTGGAGAATCGACAATTTTGTAGAACTCTAATTCTGGCATTTCTCTCCAGTCAGGGCCATAGTGCTTCTGCAGAAGACTAGCAATTGACGATTTGTCTCCCGTTAAAGAGTTTCCCGTTATAAGTTTTTTAGGGTTTAGTCCTGAATGTTGTTTCCCTCTTTTTACTATACCATCAGAACAAAAATCTGAGCTATAAGGCAGCAGGTAGGTATAATCAACAGGCGATTGTCACGTGATGAGTATAATATAATGATTGGTCAACGGCAAATACCGAGTTTTGCATCTGACAGGTCTAAACAAAAACTGAGTTTTGCATCTACGTTATGGTTTTGAATGTATTTTATTCTACAGTGAGCTCAAAAAGGTTGGAATAAATTCGTTTAAAATTCAAGTGAATATTTTCTGGAAAAACGCTTGGACACGTCGATTATTATTTTTAATTGCAAATTTTTTGGCATAAGAATTGTGTATACAGGTTGTCTCAAGAAGAACATATACCGCCAACATTCGAGTTTAAAGTTCATCAATATTGTTAGGTCTGTTAAAGTATACTTTAGATGTTAAATAGCCCCACAGAAAAAAAAATCTAGCGGGGTCAAATCTGGTGACCTTGCCGGCCATTCTATTGGACCCCGTCGACCAATCCACTTGCCAGGAAAGACTGTATCCAAGTACTCACGCACCGGGCGTGTGTAATGGTCTTGAATTACTTGAACTTAGATAGATCTACACAATTTGAAGAATTTTTGACAAGAAGTAAATGTCTGTGTAAAAATAAATTAATTCAGGTAACAGGGTAAAATAATAATAAAGAAATGCGCAATTAAAACTAAAAATCCACGGATCTCAGCGTTTTTTCAGAAAAATATTAAAATGCCAATTTATCGAAAACCGTTGATTTTGGAGATATGGTATGTAATACAAAAAGTGTTTAGAATGTATCGTAGAATTTAAAAATAATATAATATACAGGGTGTTCTATTAAAAAAATCAATGTTGACGGTATGTATGTTCTTCTTGAGACAACCTGTTTAACCTGTATAAACATTTCTTATGTCAAGAAATTACGTTTCTACGTTCGAAACATGTAGAGACTCCTAAAGAATCTATTTCTATTAAATTTTGTGGAGGAGGACTTTTTGTTTTCCTTTCTTTCCTAATTTTCTTTAGTTATAGGATAATTACGTAAAACGGTACTTTTGTAATCATGATACATAACACACATACAGATAAGATCCATTGTAGGTACGACTAGCATTTCATAACTGAAGAAGCTGCCGTGTAATTTTAAATAAAGTGTTACAGTAAAACGTTACGTTTTAGGTTCTTCCATTTACATAAATATAAATGTAAAATAAATAATATTAATGTTAATAAAGCACAACCATTTTTAAAACATAATTGTAATTTAAATCTTGACAATAGAGATAATAATTAAATACATGTATGACAGAACGGACTTTGTGTTTATGAATTTAATTTAAATTTCAGGGAATGAACGTGCATCCTCCACGGTTATCGAAAAATGATTCGTTAAACTAAACGAACTAAATAACTCTTTATATTTGTTATATTTCAATGGATATTCATGTAAATAAATATTTTATAGCAAAATTGAATATTCTCGATTTATTATCGACAACAGAAAATATGCATAAAAATGTTCGATCGTTTTTACCATTTTAGTTTTTTTAATTAAAATGTATTGTTTTTGCAAGGTGCAAAACCAGTTTTTATTTGAATTGGCTTTTTCACTATAATCGAACTAAACATATTCAGCATTGACATGAGGATTGACATTTGACAGAGGGTCACAAACCGTTCCTAGAAACAGTTAAAAGTAAAAAAATAATAAATAAAGTAAAGGGGGTTTAAATTAAATCGTTGAAAATAGATAAACTTTACGTTAAGTTAAACTAAAATTTATTTTCCACTTAATAAACACTTTACTGATGACACTGTGTTCTTTTTTGTCTTAATATTAAGGTCTATTACTTTCAGACACGAACTACGTTTTCGAAAATACTTAGTTTATGAAGTTACCTTATACAGGGTCCAAAACAAATAAACTTTGCATCACATGCGACCAAATTTTAATAGCCCAATTTTGATTTTGTAGAAAAACACACATTTAATATGGCGCTACGTTAAAGAAAATGTATCTGAAATAAAGCCTTGTCAAAACTGAGAAGTTTTATGTTGGTTGCGTTGAATCCTATTTTGCAAAAGTGGTGCAATTTACAAAATATAGGTAAAAAATCAAAATTATCTTATGCCGTTGAAATTTTGCATGTAGGCTAAAGACTACATTTAAAAAAACTTTTTTTAATTACTTTTTTCGATATTTTCAGAAGTAACCCCACTTTTGAATTATTTTTTGGAAAAAATTAAAATTTGACAGATAATGCGAATCACGTGACTACTATTTTTTTGCTTAATTTTCATCTCGATCGAAGCAGAACTTGATGCCAAAGTCAAATTTTGAATAAAGCTATTAATAAAAAAAAAATCCCATATGACGCGGACTTTACTGTTGACACTGTATAGTGTGTATAGTATAGGTACGTCATCCCATTTTATTTATTTATTTTTTCCGGTAGATGCCGGCGGGTCGACTTTCAGTTTAAGTCTCTGCGACTGGTCAATTGTTATGACGTAGATCGCTGGTTTCGCGAGTGTTTATTCAAGGGCGTCTTTTGTTTTATTATTTTCTTAGTAAATAATAATAAATAAATGTATCTCCAGAACTGCACATGATGTTACGACTTTGTGTAAAAATTTATTATGAATTATAACCAAAAAAAACACTGATTTTAAAGACGAGGTTGTTTTTTTGACAACATATTTTTGCGCCTATTCGATATTTTTCTGGTACCAAAATACCGTTTAACCATTAAAATATGTATGGAATAAAATATTTTTCCTACGATCACAAATTATAGTAGGCCTTTGCGCTTCGAAAAGTCACCAGAAAGATTTAGATTTAGAAAGATTCAAAAACGAATCAAAGTCGGAAATTTACAATTATAAATGACACCGCAGAAAATGCCATTGATTACGTTGGATATTATAAAAAGTACATCTATTTGAGAGAACAGTGCAAGAATAATTTAGGACGCCGCTTGTTTTTCCGATATTCCAAGAGGCGTTGCACAAACCAGGTTATAGGAATGAATACCATTGGTAAAGTACCCAGTGATATTGCCAAATATTTAAACTTATCGAATCCTAACTTATATACTGGGCATTGTTTTCGACGTACTTCTGCTATGTTATTGGTACATGGGGGTGGTGATTTGATACAGCTTAAAAAGCATGGAGGTTGGAAAAGTAGCAACGTTGCCGAAGGGTATATTGATGATTCAATTACCAACAAAATACAAACTTTTCAAAGAATATCTGGCCAATCTCAAACCCAAAAAAATCAGATTTAACATTTCCTGAGATTTGCAACACTTCTGATCCATCAACATCAGGAATAAACATTAAAGGTTGTAAAAACTGCACTTTTAATTTTAATATAGTAAATAATAAAAAATAAGTCAATTTTATTGTATATTATAAATAAGTATAATATTGTATTTATATTTTCAATGTTCTTTCTGTATTCTGTTCCAATAAAAGTTAAATAAAAAATACATAATATAGGTACCTACAAATATTTATTAAAAAATTATAAATGATAATATAAGGAAAACTTGGTTTTTGGTATTTTATTGTGTATTACATTTATCAATTTTTTAATAAAGCTGTGTGTTTTGTTTGCTTAGTTTTGTTAAGAATTTACGACAAACTTGGTAATAATACAAGTATTTTACTTAATTTTTTCAACCTACATTTTGAGATATACTAAATAATATCCAAAAAATGCACTGTCGCAATAAAAATATTGATTTGCCATTTAATGGGAAATATGACAACACTTGACAAAATAATTGTATTCTCTATTTTTGTTAGTGTAAGTTATTTTTGCTTTAATAACTACCTAACTCTTTAAATAAAAAAGTTGGCCCATGTCAGGTTTTAAAAAAAAAATTACACTAGTATATACTATTTTTCATATATATCGTGATCGTAGAAAAAATCTAGTGTGTAATTTGAGCGGAAAGTTTTTTTTTCGTTTTCGACAGATTGCCGAGCTCCGCTGACGCGTCGCGCGGCAACTTTCTGTCTCAATCGGCAAAGTATCACTTTCAAAAATAGCTATTTAATAGATGATTTTTTAATTCCTACAAGGTTATCTAATTATCACAAAAATAAACTAAAAACGAACCTTTTTTTTTATAACTAAAATATACTTTTACGAAATAAATAGTACCGTTTTTAAAATATGGAGGAATCGTTTAGGTATAACTTTCAGCGAGCGTTATATAGTCTATAATCTTATTTGGTTTTACGTGGTTGTAAAAATAAATGTTTTCATTTAAAAAACATTGTCGTTAATATTTGTGTTTTATTAAGCCTTATCCCAACTGATAGGTATGTTTCTTTAGGTAAGAACTGCCACGCCATTTTATTGAAGGGAAAACTTCTTTAGGCGCGTTTAGCACTTTTTGTGGGCACTAAATTAAACTGAGCCGTCACGCGTCACACTCGGCTGTGTAACGCTCGAATTCAATCCGAACTGACCCTGACCCGAATGAACGTTATATGCAAGAGCATGCCGCAAACAGTGTGCGTTGTATAGACACTCGTCTGCTTCTCAGGTATGTTCTGGCATTTTTTAAATTATATATTTACGTAGGGTGAAGTAAGGTTTACCGTAATTGCTTATTCCGTGGACCTAATTTATTATGATTTCTGACTTCTGTTGAAGATGTAAAAATTCAAGGGTTGTTCAATTTTAGGAAATATCTTTTTTCGTATGCAGTAAAATTATCCCGTATTCCAAGTTTATGTTATTTTTATGATTGCTTACGAGCCTAACCTAAAAGAAACAAAATTGAAAAATTGTATTTGATATTGTTAATTTCACCTTGTTGAAGTTTTTACTTCTATCGTGTGGTCTTAAGCACACACAATTTTTTATTATGATTTCCTTACTTTATTTTCTCAAAATAAACATCTCTGGTTATAGTCTGGGGCAAAATACATATAGATTAAAAAGTATTACCTATCTTAACATAGAATAAAACAAAGTCGCTATCCTGTTCATGTCCCCTTATGTGCGTAAATCTTTAAAACTACGCAACGGATTTTGAAGCGGTTTTTTTTAATAGATAGAGTGATTCAAGGGGAAGGTTTTTATGTATAATACATGCATAACATTATAGAGAAACACTGAGAAATTAGAGTAGGGAGAACGAACGACCCAACCTAACCGGTCCCCGGCCCGTTCAACGATCGATCCGAAGCCGGAATAGACGAAGACAGACTATGTTTTATGCATGGAAATTGTGGACGGGCCGGCAAACGGTTGAGTTTGAGGTTCGCCTTATTATCTCACGTCGTATAATGACGGGCTGCAACGCAGGCCGGGTACACGCTAGTATTATATAAAATAAAGCCATCAACTGGCCATATTTATTTTTTATTTTATTCTTAAAAACTAGATTCGTTACCTAGGTAACGGACTCAAACGTCACTGTCATTACAGATATTTAATTTGGCTAAAATCCAAGAAAAATTAAATAACATGGCGAATACGCCACAGAGGGCCAATCCTTAAAAAAAAGAGCTCAGAAAAAGGCACTTTAGTAGTAGCTAAGTAGACTACCAATGATAACAATATTTTTTTCTATAGCGTGCAGACAACTTTTAGGATTAAAAAGAAATATTTTTTTAACTACATTACCTCAATTAATCACAAAATCAAATTTTTTTATAAATAAAAGATATTTTTCACCACTGGCTACTTTTGCTACTAGTAATGGATTTCTAGTTACGGCTATAGTTTTCTCTCAGTGTAGAAATTAAGGACTTTGTATGATAGCATACTAGGCCCCCTAGCGGCCGAATTAGGAGCTTAAGATTTATTTCCACTAATTTTTTTTTGGTTATATTTCATAATACAGATTTTACCCCAAAGAAGTAGCATGTATAGTATATTTAAAAGTGCATTGTAGATGGATATAAGAACGACATACGTAACTACAAATCTTTGTATGACGTGGTATCAGTGCAACTGTACTCACTCAAGTCACATAAAAATTGTACAGGAAAAGGTAAAATGCCCGAAATCAGATAAAAATTCACAACTGGCATTTCTAGCAAAAATTAGTTATAAAAAAACTTTTTATTTTCGAGGTGAAAAATAAATATTGGCAAAACATGACACTCTACTACAATCATTTATATAGGAAGAAATTCTCAACAACAGAAAAAGCTCCCTGTTCTAGCTCCTTCGCCAGAACATTGTAAAACTTCTCAGTAAACAGGATTATCATAATTATAATCCCAATTACGACATGTTGCGAGTTTGTTTTTGTATAAAATGCAACAAATAAGAACTAATATAAGTCCTAGAGACCGTGTCGCCTTAAGGGGGTGGAGCTTTAGAGGCTACAGCAGCCTCTTCGGGCTTTTCAATAAAAGGGGTGTTTTCTAAAGTTCCTGATCGCGAAGCTTCAAAAATATAAATCGATTGCTGAGACTTCAAAAGTAGGTACTATATTAGAAAGTATTTTAAATTTTAAGACTATAACAGTTATGCACGTGTAGCTTAAAAGATAATGTAAATACCGTTCTATTAACATGCCATTGTGAAAATGAGGTCCAATATCCATTTAATAAACTCTGCAAACATTAATTCCAAAAACGCGTTGATTTCCTCGTTCTCTAATCCAACGAGGATGATATTGGGAGCAATAGCGACACTTATGTGACTTTACGATTCCATTATTATAAAAGCGACTCTCGTCACTCCAAGAATAAAAGATATCTTTTTTCGAATTTGGAATGTTGGTAATACAATTAGGATACTATTGCTAAGAAATCCAGTCATCGTGCGGGATACCCTGGTTTCAATCTATGGACTAAATTTGGTCTTGTACGTGTATGAAACTTGTTTTGTTGAATCCTCCATGAGAAGCTTATGGTAACACCAGTATTTTCTATGATTTTGGCTGTTGTGTTCGGATTATCATCAACTTTCACAATTGGACTGTATTTTCATTTGTAGCATTTTTCTTCCTATCTCTTTCATTCTACAAAGTAGCCATAATCCCTTTAGTTCCTGCATAGAGCTGCAGCAGTTGTCAGGTATTCTTCTATGAGGATAACGATGCCATCATACACTTATTGTACAATGAATCCAATGTCATAACTCGTCGGGGTGATTTACTTACCTTAGGGAAGGTAAATTATTTTTACTTTGGCGAGACATGTTTACCTTTATTAATATACATTAGCTGCGTTATCTCAAACCTCGTATTACTTAAAAACGAGTGAAGTAATCAAAAAAGGGTAAATGACTAAAAAGTCTTAGAATTTAAAGTACTTTCAAACGTACACTCGAAGTCCCTGCAATCGATTTATATTTTTTGAAGCGTCGCCACGCTGAGGGCGTCAAAGGCGTAGGTAGCATTGTTGTTAACTTTAAACAATGCTAATTGGTTCTACTTAACGACGGCTTTTTACGAAATCAAAATATATTCATTCGTATTCGAGATAATCGGAGTCATATTCTGGTCAAAAAGAAATGAGTCAAAAAAATATTTCTCGTGTCAAGATAACATCAAAACATCAGAATAGTGCTAACATAAAGGCCGTAGGATATAGATACAAAAATATAATAATCAATTATATTTCAAAATCACTTTTTTTATGTTAGCTTGATATAGCCATCCACCATAATCTTAGGACACGTCTCGATTTTGTACCTTCTTGATCAGAATACAACCCAAATATTTATTGTTCTACTTACCGTCACATTTTAGTCCTTGTCTGTACAATCCATACAATAGGGAACCGCAGTGATCACAGAAAGTTGGAGACATAAAATTGTGGACCTTAAATCTATGTGGAACGTCGATTTTGAATCTTTCCCGTAAATACTAAAAAAGGGAATATTTTTAAACATCATTATGTTTTTATTAAAAATTAAATTTTATTTTCCAAAAAGCCGATTTTTGGATAAAATAAAATATAAATGCATGAATTATAATATGGAACCAATGATCTGTTACCTATAGATGGCACATGTCATTCTTAAACTCTATTCAAATATGTTGACAACATATCGTTTGTAGGAGAGAGGCGGTGAAGAGCTGGGTGGGGCAGGGAGTAGGAATTACGGTGGATTTACCTTTGAATGTGACCTTGCTACTAGGTATAGTTTAAACCTACCAACCTACAAATAACTCAACTTTCTATTTATTCGCCTATGAAAAGTAGGGGAGACCGGGGCTGGTTGTCACATGGGTTGGTTGTCACAAGGCTTACAACTTGGCAACGCCGAAAGAAGCAGTTGCCTGGGTAGGTCACAAAGCATTCTCGCGTCTTCAGAGAGCAGGTGGATTTAGTATAAAAATTGCCACCGATGAATTAGGGTCACGCGGACGAAAATAAATAAGTCGCTTAACCTAACTAAATTTTTGCTAGACATTTCACTATTTGTTTTGAAGGCAGCAGTTGATAATATTCAAAAACTGTTGAATACATTTTGTTTTTCACTTGGCTGGCTTCGATTTAATGTAAGTATTGAATTTCTATTTGTGTAATTAGTGGCGTAATTGAGCTTTGAAAATTAATTGTGTAGTGGGACAAGTTGTCTCAAATAAGCCGGGGTCGATTGTCACATGTGACAACCAGCCCCGCTAGACGATTAACTTTCCACACCACTCCACTTAGGTAGATATTATAAGTCTATTTGCTTTTTATTGTTTTTAGGTTACAAAATCATGGTTGGAAATTTTAAAAGGAAGACTGAGAAGGGAAAAACGCCAGCTGATGCACTTTTAAGAGCTGCTAGGTTGGTAAAATTAAATGGATCATCAATAAGAAAAGCGGCAGATGATTTTAACGTAAATTACCGTACTTTGGCAAGATACTGTGAAAAAATTCCAGAGTCTGACTTACTAGATGGACAAGTGGTAACACCAACGATCACAGTTGGCTACATCAAAAATCATTTAGTATTTGAGCCTGAACTTGAAAACCAACTGGTTCAATATACTTAAAGCATCTGACATTTATTTTGGATTATTACCTAAGGAAGTACGTATTCTAGCTTATCAGTTTGCTAGTGCTAACTCATTGAAAATGCCGGAAAATTAGAAGCTCCAAAAAATTGAAAAACCTAATACCACCCGAGAGACCACCAATTCGAATAGTGAAACTGATGAAGAAGAATGTTTTTGTTTAATTTGTCTCGAACCATTTTCCAACAGTGTGCCGAATGAAGAGTGGGTAAAATGCAGATCCTGTGGTGGTTGGTCCCATGATGCGTGCACTGATAGACAACCACTTTATATTTGCCATAACTGCAAAAGTGAATGATTTTAAAATCACTCTTCTACTTTTCCTTAAAAATTTTAGAATAATTACATTTTGTATTAAGATTTTGTATTAATATATGTTCTTAAAATAATGAAATATACGTCGTGACAACCAACTCCCAGTAATGTGACATCCAGCCCCAGCACGGGGCAAGTTGTCACAATTGTGTCTATTTTTTGAAAAATTCAAATTTTGCACTTTGAATTCATGTACAGGGTGTCCCAAATTCGAGCCTCAACATGGGGATCTCGGAAACTATAAGAGATACAGCATCGGTTAAATTGTGGCAAAGTTGCGCAATTTCATACTGAGCAATATCGCAAAAAAATATCTGAGCTATCTTTTTTAGTTTTTGAAATTTTTGCAAAAAACTAAAATTTTGAGTTTTTGTTTTTTTAAGTCGCTCGACTTATTTTATCCGCTACAGAAAAACAAGCACCACATTGTTAAGGCAACTTTTTACGCTTCATATTGTGACGTTTTTAGAATTTCGTTACAACGTTTCGTTTTTGTGGAACTATTATCAACTTTAATTTTTTAAATACGGACCTGCATTTTTTATTTTATTTTTTGATAGCCCTTTAAGCCCTGAATTCAAACATTTACTACACTTAATTATATTTAGACGTTTTGATGTCATTATTACATCTTCAGGAATGTGATAATTATTTTTAAATACGGCCCTGGTGTATATTTGACTCTTGGTTTATTAAAACTACCATACTGGGCTAAATTAGTATCAAGCGTAGCAAAATAACTATAATGAGGCTGCAAGCGTTCAGGATAGTCCTATAAATAACGGTCACAAGAGATTTGTGAATTCCTATTGGAATAATATTTTTTTCTAGCTTTTACACAAAATTTAAATAAAATCATTATCGTCTTCATATTTTATAGGTAATAATTGACATATTAAATAAATATCAAGGAATTTCATTAAATATTTTAGGAGAATGTTATAGCGAAAAATGTCGGGGAAGATTTTTTTTAACATTATTATGTCATTCTTCTTTCACCATACAATTCTCCCAAAATTAGCAATGAAATAAATTGATATTTTTGTAATATGTCAGCTATTACCTAAATATTGTACCGACGATATTGATTTTATTTAAATGTTAGTTAATCAAATAATAAACTAAAAAAAGCAACGCGAAATAGGTTATAGGTTGGCAATAGATGAAATGACGTTGAGAATAATTTACCTTGAGGTTGAATCCATTTACATGTTGTATGTGGTAAAAAGATTAAGTAACTTACAACAGGGCCGTATTTAAAAATAATTATCACATTCCTGAAGTGATGTAATAATGACATCAAAACGTCTAAATATAATTAAGTGTAGTACATGGTTTATTTCAGGGCTTAAAGGGCTATCAAAAAATAAAATAAAAAATGTAGGTCCGTATTTAAAAAATTAAAGTTGATAATAGTTCCATAAAAACGAAACGTTGTAACGAAATTCTAAAAACGTCACAATATGGAGCGTAAAAAGTTGCCTTAACAATATTGTGCTTGTTTTTCTGTGGCGGATAAAATAAGTCAAGCAGTTTAAAAAAACAAAAACTCAAAGATTTAGTTTTTTGCAAAAATTTCAGAAACTAAAAACGATAGCTCAGATATTTTTTTGCAATATTGCTCAGTACGAAATTGCGCAACTTTGCCACAATTTGACCGATGTTGTATCTCTTATAGTTTCCGAGATCCCATGATGAGGCTCGAATTTGGGACACCCTGTACAGCCTTATAGATTTTAAGGTTGAATTCTCAACGTCATTCAATCTATTGCCAACCTATAACCTATTTCGCGTTGATTTTTTGAGTTTATTATTTTAATAACTAACATTTAAAGAAAATCAATATCGTCGGTACATTATTTAGGTAGTATCTGATATATTACAAAAATATCAATTTATTTCATTGCTAATTTTGGGAGAATTGTATAGTGAAAGAACAATGAGTGACAATGACATAATAATGTTAAAAAAAATCTTACCCGATATTTTTAGCTATACAATTATCCTAAAATAAGTTATGAAATTCCTTGATATCTATTAAATATGTCAACTATTACCTATAGAATATCAAGTCGATACTGATTTTCTTTAAATTTTGTATAAAAGCTAGAAAACATAAATAAATCTACGCGAAATAGGTTATAGGTTGGCAAGCATGTTGATACTCCCACCTTAAATAGTATTTCCAAAGCATGAAACATGTTAGTGATGCACTAAATGCGCACATAATGTTTCATATTTAATTATAAAAAAATAATTTCTTAAAATTGTGACAACTGGTCCCGGTCTCCCCTACCTGCAGATTTATTATTTTCCGAATTTTCGCATGCTTGACACTTACGACTCATCTTAATTAGTCTCAATATCACAAAACACTAAAGACACAACCATTATTAAATAAAACCCATAAACTGAAGAAAATGTCAGACTACTGACAAAGAAACACCAAACGGAAATAGGGATGTTCGATATACATCGATGCATCGAAAACATCGATATTTTCAATGCGATACATCATTTTTAAGCGATGCATCAAGGCAATTTGATATTAATCGATGCATCCATGTATTTTAATCGATGTATTAGGCCATAATTTTATTCGTAAAATAATTATTTTGCCGTTGCCTCTCGATCTTATTTATACACTGAGAAAAACCCGCCAACTAAATTACTTAGTTGATTTTTTTTTAGTTGTAGCTACTAAAAATGTCCGCAGACTTAGTTACCATAATACCGCAAAGCTATTTACAGGGACTAACAAATATATTTTTTGCCCTCCACTTACAATTACTAATCGATTTAGTAGGCTGTACGCCGAAAATTGATTTGGTAGACTTGCGGTAAATACATCCTTTGTTGTGATAACTAACAAGGGCGTAAGATTTTGTTATACTTGTGACAACTAAAAAAAAATATATTTTAAATAATGCCTTAAGTTGTCGTAACGAAAAATATGGTAGCCATTACTAAATATTTAGTTAATTTACCCGATCGCGCACGCTATCATTGGTCATCCAGGCGGTAACAATCATTTCGTCTCCGTGCTTCGATATGTGTGTGCAATTGTGCATGGTTCAGGCAAATCAGGTGCTTCTTGCCAGGGAGGGTGTGTGTGTTGTGTATAGGGTTGGGCGGTTATTGGAAAATAACCGGTTATTTATTACGCCAGGTTAACCGAGACTAGGTTAACCGGACAAAAAAAACCCGGTTATTGAATAACAGGTTAATAACCTTTTCGAATTTTGCCGTTATGACACAAGAATACAGTCTTCAAAATAGAACTTTTATCTCTATTTTTTTTTCCTATTCTAGGGTTATAGTCAATAATGAAACCAAAGACACAATAAATACAACAAAATCCCTGTTAATAACCGATCTTCGGTTATTGATAATAAATAACCTTTTGTCGGTTTAACCTGAGCAACAAAAAACCGATTTTTAACCGGTTAACCGATTAAAAAAAAAACGGTTATCAAATAACCGGTTATTTTTGCCCAACCCTAGTTGTGTATCTATTAGTGTTATTTATTTATTATAGTTTATAGTGATGTATTACAGACTTTTATTGTTAGAATGGGGGCTTCAAACCCATCTAGATGCATTTGAAGGTAAGGTTGTGTTGTGTTATAGGATTTATCCATGTTATTTATTTAATAAAAATTTTAAAAACTGAAAAAAATGTTTTTTGTATTTTAAGTTGAAGAGAAAACAAACTTTTGTAGCATCGTGGGATAGTTGAATTTAAATATTCTGACGTGTAGATATATTGAATAAGTTACTCCCAGAAACAAAGACAAATTTGATCAACTAGTTAAACAGCCAAGTTAAAGTGTTTTATTTGGTATCTACTGTTGCACACACCTTCAGTTTCCTTAGGCCGTATAAAAGGGCTTTTTAACATCAGCTCAACTGAACCTTTATTGTTATTTAAAGTTTTTTTTATAAAAATCACATTGCAGTTAAATTAAGTATTGTTTCTGTTTGAAACTGGCAGCAACATATTTTAGACGAAAAGCTTCAACATCAATAAAATGGTTTTATTGTTGCTCTAGCAAATTACGCTTTGCTGCTTAGAGTTTTTTCTGCTGTATACCGAGCTTTTCGGTTGCGATACACACATGCAATTACAGTGGATTTTATCTACAAATTGTATGTGCAGCCGTAACAAATATTTTTCTAATGCAGCATAGAACTCTTGTTAAATAGGGGACAGCGAAATGCTTTTTGCTGTGGTGACTAGAGTAAGCTTTTCGTTGCTGCCAGTTCCAAACAAAAAACCGTATTTGACGACAATGTGATTTTTATGGGAAGGTTCAAGTTAAAGGTTCACTTGAGCTACTGTTAAGATGCCCTTATATAATAAGGCCTTAGGGGACTGAAGGTGCGTGCAATCGTTGCCAAATAAATAAAAAACTTTGTGGTTACTTTTTAACTAATATTTTTATTTGTATTCACTAAACACCCAATTTGGGTTAACTACATAATTTAGTTACTATTATATAATTTATTAGTAACGTTAACATCTACGCTTAGTTCCTGCAACTAAATGATATAATAGCTTTAACAAACCACCTACTTGTAACGAATATATATATATATATTAGCTGTGCTAACTCAGTTTTTTTAGTAACTGTAACTAAAACCATTTAGTAAACCCAACAATATAAGTTCGTTATCTACTAAATCCTATAGTTGTAGCTACTAATCTATTCCAGCAAACTTGATTTAGTTGTTATAAGTCATCCACCTTGCTGTCCCCTATTTTAATGAAAAATTTTGCTGTGGTAACTAAATTTTTAGTAATGGCTACAAATTATTTTCCTCAGTGTACCTTTAATCTTTGATTTTAGATAAGGTGTTAAGCTTAGAATAATTTTGATGATTTGTGATTTGTTTTGTAATTCTTATTCTATTTAAATGTTTTTTTCGATGCATCGCAAACCGGCAAACATCGATGTTTTTCCAAGATACATCTTCTGTGGACATCCCTAAAGGGAATTAAATGAATCAACCTCATCATGTCGTGGCGATTACATTTTTACTGCTACGTTGCGATACTGCAGACTTTTTATAAAGCTTCAGACAAAGATTTAATTTCTTACATCATGTGAAGACTTTTAACAGCGTAAGTTTGGCAAACAAAGTGGAGGGGCAAAATTTGTATGTTGATTTACCAACTTCAAAATGAAATAAGATTGTGTCGATAGGTTCATTTGTTATTGTTTTATCTATAGGTACCAGATCATTGCATGGAACAAGAAAACGGCAAATGACTGGGCCAGGTTTTTTTCTCGTAAATATGTGAATTTTTTGTTTTTTAAATTTTATTTAATATAAAGGATAAGGCAACAACTAGAATAATGAACCTAAGAAATATTGAAATCCAAAGAAATTAAATTTTTTTAATTGACTGCTTTGAATTTCTGTTAACTTTAAAGTAGGTAGCCCATAAACTGCGGCTTTGTTGGCTGCTGGCCTCGACGAGCCGATCGTTTTGATCACATCGCTATTTTCTTATGTGGCTTTTTCATGACCACTTTCTCCTTATAAATATAGTAAAAAATGCATTATTTTGTATATTATTTCAAGTAAACTTTAAATTTTCAAAAATGCTACGCCACTGGGGCGACCGAAAAACGTTCCAATCAAATGAAAGGTTATTAGATCGGAATCTTAAATATATATAAAGCCACTCGAACACTGACGTAACTTTATCCTTAACTTTTAAAAGTTGATTCTCTCAAATAAAAATAAACTTCGGAAAATAAAAATTTACGCGCTTTTTCCAGTGTAAACAATTTGTTTTTGCCAGTGGAAAACCGAATCGTTCCAAGTGGGTTTATATTTTGTTAAAGAAAAAATTTATTACTTCCGTATATTTTTATGAAATTATAAATTGGAGAATTATTGATATAACAACCTGAACTAAATTTATTTTACATTAATTTAAGGAAAATCTATGAGGGGGCGTACAAATATACAGGTATGTTTATAAGTTAATTTTATTTAAAACTTCAGCAAAGGCTGCACCTGCCTTTCTGACAACCGTCCGGAAAGTATTCCGGGTGTTGCTCAAAAGACGTTCACCCCAATAACTTTTCTGTATTTATAGATATTAAAATGAAATTTTGAGTTTATGCATAAGAGATGAGTCTGCATTTATTGGCATAATTTTCAATTTGTTAGGACTTCCGGTTTGACCGGAAGTGACCTTGACTTTAGTATTTTAAATGGGACATCTTTTATATTTTTACTTATTGGGATTCAGCATAACATTCTAAGTAAAATGACATCTCACTTGTCATCCCTCCCTCCTTACCCCCCCCCCCCCCCCCAAAACTGACAGCTGAATACGCGCATGGTCTGGATATTCCAAAGAAAAACATAGATAGGATAGAATAGAGATCCCTATTAAATTTCGAAGCGACTCTTTAAAATTAAAAAAAAAAACCTGTTTTTAGGTATCGTTTTATCTACTCGTAGCGAATTACTATTTTACCTATAATTTCACAAAGCTGTTTAACCCACTTACTATTGTACTTTCTGAATTTATTCCAGACCCAGAACATTTTCCTAAAATCTTGTCGTGGCATTTTTTATGGACAGCAGCTTGACAACCTAAAAATAAAATAAAAACGACACATTTTAATTTTAATTTTCAAGAAACATTTTAAAAAAGATTGCCTTTAATTCTGCGTATACATTTACTCTTTTCTGGTACTTACATTGGCATTGGTAGCCCTGCTTTCCAAATCCCCATAAGAAGTCTTTACAAAATGCACAAAAAGTTGGCTGACGAAAAAATTTTGCCACAAACTTGTGACCCTTAACGGAATGCACCCTAGAAAGAAAAATTAAGTTATGTCAGATATGGAGAAAATGTACTTATAGTATTATGAGAAACAGTAAAACAAAGTTGAACTTGTAAATTTTTACTATATTAACTAGAAAAATGACATGTTTCGCTAACACTGTGACTGTAGCTTCGTAGATGACAATAATTTAATAAAGGTTAAAATTAAATTATTGAAGATGTAAATAAAACAGTGGAAGGGTTACAATAGCGGGAAAATCCAACAGAGGGTTTAAAAATTAAATTAAATTAGGTACAATATGGGTAATTTATAAAATCTTAAGTAAATGGTCAACAGAATAAATTTAACAAGGGTGAATTATTTAAATCGAGTTGATTATTAAGTAACAGGTCCGTATTTTAAAGTTTATTTATTTCCATAGATTCTAACAAATTTAGTCTTAAGCCTTTGTTTTCTGTATGTAAGATTTTAAAAGAAGGATCGATATTATGTTGATAATCAAGTAAATGGTTAGCATAGTTTGAGTCTGTTTTATTTTTTAGAAAACTGTTATAATGTTCCTGTATTCTTTTGTCAAAATGTCTACCCGTTTGGCCAATGTATGTTTTAGGACAATCTTTCCATTTTAATTTATAGCCGCCTGATTTTTTGTTTTTATCGCTTTTATAAATAAATAAATAAATAAATAAATAAATAAGGTCTTTATTTCCATTTTAATTTATAACACAACCTAAAAGTAAAGTACACCTAATGGAAAATGCCGAAGGTCAGATGGGAGTGTAAAGACCTGAAGGCAAGACACTCCCCCTGTTCTTTACCTTAAGCATGCACAGCAGATAGGCTATAGCAAGGAAAAAAACAAAACTATGATTTAAGTGAAAAAAGTTACCTTTTTTAGTTTTATTGTTTTTGTTAAATTTACTTAAAGAGTTAGGTATTAGTTTTGAACACACATTTATATCAAGTAGTTTGTTAAGAAAATCGCCAATTACTTTGCTAGGTTGTCCAAAGAAAGTGACAAGTTTAAATTGATCAGAGTTTTTGCTTTTAGGAAAAACTAAGTCAATAGCCTTTTTGTAAGTTTTCTTTTTTGGGATTTGGTCAATTAGATTTGAGTTTATCCGTTATTGACTGCAATTTGTTTAATAACGTTTAGTTCTTTTTGAAAATTGATTTTATTTAGAGGGAGAGTTACTAGTTTATGGATCATACTGTGAAAAGAAGCTAATTTGTGTTGTATAGGGTGGCAAGAAGAGTTGTGTATGACAGTGTACGAAGCTACAGTGTTAGCGAAACATGTCATTTTTCTAGTTAATATAGTGGAATTCTGTATCCCAGAATACTATATTTATGGGTTTCCACCTAGTATAGGCTGAATCAATTAATTTGAAAATGTACTTCTTTAAAATGTCGTATACGTAAACATGTTCGCTTATATTTTTTTAACAATAGATGTTTTAACAATAGACGTCTTTGCGACGCATTTTACAGCGGTATGTAAGGTTGTAGGAGTAACTTTAATGTGGTTTAAATTTATTTTTACCGTGGTGCAACATACCAAAGAATTATTTAAAGCCGGATAAAAAGATAATTTGAATTAAAGACGGGTGGTTCTAGTGTTTTACTCTCGCCGCGCTTTTTCTCGTCTCGTCTCGTTCTCACGAGACGAGAGTGTTCCGGTCTCCTGCGAGACGAGACGAGAGTATTTTTGGCGAGCGTCTTGTAAGACGAGACAAAAATATGCGAGAACGATAAATCTCCCGAAAATTTAGGATTTTGATTAGGATTTCCAAAAAACTTTGAAAATAATCCCGTTGGTATCACTCGATAAAAAGCTATCTTTATTACCGACATTGCAAGGTGGCCAGGAAAAGATCGGGACACGTTGCCGAACAACAAGGACCAAAAGAAAAAATTAATCTTTTTTTTTTAATAACGCTTATAGTTTTTGTCGAAATATTTGATTCAGAGAACCGTTTCATAAACGATAATCGGCGTCGCGAATTAAGTATAATATTATGTCACTTTCAACGAAATGTAAGGAGTAATTTCCATACTATTTTGATGGTGTCCATGTAATTGCTTATAATAATTTTTTAGTATTGAAAATACTATTGGGATCGTTTTTATGCAAACTTTGCCTTGGTGTCGCGGAGTCGATCTGTGACGACCCAACACCGCAATATCTCGAGCGGTCTTATAACATAATACTCTGATAATACTTGGTAAATATAAATATGAATAACAGCGTAAAGTCGGCAAGTAAATAATGTTTAGTTTTAGTTTGTGTTTTAAAGAATGTCATAATAGTTTTGTTAAAAAGTGTTTTATTGAGATAAGTTATATAATTATGTATATTTGTGTTTTGAAGACTGCCATAATAATTTTGTTAAATAAGGTAAGTTCACGTTATTTAAATCGGAATATTATATCGAAAAAAAAGAGTGGGAGGCAAAAAGTGGGAGCACAATAATTGCATATACAGGGTCCGCCCAAATTTGGTTAACAAATGGGATAATTTTTTTATTATTGATTTCTCAGAAGATGTTATTGTTATGTTGTTTTGTATCTTGAGTAAATCATTTTGACGTATTCAAATCTTCTGTGGCATATACAGGGTGAATATAAAATAGAAAAATATGACGTCAGTGACTCAAAATTTTTTTAAAATTTAAATACTGAAACAGCCATATTAAAGAACTAATAAATCCAAGATAAAAAGTTAAATAAAGTTTTTTTCTAGTGCTAATAGTTTTCAAGAAATGTCAAGTTAAAAATCAAATTTTTGCTCTTATTGAATTTTTACACTTTTCATATTAACTTTACATATTAACTGTTAATATGATTGTTTCAGTTTTTAAATTTTTAAAATTTTTTGAGTCACTGACGTCATATTTTTCTATTTTATATTCACCCTGTATATGCCACAGAAGATTTGAATAAAATGATTTACTCAAGATGCAAAACTTTTATGTAGAATAAAATTTTCTGAGAAATCAATAATAAAAAATTATCCCATTGGTTAACCAAATTTGGGCGGACCCTGTAGAATCAAAGAACATTTTTTACACTTTTACAAAATACAAATTAAAATGTGGGCTTTAATTACATCACATAGGACATTAAAATTTTAAAGCTGTGTCAGGTATTTTCAATACATAGGATGCTTGCGTAAGGTGCAAGATCTGTGAATTTTTTTCTATAAATCATAACTGGTCGAAAATTTTAAGGTAGATAAAGTTTCTCGTCTTGTTTTAAAAGGAGCTATGGTAATTTAATTTGCACCCTGGAACACTGCAAGTTTTGTTTTCGATATGATTATTTTAAAATAATGTCATTGTCAAGCAAAACAATCTACACACAATAATATTACCGCAAAGTAGTAAATAAATTAAAATTAAATATTTCAAAAACTAAATGTATGGTTATGGCTAATAATTTAAATTGTCAAAATATAAATGTTGTAATTGATTGTGAAAAGTTAAAATTAGTGAACAGTTTTAAATATTTAAAGATAGGTAATTATTGATTCAAAATTAAAATTTTTTAAATTATTTTGAAAGTATCATATTTTATTATCGAAGATTGCCGGAAAAGTAGGTTATTTTAAAAGAATCAGTTCTAATTTAAGTTTGTTTTCTAAAAAAACTGTATTTAATACTATTATACTACCACATTTTCTTTATTGTTCTTCCATTTTATATTGTGCTAGTGAGGAAATATTTGACTTATTACAAATTTTACAAAATAAGGCAATGCGGAGTATTTTAAATTGTGACAAATATACAAAAATAAATTTTGGTTACAAAATTTAGATTGGTTGAATGCCAGAAATTTAATTTTTTATTTAGTATGTATGTATCTTTATACATAAAATTAAAAATAATTTATTGTCTGATTGTTTAAAAAAATTTTGTTCTTTTAATCATGACCATCATAACTATAAAACAAGAACTAATCAAATTTTTTTTATCGATAGAGTGTCTAAAATATTAGCTTATAAGTATATTTTTCATAAAGGATAAAGGTTTGATAGAATATAATAATTTGGAAAATTCTATTAAATCTCAAATATCATTAAAGTTATTTAAAAAATCTTTAAAATTACATTTATTTAAAAAACAAAATGATACGTAATATTTGACACAATTTGCAAAATGTTTAACTTTTCTGTCTGTTTTTTGTTAAAAGAAGGTTCCGTTTTAAAATTAAAAATAAATCTATAAAAATGTTGTTAAAAAATGTATTAAAAAATATTTAATTGTAGCTATTTGCTAAATAAAACATGTTAGTACAAACTACTACTAACTACAATTACAGACACAAATACGAAACGAATATTACAACGTGCAATAAAAACAATTTACACAATGGTTTATAATTAAAAAAAAAACACGATAACGTCCGGTTTATTAATTATCCAGTTAAAACAACATTAAACTACAGTTTTTACTATAATTAAAACATATTACACACATTTTTTACCAAAAAAAAACAGATTAACAAAACAGACACGTGTTTTTAGAAGTCTGACGCCGGTAACTGACCTATTTTTGCACTTGCGTGCATTCTGTTCCGCCCCGTGCAGGCAACCAGCGTTCCCGTTTTGTGCCTTGAATACTCGGAAAGGGGCTATCTTACTTTTAATACTCTAAAATTCTATTTTTATATACATAATATGCAACCCTAAAAACATTATTCAAATTTAAAGGCAACGGCGCGAACCGCGAAGGGCACCGTAGTCGTTCGTTTTCATTTGAATTCTGTTTCAGTGACGTATGCTTATTTGTTAGGTAATATAAGTACCATTATTTTGGTCATAATATGTGAGTTGAGTGTTAGCAACACTGTGCCAGAACTGCCAGATTTTAACTTTGGAAATTTTTTTGAAAATCGTTTCAGAAGGATGCGTTTATAATAATCGCATGGTAATGGAATAATAAAAACCCGTATGTACCGGGTGTTCCACCTAAGGAGGTAATCGGCTATATCTCAGAAAGTAATAACACTAGGACTTTGGGAAAAAATACATATCCATAAAAGCGGCCAAGAGAAATTGCTGGAAATTATTTTCAAGTTCGAAAAATGACTGCTAGGGGGCGTAAGAGAACTTTCAAAATAGAAATGCCGATTTTCTCTTGATTTTTCTTAATAAAAATATGTTAAAAATATAAGCATTGTATTCTTCATAAAATTATACAACTTTATGTTAGGAATCGTTTTTTTCTATTTTCAATAATAAAGTGGTGGGAGAAGGTCAAACCTTTTGTCTTTTAATCGCTGATATCTCTGCTTTGGATAAACCTATTTTATTCAACTTGGTCTTGAAAAAAAGCCCCTCTTTTTCTCTACACGTAGATCTATTTACTATAACATATTGATTCTGATGGTGGCCACTAGATGGCGTTTTTTATTCTAAATACGGACCTGGATTTTTTATTCCACTATTTAAGCCTAAAATAAAATATGATAAAAAAGTCATATCATACCATTTGATTTTTTTGAGAAAATCCTTATTCATTGAGGAATTACGGAAAAACGCCATCTAGCGGCCACCATCAGAATCAATATGGTATAGTTAATAGATCTACGTGTAGAGGAAAAGAAGGGCTTTTTTTAAGACTAAGTTGAATTAAATCGGTTTATCCAAAGCAGAGATATCAGCGTTTGAAAGAAAAAAGGTTTGACCTTCTCCCACCACTTTACTATTTAAAATAGAAAAAAAAAACGATTCCTAACATAAAGTTGCATAATTTTATGAAGAATACAATGCTTATATTTTTAACATATTTTTATTAGGAAAAATCAAGAGAAAATCGGCATTTCTATTTTGAAAGTTCTCTTACGCCCCCTAGCGGTCATTTTTCGAACTTGAAAATAATTTCCAGCAATTTCTCTTGACCGCCTTTATCGATACATATTTTTTCCCAAAGTCCTAGTGTTATTACTTTCTGAGATATAGCCGATTACCTCCTTAGATGGAACACCCGGTACTTGGAGCTTTTGCCGATTGTTTTATGACGTCATACTGTGAGAACGAGAAATTACGAGACTCTCGCGAAACGAGACGAGAAAACATCTTGCGATATATTAGCGAGGCGAGATTTGGAAAAAATCTCGACTCGATTTGCGAGATGAGACGGGAGTTTTTTAAACAGTGCGAGATTTCTCGTCTCGTAAAACACTACCACTGCCGCCGTTAATATTTAAAACTTACAATTAAATAGTTTTATTTAGTCAGTCAATAACAATACCTTATACATGATTTTTTATTACACATCGTTTTCTTTTCAAGCACAATTTTTTTATATTTTAAATTGTACATTTTGATTTTTGGAATCAAATGCTTTGTGTTTTAATATAACCGAACTAAACATAAACGATTGAAATCCACCAAAAAACTAACTTCCAATTCCAAATTGGAATTATATTTTTGCGATCATAGTTAAGTATATTATTAAATCTTAAAAAATCTAATATTAACTAGTTTAATCAAACTAATAATTGTATTTCGACAATACACTAATAAAGGCAGTTGTTTTAATTTATGAGAGATGAACAATTATTGTTTTTCGACGCTTCTTACGAAGAAAATACTTATGGAGAAATATTGACCAAGGACATAAAATATTAAATACAGTAGACAGTAGAGGGTGTTATAAATGTACCATGGGATCTCGTAAATGGTAAGAGATACAGCAAAGGTGAAATTGGGACACAATTACCCAATTTGGTTCCGAGTACTTCCGTAGTTATTCGAAAAACCCAAAATTCTCATTTTGGGTTTTATTTTTTCCTAGTTTTATTTAGTTCTACTTCGATCTTCGATCAAGATGAAAATTAAGCTAAAAAAAAATGGTAGTCATGTGATTCGCATTATCTGTCAAATTTAAATTTATTCCAAAAAATAATTCAAAAGTGGGATTATTTCTGAAAGTATCGAAAAAAGTTTATTTAAATGCAGTCTAGTCCACATGCAAAATTTTAGCTGCATAAGATAATTTTGATTTTTTCCCATATTTTGTAAATTTCATCACTTTTGCAAAATAAGACTCAATGCAACCTACATAAAACTTCTTAGTTTCGACAAATAATTTCATTTAGAAACATTTTCTTTAAAGTAGCGCCATATTCAATGTGTGTTTTTCTACAAAATCAAAATTGGGCTATCAAAATTTGGTCGCATGAGAGGCAAAGTTTATTTGTTTTTGACCCTGTAAAAGGTAACTTCATAAAATAAGTATTTTTAAAAACGCACTTTGTGTCTGAAAGTAATACACCTTAATATTAAGACATAAAAGAACACAGTGTCATCAGTAAAGTGTTCATTAAGTGGAAAATAAATTTTATTGGTGGGTAAAAAATGAAAATTATGTTATGCAGCTAAAATTTTGCATGTGGGCTAAAAACTTTTTCTAATAACTTTTTTCGATATTTTTAGAAATAAGCCCACTTTTGAATTATTTTTTGGAAAAAATTAAAATTTGACAGATAATGCGAATCACGTGACTATTATTTTTTTGCTTAATTTTCATCTCGATCGAAGTAGAACTTGATAGTCAAATTTTGAATAAAGCCATTAATTTAAAAAAATCCCATATGATGCGGACTTTATACTGGTGACACTGTATATAAAATCTGTGTAAAATTTTTTTGGCGATACAGTATCACTCACTATCGTCTAATCTGACTAACTTACCTCTGATGTTTAACAGCCCCCCTTCTCTTATTAATCTCCCTTCCAAAAATCTTGGAAAATTCATCCTCCTCACTTTCCACTGAAAAACTGGGCATTAGAAGTGTCACCGAAGAAGCGCCCGGACTATAAGGTGGTGGTCCTTCTGAAGATGATGACGACGCCATTTTTTCTAACATTTTGTGGGGACGTCTGGGGGGATGAGGTCTACTTAGGGGCTACCAAGAAAAAAAAAAGGAAATATTTTTTTATTTATAAAAAATTATGATGGAAAAATGGTTTTTGAAATAATCATTATTTTAATGGAGCTCGCTAGGGAGCCCTCTTAATTTCCTCAATTAAATTTATCCATTGTGCAGTGTATTCTAAAGGGAAACATCGAACGAGACAGTACTTTACAATGGTACTAATAAAATAAAATTTAATTACCTTTTTGTAACAATCATTATTGCTTTCAAACCATTTTTAATTCATATATCGGTTTCCTGTTGTCTGTGATAAATAAATATTTTCCTGACGATGGATTACGATTGTATTAAGAATATATAATATGAATTGTATTATTTATATTTACTAGATAATATATAGCTAAGCAATTATTCACATAGGACTGTGATGTTAGAGAATGGTAATGATTTTTCGCCATAAACCTAAGCGAACAGAATAAAACTTAATCTAAATAATATGATAATTTGATAATCATATTTGCTGGCTAATCTGATAATGGGTAGGTATTTCCGAAACGAACTGTTTAAAATATAATGTAGGTACTTAGTTTATGAAAACGTTCTTTGGTTGGCGTGCAAACAATTTAAAAAATCGAAATCAGAACCTCTACCTAGCTGCCCAAGTGCGTAATTATTTAGGTATAGCGCACCCAGATCGTCAAAAATGTATTATTAGTATATTACGTATCAAGTGTTGTAAAAGGCATTTTACGCACGAATGGAAAACTTGCGCACGAGCCGCGTAGCGGCGAGTGTAGTAATTACATGAGTGCGTAATTGCTATACAACACGCAATACGTATTATACTTTTTCTACGACTCTTACATACCGGGTGATGCGTTTGTTTAAGCCTTAAGTAATAAAAAAAAAACGTAGGTAACTAACGTACTTTCTGGTTTCATTTTCAACAACAAACTAAATCTAAGAAAATATAAATCATAGTAAGTATATAAATGATGAATTTGGGTATAATAATTAGGAATTATTCATTATTATTATTATTATTGGTATTAAAGTTAATAGTAAAATTTTTACAGTTTTTTATTACAATGGGAGCATTTGATTTTTCCAATAAATTATTCATTGTTAAAATATTCGACGAAATCTCAATATCATTATTTTTAATTTATACACTTATACAGTATCGGTTTCAACTTTAAATCTCAAACAATAACAATGTCACTGTCAAATATTCAAAACGCCAGAAAATAAATGTCACGATTTGAGTGGATCAAGGCTAACTTGATTGTTATATTAGATCTCATAACGCACAACTGTGTGGTAAATGCATCCTTACGCATAGTTGTACGTAAGAATGGATTTACTTATAGAGCGAACTGTACGTAAAACAATGTTTACTAATATAGGAGTAGAAAAACGTTATTTTCATACCTTTTCGCAAATTTTTTTCATAGGCATTTACCTTTAAATACGTACAGCTTATCTCGTGCGCAAACAAAAGTTACGTTTTATGGGTGAAAAATACGTCCGAGCGCACTGCTCGCCGGTCAAATGCCTTCCCTCCCAGCAGGATTGGGCATGCGCACAAACCTCTTGTTATCGGCCTATCATTCTTTAGCAATATGCTCAAAATACACTCCAGAACCGGCTCGGCGCCATTTTTGTTGTTGTGTTTTAAAAAGTTTTAAGTTTTCTTTGTGGATTCCTTGTTGTTTTCTTTGCTATTGTGGATTGTGGGTGTTTAATATTTACGGATTTCTAGTTTTTGTGTAGTTCAGTGAATTGTGTTTGTGCTTTTAGTGACTCGGATTGGAATATAAACAATGACTAGTAAAAACCGTTGTATGATTTTATTAGGCCCAAATAGGGGTAAAATACCGGGTATTTCGTAACTGGAGTAGTTATGTATCTTGATTTATATAACTTTATTTTATTATGATCAATTTAAACACATCTAACTAGGCCTAGGCTACACAAACAAGGTATGATAATAAAGAGAAACACACATGCAGCAACAGCGATTATCCCGATGCATGTTTTGGTATATTTTATTTGCAGCTCTGCAATCTTATTATAAAAAATAGATTAGGTAAGCCTATTTTTCGGGCAATATATTGCTTCAAAAAGTTTAGAAGACAGCGTTCTCTATACTTATCTTAACATAGTATAAAACAAAGTCGCTATCGCCCGTCCTGTCCCTATATGTGTTTAAATCTTTAAAACTACGCAACGGATTTTGAAGCGGTTTTTTTTTAATAGATAGAGTGATTCAAGAGGAAGGTTTTTATATATAATACATGCATAATATTATAGAGAAACACTGATAAACACTGATAAATTAGAGTAGGGAGAACGAACGACCCAACCTAACCGGTCCCCGGCCCGTTCAACGATCGATCCGAAGCACCGAAGCCGGAATAGACGAAGACAGACTATGTTTTATGCATGGATGTGAATTGTGGACGGGCCGGCAAACGGTTGAGTTTGAGGTTTGTTCGCCTTATTATCTCACGTCGTATAATGCCGGGCTGCAACGCAGGCCGGGTACACGCTAGTATTATATAAAAGAAAAAAGTATATACCTAGGTATGTTTATATTAAATATTAATCCAAGGGTGAAAGTATTCCACGGGTTACGTTCTCGGGCAAAATATCTTTCAAATTCTTGAACAAGAAATTGGTTATACATACACGTACCCAAGTTTTTGCCAAATTGTAAAAATTAATACAAGTTATATACCAACTAATATTTGACTTGAAGTTAGGTACCTACGCGATAAGATTATTTTGCTGGTTTTGTTTGTTTTTTATATTCGATGTTATTAGACTTGTTCTCTCCCTTTTCGACCTAAAAACACGACGGCGAATCATTTTAGAGCAAAGGTTAAAAACAAAACCTTCAAAACAATTTTCTATAATCAACATATGATATTAGGTTTGCAACTACTAAAAATGCCAGAAATCACTATACCTTTTTCCCAACTTGATCAAAAATTGAGAAAAAATTCCAATTTTTTTGGCAAGAATTTGAGGTAAGTTTTAGCTGTTTACACATAAAAATAAATTGAAGGTCAACTTTTACAATTTCTTGAGCAAGAACTTAAATTTTTAAGCCCGGGCCTGTCTATTTTCCCATTTGTCAAATGATAATGTTGGAGTGCACATGCCTAATCCGGTGTAGCTTTGTTTACATGCGCCAAGCCATAAATTTGCCACTTTCGTGGATTGACGTGGATATTGTTTGCTTATCTAAAGGTAAATTTCTATGATTTTTACACTTTTTACCAATGTGTAAATACTATTTCTTATTTAATAGATACCTTTTTGTTAAGATCTTCACCTGCTTCCGGCAGCGCCATTTCACACACTTTAAAGTTTTAATTTCTCATAATACATTTAATTTTCTGTAGATTTATTTACTGCCACTTTATTTTAGTATGTGACGTCATTTCTTTTTTGGTCAATCTTTAGTTACTTCTTCATTTTTTCAAAAAATCGGCCTAATAAAATACAGTTTTAGGTTAAAAAAGGTTGTTAGGTTGTTATTAATTATTTTTTTCATCAAAACATTTTTGAACTTTATGTTATTTTTCAGCTTTCCCAGGGTCAGGGATATAGTGTGTTTTGCATTCGTCATTTCGGCCTATGACCAATATTTCCTTAGTTCAAGTTAAAAAGTTGCGATTTATGAGATTATAAGAGCAGAAAGAAAAATATGGGCTAATTTGACCTAATTTTGTTGTTTCCTTTTTTATGTTACCAATCAAAATATTCTCAACTTAATAAACTGTGAGGAATTGTAGTCAAACATGTTTATTTGGTAAGTTTTCGGATAAAACGAAAAAATTACACAGAGTTCAGTAAATTTTTGAGACAAATAAAAAAGGTTAAAAATTTTTCCTTAGTTCAAGCCACTAAAATGATTCATAAGGATTTTCTATAATTGTGCAATAGCTTCTTCAGTTAAGATGTCAGTTAAACATGAATGCCTAATGTAAACACTGTGGTACCTAACAAGGAACCTTGGGGAACTCCCCGACACATCGAGACGACAGGCACCGATATACATCCGTAAAAATAACGAATAACGCTGATGATTTGACAGCGCCGCAATATTCATTTATCATGAATTAATTGCATCGAAACCGATAGGTCGCCGGCGCGCCGTTCGTTATAACTTCAACATCGTTTTAGGATATAAAATTTATGGTTCAAAAGATATAAGATTATATAAACCGAGGATTAAACCCAACTTTGGGTTTCAGGAGTAACTGCCTCCTACATCTTGTCACGTTTTACTGTTATTATTTTGCAGGAATTATAAACATCGTCAGCGTCGTCATAAACAAGAGAACTCGAATAATATCGTACCCGGCAGCAGGAAAAGTACCGATGGCGCACCTATACTGACGCACCGCGATAGTTGGGCAGTAGAGCAAGATGGGGGTCACAGAAGTTTAAGAATGGATGGGGTACCATTTTCGTCTAAAATAGTGACAGTCGCAAATGTTCCTGCAATGTTAAGAGCGATGCTATGTTGCCATTTATTCAGCGGGTTTAAGTTATGTACGACAAACTGTAATAATACTGTGGAATTGGAATTTATTACTTACGCAAAATTTTAAAATTTCAATAGGTATTTCAGAAGAAAATATGAAGATAAATAATTATTGTGCAGTAATTTTTTATGGATTATCTATACTAATACTAATACATAAAATTGTAAGGTACCTAAATCCCTATTCCTAGAATCCTGAAATTTCGAAGATGTCTTCTCCTTATAATGTAGGTATCCACTTCGAAGGAAATTTCCGAAACTTAACCTCTAAGAGGACGTTGAAAAAAGGGCTGTGGCCTATTTTAAGGCGGGGTACCTATATATATATAACTGTCTATAATTTTACGCTATATTGCTGAAAATTGCTCACTGTTAAAACAATCAAGTACAGGGTCTTCCAATGAGGACTGAACAGGGGCTCATTTTTGAGCTTCCTTGTATTTAAAGAAAAATCCAAAATAGCCAATCGATGTACTTTTTGCTGCTGAATTCAAAAATGAAACCAAAAATTTATTTGAACCAGAAACAAAAGAGTTACGCTATGGATAAGGTGTTTTTTAAATGGAACATAGCTATTTTTATACGATTTTTGGAACGAGTGATTTTTTTTTTGTCCGTTCTGATTAAAATATTTAATATTGTGACAGCTATTTTTATTAAATTTTAATGTTTTATCCAGTATAATTTAACTTTAACCTGTTTGAAACATACACTAGGTAATAAAGGTATAATCACCTTTGAATCCTTCAAAGTCAAAAAAGTTGACAAATTTACTATAATATTGCCGAAATGACTTTGAAGGATTCAAAGGTAATTATACCTTTATTACCTAGTGTATGTTTCAAACAAATTAAAGTTAAATTATACTGGATAAAACATTCAAATTTAACAAAAATATCTGTCACAATATTAAATATTTTAATCAGAACGGACAAAAAAAAAATCACTTGTTCCAAAAATCGTATAAAAAAAGCTATGTTCCATTTAAAAAACACCTTATCCATAGCGTAACTCTTTTGTTTCTCGTTCAAATAAATTTTTGGTTTCATTTTTGAATTCTGCAGGAAAAAGTACATCGATTGGCTATTTTGGATTTTTCTTTAAATACAAGGAAGCTCAAAAATGAGCCCTTGTTCAGTCCTCGTTGGAAGACCCTGTACCTATTACGTGTTTTGATATTTTAGCTTCACCTGTATGTTTGTCTGTTTGTCTGTTTGTCCGTAACCGACTTCTCTGAACCCGATTTTGACCCACTTTAAACGGTCATATTTAATTTAAATTTTGTAGACTTATCAAGAACCGCTGACAATACAATAATCTACACGCAAAAAATCCTCCTGTCAAAATTTTTTTTCGGATGAAGCTACGTTCTATTTGAATGGTAACGTGAACAGACAAAATTGTCGATATTGGGCAACAGAAAATCCGCATTGGATGATAAAGGTTCACAGCCAGTACCCTAAAAAAATAAATGTTTGGTGTGGAATCGTACGCGAAAGAGTAATTGGTCCATTTTTCTTTGAAGTCTTTAACTGGACAAGTATATCTCGAATTTCTCCAACTTGAATTAATTCCAGCATTAGTGGCTTTATTTCCGAATCCATTATAATAAATAATAATAATAATAATAAAGTTTATTTACCAATCAAAAATAAAATGGTTACAATAATTCACAAAAATTAATTACATAGCAAATAAACTACAAGAACCTGCAGGAGCTGATGCTGTACGCAGGTCTTTATTAATTAGAATTCAAGTAAATAGTTATAATAATATTATACAATAGAAAACTATAACACTACACTTACACACTACAAAACATATCTTAAAAGACCTTATATACCTTTTAATAAAGTTTAGCTAAGAAACTCAAGCAAAGAGCTCAAGCAAAAAACAAGCAAAGACAAAAGAAGTGATAAAATTACAAGATGATTAGATCCTATCACTCAATCAAAGTTAATCAGAAAATAAATCCCCACCCACAATCACCATCCCAAAACAACCATAAAAGTATGCAGGGAGCACTAATTCTTTACACTGACTATACCATCAATGATCGATCTTTCCACGGTAAGCAGAAACAACTTTATTTTTTTTTTAAGTAAGGGTTTACAATTAAATGACTGGACAAGGGTTTTTAATTCTCTTGGTAGAAAGTTGTACACTCTGGTTCCTAAATAAAGGTAACTTTTCTGCCCTATGGTCTTTTTTGTTACAGTAGTTTTTGCATTATTTTTTGTTCTTGTTCTGGTGTTGTATGCATGATCAATTAATGTTATAAGGGCCTTGTTGCTATAAAGGTGCATGCATATGTTGTAAAAATACATTTGCCTTATATCAAAAAATCCTGTTTCCATATACAACTGGTTACTGGGATAAATATTTGGTTTCTTATAAATGATCTTAATAATTCGCTTTTGAAGTACTTCCAAACTTATTGCATATCTATCCGAGACTCCTCCCCATCCCAATATACCATAACAAAGTCTAGACTCAACGAGAGCAAAATACATAATTCTCAAATGATCGGTTTGCAAAAAGGATGATAACATCTTAAATTTATAAACAAGAGTTCTGAGGGTATTCTTTACGTTTTGGATATGTTTATCCCATCGTAGGTAAGAGTCGATTGTAATACCCAGATACTTTATATCAGATGTGGACATAATATTAATGAAAGCATTGTTATAATTTACTCTTATTGTGTTATAATTTGGTTGACCGTTCTGATAAGATGTAAACGTTATGAATTTAGTTTTTTCAAAGTTTATTGTTAGTATTTTGTTTGAAAACCAATTAAATATGTGTTCAAGGTCACTTTCCACTTTCTGACGTAGGGAATCCCAACTATTCGCCGTATAAAACAGGACGGTATCATCAGCGAAACTAATAATATCACAGGCAGTGTCAAGATTAAGTAAATGATTTAAATATACGGAGAACAGCACTGGACCCAATACAGTACCCTGAGGCACTCCACACTCTACAACTCTTTCCGTACTGAATGAGTCACCCACTCTGACCAGTTGTTTTCGATTGCTTAAGTAATCCTTAAACAGTTGAAGGGGAATTCCTCTTATTCCTGTATTTTCCAAGTCTTTCAAAAGTAGACAATGGTTAACCGTATCGAAAGCTTTAGAAAGATCAAGGAACACGCACAGTGCAGGTTGTTTATTATCAACGGCGGATTGGCGGACATTGGATCCAGACTCCCCTGACGAAGAACTGATATTCCAACAAGATGGTGCTCCTCCGCACTATACTGCCACTGTGCGCACATTATTGGATAAAACCTTTCCCAATCGGTGGATAGGAAGGAGAGGACCTGCGAATGGCCTGCTAGGTCGCCAGACCTAACTCCGCTGGATTTTTTTTTGGTGGGGTTACCTCAAATCAAAAGTATTTGTTAACAGGCCAAACAATATGCAGGAGTTGAAAGAAAGGATCCGAAGAGAAGTGCGTGTCATAACTCCGGAAATAGTTGGAAACGTGCAAAGAGAGTTTATTGATCGTCTTGGATATTGTCAAGCCGTAAATGGCGCACATTTTCAACATTTAATTTGATTTTGTTGTGTTTTCTTTTAATAAACAGGTCTTACTTATAGATATGTTTAATCCAAATTTTTTCAATAACTGTTGAGTTTATGTATAGGACACGGTACATGAAACATGCTTAGAATTCAATGCAAAATTCAAAAATGAAATAAAAATATATGTTTTCATTTAAAAAAAATGAAGTTGATGGTCGTAACTTATTTTTGAGCTACCCTGTATACATGAAATTACTACAAAAAAAAAACACATTAAAAAATAAAAATCGACGGGTACGAGCGTTTTTTCAAAAAACTTACCGCTGAATTTTAAATGAATTTAGACATTACTTCTGGGACTCACTGTATATTTATTTTAGCCCTTCGGTGCTGATGATGGTACTCTCTAGTACCGAAAAATGTACACCACATTAATTTGACCTTGTGGGTTTTTTTCCCTATAAATAAATATGTGTTTAGGCATTTACAAAAATTCTGCTCCTAGGGGAAGGAAAAAGGTGTATAAAAGTTTATATTGGAAAATATCTTTTTGGTCCGAATTTCTTGAAACTGTGGATAGGTTCTGTGAGCGTTCTTAACGATCTGTATTCAAAAATACATAATTTAATAATTTTTGGTTTTATTTTGATGAACAAAGATAGGAAATAAATGACATTTTTATTGAAAGAGAAATAAATAATGAAAGAAAGCAAAAATACGATTTTTTTATAAAAATAATACGGGTACCTATTAAAGGTTCTAGTAGGGAGTTTGTATATAGAAGCTGTGTTTCGATAACGAATTTATAACAATAAAATTGATTGCGCACACGAAGCCGCGGGTACGTACCTGCTAGCAAACTTTGGGCATTGTCCAAAAAATATTCACCTGTCTGCCCTCCTCCCCCTCTGACAAAATTCTAGCTACTCCAGTGATTTGATGATTTTTAACCAAACTTGGCGGCGCGTAAAATCGTGACTGCCAGAACGTAGACGTTAGTACAGGGTACCGGTACCACGTGTATTTACCACTACCACAGTTAAAAGAATTATTCTTTTAACTGTGCCACTACTATGTGTGGTACTATAGCGGAAACAATCCGGCAGCGAAGGCCGGAATTCACAAGAGTTCTTACCGAGGTCGGCCGGTACTCGCAATAATACAGTACGCACACAAAACTGCTATGGCAGTACCTACTAGCCAAAAAACCTACTTTTGATTCTTCTTGTTGTGTATTCTTCGATACGATATGTGAAGGTGAACAGCATTTACCGTATATTTAGGTAAATGAATTTCCTGTTCATAACAGAGTACTAATTAAGACGAGTAAATCAGTAGAAATAATTTGCCAAATTTGTTTGGTATTGACCATAAATTATATTTCTATTTACGCACTGAGGAAATCGATCTAATACAACAGGTTTGCTAAGGCATGATTTGTATTGATAGCTTATTTTGTTTTAACCCATATTAAATAAATTGCTAGTGTATCAAACCCGCTTTAGTGTTATATCAATTCTAGATGTGCTAGAACAGTGTTTTTCACAGCACAGTTTGTTGAATAATGAACTACTTTTAATACAGCAACATTGTTAAGAAAAAAATTGTATCTTCTCAATGCGACGCATTTTGTTCCCAGTAAAGCGCTTTCTCTACAATTAAGAAATCAGTACAGCGTGGGGGTTCGTAGCGATCGGCAATCGCCGCACGCCCTAGTATTAGTTTTAACATATTTGTTTCGCAGGTCACATCCTGGTGTAAGTATTCGTTGGGTCACATCGTTGTTCGGAGTCTTCTATAATAGCTGTCCTGTGTGAATTAGAATTTTGTTGTAAATATGAGTGACAGAGTCCTATTTATTTTAAAGTTGCGTTTCAGTTAATTTAGTGTTTTCAAGGTTTGGATAATTATAATATTATAAAGTTTTTAAATCTATTTTGACACTTTATCTTTAAACCATATAAAAACTAATGTTTATTATTACCTACCTTAAATTATAATGTTTATAAAACAAAACTTTCAAAAGAAATTATTATTATTATTTGGCAATATTAAAGCGGTAGAACCGATGAGACTATTGCATCAATTGTTTTAGAAGGTAGCACATGTATAATTTTCAAGTCAGGTGTTGGAATTCATGCCAACATATAAAAATTTAATAGACCAGAATTGGAATTCATCTTACGAGAGGAATTAAAATTTTTACTATAAAATAAGTAATTTTGCAAATATTCTAGAATCTGTATATTCCGACGAAGAACCCTGGATTAGTCAAATATTACACGCGTCTAATCTTCTAACTTTTTTCGTAAGTTTATATGGGCAGCATCGTTATAAAAGAGACTTATTTGCATTATTATTACTGTTATTAAACGAGATAAAAGTCACTATGTACATATTTATACGTGTATGGAACTAATTAATGTTGATATATTATTTTTTCCACCTATAAGTAGGTACTTATAGGTACTTAATTTAGGACCTATCAAATTAACTTACAGACATAGACGCTAAATTTTTCGGGCTATTTATTTTTCGGTTTAACAATATTAAATAATAACCCAAAATTAAAAAAAAACGCTCATTTACATGTTACCTACCTACATACCTATGAGATTTATGCATGGTGTCACTGAACATACAGGGTGGCCCATAATTAAGAGGCCATACAGCAACAAGACATAGTAGACTTGAAAATAGGTAATTTTTGTCCTTATTTTCTTATAATTTTAATTTTCAATAAACTATGTTTCGCATTTTTTATTAGGTTTATTTACTTTTCTTTACTTTTTTGTATATCCAAATTAAATTTCTGTAGTAATAGTGACGTTTTAAGCCAGTTAGGTACCTAGTTTTAAAGAATAAAAGGAAAAATTAATATGGCCAGTTGATGGCCTTATTTTTTATATATATGATACTTTTCAATCTATAGGTATTTTGCCCCAGACTATGGCCAGTAATGTTTATTTTGAAAAAATAAACTAAGCAAATCATAATAAAAAATAAAATGACGACAATGTTTTTATATGAAAACATTTATTTTTTCAACCACGTAAAACTAAATAAGATTAGTTTTTATTCATTAGATATAAAGTATGTTAATAACAACAGAGAATCAAGTTTACGGTTAAGTGGAAAATAAATAGAAATAAACCTTGAATATAAGGACATATCTACACAACACTTAGGTATCACAAAATACAAAATTAGGTTTGCAGTCATGTACCTAGAACTTGCACTAAAAGTACACCATACCATCAGACATCAATCACCCACCAACAACGGCAATCAAATAATATGTTTTGAATAACTCCGTTCAACTTAAACTACGCGGAGCAACAACAGATCATTGTTTTAAGTTAGTTCGTCTCTCTCTGTTCCGTTATAGTAAAGGATATACTATATAGCGCTCGCTGAAAGTTAGACGATTTCTCCATATTTTAATGGTTCAACGGTATTTTGTTACCGGACAAAAATATCGATTAGGCGCAAAAATATGTTGTCAAAAAAATCACCCTATGTGTGTCTAACCAAAATATGTTCGGGATTAAAGAATTTCTTTTTGTGGTAATCCATATCCTATATTCAAAAAAAAACTTGTAATGAATGATTTTCCTCAGTGTACTTATTATACTTTGGAGTACAATTACCTAGGTACAGTGTTACGTTAAAACATGTTGGATTTATAAAGAAAAAGAAAAAAAAGAAATATGTGTAAATTTGACAAAATTTCGTTTTTTGCTTTTATTAATTCATCAATTTCGTTTATTTTTAACCGAGTTTTTAACTTAACTGCTACCCAACGAAATATTAAATGGAAAATAAAATGGCGAATGCGTCACTAGTGTTTGCTCTTAAGAAAAGTGTTTATTTAAATGTTTCTTGCCATCTTACATTTAAACGCCTATATCTCAAAAACTAAATGAAATATCAAGAATAATAAAGTACACTATTTTTATATATAAAATACCCTTCTCATACACCTTGTATTTTTTGTATACCGTATCCGTATACCAATAATATGGTTTTAAATTAAAATTGTAAATCAGATAAAATGATTAGTCTTACAAGAAATAAACAAATTGATATGCTCCTAATTTTTGGAGTGACCAGAAAAATTCTTCTGAAGCCGCAAGATTGTATGTATTGTATGTTTTATAAACTAATGTCATTACAATTTTAAATTAAAGTCATATTGCTTTTCAAAATCATTCCATTGTTTTTCAAAGCCGCCTTTATATTTCGTTAGAAAAGAGAGGGCGGCAATAATGCATAACGCTTTTAAAATTGCGCTTGGGATTTAAGGCAAATTTTTCAGAGTCAATTTTAAAATAGCATAGGGGTGTATGGTATCAAATTGTTTGAAAAAAATGCTCGTTTTAAATATATCCTACCATCGTTCCATTTGGAAAAATGGAGTAAACGTCAAGAAAACAAAATCTAATTTTTTAAACGCTTGTGAAACTTAGAAACTCAATTATTATGACATAATTTTAATTTTCATATTATACTACTTGACTATAAATGAACAAATTTAATTAATTTGTAGCACTCTAGATTGAAAATAAAAAATAAACAGAAAAATGTTATAACCCGTCAAAAAATTACAAGTGAGGTGTCATTTTACTCAGAATGTTATGCTGAATCCCAATAAGTAAAATATATATACAAGATGTCCCATTTAAAATACCAAAGTCAAGGTCACTTCCGGCCAAACCGGAAGTGCTAACAAATTGCAAATTATGCCAATAAATGCAGACTTATCTCTTATGCATAATCTCAAAATTTCATTTTAATAGACAGTTTTCGTCTTTTAAAAGCGATTCCGATAGCCGCTATTTGACAACTTTGACATTTGAGCTGTTATTTATCGTTATCGTTACGGATAAGTGGCGGGAGCTAACGGACGGAAGACATAGCGAAAACGGAACGCATGCGTAATGACCATTTCTTAACAAAATGCAAAGCCCTTCCACGCCAGAAACATTATGGTTGCTTTCTGTTATTACATTATTGGGAATCCTAAGTGCTTCATCAGCCAGTCTTCTTAAGTGATTTTTTTCAAATCGGAAATAACGTGTGCATTCAGCATTATTGTAGTTTTCTAAATTGAAATTTTCATACAACTGTGCTCGATACTGAATGTCCTGGCGATTAAGCACCTCCAAGAGAAGGGCATCATCCAAATCCGAATCACTGGATGAGTCCAATAAAAGCAACCTTTCGTCTATCATGATGTTTTAGAATTTTGGGTACTAGGAAATTAAAACCAAGCAAAAAAGATAGCACAAAACGTATATGAAAATATGAACACAAACCATTAAAGATAGGTTATGTTATATTTGTTATGTTTACTGTCGAATTCGACTTAACGTTAAGCGAATTGAACGAAAACTATTTTTACGATCTGTCAAATAGCGGCTTCGTATTCGTATTCGTTATGGTTAACCGTTTGAATTTGCCAATACAAAGAAAACTGTCTATTATCTATAAATACAGAAAAGTTATAGGGGTGAACGTCTTTTGAGAAACACCCGGTATAGCTACTGTTGCATGAGCTCTTAATATAAATATTTTAGAAAATTGGACATAGATTCGTAATTTGTTTCCTAGCGCACTTCATTTAGGCAAAATTCATTAGTAAACTCGGAGAAAAAGTATGACAATCATTTTAAGACAGCTTTAGAGTCCTATTTTTAAAAAATAAAGAAATATTCAAAAAAAATTAAAGCTTTTATAGTTAGGTACTTTTATTGAGTTTCATTACGAAAAATATCACATTATTTTGGCCAGTACATGTGTATCTACAGTCTAAGGCTGTTAACACTTCATAATGTAATTAATTATTCTACTGCGATTCAAATGCCATTGCAGTCATTGCACAAAAAACAGCTCATTTATTTATTTATACACTTTGATCAATGCTGCGTAATTTCATGGAAATTCTGAATTGTTTTTTTTGGAAATTTTATTCGATGCAATTTATAATAACTGAAAAGATTTGCAGAGTTCAAAAAAGTGGGATTGAAACAGCAAATTTTATATCTATGTAAAGGGGAAAGTCGGGTAGGGCGGGACAACTAAGCTTTTTATTTTTTTACAAAAAAAGGGAGTGAGATAAATAAAAACTGGATAATGATTTAGATAGATGGAGCAACAGTAACTTGGGACAATACAAAAATGGGACAGATTTTGATAAAAAAAACTTTATTAAACAAAATAATTAGTAAGAACGTAGAATAAGTCACAGGTGCATAGAAAGATAACCTATAGTTAATGTCAGCACACTCTTCGTGTGCCAACTGTCAGTTCATAAAAGTTTCCAGCTTGTCGAAAAATAAATCTACCTGAGGCATTCTGCATGAAACAAAAATTTTAAAAGTAAACCTCAAGTTGTCCCGACATACCCGAATTGCAAAACACATTCAAGCGAGTATATTTTTTTATTATCATTTTAATCTTTATTTAAAAATTACATGTATATAAATACAAAGTAAATAACAAGTAAAAAGAAAAGTTGTCAAAAAAAAAACCAGAACAAAAGCAATTATAGAATTATAGTTATTTCAACCTTAATAAATAAATTTAGTATTTCTTAATTATGCAAGTTATCGCTTAACGTGTAAGGTACTTTAATCAATTAGAAAATTTTTGAATTCCGTTTTAAATAAAGGTTGATTTGGTGCGTTCTTAATTCTAATATTCAATTTATTATACACTCTAATACACATATAGTATGGATTTTTCTCGGAAAGGGTTAATCTATGTATTGGATAATTTATATCTTTTGTTCTTGTATTATAATTATGATACGTAATTGTATTAAACCTATCTCTGTTTTTATAAAAGAATAAAATAGTTTCGTATATATTATGTACAATGCATAAACAGTTAATTTTTTTTTGACCTGAAAATGCCTGTGCATGACTGTAAATAAGACATTTTATATGTTATTCGCAAAACACGTTTCTGAATGACAAAAAAAAATTTCAAGTTTTGAATTGCTTCCCCAAAAAATAATTCCAAACCTCGATGTGGCCTCAAAATTGGCGAAATAGAGACTTATTTTTGCCATATCGTTTAAATATTTGGTTATAATGCGTAAACTGTAGCATATTATCTTATTTAATTAAATTTGTTTCTAAGGTATTCAATATGGTGTGACCAATATAAAAATTCATCGATGTAAATATGGTGTGCCTAAAAATTTGGTATTATCTTCCGTTGGCAGAGCTGATGTTGCTCAAGTTCTACCATATCTGGTCGTTCTTTTTTACTTAGTTTGGTTTTAAAAATAACAATGTTTGCCTTATCTTTATTTAAAAGCAATTTGTTCTTTTCAAACCAAACCTTTGTGTCCTGAAAAACTTTTTTTGCATTAGTTGTTATTTCTAAAATATCGCTACCACTTACTAAAATGTTAGTAGGTATCATCAGCATACTCTATAAGACTAAAAAATGGATATAAATTATTAATTCCAAAATTTAAATCATTGATAAATATAATAAACAATATCGGCCCTAATAAGCTCCCTTGTGGTATTCCCATTGTATTTTGCAATATTTTTGACTTATAGACACAGTTTGTGTACGATTTCCTAAATATCAAATCCATCAGTAGGTAATTCTACGAATTCCAAAATCAAAGCGAATTCTAATTACTTATCTATTTTATAGTCCCTAATTATGACCCACATGTGGTAAAAATACATATAGTTACCTCAAGATACGCCCTAAAAACTTGTGTGAATATTTAAAAAAACTTTCAGAATTTTAAAAATAAGAAAAACAACTAACAGAGTCTGTTAGGCAACGCAAAATTCTTGGGGATAGGTTATTATTAGTCAATGCGTATATCAAGAAGTTCATCATCATCATTGATTCAAGAAGTATTGATTCGTGCAATGTCCCACACTACCCGATGTCCCGGGCTACCCGACTCTCCCCGACATATATTATAATCTACCTATATCTACATAATAAAACGTAATGTTTAATAGGTAAGACCAGATGCTGTCTCAAATGGTATATTGATCAACAGGTGACACAACTGCCTTTCAAAGAAGCTTCTTTGTCGCTTATTTTATGCTAACTTCGCCTTTATAGTTTTTCCCTCGCGCCATTTAATTCTTATAAATAGACAAAGCAGCGGGTAGATACATTCTACCCAATAGAACCGATATTATCTTTAATAAGAAATTTCAACATTCTAGGATTAGGGTTTGAAGAATCAGTCCAGTCAGTCTGATTATATTTTTCTCCACGACCATTACTGAATGCAATAATTCCAAAATCATTTTTGATAATAGAATGTAAAAATTCTCGCTCGAGTTGGAATATTTATTCTGAAACACTTGCTTCTTATGCGTTTTGCGTGTATTTTCATTCCATAACAAGATACGGAATGAATATTCTGTAATTGATATAAACGACATAGGTTGCCATGAATTTCGAAACTGTCAGTGTCAGATAAAAATGGCCGCGTTGTAATAATTATTTTCAGACTATGGAGGACTTGAGGTAGGAGGCCGATCGCAATGCATTGGATTCGGTCCCAAATTAGCATCGGTAATTCAGCTTTACGAGACGCTGTAAGATGGCGCGCGTGTTCGAAGTGGGCTATCAAATAATGGTTTCTTATGGACGCAAAAACTATTTTTATTTAAATTAGTTTTTTAAGGAACAAATAAGGACTTTTATATGAATTTACACTTACTTTGTTATACTTATTAGTAAACTCGGCCTGTATAAAGTTCCAACGATGCTTCGTTTTTAAAATACAGGAACATTCTAGCTAGATGGTTTTACCTTTGGAGCTAGAAAGATACTTATTTGGCTGCGTTTTCTCTCTGAAAAAGATCCTGTCTTACACCCCGACACAAAGCAAACTCTACTTTTGTAAATTGTACCATTATTTATTATAAATATGGAAATTAATTACAATAGAACGTTATTTGTCTTGTCTTGCCTTCAAACATTATTTGTATATGGAGAACTATAGGGTAGGAGGCCGATCGACAATGGCAGCATTTTCAAATTCTGTCCCGGTTTTTTGGTTAGTTCGCTATTGGCCGATAGATGGCTCTCGCGTCCGAAGTGGGCTGATGTTGTCTTCTTCTTCTTCGTTTTTAATATGGAAAACTAGATCCTCCATAGTTTTTAACTTTTACTTAAACCCTTTATTTTTCTGTGCTTTTACTTTTGACAATTGACATTTTATTTTTCGAAATAACAAATAATAATGTTTGAAGGCAAGACAAGACAAATAACGTTGTATTGTAATTAATTTCCATATTTATAATGAATAATGGTACAATTTATAAAAGTAGAGTTTGCTTTGTGTCGGGGTGTAAGACAGGATCTTTTTCAGAGAAAAAACGCAGCCAAATAAGTCTCTTTCTAGCTCCAAAGGTATAGCTAGAATGTTTAATACCCTGTATTTTAAAAACCAAGCATCGTTGGAACTTTATACAGGCCGAGTTTACTAATAAGTATAACAAAGTAAGTGTAAATTTATATAAAAGTCCTTATTTGTTTCTTAAAGAACTAATTTAAATAAAAATAGTTATTGCGTCCATAAGAAACCATTATTTGATAGCCCACTTCGAACACGCGCGCCATCTTTCAGCGACTCGTAAAGCTGAATTACCGATGCTAATTTGGGACCGAATCCAATGCATTGCGATCGGCCTCCTACCTCAAGTCCTCCATACTCCTACCCTATAGGTCTCCATATTTCAGACAAATTTTAGTGCAAGTAAAAAAATGAGTGAAAAATCGGATGAATCAGATATGGAACTGGATGCATGGTCGTGGAGAAAATATAGTCTGCTACTCGGTTAGAATGAAAATTCGATACTCGTGGTTCCTCACGCTCGCTACGCTCGCGTGCGGAATCTTCCACTCGATTCAAATTTTCACTCCAACCTCGTTACAGAATCTACTATTACCTTATTACTAGCGGCACTATCACTATGTTCAGCACTCTCAGGACTCCTGGGACTCTTTCCATAATGATGTCTCCTTCTTTCCCCTCCATTGCCATTTCTTCTTTCCCCATTAGCATGCCTTCTTTCTCCATTGGCGTTCTTCCGATCTCGTTCACTACTGTGTGAATTCTTTCTGTGTTTATTCACCGATCCACCAGTGAACATCATTTTGAAGGACAATTTTTAGAAAGTGTTGTATTGTATTACGTTATAGGAATTCATATTTTGCAAGTTATCGTCTTAATACTGTACACTATAAGTAAAACCACAAGTGGGTGGCATTTCTCGCCAAATGTCCCGTCCAACAACGTCATTTTAGTAAAATATGTCTCTATGATGTTTAAAAATAAGCTTTATGTATTATAAGCACAAAAGTAGCATTTTTTTAAACCCATTAGAGCTTGGAACAGTGACAGTGTTGAAAGATCTTTTACTTAAAACCGATTAAAGATATTAAATTTATTTCAAGATAATTATACAGAGTGTCAAAAGCTGTGAATATTTGAAATAATTTTTTTCTATTTCACGCTAATAATAAGCTCAGTACGATACGCATTTGCGTATCGTAATGAAGCTATTTCGATACGCGTTTTTTCTTTATTTGATGTTCGTAACATTTAAATGTTTTATTTCATTGACTTGCGCGGTCTTTGTGATTTACGATAGAACCCATTTTTCGCAGAGGAAAAATAGCTTGATAACCTACTTTTTTATTCTGTGTGGATAACAGTCATGTATGTTGGTTGCATAAATCTATAAATCAATCTTTTGTAGATGCTTCAAGCTATCATTTTCTGCCAAATCCTATCCAAAATTCAATCTACTAACCTTCCAATGTCGATTTTATCTTCAACTTTATTTGAATTTTCCATCTTCCCTATACTAAATTGCAATGCCGTGACGTAAAATCACGTCTTTTGAAATTCGAAAAAAAGTAGTAAAATCGCCCAAATTTCCGAACGCTCTGTATATGTACCGAATGTACAAGGATCACACGACGTATTCCGTCCAATTTCTAATCTCATATCGCTAAAATAACTTTAGAATCTCGTGGTGAAAATGGGTCAATAAATCAAAAAATTACAGTTTGCAAAATAATTTTTGTTGTCCAGAGACTACTATGATAATATGAAATAAAGACATTTTTGATTTGATTGATTTGATTTGATAAAAAAAGAGTATTACCAACAAAATTTGAAGGATTTATTTTCTTTTTAAAATGTATTTTTCTTGATTATAAAAGGTGAAATAGAAAAAAATGTATAAAGCACATGTTTCATAAGGCATTTTAGCGCACGTGTCAATAAAAAAACTCGCCACTTTGTGGCTCGTTTTTTAAAATAGACGTGTGCGCTAAAACCGCTTCTTATAAAACGTGTACTTTAATATAGGTACTATTAAACCTTGAATGCTATTTTTTTAATAGGCCTAGGACTATTTGATTTTTATACCGTATAAAGAGAGAAAAAATAAACTTTTCTACAGTTTTAGTTTTTGAAATTCTGAATTATTTACTGACAAAATTTCACACCTATCATTTTTAGCCAACAAGAAGCTTTTATTTCAGCTCGTTACTATAGCAATTACAAAACTTTCCGGAAGTTTTTCCATCTGGGTACCCTGATAGAGATTACAGCGATAGGTTTTCTGTCAAACGCACAACCATATACTGTTTATAATAACGGTGTGTTTAATATTAATACTAATTATCACATAATTAAAACGATATTAATAATAATTAAGCCTTTGATCTGAATATAGCTCAATAAATACATACAATTAATACCTGTTTATATTATGCTGTCTCTGTTTTCCTCTTTTTTTTTGTAAAGTATAGATATATATCTATATTCTGCAAAGAATTCGTTAGATATTTATCGCTTAAATGAAACATCTTCCTTAAATTTTAGTTACATGAAATAATTAAAGACAAATTAACAGGATCTTAAGCAATCCATTTTAATTTAAGTTTTGCTACTAAAATTTACCGAAAATATATTTTTTGCAAAAGTATTCTTCATGTCAGGGCCATTTTTTTCATTTTAAAATAATTATATTGAATCTCTAACATTTGTTCGTAAAATATAATGAATTCTATTAGCTATCAACAAATCTGTATTACTATAGTAAACGAAAAGCTGTATTTTTATAATTTGTGTTTGTCAGGTGTCTATATTTTGCAAAGAATTCGTTAGATATTTATCTGTTGACAGGCACAGAGCCCACTTATGTTCAGTTTTTTACTGGAATTTCTAAAAGTGAATTTTTGTATTATTTTGGTGTGAAATTTTCTTACCCAATCTCCCACATTCTTGAATTAATAACCAAAAATATCCCCTCGTCTTCGACTCGGGATAATTTTTAAAGAAATCATGCTCTCGGAAATCCGATAATTTCCGGTAGTTTAGACCGCGTTTTCCTAAAAAATGTATACGTTTTTTAATCAGTTTGCTATTATTTTCTGTTTTTAAAAGTGTTATTGGAAAAATTAATTTACGCAATGCAGAGTAAATTATTGTCCACTCCTAAAGGCATAATGTAACCTATAAATAATTAGCGGCCATTGCCTTTTTCCTTTAGTAGGATATAGTGCTGTGTACTTTGTGTCGATAGGGACAAAAGTCCCAAAATCGATATGAGATAAAAGTCCAATAAAATAAAAAAGGAAAAAAAAGGCAACTTAATCGGAATACGTCAATACCGGATCAGACATATTTTTGGCCAGGCGTGAAACTGGATTTAAGGAACCAATAGTAAAGACTGGATGAGTACAGTAGCGGCTCGTAACTAGTGAGTCAGGGGGGGGGGGGCGCTGGCTTTAAATTAAAAAAAATTAAAATGTCTATTATTTTCGAAAGTACGTGTTTGTTTTTTCTAACTTTCTCGTTGTGAATTTTAATTTCATCAGCATAAAAACTACTTAAACAAGTTAAAATACCTATTAAGATTTGTCCTAACATCTCAAAACTTACCACATTATAACGATGTTTTGCACTATTTTCATGTTTTTTATTTTCTCTGAAAGATGTTTTAAGTCCTGCACCCCATTTATAGTCCAATTATCATCCCCGCCAAAAAGAAGACACACGACAAAATTTTTGTCCTCACAACCTCATATCCAGGATTTTTAGTGGCCACCCTGTATTTTTTAAATCAAGTTTTTCACTTAAGCTCAGAGAACTTCTAAACACAAGCATCTGTAAATCAATGACCTTCATATTAGACGAAATTTTCCAACTTTATAATGTAACTAATAAATAAATCAAAACAAATAAACAAAACGTGAGCGGCATCGACAGGTCGAATCTCGAATCGCGAGTCGCAAACAGCTGTTGGGCGGAAAATTTTGAGCTCCTCGTTGTGCGATATGTAGGTGACGTCACGCCTCCGTAGTCATAACGAGAAGTCGCGTTGAATCGGGACGAATAATCGGTCGCCCGCGCTTAAATCTTGAGAGCGCGCAACTTGCTTGTGCTTGTCTATGAGTATAGCCTGCCCGCTGGAATAGGGCTATGTTTGGTTTGAATTATTTTAATGGATTGCTTACATACATTGCCTTATTGGTTTTTTAAGTAAAGTATTTTTGGATTATGTTTGAAATAATTGCAGGGAGGGCGGCGCCCCAGAGCCCTTCGATTAACGAGCCGCCACTGGATGAGTAGGTACTTGAGCTGCAAGCAATGCAGCACGAAAAATGTGCATCGTATGGGTATGAGCAAGTAAGAGACTATACCTAAATGTTACCTATGCTTGTAAATATTTCAAATATTTGTTCTTACTTTTTTATAAACTAGAATAAACTGTATGCAACATTTTGTTTTTCTATTGGAGAAACACCTGACCAATAAATGATACGAAATTTCCTTTTAGGGGGGGGGGGGGGGGGCGTAATTCTTCGGACTCTTTTGGGGTAAAAGTAAGATTTTGCAACACCAAAATACTTTTTAAATAATTAAATCTCATTAAATCTTTTAAAACGGAAGCTTTAAGAAAGTCGAAAACAAACCCCACCTTAATCTATAGTTAAAAACGACACACCTAAAAAGAACAAAACCGTTTCGGTAGCTGTGCAGAATGCTGACTTTTTAAAATTTTAAAAAGTGGCGTGTCCAGGTAGGGGGAATTGTCATTCTCTATAGAAATCAATATAATATCTTTAAAACGAAGTAATTATTTTAGATATGTAGGTCTACCTACTTGAATTGAAACTTGTAATTGACAAAACATTTTGAAACCTAAACAAAATTGAACATTATTAATTTATATATAAAATAAACTGACTGCTACTAAATACTTATAAATAAGACGAAACGAATCAGTGTTGGACTGCCAAATATAAATACTTCAAAACAATGATTGATGGCGCGCATATTAGCCAGATTTGAAATTGTTACTGAAATTTTAAGTTTTGTTACATCAAAATGCTTGTGGAACTTTTTAACGGCTTCAGTGGCATCTCTTGTGAGACCTGAGGCTAAATAACTCTCTGTTTACATAATAATAGAGATACTCTCACATTCAAAACCGCAGCAACGATCAATTATTTCATTGGTTCAAAATTTCTACAAAATAAAATTTCACCCACGAGGAAATGCGTTCAAAACTTATTTAATTTCCCTCGAAATAAAAAAAAGACAATGTAGCAATACTGTTACAATAAACAATAAAGCATTTAGTTTGGAAGAAACCAGAAGCATATAGACGTTTGGGTAGAATATCTATATTAGGTACACACTGTATAGGTAAATATATACCAATACCGTCCAGAAATAAAACTGTTCTACAGCATCAGTGGCCGTAATTCTACCATAAAATTGAAAGTACCTCTTTTATAAATATAAAGTTAGTTATTCTTTGATTTTTAATGTGGTAGGTACTCTTGTTTTAAGGTGGTATTAATGACGCTATATTCTATCGTCAATTCGATTTGCTTAACTATTGACGATTTGCATGCGCACTGCAGTGCTGTGTTGATAAGGATAAGAGTAGTTATTTTTATGCTTTTGGCATACGAAGAAGAAAGACAGACATATTCTGTAGCTGGGTAGAGGCAAGGCAGATGTTAGTCAGCCGATCATAGTTTTGTTTACTGTCGTGTTTTGTGCAATTACGACCCCTTTCCTGTTAAAACAAACACATATTCTCTAGAATTCTCAGGAGAGATGGCATCTAGATAGACTAGAAAATATCGTGTTACCCAGTAAAAATTGTTGTTTTTACTTCAGTTCTGAAAATCGACGTTTTTACTTTCAAGGATTTTAAGGTAAATTGTGGCAAGTTTAGTGTTTTTTTTAAGTTTATGTGCATTTATCCATGCCTCCCTGTACAGCCCATATACTAATTATTTTCTTTCAATAATTGCAAGGTTTCGGAAGTTACCCCTGCATTCAAGCCATTTCATAGGTATTTTATTATACATGATTGACCGTGAGAACTGTGTTCTTAACGTAAGGAAGCATTTTTTTAAAATAAAGATAATACCTATACTATTAAAAACTAGCTATTTTTGTTTCAAATTTTATTTTATCAAATAAATTACCCCCCAAAAAAGATGCTCATTGTTCTGACTATAGAAGGGACCTCAGTAACTTTTAGCCTAGAGCCTGTTGTCCCGCTAATCCGGCCCTGGCATTGTACCCGCCACTGAGCAGTGAGAAAAGTCCAAAATATTATAATCAGTGTTTCTTTTCAGCAACCCAGATAATAAACGGCGTGATGCGTGCTATGCTATAGTGTTATATATATTTATTTCATCATGGAATATTATTTTATCTTTAGGAAGTTCAGCCAGAAAGTTGAGATAAAATGTGTGATATCAACAGTTATTACAAATAACTGGCATATTTTGCACCTACTCAATGTCGAATTCAAATAAACGATCATATCAAACCATCATATTTATAGGATAAGAGATTAATTGGTTACATCTCAAAATGGTTAATCCTTGTCCAGGTTTCATGTATATACAAAGAGATCAATCGATTTTTATGGCCACTGAGGACATCGAAAATACTTATGTACCTATACGAGCGTTTATTATCCAAATGTTGCTTGCATACATTCAACATTCAACACTTCAAGATAAAGAATAACGACGTTTGTCAACACAACAACTCACGCCCACTTGTAACACTTTTTCTATACCAACATCATCTATTTTTTAGCTGGCATTGAACTAGAATTGTTTTTCTATAAACGAAACATCGACACCATTTATTATTGCTTCTCCAAATTTAAAACGTTTATATAAAGCTTGGAATGCATTCTTATATGTTTCATCGATAACCAAGAATCTTACTTTTTAAAGCAATCTATATAATAATAAGTAAGTAGTTGACCCTCTTGTTGTAAAAGTTGTATTTTTAAGCTATACCTATACTTTACCGCCACTTCATAAGAGCATCATGCCACTCCTCTATTAAGTGAAATTTAAGCGATAATAATTGTAAAATCCTGGCCGTTGCAACTTAAAGCCACACTGTGTATAAATTAACTCAATTAATAAACTTAATTGTAAACGGAGGAAAAAATGCCACTTTTATGACCACTTTTATAAATAGAGAGGTTGAAAAAATGAGTCACTGGTACGTGAAAAGTCGAAAAGCCTTGTCATGTCAACTTCGCGAAAACAATCAAGTTTTACTAACACGCGCGAGTCGTCGAAAAACAAAGAGCCACTAATTCGCACAAAAGAAAACTTTTAAATGCACGTGAAAATCAATCTAATCCATTAAGGTTACGCCTGTATTTTAAAGAATACTTATAAATACTTTAAAGTTGTAAGTAATATTCACTGTTTCGACTAAGTTCATTTCGCGAAAACTATGCGGCTACATGTTTATATGTTGAAATGGTCTGGTATTTATTTTTAGAATTTTTAGTTGATCCCAAAACATTTTCAAACATATTAACGAAACTCTCTCGAAGTCATAACTGTCAGACCGCCGTTACCGAGTTTATTTATTTATTTTTCCCGCGGATTGTTTACTGCGATGCGTGAAAAGATTCTGCGCGTTTTTTGTCCAATTTTCGCTGGAGTTTTCTTTAAAAGTCCCGCCGCCAATTTCGTAAATGTATGGCATGATTGACTACTATACTTAAGATTTTCATTCTACATTCTACTATAACGGGAGGCCCAGTTACCTTAAATTTGTGACATGTGATGATCTATCTCAAAAATATGCTATATTACACTCTACACGCGTACAATCTCACCTCTGCCATATAGATGAGCGATAAGCCCTATAGTATGTTCCAGGAACGCAGGCTTCCAAAATTTGGGAACCTGCAAGGCTAGGTCCCAGGGAATTTTTGGAGGCCTACAGAAATTTTTTATAGTCCGCACTTTTGGGGGCCCCTACACAAGTTTTTTTGACATAGTTACGCCACTTATAAGCGCAGTGAGGTATAGGAGAAGCAGCTAGGGTTTAATTTTCAAAACATAAAAAGGGTTTATGTTGATGGTTTTAGGATAGACCTGCTAGGATTTAAGGAGAAGTAGGTAAATGAAACAGAATACAGGGCTACTCATATATTAAATAAATATAGTTTAAAAAAACTAAAAAACACGCTTTTTTACAATAATAAGTAAGTCAATGATCTGTAGCAGATCATTGAAGTAAGTACTAATGTTTATCGTTCATTATTATTTTATGCCTATATTCAGAATTTCAAGAATTATTTTAAAATATACTTATTTATTTTCCGCTTTTTAGTTTGATTAATTTAAAGCGTGTTTTTTAGTTTTTTTAAACTATATTTATTTTTAATTTTTCGTTTGAGTTATTGTTAAGAAAAAAAAAGTTTTTTTGAGTAGAGATAGTCATAGAGAGGTCCGTACTCCGGAGTAGAGATGGAATACTGTCACTAATTTTAACAATGACTTTTTGAAATGGCTAGATTTAAAGCAGTGGATCCATTTTTTTTAAATGACTAGAGTCAAAGCATTGTTAGCATTGGATGCACAAACCCGCTCGGCCAACGGACACCAATACTGATAGCGAAAGGATGTACCAACTAGTGATGGGATCACTCGAGTGAAAAATAACCTATCATTCGGTTTTTTCAATCACTTGAATTATTCGATTATCATTGGAAATAATTCGAGTGACGAAATGAGTGACGAACATTATGGTTTTTATTTTCCAACGTGTCTCCAAAGTTGCTGCCCGCCTGTCAATGACTCACTGCGGCCAGAGCCATCTCCTAGCGAGCGGCTACACCGAGTGGTTTCGGTTATTATTGGCGATATAATTCAAATTAAATACTGCATTACGGGTTACCTGTGTAAGATAAATATGATTTATTATTTAGATTTAAATACTGCAGCATTACTGGTTGCCTGCGTAGGATAATAGGCTTTATTATTTTATTTAGATTTAAATCGTCGGCGTCTACTGAATACTTAATGTTTAGTGATGAGTATTCAGTATTCATAAATATCATGAGTTATGCAATATCGTGACATCTCAAGGTCAAGTAGTCAAGTTGTTAAATCAAATTGTAAGATCTGGGAACCATGCCAAAAAATCCACAAATATCTCCGCCACATTTAATAATCCGCAAAAAATCAATCGATTAACAAAACCGAGTCAGTTATTCCCAATACAAATGCTGTATATCAACATGAACGATGAACCGCCAATATTAATAATTAATATTAGGATTTGAGTGAAAAAAAAATCAATTATCATTCGGTTTTTTAAATCACTCGAATACTCGGTAGTCGATTATTAAAATAAGTCGATTTTTCCCAACACTAGTACCAACACTATTAAAGCCGTTTCTAAAAATATATATGTCTTACATAGACATTTACCATACGCCATAAAATCTATTTTACCAAAAATTGGAGATACGCCCCTATATTACGAAGCCCTTATATGACGTCTCAGTCACTTCTTTAAAATCGAGACGGCATGGTTTAGGACAGTTTAGGTAGGTATATAAACGTATCTCTCTCAAATATGGAGGACTTGAGGTAGGAGGCCGATCGCAATGCATTAGCATTATTGCATTGGATTCGGTACCAAATTAGCATCGGTAATTCAGCTTTACGAGTTGCCATAAGATGGCGCTCGTGTTTAGTGTTGGGAAAAACCGATGATTTTAATAATCGAGTAGTCACTACTCGAGCGATTTCAATAATCGAGCGATCGCTCGAGCGATTTATCACTCGAGCGATTTATCACTCGAAATTTCGGTTCAAGTATCAAGTAGTGAATGAATTCAATGAATAGCGCATTGAGCGAGTGGTTGATCGCTTGCCGCTCGATTCGATTCGATAGCGAATGACGCCGAGGGCAAGCGATCACCACCGATTGCTTTTTGAAGGCCAGGCCAGGCGTCGCAGATGTTTAATATCCAAAATCCAAACCAAAACGACGAAAACGAAACGCATGTCGCGATAGCGCCTTCTCTTTTATGTTTATGTGCCGTTAACAAAGACGTATGTCGTGTGAGACTTCGGAGCATTAACTTGAAAGCCGTCAAGCGACGATGGCCGAGCGGATATCGAATGAACGAACTTTCGCTCAGTGGTTAGTGCTTGACTGCTTGTTAAGCGACGATTTTCGCTTGAAATTATAACTCGAGTAGTCGTGTCAAAAACCGAGTGATGTCGGTTATTTCAATAATCGAGTACTCGAGCGGTTTTTCACTCGAGCGATCCCAACACTACTCGTGTTCGAAGTGGGCTATCAAATAAATGGTTTCTTATGGAGGCGATAACTATTTTTATTTAAATTAGTTCTTTAAGGAACAAATAAGGACTTTTATATGAATTTACACTTACTTTGTTACACTTATTAGTAAACTCGGCCTGTATAAAGTTCCAACGATGCTTCGTTTTTAAAATACAGGAACATTCTAGCTATTTTACCTTTGGAGCTAGAAAGAGACTTATTTGGCTGCGTTTCATCTCTGAAGAAGATCCTGTCTTACCACCCCGACACAAAGCAAACTCTACTTTTATAAATTGTACCATTATTCATTATAAATATGGAAATTAATTACAATACAACGTTATTTGTCTTGTCTTGCCTTCAAACATGATTTGATTTGTTATTTCGAAAAATAAAATGTCAATTGTCAAAAGTAAAAGCACAGAAAAATAAAGGGTTTAAGTAAAAGCTAAAAACTATGGAGGATGTTTTCCACATTAAAAACGAAGAAGAAGAAAACAGCCCACTTCGGATGCGAGAGCCATCTATCGGCCAATAGCGAACTAAGCAAAAAACCGGGACAGAATTTGAAAATGCTGCCATTGTCGATCGGCCTCCTACCCTATAGTTCTCCATAAGTTCTCCATACTCTCAAATAAGACTTTCCGAGGTCAGCATATGACGTCACAACCGAACCCGGTGCAAATTAAAACTGATAATCTTGTAGTTTCCGACGAATGGGCTATAGCTTTATCGGTGTTCTGTGGGCTATAGTAGCTCTTTTGCATCGTAGACAAGTCGTTCCATGTGTTTTGCTTCAGTGTCGGTAAAACAGTTTTCCTTCTTTCAGGTCATTTAAGTTTAAAATGGTAGGTTTCTCAAAGTTTTGTTAAATTTCTTGAAATATTTTGGCCATCTCTTATTCCAACAACCTTTTTTCAATTATTATCAGTGCGAAAAATAATGCAGAATTAATTTCCATAAATATTTTAACGCAAAAGTGAATATTTTTTTGTGAATAGGAGTTGATAGCGAGTTAACCTCTATGTGACTAGTTTGAAAATTGTGATATCCAAGTTTATTTTTCATATTAATTAATTATCGTTCCTTGCATTTTACAGTTACCTATTCATTTAATCAAGACCAGTATTTTCAATTGATCTGCCATTACATCAAGCACAAACTTTAAAATAAAATTACATCCAACTTTCTAATAACTTCTTCAATTCCTTTTTTTTAGACGAAGGGTACCTCAAGTTTTGGTAAACGTAGAAATAAGACCCACACCCTTTGCAGAAGGTGCGGTAGGTCTTCATACCACATCCAGAAATCACAATGTGCCCAATGTGGATATCCTTCTGCTAAAATGCGTTCATGTAAGTATCTAATGTGTGGTTTGTCGACAAGATTCGTTGCATTTATAAAGTTTGCCAGCTAAATTATTTAATTAATTAGTTTTATACAAAGTGTTGTTTTCATGTTTTGGTAGAATGCAGTACCAATCTAAATGTTTTGAGTTACTATAAGTAAGTATTCAGGTCCAGTATAATATATTGCTGTTCAATTTGTCAGACACATAAATGCTAATAGAGTGAATTGGAAAAAGACCAACAGAAATTATGTTGTTGAACTGTTGAATAATTTACGAGCTAAACAAAATGAGTACACCACTTCAGTGCTGTAAACTCATAATCTACCAAATCATGATTTATTTTAATATTAAAACTTCAAGTCTGTAGATATTTTAAAACACAAAATATATGAGGACCATGTAGTAGTTACTGATAAACTTTTATTGTAATTTTAATTTCAGTCCATAATCATATTAGATATATCTGTGGAGCAAATGCTCGTGAACATTGTAAACCCTTATTTATAGAAGTGGGAATATTGACATTGCCATGTTTGTTTATCTTGAAAAAGGGTCTATTTAGTACTTAAAAAATTAAAAATATGGACTACACTTGCATGAATGCTTATAATACCAGGCAATCAAATATTATAATGATCAATGACGATGCAGGCCTTACTATCTTACCTGTAATAATCCTGCCTTTCTGTTTAGATTGGTGGTTTTTGATTTGATATTCGATCTTATTGTCATCCAGTATGATGCTTCCATTTTAATTTGATTTTTTGCAAATATGTAAATTGGTTTACTGATTAATAAGTTTACAGAGATGTTAGTAGTTCTTTTAATGAATCCAGAATGTACTAAACAATGTAAAACTTATTCGAACACAATTTAGGTTGTTTTCAAATTTAAAGCCTTTTTGTGACTATGGCTGTAAAATTTTATGTTGGGTAATTCTATGTAGGTTTGCAATTTTTATGCATTTTTGTAAATAGCAAATTAGCATAATTATTATTTCTTTTTTAGACAATTGGTCTATCAAAGCTAAGAGGAGGAAGACTACTGGAACTGGCCGTCTCCGTCATCTGAAAATCGTGCGAAGACGTTTCCGCAACGGATTCCGTGAGGGTGGTAAGCCAGTCGCCAAAAAGACCACATAGATGTAAGGTTTCTGTTTAAAATAAAAAAAACATTTTAAAAACAAATTGTGTTCTCTTTATTTCCAATCAACTTTTACTTACTTTATTGCCTACGGCTATTAGAGTAGACAGATAAATATCCGGTCTTGCCAAGTCCTGAGAGTATGCCTGTTTTTTGTTAAGATAATGTCTAACATGGAACTAAAATTTTAGTTCCGTGGTCTATAAGTATTCTAAAGCCTTTTTTTTTTCTGTGAGTCATCGAACAGGCTTCTTATCCGTTCTCTGTTGTACGGCACAGAAAAATAAAGGGTATCTCTTGTACGGCATTTGTGAGGGAGCCGCATAACAGCAGAAAGATAGAACGTACATCGCTGTCTATAGCAACGTCACATTGTGTACGCCTACTTTTCCTCTGTGGTAACGTCGCCTTTTTAAAAACAGAAAATTTTAAGGTTAAACCTAACCATAAATACTTTAAGATTATTTTGTTAAAAGTTTTTATAATGGCAAATTTGTTTAGAAAAATAGTTCTTTCAAATCTTCAGCAAGTGAGGCGGTTGCCTAGGTGGAGCCATAGAAGGCCCGCGGGGGTTATTATGCCTGAAGAATATGACCCAAAAACTGATAGTGTTGTTTCAAAGAAAGACTTTTTAAAACACCAAAAGATCGATGATGGTGGTGAGGAAACTCGACCTTATCCCAAAATTAAATGGAAACATCCAAGCGAGAAAATCCAGCAAAATTTTACTGCAAGTAATAAAAAGCAACCAAGCAAACGAGTAGAATCTGTGAAACCCTTAACGATAACTCATAAAATCAAAAAGAGTTCTCCAAAACCGAAAACTACTAATATATCGGAGGCTACACTTGACGCGGAAGGAAACTTTTTATACACCAAAATGCAAAATAATGATATTCGCATTAGCAAAGTTATGGCAGACTTAAGATCGAGGTCTGGAAAAGATGGGAAAGAGTTTATGCTTATGGAGGGCAAGATTCTGATTAAAGATGCCCTAGAAGCTAAGTGCAAGTTGGAGTATATTTTGTTTAGTCGAATGAAAGAGGTGAGATTAGTTTCAAAAAAAGTATTTTGAAAATCATTTTAATTCTAAAGATTGTGTTCATTATTACTGACAAATTTTTTAGGTTGAATATTTGAAACCTTACCTACCAAAATGTGGTGCCAAATTGTACAAGCTGCCTTATAACGAGCTACAAAATTGGTCAGATCTAGTAACAACCCCAGGAATAATGGGTAAGTTCAGTTTTATTATAGATTTGCACTGGTTAATGAATTTTGACAAAAAGTTTATTACCACCTTTATGATATATTATCTATATACAATAACACAAGACAGCTCCTGGCTTTAACAGAAGCCAAGGGCGAAACATATAGTATAAACAATACATTCTGGTTGGCAAAATCTTAAAATTGTAGGTACCTACTTGTTTTAGGAGTTTTTACAATACCAGACACAGAATCCTTTGAGACTCCAAATGCATTACCCCTAACAATTATATGCGATAATGTGAGGGAGCCCAGTAACCTTGGGGCTATTTTAAGAACTGCAAGTGGAGTAGGATGTGAAAAAGTTATTTTAACTAGTGGTAAGTAAAAATAAAAGTTTGCGAAAAATCGTTGTTTTTATAATATATAAGATTCCTTTATGGTGCCTACATTTTGAAGGAGCATTGAAAAGAACATTTTTGACTATACCAATGTATTTTTACAAGTAAATTTTAGGTTGTGTGAATGTTTGGGACAGCAAAGTTTTACGCAGTGCCTGTGGAGCACACTTTAAGCTGCAGATATCCAGAAAGCCCAGTTGGGATAAAATCCGGAGCCTCATACCAGAGAACTCCAACGTTTTTATAGCGGATAATAATGTTGTTACATCCAAAAACATCCAAGATGATTCATTAAACAATCTGATAGCCAGTGTTCCAGTATTTCCTTATTATTCTGTAAATTTTAAATTGGCCAACCATACTGTAATTATTATTGGTAAGTATGAGATGAGTCTAAATAATTTTCTTATATGACGAAAGGGGAATATATTTCCAGAAGACAAACAATAAATTAAATAGGTATTTAGCACAGATTCCCAAAAGGAAATGCCTTTTCTAAGATATTATTCTATGCCATTTTAACTGCTAACTCTGAAACATCAATTTTTTATATACAATTTTAAGTAATTTTTTTTTAAATTCTAGGTGGTGAAACAGAAGGAATTAGTGAAGAATCCTACAATCTTGCAAAGGAATTTAGTGGATTAAGATTAAATGTTCCCTTAAGCAATGGATTAGATAGTCTAAACACAGGAACGGCTCTTGGTATCATTGCGTTTGAGGTTAAACGACAGATAACATTGTTAAAAACTGAAAATTTGGAAGATTATAAAGTCAGAAATATGAGCTTAAATACTTAAAAATGTTTTCTAAAAAGGCAAATTATTAAATACCTTTTGTTTTTGTATGTTAAATTTGTTTTAATCTATAATATAATATATAAAAGGCTGGAAATATAGCAATATTTCTTGACACGATGGCGAAATTTTTTTTCCCTCTGCCAGTTTAGCGACTGTGTCTAAGGACTGTACCGACGTTGAGGCGCTTGCACAGTGTTGCAAATTATTTTTAACCGTTAGTCGAGTTATGTGGCATAACATATAATTTTAAATTTTTTCCCGGAAGAAAATTATCGAAATTAAGCTAAAATGTTTATTAAACCGATTTAAAAAGTTAAGACCCATATAAACGTAGTTAAATGTTAGTCGTTTAGAAACCGCAATGTAAACAAGATTCTTCGTATATTACTAAGAAGCATCAGCCAATAAGCAACGACGCAGACTTTTAATGTATAGAATTCAGCTATACAAGGTATAGTATGCATCAGTATTATTGCTTTCTAGCAAAGCCTACCTTCGTAAAACGGAAGAACTGCGTTTACATGAAGGTTTTAAAACGTAAAATTACTATGTTTACATGGAACATAAACTTCGATCGTTTTGAAATTTTTTTTTTATTTGTTTGACAAGTCCGAGATGTCAAAAATTATTTTTATTTATTCACTTACTTTTTTCACGCTTTTTAATCCTATAGGTAATTATCGGTACTTAAGTTACCAAGATTTTGTATCATTTTCTTTCTAGTATGCTATATTTACAAACCAGTGTTCTTTGAAGAGGAAGAAGTAAGACATGTTAGGGAGGCTTCTCCGCCAAAGAGCCCGTGCAATGAGAACATGCTCATAGGGTTCTTAGCGGAAGCCCAGATTACTAGCCCTGAGAGTATTGTTGGGATAGCTATAGCGGATTTTGACGAGACTTGCAGGTATTAGCCAGCTATACCTATAGAGAAGCAAACAATCACGAAAGTGATTTTCTCATTTTCCAAAGCCCAAAATGATATTAAAACCTAGCGATTTATTTTAGGAGTACAAGTGGCCTTATAAAGAAAATCGACAAATTTTATAAAAACTGCACCGCCAAACCGGGCCTGTACGCAAGTTTGATAAACGGACTGAGAAGTTTTGATGAGAAACTGTGTAAAAACAACGAGTTTTATAAGAGTAATAGTTTCTTGTTCCAATCTAAATATCTAACGACGTGGACAAATTTGCATTCAAATATAACATAAGAAAAATAATTATAAAATATGACTATATTCCATTTTGGTTGCTGAACAGCTATTAAGTTTTTTTTTTTATAAATAGAAAAATACCGTTATTTTTAGAATATGATAGTTATGACAAATGTATCTCAGACTTGGATAAAGATTATGACTCTTGCGATGGTACCCCTGATTGGATGGAAAATGACGATAGGCAAAGAGTTTGCAAGTAAACCTAATTTTGTTTTTAAAAATATAAATTCTAATATTAAAAGGTAAATTTCTGTTCGAAAAAAAAAATTTTTAAATTCGGCAACCATCAATCTCTGCCGTAGTTCTTCTTGCCCATCTTTGGAAATAGGAAAAAAGTTAAAAATTATGGGTTCATAGAAAAATTTGGAAATTCTTACAATTGCCATTTAAAACGCCGTATCGTTGTTAAAACCGATACGTTTTAAATTTAAAACTCTGCTATAAATAAGGCTGGTCATTTTTAGGACTTACAAAAAAATTATAGACTGTTACTACATCAAAACTGCTAAAGTATGTGGTATAAAGGCAGCTCTGATTCTTAAGGAATTAATGGTAGAAGTCATGGATTGTAGTTTGCCAACAAAATGTCATGTTGGATCAAATCCAAATGTAAAAGATGCCATGCCCGATAAATACGTGGCTAGTTTGAATACGGTAAGAAATTCAAACTCAAATTAATTAATTTATTCTGCTAAGGATCATATATTATATACATTATGATTTGAGGTTCGTCATATAAAATTAACTAATTTAGGAGGCAGTTTACTTTAAATTTCCGACTACTAACATTAAATAAATGTACGAGAAAAATCTAGAAGGTCAAACTTTTTTACGCAAATATGACATCGTTTAGGCATTCAAAAAATCTTTTAGTGTGTAAAATGCATTTTTTATAAGAAAGTCCTTTAGTTTTCTTCCAAATATTCCTCTTGTTATGAATTGTTTGATTTCTTCTGGTAGGTTATTAAAAATTTTGATGCAGGCATAGTGGGAAGATTTTTCATATCGTGTTGATTTGTGTCTAGGGAGTAGGGACTATAAGGCCATTAGCGTTTCTTGTAGGATAGTTGTGATTATTTCTGTTTTCTTGGAATTCGTTCTCGTTCTTGTATACATATGTGGAGCACTTAAGGATGTATATTGAAGTGACTGTGAGGATTTTGTGTTTTTTGTATATTTCTTTGCTTGTTTGTGTTGGTTTCAATCTAAAGATTAGCCTTATTGGACCTTTCTGTGCCTGAAATAGTTGGCTTATGTTGTTCTGTGCCTGAAATAGTTGGCTTATGTTGACTGCTTGTCCCCACAGTAAAATATTATAGATGAGATGAGAATATGCTAATGCGTAGTAAGATGTTATTTAAGTGGGGACAGGCGCTGTGTATTAGTAAGCTTGTGCCTATTTTGAGCATACATGATCCAGTTGAGGTTCCCTGGACAGTTTGGAATCAAGATATGTTTTCAGAAATTTGGAAGAGGATGCCGCCCGGTTTAATTGCATTTTTGGAGAAGTTTTGTAGAAATGAATGTGACCTGTTTTTTTCTCGTTTAGTATAGGTTGATTCGAAAAACACCATCTGTTACTTTACTGTTACTGAATATGATAAATTCGGTTGTAGTAAAAAAGCCCATTGGAACCACAAATCTTTTTTAAAAGATTTGTGATTGGAACCTAGACAATATATCTAAGCTTATTCTATGGACCTAATACTAAATGTAATGTTTTTTTAGGGACCATCAGTGATTGAAAACATTTTTATTCCAAACAAAATGCAACAGCCTCTTGTTGTATTACTATTCTATTTTGTATTTACCTAAGATACACAAAATTGTTTATATGTGATAATATAAAAAAAAGTATTAATACAATAGATTATTTTATTAAAATTATTTTTATTAAGGAAATAGGTACTTGCTTATATAAATACTATTTATATAGATACCCCATTAGGATTTTGAAAATAATTTTGGACAAATTAAAAAAAAACTTGTTTTATTTCAACACCAACTGAAAAAAGTTCCCAGAATTATGTATAAGATCTTTTCTGTGTTTTTTATAAAGATCTAAACAATCAGTGAGTGAGAATTAATACAAAGGCTCAAATTGCATTTACAATCTAAATATTGTAAATTTATGATCATACTTTGAAATTTTGAATGTGGTAAGCTAGGTATATTTGTTTGTTGCCAATGCTTATACTTGGAATGTTACTGTAGCTCTTAAATACAGCTAATGGTCGTCTGAGGAGCTTTTAAAAGATAAACCTAATGGCAAATAAAGAATTTGTAAATCTGGGTTTGCAAAGACATGTAGGTAAGCTAGTTAAATAGCCTAATAGATTTTTCATAAATTCATAAGTGTAAAATACAAATATGTAGTCTAAATTATTTTATCAAACCTATTTAACTTTCTTGCCACCGCCGAATCCTGAGAATCCCATAATACTCGCCAATTCAGAGGGCACTTCAGATTCCTCCAGCATTTCTTCAGCTTTCCGTTTTTCTTTTCTTTTCTCTCTTCTGTATTCTTTTAGCTTTTCTTCTTCCTCTGCTATCTCGGTCAAACGGGTCTTTGGAAAAATAATAATACATATTATTATTCATTATTTATTTAATCATTAATTTGCTTTAGTAACCAAAGAAAACCTTTAAATTTGCCCTGATCTATATATTATATGTTCATATTTTAAATTGGTTTTAATTATTTTATTGGTACCTCCAATGATCTGGTACCTATAGATGGCACATGTCATTCATAAACTCTTAAAATGTGTTTACATTGTTTGTAAGAGAGAGGCACAATCATTATATTCCGAATTCTCTCTTACTTGACACTTGCGACTCATCAGTCTTCCAAAAATATGACAAAACAGCAATTATTACACAAAACCGATAAACAAAAAAATTTCAGACCACTGTCAAAGAAACACCAAGCGGGATGTTCGATATTTGTCGATGTATTAGGCCTTAATTTTATTCATAAAATAATTATTTTGGCGTTGCCTCTCGATCTTGATTATATCTTTTACCTTTGGTTTCAGTTAAGGTTGAATTCTCAACGTCATTCAATCTATTGCCAACCTATAACCTATTTCGCGTTGATTTTTTGAGTTTATTATTTTAATAACTAACATTTAAAGAAAATCAATATCGTCGGTACATTATTTAGGTAGTATCTGATATATTACGAAAATATCAATTTATTTCATTGCTAATTTTGGGAGAATTGTATAGTGAAAGAACAATGAGTGACAATGACATAATAATGTTAAAAAAAATCTTACCCGATATTTTTCGCTATACAATTCTCCTAAAATAAGTTATGAAATTCCTTGATATTTATTAAATATGTCAATAATTACCTATAGAATATCAAGTCGATACTGATTTTATTTAAATTTTGTATAAAAGCTAGAAAACATGAATAAATCTACGCGAAATAGGTTATAGGTTGGCAAGCATGTTGATACTCCCACCTTAAGTTGTGATCTTAGAATAATTAGATTTGTGATTTGTTTTGTAATTCTAAACATTTTTTTTAATGCATTGCAAACATCTATGTTTTTCCATATAGATTTTAGATAGATTTTCTGCGGACATACCTAAAAGGAAAAGAATGAAACAACCACATCATAGCCTCGGACCAATGTTGTGGCTGTCACATCTTTGGGGGCGGACGAGGGCGGATCTTACTGCTGCGCTGCCATACTCCAGACTTTTTATAAGGTTTTAGACTCGGTTATAGACAAAGATTTAAATTTCCAACATCATGTTAATACTTTTAACACAGTAAGTTTGGCAAACAAATTGAAGGGGCGAAATTTGTATATTGATTTACTTTAGAATGGAATACTATTTTGTCAAGTCAATAGCTTCATTTTTGTTATTGTATTATCCATAGGTAGGTACCCAGATCATTAGGTAGGTACTTCCTATATTTCCTTTTTTGATAAAAACAGCATTAAAATTATTAAATTTAAATACCAGAATTTCAAACCTACTTGCAAATCATAATCCTTTTTCTTTTCTTCCATTTTTTTCTTGTTCAATTCAAATCGTTTTTTAACAGAGTCCAGTGAGCTCCTTTCAATCTTCATGGACATACCAAGGTTTCTCTGATGCTTCTTTCCATTTATGTGATCCAAAAAATTGATGGAATCTTTTACGACACAGTCACAAACATTGCAATAGTAACCCCCAGATTGTGAGGTTGGTGTGTTTTTATTGATAACTATACTCTTGCCTAGTTTTGAGTCCAAGTCGACCTAAAATGAATAAGATATATTATCACCTCAATAGCTGTAGTAATTCTTGGTTTTAAAGGTGAGTTTCTTTCCTACTTATAAACAGAAGTTGTAAAACAAATTCGTAGCTTTTTAAGAAGATGCAAGGATGCTAATGATTCTACTAGTTAAAAGATTGAAAAAATTTTAGGTCAATATCGAGGTTAATATTGAAAACACTTCTTTCTATGCCGGTAGTAAACCATTTCATAATTAATTTGTAGGGTATGATTATAGATGGTCAGTATGTCGTTTTACCTTATACTCTCGTGTTTTCAAGAGTTCCCTTTTAACTGGGGGCCCCTTTTTCTTGTTTTCAGCTTCATCCTTTAGTTCCTTTTCAGCGATTTTACGCTCCTGAGCAAGCTTTTCGTATTCTTCTCGATCCCATTTTCTTCTGTGGTCATCTGGACGCGACGACATTGTATTTTCAGTTTTCAGGAAAATCTCAAAAACGACGAAAATGAAAACAAATAGAATTATTATTATTAATATTAATGTTAAAGTGTGTCCAGTAGTCCAGTACTGTCACTGTCAAAGGTGACAGCAACAATCTGAAGTTAGACTCAGTTAGAGGCATATTCGCATATTTTTGACAAGTGGCGGAGTAGCATTAGCAACAAAATGAACCGCCGGAGTTCGCCTATTTTTTTAAAAAATGATTGGGAAAGAGATTTGTTTTGACAGCATGACAAGACGAAAAGCAGAAAAAACAGCTGATTGTCGATTGGATTGCCGATTTTTCAAAAATATAAAGTCATGGCAGGAGCTGTAGATGAATTAAGTAAGTGATTAATTAAAAAATAAACATAACTTAAATCAAATTTATTTCCATTTGTGTAAAAAATTAAAGGAAAATTGTGGTAGAAAAATTTACATCAATTTTTTTAGTGCTCTTGGAGAGGGTTTTCCTCAGACTGGGTTCTGCAGAAACGGATGAGCAACTGCAAAATGTATTGTGCAAGTTTTTACCTCCTGTGCTTCTTAAGCTCTCTTCTCAACAAGAAGGAGTGCGTAAAAAGGTAAGCTAATGTTCCTAGAAACTGCTTTTATAGTAATTTTTTAATGGCAATGTTGACTGTTGAGAGTCATAAACCTAAATTACCCTAATTTTTACAACCTATAAATAAACATTGTTTTCTAGGTGATGGAATTATTAATTCACGTAAATAAAAGAATAAAAACAAGACCTCTGGTTCAACTACCCGTGGAAGTATTGCTTACTCAATATCAAGATCCAGCAGCTACTTCGTTTGTAACTGTAAGTATGGCCTGTTCTTTATAAATATTTTAAACATTATTTTTCACATACTTACTTTTTAGAATTTCACAATAATCTACATAAAATCAGGGTTTCCCCGCCTCCCTATAGAAAAACAAGCTGAATTGGTCCCAACTGTTCTTAATGCATTGGAAAACAAACCAATATCTCATTTGGATGGTTTGTTACTATTAATAGTGCCATTGCTAGGAAAAGTTAAAGTTCCTACTGAACCAGATAAAGTTGTGAACTTGTTTGGATTAAATGAAAAACCACAGATCTCAAAGCATTTGCTGGATATTTTGTTGGATATGCTTTTATTACCATATAGGTAAGTTCTGGATAAATAAGTAAAATCTTTTGAAACAGTAAAAAGAGTTAGGTAGGAAGATTGTGGTGATGTTTCTATATAGTTCAAATAATTAGTTTGTTACTGACTAATTATATATTTTGTTATTTTTAGTGCTCTGTCTCCACAACATACTGATACAGAATCACAACCGGCAAACAATGTGTCTCTGCCTGTTCCAGCTGGGATGAGTGAGATATCCTATAAAAGAGTTACTGTTAATAATCCCATGAAGCCTGAAGAATTAGAAGAGGTAGGGTATGCAAATAAACATAAAAAGCTATGTGAAAAATTGGCCAATGTTCCTATGCTTAAATAAATTATTGGTACCTATGATATTATAATATTTTTTATTTTTAGATTAAGCTAGGAATCGTTAAATTTCTGGCCCATGGTGTATTCAAAAATGATGATGTTCTAATCCACCTAATAGTAGCCGCGTCAGATACACGATTTGGGGTAGCAAATTTAGCTGATATGGAACTCAAGAAGGTAGTAGGGTAAGCCGTTTACAGCATATGTTTAGAGGGCACTTAGAAGGAATCATATGCTAGAAAAAGGATCCCATTAATGGTGCTTTTATAAGGCCTAGATGAGGTTTAAATAGAAAATGTTTTCTAGTGGACAAATCCTCTTAAAATAGTAATATCTAGTTTTTTTCATTACTTAAGAAGGTTATGTTTTAGATCTGTGGATTGGAGTTCCCCCCACATCTCCCAACCCCTGTTTACCCTATTTCTTGGGACAAAACCTGCTAAACAAGATCAGAAAAAGATACCTGCTAATACCAGGATAAGACTAAAACTTCTAAATTATTTATGTAGGGTTACAGGCGCGGGATTTCTATTACCTGCCAGTATACAAGTTGTGTTTGATAGTTTGTACGGTGAAAACACTAACACTAGGTTAAAAACACTGGCTTTGAATTTTACTGGAAATTTGATAAGATAGTAAGTATTTTAATTTTTTTATAAGCCCCATTTTTTGCCTTTGGACAAAGTCTTCGTTCTGTGAGCTTTTTTGAAATGTATTTTCTTTTACCTACAATCACTTTGAATCGCCGGTGTAACTACTGTACAGAATTACATACCTAAAATTTTGCATCTGTAAGCAATGTAAAGTCATATGTTTCTGTTATAGTTCTGTTGGTGATTCAATCAACAAAGTAGCTCCGGTTTTGTTAGCTGGCCTGACGAAATTGATAAAGGAGGGCGAGGAGGTCCACCAAGGTCAAGCATATGTCACCATAGGTTTGCTGGCGCAAAAGTTTCCTCAGACAGTGTTTCACGATGTTGGATTGTTGGAATTGTATTTTAAAAATTTGGAGGAAGCAAATCCTGAATTAAAGATACAAGTCAGAGAAGGTTTGTGAGATTAACAATAATTTAGATTTATAGAGGGGGAAGTGAAACAGAATACAGGCCTGTTCATTAAAACAACCAAACTATAGTCTAGAAGCATACCGAAATGGCAGTTTTATTTTAATATCTTTGTCACAGAAAAAAAAAATGCCAAGTCAAGAATTTTTAAAAATAATAAATAATTACGATTTTTTTATTTCAAAGTAACAAATAGCTACAAGATAACTTGTACGGTGTACCTCTTCATTTTTTTTTTATCAATGTTGGTACTGTTGGACCTTGGAAGAAATGGTGATAAGAGGGTTCATATCCGAACTATTCAGTTGATGTTTTTTGTTGAGTGGCTCGGGAATAAGCTAATGTAGAAATGTACTGGTTGCCACAAGCCTTTTCTTTTGGATGGTGAGCTAATGATATAGGTAATATAATGTATGTTAATATAGCTTTATTAAAATTACACCCCAAAACGGAAAATGTATAATAATAATATATATCTTTATTCTCAACAAATTTAAAAAGTTCATTACAGAGAATATAACACCAAAAGTACAATATAAAATCACAAATAATAAAAATCATGTTTAGTAAAACTATCAATAACTCCATCGAAATTATTTAAAAATATATATATATTAACCATTTACAAAAAAAAATAATAATTTACGTTAAAGTTAGTTTAGTTTTAAAAAATATTTTTTTAGTTTTTTTTTTAAAAGTCCATAATTTTGATATTTCTTTAATTTTTTTCGGCAAACTGTTATAAATTGTTATTCCTTTATATAATATTGATCTTTGGCCAAAAGTACTCTTTACCATTGGTGTTTGAATATGATGATTTTGTGTGTGATGTGAATAATGTTGGTCGAAGGAAATATTATATTCGATTGTTTTTCTTTAATAATAGAGTGTATTAGAATGCATAGTTTCAATTTAGAAAGCTTTTCTAAATTTAAAAGTCCGTTTGGTTCATACAAACTTATAATTGGTTCTAAAAAAAGAAGTTTATGTATGCATTTAATTATTTTGTTTTGTAGTGTTTTTAATGGCTGAATTGTAGTTAAATTCGCTGATCCCCAAATTGAAATCATATCTGTAATTTTGAATAAACCAAAGAATAATATATATTTTTTAAATAGGTATTGTAATGATTAGGGTTGTGGATTTGACCGGTCAATTTGTTTTTGGTCAATTGACTGAAATAAATTAAAATTTAAAAATGCAGTGGATAAATCTAACTATACTTGCCAAATTTCTTATTTTGTATTTTGGAAAAAATAAATTTTTTATAACAAGTTTTGCTTGTTCTGAAAAGTCTATTGCCATACCTAAATTTTACACAGGGTGGTCAAATGGATAATATAGTTAGGTCCATCCAGGTACACATTCTATAAGTGTATATCTCAATAGTTGCTCCACAGTAGATACATTTCCCTTGTACTTTGATTTCTTCTCTTATTTCGGTAAAACAATTCCAAATGTTGGTTTTGGACTTCTCCAATCTCATCGTAAATGCGAGGTCGCGTCGTTAGTTCAGAAAAATGCAATGCAAGTGCAAACCCTAACTCTGGCAAATACGAAATGAAAATAAATATACTGAGAAGGAAATGTCTATGAAAATAGTATAAAAAGAGAATAACAATAACTTCTCTATTCCTTTCCTTCATTGTGATTGAATCCGTTCCGGGAACCACTAATAAACGAGGCCGACTATTGGGATTCCCAGAATCAGGTGTTATTGTTTTCTTAAATAACGGCGCTATAACGATACATTAAATATTATCCTGGGTGGTAGGAGGTAATCTGGACAGATCACAAATGCATAAATAATAAAATAAAATAAATATATTTTGACCGAATTTGACCGGTCAAATACATCATAGTCAATTGACGGTCAATTGACCATGACCAACTCTACTATTATATATAACTTTTAGCTTTAAACAAAACGCCATAATGAATCATATCGAGTTTTTAAAATTCTTTTGTATGGTTTTTAATTAGGGTTTGAAAACCTTTCTTTAAAGGCCTCTTTACCCATATAAGCTATGTCTTTGCGGACATTCAAATTATTTCATTGAATACCTACCTACTTTTCTGTAGAAGTATTTACTTGTTTTTTTTTTAAGTTGCAACAGAAATATTTTGACCTGCCTTTATATAGTTGGACTTGCTTCCAGAAACGCAACAAATAAAACTTGAAAAGCTAAACCAGGAGTTTATTATTCAATAAAATAGACAAAGTTGCTGCACTTATTATTTAATATGCATAAAAGAAAATCCGTGCAAATGTAAAACCAACATGAAATAAAAGCAAGCTGATTTCGTAAGGTCACGCTGACAGAGTTCATGCAGACCAGGCGAGATCTTCCTAGTTTTATTACTTTTATAAAGCACTATAACCTGCGTGCGTTGCTACGCCCATAATAATAAGGCGGGTTCACCATCGCGTCAACAAACATTTTATATTATTATTTATTAGTACCCGGCATGCGTTGCGCCACTTTTTTTTATGCCGACACCGTCCTCGGCCTGCACACAACAACTCACCAAATTTTCATCGTAATCGGATAAAAGGTATAGGAACGCATACGTTACATAAAGACAGACAACGTCAAAGTACCTTTATGAACGGGCTAGATATGCTGTCTAACTCACTTCTTTAAAGTTGAGACGGCTATGGTTAAAAAAATTTCAAATATGTACCATACTGTATTGCATTCATTTACTTACTTATTTTTCTTAGAATACTCTTTTTTTCTAGGCTTATTAAATCTGATTCTTGCCTACAAGTATGACATCTTTCCGAACGAGTCAGACCGAGATGGTCGATTGAATATACTTTTTGCCCTAATCAAGACAAAGATGAACTCGCAGGAATCTATGGTCAGATTTGCTAGCGTCAGGACACTGGCGACCATATTTCCTCTCGATCACGTCCCATCGAAATTTTTGTTATTAGAGGGGACAGGTGACAGGTACTTAATAATATTTTTTAAAACAATCTAGATACTTATTGTTAATTTTTTTTCCTTACATGCTGAATATTTTAGTAAAGACGACGTATCTCAAGAAGCATTTAAATCAATCTATGGGACGTCCCGCAAAAATGACATAGACCTTTCGAAAGATAGTACCAATAAGAAAGCCAAAGTGACAATGCCATCTTTCGAGGAGATCACAAAGTATGTTTACACTGAGGCTGAGACAAATATGGCGAATAAAAGTAAAGTTATTAATGTTGGCAATCATGCGTTACCGTTTACTATCAGAACATATATTGAGGTATGACAATGACAATTAAGAACATATTTATTCTTTTTCAAATCCTGCCCTGTTTTTCCAGTTTTTTAGATTTTTTTTTAATAGATTTTATTTCAAAATTTGTAATTTGTTTATTTTTTTAATAACAATATTATAAATTTATTTCAAAAACATGCTCCATTCAAAATAATTAAGAATCGTAGAAAGTCACATCCCTGGATTACTCACAATACTAATATATATCTTTATTCTCAACCAACTTAAAAAGTTCATTACAGAGAATATAATACCAAATATACAATATATAAAATCACAAATAATAAAAATAATGTTCAGTAACTATTAAAACTCCATCGAAATTATTTTTTTTTAAATATATTAGTATAATAATTTACAAAAAAAAAATACATAAGTACGTTAAAGTTAGTTTAGTTTTAAAAAATATTTTTTAGTTTTTTTTTAAATCCATAATTTTGATATTTCTTTAATTTTTTTCGGCAAACTGTTGAAAATTGTTATTCCTTTGTATAATATTGATCTTTGGCCAAAAGTACTTTATACCATATAGATGTTTGAATATGATGATTTTGTCTCGTAATGTGAATATTATATTCAATTGTTTTTCGTTAATAATGATAGAGTGTATTAGAATGCATAGTTTTAATTTATAAAGCTTTTCTAAATTTAAATATCCGTTTGGATCATACAATTTTATAGGTGGTTCTAAAAAAGGAAGTTTATGTATGCATTTAATTATTTTGTTTTGTAGTTTTTTTTTATGGCTAAATTGTAGTTAAATTCGCTAATACCCAAATTGAAATCATATACTGTAATTTTGAATATATTTTTAAATATTTCAATGATATTATTATATAATTTTTAGCTTTAAACAAAATGCCAATTATTGGTGAAATGTCACTTCTTAAATATTCAATATGTTTTTTCCAACTTAAATTTTCATCGATAGTATATAAACCTAAAAATTTAATTGTATTAGTATATTTAATTAAATGATTATTGAAAGACAGTGAACGTTATTATTTTTTAATTTTGATTTACTTATAAACATAAAAGACGATGTATTAAAACTTAATGATAATTTATTAGGTTGAAGCCATTTACATATTATATTTGGGTCGTGGTTAATGTTATTATGAATTTGAGCATAGTCTTCATAAAAATACACAATAGTAGTATCATCAGCAACAATTTTATTTTACCTTTTAAATTTAATTTTGCTGTAGAATTAATGTAGATTAAAAAAAAGTACGTCCTAATATACAATCTGAAAAAATGAAAAATAACTAAGCTATTCAGCTTTTAAGAGTCATTTTAAAAAAACATTATCTTAGAGTCGGATTGGAAGGACTACCTTCCCTACCTAATCCCATCCTTTGTGCCAACTAGTGTGTTACTGTCCCTAATAGTTATTTTTAGTTATATAAATATCTGTATTGTTATTAATATTATTATATCTTTCTCTTAGCCATGCATTTTTTTTTCTAGATTTTAATGTACCTACGTTTATGTCTTATAAGGAATCTCGAAGTACCGTTAACAAGAGATATTCTAAAACATCCATGCGAATATACACCAACAATAGGCAAATACTTGCAGGAATTGTATGACAAGTATGGTAAAAAGGATAACATTCTAGTGAAGTATGGATCTTTAGTTAGACGACTGTTAATAGCGAATCCAGGTGAGATATTTCTTTTATTCTACCTATTATTCTAACGAATTCTCATTATTTACGGCTGTTTCTTTCAGCAATTGAAACCTTGTGTTGTATGATCGAGATCATCGGTGCCGTACCAGATCTGCAAACGTTACTTTCCGATGATAAAAACTGGATACGCGATCAATTAAATAACTCCAAAGAAGAGGTCAGAGAACACAGCGCCATCTTGTACTCTTTGGTATTGACGAACCAATCAAATGATGAAGATTTTGATATTGCCATAAAATATTTGTCAGGTAAAAACATAATTATTCATAAACGTCCTTTTACGCCTAGCTTACAACTCACAGTTTAAAGGAGGACATTCTATCATATGACAAGTTCATGAACACTTACTTGTAAAATAATAATAATAATAATAATAATAATAATAATAATAATAATAAGTTTATTTAAAATTTAATAATATAATAAATATATTTATGTTGTCTTCTATAAACTTATTTTTCAATCCCCTGAAGCTGAGCTTGTTAGGGGCAAATCTTATTTTTTGTTTTAGTATGTAAAATCATAAATCATAAATATGCATTAAAAATCCAGTTTTAAAGTAAAAATGTTAATCTATAGTATAAACGCATTTTTTTTTGAAGAAATATATTACCTATAATAAAATGATTAATTTATAATTTTTAGGTAAAAAATATTACCTACTTATGTAAATTATTCAGAACAATATTGTAGTTAATTAAAACATTTCTAAAAATATTTTTAAATTGTCTGTTTTTAATATCCATGTTTTTATTTCGACTTTACATTTTTTTAATGAAATCAATTTTTTAATTTTTGTTGGTAAATAATCGTTTAAATAAAAACATAAATATTTGAAATTTTTTTGGCCTGACTTATTTATCTTAGGTTTTATGGTTTTTTCATTTTTATGACGTGTATTATGATTATGGTTTTTAAATTGTATAATGTTTTTATTTTTAATTACCTATATACTTATATTAAGATGTTATAAATGTAAAGTGGTCTTATATTCAACTTTTTTGTTTCTGAATATAATTCTTTTGAAGGATAAAGATAATCTTTATTGAATATAATTTTTAGAAACCTTTTTTGTAATATTCCTAATTTTTTAACTGTTAAAGTTCTATTTATTCCTCCCCAACCTAAAATTCCATAATTTAAATAAGTTTTAACTAACTCGTAAACTCTAAATGAGTTTTAACTAACTTGTAAACTCGTAATATAATAATTCCATATGTCTTACATTTAAAATTTTTTTAATGTTTTTAAAAATCGGTAGTAAACTTCTTAATTTTTTAATTAAGTATTGTAAGTGAAAATTCCAATTTAATTTACTGTCAAAAATAATTCCTAAATATTTTATTATATTAACTTTAAAAATTTGAATATCTTCATTTATTTAAATACTATTCATATTTCGTAGTAGGCTATTTAGGTTTAAAGTAAAAGGAATATAATTTGTTTTATTAAAATTAATTGTTATCAAACCAATTTTTTATAATTTTAAAATCTTTTTTAATTTTATTATTTAAGTTGTCCCAATTTGTATCGGTATAAAAAATTGTAGTATCATCTGCAAAACTATGAATTTGTCCATCGCAATTTATACTAAATAATAATAATAATAATAATAATAATAATAATAATAACACAACGTTTCGGTTAGTTAGTATCTCTAACCGTTTTCAAGTGTAAACTCCTAAAAGTTCCGTTTACATATTTTAGTTGTAATTTTTAAATAGTATTGTCTTTATTATTTGATCTCAACAATCTGTGTGTTTTTACCTTAGGACAAACTGCTAACAAAAACTTGGAAGCTCAACACGGGGCTTTGTTGGGAATCGGGACCTGCCTTGAAACTTACATTTCAAGAAAAAAACTGGAAAAAAACAAGTTTGAAAAAAATGATTTGGTGAAAAACAGTATTAATACTTTGGGTATGTAACGATAAAAAGGCCAAAGACCTTTTAAAGTAAAAACCCCAGTAGCACACCAATATTGGTAAAATATTATATATACATATTGGTCCAACAAAGAAAAGGCGAGATTTGGTTTTATTGGTACAATATATGTTTTTCATATTTATACTATAATGAAAATAAATATTACTATACTTTTGGATAGCTTTTTTCTTTATCTATTTGAACATAAGTTGATCTATTTTTCAGATAATTTTTAATTAATTCTAATTGCTTTCCTCTGAATCCAATATTTTCAAACTATTTTAACAGTAAATTATGGCTAACTGTATCAAAGGCTTTTGCTAAATCTAGAAAAATACTAATACAAGGTTTTTTATTATATAGTGCATCATATATTTGTTATGTTAGATAGCAAATAGCGTTTTTTGTTGTTTTGAAACCCAAACTGTGAAATGAAAATGAAACATTGGGTCTACAGTATTTGGTTGTTACTTATTTTTAATGTAATTACGAAATCATTTATTTTTACTGTCACTATTATTTTAGTACCATTTATGAAGCATCAAAACCCCCTTCTTATAAGCGCCGCCTGTACTAGTATAGGTTTAATGGGTCGGGTGGTAAGTCTTCCATTGGAGGACGGCAAACCCATGAAAAATGGCAGCCCAGATGCTAAACGGCCGGCGATAGATGGCGTTACAAAACTAGAATTGGTGGAAATGTTGTTGGATATTATGAATAATGGGAAATTATCTGCAAAGGTATATTTTTAGAGTGTTTGCGTATAAAAATAATTTTTGCTAATTAGCTGTTTACAGCTGCTCTCATAAATAAGGGTTAAACAAGTTTGATACAACATTTTTGCTTCAGATTGACCTTTTTATTCTGGGATATTATGTAGTTCCCTTGCATAATGCGACCAACGTATATAATATAATAAGTTTATTTAAAATTTAATAATATAATAAATATGTTTATGTTGTCTTCTACAAACTTATTCTTGAATCCCCTGAAGCTGAGCTTGTTAGGGGCAAATCTTATTTTAAATCATAAACATGCATTAAAAATCAAGTTTTAAAGTAAAAATAATGTTAATTTATAGTAAAATCGCAGTTTTTTTTGAAGAAATATATTACCTACCTATAATAAAATTATTAGTTTAAAATTATATTTTAAGTAAAAAATATTACTTGTATAAATTATTCAGAACAATATTAATTAATTATTAAAGCACTTCTAAAAATATTTTTAAATGGTCTGTTTTTAATATCCATGTTTTTATTTCGACTTTAAATTTGAAATCAATTTTTTAATTTTTGGTAAATAATCGTTTAAATAAAAACATAAATATTAGACATTTTTTTGCCCTATGGACTTATTTATTTTAGGTTTTATGGTTATTTCATTTTTATGACGTGTATTATGAATATGGTTTTTAAATTGTATAAGGTTTTTATTTTTAAATATATACCTATATCAAGATTTTATAAATGTAAAGGTGTCTTATGTTTAACTTTTTTGTTTCTGAATATAATTCTTTTGAAATCTTTATTGAATATAATTTTTGGAAACTTTTTTTGTAATATTTCTAATTTTTTAACTAAAGTTATATTTATTCCTCCCCAACCTAAAATTCCGTAATTTAAATAAGTTTTAACTAATGCGTAATATAATATTTCCATGTCTTACATTTTAAAATTTTTTAATGTTTTTAAAAATCGGTAGTAAACTTCTTAATTTTTTAATTAAGTCTAAGTAAAAATTCCAATTTAATTTACTGGCAAAAATAATTCCTAAATATTTAATTTTATTAACTTTAAAAATTTGAATGTCTTCATTTATTTGAATACTATTCATATTTCGTTTTAGGTTATTTAGGTTTAAAGTAAAAGGAATACAATTTGTTTTATTAAAATTAATTGTTAACAAATTATTGTTATCAAACCAATTTTTTATAATTTTAAAATCTTTTTTAATTTTATTATTTAAGTTTTCCCAATTTCTATCGATATAAAAAAATTTAGTATCATCTGCAAAACTATGAATTTGTCCATCGCAATTTATACTAAATAAGTCGTTAATATAAAAAAAAAATATTAAAAAATAATGGTTTTAAAATTGTTCCTTGAGGAACACCATACTTAAATACTTTTGGATAGTTTTTTTTCTTTATCTATTTGAACATAAGTTGGTCTATTTTTCAGATAATTTTTCATTAATTCTAATTGCTTTCTTCTGAATCCAATATTTTAAAACTTTTTAAACAGTAAATTATGGCTAACTGTATCAAAGGCTTTTGCTAAATCTAGAAAAATACTAATACAAGGTTTTTTATTATTTAGTGCATCATATATTTGTTCTGTTAAATAGCAAATAGCGTTTTGAAATTATATATAAATATATAATATATAAATATAAATTTTAGGTTAGAGAAAAAGCAGCTAGAGCCCTCGGACTATTCTGTGTTGGTGAGAAATTTGTTCACACCAAAGAAGTCATTCAAGGACTGTTGAATACGGCGAAGGAAGTAAGTTTAAATTAACTAGTTTTATGTTGCTTTACACTTAAAGCATTTTATAAACGCTTTCGTAATTTAAAAATACATTTTTTTATAGACTAAAGATGTAGAAGTTCACTTTACAATAGGAGAATCTCTAGTAATGTGCTGTCAAAGCATATGGTCGCCAGAAGCGAGAAACGCTTGGAAAGTGTTGCCGAATGATTACGCTCCCAACATTACAGAGCCCATGCCAGATGACAACTTGGATTGGTTGCTGGGGGAGTTGTTGAAGTTAGCTGGCCATTCACATCCTAATTCGAAACAGGCGTCTTGTATATGGTTGCTGGCAGTTATTAAAGGTACCTACAAATAATCTCGCCTGTCTAATTATTTTTCCTTTTTAATAATAATACTGTCTAATTTACAGCCAATTTGCGACTGTAATATAAAAGGCAGTTTTTTGTCCTCTTAATGCGTAAGATTTTTGAGTTGTGATTTTTTCAGCAAGAGCGTGCTGAAGTAGTCGTTTCTAAATAATGTACAGAGCTAGATATTACATTCCTTTGAAATACTTAACAAATATATTTTTTTCATTATTATAGTCAAAATTACAATACTTAGCTTCTGTATGGGGATCTGCTGGTTTATCAAACTTAAAACCATTATGAAATATGCAAAATAAAGTTATTAAATGCACACACAAATTACCACATTTAGAACCAACTGTTAATCTATATTGTCGCGTATCAAAATGGTAGGCGACTGGGTTGTGTAGCTTAGATGGTTTTCATTTAGACTTATTATTTACTGTACCCTTAAGGTGTACGATTTAATCACTGAAACACTAAGGATTTTTTTAAGAATTTTATTTGATGAACAGCAATGCAATGAGGTAATGAAAAATTACAATAAGTGTTGAGAATAAAATACAAATTAAATAGTTTTCTTATAAGAAGAGAGATTGCCTTTTTTTACTCACTTTAGGAAGGTGTTATTCCAGTAAGTTTAAAGAAACAATCTCCACTTAATAGATAACTCTGACAAAAACAAGAATTATACAAATTTTGTACAATAAACAATTATTAGTTAAGTTACTCAAGGAAGACTTACGCAATTGCAGCAAATTATACTGGTTCTGGTGCAGAACTCTTCATGACTTCCACAATTATTAAATTTAATCTTGACTTTAAACTGACTAGACAAACGGGCAGAGGTTACCCTTACACTTGAATAATTGGTACAACTCCCTGAGTAATTAATCTTTCGATTTTTCGTACAGTTTCGCAACCCTTATCAACTGGAAGAAGGTATTCCGTTTTGTTATGTCAGCAATAATTTTGCATGTTAATAAAAAAGGGGATTTCTCTGGATGTACTATTAGAAATGGAACCCTTTATTCCAACCAATTACAAACAATTATTTCTTATCAACATTCGTCTACTGATTCCTCCTACGAAACTAGAAATGTCCTTGTTCTATACACTATCTTTCCACTACACCTTTTCTTATCAAGCACACCCATTAAGAGTCTTAGCACCACAGCGAAGTATGAGATGAATAATCCATCCTTAAGGATACCAATCCATATCCGACAATATAGACCGAAGGGGTATTTATACGTTCAAAACATTTATAAATTAAAAAATTTTATTCTAATTCACTCTAGTTTTTTAAAAGAAAAAGAGTCAAACATAACACTTCAGAAAAATAAGACATTACATGATCATAATACCAGACGTTGTATAAATTATCAAACTATACCAGTAAAAAGTAATTTCGGAAAAAAATCGCTTTTATATGACGGAATAATAAAATATAACAATCTTCCAAAAAATATCAGAAAAATTAAAAATCATGATGAGGGATTATTGTTGGTTTCTTATAAGAGAAAGCTATCAGGAATATTATTAAAAGCCAGTATTTGCAAAAAGTTATGTGCAAAAGACACTACTATCATTATATTTTCATGTGTATTTTTGTTAATAAATATTGTGTCCTTAAAATATTTTTTTTTCTTGGTTTGAACTTTTATTATTATTTTATTCTCAACCAACTTAAAAAGTTCATCACAGAGAATATAACACCAAATATACAATATATAAAATCACAAATAATAAAAATTATGATTTAGTAACTATTATTAATTCTATTGAAATTATAAAAAAAAACTTATATAATATATAATAACCATTTACAAAAAAATATATAATACGTTAAAGTTAGTTTAGTTTTAAAAAATATTTTTTAGTTTTTTTTTAAATTCCATAATTTTGATATTTCTTTATTTTTTATTTTAACTGTTGTAAATTGTTATTCCTTTATATAATATTGATTTTTGGCCAAAAGTACTCTTTACCATAGGTGTTTGAATATGATGGTTTTGTCTCGTGTTGTGAATAATGTTGGTCGGATGAAATATATTCGATTGTTGTTTTTTTTTTGATAATAATAGAGTATATTAGAATACATAGTTTTAATTTATAAACCTTTTCTAAATTTTAATATCCGTTTGGTTCATACAAATTTATAGTTGGTTCTAAAAAGATCCCCAAATTAAAATCATATACTGTATAAATACCATATAAAAATTTTTGTATAAAATGAAAAGAAACTAAATCGATAACTCGATAACTCAAAATCTATACGTGGTGAAAAATGTTGGTTGTTGAATGCTCAATCAGGATGCTTTAAGCTCCCCTGTACAGTTATTATAACATCAGTTTTTTTTGTATTTGTTGAGCAGTGTAATTTATATTTCAGGGTGTGGCGAGAGGGATCCTATTACAAGAAGATTACAAGTTCTTCAGAATACCTTCATGGATCTTCTTTGCGAAAACAATGGTAAGGCAGTACATTTTGACTTTTTGTCCTTATAGCATATTGGTTATTTTTTAATTGTGTCTCTGCCTTTACAGTTTATTATCGCCATACCTGAATGTTTTATTTTTAATTATAGATATTGTACAAGACGCCGCTTCTAAAGGTTTATGTGTTGTATACGACACATACAAATCTGAAGAACTACTGGCTGCTTTAGTAAAACAATTGACATCTGGTGCTAGGCACGTCGCACAAGTGACCAGCGACACAAAGTTGTTTGAGGAGGGGCAATTGGGAAAAGCACCTACCGGGTAGGTAAACCTTTTTTCCTCGTTGTCACCTCTATCATCGTAAAAAATTTTAATATTAGGTTACAGCAAAACCAAAAAGTTTCTATAATCCTTATTTTAGGGGAAACTTGACAACATACAAAGAACTATGTTCTCTAGCCTCAGATCTGAATAAACCCGACCTCATCTATCAGTTCATGCAATTGGCCAATCACAACGCGATGTGGAATTCGAAGAAAGGGGCTGCTTTCGGCTTTTCTACCATCGCGGAAAGATGTGGAGAGGATCTGAAAGCTCATTTACCTGATATTATTCCAAAGTTATACAGGTAAGTTATCATGCTCGTTTTAGAAACGTCTGTGCTGTATGATTTTTATATTGTCCAAAATAACAAATATTTTCTTACAAATAGAGGTATTAAGTTAAAAAATTACTTTAGTAATGGAAAGCAGTTTGTTCAAATTGAAAATGTTAAAACATAACTTGTGTTGTTCCGCAAGGATCAACCTTAGGACCTACTTTTTTTAAAATCTACATTAATTCTATAGCAAAATTAAATTTAAAAGGTAAAATAAAATTGTTGGCGATGATACTACTATTGTATATTTTCATGAAGACTATGCTCAAATTAATAATAACATTAACCACGACCTAAATATAATATGTAAATGACTTGAAATTAATAAATTATCATTAAATTTTAATAAAACCATATTTTATGTTCATAAGTAAATCAAAATTAAAAAATAATAATATTTCTTCACTGTCTTTCAATAATCATTTAATTAAATATACTAATACAATTAAATTTTTAGGTTTATATATTCATGAAAATTTAAGTTGGAAAAAACATATTGAATATTTAAGAAGTTACGTCTTGAGTAATAGATGTGTTTTGGACTTCCATCGCCTTTAGTTTTTTCATACGAGGCTCGTAGCTTTGTAACTTGTTTAGTATTCACCTGAAGACGACTGGAGATACTTACCAGTTGAAACGTTGTGATATGAAAAACTAAAGGCAATGGAAGTCCAAAACACATTTATTACTCAAGATACATCATTGTCTACAACCTTCAAACAAACACAAGTTACATCTTACCAATAATTGGCATTTTATTTAAAGCTAAAAATTATATATCGTTAAAATATTTTAAAAATATATATTATTCTTTGGTTTATTCAAAATTACAGTATATGATTTCAATTTGGGGATCAGGAAATTTAACTACAATTCAGCCTTAAAAAAAACTACAAAACAAAATAATTAAATGCATACATAAACTTCCTTTTTTAGAACCGACTATAAATTTGAATGAACCAAATGGATATTTAAATTTAGAAAAAATTTATAAATTAAAACTCTGCATTCTAATACACTCTATTATTATTAAAGAAAAACAATCGAATATAATATTTTCTTCGACCAATATAATTCACATCACGAGACAAAATCATCATATTCAAACACCGATGGTAAAGAGTACTTTTGGCCAAAAATCAATATTATATAAAGGAATAAAAATTTACAGCAGTTTGCCGAAAAAAATAAAGAAATATCGAAGTTATGGACTTTTAAAAAAACACTAAAAAAATATTTTTTAAAACTGAACTAATTATAACCTATTATATATTAATATTTTTTTTTGTAAATGGTTTATTATATATATTTTTTTTTTTGAATAATTTCGATGGAGTTAATAACAGTTACTAAACATGATTTTTATTATTTGTGAATTTATATATTGTATATTTGGTGTTATATTATCTGTAATAAACTTTTTTAAGTTGGTTGAGAATAATAAATAAAAGTAAGTAAGTTTTACTATTTTTCTAGGTATCAATATGACCCGACACCAAATATACAAGCTTCGATGGCGAATATATGGAGGGTCTTGGTATCTGAACCTCAAAAAATGGTATGTAGCAATTTTCTACGGTTTTAGTTTGTAAAATTTTGAAATATTTACCGAGAAAATAATTAAACAAGATACACTCCAAAATAAACACCCGCGAAATCAGCTATCTGCGTCACAAACAAATCGACTAGTAGCAGTGATTAAGGTTGAAGGTCGACCCTCCGACATCTACCCGAATGATGCCTCCAATCTGTCTCTTCTTTTCTATTTAACTTCGAAGCAAGGATACTATCATAGTCGGTGGCGGCTTGCAAAAAAACAAATTTCGCGTATTTCGGGCATTTCAAACTGTATATACATTATATAACATTAAAATTGAACAAAAAGTTCTATTGCCGAAGTTGGTGAGAGAATCTCAGTGTCTCCGTAGCGCAATTGGTTAGAGCGTTCTACTGGTAATCGAGAGGTTCTGGGTTCGAATCCCGGCGGAGGTGAAAAACTTTTTGCTTTGTCTGCACGCCGATTAACATTTTTCGTTAAAGGTAAATGTCTATGGTTGAGAACGATCCGAAATAATCACTGTTCCCCACTACCGTCAGAGCGATCCCAAGTGAATCAGGGAAACTGCAGGATCACTAAGATCAGATCAGTTTTGTTGTGTTTTTGGCTTTTGTTTGCGTTATGTTTTTTTTAAAGTTATAGTTCCATTCTGTCCCTGTTTTTTTAGATTTTCGTCGGGTATTTATAAGTATTCATTGATTATGTCTTGTTTCAAGAAAATTAACTGTGATGTAGAAATAGAAATTGATTGATCGTCTTTTTAATTGTCTCTATGAACGGTTTTTTACTCTAGGAAGATTTTTATTATTGGTATGATCAATATCGGTTGTCTTGAATCAACTTATTTTTAACGATAGAATTCTGTCATCAAATGTACACGTGTTTCCCGGACACCTTGTATAAAAGAAATATGTTTAATGATTTTCAGCTGGATCAATACTACAATGAGATACTAAGGGATCTTTTAGACAATTTGAATTCGTCTCAGTATCGCGTAAGGCAGTCTTGTTGTTTGGCGCTTCAAGATTTTCTGAAGGGATCGTCTAATAGATCCATACACGATGCAGGTATGTTTCCACACATTTAACGTTTATATTATTTAAAAAAAAGGTTGATTTGCTTCAGTTTTGTTAAACGCAGAACTGTCTTTGGAGTGTTTTTTTTTTACGTAATATAAGTATTGCAAATTTGATTTTTACAGTCGATCATATGGATGAAATTTGGAGTAAGTTATTTAGAGTTATGGATGATCACCACGAAGCCACGCGATTGACTGCCAATAAAACTACTAGAATTTTAAGTAAGGTAAGTTGAATATAGTATATAGTATTAGATAAGAATGTAATGGCCGCCGTTAATATGTCAAAACATATTTGCCAACCTTTAATTTACCTTTCAAAATGCCTTTATTTCAAACTAACTTTTACATTTCATTACATGGAAAGTGATAACATAATATAGAAAATAACCATTAAAAAGATAACAATAAAAAAAATGGAAGTTAATCCAATTTAATTCATTAATAAAATCAATTTAAAAAAAAATAGTATAAATAATTTAATTTAGTAAATATCTCTTTAATTGTTTTTTAAAAGTTGCCAATTTTTTAATTTTTCTGATATTTTTTGGAAGATTGTTATATTTTAATATTCCGTTATATAAAAGCGATTTTTTTCCGAAATTACTTTTTACTGGTATAGTTTAATCATTTTTTATACAACGTCTGGTGTTATGATCATCTTTTAAAATAATAGAGTGAATTAGAATACAAATTTTTAATTTATAAATGTTTTGAACGTGTAAATACCCTTTCGGTCTATATAGATTAACAGTTGGTTTTAAATGTGATAATTTGTGTATACATTTAATAACTTTATTTTGCAATTTTTGTAATGATTTTAAGTTTGATAAACAAGCAGATCCCCATGCAGAAGCTAAGTATTGTAATTTTGAATATATTAATGAAAAATATATATTTTTCTCAAGTATTTCAAAGGAATGAAATATCTAGCTCTGTACAAAACAGATACCAAAGGAGATATCGAGTTGATAATATACTGGATATGGCATTTCCAATTTAAATTTTCGTCTAAAACTAATCCTAAAAATTTTGTCGTTTTTGAATACTGAATATTTTTTCATTATTAAATGTTAAGGGGTTAATGATGGAATTTATTTTATTTTCAGTTATAAACATAAAAGAAGATTTTGTAAAATTTAACGTAAGTTTATTTAATTGAAGCCAAGAAAGAAGTATTTTTAAATTAAATGTTAAGGGGTTAATGATGGAATTTATTTTATTTTCAGTTATAAACATAAAAGAAGATTTTGTAAAATTTAACGTAAGTTTATTTAATTGAAGCCAAGAAAGAAGTATTTTTAAATCATTATCAATATCAAAATACATTTCTGCAAGAGTTTCAGCAAAATAAATAATTGTTGTATCATCTGCAAATAGCTTTATATTGCCATTTAAGTTTAATTTGGAAACTGAATTAATGTAAATTAAGAATAATAACGGACCTAATATTGATTCTTGGGGAACTCCACATATTATTTCTTTTTCCGAACTTTTTCTTTCCCCAATTTGAACAAATTGTTTACGATAGCTTCAATAACTTTGAAGTAGTTTGTGTGTTTTTCCCCTTATCCCAAAACTGTATAATTTTCTTAATAAAATATCATGGTTTACGGTGTCAAAATCCTTAATTCGGAAAACACCTCGTTAACACCGACAATCGTTGCATTGATTGATAAGAGATGGATATATAGATGGCCATATATTTACATGTACAGGACAAAGATGCATATTCTCAATGATCTGCTAGATCATCTAACCCTTTCAGTCGCAATAGCGTCAGCAGGTGAAACATGTGCTACGCCTTAAAGAGAACGCCTTGTAGGTAGGCACATTTTTTACGCCTTTGCATGGGCATATCTCTCCCGTCTGTATTATTTATTCATTCATTCGATAACTTCGGAAACTCGCAGAGCCGTCACATTCCAATTTTGATTTGTAAGGTTTCAATCATAGTTTGTTTTTAAGGAATATTTATGAGATATTTAGGTAGTACTTTGTGTTTGAAAAACAATCGAATATAATATTTCCTTCGACCAACATTATTCACATCACGAGACAAAATCATCATATTCAAACACCTATGGTAAAAAGTACTTCTGGCCAAAGATCAATATTATATAAAGGAATAACAATTTACAACAGTTTGCCGAAAAAAATGTAAGAAATATCAAAATTATGGACTTAAAAAAAACTAAAAAAATAATGTATATTATTATTTTTTTTTTGTAAATGGTTAATATAAATATATTTTTATATTATATTTATAATAACAGAGTGTATAGTTAAGTTGGACACAGAGACAGTCAACTTTTTTTTATTTTAGTTATGTATTAGAGGCTGTGATATTTCTCAAGGAAAAGCAGGTGTTAAGATGGTAGAAGCCATTTTGCCGCCGATTTTAAATACTGGAATCACTCATAGCGTTGCTGAAATACGTCTGATAAGGTATGTATTGTATTTACATGGTACAACGACGATACGAATTGATAGACAAATCATTTCTTTTATTCAGTCATTATTAGAAAAAGGTTGTTATTCTGTTAATGAATGCGACTTCTCCTAACGCATCTTCAATTTGATTTTATAAAAATTGACAAATACTGTTGTACGGATGATATTTATACTTATGTGCTACTGAAGTATTCTTTCACATAATAAAGTCTATCCCTCTTTCAAAAAAGCAGTTTTCTAACTAAAATGTACTAGATATAGTCCGACTCCGACTCTACATATTACCATTACTTTAGCCTTCAAACTATATCAGAACTGGTTTCCTCCGCTGGTAAGCAGCTGAAACCTTTCTTACCGAAGCTCATACCAGCGCTGCTGCAAGCGACCGGAGAATTGGAATCTGCAAAACTATCGTACCTAAGTACTATGATGGGCGCCCAATCACAAGCTCAGGAAGCTATAGATAGTGCTCGGGCTTCAATAGCTAAGTCTCATTTTACTACGGAAACTGTATCTAAAGTAAGTCACATTAAATATGGTCAATTTTTGTTCGTATACTTACACAATGTACAAATCGATTTTAGAGCTTGCAATACGCAGACGCCACTATCCTAGAAGAGCTAGTGCCTAAAATCGTCGACCTGATGAAAGGATCCGTTGGTTTGGGTACCAGGGTAGCCTGCGCCCATTTCATAACCATGTTAGTGGTACAGTTGGGAAAAGACGTACAACCATATTCGGGAAAGTTCCTAGCTGCTCTGGTCAACGGGTTAACTGATAGGAATTCGGCTGTGAGGAAGCACTATGCTACAGCCATAGGACACGTGGTTTCTACAGCCAAAGAATCCAGCCTGGAGAAGTTGTTTGCGAAGTTACAGTTGTGGTATTTCGAGAGGGAAGGTAAGACTGGAACTGATGCTGAAACACATAACACATCACTGTATCTTAAAGTGAATTAATTATTTTATTTTGACATTATATGCTGATGTTTTTGTAGATGACTCAATAAGATCTGCCTGCGCACACACTATACAATCAATAGGAATTCATAATCAAGAAATTTTGAAATCTCATTCCGAGGTTATATTGCCTTTGGTGTTTTTCGCAATGCACGCAGAAAAAACGCCCGAGACCCAGCACACCTTGGACATATGGACTGAAATTTGGTCGGAACAAAGTCCTGGTAAGGAATATACAGAGCGTTATGGCGATTGCTTGTTATTTTTAAATAGGTGACTCCTTGGGTGTCCCATACTTTTTTTTTAATGCGACAATCTAAAAAGATGGGTAAGGACCATATATCTGGTGCGCAAACAAAAGTTACGCGTACTGGTACAGTATTCATCTGAAGACGACTGGAGATACTTACCAGTTGAAACGTTGTGATTTAAAACAAATAAAGACAATGGAAGTCCAAAACTCTTTCATCATTCATAATGTTTCCATATGTCTTACATTTCAAATTTTTTTAATGTTTTTAAAAATCGGTAGTAAGCTTCTTATTTTTTTAAATAAGTATTCTAAGTGAAAATTCCAATTTAATTTACTGTCAAAAATAATTCCTAAATATTTTATTAACTTTAAAAATTTGAATGTCTTAATTTATTTGAATACTATTCATATTTCGTGGTAGGTTATTTAGGTTTAAAATAAAAGGAATATAATTTGTTTTATTAAAATTAATTGTTAACAAATTGTTATCAAACCAATTTTTTATAATAATTTTAAAATCTTTTTTAATTTCATTATTTAAGTTGTCCCAATTTGTATCGGTATAAAAAATTGTAGTGTCATCTGCAAAACTATATAAAAAATATAATTTTGATTTTATAGGTACTGAGACTGGAATCAGGCAGAACATTGAACAGATTTGTGATATGCTTCAAAAGGCCCTTGAGTCGCCATCGTGGACCATTAAAGCACAAGTAAGTATACTGTACTAGATTTTTTTTACTTTAGCCCCAACCAACTTTACAAGTTTATTACAGGGATAAATAGGTATATAAAAATAACTAACAATTTATCATTACTCTAACTTAGTAGGTATATAAAAAAAGACAGTTAAAAAATGTTCGTTTTGTATAAACGTTTGATTAACTCATTAAGAGGAAGTAACCCCTTTTACCACAATGAAAATTGCCGAACGTTTTGCTGGTCAAACGAAAAGAAAAAATAAAAATTGGTATTTAGAAAATAAATTCTACTTTAAATACCCCATCCAAAAAAGTAAATGATGATCGAAAATATTCCCAAAATTTTTTTTAGAAATTTTTTTTTATTTTTAGTAATTTTGTAATATCTTAAACAATTCTTTATTGGTCAAAAGCAAAATGACTTTCCCGGGTGTAGAATGTTGTACCAAACAATTTTTCTTAAAGCCATTTTTCAATATCGGCCTTACTTTTTTCTCAAAAACTTTGGGCGCGTAAAGTGAATTTGAGCGTGTAAAGTGGGTTTACGCGCCCAAAGTTTTTGAGAAAAAAGTAAGGCCGATATTGAAAAATGACCTTAAGAAAAATTGTTTGGTACAACATTCTACACCCGGGAAAGTCATTTTGCTTTTGACCAATAAAGAATTGTTTAAGATATTACAAAATTACTAAAAATAAAAAAAATTTCTAAAAAAAATTTTGGGAATATTTTCGATCGTCATTTACTTTTCTGGATGGGGTATTTAAAGTAGAATTTATTTTCTAAATATCAATTTTTATTTTTTCTTTTCGTTTGACCAGCAAAACGTTCGGCAATTTTCATTGTGGTAAAGGGGTTACTGCTTGTTCTGTCCTCGCTGTATATATTTTTTGGTATGATAAGATTTACATTTAAAAGTACATTTTTTTTATATATGTTTTTCTTTCTATGGTATTTACTTGCATTCAAAATTACGTTTTGCATTTTTTAATAAAATAATTACTTTCTTACAATGCATACAAATGCATTATATTCTCGACTTCCTATTCCTATTTTTTTACCGTCCCTCGTACCCACACTACGAAAGTACGCGGTATTGCCGGTACCGAAGTGATGGATTGGAAGACGAGTACAGAGAGAAGAGATACTGACAATCGAGCGACCATATCGCATCGCGTCTCGTGGGTGATCCAATCTCCCTGTTTTTCCCAAAATTTCCAATTGGTAAGTCGACTTATAATTATACAAATTTAATTTACCTTTTTTACGGTCTATAAACGTTGCTGTACCGAATTATAGTGGTCTCTGGACCAAGAGAGTTCGAATTTAGGGTGGAACAAACCAGCGCATCCCTAAAATCATACAGTCCACTTTAACCCCCTTTTTTTTTTAGTGGCTAATAACGCCACATTAATTGATCCTTCGATTGCCAGATGCATTTTTTAAACCCGAAGGTTTGAGTTTTCTTGGTTTTGAACCACTTTTTCGGTTTAGCAGCGTTATAATTTTGAATGCAATTTTTACCGACTTATCTTTACTATTACTTACGTATTACAGTATACTACTTACTTTTGTTTCTATGATTGCATGGTGCATACTGTGTCATTTTTTGCAATCTATTGTTACTTACATATTATAGCTCTTTGCTAAGTTTATAAATTATTCACTAATAATCGCGTAAAATTATAATTTGCTATATTTTACCCAAAACCTAAGTGAAATTACAATTTTTATCGAATTCATATTCATATTTGCAGCAAGGTTATTGTGATATCCTGAGCCGGTTTCAGGATCGCAAAAAAAAGGATCTCGAACAGTGTTAAAATATTTATTTATTCGTCTTCAATTGCCCTTTTTTTTATCGAACCAAATTATTGCTTTACTTACAGTTTGAGACAGCTGTATGTTGTCGTTTTCTATGCACCTATTTGTTTGCGATTACCGGGTTAATCAAAAGTTACTTTAAATTTTGTCTGAATATTTTAGAAATATTTTACGTACGCATTACCTAATTTGTAAGTTTTTTGCATTAACCTTAACTAAAATATTATAAAATTTATTATTACGTATAAATACATACATATTATTAAATAATGTCTTCCGATAAGATTTTAAAAATAAAAGCCTTGCGACAGACTGCTATTTCACAATTGTCTTTGATTATTGATGCTGCAGAGTTAGCTAAAAGAGATGAAGCGGCACTCAATCCTTTTAAAGTTCGTTACAGAAGTCTCAGTAAAATAATCAAAGACTTTGAGAAACACCATAACAGTTTGCTAGCTTTACTTGCGGCCAAACCTGATGAACTTAAAATTGAGGATAAAACGGGCATTGACTTCGCTAAACGTTGCCACGAAATTGATACAGTGTTTTATGAGCTGTTTGCGTTGCCATTGGAAGAACATGGCGTTTTGGATAATTCCATTCATCCTCTTTTTTCTCCGCGTAGCAAGCAGCAGACAAACGCGCACGATCATGCTATTTTACCAAAATTACAATTACCTATCTTTAAAGGAGATGTAACTGCTTTTCCTACATTTAACCAAACTTTTTCTGCTTTGGTACATACTAGTCGCACTTTAAGTAATATTGAAAAATTTAATTATCTGCTTTCTTCGCTGGAAGGTCCTCCTTTTAATTTAATTTCAGATATTCAAGTTACAAATGACAATTATCTAATTGCTTACAACACATTAATCGAAAGATATAATAATAAACGATTACAAGCTTTTGCTCATTGGAAATCTATTGAGGATTGTCCTCGTCTAACTACTGAAAATAGTACGGGATTACGAAACTTATTAGATACTTTTTCAAAAAATTTGTCTGCTTTGCAAAATTTAAAGTTTGAGACTGGGCGTTGGGATTTTATTTTGGCTTACATGATACTTGACAGGTTGGACCCTTCAACAAGAAAGACGTTTGAGCAACAACATGCTTCAAATGACGTACCAAAATATGACGTAATTAAAGTTTTTCTGCAAAAACAATGCATTGCTTTGGAATCAGTTCCGCAAAAACCGAGACCGTTCTCACATCAAAACTTACATTTTTCTCATTCACCCCGTAATTCGCAAAGTCAATCGCATACTCAAAATCAAAATTTAAGAAATCGATCTGCTCTTTTACTAAATAGTCAACAAAATGGTACATGTTTTTTATGCAAAGGGAAGCATATTATATATAGATGTCCCATTTTTATTTCAAAATCAATTAAACAACGTTTTGAAATTATAAAAACTCAAAAGGCATGCGTGAACTGCCTCGCAACTTCACATACTGTAAGTCGTTGCAGTTCAGAAAAACGATGTCGTCTGTGTCGTCAAGATCACCATACTATGCTTTGCTTTAAAAATAGTACTAATGATTCTGTTAATAATTCAAACTCTGCTATCGTCTCTGACCCAAATATTCAAAACTACTTTGCGGCTGAAAACTCTGACTCTACTCCTATATTTGCGAAGACTTCTACTGTGGGAATGTTACTCAATGACCACGAGGTCTTACTTTCTACAGTCTTATTGCAAGTTAAAGATATATTTAATAACTGGCACACTGTCAAAGCCATACTTGACAGCGGAGCCCAATCATCTTTCATAACTAAAAGTTGTGCGAATAAATTATCCTTGCCTAAATTTAATATTGCTCTGTCACTACAAGGTTTAGATTCGATGTGCACTACTGCCAAATCAGGCATACATTGCGTAATTTCCTCTGTACATAATCAAAGTAAGTTATTTGATTTAGATGCCATTATTCTGGATAAGATTTGTGATGATTTACCGACTGCTTCATTCTCAAAAGAAAGTTTTGCATTTACTTCCAATTTATTATTAGCCGATCCAAATTTCTCGGAAAAATCTAAAATTGATTTACTACTAGGCAATGATGTGTTTCCTTACATTTTACAAGATGGCCGATTATATAACGGGCCAGAGCAACCAGTTTGCATAAATACGATATTTGGTTGGACTTTAATGGGTAAAACCACTTTTACACCTTCCAATAAAATATCAAAGTCATTTTTTACTACTACACTTTCAAATTGCGATACCCTCAGTAATACTTTACAGAAGTTTTGGCAACTTGAGGAAGTTCCAGAGGTCAGGATTCAATCCCCGGAGGATGAATATTGTGAAAATTATTTTTTGCAAACCACCAAACGAGATAAATCAGGTAGATACGTGGTTTCATTGCCTTTTAAAATTACTGCACCTGATTTCGGTGATACTTTTAGCATTGCTTTACGCCGATTTTTATCACTAGAAAAACGATTTTCACAGAATGAAATTTTATATAAATCCTATTGTGACGTTATTCAGGATTACATTAAAAATAAACATATGGAAATTGCTCTTAAACCCTCAACCTCTGATATAAATAATTATTTTTATATTGCACACCATGCTGTTTTTAAACGGGATTCTACTAGCACACCCATTCGTGTAGTCTTCGACGCTAGTACTTGCGCTAATAATAAACCCTCGTTAAACAATACCTTATACACAGGACCCAAGCTACAAAGGGATCTTGCAAATATATTGCTTAATTTTAGATTACATAAAAACGTTTTTACTTGCGATATAAAACAAATGTTTCGAATGATCTTAGTAGATCCTAAAGACAGAAATTATCAAAGAATTTTGTGGCGTTTTTCTCCCGATGATCCTATTTCTCACTACCAGCTTAATACTGTAACCTTTGGAGTTGTTTGTAGTAGTTATCTTGCAATAAGAACTCTTTTAAAACTGGCAGACGACTATACCGACCTTCCGTTGGCATCAGAAATTCTAAAAACTTCAACCTACGTTGATGACTTAACAGGAGGCGCGGCTACAACTAAACAATTAATTTTAATCAAAAATCAAATTATTGAACTTTTATCCCGTGGAGGATTTGAAGCCCGAAAATGGGCAAGCAATTGTCCGGCCTTACTTAAAGGTCTGCCAGACTCGTACGTAGGTATCTCCTTTGATGAGAATGCTGATAGTACACTTAAAATTTTAGGTTTACAATGGGATCCTACCTCGGATGTTTTCTGTTACAAATTTTCTAATATAACTAATGAGTGCACTAAACGCACTATGTTAAGTGAACTTGCTCGAACCTTTGACCCAGTAGGATACTTAACCCCGCTTACTATATTTATTAAAATACTTATACAGGTCCTATGGTCACTTGGAATCGATTGGGATGAAAAACCGCCTAATGAAATTATCACCAAGTGGAATAAATTTAAATCTGAATTGAAAATTTTAAATACTTTAAAAATTAACCGTGAAATAAACGTATCAGACTCTATTTCACAAGAACTATTTGGTTTCTGTGACAGTTCAGAACGCGCATTTTGTGGAACAGTATACATACGAGTTCTTTTCCCTGATAATTTATACAAAATTTATCTTGTTTGCGCTAAATCCAAAGTTAGCCCTCTTAAAACTATAAGTTTAGCCAGATTAGAGCTTTGCGCAGCTGTTTTACTCTCAAAATTAATGCATTATATTTTACAAGTCTTCACAAAAAATAAAATTTAAAAATATCTTTGCATTTAGTGATAGTTCGGTTGTACTAAGCTGGATCAAAAGTTCCCCGCACCAGTGGAAAACATTTGTGAGCAACCGAGTCTCATATATACAGGAAAGATTGGCCCCAGAATTATGGTCACATATACCTTCTGAACTCAACCCTGCCGATTGTGGTAGCAGAGGCATGTTTCTTTCGGAGCTTGCAGATTTTTCTCTCTGGTGGAATGGTCCAGATTTTTTACTTCAGTCCCAAAATAACTGGAATTTCTCTAAATTTAAAATAAATAAAACAATTGACATTTCTTACGAACAAAGAAAATTTGCAATTACTACCTCTATATCCGTAAATTTCATTGAATTACTTTTCGAAAATTTTACCTCGCTTTCTAAAATAAAACGAATTCTTGCATACATTTTAAGAGCTGTAAATTTATTTAAGAAGTACAAAAAAAATACTACATGTTATTCTCTACATTTGACTATTTTTGAGCTGCATAATGCCTTACTTTTTCTCACAAAACACGTTCAAGCTACTTACTTTGCTTCAGAAATAATTTTATTAAAAAATAACAGGCCCTTGCCAAAATACTTGAAAAAATTAAAACCTTTTCTCGATAAAGAGGGCTATCTACGGGTAGGTGGTCGTTTATTTTATTCTGATTTGCCCTACGATAAAAGATTTCCTTTGCTTTTGCCTTCAAATGCAAAATTCACTGCTTTGCTCATTTATGAGTTGCATTGTCTTTATTTACATTGTGGTATACAAACCACCCAACATTTACTTTTTCAAAATTTCTGGGTAGTATCTGCAAAAAAGGTCATACGAAAGGTAATACACAAGTGTCATACCTGTTGGAGGATAAACCCTAAACCTTATCAACCTCCTATGGGTGATTTGCCTAAATTTAGGGTCTCAGAGTTTCCTAAAGCTTTTACCCATTCCGGGCTTGACATGTGTGGTCCTTTCCCAATTACCATAGGTAAGCTTAGAGGTGCAAAGGTGCATAAATCATACATTTGTTTATTTATCTGTTGTGGTACAAAGGCAGTACATCTCGAATTGGTATCTGACCTTTCTACTGAAGCGTTCCTAGCGGCACTTCGTCGATTTATAGCTCGACGTGGTCAAGTTTTAAACCTTTATTCGGACTGCGGTACCGGGTTTGTCGGCGGTGACAGATATCTACGTCAAATATTTGCGGATGCAGCTGAGAGTGAAGCAATAATTTGGCATTTTAATCCCCCTTCTGCTCCTTCAATGGGCGGCATTTGGGAAGCTAATATAAAATCAGTTAAAACTCATTTAATAAGAGTTATAGGTTCACAAATACTTACATATGAAGAACTCAATACTGTTATTATTCAAATAGAGGCAGTGCTTAATTCGAGACCACTCTCCCCAGTAAGCTCTGACCCTTCTGATTTGTCAGCTTTGACCCCAGGTCATTTTTTAACATTAAAACCTCTTTCTACTATACCTGATCCAGACACTACAAATACACCAATGAATCGGCTTACACGGTGGCAGCTCTTGCAACGGTTGCACCGTGACTTCTGGAATCGTTGGCATAGGGAATACCTTCACACTTTGCAACAAAGAGCGAAGTGGCATGACCCAATTGATTCTGTTTTACCAGGTACCATGGTAGTTATCAAGGACGATAATATTGCTCCCTTGAATTGGGTGTTAGGTAAAATAGTGGAGGTGTTCCCCGGGCACGATAAAGTACCAAGGGTTGCGATGGTGAAGACAGCTAAGGGTATTCTTAGGAGACCTTTGCTTAAGCTTTGTCCATTGCCTACAAATTAATTTTTTTTTTCTTCCTCTATGAAAGCTACTGTGCTTTCATGGGGGTGGGGATGTTCTGTCCTCGCTGTATATATTTTTTGGTATGATAAGATTTACATTTAAAAGTACATTTTTTTTATATATAAGTTTTTCTTTCTATGGTATTTACTTGCATTCAAAATTACGTTTTGCATTTTTTAATAAAATAATTACTTTCTTACAATGCATACAAATGCATTATATTCTCGACTTCCTATTCCTATTTTTTTACCGTCCCTCGTACCCACACTACGAAAGTACGCGGTATTGCCGGTACCGAAGTGATGGATTGGAAGACGAGTACAGAGAGAAGAGATACTGACAATCGAGCGACCATATCGCATCGCGTCTCGTGGGTGATCCAATCTCCCTGTTTTTCCCAAAATTTCCAATTGGTAAGTCGACTTATAATTATACAAATTTAATTTACCTTTTTTACGGTCTATAAACGTTGCTGTACCGAATTATAGTGGTCTCTGGACCAAGAGAGTTCGAATTTAGGGTGGAACAAACCAGCGCATCCCTAAAATCATACAGTCCACTTTAACCCCCTTTTTTTTTTTAGTGGCTAATAACGCCACACTGCTCTTAAGAAAGAAGTTTATATTAGGAAATATCTTTTTAAATAAAATTTAAGTAAGGGTAGTTTTTTAATGTTTTAATATTTTCAGGTAAAATATTATATAATATTAATCTATTATACAATGTGACCAGTAAAGTCCGCATCATATGGTATTTTTTTTATTAATAGCTTTATTCAAAATTTGACTTTGGCATCAAGTTCTGCTTCGATCGAGATGAAAATAAGCAAAAAAATAGTAGTCACGTGATTCGCATTAGCTGTCAAATTTTAATTTTTTCCAATTCAAAAGTGGGGTTATTTCTGAAAATATCGAAAAAAGTTATTAGAAAAAATATTTTAAATGCAGTTTCTAGCCCATATGCAAAATTTCAGCTGCATAAGATAATTTTGATTTTTTACCCACCACTAAAATTTATTTTCCACTTAATGAACACTTTACTGATGACACTGTGTTATTTTTTGTCTTAATATTTAGGTGTATTACTTTCAGACACAAACTACGTTTTCAAAAATACTTATTTTATGAAGTTACCTTATACAGAGTCAAAAACAAATAAACTTTGCATCACATGCGACCAAAATTTAATAGTCCAATTTTGATATGGCGCTACCTTAAAGAAAATGTTTTTGAAATAAAGCATTGTCAAAACTAAGAAGTTTTATGTAGGTTGCGATGAGTCTTATGCAGCTGAAATTTAGCATGTGGGCTAAAAACTGCATTTTAAAAAACTTTTTTTAATAATTTTTTTCGATACTTTCAGAAATAACCCCTCTTTTGAATTATTTTTTGGAAAAAATTAAAATTTGACAGATATTGCGAATCACGTGACTACTATTTTTTTGCTTAATTTTCATCTCGATCGAAGCAAAAGTTGAAGCCAAAGTCAAATTTCGAATAAAGCTATTAATAAAAAAAATCCCATATGATGCGGACTTTACTGGTCACACTGTATAACAATGGACCGTTTTCGAAAGTTGCTGCTTATTTTAATAATTTGTGAAAAATTAGTTTGTCTAGTATCATGTCTATAAAGATCATGAACTTTTGTAAACGTTATGTTAAAAAAATTTTTGTTTTAAAAGTAAAAAATCAATAAATATGCAAATTTTTAAATTATATAAGTTATTTATTTTGGGGATGGGTTTGGCAGAAGGAAACAGACAAAACTCTTTTCAATTAATATCTGTGGTCCGGCACTTTACCGGTTTTGAGAGCGCTCTTGCAAAATTTTCTGTTTTTACAGAATAAGTCCTTTACGACTGACCTTTTCTAAGGTACCGTACTGGGACGCAAGATGTCGCACCGGGTTCTATAATTCCCGTCGATAATCGATCCTGACAAGTGATTTGTCTTTGAGCCCTGTTTCCTTCTGCCAAACTGAGCCTCACTGGGGATGGGTTTGGCAGAAGGAAACAGACAAAACTCTTTTCAATTAAGTTATTTATATCTAGGTATTTATTTGGTTTATATAAATTTGTAGTTGGTTCTAAGTGCGGAAATCTATGAATACATTTAATAATTTTATTTTGTAGTTTCTTTAAAGGTTTTAGTACTATCGAATTGGCTGAACCCCAAATAGAAATAAGATACTGAGTTTTTGAATGTACTAACGCATGATAAATATTTTTTAAATAATTTAAAGAAATACAATGACGAATTTTAAAGAATATCCCAATAAACTAATTAAGTATGATCTCTTTTAAGGTACAGTTTCTTTGTAAGAATTTTATTTTTAATCACTTTCTCTTTTCCCTCAACTTGCATACGAGAGAGATAATCCCAATTTTCGGTTCTCTTCCTTTAGGCTGCCAATGCTGTAGCAACGGTAGCGAACAAATTAGGAGCCACCATCGGCGCTACACAAAAAAATCTGCTCCTGCAGATTTTACTGAACGGTTTGGGCGGTAGAACTTGGAATGGGAAAGACAAGTTACTGAAGGCCTTAAGTAGCTTATGTGCTAATTGCAAGTAAGTTTTCGTACAATTTTGATCATTTTATCTATAAATAGGCATGTTTTGTGATTTTACTCACATACGTACAGTTGTATTCATATAATATGGGTACAAGTCTTACGACCGTTATTTGCCATATTTGCGTAAATTCGGCTTTTATGCTCGATTTATTGTTTTTGAGGTTATAGTAGTGACACGGCAAGCAAAGCATTGACGTAGATAATAAAACGTTTAATAAAATGTAAAAAATATTTCTGTACTATCGCAAATTTTTATATTCAACGTACCTATATAACAACAGCAACAATAACAGTATAAACATCGAATGTAAAAACAATATCAACAATTATTAAAATTTAATATTTTGTCATATGACCTTCTTTTTCGACTACTTGAGCTAATCTGTTTGGAATTGAGTTAATACAATTTACAATAATATTTTGATCAAGGCCTTCCCAGCAATTATGAATTACTTCGTATAATTCATTAGTATTGTGAGGTCTAAAATTTATTCTGTATATTTCTTTTGCAATTAAACCCCAGACGTTTTCTATTGGATTAATATCGGGACTATAAGCAGGCCATGGCAGAACTTCTACATTATTATGTTGAAACCATTCCCTCACAGCATTTGCGGTATGAACCGGGCAATTATCGTGCTGAAAGACGAATGAGGTATGTGGATATAGTTGTCCAACAGATGGTAGCATTATATGTTCCAGAACACGCATATAATGTTCGGCGTTGAATCTGCCCTCCAATCGCCATAAGGCACCAGGCCCATGAACACAAATCCAACCCCAGACATTCACAGAAAATCGTCCAGGTCGAAAAGCAAGATCGCTAGTATACCGCTCTTCGAATCTTGTGTTGTCTGGACGGTATACACGGATTTGTCCATTGTATGTAGACTGAAAAACCTTTTCGTCAGTGAATACTACCGTGTTCCAAAAATGATGGTCGCGGTATATATGATTTAGGGCGAAAAGCACCCGAGATTGCCTATGTTCATCTGTGAGCATAATTTTTTTCGCAGCTACGCGGTTTTTTAATTCTGATTCTTTTACTCTTCTGCTGGCTGTAGGTTGAGATCCAGGAAATCCGACATCAATGACAGCGTCTCTTGCAGTTCCGAAAGGATTTGCCCTTAGATATTCCAGAAATGCGTCATCTTGTTCAGGATTGGAAATGCGGACCGGACCAGTACCAACCTTTCTTTTTAAAGAAGCCTCTTGCTCCCAACGTTGCTTAACTCTTAAAATTGTGTTCTTGCCTTTTCCGTAAAAATTTGCTAGTGCCCGTATTGACCACCCATCTTCAATTCGGGCTATTATTTGAGCTTTTTCACGTTCTGTCAAATGACGAGGCATTTTTAAAATTTTGGCATTGACAGCAAGGGCTTCCGAAGAAACTTTTCCAAGGGGGGGCAAATCATAATTGGAATTATTTTTGTTTCTAGCACTTCAACAAACCTTCAATAAAAGAATAGAGCAAAACACCTAATACTTATATTAAATAACAAAAAATAGCTAAACAAAATATTTAAAAATGTTCAAATATAACAAAAAACTTATAAGTTATTCACATTTATTCGAGAAAAGAAATGTTAATTTTCTTGAATCTTTTGCAAATTCATCTATAATTTTTTCAATTAAATGTATTTTTTTTCTTTTACAAATTTGCGATGAACACTCATCATACATAAACCGTCCAATCGGTGCTCAGTCATAGTCGAGCGAATCCAGGTTTTTACTTTTCTGAGAGTACTGAATGATATTTCGACTGTACATGTAGTTGGAGGTAAACAAATTGTTATCGCAATTGCCTGACCAATAGTATATATATTTGTATATTGCTATTATGACTAGCTGTGTAAATTAAAATAAAGCTTTATTTATTCTATTCTAATATTTTTCCTTCGCTATTTAGTGAAGATTTTTGAATTCCACATTTCATTTTATGCAACAAGAGTTCGTTTTACCTATTTTGTCAATTAAATTGTATCTCAATAAATATGTATATCCCAGTTAAATAAAATATCTTAAATCTACTTGGGCCAGGGGGAGGGGCAAGCGCACCCCCTTGCCCCCCCCCCCCCCCCCCTTCGGACGCCCTTGATTGATAGTCTTTCACTTTTTAAAAAGTCAAAATTAATCAAGTCCGATTTACAATATAACAAATTTAGTGTACCCAATTTTCATGAATAAAACTGTACATCTTTAGCATTTTTTCAATACAAAATTTATAAAGGTTGAACTATCAAATTTAATATTTGAACTTTATATTGGAAATATTTTTTTTTCAGAGAATCAATAAAAGAGGAAAACGACACAACCGCCATAATCGAAATAGTACTAAAAGAGGCCAAAAAAGACGAAATAGTCTACAAAATCTCAGCATTAGGAAGCCTCGGCGAAATTGTATCGGCGTTGGAAATAGACACGTTCGAGCAAGTTTACAACATAATTCAGCCCATTCTAAGCGGCATAACCGGTAAGAAAAACGAAGACGATGTATCGGTGGAAGATGCGAAGAAGGGCAGAGAGAATGATATAAAGCTAAAGGAAATTGCTTACGAAACTCTAGGTAAGTTATACAGTGTGAGTTACCGTAACGTCATATTCTCCATATTTGCGGTACGTCGTAAATTAATTCAGTCGGTTTGCCTTACCGCTGGTAAAGGTTATAATTTTTCTTAGGCTTGATCTACATAAAGACGAATGCATGTGAACAAGTAAAATTCAAGCGCGTTTTTTCAAATTTTTATTTATTATGTTTATTGTGTTAATGAAGTCAGAAATAAGTAGTTTATTTATGGTAAAAGGTATCATCCAATGAACCATTTTGTTTTTGAAAATCAGTATGAAATTTTTAATTAATTTAAATTTACTGAAAAATAAATAAAATTATTTTCTAAAATTTAAAATTAAATCATATATTTTTTGTTTAGTGCATCTCATCTAGTGAATCAGCCTATAAATTTTATTTCAAATATTTTCATCTTATTTATAAAATCATAAAGAAGAAAATGTAATAAAAAATTCTAACACAACAAAATATAGTTTGTTAATAATAAGGGGAAGAGTATCTGAAGCATTGATGAATCTTTCCCGTTCCCACACATCATTTATAATTTTATTAGTGAGTGTTACATAATTTTTCCTCTGTTACATTTTCTATGGCTTCATTCCACAGACCCAAAACTACGTCATTTGTTACAGGATGCATAGAACTTATTTTTGCATCATAATAACGCTTACATTCTGACCAAACCATTTCAATAGGATTAAAGTGGCAATGATATGGAGAAAGTCTTAGAACTCGATGTCCATGTTGCAATGGTAGTTTCTTTAACCTATTAAAGTAAAATAAAAATAATTAAAAAATAAAATAAATAGCGATTTCCAGATTACTTGTAACGTTTGGGTCAGATATGCTGCTTCTTTATTATCCAGATCTGCGATATTCTTCATTGCAAATGGTAAAACCGGAATTTGTCTTTGTTCTAACAATGCAATAAGTAATATTTTTGTCCAACTTCTATTTGGCATTTTTTCAATTATACCCAGAATGATAGGTGGCGTTATCCACGATAATAAGCGACCGTTCTTCCAAGTTTGTTAACGATTTTTCTTCAAACCATTTCTCAAAGTTTTCACTATTTTTATCGAATCATGATAATCGCCAGATTCCAGGCCGGACTTAAGGTTGAATTATCAACGTCATTCAATCTATTGCCAACCTATAACCTATTTCGCGTTGATTTTTTTAGTTTATCATTTTAATAACTAACATTTAAAGAAAATCAATATCGTTGGTACATACATTATTTAGGTAGTATCTGATATAGTACAAAAATATCAATTTATTTCATTGCTTATTTTGGGAGAATTGTATAGTGAAAGAACAATGAGTGACAATGACAGAATAATGTTAAAAAAAATTATGGAGGACTTGAGGTAGGAGGCCGATCGCAATGCATTGGATTCGGTCCCAAATTAGAATCGGTAATTCAGCTTTACGAGTTGCCATAAGATGGCGCTCGTGTTCGAAGTGGGCTATCAAATAAATTGTTTCTTATGGACGCGATAACTATTTTTATTTAAATTAGTTCTTTAAGGAACAAATAAGGACTTTTATATGAATTTACACTTACTTTGTTATACTTATTAGTAAACTCGGCCTGTATAAAGTTCTAACGATGCTTGGTTTTTAAAATACAGGGTATTAAACATTCTAGCTACAGAGGTTTTTTTTAAAGTGTGCTTACCTTTGGAGCTAGAAAGAGACTTATTTGGCTTCGTTTCCTCTCTGAAGAAGATCCTGTCTTACACCCCGACACAAAGAAAACTCTACTTTTATAAATTGTACCATTATTCATTATAAATATGGAAATTAATTACAATACAACGTTATTTGTCTTGTCTTGCCTTCAAACATTATTTGTTATTTCGAAAAATAAAATGTCAATTGTCAAAAGTAAAAGCACAGAAAAATAAAGGGTTTAAGTAAAAGCTAAAAACTATGGAGGATCTAGTTTTCCACATTAAAAACGAAGAAGAAGAAGACAACATCAGCCCACTTCGGACGCGAGAGCCATCTATCGGCCAATAGCGATCTAACCAAAAAACCGGGACAGAATTTGAAAATGCTGCCATTGTCGATCGGCCTCCTACCCTATAGTTCTCCATAAAAAAAATCTTACCCGATATTTTTCGCTATACAATTCTCCTAAAATAAGTTATGAAATTCCTTGATATTTATTAAATATGTCAATTATTACCTATAGAATATCAAGTCGATACTGATTTTATTTAAATTTTGTATAAAAGTTAGAAAAAATAAATAAATCTACGCGAAATAGGTTATAGGTTGGCAAGCATGTTGATACTCCCACCTAAATATCAAACTTGCATTATTCACAAATCCATTTTCTGAACCAGAAATTTATAAAAACTGGCATACTTGATACAAACTTGTATCATAATCATTATATAAGTAATTATGTGTTTTTGTTTATGTTTATTTATTTTTCTATTCCAATTTTAGTAGTTAAGTACTTCTTATGTAGATAGTATTTTTGTTTTTTTTGCTCGTTTGTATTTACACAGCCATGCACGGTTCGATGCAAGAGTAGCTATTGCGGCTAAATCTCGCCTTGCTATGGCTGTGCCTTTACCATATATACGTTGAATATATTTGTTATAATTTGCAATTTATCAAGAATAAAAGTCGATTTATTATTATTATTATTATTATATTTTTCACGTTTATTATTTAGGTTTCACAATTCCTCCTTTATTATATCTACTTACCCCGTAAACTGCGTTAAAGGGTGAAAGAATCTTTTTCTATTTCACGTTCATAATGAGTTCAGTACGACCCTCATTTGCGGATCGTAATGAAGCTATTTCGATACGCGTTTTTTCTTTATTTGATGTTGGTAACATTTAAATGTTTTATTTCATTGACTTGCGCGGCCTTTGTGATTTACGAGAAAACCCATTTTTCGCAGAGGAAAAATAGCTTGATAACCTACTTTTTTATTCTCTGTGGATAACAGTCATGTATGTTGGTTGCATAAATCTATAAATCAATCTTTTGTAGATGCTTCAAGCTATCATTTTCTGCCAAATCCTATCCAAAATTCAATCTACTAACCTTCTAATGTCGATTTTAACTTCAACTTTATTTGAATTTTCCATCTTCCCTATACTAAATTGCAATGCCGTGACGTAAAATCACGTCTTTTGAAATTCGAAAAAAAGTAGCAAAATCTCCCGAATTTCCGAACGCTCTATATATGTACCGAATGTACAAGGATCACACAACGTATTCCGTCCAATTTCAAATCTCATATCGCTAAAATACCTTTAGAATCTCGTGGTGAAAATGGGTCAATAAATCAAAAAATGACAGTTTGCAAAATAATTTTTGTTGTCCAGAGGCTCCTATGATAAAAAATAGTATTACCAACATAAAATTTAGACATAAAAATTTACAAAATTTGAAGGATTTATTTTCTTTTTAAAATGTATTTTTCTTGATTATAAAAGGTGAAATAAAAAAAAATGTATAAAGCACGTGTTTCATAAGGCGTTTTAGCGCCCGTGTCAATAAAAAAAACTCTCGTTTTTTAAAATAGACGCGGGCGCTAAAACCGCTTCTTATGAAACTCGTACTTTAATATACTATTCCGGCATCACTTATAAATAAATAATAAAATAACTTTAAAATTAATGCTTGTTCTTTTTCACAAGACCGTGATAATTTTGAAATAATGTTGATAATGTGTCAAAAATGACAATAAAATTTTTTTGACTGGTAAAATTATACGACATTTATTATTGACGCAAATTTTTTTTATCTCACCTTGTTCACTAATATTAGAAAGATAAGCACTAGTCGTGACGTAACGGTCAGCGGCCATTGATCACCTTTTAGTGACATGTTTTTTTTAGCAAAAATCTACAATTAAATATTGTTTTAATACATTTTTTTAAACAAATTTTTATGGATTAAATTTTAAATTTTAAAACTCGACCTTCTTTAAACAAAAACAGACAGAAAAGTTAAACAATTTGCAAACTGTATCAAATATTATGTATCATTTTGAGATTTAATAGAATTTTCCAAATTATTATATTCTATCAAACCTTTATGAAAAATAAACTTTTACTTTCAAAATGTCTTTATTCCAAACTAACTTTTACAGTTCATTACATGGAAAGTGACAACATAATATAGGAAATAATAACCATAAAAAAAAATAACAATAAAAAAAATGGAAGTTAATCGAATTTAATTCATTAATAAAATCTATTTAAAAAAAAATAGTACAAATAATTTAATTTAGTAAATATCTCTTTAATTGTTTTTAAAAGTTGCCAATTTTTTAATTTTTCTGATATTTTTTGGAAGATTGTTATATTTTATTATTCCGTCATATAAAAGCGATTTTTTTCCGAAATTACTTTTTACTGGTATAGTTTGATAATTTATACAATGTCTGGTGTTATGATCATTTAATGTCTTATTCTCCTGAAGTGTTATGTTTGATTTTTTTTCTTTTAAAATAATAGAGTGAATTAGAATACAAATTTTTAATTTATAAATGTTTTGAACGTGTAAATACCCTTTCGGTCTATATAGATTAACAGTTGCTTCTAAATGTGGTAATCTGTGTATACATTTAATAACTTTATTTTACAATTTTTGTAATGGTTTTAAGTTTGATAAACAAGCAGATCCCCATGCAACTTATAAGCTAATGTTTTAGACACTCTACATAGAATTTTTGATTAGTTCTTGTTTTATAAATCTGTGATCGGCACGTAAAAAGTCATAAGTAAAGTGTGGGAAACAAGATTAAAGGTTTAACATATTTTATGAAATCAGAGAATCCATTTAATAGGATTATATGGCATTATTTTTTCTTATATTTTAGCAATATTGAATAGCTTTTTTTTCTAAAAAAGGAATAAGTTTACTTAGGCTAAAAACATATTTTTGCAAATAAAATGTGATAATGGCTTAAGTACCGAATTTAAAGGGATATGTTAACATACAGAGTAGCACAAAAAATAGCATTTTATGCGTAACTTCTGATGTTCAGAACATCCTGTGGAAAAATTTAATAACGGATTGATGTTTCGGAATACCAGTGTGACTGCCTTTTATATTGGAGTTAATTCCGCTGGGATGGCGCTACGGTGTATTGATGGCCGCTTTGATTTTGCAAAAGGCTTTTAATACATATTACTGCCGTTGTCTGGATTGCTTGGGTTATGGCTGCCCGTAGAGTCCTAACAAGGACGAAACGGCCGTCGTGGTTTACCCGCCCCAGGGAATCCATTGTGCTTGGATACCTGTGTATTCCAATTCCAATATAAAAAACAGTTACACACTTGTCCGATATGCCACAATATTCTCTTTTTTAACACTATCTATTTTTTTTTTCATAAAAAATACCACAATTGAAACTGTTAATCGCCGGACCCAAGCATTTCTCCAAAAAAAAAACAGTACGGGATTTATTCCAAGTTACAAACTCACACTTTATTAGAAAATAGAAAAACGTTTATTTCACGCAAGGTTTCTGTTTACTGATTTTTAATATTCCTCATTTTCAGGTAAAGCTTGGCCAGACAACAGTAACGAAACCCAAGAAAAATACAGAGAACTGTTCGTGAGTCATACCGTCGAAACGTTGCCAACTGTAACTAGATCTGTACAAGTTAGTGTTACCTCCGCACTTTATAGTTTCGTTGATAAATTACTACTCTTGAAAAATGACAGTTTGACCGACAATGAGAAAAACAGTCTAAAGAAGATCGTCGATAAAGTTTTAGAAGCTGTAGTCTATTCACTTGGTGAGTTTTCTTTAATTTCAATCTTTCTATGAAGCTTCCCATTGGCTGACAGCCAATAATTGAGTTTTTTAAAATTTTGTATCATAACAAATCTATTACGATACGCATTTGCGTATCGTAATGAAGCTATATTTCGATACGCGTTTTTTCTTTATTTGATGTTGGTAACATTTAAATGTTTTATTTCATTGACTTGTGCGGCCTTTGTGATTTACGAGAAAACCCATTTTTAGCAGAGGAAAAATAGCTTGATAACCTACTTTTTTATTCTGTGTGGATAACAGTCATGTGTGTTGGTTGCATAAATCTATAAATCAATCTTTTGTAGATGCTTCAAGCTATCATTTTCTGCCAAATCCTATCCAAAATTTAATCTACTAACCTTCCAATGTCGATTTTAACTTCAACTTTATTTGAATTTTTCATCTTCCCTATACTAAATTGCAATGCCGTGATGTAAAATCACGTCTTTTGAAATTCGAAAAAAAGTAGCAAAATCGCCCGAATTTCCGAACGCTCTGTATATGTACCGAATGTACAAGGATCACACAACGTATTCCGTCCAATTTCAAATCTCATATCGCTAAAATAACTTTAGAATCTCGTGGTGAAAGGGTCAATAAATCAAAAAATTACAGTTCGCTAAATAATTTTTGTTGTCCAGAAAATGTGAAGGATTTATTTTCTTTTTAAGGTTGAATTCTCAACGTCATTCAATCTATTGCCAACCTATAACCTATTTCGCGTTGATTTTTTAAGTTTATTATTTTAATAACTAACATGTAAAGAAAATCAGTATCGTCGGTACATTATTTAGGTAGTATCTGATATATTACAAAAATATCAATTTATTTCATTGCTAATTTTGGGAGAATTGTATAGTGAAAGAACAATGAGTGACAATGTCATAATAATGTTTAAAAAAATCTTATCCGATATTTTTCGCTATACAATTCTCTTAAAATAAGTTATGAAATTCCTTGATATTTATTAAATATGTCAATTATTACCCAAAGAATATCAAGTCGATACTGATTTTTTTAAAATTTTGTATAAAAGCTAGAAAACATAAATAAATCTACGCGAAATAGGTTATAGGTTGGCAAGCATGTTGATACTCCCACCTTAAATATGTGTTTTTTATTGAAAAAACTACAAATTAGAAAAAATAGTATAAGGTACGTGTTATATAAAGCAGTTTTAAGCACTTGTCCCGTTATAAAACTCGCGCGGCTCGTTTTTTAACATGGACGCGTGCTATAAAATGATGCTTTATAAAACGTGTACGTTAATATACTATTTTAATACCTCCACCAGAGGTCTTTTTCCTTTCGTTTTCTTGGTTACATCGGGAAATTTGTCCTTGTCTTATTTTTTTGTTCTAGGTATCGCAAAACACACTAGACTGAGAAAGGAAGCGTTAAATATAGTTTTCTGTCTTGGTACTAAACTGAAAGAGAAAAACAACCAAGAAGAGTTGCAAAAGTTATCCGAAATGTTTAATAAGGTGTTGTTAGATTTAACCAGTGATAATCAACCTGAGATTAAGAGTAGGGTGAACGACATAAAGAAAATTTTATGTTGAGAAAATGTTTGGGGAGAAGTATTTTCAAAATGCTTACGTTTATTAAAAAAAAAGAGGATGGATTTGTACTAAAAATATCCAGGTGTGTATTTAAAATTTATTAAAAGTGCAGTTGTATACTTCTGGATGTAACCAATAAAAGGGCCACAAAAAAACTAAAAGTTAGTTTGTAAGGTTAGTTTTAATAAATTTACCAGTCAAAACGACTTTTTTTTATTTCCCTTTTCCTAATAGTATATCGATGTTTTTGAAATATCCATTTATCGTTGCCATCACTAATGCCAGGTGTGTTATATAATATATTATATTATAACTAGTAATTATAGGCCAATAACATTAATATCTTCGATAGCAAAAGTATTCGAAAAAATGTTAAAATTAAGAATTGAAAATAATACATTTTATTTTTAATAAACAGTTTGGGCTTCAAAAAAATAAATTAACACAAAACGCTATTTGTTATCTAACAGAACAAATATGTGATGCACTAGATAATAAAAAACCCTGTATTAGTATTTTTCCAGATTTAGCAAATGCCTTTGATACAGTTAGCCATAATAGGAAACTTGACAAAAATTTTAAATGGGGAAAAAATTCTAAATTCTAAATCATAAGTATATATTATCAAAAAAAAAAACATATTTCGTCCCAAAAGACCGCTAGCAAAATTTAAAAATGCCCGAAAATTCTAATTATCCCAAGCGGGTAAAAACGGGTCGTGACGTCAAGAAGTATAATTCGTGTGCGACATCCACGAAATAGGTTATAGGTTGGCAATAAATTGAACGACGTTGAGAATTCCACCTTAAAACAACAATACAATAACAATAACACACGGCAATCCAAATGCAGATTCGGTCGCTCGGCCACCGGTCAGGATGACGGATGACGGAAAGTCATACTTCCTGACGTCATCGAGCTTGGCGCGCTTAAGAGGTCGTTTGAAATGCTTTTGACACGCGCGAAACTTTAAAGAATTTTTACCAAGTTATTACTGATTTTTAAGGAGTAATAATTGGGGAATATTTTTTTAGGCCTAACTAAATCATATTATTGAAAAAAAAATTGGAAAGTTCCCTATTTACGGCTAAAAAGGTTTGAAAATATTGGATTCAGAGGAAAGCAATTATTAGAATTAATTAAAAATTATCTGAAAAATAGACCAACTTATGTTCAAATAGATAAAGAAAAAAGCCATCCAAAAGTATTTAAGTATGGTGTTCCTTAAGGAACAATTTTAGGACCATTATTTTTTAATATTTATATTAACGACTTATTTAGTATAAATTACGATGGACAAATTCATAGTTTTGCAGATAATACTACAATTTTTTATACCGATACAAATTGGGACAACTTAAATAATAAAATTAAAAAAGATTTTAAAATTATAAAAAATTGGTTTGATAACAATTTGTTAACAATTAATTTTAATATAACAAATTATATTCCTTTTACTTTAAACCTAAATAGCCTACCACGAAATATGAATGAATAGTATTCAAATTTTTAAAATTATAAAATAAAATAGTTAGGAATTATTTTTGACAGTAAATTAAATTGGAATTTTCACTTAGAATACTTAATTCAAAAATTAAGAAGTTTACTACCGATTTTCAAAAACAAATAAAAACCTGAGAGTGCTGACCTATTTATTTAATTTATTTCTAATTTGGAGAAATGTGTGCGTGTTGGAGGAGGATATGTAGAATAATAACTTTTTCCACAATTGTACTTTTGAATGTACAATTGTGGAAAAAGTTGTGTCTATTGTCAAAAATAAAAAACAAAAATTATAATTCAGATTTCAAATTTTGTATTTAGGCTTTATTTTGGATTATAAACAACATTGTTTCATAAACATTTTGTCTAAAATAATAAATAATGGTACTTGTCTCTTAGAGCATTTTCATGTTTTCTTAATTTATGGACGTTTTTTATGGATGTACATCTGATCTAAAATTTTTATATGGTGAATTCATTTTCTTGTCAAGCAGAATTTTTTATAAGGAATAACTTTTCGTCGTAAAATCAATAATAAAGATCTTTTTCCTCTTGTCAACTCCATCCGGGGACACACTGTGCTTATCATTTACCTATATGTATATTGTATAGTTTGATCCTCTCTAATTTACAACCGATTATAAACATTATAACTGTAAATAAGCGTCTAAGAAAAAAAATCAGCTGATAATTTTATTGTCTATATCCAGTAATTTTTAATTATATATCAACTGAACTAGACGATACCTAACCTAGTTGTTCATTTGTTCGCTAACTACTTCTGAAATCTCTTCGGCTTGAAGAAATAAATAAAACGGTTTTAACAGAGAGGGACTGGGTCACACAAAGCTACTAGAGTCTGACTGTGGACTTTTCAACCGGCCAATCATAGGCCGCCGTCTTAAAGAAAGTAATTTTGAGGTTAAGCGATGTAAAGCCGGCTGTTGTAAATAAGGAACATAAAATGCTGTTTATTAATATCGGTATATAGGTTTCTTTGAAACGTCACGTATGCCAAAAACACTCTCCTTTTCAAAATTCTCAAAAGTTCATCACACAAAAAGCTGCAACTGTTGTGAATATAATAAACAATTCAATAATATACCTACCAGTGTCTTTTAAGGCACGAAAGAAAGCAACATAATATTACATACGTTAGGAATAATTATATTTACAAGTGTATACCACAAATATCAACATTACAGAATAAATTCAATACTTGACCATTTAACAATTATATATATGTCATAATTTGAATTTAACCCTAGAAGATAAACAGTTTCAATGTTGTTACGTAACGAGAATTGTTTTATAAAAATATTTTAAAAGAAACCGAAAATTGTGATGTGTTCCTTTTTTGTTTTTTTAATTATTTTGTATTTTGCAATAAGATTTCTCAATAAAAAAAATTAAAATCTGTAAAAGTAGTAAGTAGGTACATTATTAACGTAGGTATAAGTAGTAGGTTTAGTCAAACATAATAGAGGTTGTAACATCACTAGTGTAAACTGTTCTCAAAAATATACATTTTTTTCCAATCTAAACTATCTTGTTCAAAAAACTTCCTCATTAGGCAATACTTCCATATTAACTATTTTTTGTCTGCAAAAATCAAGTTAATTCGTTTAGTTTATTATTTTATTTTATCAATTTTTTCGCCTCAATTTAATAGAAAATAATACAATGATTTATGTGCGCATTATAACACATTTATTTTTAAGTTTCCCGCGCTTTATTGCGAACGTTGATTGGCCAAACTCTAGACGCTTGTATGGGTCACTGCCTCCGGACTTGTGGTCTAGCCCAGCGATTATTTGGGGGGAGGGAGAGTTCATTTCGATTTACTTTACCTTACATTATTGATTGGACTAGGTATAGGTACTTCTTAGATTTAATTTGAACCGCGTCAGCGAAACAATAAAGTCTGCTTTATGAATGAATTATTGTCTATAGAATTTATTTGGATGAGTCCTTATCTCCTCCCAGCCCGGCCCTGACGATAAACCGCTCTTAAACACCGTTATAATATTACATAACAATCGGGTTGTTAAGAACAATTGGAATGCTCGTCACAAAACAACAACTCACCTACTATAATCATTGCATCTCTTTAACCCGGTTCGTGAACAATGTAGAGAAGAATCGTGCCCGTGTAAATAAATCACTATAATTTCCGTCATCTGGAAGACATACTTCCTCTTTGTTTTCATTTATTAAATCAGGTTTATTGTTTTGGTTTAAATTTTTTTTTTATTCTTGTTTAAAATTATAGTTTTAATAAATTTGTTATCCACTTCATCTGCTATTACTATAAGTATAATGTACATTGGGAATACATAGCATATACCTAGGTCATTTATATTTTGTAATAATATGATAAATATATTAAGTAGTCTAAATCATATTATACACTACTGGCCAAAGTGGCATTTTATGTTAGTATGATGTATGATATCGATACCTGAAAGCAACAGTGAGATAAACCTCAAAAAACTGGAGTTATCTATGTCAATCGGTGGCTAAAACCAACTGTAATACAACGCAACACTGGGATAAATTAATAAAAATTCTTAAAATACTGTAAGGAGCCAAAACTCAGTGTTGCCATTTTCTTCAATTCCCTATATCTTTATTGCAACACTGAGATATTATAAATGACTCAAAGTTGTCTTAAATGAATATTCAGCCGTGTGAAGAAACAATAATGCAACACTGAGATAAGCCAAATATCTCACCGTTGCGTTATGTGTCTTTAAGCGTTACCTGCCGTTGTCTCGTGGTTCTACAGTATCCACTCACAGTTTTGTTAGTAGTGTTTGTTAAGTTTTGTGTTACTGTCTACCTTATTATAAAATTTATATAAGCTACGTTTGATTTACAAGCAGTAATGCACTTACCAAATGGAAATATTTCTACATTTTTTTACAAAAGTAGGGAAATTAAATGCCTACAATTTTACGGTTTACAATATAAAAAGTAAGGAGGGTTGTTGTTACTTTTGGAATGAAAGTGTTGCCAAAAGGGGCGCCATTGAAATTGTAACTGGTGTTTATAACTTTTTAAAAGATCACTGTCAGGGTAAAAAGAAAGTCATATTTTATAGCGATAATTGTGTGGCACAAAACAAAAATAAAGAACCCCGCACTTCTCTTATGGAAAATGGCCCTCGGTTAAATTTTCTAAATTTTTAGTATGTTGTAGGGAATCTCATTCTGATCAAAAGTGTTCATGGCCACAACAATATCTGCCGATCAGTTTTTAAGATACAGGGTGTCCAAGTTGCAAAATATGAATTTTCAATACATTATATTTTCGTAGTTTATAATATTTATTCGTTTTGTTTTTCTAAATTTTTGTTGGCCCTGTCGTAGATAGGATAGAATACTATAAAAATAGTTAAAAAAATGTTATTATATACCGGGTGAGTGACGAAAATTATTTAATATTTTTGGTTAAATCATTATAATTTCGGCATTAAATTAAATGTTAACAAGGTAATACTGTAGATGACATTAGCTAACTCAAAAAAGTTAATATATTTTTTATTAGTTTTGAAAGAAATTTTCTAGATATTTCTTTATGTAGGTACTACTTGTCGCTTATCGTATGCTTCCAAATATATATATATATATATAATTATCAAGGTTATACAGGGTGTTTCCGATGATAAGCGATAGAAAAATAACATAAAAAGGCACGTATTTATAAATCGCCCGGTATATTAAAAATAAATCGGTTAAATTTCGTTATTTTTTAATATTTTTTGCTTGGTGTCTTACTTACTTGTTAGCTATTCATTTCCCTTTTCCTATGACCAGTTCTGGAGATATACAGCGTCGAACAGACGCAAAAACTCAAAAAAGAAGCAAATAAAATAGCAATTTGCTTTTTAAGTTCAATAAAATTTCTTATGTAAGTTTATTTTATGGTTAAAAATAAATATATTTATTGCTATACATTTTTTTTTGAATAATTAGGGTATTCTAACATTGTATTGCAAATAAGAAATATATATATATAAAAAACTATGAACAATTTATTATATCCAAATTTCCAAATTATTTTATCCAAAAATAATAAGTAGGTCCCTAATTATTTGAAACACTCTGTATAGCATTAAATATATTTATTTTTAACCATAAAATATCCTTACATAACAAATTTAATTGAAATTTTAAAAAAATTGTTATTTTATTTGCTTATTTTTTGAGTTTTAGTCTGTTCGACGCTGTATATTTTCAGAACTGGTCATAGGAAAAAAGAAATGAATAGCAAACAAGTAAGTAAGACACTTCAAGCAAAACATGTTAAAAAATAACGAAATTTAACCGATCCATTTTTAATATACCGGGTAATTTATAAATACATGCATTTTTATGTTATTTTTCTATCGCTTTTCATCGGAAACACCCTGTATAACCTTAATAATTATATATATTTGGAAGCATACGATAAGCGACAAGTAGTAAATAAAGAAGTATCTACAAAATTTCTTTCAAAACTAATAAAAAAAATATTAACTTTTTTGAGTTACCCTGTATAAATATAAATAATATAAGTTCTGATAGCTAGCTATAATATAATATATAGTATATAGAGTATAGGTACATAACATCACCTCAGAAAATGTTCACATTGTAACCTGACCATGAAGATATATCAAAGACAAAACGAAGTAATTTATTCTTCATTTATGGGCCTAAAATATTTTTGGGCTTTAAGGCCCAATCTAAGGTAAAAAATAACCTACTTTGGCGATTATTGCTGACTTTTCTTATACCCAACTATCAAGTCGATTTACAAGGTAAATATCAACTATTTTGGATCATCTCAGATTCTGCAGGGGCTGCCCACACTAAAGTAGTGATCAATATTAAGACTACACTGACATAATTAATACCTTGGTTTTGAACATAGGCCTCTTAAAATAAGAGGCCTATGGTTTTGAATTATTTAATACAATTTTATTAAATCATGGATATGAAACATGGTGGTCCAATTTTTCCGCCACTGCCTAGTTTTTTTTAATTACCTAGGTACTCGGTCTTGTGTAATTATTTTAAATATTAAAACAAATGAACAACAATAATTATCCGAGATTTAAATGAAATGCACAAATATCTTTATTAAAACAATTAAGTTTACTGTTATAATGAGCAATTTTCACGGTGGGTTCACATAAAAGACGTTTGCGAAATTGTTAATTATTTTAATTAGCATAAACATTTTTATTATCACTAGTTAAAACTTTAATTAGTTTGTTTTTCAAAAATGTTTGCAATGTGTAGGTAGGTTAGGTACTATACAGGATGTTCTGAAAATGTGTTTAAAAATTTGAAGAGATTATTCTACTTGATAAAATAAAGGTAGTAAGGCAGAATATAACAAAAAATTCAAATCTCAATATTATCAAAGTGAAAGCCCATAAAAGTTTAATTTTTATTTTCTGTGTGAAACATCAGTTGGATTGGTAAAAAAAGTAAACTTGTATGTTCTGTAACTTGGAAAATATTGAGATTTATAATTTTTGTTATGTGACATTAGGGGAAGGTCGCCTATGATGCTACCTTTTTTTTACCACCAAATATATTTTTTAGTTCAAAGGTTTTAACCCATTTAACCATGTTAAAATATTCGTTACTACTTAAATATTCATTATAAAACTTTTAAAATATACAAAAACTATTTTTTTGTTAAAAAAAATAGAAAAGAAAAACCACCAAGTATGCCATACTGGCTTACTGGAGAAAAATGCAAAAATCTGAAGGAAGCATACATGTAAAAGGAATATTTTTGTTACCGTTTGCACATTTTTATTGTTAAAAAATTCAAGCACATAAAATTATAATTATTGGCGTTATGAATAATGGATATGCCATCTTAGGAATATGTCACACTTCTAGTAAATAAATTATAAAAAATTAAACCCACAACTTATATTTAATATAATCATATACTCTTATATAGCAAATTAACATCTATATCCTATAGTTATCGGAAAAAAATCGTGCATTCTAATTTAATGCACCTAACATAATAAATTTTTGGCCTAAAAACTGGCTAATATTACCTACTTCGGCACTACACCATTTCTGTTCTATTAAATACCTTTACATAAAAACGTCCGTCACGACTGAAATTCGACTCACATCAGAACGGTCAATGTCAATATCGCGCACCCATCTAACTATGCAGGATAACGCAAAACCGGTTTAGTCCAAAGATACCTGTGGTATGCCATCATTTAAAGCATGCCATCAAAGGCGACCTTCCCCTACCTTTATTTTGCTACATAGAATATTAGGTACTTTCCATTTGTTTATTTTAAACAGCTAAGCAAAGTAAACATTTTTGCTTAGTTAAGTTGTTAAAGGAATGCTTCTTGAACAAATCGTTTGAGAAATTTGGGGGCATACGAAACGGCGACAAGGGGGAGGAAAAAATATTTGCTAAGTTAAATTTTTAAAAGGAACGCTCAACTTAGACGTTGGCTTTACTTTGTTATATAAAAGAAGCTTGAAGGAACTCGGCTAATATCTCCTAGTTTCCAAACACATTTTTCGATCACCCTGTATTTTGCTAGACCTTGCTGTTTTCCGATAATTAAATTTTTGATACGTGGTTCCTGTAAGGCATAGGTACCTCTTATTCTACCTTGAATTTGTCTCACATCGAAACCATTAGCGTAACTATAGGATTACTTTCTGAGGAGAGGCTGAACTCTAGGCAATGTTTAAAGTCTGTTCAAGCACGTAGCCAGGGGGGGGGGGGGACCAGGGGGTCCGGACCCCCCCCCCCGAAATTCTCAGAATTTTTTTTTTTTTTTCAGCAAAATAGGAAAATAACACATAATATTGTACATAACTTAAAGAAAATAATTTTTAAAATAAAAATTTTAAATTTTCTATATATAATATCTAAGTTTTTTCGGGTTAGGCTATCGAAACTAAGAATTTCCAAGTTTCGAGAGTCAAAAAAAGGGCGTGGCACCTAAAAATGTTTTGCCTGCGGCGCATTTTTTAAGAAAGAAAGAAAGAAAGGCCACCCTCATCAAAATTCGAAATACGCCACTGCCGGACCTCCCCCCGAATATATTTCCTGGCTACGTGCTTGAGTCTGTTTAATGACCGCTGACCGTCATATTCTCCATATTTGCGGTACGTCGTGAATTAATTCAGTCAGTCTGACTTACCGGTGGTAAAGGTTATGATTTTTCTTAGGCTTGATCTGCATAAAGACGAATGCAACAAGTAAAATACAAGCGCGTTTTTTCAAATTTTTAATTATTATTTTTATAATGTTAATGAAGTCAGAAAAAGGTAGTTTATTTAGGGCAACAGGTATCATGGGATGAAACATTTTGTTTTTGAAAATCAGCATAAACTTTTTAATTGATTTAAATTTACTGAAAAATTAATAAAACCCATTTATAAAATTTAAAATTGTATCATATATTTTTTTGTCTAATGCATCAGCCTATAAATTTTGTTTAAAATATTTATATCTTATTTTTAAAATCATAAAGAAGAAAATATAAAAAAAATGACAACACAACCAAATACAATTTTTTAATAATTATTAAAATAAATCATCATCGCAAGGATTATCACCATCAGATTCGTTAATTCGTTAGTTAATAATAAGGGGAAGAGTATCTCAAGCATCGATAAATCTTTCCCGTTCCCATACATCATTTATAATAATTATTATAGTGTGTGTTACATAATTTTTCCATTTTTCCACTGCTGCATTTTCTATGGCTTCATTCCACAGACCCAAAACTATGCATTTATTACAGAATGCATAGAACTTATTTTTGCATCATAATAGCGTTTACATTCCGAACAAACCATTTCAATAGGATTAAAGTAGCAATGATATGGAGGAAGTCCGAAAACTCGATGTCCATGTTGCAATGCTGGTTCGTCCAAACTATTAAAATAAAATTAAAATAATAAAAAAAAAATTGTGTGTGCTTAAGACCACACGACAGAAGTGAAAACTTTAACAAGGTGAAATTAATAATATCAAATACAATTGTAATTTTACTGCATACGAAAAAAGATATTTCCTAAAATTGAACAACCCTTGAAAAAAATGCCAGAACATACCTGAGACGCAACAAGTGTCTATCTTGTGATCTTAAATACACAAACAACGCACACTGTTTCCACGTCGATACTGAATGCGACTGATGCGGCATGCTCTTTCATATAACGTTCATTCGGGTCAGTTCGGATTGAATATAGGAGTCGAATTCGAGCGTAACACAGCCGAGCGTAACGCGTAACGGCTCAGTTAACGCGTGACGGCTCAGTTTAATTCAGTGCCCACAATCCCACAAAAGTGCTAAACGCGCCCAAAGAAGTTTTCACTTCAATAAAGTAGGTAAATTGCGCTTTCCAGATTACCTACTTATAACATAACGTTTGGATGGGATGTGCTGCTTCAATATTATCTTGCAAATGGTGAAACCGGAATTTGTCTTTGTGCGGGTAACCATGCAATAAGTAATCTTTTTGACCAACTTATATTTGGAATTTTTCTAATTAGCCCAGAATGATAGGTGGCGAACAAGTTTTGTTCAAAGTATTTCTTAAAGTTTTCACTATTCATCGAATCCTGATAAGATTTCAGGCTTGACTTAAATATCAAACTTGCATTTTCTGAACCAGCATGTAGAATAATATACCGTACACCCTCTGAATGACGAGCATCATCGGAAATTTCACTGAAACAAAAGTAGCTTTTATTGTCGTCTACAAATTTTAGCTACCTTCCTTTATTATAACATAAGATTTATTTTTGGTTTAATTTTTTGGATGCCTGCATGTTTGCCGCTATTTTTTGTAAACGAGTAAACGCTAAAACTGTATCGAACGAAAGAGAGAACAATTTTTTAAATCGTGACCTACAAAAAACTTAGTTCTTCTTAAGATCTGACCTCGATGTCTTTATGTTTGTTGATATATAATATGGCAGACGGCAGTACCATCTGCTGTGCGTTTTATTGGGTACCAATCAAATACTGGTACCTATACGAACCAGAAAGTTGCTAAAGTCAAAATATTAAAAATAAAGGAAAATTTCTTCAAAGATCTTTGTATTATTTTGGAGCTCCGTTAGGACTGTTTGCACCTTTTGTATCTCTTTTTCTCTATTCTGCTGAAGATGAAATGTATATACATTCGAAACATGTAGAGAATTTACACTTTAACACTTTTTCCCTTAATATACCAGTGGAGGAAGACTTGAAGTGTCTTATTTATTTTCTTTCAAGTCTACCATTGCTTTTAGTCGCGACATGCATTTATAAGATATATTTATTTAAAAATAATAAAGTAAGTTTTGTTCATTTTACTTCTACAGGGTGACAATTTAAAAACTGAAGAAAAAAACGCAAAAAACAGTTTCTATAAAACGAAGGGGGAACAAAAACAACCGTATTATCCCACCCTTATCTGCAACCCCTTGGACAGGGTGAGATACACCCCTAAAATCTTAAATAGAAAGGGGGGGTCGAGTGATACATCATTTTAAAGCTCTTGAAAAATGCTTTCCAATGGTACCATAGAAAGCTACATTTCAGGAAACTATTCTCTGTTTATTTAGGAAAACAATAAATGAAAACACAATTTTGAAATTTTTTATTATTATTTAATTAAATGTTCAAAATGATTTCCGTTGTTTTGAAGACAATAATAAAGCCTACTTTCAAATTCTTCACGTACATTTGTAAATGTTTCTCTGGATATAGCACGGCATTCCTGAACTATTCTATGCTGAAGTTGCTCTAGTGACTAGAGGTTGCGTTTTAAAAACCACAGATTTTAGGTGACCCCACAAAAAGAAGTCAAGAGGTGTTAGGTCCGGGCATCTAGGTGGCCATTCAACAGGACCTCTTCTTCCAATCCACTGGTTGGGATAATTATCATCCAACCACTGCCTAACGGGAACTACATAATGCGGAGGTGCTCCATCCTGTTGGAAATGTAGTAAGCGTTCTTCTAAAGATAAATTTCCGAGTATGTCCCTCTGATTTTCCAATTCTCGCACTATTAGTGGTTCGATAGACCTCTGTAGCCGATAATACCATCTCCCAATAAGTATACCAGCCCAAACATTAATTTTCTGGGGGTACTGGGTATGCCCTTCTCTAAATACGTGGGGGTTTTCGTCATTCCAGTAAAGACGGTTTTGCTTATTAACACGCCCATTTAAATAAAAGGTACACTCATCACTGAAGCAAATATTTTTAACTAGTCGAGGTTCTGCCCTAATTCTATCTGTCATTATTTTACAAAACTGAATTCTTCTGTCCGGGTCGTCGTCACCAAGTTCTTGCAGTATGTGCAGTTTATAGGGATCAAACTCATGAAATTTAAGTACCTTTCTTATTGATTCACGAGATAATCCAGTTGCTACAGCTGCTTGACGAGTTGATAAAGTTGAATTCATTGAAAACTGCCCCAGAATTTCAATTTGCGCTGCTTCGTCGGCTAGTCTCGGTTGATTTCTCTTTTTATTCGCGACAGAACCAGTTTCTTCAAATTTGGCTACTAGTTGGCGAACATACTCCGGGCTTACATTTTGACCTGGATGCCTTTCGTTAAAACGTTGAGCTGTCCTTAAGAAACATTGATCCTGGGAACCATAAATGAAAATAATTTCTACACGTCCAGCTGTGCTGTACACCATTGTTAAAGATAAGAAGTGCTGCTTTTCGTTTAAACTGAACCGAAAGTCAACTGTTCTTAAAATAATAATACTAGTACAATTTACTTTTAAAGTAAATTCTGTGATAATAAAATCGCTAATATTTATAAAGAAATTTTTTTTTCGACAAAAAAACCATAGCAAATAAACCAAAACAAAATACCTAGGCTTAAAATGTTTAGAATTCTTAAGAGATATCTCTTAATATGCCAGGACATTGGTAGCAATTATTTTGAACATTTAATTAAATAATAAAAAATTTCAAAATTGTGTTTTCATTTATTGTTTTCCTTAATAAACAGAGAATAATTTCCTGAAATGTAGCTTTCTATGGTACCATTGGAAAGCATTTTTCAAGAGCTTCAAAATGATGTATCACTCGACCCCCCTTTCTATTTAAGATTTTAGGGGTGTATCTCACCCTGTCCAAGGGGTTGCAGATAAGGGTGGGATAATACGCTTGTTTTTGTTCCCCCTTCGTTTCATAGAAACTGTTTTTTGCGTTTTTTTCTTCAGTTTTTCGTTCCTAAGATATGGCCGTTTCAAGTTTTTAAATTGTCACCCTGTATACTATTAACGATAGTTAAGATAAATATTTTCAAAAATAGTTGCAGTTGTTCGGCTGTCACCAAATATCACCAGTTAAATAGAATTAAGCCGGAATTAATTTGGTATCACAGGACAGCTAAAGGTTCAATTGTTGTCTGTCTTGTAATAGATTTTTAATTTTATGCCTTTCTTTCGGAGAAAATAATTTTTAAAGTTGGCCTATTTATAGTAACACTAATTCTACATTCGGTGATGCACTCTTAAGGAAATTATAGATACTTATTTGCTGGTTTGCCTTCCCCTAGCCACTCTCATGTTCTTATCTTTGGGAAAGTTTTTCTCTGAAAGTAAACAATTTAAAATTTAAAATTGTGCTGGTAATGTTCTTTTCGTGTTCTAGATAAATGATAAAAAATGTTTTTATTATTGTGGTTTATTCATTCAATAAACCCAAATAGTCGGTAACAAAGAACACCCTTTGTAATTTCATATAAATTGTCTTCAATAATTAATTTAGATTTTTGTTTTTATTCAGGGGCTTTAAACATAAAGGATGACAGCGAAATAAACAAATTCGGAAATGTAATCAAAACCCGGGCCTGGCTTTGTCGAGCTTTTATGGCCTTATGTTTTTATTTATTAAGACAGTCTTTCGCTTGGAAATATGTATTCACAACAATTTGCAAGTGTTAGTTAATTGTTTGGAAAGACTATATATACAGTGTGTCCCCGGATGGAGTTGACAAGAGGAAGAAGATCTTTATTATTGATTTTTCGACGAAAAGTTATTCCTTATAAAAAATTCTGCTTGTTGAGAAAATGAATTTACGATATAAAATTTTTAGATCAGATGTATGTTGATAAATTAGGAAAATATGAAAATGCTCTAAGAGAGAAGTACCATTTTTTATTATTTTAGACAAAATGATTATAAAACAAAGTTGTTTATAATCCAAAATAAAGCCTAAATACAAAATTTGAAATCTGAATTCTAATTTTTGTTTTTTATTTTTTACAATAGAATTTATGAACATTCAAAATGTACAATTGTGGAAAAAGTTATTATTGTACATATTATCCTCCTCCAACCTGCCCACATTTCTCCAAATTGGAAATAAATTAAATAAATAGGTCAGCACTTTCAGGTTTTCATTTTGAATGATAAATTCTATTGTAAAAAATAAAAAACAAAAATCATAATTCAGATTTCAAATTTTATATTTAGGCAGTGGCGGCTCGTTAATGAAGGGCTCTCCCTGCAATTATTTCAAACAGAATCCAAAAATATTTTACTTAAAAAACCAATAAAGCAATCTATATAAGCAATCCATTAAAATAATTCAAACCAAACATAGCCCTATTCCAGCTGGTAGGTTATACTAAGCGCGGGCATAAACCAAACATAGCCCTATTCCAACGGGCAGGTTATACTCATAGACAATCGAGTTCCGCGTTCTCAATGTTATACTAAGCGGGGGCGACCGATTATCTGTCCCGATTCAACGCGGCTTCTCGATGAGTTGCCATGACGACAAAGGCGTGATGTCACCTACACATTGCACAACGAGCGGCCACGGACGAGCTCCAATTTTCCGCGCCCAACAACAGCTGTTCGCGATGCCACGGTAGAATAATCGATATATTACGTGCTCTGACGAGGCGACCTGTCGATGCCGCTAGGCGCTAATGTTTTGTTTATTTGTTTTGATTTGATTTATTTGTTACGTTATAAAACTTATAAAGTTGGAAAATGTCGTGTAATATGAAGGTCAGTGATTTACAGAAGCTTGTGTTTAGTTCTCTGAGCTTAAGTGGAAAACTTGATTTAAAAAATGCAAGGCGGCCACTAGAAATTGAACATAGTACAAGTGCAATCAAAATGTAAAAGTAAGGCACAGTTTACGCGTAAGTTTGACAAAGAAATATATAATAAAAAATCCTGAATAGGTATGCGGTTGTGAGGACAAAAATTCTTTTTTTTTTGTTTCGTGTGTCCACGACCACGCCCAAATTTGGTCAATAATTTTTAGTAAATATTTTAATGTGACGTTAATAGCAGGTTTAGGTATTTCAATGTTCTTGACAATCACTTTCTCCTCCAACGGTAACTTGCTAAAAGATTTTTTCAAAAATTCCACCCACGGTGTATTTTATATCCGACGACGCACTCATTGTTTTTTCGTGTTTGTTTAACTTTAAACTTTAACTGAATTTAATAAAACCATATTAAACCTTAATAAACAAAAAAAATAGTCAAAATACCGGCTAAAAATTTCCGCGAATTTGAACGACTACGACTGGTTAAATTTAAATCATGTCAAATTAATGCAGAACATGACATACACAAGCTATTAGGCCGCTCTCGTATTTTACGAGATTTTTATGATCCTAGACCCGCTCTGACAAGTAAACTGGGCGTGAACTACACGGTACACGGAGAGAAATTTTGAACAGAATCCGCAACTACCTAAATATACTTGAATTTGTATCAGAATTCGCATGCTTGAAATAATAATATGAAAAATTCATTACATATACTTAATGTGTATTATAAAAATAGCCTATATATTGTCAATTTTTTTGGGGGTGCTAATATAGATTTCGGGGGTGTCTAGCACCCCTAAGTACCCCCCTAACTACGCCTATGCTTAGTCCAAAAGCTGATAGTGTCCAAAATACGTCAAAGTTATTATTTTTTTAAACTATTTTTTGAATATTTTCCTTAATAATAGCATGATTTGCACGAAATTTCGTTTTTTAGAGTGAGAAATCGAGATCTGATCGCACTTTCGATGTACTACATACTTTTTTCTGCCTCGGTAGGTATATCAATTTTCTAGTTAAGAACTCTTATTTCTTGGCATCTTTCGTCAAGAAAAAAAGGTATATTTAGTAGGTGTTGTCTCGAGCAGGTGTTTCTGAGATAATCGAATTAAAATGTTTTATTGCGTACTAAAACTAATCGTAGTTCCCCTTTACGCTTTAGCAATAGCGGAAAATTTAGGAATTCAATGACATTTCTGCCGTCAGACGACTAGGTAAATAAAAAAATATTTTATAATGATGGCTGATATGAAAAGTATAGGCATCAGGTACCGTGTAAGTTTAATTTACTGGTCGCACCTTTCAACAAAAGCACTTTAATTCTTTACACGCAGCAAGTGTACCACCGCTCTGGTACCGATATATAGGGGAGACCGGGTCAAGTTGTAACACGGGTTAGTTGTCACAAAACGCGTAAAAATCGTTTAAACGTCATCACTATTTTCACAATAACCAAACATATCTATAATGTCTAAATTGTCATTTTTCATATTCTTTTTTCACCTGCTATCGCTACAAGGACAAGGTAGATGTTGTCGCCGTTTGCAGACTACACCAGTGTGGAATAATCCGAATAGTATACCTACCTTTAGGTACCGTTCTGACTGTAATGTCAAATTTTTAAATGGCTGCCAGAGAACTGCTTTTCTTGAAACCGTCAATATATGCAGCCATAGCACTTATAAATTCCCAATAGTTACAAATTGAGTCAATTTAAGCTTAAATAACACCCACATAGGATGAGTATTTCGAGTGTTCAGCAACAGCGTATTATTCTTTTTTCGTGGTTTCAGCCACGACTTATCTCGTTTTTCGACAGATGACATTGAGGATTTGTCATCGATCAGCTGATATTAAGATATAATAATATCCCCAGATTAGTAGTGGACCGTAATGATCCCCCGCAGCGAGTTATGAATTGCTTTTTTGTTCGTTTTGTTACATTTAATTACGTTTTAAAAAATGTTTAGTGGTTTTGGTGCCTTTTATTTTTACTTTGAATTTTAATTACTTCTGTGTGGCCAGTAAGTACCTACATTTACAGGTTTAAATGTTTTTATTATTTTTCTCAACGTTAAATCATTGTGGATCATATTGTGAGCACTTTAGTTGATGTCATCAATAAGTAAGAAGTTTAATTTCATCCGAACGCCGTTTTGCTTAGATACTATATCCTACCAGGTTTGCACTAACTAGGTGAATCATAGTCGGTAATACCAACGTTGTCACGACTCCAAGGTTGGTTAATTTAATCGGACTATATATAGTCGGACGCGACGTCGTAGCGACCCAAAGTTGTGTGACCGATTTACTGGTCGCTGGCGAAGTCGATTTGACGTCGCGCTCCAACGTCGGGTCGATTAAAGCACCGTTATAACAACGTCGTATTGTTGCTTGGGCCACCATCGGGTGGCAGACTATTAGCCGTGGTAGTTCGACGCATGGAAGGTAACGCGATAGCCAGAAGCGGCCAGTAATCGGCAACAAGAGCCGTCGATTTCCCGTCAGTGCTGGAAGGCGGCCGAACTTTTACCGCCAGCTTTGGTTTACTGGGTAGGTACTATTACGTATTTATGATACTACACCATACCACCAAGTGGCTTATTTGACAGTTTGTTGCTATGGAAATAAGAAAACAAAATCCTGTTAAAGCCTACTTATTATTATTTATATGGGTTCATCTTATTTTTCTCAAATGATAAGCCGAAAACCTCCCTATTTGATTACTTTCCGATCTAGACCGATATAGTGATATTTTCCTGATAAAAATGTATCTAGAAAGTTCCTATATTTTCCGGTCGATTGTAAAATAGTAATTTACGTCACGCAACCGAAAAGTAGTGTTTTTCAGGTCGGGACAAGCATTTCCAGGGCAAGCCGTAGGCAAGTCCTGGAAGCTTGGAGAGCTGCAAAACACTAATTTTCGGTTGCGCGACGTACAATATTTTTTTTAAGACCGACACTTCGATATACAATTCTTTATTTTCTTTTATTTTATATTATTTTTAAATGCGTCGTATGACGTCTCGTAACGGGCTTTTGATTTTACTGGCAATTTATCGTAAGTCGCTTTCCTTGCTGCTTCCAAATTTTCTTCTGGTATCTCATTTTCCGTGTCGGATAATTCAAAATCTGAATTCATATTTTTAAATTTGCGCACTCGCTAAACAAGTTTGACATAAATAATAAATTAAAAATCAACGAACTGTCACTCGACAGACAAATACATCGAAATGTCTTTATCAGAGTAACGAAATCAAGGTATGTAGATTGTATTATCAAAGAGCGATTGGAAAAATGAAAAAACAAGGACCGGAAAAATCTTTTGCCGGTCCTTCACGTCCATTTTCCGGTCTTGATCGACAAAACGTTATTTTCTGGACGAAAAATTGTCCAGAAAGTGTATATTTTCTGGTCGGTCTTAAAAAAACACTATTAAAGGAAAGGAAACTAAAAAGAATAACAACAATACCCGAGCTCCCCTACCCGACATGCACCTCTCGAATGGTAAACGCAAGAACCTTCGCCGAAAGCAGTACGAAAGTGACTTTTGCTGTCGCGACTCGCGAGTACCATTGCGCGAAGGATTTGCGGTAGTTGTTACGGTCTCGTGAAGTACCGTGTTCCATACACTTTTTTTTAATGTGTTTGTGCAATTGATTTTGTTTGATAACAGAAATTGGATTTGGTTAGTTTTTGCACACGGTTGGAACTAGAGCTGAAAAAGGTGGGCATTTTTTAAAATTAATTATTAATGTTATGTTTGTGGTGGTGTGTCCACTTTCTATAGAATGGTAGTTGCTATATTACGCCGACTTAACTGGTACGATTAAAAAATGCAGTAGGTACTAAGTTTGGCAAATAATCAACTCAAATTTAACACATTTCGTTTTTGCCAACATTTTGAAAATTAAAAATCGCCTATTGATGGTCGTTTTTTCAGGGTATCAATTACATTCATTTTATTATGTACTCGATTTATTTGTGCTGTTATTATAAATTTCTTTAAAAAGTAAGTATGGTCTAATTTTTGTAATGGTATATAGTAACAAAATTTATTTAGCAATATGCTAAAATTTAGGAAATTTAATAAAATAGTAAATCAAATTAAAAATACCAGCCTTGAAGCACTTAAAAAGTTTTTTTTTTAAATACTTAAATAATTTTTTAATTTTTTTTTAATAAGCTCTAAGATTGAATTGATATAGGTACTATATATTGATATAACTAAGGGACCATATATATACCATCAGGTTATAGTAGACTTGAAAATATATCATTTGTGCTTAACTTTTTTGATTAAATAATATCCACGATTAAAAAGAGGCTAAATAATATCCACTATTAAAAAGAGGCACGGTGATCCAGGTAGAAATTTATTTTAGAAAATTATTGGCGTTGATTTGAAAATGTTTAAGCATATTTGAATCAAATTTGGTGTAGTTATATTTTCGGGGACAGAAAAGACGATTTCATATTTAGTTTTTAGATTCCATCTAGAGGACTTTAGTTACGCAACACGATTTTGGTAAATTGCCGCATATATTTTTTGTCTCTCAAAATCTTGACCGCTTTACTACTTTTAAAGGTATTTGACTTTAATTGCTAGATGGCAAAAAATAAACACTTTTCTTAACGAAGCATAATAATTTATTGGAAATTAACCGATTATATTTTATCGTAAGAAAATCAGCTTAAATGACCCAGATTCTTAAATAGTTCTCCGTGTTCTGCCAAGCAATACCTTAACAGTTATAAAGTTCAGTTCTTGCGTTATTAAGTAATACGCAAAGATTCGATTGCATAACCCTAAAATTGCCATCTTTATTAGCTCTCCCAAAATTTTGATAACGACTAACGACGCACAATTTTATAGCTGTAATACTTTTAATGTGACACCACAGGAAAGTGTCATTCGGTTTCGGTGAAAGAGCTAATAGGACCAACAATTTATGGTGTAATTTAGTCCTATTGTGCGTCTATGGAAAACGTTTTGAACATATCATACTTCTCCAAATATCCCCCACCCCCCGCAAACATTAACCTTTTGAGGGTATTCAAATTCAAATTAAATTTATTCTACTAAGGATCATACATTATGATTTGAGGCACCGGCGGTTCTGGAAGAAAAGTCAGGGGGGGGGGGGGTAAATGTCGAAAACGCAGAAAAAATCGCGTCGAAGGCGCAAAAAAATGGCGCCGCAGGCGAAAAATTTTTGGGTGCCACGCCCTTTTTTCATTGATAGTGCTTGCTTTTCAAATAGATAGCGCCGCATGCAAAAATTTTTTTGCGTGTCACCCAAAAAAATTTTACACAACAGCCGTCGATGCTCTGAAAGTGCTGCTCTTGTGTATATTCTTATTGTAGCTCTGGTGTCTAGGGGGGGTAATTACCCCCTCTACCCCCCCCCCCCCCCCCCCCGTAGAACCGCCGGTGATTTGAGGTTCTCGTCATATAAAACTATAAAACTATAAAATTAACTAACTTAGGATGCAGGTTTACCTTAAATTTCATACTACAAACATTAAATGTACGGTAAAAATCCAGAAGGTCAAAACCTTTTGCGAAAATATGATATCGTTTAGGCGTTCAAAAAGTCTTTTAGTGTGATAAGAAAGTCCTTTAGTTTTCTTCCAAATATACCTCTTGTTATGGATTGTTTGATCTCTTCTGGTAGTTTATTAAACATTTTGATGCAGGCATAGTGGGGAGATTTTTTATATCGTGTTGATGTATGTGTATAAGGCCATTTGCGCTTTTTGTAAGATAGTTGTGAGTTGTGATTGTTTCTGTTTTCTTGAAATTCGTTCTTGTTCTTCTATACATATGTGGAGCACTTAAGGATGTATATTGAAGTGACTGTGAGGATTTTGTGTTTTTTGTATATTTCTCTGCATGTTTGTGTTGGTTTCAATCCAAAGATGAGACGTTTCTGTGCTTGAAATACTCGGTTTATGTTTACTGCTTGTTCCCACAGTAAAATAGTATAGCTGAGATGAGGATAGGCTGCAAGATGTTATTTGAGTAGGGACAGGCACTGTGTATCTTAACTTTATTATAGCGTAGCTTGTGCCAATTTTAAGCATACATGATCTAGTTGAGGTTCCCACGATAGTTTGGAATTAAGATCCTTAAATTTTGCATTTGTTTTCCTATATTGCTCTACACTAGACCATGCAACACCCTCTATGTGAATTGAACTAATGACCGTCTTCCCTCAATTAATGCAATCGAAGAATTTGTTACTTAATGAAGAAGAATGATTTATATTTGAATTGTCCCAAACAACCCAATAAATCGTGGTTTGAATCACAAAAATGGTCACTATACTACTATAACAGTGTGTGTATAAAGTCTGGAAACGGCTTAATAACATCACAATTTACTGGCCGATTTAAACCAAATTTGGTACAGTTGTGTAAGAGGATCTAACGCACCGAATGACGATATTGGCGTTGTTGCCAGCTTTTTAGTTTGTCTGGAATTCGAACGAATTTTATATTTTTAAATATAACACCCAGTATATTTTTACATTTTTAAATTCCACATAAAATTATAATTATTTTTTATTAAATGCATTATTAGTCCATACTTCATAGTTTCCGAGATATTGACACTCGAAAAGTGACATTTTTGAACTTTGACAGCTTATAACTTTCTAACAGTACGTCTTAGAGCAAAACGGCTTACATGTCCCTATCTTCAATTTTTATTATCTTCCCAAAAAAAACAACTTCCGGTTAAACGGGATGTAACTCGAAAGCAGGAAATATAGTTGTTCCGGTTTAACTGGAAGTTGATTTTTTTGGGAAGATAATAAAAATTGAGGATAGGGACACCACATAATGATTATGTGTTATTTTTTCTTCAATACTGTAAAACCTGTCGAAACTATATAATAAAAAATAAAACGTGCTATAAAATTAGACATTATCATAATTATTATTGGTGGAACAGAATACATCTGCTATGCGGCTGGTTTTATTGACACATGTATCAGAGCCGTATTTATTTTTTAAGAATTTAAGAGTTTTGTCTAAACAACTCTTACTTGAAGAACTCTTATTAGAAAATAATAAAATTTGGTGTGCTAGTCCATCATACTTTGCCGACCTATTAGTTTTAAGTGAGCGCAAGGTCTGTCAATCTATTGTACCGGGTGTTCCACCTAAGGAGGTAATCGGCTATATCTCAGAAAGTAATAACACTAGGACTTTGGGAAAAAATATATGTCTATAAAAGCGGCCAAGAGAAATTGCTGGAAATTATTTTCAAGTTCGAAAAATGACCGCTAGGGGGCGTAAGAGAACTTTCAAAATAGAAATGCCGATTTTCTCTGGATTTTTCTTAATAAAAATAAGTTAAAGATATTAGCATTGTATTCTTCATAAAATTATGCAACTTTATGTTAGGAATCATTTTTTTTTATTTTCAATAAAAAAGTGGTGGAAGAAAGTCAAACCTTTTTTCTTTCAAACGCTGATATCTCTGTTTTGGATAAATCGATTTTATTTAACTTGGTCTTGAAAAAAAGCCCTTCTATTCCTCTACACGTAGATCTATTAACTATACCATATTGATTCTGATGGTGGCCACTAGATGGCGTTTTTCCGTAATTCCTCAATGAATAAGGATTTTCTCAAAAAAATCAAATGTTATGATATGACTTTTTCATCATATTTTATTTTAGGCTTATAAAGGCTATTACATAGTGGAATAAAAAATCCAGGTCCGTATTTAAAATAAAAAAGTTGATGATGGTCGCTCGAATCCGAAACGTCGGATTAAAAAACTAACCCCATCAGCTTGTAGAGGAGGAAAAGTTACTATAAGGAACTGAAAACCGCAACGTGATATCTTTTGTTAAACTAGAGAAATTAGGGATAATAATAATTAATATGGAAATATAGGCCATTTTTTAAAACATTCACTAATCAATTAAATCACACAAAAGATATCACGTTGCGGTTTTCAGTTCTTTGTAGTAACTTTTCCTCCTCTACAAGCTGATGGGGTTAGTTTTTTAATCCGACGTTTCGGATTCGAGCGACCATTATCAACTTTTTTATTTTAAATACGGACCTGGATTTTTTATTCCACTATGTAATAGCCTTTATAAGCCTAAAATAAAATATGATGAAAAAGTCATATCATAACATTTGATTTTTTTGAGAAAATCCTTATTCATTGAGGAATTACGGAAAAACGCCATCTAGTGGCCACCATCAGAATCAATATGGTATAGTTAATAGATCTACGTGTAGAGGAAAAGAAGGGCTTTTTTTCAAGACCAAGTTGAATAAAATCGGTTTATCCAAAACAGAGATATCAGCGTTTGAAAGAAAAAAGGTTTGACCTTCTCCCACCACTTTATTATTGAAAATAGAAAAAAATGATTTCTAACATAAAGTTGCATAATTTTATGAAGAATACAATGCTTATATTTTTGACATATTTTTATTAAGAAAAATCAAGAGAAAATCGGCATTTCTATTTTGAAAGTTCTCTTACGCCCCCTAGCGGTCATTTTTCGAACTTGAAAATAATTTCCAGCAATTTCTCTTGGCCGCTTTTATAGACATATATTTTTTCCCAAAGTCCTAGTGTTATTACTTTCTGAGATATAGCCGATTACCTCCTTAGGTGGAACACCCGGTACAGTAATTAAAATGGATAAACTAATAATACTATTAAATTTATAATAGCAAATGATGATAAATGAAATGTTTGTTATTGGAAATAGGAGAGTTAATTCCCCTAAACTGGTTTATTCTACTTACCATTTCCCTTAAATAATAAACACCAAGAAAATGTAGTCTCTGAAACCTGACGCATGAGCTTGCTACGGTCCACTTCTGAACTGGGAACTTTTATTAAGACACCAGTATCAACTGTCAATAAGCCTAATAAATAAAAATGTTGCGATTCCTTTTTCTTATAAAATCGAAGTAATTTCTTGAAAGTCAATAAATAAAAACTAAAGTAATTGCTTTTGTGTCCAGCAATTGCTTAGAAGTGCAGGAATTGCTTCTAGTCAATGATTTTTCTTAAAAAATAGAAGCAATTATTGCTATCGTTTGCTTAAAATGTGATGAATAAAAAAATTTAGGAATTACTTTTTCTAGTGTAGCGATTGCTTTTTCTAGTGTAGCAATTGCTTTCAATTTTTTCAGGTAGGTCGACCCCTGCATCATTTGCTTGTCAACTTTAGTTCTCCGCGGCATACACGTGCGTCGCTCTTAATTTGTGTCTTCAATTATGGCTGAATATATTATGAACGTCCGTAAAAGAAAAATCCACAGTGTATGTAAAAATTGCAGATATGATGATTTCAGAAAGTTATATCGATTTCACTGCGAAAATGTTGAGCGGTTGGCAAATTATTTTTTGACTGATACTAGGAAAATGCGAGGGGCTGCACTGTCGCCTTTAAATAAGATTGAAGTCTTCCTGCGGAAATTGTCGGCATCCAGGCTTTCAAAATTCTTTAGGTGAAGAACTCGGTGTTCACCAAACTACTGTCTGTAAGACATACACCTCTGTAATGGATGCAGTTTTGGAGAATTCCAATATTTTTATTAAATTTCCTACAAGTGCTGAAGCTCTTGTGAAAGCTAAATGGTTGTAGTCAGAGAGATTTATTTATGTTCCTTCAGTTTGTGAACGAATATCAATTGCTTGTCTTTAATTTCTTCACTTCATCACTACCTCATTTTCACTAAAATCTGCTATATCACAAATATAAATTTCCTATTTTCCACAAAAACGTAACAGATTACTATTGTACTAAATAATAATAGACCAACGTTGTTGTATTTACGTCAACTCTTTTGCAAATTAGGCACCAAACTGAACATGAAATCTATAATCTGAACAAGTGGATATGCCACGTCTGAACTTGTGTTAAAGAATCATTTGCTACAGAGGTGTAAGAAAAACAGCAATTGCTTCAAAATTGTATTCATATCCAGATGTAGCAATTACTTTTACTTATATCATTTGCTAGTCAAGCAATTGCTTTTACTAAAACGTAATTGCTTCAAGTAATTGCTTCATTTTTATTCATTAGGATGTTACATGTGGGTGTCAACTGTCGAGACGCTTTGTTTTTACAAAAAGTAAATGATGAAATAAAAAATTCAATTAAGAATTACACAACATGATTAGGTACTAGAAATGAAAATATTTTGAAAATACCAATACATCACGAAGAAAAATATAAAACAGTTTTTACAGCTCACAGTGTTGCCATTTTTTAAAACCATCTCCTTCTAACTTTTCTGAAACTTTGGAAGTATGCACAAACGGTTTTTAATGAATGAAATGTTTTGTCTCCTTATATGACATGTCTGTGGTTACTTCCTCCATATCCGTGTCTTTGAACCAAAATGTGCAAGTGAAATCGACACGAGTCCATGAGCTATACAATAACTAGTAAATTAAATGAAGCAATTCTCATTCAAAGCTGCAACTATGCAAATAGTAAATTATGCTATATATATTATTTTATTCTATATACCAACAAAGGCATGTACCTAATCCGTTGTTTTATTGACAAACCAGAAACTAAAAAGGTCAATCGATTTGTCAATAATTGTCTTTTAATATTTGCTTGCACAAAGAACACTAGCCCAAGTACACTGACACGTTACAGTCGTCACAGTCACATATAAATAATCAGTTTAGCTGAGAGCCTATTAACGGCTAGACTGTTACGCTTACATTAAAATTATTTTTTAATGAAGTCACTACCATATAAGTGATTAGCAAATGTATTTTTAACTCTTTATTGGGACATGGGAAGTGAAGAAATCGGTTGGGCACTTCGCTATATGATTTTTTCCATGGTTGGTAAATAACATTTTTTGTTGGGTGTTTTACTATTTCCATCAGGAAGAGGATACGAAATCCTTTTATTGTTTTGTATTTTGTATGGTGACATGTTTAACTAAAGAAAACAATCACTGTCATTAAAAGGAGTACAATAATAATTACTCATTGAATTTTCATATTTTTCTTTTAAGAAATTACTTTTAAGTTAGTCAAGGTGGGATTAACGACATAATTTTCTATCGTCAATTCGATTTGCCTAACTATTGACGATTCCGCACTTCTGCAGAGCTGTGTTGATCAGAGTAGTTATTTTTATGCTTTTGGCATACGAAGAAGAAATACAGACATATTCTGGAGCTAGAGCAAGGCAAATGTTAGTCAGCCGGTCATAGTTTTGTTTGCTTTCGTGTTTTGTGTTTTCTGTTAAAACAAACACATATTTCCTAGAATTCTTAGGAGAGATGACATCTAGGTAGACTAGAAAATATCGTGTTACCAGTACAAATTGTTGTTTTTACATCAGTGTTGAAAATCGACGTGTTTACTTTCAAGGGTTTTAAGGTAAATTGTGGCAATTTTAGTGATTTCAAAAAACTGCTTATTTAAAGTTTCTCAGCATTTATTTAAAAAGAAAATACCGGCATACTGTTCGATAATGCCTCCCTGAACAGCCCTTCCAAAATTAGATACTAAATATATTTTTTTAAATAATTGCAAGGTTTCGGAAGTTACCCCTGCATTCAAGCCATTTATTGATCCTTTATACATGATTGACCTTAATAACTGTGCCCTTATATGACCACCTTGTTCAAATAGTTCGGTTTTTAATGATTTTATTTACGATTAAAGGAATTTAGTTCCTATAAGGATTTTTTTCGCTTAAATAGCAAATTATTTGGATTTTGCACTTTTGTAGTTGATTGCTAAGATATTTATTTCAAAGCTTGTATTAGATATAGTGCAATGAGAAATAAGTGAAGTCGATAAAACGATCACGACGCGTTCTCGCAAGGTCGCAAATAAAAGTGATTTTCTGTGTGCTATAGTACCTTTAAAATGGAAATTTCTGGACATGTGATTTAATTATAACTTCTAAATCAAAATATGTACCCTACCATAAGGGTAAGTTAAAGAAAAGCACTTAGAAATAGAAGAAAAGTCGCGTGTAAATTAAAGAATTATCGATACCTATTTAAATGCGATACCAGCTAAAAAACTTTAAATGGGCAAAAAACTATATACATATAAATAAACATTGATACATATAAATAAACATTGATGGTGTGTATTTAAATTTAAGCTACGTTCTAAAATGATTAGTGCTGAACAGTTAAACGAACTTATACAGAAATTCGAAGTGAGTAATAAAAGGAGTTTGCAGGAAGCAAACAATTAACAGACGGAGGACATAAAGAAACATATTGGAAAGGAAATTACGGAACTTACACAAAAATTCAAAAAATAACTAGATCAGAAAACGATCGAATTTGAAAGCAAATACAATGATTTGAAGGTGAAGTATCAAAAACTCGAAAAAGAGCTTAAACAGAATAATATTATTGTATTCGGTTTAGATAGTCCAAAGGAAAACTTGGAAAGGTTTATTACGGATACATTAAGTGAATTACTTGATATCGAACTATCACCTAAAGATATAAATAATGTTTATACTATAGGAAAACAGAAAGCCAAACGGCCAATTATAGTTAAACTGGTTACCTACTTTAAAAAGTTAGAGATTCTAAAGAAGGTCAAGAAATTGAAGAATACTGGAATAAGTATTGCACAAGATCTAAGTATTGAAGAACAAAGAGAAAACAAGATACTAAGGCAAGGACTAAAGAAGGCACGTTCAAAGAATTTAAACGCCTTTATAAAAAATCACAAACTCTTCATTAATGGAGAAGCATACACTCCTAACCAACTAGCTACAGATGAGGAGGATTCAGAAACCGAGATAGACACCGACATTAATAATATAAAGGGTTCAACATCACATGTGAATAATACACACATTGAGGAACTTGAGGAGCAGCTCACAATAAGACCTGTTAGTAGTGCCCCTGCAACTCCTACGCCAAGACCCAAACTGACAAGCACTGGATCGGAAGAAGAAAACAAGCACGAAGAGGTATTTGTGACGGAGAAGGTTGAAGACTCTCAAAAACGAAAGACTAAGAACGCAAGCCAACCTGCTAATAAATTGGAACAACCTGTAACCAGATTAAACAGTATTAATAAGGCACCCAAGACTTATGCAAATAAATAGCAGTGTCTTTTGTCTATTTACGCTTATGCAGTTTAGGACTTTGTTATTTTCTTGATTGGCTTGTATGTTTTGTAGTTTGGTGTATTGTTGGGCTAATTTTTTTTTGAATTTCACTCTTTTGTGTCTGTATGATTGTCGATTGTGGGAATGTGTTTATTATAAATTTGGAACGTAGTGCTAGGAAATATTTTCATCTTATTTTACCTGTTAATTTAAAATAAGTAAATACAAAGTTAATAGGTCAACCTAAAGTTAATGACCTCTATGATTTTCGGTTTAAAATAGTACATGCTATTTTGGTCCATTATGTAATGTAATATAATGCATATTATTTGCGAATAAGGTACATTGATTTTTCTCTTTGTTTATTGTATATATTATAGATCTGTTTGTGTACATTTTGCTTGTTGGTTTTTGGTATTGTGAGAATGGATAGATATATACAGGATTTTCAAATAGGAACGATAAAGTCACATATCGTTAAGACTAGTTTAGAAATGAATAATATATTCAAATCTAATCAGAATAAAAAAGATCTTAAAATATATCACAATAATATTAGAAGCTTAAAAAAAAATATTGATGAAACTAAAATTATATTAAGGCAATTGGATGCATCTATGGATTTTCTAGTATTTACAGAAACTTGGCAACTTCAAGATCCATTTTTACATGGCATTGAGGGCTATAATTTGGTGTATACTGCGGGCGATATTAATCAGAACGATGGTGTTGCGGTATATATTAGACACGGAATTAACTACCGGTATTTAGTAAAAAATATAGGTGTTTTAAAAATGATTGAAATTTACACTGCATTTAATGATCAAATACTCTTAATTAATGCTATTTATAGACCTCCCTCTACCTGTATTAATATGTTTAATGAAAATCTTCAAGAATATCTAGAGACTGTTAAAAATTGCGATATTCATGTTATAGTTGGGGATATTAATATAAACATTTTAGAAACTAACTTACCAGCACAAAATTATTTAAATATTATGGCGGGACATGGGTTTCTATCAGCAATTAATGACTTTACAAGGGTACAAAATGGTTCAGGTTCATGCATAGACCACATTTTTGTCAGGGATAAAACAAGCTCAAATCAATTTGTTTCTTTTATATACGAAACTTCAGTTACAGACCATTATAGTACATTATTGGAAGTTCTTACGGAAAAGGATAACAATTCTAATATTAAAACTAAAGAGATTTTAGATAGAAATAAATTTGTGTCCTTGGTTAAAAATGAACATTGGGAGGATGTTTATGCAAATAGAGATGTAAACAAAGCAACCAATCTACTGCACTCAAAATTAGGTGATTTCATAAATCTATCTACATATAAAATGAGGGTAAAACATAATGAAATTAAAAGAAAGGAATGGATAACTAATGGTCTTATAAAATCAATAAATAAAAAACAACAACTATACAAAAACATGAAACAATGTCCAACCGAGGAGAACACAACAGCATATAGGCAATATAAAAATAGACTGGGTATCTTGATTGATATAACAAAGAAAAATTACTATCAAAATTTGATCGGCGAAAATCAACAAGACTCTGTGAATTTATGGAAAGTTGTTAATTCGATAACTAACCAAAAAACCAAAGATAAAACGGATCATCTCGAAATAAAAAAGCACGATGGGACTATTGTGACCGACCAAAAACAAATTGCAGATTTGTTTGTGAAACATTTTACTAATATTGGCAAAAAATTGGCGGATAAAATTAAAATAGAAAATAATATTACCCCAGATTTAAAAATGGCTCAACCAAATTCTCTGGTCCTTCTTCCAACTGATATTAATGAGGTAAATAAGGTTATCAAAAATTTAAAAAACAATAAAGCTCCAGGAATAGATAATTTAAAATCAGAAATTTTGAAATTAGTTAACAAGGAAATATCTTCCCCTCTAGTTCATATTTACAATTTATGTATAGAGAGCGGGCAATATCCTGAGCAGTTTAAAACAGCCCTCGTGAGGCCATTGTTTAAAAGCGGTGACCAGTCTGATGTTGGCAATTATCGACCTATCTCTCTGATTCCAGCTTGCGCCAAAATTTTTGAAAAGCTTTTAAAAACGCGTATATCTGATTACCTCAAAAAATACAAAATTTTGTCGGAGAAACAGTTCGGGTTTAGGGAGGGCCGGTCGACACAGGATGCGATAACCGATCTAACAACAAAAGTATGTAAATTTATTGATGAAAAAAGAACGGCATGTTGCATCATTGTCGACCTGGCTAAAGCTTTTGATACTGTTGACCACGGATTGTTGCTTCGTGTATTGGAGGGAATTGGTTTTAGAGGTACTACTTATGAGCTTATGAATAGTTATTTAAGTGGCAGAAAACAGTGTGTACAAATTAATAACTGCGTCAGTGACATGCAAGTTATAGAATACGGAGTACCGCAAGGCACTCTCCTGGGACCGATTCTTTTTAATATATATTTGAACGAACTGTTTTCATTAGAGGTTTCCGGTGATATCATGAGTTTTGCTGACGATACGGCCGTGCTTTATAATGACGTGTGCTGGGCTTCTTTACGGAACAAAATCGAAAAAGATTTTAAAACTATATATGACTGGTTCAGTAGCCGCCTACTTACAGTTAACTTTGATAAAACGTTTTGTGTTCCCTTTACATCTTACTCTAAGTATCTTCCTTCTTATGACACTATTAAAATTACGTGTAATAACAACTCCCAAATTAAATTCAAAATAGTAAATAAAATAAAATATCTCGGCATCATAATTGATAGTGGCCTTAAGTGGGAAATTCAAATAAATAGTACGGTCAAAAAAATAAGATTCATTCTGTACAAAATGAGACATCTTTCAAAAATCTTAGATACCAAGCAACTAAAAATTCTTTACTACTCCCTAATACAAAGCCATTTAACTTATGGAATTATAGCTTGGGGCGCGGCAAGCAAGATTCATGTACATAATTTGGAGATTATCCAAAAATCGGTTCTTAAGATAATTTTCAAAAAACCTTTTACTTATCCTTCTAATATTCTTTATTCAGAGAGTGGTATATTTGACATTAGGCAGCTTTACTTCTTAGCATGCGTTTCCAGACAATTCATTTTCAAAAATGAGTTGCTTAGGATAGAACATGATTATAACACAAGATATAGCAACCGGTCAAATTTTGTACCTCGGACAGAAAAATCAATCTTACAGAGAAACTTTTATTATCTGGGTCCCAAGTTATTACATATCGCGCGAACACGCGATATGTTATTCGTCGCCTTCACGCGGAATCACGGCAACCCCGACTGCTTCCCGAAAATTTTGCACTATATCGTCTGCTTCATTTGAAATATGTGCGTATGTTGTCCGTGTCGGCGGCGTCGGCGGCGGCGTCGTCAGTTTCGACATTTTCACATTTGCGATTTTTTTTCTCGGAAAGGGTTAATGTGGGACAATTGAAACTTTTTGGGTTTACAAAGGAATAGTGGGGGTACGTTGTGTGAAAATTTCGAATATACAGGGTGTGCCGGAAAAAAGTTATTAATTTTTAAAGTCGAGAAATATCGGGATCTCGTTGGCATTCAATACAGGCCACAAAAATTAGTTTTTTCGATTTAAACTTTTTCGACGCGTAGACGACCGTGGGCTACAGAACCCTATTGTTTGTGAGCGCGATCGAAAGTTTGGAAGTAATTTTTTTGATTTTTTCAAAGTCAAAATTTGGTCGAAAATGGTACCTCTTGGATCGCTAATAAGTCGAATTGGGTGCATCCAATCGACATGCGGTTTGGATAATCGGTTAGGCCATCTCAAAATCTACCTTTTTCCAATATATCGTTCTATACCTAACTGGAATGGAAATTGCCGAAAATGGTAAGAAACTGGAAACCACAGTGTAAGGCGTGATTTTTTTCTCCGTTTTTATTCCGTTTATTTTTTTTCGTACGGAAAACGATTTTTGATTGAAACGTTGTATACTTTAGCGGATAGAGCCGTCAAATTGTATTTAAGAGATATTTTTTCGTTTTTTTATCTTTAATACGGAAAAAACGGCAGCTTATAAACTTTTTCCCGTAATTTCTGTTGGCGTTGCACTGGTTTGCTTAAATAATTCTGCAAGTGTCTATAATATATAACATTTTGAATTTTTTCTTGGTACACTATATCAACGGATAAAGAAGCTTTAATTTGTATTATAAGCGATCTTTGGGAAAACATATTTTGTGGCTCAAAAAAATTAGTTTATGATTTTTTTATAGGTTCCTTCACCAGAGGTTATACTATATCGACTGTAGCTTATTCAATTTTTAACAAAACCGTTTTATTTTTTTCTCAAAATATGCGCTGATTACTTCTCAATATTCCTGCATGTCCAAACTTATCAAAATATATTCGCAAATTTGAGCAAAGTAGCTTTTTTGGGTGCGGAAACAGGCACAATTTTCAAATTCTAACACCATTCGATTTAGAAAAAGTTGGCCATGGTTTTACCACGCGCGTTTTCCTGAACTTTAACTTTTATACCATCTGTCAAAAATAGGTGAAAAATGCGATTTCCAAATTGATTTTTTAGAGGAATTAGACCATTTAGACTACGTCTTTTGTGGGAAATACCTACCTTGAACCTTTATCTTTTTCGTTTGACCAAAAATAAGGGGGAAAATATCGCATTTATCCCGTACTTGTAATAATAAAAATGGCTTGCAGGAGGCATATTACCTTCAATTTTTATAGTTTTTATAATATTTGGAGAGAATTTAATGTATGAAACACCTGTCTTGCACCTTTTTCTTTGCGGTTGACCAAAAATAATTGAAAAAAGTGTATTATTTGTGTGTATCTTCAATACTCAACGTTCTATGTAATATCGAATACGTTATTAATATCCTATTTACCACAAATCAATCTAAAAGCTTCGGTGGCGTAGTACTAAAGACAGTTGATTTTGGAGACGAAGGTCGAGGGTTCAAACCCCAGTGTTTTTTTTCTTTTTTTTTAAATTTTTTTTTTAATGTCGTTATTTAGGTACTGAAAATTTTTTAAATTTTGGATTCTTACAGCTATAATAATCTATACGAAAAAGCTAAAAAAAAATTACACTTACCTGTCAAAATCTGACAGCTGTAGTATAGAACTTTGTTATTTAGGTACTGAAATTTTTTTAAATTTCGGATTCTTACAGCTATAATCCTAGATACAAGAAAAGCTTAAAAAAAACTTGATATTTACCTGTCAAAATGACAGCTGTCGTATAGAACTTTGTTATTTAGGAACTGAGAAATTTTTTAATTTAGGATTCTTACAGCTATAACCCTCGTTACAAAAAATCTAAAAAAAAATTGACACTTACCTGTCAAAATTTGACAGCTATCGTATAAAACTGTGTTATTTAGGTACTGACAAATTTTTAAATTTAGGATTCTTACAGCTATAACCCTCGTTACAAAAAATCTAAAAAAAAAATTGACACTTACCTGTCAAAATTTGACAGCTATCGTATAGAACTTTGTTATTTAGGGACCTGATAATTTTATAATTTCGGACTCTTACAGCTATAACTCTCGCTACGAAAAAGCTAAAAAAAATTGACACTTAACTGTCAAAATTTGACAGCTATCGTATAGAACTTTGTTATTTAGGTACTGAAAATGTTTTCAATTTGGGATTCTTACAGCTATAATCCTCGTTACGAAAAAACTTCGAATACGTCATTAATATCCTATTTACCACAAATCAATCTGCAAGCTTCGGTGGCGTGGTACTAAAGACTGTTGATTTTGGAGACGAAGGTCGAGGGTTCAAGCCCCAGTGTTTTTTTTTCTTTTTTTTTAATTTTTTTTTAATGTCGTTATTTTAGGTACTGAAAATTTTTTAAATTTTGGATTCTTACAGCTATAATAATCTATACGAAAAAGCTAAAAAAAAATTGACACTTACCTGTCAAAATTTGACAGCTGTCGTATGGAACTTTGTTATTTAATCACTGAAAAATTTTTAAATTTCGGATTTGTACAGCTATAATCCTCTATATGAAAAAAGCCTTAAAAAATTTATACCCGCCTGTCACAATTTGACAGCTGTCGTATAGAACTTTGTTATTTTGGTACTGAAAATTTTTTAAATTTAGGATTATTACAGCTTTAACTATCGCTACGAAAAAAGTTTAAATAAATTGACACTTACCTGTCAAAATTTGACAGCTGTCGTATAAAAGTTTGTTATTTAGGTACTGAAAAATTTTTAAATTTCGGATTTGTACAGCTATAATCCTCTACATTAAAAAAGCTTAAAAAAATTTACACCCGCCTGTCATAATTTGACAGCTGTCGTATAGAACTTTGTTATTTGGGTACTGAAAATTTTTTTAATTTAGGATAATTACAGCTATAACCCTCGCTACAAAAAAGTTTAAATAAATTGACACTTACCTGTCAAAATTTGACAGTTGTCATATAAAAGTTTGTTATTTAGGTGCTGAAAAATGTTTCAATTTAGGATTCTTACAGCTATAATCCTCGTTATGAAAAAAGTTTAAAAAAATTGACATTTAACTGTCAAAATTTGACAGCTATCGTATAGAACTTTGTTATTTAGGTACTGAAAATTTTTTCAATTTGGGATTCTTACAGCTATAATCCTCGTTACGAAAAAACTTTAAAAAAATTGACACTTACCTGTCAAAATTTGACAGCTGTCGTATGGAACTTTGTTATTTAATCACTGAAAAATTTTTAAATTTCGGATTTGTACAGCTATAATCCTCTATATGAAAAAAGCCTTAAAAAATTTATACCCGCCTGTCACAAGTTGACAGCTGTCGTATAGAACTTTGTTATTTTGGTACTGAAAATTTTTTTAATTTAGGATTATTACAGCTTTAACTATCGCTACGAAAAAAGTTTAAATAAATTGACACTTACCTGTCAAAATTTGACAGCTGTCGTATAAAAGTTTGTTATTTAGGTACTGAAAAATTTTTAAATTTCGGATTTGTACAGCTATAATCCTCTACATTAAAAAAGCTTAAAAAAATTTACACCCGCCTGTCATAATTTGACAGCTGTCGTATAGAACTTTGTTATTTTGGTACTGAAAATTTTTTTAATTTAGGATTATTACAGCTTTAACCCTCGCTACGAAAAAGTTTAAATAAATTGACACTTACCTGTCAAAATTTGACAGCTGTCGTATAAAAGTTTGTTATTTAGGTACTAAAAAATTTTTAAATTTCGGATTCGTATAGCTATAATCCTCTTTATGAAAAAGCTTTAAAAAATTTACACCCGCCTGTCATAATTTGACAGCTGTAGTATAGAACTTTGTTATTTAGGTAGGTATTGAATTTTTTTTTAATTTCAGATTCTTACAGCTATAACCCTTGCTACGAAAAAGCTAAAAAAAAATTACACTTACCTGTCAAAATTTGACAGCTGTCGTATAAAACTTTCTTATTTAGGTACCTGGAAATTTTTTAATTTCGAATTCTTACAGCTATAACCCTCGCTACGAAAAAGCTAAAAAAAATGACACTTACCTGTCAAAGTGACAGCTCTCGTATAATTAAACGAACGAACTAGAACAGTGCCGTGCCCGAAGGGCTCGGCACAATAATATTTCTACAAATTTATTAGCTGATAATTGATAGCTTCCATGTAAGAATAATTTTTTGCTTATGTTTTAATCGATTGAATACTTACATATTTTTATAGAGCAAATATGGAAAGTATATCCCACATTGCACAAAGGTGTGCGAGTTTAAAGAGCACCTATACGGCGCCGTCTCAGAAAACTACCTATCTGTACGAGAAAACGGAAATTTGGCACCATTGTGTAGTTTTGGTCAGTTGTTATAATGACAATTTGGCGATATGTTTTCCCTTCACGTTCCGCAGGAAGGTGAGGCAAAAAAAGCAATAGTAAATAGAAAAAAAAGAAAAGAAAAGTATTTTTTATTGTAAATTTTTGTAAATTTTTTTTTAGTACTAATATTAGATGCACTCTCGGCTGACGATTAGCGATATGTACCCAGTCTAGTATTATATACGGCGGCTACATTTAAAATAAGTTGTCGTCGTCAGTTTCGACATTTTCACATTTGCGATTTCTTTTCTCGAAAACGGTAAGAGTGGGACGATTGAAACTTTTTCAGTTTAAAGAGGAATAGTGGGGGTACAATGTGTAATAATTTTGAATATACAGGGTGTACGGGAAAAAAGTTATTAATTTTTAAAGTCGATAATTATCGGATTCTCGTTGGGATTCGATACAGTTCGTAAAAATGAGTTTTTTTGATTTAAACTTTTTCGACGCGTAGACGACCGTGGGCTACAGAACCCTATTGTTTGTGAGCGCGATCGAAAGTTTGAAAGTAATTTTTTTGATTTTTTTAAAGTTGAAAATTGATCAAAAATGGTACCTCTTGGATCGCTAATAAGTCGAATTGGGTGCATCCGATCAACATTCGGTTTTGATAATCGTTTAGGCCATCTCAAAAACTACCTTTTTCCAATATATCGTTCTATACCTAACTGGAATGGAAATGATCAAAAATTGTAAGAAACTGGAAGGCGTGATTTTTCGCAGTTTTTATTTTTTTTCGTACGGAAAACGACTTTTGATCGAAACGTTGTATACTTTAGCGGATAGAGCTCTTCAAATTGTATTTTAGAGATATTTTTCGTTTCTTTATCTTTATTACGGAAAAAACGACAGCCTATGAATTTTTTCCAGTAATTTCTGTTGGCGTCGCACTGGTTTGTTAAATACTTCTGCAGTGTCTATAAATATAACTTTTTAAATTTTTTCTTGATCCACCATATCAACCGATAAACAAGCTTAAGTTTGCATAGTAAACGCGCTCTGAAAAAACATCATTTGTGGCTCAAAAAAATTAATTTATGATTTATCAAGAGATATTTTTATCCGACGTTTTACTATATCGACTAGCTTATTCAATTTTTAACAAAACCGTTTTATTTTTTCCCAAAAGACGCGCTGATTTAGTCTCAACACCTCTACATATTCAAACTTATAAAAATATATTCGTAAGTTTAAGAAAAATCGAGTTTTTGAGTGCGGAAACAAGCAAAATTTGCAAATTCTAATATTCAATTTTGACTAGAGTGCTTTGACTGCTTTGGTTAATGTAAGTAAATTAATTCTAAAAACCGGCTGTCAAAAATGGCGAAAAATTGGTGTTTTGAGCTTGACTTGCTAGACTAATAAGAAGATTTCCAGATTTTAAATCGGATGGAATATCTACCTTGAACCTTCTTCTAATTTTATTGACCAAAATATTTGCCCAAAATGTTTCAGAAATAGTTGTAATCTCGATTTTAAAGATGACGTTCCGACATTGAAAATGCATCGCCACGTGGTGGGAGGCTGTTCGATATTACGATATTCGCGAATTTTTTTCTCGGAAACGGTTAGAGCAAAACGATAAAAAATTTCTGGACGTAGAGAGGAATAGTAGGGACACGTTCTGGGAACAATTTCCAATATACAGGGTGTACCAGAAAAAAGTTATTTAAGTCAAAGTTGAAAAATATGTTTTTTTTTCGTTGTAGCGCGATACAGGTGGCAAAAATCATTTTAATCGATTTAAACTTTTTTGGCATGTAGACGACGTTGGGCTTCAAAACACTGTTATTTGCGAACGCGATCGAAAGTTGGGAAGTCAATTTTTTGATTTTTTTAAAATCAATGTAGGGTCATATTGGATTGTTACATATCGCGCAAACACGCGATATGTTATACGGCGCTTCGGCGCGAAATCACGACAATCCTGACTGCTCTTGATACTCCGCCTATATAGGCGCTTCGGTGAAAATAATGTATGTATGTTGTCGGCGTGGCTTTCGACATTTTCACATTTGCGATTTTTTTTCTCGGAAACTGTTAGAGTGGGACGATTGAAACTTTTTCAGTTTAGAGAGGAATAGTGGGGGTACGTTGTGTAAAAATTTCGAATATACAGGGTGTGCCGGAAAAAAGTTATTAAACGTCAAAGTCGAGAAATATCGGGATCTCGTTGAAATTCGATACAGGCCACAAAAATTAGTTTTTTCGATTTAAACTTTTTCGACGCGTAGGCGACCGTGGGCTACAGAACCCTATTGTTTGTGAGCGCGATCGAAAGTTTGGAAATAATTTTTTTTATTTTTTAAAAGTCAAAATTTGGTCCAAAATGGTACCTCTTGGATCGCTAATAAGTTGAATTGGGTGCATTCGATCGACATGCGGTTTGGATAATCGGTTAGGCCATCTCAAAAACTACCTTTTTCCAATATATCGTTCTATACCTAACTGGAATGGAAATTGCCGAAAATTGTAAGAAAGTGGAAATCATAAAGTTAGGCCTGATTTTTTCACGGTTTTTATTTTTTTTCGTACTGAAAACGACTTTTGATCGAAACGTTGTAAACTTTAGCGGATAGAGCTCGTCAAATTGTATTTAAGAGATATTTTTTCGTTTCTTTATCTTTAATACGGAAAAAACGGCCGCTTTTTTTTTACTATATCGACTGTAGCTTATTCAATTTTTAACAAAACCGTTTTATTTTTTTCTCAAAAAATGCGCTGATTACTTCGCAACACCTCTACATATTCAAAATCATTAAAATATATTCGCAAAATTGAGAAAAGTCGCTTTTTTGGGTGCGGAAACAGGCAATCTTTACAAATTCTAACATCATTCACTTTTGACTAAGAGTGCCTTGATATTGATGTATCTAAATTAAATTAATTCTAAAAATCCGGCTGTCAAAAATGGCGAAAAATGGGTGTTTTCAGCGTGACTTGCTAGAATAATAAGAACATTTCCAGATTTTAAATCGGGTGGAATATCTACCTTGAACCTTCTTCTAATTTTACTGACCAAAATATTTGCCCAAAATGTTTCAGAAATGGTTGTAATCTCGATTTTAAAGATGGCGTTTCGACATTGATTATCCGTCGCCACGTGGTAGAAGGTTATTCGACATTTCGATATTCGCGATTTTTTTTTTCGGAAACGGTTAGAGCAAAACAATTCAAACTTTCTGGACGTAGAGAGGAATAGTCGGGGCACGTTCTGGGAACAATTTCAAATATACAGGGTGTACCGGAAAAAAGTTATTAAAGTCAAAGTTAAAAAATATGTTTTTTTTTCGTTGTAGGGCGATACAGGTGGCAAAAATCATTTTAATCGATTTAAACTTTTTCGACATGTAGACGACGTTAGGCTACAAAACACTGTTGTTTGCGAACGCGATCGAAAGTTGGGAAGTAATTTTTTTGATTTTTTTAAAATCAATGTAGGGTCATATTGGATCGTTAATAAATCGAATTGGGTGCATCCAATCGACATGCGGTTTGGATAATCGGTTAGGCCATCTCAAAATCTACCTTTTTCCAATATATCGTTCTATACCTAACTGGAATGGAAATTGCCGAAAATGGTAAGAAACTGGAAACCACAGTGTAAGGCGTGATTTTTTTCTCCGTTTTTATTCCGTTTATTTTTTTTCGTACGGAAAACGATTTTTGATTGAAACGTTGTATACTTTAGCGGATAGAGCCGTCAAATTGTATTTAAGAGATATTTTTTCGTTTTTTTATCTTTAATACAGAAAAAACGGCAGCTTATGAACTTTTTCCCGTAATTTCTGTTGGCGTTGCACTGGTTTGCTTAAATAATTCTGCAAGTGTCTATAATATATAACATTTTGAAATTTTTCTTGGTACACTATATCAACGGATAAAGAAGCTTTAATTTGTATTATAAGCGATCTTTAGGAAAACATATTTTGTGGCTCAAAAAAATTAATTTATGATTTTTTTATAGGTTCCTTCACCAGAGGTTTTACTATATCGACTGTAGCTTATTCAATTTTTAACAAAACCGTTTTATTTTTTTCTCAAAATATGCGCTAATTACTTCTCAATATTCCTGCATGTCCAAACTTATCAAAATATATTCGCAAATTCTAGCAAAGTTGCTTTTTTGGGTGCGGAAACAGGCACAATTTTCAAATTCTAACACCATTCGATTTAGAAAAAGTTGGCCATGGTTTTACCACGTACGTTTTCCTGAACTTTAACTTTTATACCATCTGTCAAAAATAGGTGAAAAATGCGATTTCCAAATTGATTTTTTAGAGGAATAAGACCATTTAGATTACGTCTTTAGTGGGAAATACCTACCTTGAACCTTTATCTTTTTCGTTTGACCAAAAATAAGGGGGAAAATATCGCATTTATCCCGTACTTGTAATAATAAAAATGGCTTGCAGGAGGCATATTAACTTCAATTTTTTAGTTTTTATAATATTTGGGGAGTATTTAATGTATGAAACACCTGTCTTGGACCTTTTTCTTTGCGGTTGACCAAAAATAATTGAAAAAAGTGTATTATTTGTGTGTATCTTCAATACTCAACGTTCTATGTAATATCGAATACGTCATTAATATCCTATTTACCACAAATCACTCTCAAAGCTTCGATAGCGTAGTAGTAGAGGCTGTTGATTTTGGAGACGAAGGTCGTGGGTTCAAACCCCAGTGTTTTTTTTTCTTTTTTTTTCTTTTTTTTTTAATGTCGTTATTTAGGTACGGAAAATTTTTTAAATTTTGGATTCTTACAGCTATAATAATCTATACGAAAAAGCTAAAAAAAAATTACACTTACCTGTCAAAATCTGACAGCTGTAGTAAAGAACTTTGTTATTTAGGTACTGAAATTTTTTTAAATTTCGGATTCTTACAGCTATAATCCTAGATACAAGAAAAGCTTAAAAAAAACTTGATATTTGCCTGTCAAAATGACAGCTGTCGTATAGAACTTTGTTATTTAGGAACTGAGAAATTTTTTAATTTAGTATTCTTACAGCTATAACCCTCGTTACAAAAAATCTAAAAAAAAAATTGACACTTACCTGTCAAAATTTGACAGCTATCGTATAAAACTGTGTCATTTAGGTACTGACAAATTTTTAAATTTAGGATTCTTACAGCTATAACCCTCGTTACAAAAAATCTAAAAAAAAATTGACACTTACCTGTCAAAATTTGACAGCTATCGTATAGAACTTTGTTATTTAGGGACCTGATAATTTTATAATTTCGGACTCTTACAGCTATAACTCTCGCTACGAAAAAGCTAAAAAAAAATTGACACTTAACTGTCAAAATTTGACAGCTATCGTATAGAACTTTGTTATTTAGGTACTGAAAATTTTTTCAATTTGGGATTCTTACAGCTATAATCCTCGTTACGAAAAAACTTTTAAAAAATTGACACTTACCTGTCAAAATTTGACAGCTGTCGTATGGAACTTTGTTATTTAATCACTGAAAAATTTTTAAATTTCGGATTTGTACAGCTATAATCCTCTATATGAAAAAAGATTTAAAAAATTTACACCCGCCTGTCATAATTTGACAGCTGTCGTATAGAACTTTGTTATTTTGGTACTGAAAAAATTTTTAATTTAGGAATATTACAGCTATAACCCTCGCTACAAAAAAGCTAAAAAATAATTGACAATTACCTTTCAAAATTTGACAGCTGTCGTATAAAACTTTGTTATTTAGGTACTGAATTTTTTTTTAATTTAAGATTTTTACAGCTACAACCCTTGCTACGAAAAAGCTAAAAAAAAATGACAATTACCTGTCAAAGTAACAGCTGTCGTATTATTAAACGAACGAACTAGAACAGTGCCGTGCCCGAAGGGCTCGGCACAATATTATTTCTACAAATTTATTAGCTGATAATTGATAGCTTTAATGTATATTTTTATAGAGCAAATATGGAACGTATATCCCACATTGCACAAAGGTGTGTGAGTTTAAAAAGCACCTATAAATGTCAATATCATAATAATAAATATCATATATTTCCGCAACGAAAGGTCGTAGCGAATCGAGCGAGACGGCATTGGAAATAGGACGTCGGCCACTATACGATGCCGTCTCCAAAAACTACCTATCTATACGAAAAAATGGAAATTTTGCACCATTTTCTGGTTTTGGTCAGTTGTTGTAATGACAATTTGGCGATATGTTTCTCCTTCACGTTCCGCAGGAAGGTGAGGCAAAAAAAGCAATAGTAAATAGAGAGAAAGAAAAGAAAAGTATTTTTTTATTGTAAATTTTTTTTTAGTACTAATATTAGATGCACTCTCGGCTGACGATTAGCGATATGTACCCAGTCTAGTTTAATATTATACCTTCGGAAATTAAAAATGTAACCCATTTTCCATTATTTAAAATAAATATAAAAAAATGGATACTTTCATTGCCTAGATATCAGATACACCAATATATTGATTTTAAAAACCTGTACCATATGGTCTAATTAATGGACTGCTATCGTTTGTATTTGATATGTATACGTATAATTTATTGTTTAATGCAATTTTGAATGCGTGAGCTGACTCTGCTCTGTATAGTGTATGTGTACAGCATATCAAGAATGTGCTATTTTGTTGCTAGGTTCTAGGTTGAACGATTTTGGTTTGGGTTGGTAACCTTGATAGGGTTTATCAGGCTTATTCGTTTTATATTAGTTCGTTCATGGTGTTTATGATTAATGTAATAATGTTCATGTTATAAATTAAAACGTACCCACGCACAGCGTAGCCTTTAGTGGGTTAAGTTTTTATTTATCTCTCTTAAAGTATATTATTTAAGTCTTTATGTATTATTATTATTGTATACTGAGAAATAAATAAAATTTGAATTGAATTGAATTTGAATTGAATTGTTTGACATAAATCCACCAACAATCAAATCATTTTACAAATAAAAACAAATAGTTACTCTAAGTAGGGACTCTGACATATTTTAACTAAATAAAACTGAGTTAATTCAATTCATATTTAATAGGGAACTTGACAAAAATTTTAAATGGGGAAAAAATTCTATAAATCATAAGTACATATTGTCATAAAATATATGGCAGCAAAAAAAATAACATATTTCGTCCCAAAAGACCGCTAGAAAGATTTAAAAATGCCCCAAAATTCAAATTATTCCAAGCGGGTAAAAACGCGCTGCTAGTAGTCGTGACGTCAAGGGGTATCATTTGTCAGATTTGTGTGTGACATTTACGAAATAGGTTATAGGTTTTCAATAAATTTGATGATTTGTCAGATTTGACATCCACGCGTCAAGCGACACGACCTTAAAACAACAATACAATAACAATAACACACGGCAATCCAAATGCAAATTGGATCGCTCGGCACCTGTCAGGAGTGTCAGGATGACGGATGACCAAAGGTCATACCCCCTGACGTCATCGGGCTTCGCGCGCTTTAGAGATCGTTTGAAATGCTTTCGACACGCGCGAAACTTTAAAGAATTTTTACTAAGTTATTTTTGATTTTTAAGGAGTAAAAATTTGGGGATTACTTTTTTCAGGCCTAACTAAATCATATTATTGAATAAAAAAATTGGAAAGTTCCCTATTGTCACCAATACTTCTTCGGCAAATAAATCAATTTAGTTGTATAAATTTTAAAGGAAAACAGTTTTATTAGTGTAAATGCTATGAAAATTAACGATATTACTTTAAACGTATTTCCTTCTCGAGCTGTAATTACTGCTTGCATCCTTCTCGGCATGATAATAAATAGGGTTTAATAATATTCCTTTATTTAGCACCTGGCTAATACATAATTTTAAATTTAATATATATTTAATATAAATTTAAATAATTTAAATGTATTCTTGCGGAATTGCACTACATTCATACTGTGCTGCAAACCGCAGCTCTTCCATTGTACTTAGAACAGGATTTCTTTGTCGTATACGGCATTGTAGCTGATCCCACATACCTATGTTCTATTGAATTTAGGTCCGGGCAATACGGTGGCCAAACTAATCTTTGAATTTGGACTGCATACTGCATCGAGATATAGTTACTATGGCAACTGATGTGGTCGTGCGTTATAGTTTAGTGTATTAATACGAATATTTCGTATTCAATATGGCCGACATCTGGTAAAACATGATCTTCCAGTATGTTTCCGATATACGAGCAGCATTGCCTAAATATTTTATCCACATTTTAGGTGTTGGCGTTATTTTAATACATAATAAATGCGTCTTTAATACTTAGATAATAGTATTAATGTGACCTCGTGTAAAGTTCATTACATTGTGGCTAAAGAGAAATTCCTGACAGGTATTATTAATACTACACTGTTGAGCGGTTATTAATATAAATAAAAATTTAAATGAAAGTTGAATTTGACCATCGATTTGACGACTTCTAATTAACGTGGATACATGTTGGAATTTTTAAATTGTTTTGTTCCGTAATAGTAATAGTATACTTGCAAGTTATAATACATACCGTCAGGTAGGTATAGACCAACTTTTTGTAACAGCTGATTTTTTATAAATTTCTCGAACAGTACGTTCAATTTCAATAAATTTTCTATCATTTGTTATAACGCATATTGTATGTACAATACAGGGTGTTCTAAATTCGGTGCTCACCATTGGGATCTCGGTAACTATATACAAGATGCTGCAAAGGTTATATTGAGTCAATATTACGATGCATTTAATGATAGTTTAGAAAACTGGCTACTGAACTTGAGATAGAGCAAAGTTTTCCTGCGTTAAATACTGTTAGACGAAAGTATAAACCAAAATTGTTCGATTATGAACAGAGGGATGAGACACCTCAAGATCCAAAAACCGCTTTAAAATAAATTTATTTTTAAAAATAATTGATCAAACGCTAAGTTCTTTAACTAGTAGGTTTGATATTAGACCAGGGTGGATAATTTTTGAAACCAAAAAAAATTGGATGACACCCATTGGAAAAGGAAGAGAATATAACAAAAATAAAAGGAAAAATAAATTACGGGCGATCCGAGGTCGGGAAGTGGGGGGCGCTGAGTTTTTAAGGTAAGAAAACGATTTATCTCGATTTTCGGCAAAACTACAAGTCCTATGGAATAACGTTAAATGGCAAAGTTGTAGATAATAAAAAGATCTACAACTTTTGTATTTGCACTTTTTTCACATAACCTCAAAATTTATGTGAAACATTCAAATAACCAAGTTTTTGGTTTTTTATTTTTATCTTTTACAAAAAAAAATTTTTATACACGAAATTTGGTGAAAACTTACCTTTTTATGTCCCAAACACACTGTAATTTTTTGGATTTAAAATATTTATTTTTTAACCTTATTTTGACTTAATATCGAAAAAGCACCCTAATTTTCAATCGAAAATTCTCACGTCAAAATATCTGCTTTTTTAAAAAAGTCGGTGGGCTTTTTCATCGTTAAAATCTCTACTTTCTGATGGTGTAAAAAAAATATACATTACTATGGTAAATATTCTCAAAAAATGCAAAGAAACGAAAAAAAATCAAATCCGAATTTTTTTTTTAATAATTATGTCCAAAAATGTATACTTTAATTACTCGAAATACGTAAGATTCCATGTTACATTGATAAACAAAAAAATTACAAATCCACAAAACATAAAGATCGCAAAAAATATGCGAAAATAAATGTTCTAAATATAATTAAAGGTAGGATTTAAAGGGGATTTCATCACATTTACCATAGTAATGTATATTTTTTTATACCATCAGAAAGTAGAGATTTCAACGAACAAAAAGCCCACCAACTCTTTTAAGAAAGCAGATATTTTGACGTGAGAATTTTCGATTGAAAATTAGGGTGCTTTTTCGATATTAAGTCAAAATAAGGTTAACAAATAAATATTTTAAATCAAAAAAATTACAGTGTGTTTGGGACATAAAAAGGTAAGTTTCCACCAAATTTCGTGTTAAAAAAATTTTTTTTGTAAAAGATAAAAATAAAAAAACAAAAACTTGGTTATATGAATTTTTCACATAAATTTTGAGGTTATGTGAAATAAGTGCAAATAAAAAAGTTGTAGATCTTTTTATTACCTACAACTTTGCTATTTAACGTTTTTTCATAGGACTTGTAGTTTTGCTGAAAATCGAGATAAATCGTTTTCTAACCTTAAAAACTCAGCGCCCCCCACTTCCCGACCTCGGATCGCCCGTAATTTATTTTCCTTTCATTTTTGTTATATTCTCTTCCTATTCTTTTTTTTTTCATTTTTTACCATTTGCAAAGGCTTCAGCCCTGGTCTATATGTTGTCTGATCATGACAATGTTTTTGGTTTGTTTAGTGATATTTTAAAATTCAATGACGACGATCTTTTAAAAAAATGTCATGCTCTACAACAAAAGCTAACAGATCAGAAAAAGAATCAGGTTGACGTGGAAGCTAATGACTTATTCAATGAAATCAAAGCTCTAAGATTATTTTCATTACCTGAAGGGTCAAATTCTCGCGACATTATATATTTGAAAATAATCTAACTTCGTCTCTACCAAATATATGCATAATATCATTAAGAATCATCCTCACTTTACCTGTGTCTGTTGCTTCTGGTGAGAGATCCTTCATCCTTCTAAAAAGTAAAAATAATAAAAAACTATTTTATTTTTTAAAAAGACCAAAACACAAGTTAAAATTCACAATTAACAAATTCTTAAAATGTATAGAAGGCAGCATTAATCAACAATTTTTTTATGTTCGCTTTAATTTCCTTCAATGGTAGATTTCTTAGATTAGGTGGAAGACAATTTAAAATTTTTATTGCAAGGTATCCAGGGCCACTCTGACATCTCTTTAATCGGCATTGTTTGGTTTCTGTTGTGTATTTTTATCTAATTCAATCAAGAATAAAGTTTTAGTTTGAAAATTTCTGTTATTTCATTTACAAAATACTATATTTTAAAGTGTTGAATTAGGTATCTACTTATATCCTAAAAGTATATTACTTAAAGGGCGCCAAAATGATTGCCGCACGCGGGCGCCGCTAATCCTTGCGGGGGCCCCCTGCAGAAACCAATAGTTTTTCGCAATACGGCCCTGATAAAATTGTGTGCTAGCAAAAAGAAAACTCACTCCAATAATAAGGAATTATTATTTTTATTTAGTATTTCGAAATGATTATGTAGTTAGTATAAGTGAAGATTGGCATTCTCGTTTTTATTATGTTACCAAACCGTACCTACCTACTCAAAGTTGATATAAATTTATAATAGACTAGCTGATACACGCAGCTTCGATCTTTCTTTTTGGTTAGAGTAGCATATTTTTTTAAATAATAATTACCAGGACCGTATTGCAAAATAACTTTAGTAGTAGTAGTAAAAGGGGGAGGCTTTGCGCCAAGCAAGTAGGACGACCCTTTTTGCCAACTCCATTTTACGTCTGGGCAATGTCAGCCAGACGGGACCTACAGGTTTACGTGGGTTTCGAACCACAATTTTTACCGGCAGATGTTATTTTACGCACAGTTTTACGGTCTTATTGTAACACCTTCTGTAGTTTATAGTCGTATTTTCAATTTTGAAGATAGTCTGCAATTTTTGAGTTCCCCCAAAACTACCTGTTTTTAAATACCATTCTTTCACATCAAATAAAGCTTCAGCTAATATTTTAAATATAAAATGTCAAAATAAGGTAAAAATTGGTGTTTTCTTAGTCAGAATTTAAAATTCGTGGTACTGTAGGTATAGGTAAGTGGATAGCTGTAGATAAAACTTAGTATTTGATTCGCGTATAATGAATCATAATACACTCCTCGCATGCGGCACATGTAATAAAGATATTAATAAAATAGGACATGCTGTATTGTTGCTTTAAATTTATCACTGTCTTATATAAAGGACTTATCTGTTTTATTTGAGAGTCTTGTTTTATTTACTTTTTCGCTTTAAACGCGAGACGGGAATACATTACACTTTCTGCACATATTCTATTTTTATTCGTCTTCAATCATAAATAAAAGAAAACTTTCGTTCATTTGTGTGTGCGAGCGGAATTTCCAACGAAAAAGGAACTTAATAAGTTTGAAAATCCACCCGAGAAAACTATGTATTGGATTTCGTATTCTTTTTACTTTTGATGGCACTTTGGTAGAAAAAAAAACTCTCGAAAAGTATTAGGGATATATGGCAGGCAAAGTCAGAAACCATAACGTTGTCTAGACATTTATCATAGTTCGTTAACGGGCTTTAGTGCAACCAATCTAAAATTATAAAAATTTTCCTGTCACGTAGAAATAGAATAAATTAAGTATTAATTAGTAACATTCAGTTTAATTTCACATTCCACATGATCTCAAAATTTAAATTATCTATTTAAAACTTCAACGGTATAATTTCAGTTTTAATATCGGCAAGTATTTGCTTAAAGAGCGTCATTTTGGCCATTTTAGTAGGAGGGAATTGCAAAGTCATACTTTGAATTTAAATAATGAAATTTATCTCAAAATCTTTGTGTTCGATGCCAGTGGCGGATCCAATACCCTTGTAGATACATTTAGATTTTTTTTTTAATATTGACACAGAAAATATTATCAATCGTTTCTCAAAATCAAAACATGGATTACATTTTGTATTATAAAAAAAAATTGTGTGTGCTTAAGACTACACGACAGAAGTGAAAACTTCAACAAGGGTAATTCAGTGCCCATAAAAAAGTGCTAAAGGCGCCTAGTTTTCACTTCAAAAATAACATAAACTTGGAATACGGGATACTTTTACTGCATACGAAAAAATATATTTCCTAAAATTGAACAACCCTTGAATTTTTACATCTTCAACAGAAGTCAGAAATCATAATAAATTGGGTCCACGGAATAAGCAATTACGGTAAAACTAATTACCTTACTTCACCCTACGTAAATATATAATTTAAAAAATGCCAGAACATACCTGAGACGCAACAAGTGTCGCACACTGTTTCCACGTCGACTGATGCGGCAGCGGAGTCGAATTCGAGCGTTACACAGCCGAACCTGACGCCTGACGCTGACGCGTGACCGCTCAGTTTAATTCAGTGCCCACAAAAAGTGCTAAAAACGCGCCTAAAGAAGTTTTCACTTCAATAATTATTCACAAAAGTTACCTATATGTACTCTCACGGTGATCGTTCATTGGAATAATTCTGAAAGTAATGCGTTGTTAATCCTGCAAATTTGGATAATGGGGATTTCGAAGACACTGTTCTCAAATGAAGTAACAGAGGCCATATGCGACTTTCGGTTATACCGGAAGTTGTCTCAAATTTGCTTATTTTAAATGGAGCACCCTGTATAATATACTTTTTTGAAGTGAAAACTTCTTTAGTCGCGTTTAGCACTTTTTGTGGGCACTGAATTAAACTGAGCCGTCACGCGTCAGGCGTCAGACTCGGGTGTGCTACGCTCGAATTCAACTGCTATATTCAATCCGAACTGACCCTGATCCGAATGAACGTTATATGAAAGAGCATGCCGCCATCGGTCGCAGTACAATAATATATAAGTAATTTCACAACCATAATTTCGGGTTTCCCTCTGTTTTCTTTGAAAATATATTTCATTTTCGGCGAAACCCTGTAATGAGTCAAAGTTTGAAAAAAACGAATTTTTTAATTGAAGATTAAGAAAGGCACACAAAAAAATATTATACAGGGTGCTCCATTTAAAATAAGCAAGTTTGAGACAACTTCTGGTATGACCGGATCATGTCATGGTCCCTGTTATTTCATTTAAAGATAGCGTTTCCGAAAAACCTATTACTCAAATTTGCAGGATTCAAATTGTATTACTTTTCGAAATATTCTAATGGACCATCACCGTGAGACAGCCTTTACATAGCAATTACGTTTTGTTGGTATATGTTGTTCAGAGTTTTATTTGTAAGTTTTCTCTTGCCTAATAAATATACGCACTTGTTTTGAAGGAACATTTTTTTGTATTATTGTATTCATTTCTAAAAACCATTTAGGTCATGTTTCCCCCCTTGTAAAGTTCTGGATCCATCCCTGCTTGATGCGAAATGAAGAATTGCGTTAGTCCAAAAGAAGATAATGTTTGTCTTGTTACAGATTTTTTATTTAGGCCTTTTTTTGGCAAAAATTAATGTTTAACGCTGGCTTTTCTTCTTACGCGACTGTAGTTTCACGTCTAGTTACTCTTTCAGCTCCTGATGAACTGATACTTACACAAATTATAGCATATTTTGAAAACGAAGTGGGAAATCGAAAATTCTGCCACATGAGAAACTGAGTTCTTCAATTCAATATTTTTAAATTGAAGTAAATCGTATATTAGGCGGTTTCGGACAAATTCGGTGACAACGATGGGCGAAAATTAGGTTTATTTTATATGCGGTAATGCACTCTTAAAGATCCGGAGCATTAAACCATGTGGCGTTTGACTTAAATTTTAATATAGGCATTTTAAATTATTAAAATTAAATTAAATTTTGACATTCTTCCAAAATACTAAAGGCGTCTACAATTCTACAAGTCTTTAAAATTTAAATTATCTCCAGTAAAAATATTGGAAAGTCTGTCTTTGGAAGCTCCCTTTTGTTCATTTAGGGCGGCAGCGTGCAGCGTTACATCGTTCTAGCACAATGCACTAAATAGATCAATTATCTGATTCACTTGAAGATTGCCATAAATAGGGTGTACCTATATTATCTTATCACTTATAATCTCCCTAGCAGCAGAATTATTACCGATAATTTTTTTTTAATGGCACGAATGTTATTGTTGATAGAAAATTATCCCGAGTCGAAGACGAGGGAAATTTTCTATCAACAAAAACATAGGTGAAACCGAGAAAAAAATTATCGGGAATTAATTCTGCTGCGTGGGAGATTCGGTAGGAAAATTTCATAAATTGGATTTTTTTCTTATTGTAATTTGTTTGCTAAAATGTTACAAAAACATATTTCCGGCGGTTTTAGTTAATTGTAACTAATTAGAGTTTCAGAAATGAAGTTCATTTTAGCCGTAACTCATTTTTATTACTAAAATGTGAGAATCATTAAATAACAAATTTGTTATCTGAAATCCAACGTCTATTTCCGATGAGTTTAGTTTAATATGACGCACTGTATTTTTACAATAGAAGTTGATTTTACTTGTTAGGAACTAAGGTTTATTACTAAAATTTCAGGAACATTAAAAACATTAATTTGTTTTCAATTATAACATCTGAAATTACATGTCTACATAGTTTCCAATGAAACTTAAAAAAACATATTTCCGATAAGTTTAGTTACATTTTTGATATGTATTTTAGCCCCGGTGTTCGATATGTAAAGCAAATCGGTTAGTATCAATAAAAATTATAAGTTAGCAACAAAATGTATTTTGATTTTATTCTGAGTGACTTTTGTCAATAGATAGATATAAAGCACTTCATTTTTGACAGAAAAATTATCACTTATTAATTTCATTAAGTTAATAGGAAGTAACAAAATTTTCGCGATAATCTCTCGTCGCTATAAGCGACGTAAACAAAAAGGAGCCTTCTAATTGGTTAAAAATAAATGTATGTAATTTTCCCTATAATAATCCTATTTCATCCCCCTCCCTTTGCCATTTAAAGAGTTTTTGAGGTCGATTTAAAATGTAATTAACGCTGTCCCGAAAAGCGATCGTATCCAATCGATCCTGTTCACTTAAAAACTTACGATGTAACTCAGTAATTCGTACTTTGAATACAAATTAACTTTATCTTGAATATTAATCAAAATCCCTCGATGAATTCCGAAATCCGAATCGTGTATTCTCATAACTAGGGTGCGGATATCAGGTAGTGATGGGCCTTTAAACCAGGGTCGGCATGAGAACTCATTAGAAAATATTATTTATTATTATTAGACTCAAATTTTACAGACAATTATACCGTGCGAGCAAAAATGATTTCCATCAAAGAGGGCTTGGATTAAAAAACGTAGGGCTTGGTTTAGATCACAATGAAATGGGGACGATATATCTAACCAAATCTAGGTTAAAATTTTGTCAAATTCATATTATGACATGATATGCCAAACTAATGAGTAATAAAATTAGTAGAAAAATACAAATTTATTTTTGTTGTTTACAAAATTAACAAACTGAGAATACGCAGAAAGAAAAAGAAAAATAATTACTTACACTTTATAAGGAAATAAATTTAGCTGCTTCTTAAGAATAGTCCTGCATGTTCCATAAGATCTTCCCACTTCTTGGGACAGGCGTCTTATACAATTTGTTGGCGTATTTTGCATTATTGTATTTTGCATCTGTTTCCCTAAACACAGCCACGGTTCTTTTCAGGCAATAATAAAAATCCCCAGCAATAAAAGCAACGTTAGGAAAATCGTCCACGCACAAACCCGGATTGTATTACCACTCACCATTTACTCTAACCCCGTTTCGAAAATACGCTTCAACCATGAATGTTTTGTACTGTTCCGTAAAGCCTATTGTGTGAATTGTTCAAGGAATTGGAAAAATTAGCGATGAATCAAATTACTTGTAACGACTGTCAAAGATGACGAAATAACTGATTGATTATTAATTCAAGTAGTTACTGACACCCAACAGGTATTAACCTCTACGGCTAAACATTACGTCCTTAGATGCAAGGCCCTCTTTGATGCAAATAATTTTTGCTCGCACGGTATATATGCCCCTTGTGGTAGGTACGATATGCCACAATATTTTCTTTTTCATTTAATTATTTTCGCTGACACTATCATCTTCTAAACATTTTTATGGCTTAAAACTCAAACGGATTGCGCGCATTCTAGTGGGTGCCAGCGTTGATCTGTTTTCTGGTCTGCAAAATGGCAGATGTTTTCGGTGAAAACGCAAATAGCGTTCCCTATACTGGATTGTGTTGCACTTCGTGGTTTATTTAGTTGTCTACCTTTCGTTTTACTAGTGTAACTATCTTCTATATTGGAGTTGATTCCGTGGGATGGCGTTACGGTGTATTGATGGCCGCATTGATTCAGCAGGGAGGCGTTTAGTACATTTTTCCGTCGTTCTTGGAATTGCTTGGGTTATGGCTGCCCGTCGAGTCCTAATAAGGACGAAACGGCCGTCGTGGTCTACCCGCCCCAGGGTATCCATTGAACTTGGATCCCTGTGTATTCCAATATAAAACATAGTTACACACTTGTCCGATATGCCACAATATTTTCGCGGACACTATATCATCTTCTAATTATTTATTATTATTAAAGAGACTAAAATGTTACAGGCACTTAGTACCTACCACAAGGGGCATATATACCGTGCGAGCAAAAATTATTTGCATCAAAGAGGGCCTTGCATTTAAGGACGTAATGCTTAGCCGTATAGCTTAATACCTGTCGGGTGTCAGTAACTACTTGAATTAATAATCAATTAGTTATTTCGTCATCTTTGACAGTCGTTACAAGTAATTTGATTCATCGCTAATTTTTCCAATTCCTTGAACAATTCACAAAATAGGCTTTACGGAACAGTACAAAACATTCATGGTTGAAGCGTATTTTCGAAACGGGGTTAGAGTAAATGGTGAGTACTAATACAATCCGGGTTTGTGCGTGGACGATTTTCACAAACATTTTCCTAACGTTGCTTTTATTGCTGGGGATTTTTATCATTGCCTGAAAAGAACCGTGGCTGTGTTTAGGGATACAGGTGCAAAATACAATAATGCAAAATACGCAAACAAATTGTATAAGACGCCTGTCCGAAGAAGTGGGAAGATCTTATGGAACATGCAGGACTATTCTTCAGAAGCAGCTAAATTTATTTCCTTATAAAGTGTAAGTAATTACTTTTCTTTTTCCTTCTGTATATTCTCAGTTTGTTAATTTTGTAAACAACAAAAATAAATTTGTATTTTTCTACTTATTTTATTACTCATTAGTTTGGCATATCATGTCATAATATGAATTTGACAAAATTTTTACCTAGATTTGGTTAGATATTATATGGTCCCCATATCATTGTGATCTAAACCAAGCCCTACGTTTTTTAATCCAAGCCCTCTTTGATGCAAATAATTTTTGCTCGCACGGTATAATTGTCTGTAAAATTTGAGTCTAATAATAATTAATATTTTCCAATTAGTCCTCATGCCGACTCTGGTTAAAAGGTCCTTTCACTACCTAATATCCGCTCTCTACTAATAACATTTCTTGCACGACCTTGTCGAAACTTTTGGGACTGTTGCAAGAAACGCTGATGCATATAGGAACAACGGGAGAATTATTAATTATTGTTCTTAATAGAGTTTGATCTATTACCAGATCGTGCATGCTGTGATTGTATAGTAATGTTAGAGTTTTACTTAATATGAGTTTGTTGAATTGGAACTTCATGGTCTTTATCATAACAAGCCCACAAAATGTGAAATGCAAAGGTCTACCCTATGAGGTTCCTCGCGAGTTGCCCAATGAAACCACGTGACGATATTCCAAAAACTCACCCCCTTTTGGGTTCTATTTGAGCTTAAATTAACTAATTTGTAACTATTGGGAACTTGCCAGTGCTATGGTGGTGATAATATCGGTGTTATTACATTTAACATGACATTACAGTCATTTATAACAGTAGGTATATTAAAAATTACCTTGTCGGACTTCCATTGTCTTTATTTTGTTACTTAACACAACGTTTCGGTTAGTTAGTATCTCTAACCGATTTCCAGTGTAAACTAAATTATATTTTAAAATTTACCATGAAAATAGAAAAACATTCCACTCTACTTTTCTCGATGTTCTCGTCAAACGAAGTGCTGAAAACATAAACACTTCAGTGAACAGGAAACCCACTCACACGGGGCAATATCTTAATCACGGATCGAATCATTTAAACTCCATAAAACAGGGCATAATTCAAACTCTTTATCATAGAGCATCTAACGTTTGCAACAATCCGGAAGACCTTAATATTCAAATTTCGAACATCAAAAAAGATTTAAAACAGAATGGTTACCCTGAAACCTTTGTAACTAATACCATCTCAAAACTTAAAAATCGCGAAGTAAAAACTAATACAGAAACGAAAGAGGAGCAAGCGTTTCTTACAATACCTTATGTCAAGGGGATTTCTGAAAAGATTAGAAAAATTATAAATAATATCAAAACGGCTTTCAAATCCGGAAATACGCTTAGGAGCTTTCTTACAAGAGGATAGAAAGAAAAAACTAAAAGTCTTCCTCCACAAAATTTAATAGAATATAGAAATTCTTTAGGGGTCTCTACATGTTTCGAACGTAGGAACGTTCACCATCAGGAGACAGAAAATTTATACCGGGTGTCCACGGAAGGTGGCTCGCCCCTATAACTTTTTTGTTTTTCAAGATAATGAAATAAAATTCGGGGGATTTGTATACGACATAAAACTGCATTTTTTGACAGGTGACTCAACATTATGGAACTTTCGGTTTAACCGGAAGTGACATAAACTTTCGATTTTTAAATGGGACAACCAGTATATTTTTACTTTTTTTGGTTCCATATGGCATTCTAAATACAACGATGTGTCACTTGTCAGTTTTTGTCACCAAGAAAATATTTTTTTTCCAAATTTATTGTTTTATCTAGAGGGCTATAAATAACTTAGAATCACTTATTTCAGTTCTTTAATCTTGGGAAAAATACAATTTTACTATTTTTGGTCCAATGCTATGTGCTATGTAGAATTTAATCTTTAAAGTTGTATAACTCATTTTTTTTAAATGGCAACATGGTGGCTCGTCGGGTTAAGAAAAAAGAAGATTTTATTACGATTATTTTGATACCATACACTATTAGGTTTTAGAAAAGCTGCCATTAAAAAACTTTTAAAAGTTAACTTGGAACTTTCCTAAAATGAAGCATCTTTGGAGAATAAATTTATATTTAAATTCATCAAGTAGCCTGTGACCAGCAAAACTGATAAAACAAAAGCATGCCTTGAAGAAAATTGAAATGCCAACAGCTTCTGCCAAAGTGAATTAGTTTGTTGTTCAAAAAAAACATGGAAAATAATAGTTTTACAAGGATTAAAAAAGTTGATATGTTATTATTGTCAGGCTTATTTCGCATTTTCGGAACCAGTTTTGGGTACCTAATAGTGCCGAGTTGGATGACGCTGATTAAAATATCTTTGTGCGTAAAGTCGTGCAGCATCATTCTCCAAACACCAATAACATATTAGCTTTTTCACTCCTTGTAAAACTATTATTTTCCATGCTTTTTAAACAACAACCTAATTTACTTTGGCAGAAGCTGTCGGCATGTCAATTTTCTTCAAGGCATGATTTTCTTTTATCAGTTTTGCTGGTCACATGATGCATTTAAATCTAAATTTATTCTCAAAAGATGCTTCATTTTAGGAAAGTTCTAAGTTAACTTTTTAAAGTTTTTTAATGGCAGCTTTTCTAAAACCTAATAGTGTATGGTATCAAAATAATCGTAATATAATTCTCTTTTTTCTTAACCCGACGAGCCACCATGTTGCCATTTAAAAAAAATGAGTTATACAACTTTAATGATTAAATTTTACATAGCACATAGCATTGGACCAAAAATAGTAAAATTGTATTTTTCCCAACATTAAAGAACTGAAATAAGTGACTTTAAGGTATTCATAGCCATCTAGATAAAACAATAAATTTGGAAAAAAAATATTTCCTTGGTGACAAAAAGTGACAAGTGACACATCGTTGTATTTAGAATGTCATATGGAGTAAAAAAAAGTAAAAATATACCAGTTGTCCCATTTAAAAATTGAAAGTTTATGTCACTTCCGGTTAAATCGGAAGTTCCATAATGTTGAGTCACCTGTCAATAAATGCAGTTTTATGTTGTATACAAATCCCCCGAATTTTATTTCATTATCTTGAAAAACAAAAAAGTTAGAGGGGCGAGCCACCTTCCGTGGACACCCGGTATAGTGCTGATGGTATTAGCAGAAGAGAAAATGGAATAAAACCTGAATGGAGCTTTTATGGCTTTAAAAAATTGAATGTAGAAGTGACATATATAGAAAGGTTGAGGAGAGTTAAAACATACTGAACATGTGAAGAAAGTTAGTAAAGGAAGTCTAAACAACCCAACAAAATGAGGAATAAGAAAAAGGCCTTCTAAAGAGAAGGTGTCCACAATTTTTTAATTCTTTATATAAATTTTTTTGCAAAATCATTGATATGTCTGTAAGACCGTATAAAGATAAGAATCGTCATTTGTGAAAGTCATACCTAATCTGTAAAAATAAAACTTGAAATTAAAATCAAAAGTAAAAAAGAATATTTATATCTTTTTTGTCAATTAATTTTTCGTTAAAAAGAAAGTACCTACTTACGTCAACATTGTTGAAGAATGGTTTTTGGGGTACTGGGGGTTAAAGCCCAATAACCCCTCGAGAGGTTAATTTTAATATGCTGAAATTAAAAATTTTAAAAATTAAAACTTCTAAAATGTGTGATTACATTACTCATTCATTAAAAATGATTTTTTTAATAATAATCAGTCCTTTTTTCACCTAATTTCTTTTGCATAATATGCTTAAGTATCCCCAAGGATAGGAAATGAAGTATTCCATAATAAAGTACGCTTGCTGTAAAAATCATCACATAACCTTTCTTGGATAACAATTTTAAATGATTTTTTGCTAATAACTTAATTTGTTTCCCACTAATATAAATAAACAATAAAAGAAGACTTAAAGTATTTTATTCCTTTCCTTTTAAGCATAGCTACTTATTTATACATTTAGTGGTATCAAAAGATAGGAAGTTTTTTATAACCATAGCAAAAAAAATATTTTAAATTATTATTTAATTTAATTAAGGCCAATGCCAATGTTTTTGACGATAGAAGTATTACAAAACTTTTGAAGAACTCTACCTTCAATTATGTGAAAATGCAATAACTAGGCCGTAATGTATCTTAAAATTTCAAGGCCGTCTTATTTCTTAATTGGTTTTCACTGTTCTTTATAAAACATTTGTTACCTAATAGTAATAATTAATATTTAATAATGGATGGAAAATTTTAGATCCTCTGGAATTTTTTCCTACTTTTTAATTTTATTATCTTGTTGGGCAATAACTTAACCACTAGGTAGGTATTAATAAATTTATGATTATTTATATTATTTCATAAAATATATGTTATTTTACGGTCATAAAGTAGGTAATGTCGCTGCATCCTCTCGGCTGTTCGCCATATTTAGTACATTTAAGTAGTCCACAAGTTTATTTTGTTAGATCCTAGCCTTACTGATGAGCCATTTTATATCGAAACGCGGCTAAAGATGGATCTAACGAAATTAAAGGAAACATTTTTTTCTGTCTTCATCGGTTTCAGTTCACCGACGACCTACGGGTCTTAGCAATGCCTAGCCTGACTCTTGTATATATATTATATACAAAAGTAAATAAATTAAAACTAAATGTATGGTTATGGGTAATAATTTAAATTGTCAAAATATAAATGTTGTAATTGATGGTAAAAAATGGGAATAAGTAAACAGTTTTAAATATTTAGGGATAACTATTGATTCAAACTTCAAAAAATTTAATTATTTTGAAAGTATCATACCTATCGAAGATTGCCGGAAAAGTAGGTTATTTTAAATGAATTAGTTCTAATTTAAGTTTGTTTTCTAAAAAAACTATATTTAATACTATTATATTACCACATCTTCTTTATTGTTCTCCCATTTGATATTGTGCTTGGTGGGGAAATATTTGATAAATTACAAATTTTACAAAATAAGGCAATGCGGATTATTTTAAATTGTGACAAATATACAAAAATAAATTTTATTTAAAAAAATTTAGATTGGTTGAATGTCAGAAATTTAATTTTTTATTTAGTATGTATCTTTATACATAAAATTAAATAGTACATTATATACTTAGGTTGAGAAGTGAGCTATTATATAGCGAGCGCTTTTATATACTGAGGCGCGAAGCGCCGAGGGATATAATGTGCGAGGTATATAATAGCCTTCTCAACTGCGGTATATATAGAATTTTTTCTACTACTAACAATAAAATATAACATATTTTAATTCGTTTAAATCTTTGTTACCCATTTTCACCTAATTTTTTAAAAAATTTGAAAATCAAGTCACTTAGGATTTTACTTGTCAAATGCGATATTCTGCCAGTATGTAGAAAATATTCGGGTTAGATAATAATATAAAGTTAAAATTATAAAATGTCTGAAATTGAGAGTGAAGAATTGGAAATTTGTACCCCACCAGAGCTTAGAGAGGCGGCAAATAGCGCACAGTGCGATCTGTTACCAGAGAAATCTAAGAAACTATACTTGAATGCATACGCGCTATTAATGGACTGGTGTGTAAGAAAAAAAGCTGGTAGAATATCAGAAAATGTGTTATTAGCATATTTTCAAGAAAAAGCCGATAACAAAAAAGTGTCCACAATGTGGGCACACTATTCTATGCTTAAGTCGACTCTTTCAATAAAAGACAATATCGACATTTCGAAATTTTTTAAACTGACAGCATTTTTAAAACAAAAAAACTTTGAACAGCTGCATTATTGACCTAGAAAATTTTTTATTATTATTATTAACCTAGGTGAAGAAATGTTACTTCTCGATAAAGGAATGAAGTAAATAATGACGATTTCTCAAGTAACTAGTAGAAAAAATAATTTATTGCCTGATTGTTTAAAAAATTTTGTTCTTTTAATTATGACCAACATAATTATAAAACAAAAACTAATCAACATTTTTATGTGTATAGAGTGTAAAACATTACCTTATATACCTATTTTTTATAAAGGTTTGAAAGAATATAATAATTTGGAAAATTCTATTAAATCTCAAAAATCATTAAAACTGTTTAAAAAACTTTAAAATTACATTTATTTAAAAAACAAAATGATACGTAATATTTGATAAAATTTACAAAATGTTTAACTTTTCTGTCTGTTTTTGTTAAAAGAAGGTTCTGTTTTAAAATTAAAAATAAACCTATAAAAATGTTGTTAAAAAAATGTAATAAAAAATATTTAATTGTAGCTTTTTGCTAAATAAAACATGTTACTACTACTACAATAATATTGTGGTTCTTAATGCCGCATGCCGTTTTAATAATTCCTGAATTTAAAAATTGTACGTGACAAGTAAATATTACATAAAATAGACAACTGGTTGATAATACAGCTCTAAATAAAGTTATTTTGACATAACTAATTTTATTTTCGGGGGTAAGTGCACAAGTGCATCAAAATTACCGATAATTTTTGAATGAAATGTGTTTTTTTATAATTGCAAGAGTTTGTTTTCATATTTTCGCGAAAAAGCCCGACTCCGCAGGAGGAGGGCATTTTCGTAAAATATGAAAACAAACGATTGCAATTTGTAAAAAAAACACATTGAATAAAAAAATGATCTGGTTATTTTTATGCACGAGTGTAATTTATTTGAATATTTCCCAAATTAATTAAGAACTCGAATCAAGTAAATTTAAGTATTTTATTTAACAGAATGCAAAGAGATAGTTATTAACAATTCTTGACAAAATGAAAGGAAAACATTCGTTGACATTGACTTTTTTGTCTGCTGTCACTCAATAAGATGACGTTAATTGCCAGAATATTACATTTTTTGACGTTTGTTAACAATAAAATCCCGCTTTATAAACTTGCTCTGCAATTTTCGATTTCTGGCAGTGCTGTTTTCGGGGGTAATACCACGAGTGCTTAAAAATTACCGATAATTTTCATGAAAGCTTGTTATTTATAATTCCACGAGTTCGAAGAACGAGTGGAATTAGTATAACAAGCTTGAATGAAAATTATCTGGTTAATTTTTATGCACGAGCGGTATTTAGGGAGAATATTTCTAGAATGAAATATATATAAAAAAATTTTTTTGTCATACAATTTTCAATTTCATATAACATAATTAAAACTGTAACTGAAATCCAATAACAATTTTTTTTTTATTTTATAAAAAAAACTTAACAAATAGCAACAAACAATTGAAAAATATTAACTAATTATTGATTGAATAATAAAAATTAAAAAAACTGTCTCGTCAAATAGGTTCGATTGTTGTGTGTTGGATATACAACGTTGTCTAGGCAACGTTGTATATCCGCTGATATTTTTTTATTTTTAACGTTTCTTATGGGAAAATGTATACATGAGTGAAATATTCGCTGTAATTTTGCGAAAATTGCATTTCTCTTATGGGAACTTTAACATATGAAGGAAATATTCGACGTAATCGATAATTCTCTTTCAAACTCCTAGTCCCGCGTAGATTGTTAATAACTAATTAATGCCTAGACAACCGGAAATCCCATCCCTCATAACGTGAAATGTCACCGGCTTTGACCCATTCTCCCTGCTAATTAAAATTATGTATAACCAATTCCATATCATCATAACAATTGCCTCGTATAATATGAAATATAATACTAATAAGCTATTGAGCTGGCAAATGTTGTTTAACATTTTCAAGCCCAATTGAAATAATGTATTAAATACTATTAGAAACCCGGGTGGATTGCATCAAAAATCATCTGACAAGTACCGTTTGATCCAAATATAGCTTAAAATGATAGATAGTTATAGGTACCGCCCTCAAAATTTGCTACACCCTAAGTGAATTAAAAAAAAATGGCGAAACACGTATATTATTACTTTATGAAAGAGACCTACAGTGTGACCCAGCGGCGCACCCAGGATTTTATGTTAGGGGGGGCCCGCCAACCAGTGCTGGAAGCAAATTTTTTAATAAATTTTTAAGTTACGCATTTTTCTAGAACTTTGGAGCTTTTTTAACAGGTACTCTTGCAGGGAAGATCGCAATAGCCTAGTCATGGGAGTCGTTAAACGGTTTCTTAGGAGGGGGGGGGGGCATTGGCGGCTTGTGACTTGTTAACTTGGGGGTGTACTAAAAGCCTGCTGTAGGCGAAATGCGCCGCAGGCGAAATTTTTTTAAGACCACGCCCAAATTTGTTCAATAATTATTATAGTAAATATTTTAAAAATTTATGATTACCTTCTTATTCTATTGAAAATGAAATAAGATAAAAAATAGAAAGGCTAATTTATTTTTCATTAGTGGGTACATTGTTTAAAAGTAAAGTTCATTCATCTGTTTTTATTTGCAGCAAACTTATCAATAACAATAAAGTTCCTAGATTTACACTTTATGGCATGTATCAAGTTAATTTCGAGAGTTTAGGTCTTCCCTTAATTTTAATTTCAATTTTTTGCTCAATACTTAATGAGCTAAAATTGTTTCTCAAACATTCATAGTCGCTTTGGCATTAAAACTGTTTATTTTTATTAAAATAAGTCTTTACTACCCCAAAATAATAACAAAAATATAAAGGAAAACTCGAAACTTCCAGGGGGGGGGGGCAAATGCCCCACCTGGCCCCCTCTCCAATCGGGGCCCGTGAGGTAAATCTAAGAAAATTGACTTTTTAAAATACTTATCCACTTTCATAATTTTTATTTCATTGGGGGTTTTGGGGAGGCCAAGGCCCCCTTGGCCCCCCCCCCTGGGTGCGCCACTGGTGTGACCAGTAAAGTCCGCATCCTATGTGATTTTTTTTTTATTAACAGCTTTATTCGAAATTTGACTTGACCATCAAGTTCCGCTTCGACCGAGATGAAAATTAAGCAAAAAAATAGTAGTCACGTGATTCGCTTTATCTGTCAAATTTTAATTTTTTTCAAAAAATAATTCAAAAGTGGAGTTATTTCTAAAAATATCGAAAAAAGTTATACACTGTACTGATTCAGCAGTTATAAGAAAAAGTTTTTTTAAATGCAGTTTCTAGCCCACATGTAAAATGTCAGCTGCATAAGATAGTTTTGATTTTTTAACCACCACTAAAATTTATTTTCCACTTAACTGATGACACTGTGTTCTTTTTGTCTTAATATTAAGGTATAATACTTTCAGACACAAACTACGTTTTCAAAAATACTTATTTTATGAAGTTACCTTATACAGGGTCAAAAACAAATAAACTTTGCATCACGTGCGACCAACTTTTAATAGCCCAATTTTGATTTTGTACAAAAACACACATTTAATATTTATTATTATTTAAAGAAAATTGTATCTGAAATAAAGTATTGTCAAAATTAAGAAGTTTTATGTAGGTTGCGTTAAGTCTTATTTTGCAAAAGTGGTGCAATTTACAAAATATGGTATCTTACCTATGCAGCTAAAATTTTTGCATGTGAGCTAGAAACTGCATTTAAAAAACTTTTTCTAATAACTTTTTTCGATACTTTCAGAAATAACCCTTCTTTTGCATTATTTTTTGGAAAAAATTAAAGTTTCACAGATAATGCGAATTACGTGACTACTATTTTTTTGCTAAATTTTCACTCAATCGAAGCAGAACTTGATGCCAAAGTCAAATTTTGATTAAAGCTATTAATAAAAAAAATCCCATGATGCCTATATAGGTACCAATTTTTAGACCTCTATCTGTTTTAGTTTCTACGTGAAGTACCGAAATTCCTATCAAAATTTCTTCCGTTTTTACACCCTTAGGGGTTGATTCTTGAAAAATCTCTTGTTAGTTAATGCTTACGTTACGAGGAGAAGACATCCTCGATTTTCCATGATTTTAGGATTTGATGTTTAGGCTGAGCTTTGATGAATGCTTATTAACTTTTTCAATTCATGTCAATTGGCCTTAACAAGACTATACAGTATTTTATTAAATGTGAAGCAAATTACTTTGAAAGGCCGTAGCGATACTTTTTGATATACATACCTTATGAGAGACAACAATAGGTTTCAGCTATTAAAATTTTTTTCTAATTAACAAGATCTAGTTTAAGAGTATTTAGAATTTTTATAAAATTATCTCTTCCGCGTGTTCATGTGCAATTGTCTTTTAGAAACTTTTCTGAAATAATGTGTGATATTGTAGATATGTTAATTATTATTCGTTTAGCTACTAAATAATAAGACAAGTCTACTATATTTATTTTCTATTTTTGCTGACATAATACGTTACATAAATAATAGGTACCTACCTTTTCACCAATGTCAGAATATACATTTCCAATTAAATAGTATGATTGGTTATTAGCAACGACCGATGAAAATCGTCGCATAAATGGATGATTTTGTAACTTTCACAAGTTAATTATGAATTTTCAATGAGAAATGTTTATATTTTTTTTCTTAATTATTGATTGGAAGTCACACTTGCATACAATTAATTTACAAGCCTATTAAAGTTAAATGACTCACGGCCAGTCAGTAACCTTTATAAATGCAATCGCGTCGTTAGGATAGAAAATTACATGTTGTATTTAAACAACAAAAATCAGAAGAGGGATATATTGCATTAAGAGGATTTCCACTTTAAGAAACAGAAATAAATTTTAATGATTTATCGAAAAGGAATTAAGTCTAGCTTATCTAGTAATCCGATGTCATTGAAAAATATAGAGTGTATTAATGAAGTATGTAAGTACACAAACTTTAAAGAATTATTAATAAAAAAAAAATAATTTATTACAAAAGTGACTAATGTAGAGCAAAAACTAAAAAAAAACGTTGTCCAGGATTTTCTTTAGATTAAAAAAATTGTATCTTTGATACATGTTTTTTATAAGGATGTTTGAAAAAATGACATAAATTTATTTTTAACAAATTAGAAGGCTCCATTTTGTTTACGTTGCTTATAGCAACGGTAGATTATCGCGATAATTTTGTTAGTTCCTATTAACTTAATGACATTAATAAGTGATGATTTTTCTGTCAAAAAGGAAGTGCTATTGGCAAAAGTCACTCAAAATAAAATCAAAATACATTTCGTTGCTAACTTATAATTTTTATTGATACTAACCAATTTGCTTTACATATCGAACACCGGGTCTTAAAGAGACACATCAAAAATGTAACTAATCTCATCGGAAATATGGTTTTTTAAGTTTCATTTGAAACTATGTAGACATGTAATTTCAGATGTTATAGTTGAAAACGAATTAATGTTTTTATTGTTTCTGAAATTTTAGTAATAAACCTTACCTAGTTACTAACAAGTAAAATCAACTTCTATTGTAAAAATACAGTGCGTCATATTAAACTGAACTTATGGGAAATATGTTTTTTAAAGTTTTATCTGAATTTAAAACTATGAAGACATTGGATTTCAGATAACAAATTTGCTATTAAAATTTACTGTTTCTCACATTTTAGTAAAAAAAATGAGTTACTAACGGCTAAAATAAACTTCATTTCTGTAACAATTAACTAAAGCCGCCGGAAATATGTTTTTGTAGCATTTTATCAAAAAAATTACAATAAGAAAAACCTCCAATTTATGAAATTTTCTTACCGAATCTCCCACGCAGCAGAATTAATTCCCGATAATTCTGCTTCTAGGGAGATTATAAGTGAAACTCCCGCTTTTTTGCTTGGTCCTAGCGGCTAATCTAGAGTGGGTAAGTAAAGTCAACTTTTTCTAAAAACAAAGTGTTTCGACATATGTGGCATTAACAACTGATACGGGTTTCTTCCTAAAAGTTCCCAGTTCAGTGTTGGGCCGTATCAAGCTCACGCGTCACGTTTCAGAGACTAAATTTGCTTGGTGCTTATTAATTAAGTTGAACGGTGAGTAGAATTAATCAGTTTAGGTTGATTAGGTAACTCTCCTATTTTCAATAACAAACAGTTCATTTATCATTATTTGCTATTATAAATGTAATATTATTATTAGTTAATCCATTTTAATCAATGTAAAATAGGTTACCAAACTCTGCGCTCACTGAGAACTAATCCAGGCGGGGGGGCGAGCGGGCATCGGGATCGCGAATTAAAAAGCGCCGCAGGCGAAATTTTTTTGGGTGCCACGCCCTTTTTTGAATCATGGTGCTTGGTTTTCAAGCGGGAAAAATAAAAAACACAAAATCCCCAAGAAAAGCACAAAAACAAACCCGGTAATAATTGAGGTGAAGAAAATGTAATAATGTGGGAAATGTTTAATGTGTTGTCTATATATGTTGCCGAAATCAGAGCTCGAGTTTCGGGAGGGGGTTATACCCCCCCCCCCCCAGCTACGTGCCTGGCTAGGATAGTAGATAATAGCAACTTTAACAAGTAAGGACAAAAATTAAACAACGCTTAAGTAATCATGGGGGGGGGGGGGGGTAATTACCCCCATTACCCCCCCCCCCCCTTGTATACGCTGGTGGTACTGACGTCAAACGACGATTCCGAAGAGTTTTAAGTACAAGAAATCGGTCATTAATAACTTTAGTTTTGGGTTTCCTAAATTATTGACATCGTCAAGATCATTTTGCATTTGGGTGAGAACAAATGCACGTATTGACATCAACCAAAAACCAAAATGCAAGGAATATTTGCGGCTTAATGGAAACTGTGAAGTAATTTTGCTTCCTAATTATTCCACAGGGTGTTTTGACACTAGGCAAAAAAAACAACTTTTCGATTATCCTTGTATAATATGTGAAAAACCAATTCCTCTTAAAAATTGTATAGGCATGTTAAAACTAATAAATGTATCTAGAGCTCTCTAAAAAATCACTTAAATCGGAGTAAAAATAAAAAAGGTATAAAGCCCTAAACTTCATCCAAATTTTTTGATGCCCGTTTTTTTTGCACGAGAGTGTATAATAACCAATAATTATTAAATAATTTGAGTTGAGCTAAATTGAGTTTACTTCATGATTTAATTTCTTTTAATAACATATTGAATATTTTCATACCAATATAAAATGAATGTTGTTGTATTAAATTTAAATTATACTCTTGTTTTGTATAGTTTTACTTCTAGTTTTGTATTTATAATTTAATTTTGTAACTAAATTTCTATGAAGCCTGATATACTGAAAATAAATGCATGTTTGTTTTATTACTCGGCCCGACAAACTAATTAGGAAAATATCAAAGTGAAAAAGTAAGGCGACATAATATGTTAGTAATAAATGCAACTATTTTAAGTAAAAAAGCTTGTAAGCAAGGTTAGCGACAAGTGAAGGTACTTGCAAATATGCAAATTATTCTAAATACCACAATTCTATAGTAGGAACAATGTTCTACTTTGCTGGTAACAACGTTTTTAATTGGCTGTAAATAGATGGGAATATTTTAGCGCAATACACAGAAATAAAACTGTCGTCGAACTCTTTTACCAATCAGTTCTTTGGTCGTAAAATCAATCCGTTCAATGGTGCGCTCTATCTTGTATCACCCGAAACTGACGATGTTTTACTCAATGACAAATTACTGATTGGTTAAGTAGTCAAAAATACTATTGAGTTAAATACCGAGTGAGCAAAAATTATTTGCATCAAAGAGAGCCTTGCATCTAAGGACGTAATGCTTAGCCGTAGAACTTAATACCTGTTGGGTGTCAGTAACTACCTGAATTAACAATCAATCAGTTATTCCGTCATCTTTGACAGTCGTTACAAGTAATTTGATTCATCGCTAATTTTTCCAATTTCTTGAACAATTTACACAATGGGCTTTACGAAACAGCACAAAACATTCATGGTTGAAGCGTATTTTCGAAACGGGGTTAGAGTAAATGGTGAGTGCATCGACGATTTTCACGAACATTTTCCTAACGCTGCTTTAATTGCTGGGGATTTTTATCATTGCTATTAGGTTATATTTTTCTACGGAAAAACTAACAACAATTATACCGCAAAACCTAAATAAATACAATACCTACCACAGTAGCTTCAACATTGACTACACTGTCAGTGTAGTCACTACTTAAATTATATACCTGATTTTCGATATTTCGACGCTCAAACAGGTCGCGGTAAAATACTGTCAAGCGTGAAAACTAACAAATTCCCAATATCACTTTGATGGGCTGTACTAGCAGGTTGAAAAACATCTGCCATGCATTTTGAGGTTTAAGTAAACTACCTGTTAATAGATGGCGCCCTATATTTATCTGGTTTGACAAATGTAATGGTGTCCAATATTAGGAGCTATCCCAATATTAGGCTACTTTCCTCCAAATTGAATATGACCGAGTTTGGTGAGAGAATAAAAATATTGTCGAATAAACTTGGCCTACTAGATAAAAATAGGATCTTTCACCACACATTATATGTATCAATGTCGAGCCTAGCCTTTTTTTACTGCACTTAGTAATATAATAGACATTCCAAGGCACTTTGGTTATTTTTTCTACAAAACATTACAAACTATTTAAATTAAATCTAGGTTCAAGTTACATTAATTTATTCAAAACAATATTTTTTTCTTTTTCAGACCCTGCTGTTCAGGGAGCCGTTAAATTGGAAAAACGCAACAAAAAAACAACAAGCACAAGCAGTTATCTTACTGAAATAGTCAGTTACCAGCCAAAGGACAAGTGCATGACCAGTTAATAAGTTATTGTTACAAATTTTTGGTGATTTAAAAAATTACTAAATAACTATATTGTTTTAAAAATTAAAACAATGTGATGCAAGATACTTGGAAGTGCAACTACGGCTCCAATGATTAGAAAAAGACTGATTTTTTACCCACAATGATATCCTGCATGTATATCCGATCATGTATTTGGGTTATCGGATTTCTCGCTTTTGGTAAGCTTATTGTTTTAAAATACATTTATAAGACTTCGTAGTTATGAAAAAAATTTCACAGTTATCATTTTTAGCCATTAAGATGCTTTCATTTCAGCTCGTTACTATAGCAACCACCATACTTTCTGGAAGTTTTTTCCTCCTGGGTACTCTGGGTGTGATTACAGCGATAATTTTTCTGTCAAAAGCACATCCATCTATTGTTTTTTGTAGTCTGTGGGCACTTTTAGTAGTTGTTTGTAAGTACAGTTGTATTCATAAAAAAGCGTAGGTACATGAATTAGAATAAGAGGAAACCTTAACCATATTTGCGTAAAACCGGCTTATCGCATGTTAAAGGTTATTAAAAATGCAAAGCATTGGCGTTGGACGTTAGTTCAATAGAATAACAAAAATTATTTTTAAAATTTTTATAATATATCTTAACACTTTTATAAAAACTGCAATAGAAACAAAAAACGTTTAACAAGAATAAATAAAATTTAATATTTGGTCATATATCCCTGTTTTTCCATTACTTAAGCCAGTCTATTTGGAATTGACTAAATTATATTTGATACAATATTTAGATCAAGCTCTTCCCAGCACACATGTATTATTTCTCATAAATGTTCTGAATTTTGTGGCCCAAAATTTCGATTATATATTGTTTTACGATTATACCCCAAATATTTTCAATTGAACTGATATCGGGACTATAAGCGACCCAAGGCAGCACTTCCACATTATGGGTTTGAAACCAGTGGGTTACAGCATTGGCAATATGAACTGGACAATTATCTTGTTGAAATATGAAAGTATTATTGGGATATATTTGCTCAGCAGATGGTAACAAGGTTTTCTAAAATATTAATGTAATTTCCGGCATTAAATCTTCCCTCTATTCGCCAGCAAACACTAGGTCTATGGACACTTATCCAGCCCCATACATTTACAGATAAACGCCCAAGTGAGGGGGTTAGTATATCGCTCTTCAAACCTGGTATTGCTTGGACGGTACACACGAATTTGTCCGTTATAAGTCGACTGGAACGTCTTTTCATCAGTAGAAATGACCCTGTTCCAAAATTGAGGATTGCGGTATATATAATTTAAAGCAAAAATAATCCTTGATTGTCGCTGTTCTTCGATAAGAAACATTTTTTTTCGCAGCTGGGCGACATTTTAGTTCAGATTCCTTGACTCTCCCGTTGGCGGTTGGGAGGCAGGAAAATGCTGTATCAAGAACGGCATCCCTTGCCAGTTGCAAATGGATTATTTCTTTAATATCCCAAAAAAGCAGCATCCTGTTCAGGGTTGGAACGTTTGAGACGACCTGAACCAATTTTCCTCTTTAGGGATTCTTCTTGTTCCCAGTGTGGCTTAATTTTTAATATAGTTTTTTGTTTCTATTATACAACTGCGCCACAGCACGAATTGACCATCCTTCTTCGATTCTTGATATAATTTGAGCCTTTTCAACTTCAGACAACGGACGAGGCATTTTTATGTTCTTTTGTCAAAGTTTATCAAACGTTACCATCATGTAGTTTTAAAATAAATTACACCGACGCCAATGCTTTGCATTTTGGATAATCTATAACGTGTGATAACCTCCATTAGACAAGCCGGTTTTACGCAAATATGACAAGACGGACCTACCTCTCATTCTAATTCTTGTACGCTTTTTTATTAATACAACTGTATGTTAATAAGATTACAATAACTATTACAAAAACTGATAAATTATTCAAAAAATAAATAAAGAACTAATTATTATTGTAAGAGGTAACAATTCTTGTAATTTCGCAAAAGGTACTAAATTTGCAAAGCTTGTGTTCTGTGCTAATTGGACTTATTTTCGTAATTGGTAGGATTTATCCAAGAACTTTATTGTTTTAAAATTTTATGGAATTAATTAAATATGGCTCTTTTTCTGTGAAAAATATTTAAGGATTTAGGAGTTAAAATTTCTCACTCGGGACTAAACGTTCAAGATTGGTTCGTTCATGGAGATATACTAAAGTTATACATCTTTATTTGAGTTTTGTGGTATTAGAACGTTTTACCATTCTTCATATTTCCTTTTCTGCTTTTATTAATTTTTAAATTCAACCTTTTTTAACGTAAAACTGTGGGTATTTGGCCGATGATTGAATAAAACAAAGAAGTAACGAACAACCGACCAAAAAACGAAATGGTTAATGCGTTACTAGTGTCTGCTGTTAACTATATCAATGTTTTAGCTGTCTGTGTCTGATTATATTGAGCCTAATGAATAAAAATGTAGCAATTGCTTTTTCTTATAAAATCGAAGTAATTTCTTGAAAGCCAATGAATAAAAACTAAAGTAATAATTGCTTCTGCGTCCAGCCATTGCTTAAAAGTGCAGAAATTGCTTCTAGTCAATGCTTTTTCCTAAAAAATAGAAGCAATTGCTATCATTTGCTTAAAATGTGGTAGAATAAATTAGGGCATTGCTTTTTCTAGTGTACCAATCGCTTTCAATTTTTAAGGTAGGTCGACCCCTGCATCATTTGCTTGGTAGCAGTTAACTTTAGTTCTCCGCGGCATACACGTGCGTTGCTCTTAATTTGTGTCTTCAATTATGAATTATATATGAACGTCAGTAAAAAAAAATCTACAGTGTACGTAAAAATTGCAGATATGACGATTTCAGAAAGTTATATGGATTTGACTGCGAAAATGTTAAGTGGTTGGCAAATTATTTTAAATTGTCGGATCCGGGCTTTCAAAATTCTGTAGGTGAAGAACTCGGTGTTTACCAAACTACTGTCTGTATGACATACACTTCTGTAATGGATGCAGTTTTGGAGAAGGCTAATATTTTTATTAAATTTTCTAAAGGTGCTGAAGCTGTTGTGGAAGCTAAATGGTTGTGGTCAGAGAGATTTATTTATGTTCCTTCAATTTGTGAACGAATATCAATTGCTTGTCTTTAATTTCTTCATCACTACTAACACTTTCCTCATTTTCACTGAGATCTGCCATATCACAAATATAAGTTTCCTATTTTCCACAAAAACGTAACAGATTACTATATTGTACTAAATAAATAGACCAACGTTGTTCTATTTACGTCAACTCTTTTGCAAATTACTCACCAAACTGAACATGAAATCTATAATCTGAACAAGTGGATAAGCCATGTCTGAACTTGTGTTGAATAAGCATTTGCTACAGAGGTGTAAGAAAAACAACAATTGCTTCAAAAGGTTATTCATATCCAGATCTAGCAATTGCTTTTACTTATAGCATTTGCTAGTCAAGCAATTGCTTTTACTAAAAAGTAATTGCTTCAAGTAATTGCTTAATTTTTATTCATTAGGCTCATTATTATATGTCTGCATGTATCTGTAGATTGATTTACAAACTACTTTATTGAGGCCGCTCTTCTAAAAATGGTAGCATTGAACAAAACAGGCATTGAACCATACGTTACAAAAAATTATAAAAATCCAGATTTGTCTTCCTTAGTAAATTTGACAGTGCAGCACTAAGCACAGAGAGTGGGGAGAGGGTGGAACAGTCGCCCCCTGACCCCTCTATATGACAGGCCACTGCATAGAATGTGAATCAAAACTAAAAAAAAAATACTTCCATTATCAAATTTTTTATAGAGAAATCCAAAACTGATGTATTTTCTTTAAAACATCTGACAAAACGGCTTTCTGCTATCCAGAGAGAATACGAAATTGAACAAATAGCACGGCAATAAGAAATATATTTGGCCCCTTTTGAACGGCCCTAAAGTTTTGAAAAAAAATAAGGTAAAATAAATATAGAGGGAATGGTTATGATATAAAAAATCAGTGGCGCTTCAACCAACGTTGAAACAGTAAATAATATTTCTTTCAAAAAAAATATTATATTTTCCCATGGATATCCCAGATAGCATGCCTCGTCCAAAGGTTATGGGACCTACATCGGACTTGATACGTATTAAATGGCATTTTACTTATGTTTAAGAGTTGTTTATATGCTTAAAGGTGTCGCAATCACATACACATGACAAAATATGATCTTAAAAGGCTGAAACGTCACGTGGTGAGTAAGCAGTACCATATAGAAAAGTTGGTCATTTTCATGGTGTTTCCATGGTTACCAAAATAACCAATATTGAACTCCCGACATTAGGGCATGTGCTATAAATTATTATATGTATTTTTATCTCGAAAAGTACTTTACGAGGATGGACGAAATTTCATACGTGCCGCCATTGAATAACATCCAAAATCTTGCCCTTATGTTTCTCATTACTCTTGGTCTTGAACTTCAAAATTGGTCGAATACAATATTTTTATTTCCATAAAGAAAACATATTATTGTCATTTCTTTTGACTTCTCTGTTTCTATACCCTATCGGGGGATTTACGTTATATATGTATGTATATGTAAAACTGGCGGGATAGATGAAGGGTAGCCATGCCTAAAAACAGATAAAATGGAACATAGATTTTTCAAGTACCTCAATGAATTACATTAGAAAAATTTGCACAATAAATAATGTTTATGAAAAAACATAATGAGCAACTTGCTGGCGTTTATTTGCCGCTATTTGCAGACCTATTAATTATTATAAGAAAAAAGTACATTCTATTATTTATACCTATTTTATCTTTACATTTAATTAAAATCTCCATTAACATCATAAAAAAGTTAAACAACTTATTATAAATTGCAATAAGGAAATTATTATATACTTAAAATTATTGAGAAATAATTTCCTACAGTACAGTAAATAACTCTTAATTGAAAGAAGTAGTCCATTCTTCAAGAGACCCGTTTCTATTAAACAAATAAAACAAAAACGACACAAAGTCGGCGTCTCGTCAAATCACTATTTAAATAAAAAGATAACATATATTTCGCCCTATAATATAGGCATCATCAGACCTAAAAAATTTAACATAAAACATCCAATAAAAAAAAAAACATAAATTTTCCTTACCTAACATCGAGCCTAACATTTAAACACAAAATTAAAAAGTTAATAAATAATTAAACATATTATCAACATTACAATTAAAAAACGTAACAATAACCAAAAAGTAGGGCCAGGGACTTGGTGGTAACTAGTTGAGAACAGATAATAGCCCACGCTCCAATGTCCTGCTTAAAAAAATCAAAAAGTCCGCCAGTACCAGAAAATATAAACATCATTCACAAGTGCCATAAGAACAAAAAGTTGGATTTATTAGAAATACTTGAGACTACTGAAGCAAAAAATAGTTCTGTCCTTACCTGTGTTAACGACGTTTTCAATTTCGAACCCTATTTCATTTTTAATAATATAAACGATTAATACATAGATATACTCATAACCACATATTTTTCCTGCCTTTTTTCATGTAAATAGTACAACGACTTTGACTGACGTGTCTTCTTTTTTTAATTTTTAAGCAGGACATTGGAGCGTGGGCTATTCCCTGTTCTCATCGAGTTACCACCAAGTCCCTGGCCCTACCGTAAACCAGTGGCGCAACCAGAAATTTTGTTCGGGGGGGGGGGCTTTAACTTCTTGCGCCGCAGGCGAAAAAATTTTTGGGTGCCACGCCCTTTTTTCGGTAAAATACGTATGATTGACTAGAGCGACAGCCCCCTAAAACTTCTGCAATAATACGCCGCTAGCCCTAACAAAATATTTATGAAAAACATTTTGAGATTTTATTTTAATTAGTAAAAATGTATTTAAAATAAGTAACGCATATATTAAGCATACTTATACTACAACAAAACAAAAACCTTATACAATAAGTTGTAAGTAATCACATCACTAATAATACTAATATTAAAGTAAAATTCTTCGTTTTGTTTTTGCCATTTCGTCCAGAATTTCTTCCACGGTAATATCAATATCGTGGTTCGCATAAATAGGTAGACCAGGGTCGATAATTTTTGAAACAAAAAAAATAATAGTAGGATGAAACCCATTGGAAAAGAAAGAGAATATAACAAAAATGAAAGAAAAAATAATTTACGGGCGATCCGAGGTCGGGAAGTGGAAGGGGGTGAGTTTTTAAGGCTAGAAAACGATTTATCTCGATTTCCGGGAAAACTACAAGTCCTATGGAAAAACATTAAATGGCAAAGTTGTAGGTAATAAAAATATCTACAACTTTTGTATTAACACTTTTTTCACATTGCCTCAAAATTTATGTGAAAAATTCAAATAACCAAGTTTTTGTTTTTTTTATTTTTATCTTTTACAAAAAAAAATATGTTTTCACGAAATTTGGTGATAACTTACCTTTTTATGTCCCAAACACACTGTAATTATTTTGATTTAAAATATTTATTTTTTCACCTTATTTTGACTTAATATCGAAAAAGCACCCTTATTTTCAATCGAAAATTCTCACGTCAAAATATCTGCTGTTTTAAAAAAGTCGGTGAGCTTTTTGTTCGTTAAAATCTCCACTTTCTGATGGTGTAAAAAAATATATACATTACTATGGTAAATGTTCTCAAAAAATGCAAAGAAACGGAAAAAACTCAAATCAGAATTTTTTTTTTAATCATTATGTACAATTTTGACCTATTTATTAAAATGTATACTTTAACTACTCAAAAAACGTAAGAATCCATGTTACATTGATAAGCAAAAAAATTAAAAATCCATAAAACATTGAGATCGCAAAAAACATGCGAAAATAGTTCGCGTGACATGAAAAATTGGTTTGCAATTAAACGAATAGGCTAAGTTTCTAAGCTCGGGGGGGGGGGGGGGCTGCAGCCCGGCAGCCCCCCCCCCCCTGTTTGCGCCACTGCCGTAAACCCTTTGGTTGTTTTTTGACTGTAATGTTGATATTGTCTTTAATTACCTATTTATTAACTTTTTTATTTTGTGTTTAAATGTTAGGTAAGGAATAATTTATGGGTTTCTTCTATTGAATGGTTTATGTTAAACCCTTTTTAGGTCTGATGATGCCCATATTAGAAGGCGAAACATATGTTACCTTTTTAATTAAATAGCGATTTGACCGGACGCCGACTTGGTGTTGTTGTGGTTTTATTTTTTTAACTCTTAATTGGCTTATTAGAAAATAATAAAATTTATTGTGCTAGTCCACTATACAAGGACCTTCAAAAAAGTCTAATACAATTTTGATCTAATATTAATAGGGAGCAATTATGTAAGGGTAGCAAAATTTTCATGGGATTTACATTGACCAGTCTGACGATCCTCCACCTGGTATAAATAGGTATATCATATAATTATAAATTATGTTATGCAGACATCACGTAAATCAACCACGCCCTAGCCTTAATAAAATTAAAGATAAAAAATACATCATACATCTAGCGCAGGTTACTTACCTAACAAATAATGCACATAGGTTTTATAATAAACAACAAATTAATTAGAATCTGATTATTTTAATAATATCCTGTTTTTAATAAAATAAAATTTAAAAAAATGGCTATAGCTATTATAACCGTTAAAAGAATTATATAATTTTATATTAAAATTAAAAATAAGTAGATATACCGGGTGTAAAACAAAAAAGAGATGGCGGATGTATCTTGGAAAACGTTTACCCGCACGGCTTGCGAAAAAAAATATTTATTACAAAAGTGACTAAGATAAATTGCTGAAAATTATTTTAAGTTTCTAGGTTGGCCGTTAGGGGGCGTAACTATAGCAACTCTCAAAAATTCTTATAGTCATGTATCAAAGGTTGCATTTTTTAATGTGGATAACTTTCGTTTTTGAGTTTTTGCTTGAACTCGTCAAATAGAGATTCTTTATTTTATCAATGTAATAAAAAACAGTCTTGAGTTCCGTTGCGTTAGCTAAAGGGCGCTATTTAGCAGATTCAACAATTTCTTCCGTTTTCTCAAAAATTTTAAATGCACCGATATAAATATTTTTAACTTAAGCAAAAAGAAGAATAAATAAGAGGAATATCTGTGAAATCCGCTTGCCAATATTTTTTTTTTAAAACGGTGATATGGAAAATATAATATAAAAATAAACTCCATATAATAAGAATAAATAGGTATGACGTTTTAATACGGTATTTGTAGCCAATAAGTTACAAATACCATACCATTGTGTCTTCTACAAAGCCAGAATCAACACAATACTTGTTTAAATTGATGTTCTGTAAATTTAAATTATTTACATCAAAAATAATAGAAGATGGTTGCATTAATGAAACAAATTGCCGTAAAATAGTAGGTGGGCTATAAAACTAAAAAAAATAAGGATCCTTACATTTAACATATGAAATAGTACGTGTCAAGTTTAAATAGGTTAAATTTTGATTTATTTCCTTAAAATTTTAACTTTGACGCGTAGGTACTATTTTATATTTTGAATGAAAGCCTTCTTGCAATTTTTTTTTGTTTCACAGCCGACTTAACAATTTTACTGCAATTGCAACCATCCTCTATTATTTTCAAATAATTCAAATTTACAGAACATTAATTATTTAAACATGTGTTGTCGATTATAGTTTTATAGAACACACAATGGTACAGTATTTGTAACGTCTTGCCTACAGATACTGTATTAAAACATCAGTTTATTCTCGTGGAGCTTATTTTTATATTATATTTACCATATCTCCGGTTTAAAAAAACATATTGGCATGCGGTTTTTACGCATATTTTTCTTATTTATTCTTCTTTTTGCTTAAGTTAAAAAAGGTATATCGTTGTATTTAAAATTTTCGAGAAAAATGAAGAAATTGTTGATTCTACTGAATAACGCCCTCTAGCTGTCGTAACGGAATTCAAAACGACCTCGTTCTTTATTAAATTGATAAAACAAAAGAATCCCTATTTAGCGAGTTCAAATTTGTGAAAGTCGGATTAGTCAACCCAAAGTTGTAAATATTTTTGCATAGCAATATTTGCCACTCTATAACAAAAAGGTAGAGCAAAATCTGTAGAATTTTCCTTAGATTGAAAAAATGCCACGTTCGATACATGTTTACTATGAGGATTATTGAGAAAATTTCGCTTTTTTTTTCTGTCACTATAGTTACGCCGCCTAGCGAACAACCTAGACACTTAAAAATTGTTTCCAGCAATTTCTCTTAGACACTTAAGTCATAAATATTTTTTCCCGCAAGCCGTATGGTAAACGGTTTTCAAGATACAGCCAGCATCCCTTTTTATTTGTACACCCGGTACAGTAATAGCCTGTGGCGTTATTTTGGTAATAACTGTGAGTTAAATTGTAAACTTTATATTAATTGAAAGAAAATACTTCCCACCCACTCATAGAAAAAGTTTTTTATGCCCTTAACTAAAATACTTTTTAGAAGGTGGGAAGTAAATATTAATATTGTTAAGTCTGAAACAGTTACAAGCATTTATGTTTTTATGCTAGAACTAACTGAACCTACCATTACTTAATCAAACTGTTATTTAAATTACTGTAAATGTTATAAATTAATTCCAAATACATATTATTCTACATAATAGTAATAGTTATATAATAATAATTATTCCTTGTTTAATTTTCTTGTCAAAAAGCTGCTTCTTACATAACATATGTTCATGATGACAAAATTAAAAAAAATATTAGAAAGATACTAGTTCTCGCGAGACAAGACGAGAACGAGAATGTTCCGTTCTCCTGTGAGACGAGACGAGAGTATTTTCTGCGAGAATCTCGTGAGATGAGACAAAAATATGCGAGAACAAGATATCTCGCAAAAATTACCTTATATTAAGGAGCTATGGTAATTTGACTTGTACCCTGAAGCTGCAAGTTTTCTTTTCGATATGATTATTTTAAAATAAAGCCGTTGTCACAACACTCTAGCTTCATTTTCACTATATACATACAGACAATAATATTATCGCCAACTACAATATTATAACACCGACATTGTTTTTTGCTGTTAGGTTATTACACAGACACAAATACGAAACAAATATTACAACGAGCAATAAAAACCTAAATTCCCACAATAGTTTATTGAAAAAAATACAAGAAAATATCCTGGTTTATTAATTATTCAGTTAAAACAACATTAAACTGTAATTTACACTATATTTAAAACATATTACAAACATTGTTTACCAAGTAAACAAAACAGACACGTGTTTTAAGAAGTCCGATGCCGGTAACTGGCCTATTTTTACACTTGCGTGCATTCTGTTCCGCCCCGTGCAGGCAACCAGCGTTTCCGTTTCGTGCCTTGAATACTCAAAAAGGGTTTTATTAACTTTTAATAATCTAAAATTATATTTTTGTATACATATACAATCCTAAAAACATGATTCAAATTGAAAGGCAACGGCGCGAACCGCAAAGGGCACCGTAATCTTTCGTTTTCGTTTGAACTCGGCTTCAGTGACGCAAGCGTATTTGTCAGGTAATATAAGTACTATTATTTTGGTCATGTACGAGTTAAGTACACTGCGCCAGAACTGCCAGACTTTAACTTTAGAAACACTTTTAAAAAACGTTTCAGAAGGATGCAATTATAATACTCATAAGTTAATTGTAATAAAAACCCGTATGTACTTGAAGCTTTTGCAAAAAAAAATTATATGACGTCATAATATTGCGAGAACGAGAAATTACGAAACATCTTGCGAGAGGATAGCGTGGCGAGATTTGGAAAAATCTCGTCTCAAGAGTTTTTAAAAAAATAATCGTAAACGATTATTGATTCTGACGTTTCGTCCTTGGGTATCATTAGCAGGTACGTATATAGTATTAAGTACATCTTTATTTGCAGACCTTATGTGTAATAAAATAATAATGCAATAATATTTTCATAAAATATCAACGTTTCGTCCCCATTAAAAATATCCTCAATTTTTATTTTGTTATTTATATTTTGTAATTGGTAAGCATTATTATTTTATTAGATGACTAGGTCTACGAAACTGGAATAAAAAATACAGGTTTGTATTTAAACATACATACCTGATGATGGTACCCGAAAGACGAAACGTTAATAAAATAAATAAAAGCCACATGTTACAGAAAACAAAAAGCGGAAATGAAAATGTAAAATTAAGTTTCGCCATTTCTGTAAACAAAGCTACAGTTAAAATAGATACTAGAATTTTCGGTTTTTTCAAAATATCTTCGGACGGACTCGGAATTTTCCACATTTTTCATTAAATGGCGTTGCAACTTTGCCCTTATTTAACATTAGCTGTATCTCTTGCCGTTTACGAGATCCTCATGTTGAGCGTCAAATTTGTAACACTCGATATCTTTTGCGTCCAAACACAACGTTTTGCAGGTTAGTTAGTATCTCTTTAAAAACTGTTGTGGTATTATTCACCCTATATCTAAGCTAGTTTTTATAAATTTTTATAATAACAGCACAATAGACATACTTACACATCTAATAATAATAATAATAATAATATAGAAAAATTTCATTAATTTTTAACGAGAACTTATAACTTTACTCTAGCAAAGCAATTTCTTGCGGGTAACTTTTCAAAAATTTTATTTTAACGTTTTATTACGGGCTTATAGGGTCTTATCAACACCATACCATATCTGATAAAACTTCCACTTTTAATGAAGTAAGGCAAACTTTCGACTGTGGCATATCTCGCTTGGTATATTTCATTATCAGCCCGCTAAATTCAGCGTGTGTAACAAATTTTCGAAACTTCATATTTTGTTTGATTAAGTTGTTAGAGATAGATCCGATGTGAAACGGATCTTGCACACTTCGTACGTAAACGTAAGATTATTTTATTTCACGGTTTATAAGTGTAAGCGTGTAATTGAAAAAACAATCAATCAAAATCGCTCATCCAACGAAAATTTATTACGAGGTAAAAAGCTTAATCCTTTAAAATTTACCCAGATAAAAAATTCCTAGGTTTACATGTGACGTGAACTTAAAAACACTTCTGCTTAGGCAGGGTGTCTGGAAATGATGAGCAAAAAATTTAGGGGATAATTATTCCCTTACAAAATATAAATAACAAAATAAAAATTGAAGATATTTTTAATGGGGACGAAACGTTGATATTTTATTAAAATATTATTGCATTATTATTTTATTAGACATAAGGTCTGCAAATAAAGGACTGGATTTAATACTACGTACCTGCTGATGATACCCAAGGACAAAACGTCAGAATCAATAATCGTATACGATTATTTTTTAACAAACTCTTGAGACGAGATTTTTCCAAATCTCGCCACGCTATCCTCTCAAAAGATGTTTTCTCGTCTTGCCTCGGAAACGTCTCGTAATTTCTCGTTCTCGCAATATTATGACGTCATATAATTTTTTTTTGCAAAAGCTTCAAGTACATACGGGTTTTTATTACAATTAACTTATGAGTATTATAATTGCATCCTTCTGAAACGTTTTTTAAAAGTGTTTCTAAAGTTAAAATCTGGCAGTTCTGGCGCAGTGTACTTAACTCGTACATGACCAAAATAATAGAACTTATATTACCTGACAAATACGCTTGCGTCACTGAAGCCGAATTCAAACGAAAACGAAAGATTACGGTGCCCTTTGCGGTTCGCGCCGTTGCCTTTCAATTTGAATCATGTTTTTTGGATTGTATATGTATACAAAAATATAATTTTAGATTATTAAAAGTTAATAAAACCCTTTTTGAGTATTCAAGGCACAAAACGGCGACGCTGGTTGCCTGCACGGGGCGGAACAGAATGCACGCAAGTGCAAAAATAGGCCAGTTACCGGCATCGGACTTCTTAAAACACGTGTATGTTTTGTTTACTTGTCTTTTTTGGTAAACAATGTTTGTAATATGTTTTAAATATAGTGTAAATTATAGTTTAATGTTGTTTTAATGAATAATTAATAAACCAGGATATTTCCTTGTGTTTTTTTCAATAAACCATTGTGGAAATTTAGGTTTTTATTGCTCGTTGTAATATTTGTTTTGTATTTGTGTGTGTGTAATAACCTACCAGCAAAAAACAATGTCGGTGTTATAATATTGTAGTTGGCGACAATATTATTGTCTGTATGTATATAGTGAAAATGAAGCTAGAGTGTTGTGACAACGGCTTTATTTTAAAATAATCATATCGAAAAGAAAACTTGCAGCTTCAGGGTACAAGTCAAATTACCATAGCTCCTTAAAACAAGGTAATTTTTGCGAGATATCTTGTTCTCGCATATTTTTGTCTCATCTCACGAGATTCTCGCAGAAAATACTCTCGTCTCGTCTCGCAGGAGAACGAAACATTCTCGTTCTCGTTCAGGGTGTCTGGAAATGATGAGCAAAAAATTTAGGGAATAATTATCCCCTAAATTTTTTGCTCATCATTTCCGGACACCCTGTATAGTATTTACCAGCTAAAAATGTAATAACCATCGTTGTCATATGTCTTTTTAACTAACATAAGCATGGGTCAGATCCGGACTGCACAAATTTTTTAACCCGCCTGAGGTGCCTTATACAAATGTCGTATCTTCGTTTCCGGAAGATTTAAAAGGTAGTTAACGATTTAAAAGTCTATGGCATGGCAGAATAAAGAAATGATGGCAAAACTACAACAATTAAAATGTATTTCGTGGATGTCTTCTCCCTTTAACGTAGACATCCACTTATAAGGGCTTTTTCAAAAATCTACCCCTACGGGGGCTTAAACGAGGGTTGCAATTTTTACCATCGCCGGAGTACGTTATGAAAAACATGGTAGATCATTTCCTTCAATTATAACGACATCATAAAATAGTTATCTATTCCCGGATATCGTAAAGTGACAGTTTTTGTCACGCGGCTGCAGAGTATAAACAAAAGTCGTTAAAACGCGATACCGTTTAATTAAATAATAGTTCTTATGGACCATAAAATGACACATTTATTGCTTCCTATATACGAAAAAAATACCAGGTTTTTCCAACGTTACTACAAAAAAAAATGATAAAAGCAAAACCAATTTTTTTAATTTGATATAGATCGTGGGTTTCTACAGAGAAATTACATTTTGTTGTATTTGAAGGAATAGAAAGTAAAATATTAATTTGATTCACACTTAGGCTGCGGATGAAAACGAAATTTCTGTGACTAATTTGTTTTGTTATTTATTGACTAATAACGATGAAGTCCGCGTCTGTAATAAATTAGCTATTAATGAGGACAAACTAATAATAATAATAAAAAAGCTCTAATATTTTCATCCCAGTGCAGTGCTTCCAACCTATAAGTATATTATAACAATCATGACGTCTAATATGTTTGCCCTACACAAGGTCCAGCAAATGATCGTCTCGACTCACGACCAATTATCATTATGCTATATCTATACACTGACGGAAAAGTCTGGTTACAGTAACAGTTAACAAACGGATTTATTTAGAAAAAATTCCTTTGGATTAAGGTAAAATAATAAATTAATATCTAATATGGCCTCTCGCATTTTTTATTCTGGAAGAAAATATTTGATAACTTATCTTAATAGTTAAGAAATACCTAAGTATAATACCGTGGGAGCAAAAATTATTTGCTTCAAAGAGGGCCTTGCATCTAAGGACATAATGCTTAGCGGTAGAGCTTAATACATCTTGGGTGTCAGTAACTACCTGAATTAACAATCAATCAGTTATTCCGTCATCTTTGACAGTCGTTACAAGTAATTTGATTCATCGCTAATTTTTCCAATTTCTTGAACAATTCACACAATGGGCTTTACGGAACAGCACAAAACATTCATGTTTGAAGCGTATTTTCGAAACGGGGTTAGAGTAAATGGTGAGTGGCAATACAATCCGGGTTTGTGCATGGACGATTTTTACGAACATTTTCCTAACGTTGCTTTTATTGCTGGGGATTTCTATCATTGCCCGTTCTTGAAATACTACAAAATACACCAACAAATTGTATAAGACGCCTGTCCCAAGAAGTGGGATGATCTTATGGAACATGCAGGACTTTTCTTAAGAAGCAGCTAAATGTATTTCCTTATAAAGTGTAAGTATTCCAAGAAATACAAGCCGCAGATTTTGAAAGGCGCAGGAATTACTCTCAATGGTTTACCCAAAATTTATTGGAAACAAATGATTTATTAGACCCGACATTTTTTTCGGATGAAGCCTGGTTCCACCTCTCCGGTTATGTGAATTCTCAGAATACACGTATGTGGAGTAGTGAAAATCCTCATTTTTACGCTTGGTGGCGAATTTCAGCAATTTATGTAATTATTTTTTTTTTCTTTCTGTATATTCTTACTTTGTTAATTTGGTAAACAACAAAAATAAATTTGTATTTGTTCTATTAATTTTATTACTCATTAGTTTGGCATATCATGTCATAATATGAATTTGACAAAAGATAATTTTTTTGGATTCTACATAAAATTCTGAACATTTTTTAATAAAAGCATTATTAGTCTACACTAAATAGTTTCCGAGATATTGACTCTTGAAAAATGAGTTTTTTGAACTTTGACAGCGTCTAGCTTTCAAACTGTACGTCTTAGAGCAAAACGGCTTCCATGTCCCTATCTTCGATTTTTATTATCTTTCCAATAGTGTCAACTTCCTGTTAAACCGAAAGTACTATATTTTTTACAACCGGTTTAACCGGAAGTTGACACTGTTGGAAAGATAATAAAAATCGAAGATAGGGACATGTAAGCCGTTTTGCTCTAAGACGTATTGTTAGAAAGCTAGACGCTGTCAAAGTTCAAAAATCTCATTTTTCAAGAGTCAATATCTCGGAAACTGTTTAGTATAGACTAATAATGATTTTTTTTTAAAATGTTCAGAATTTTATGCAGAATCCAAAAAATTATATAAAATAGGGGTATCCATTTAAGATTTAGATCTTACCCCCTCCCTCCTAGGGGCTTGAAGTAACAAAATTGACAGTATACGCAAAAGATGTCCCCTTCGAAATAAAAATCGACGGGTCCGAGCGATTTTCCATATTTTCATTTTAAAGCAGGAAAATCCGTGGTGGGAAGTTTTAACATGAATACCCTGTATATGAAGCAGTTTACTAAAGACGATAAATCCAAATGGTAGAATTTCAATCCTCGCCACTAAAAAAATTAAAATTCGTTTACAAACGCTACAGGCGGAATTGACACATACCCCAAAAAAATCATAAACATTGCTATCTTCACTATTCTTCACCCATATGATTTCTTGTTGTTCTCTTTGCTATTGTCGATTGTGGGTGTTTAATATTTATGGATTTCTAGTTTTTGTGTAGTTTAGTGACTCGGATACAATGACTAGTAAATACCATTTTATTATGCCCCAATAGGGGAAAAATACCGGGTATTTCGTATTTTCAGTAAGTGTGAAGTAGTGATAGTTCATGATATGTAATTTTATTTTATTATGATCAACTTAAACATATCTAACTGAGCCTAGGCTATTTTCCCATTCGTTAAACGATAATTTTGCAGTGCGCATGCCTATTCCTGTGTGGTTTTGTTTACATGCTCAAGGCTATAAATTTGTCACTTTTGTAATTATTGTTTGCTTATCTAATTGTAAATGTCTATGTACCGGGTGTTCCACCTAAGGCGGTAATCGGCTATATCTCAGAAAGTAATAACAGTAGGACTTTGGGAAAAAATATATATCCATAAAAGCGGCCAAGAGAAATTGCTGGAAATTATTTTCAAGTTCGAAAAATGACCGCTAGGGGGCGTAAGAGAATTTTCAAAATAGAAATGCCGATTTTATCTTGATTTTTCTTAATAAAAATATGTTAAAAATATAAGCATTGTATTCTTCATAAAATTATGCAACTTTATGTTAGGAATCGTTTTTTTCTATTTTCAATAATAAAGTAGTGGGAGAAGGTCAAACCTTTTTTCTTTTAAACGCTGATATCTCTGCTTTGGATAAACCGATTTTATTCAACTTGGTCTTGAAAAAAGCCCTTCTTTTTCTCTTCACGTAGATCTATTAACTATACCATATTGATTCTGATGGTGGCCACTAGATGGCGTTTTTCCGTAATTCATCAATGAATAAGGATTTTCTCAAAAAAATCAAATGTTATGATATGACTTTTTCATCATATTTTATTTTAGGCCTATAAAGGCTATTAAATAGTGGAATAAAAAATCCAGGTCCGTATTCAAAATAAAAAAGTTGATGATGGTCGCTCGAATCCGAAACGTCGGATTAAAAAACTAACCCCATCAGCTTGTAGAGGAGGAAAAGTTACTATAAGGAACTAAAAACCGCAACGTGATATCTTTTGTTAAACTAGAGAAATTAGGGATAATAATATCCAATTTTTTAAAACATTCATTAATCAATTAAATCACTGGTTTTTTCCCTAGTTTAACAAAAGATATCACGTTGCGGTTTTCAGTTCCTTATAGGAATTTTTTCTCCCCTACAAGCTGATGGGGTTAGTTTTTTAATCCGACGTTTCGGATTCGAGCGACCATCATCAACTTTTTTATTTTAAATACGGACCTGGATTTTTTATTCCACTATTTAATAGCCTTTATAAGCCTAAAATAAAATATGATAAAAAAGTCATATCATAACATTTGATTTTTTTGAGAAAATCCTTATTCATTGAGGAATTACGGAAAAACGCCATCTAGTGGCCACCATCAGAATCAATATGGTATAGTTAATAGATCTACGTGAAGAGGAAAAGAAGGGCTTTTTTTCAAGATCAAGTTGAATAAAATCGGTTTATCCAAAGCAGAGATGTCAGCGCTTAAACAAAAAAGGTTTGACCTTCTGCTACCACTTTATTATTGAAAATAAAAAAAAAAAGATTCCTAACATAAAGTTGCATAATTTTATGGAGAATACAATGCTTATATTTTTAACATATTTTTATTAAGAAAAATCAAGAGAAAATCGGCATTTCTATTTTGAAAGTTCTCTTACGTCCCCTAGCGGTCATTTTTCGAACTTGAAAATAATTTCTAGCAATTTCTCTTGGCCGCTTTTATGGATATATATTTTTTCCTAAAGTCCTAGTGTTATTACTTTCTGAGATATAGCCGATTACCTCCTTAGGTGGAACACCCGGTACGAATAAAGCTAATAAAACAATTATACTAATAGAGGAAAGGTCTTATTTGCTTTTTACGATACCAGTGGAGTAGAAATTTTGTTTCGAGTAAAAATCAGTTCATTTAGATAAGTCGCAGGTCTATTAAGTTGTATTTTATTTGATTACAAGTCTTTTAGAATGAAACAAAAGAAGCAGTACCTAATATATTTAGGGGCAATAATAAGTTCATGCATACGGTTTATGTGAAACTTCCATAACAATTATTATTCACTGTGTTCGCAATTCAAAACTGCACCTTTATTTCCTCCGAATGCATTTTCTTCTTTCACTTCGATTCATATCACATCACTTTCTACTACTCCGCGGAATGATCGCGTTCGCTCCCACAGACAAGCAACCTTGACCATCCAATTGAAATTTTGTTGCCGCATAAGTAAGTTCGAAATGGATACCTATCGCATTTATTCAAATGCGAATCTATTTAAAGAAACGTGTTTTTTCTACGAGTGACCGCAAAGAATCTACTTTGCGCACACTTTTGCATACGCAAAGTAGCACTTTCCCGCACACTTATTTTAAAGCAAAATTACCATATTATAGACGCGTTTTTTTCTTCTATTTTATTATTTTTTTAGATATTTATGCAAAAATATTGTAACAAGACAAAGTTGACAGGTGGTTTATGTGTTGCCTTATAAACTATACCGAAGTATTGTGCCGTGCGGGTCAAAATTTTTTTGAAATCTGCATTATTATATTTTCCTCTAATTTTGTTCAAGTTAAAAAAAAACAAGTATTTTTGTGTCAAATGCGGTTTGTTCCCTTAGCAACCAAAATACATTGTCATACAACGCTTTCATGTCAGTTTAGAGGTCTTCTTCAAAATTTTCACTAGCATTTTCACCTATTTAAAATAAAAAAAAACTGTTTTAAAAATGGATATCACTGAAGAAGAACTTCCAGAAGATGTCCTAGAAGCCGCCAACATGGCTAGTTTCAATTGCTGCCTGCCAAATCGCGAGAAAAATACGAGAGACAGTACGAGTTGTTTTCCAAATGGTGCGAACAAAGGGGGATAAAAACGTTAAAGGAAGAGGTACTTTTAGCCTACTTTCTTAAGTTAAGCAAAGAATTTAAACCTAACACAATGTGGTCAAAATATTCAATGCTCAAAAATGTAATAAAAATAAAAAGAAACATCGATATTGGTGAATTTTATAAGCTCACTGCATTTCTGAAAAAGCAGAATATTGGGTTTAAACCAAAAAAAGCAAAAATATTTACGAAGGAAGAAATATTCAGTTTTATTAATTCGGCACCAGATGAAATTTACCTTTTAATTAAAGTTGCCACTATTTTTGGACTTGCCGGCGCATGCCGAAGGGAAGAGCTAGCAAATTTAACCACTGCCGATTTTGAAGATAAAGAAAACCTCATAATTGTCAAAATTAGGAATTCAAAAAATCATACAGCAAGAAACTTTATAACATCGGAAGAAATTCATAACGGAGCCTACCTGCAACTGTACAGAAAATACAAAAGCTTACGCCCGATAACGTTAAACAACCGTTTTTTCTTAGTCTACAAAAAAGGTAAATGCGTTTCACAATGTGTTGGAGTAAATAGTTTCGGAAAGATGCCTTCTGAAATAGCTGCCTTTTTGAAACTGCCAAATCCGGAACTCTATACAGGGCACAGTTTCAGAAGGCCATCAGCAACGTTACTGGCCAATTCTGGAGAAGGAATCACTGACATAAAACGTTTGGGGGGTTGGAAATCTACTGCGGTAGCTGAGGGATACATCGATGAGTCCACAACTTATAAAAAAGGGCTGAGCAACAAAATTAAGCTGCAGCCCTAAAAAATGTGAAGCAGTTCCAAGTACTTCAAAGAATGGATCCATTTCTTCCTTTTGCAACACGACAGTACTGATGAACCAGGAAATGACATCTACTACAACATTTTCACCTCTAGTTGCTAGATCTGCAATAAATGTAGAAAAAGCGACCAACTGCACATTCCATATTAATGTAATTAATAATAATAAATAGGCAATTTAGGTATAAGTACTTATAAGTTGTTTTTGATGTCAATAAAAATTTAAAATTAAAAAAATATATAGTTATTTTACTCGTAGAAAAAATATTGTTCCTAACACGTGCGCAAAGTAGTTTTCCCGCATTTAAAGCTTATCCGAACTCCTCTTCGCGTCGTTCGTCTAACTGCTTTCGCGTGCGGGAAAACATAACTTTGCGCACTGAATAGGAAAACTACTATTTCTACTTCCACCTTGGCATTTTACAATTTTTGAAAGTGCACTGAAAAGACCCGTTTGTATAGAACACCTTTAAGGCAAAATATTTGAAAAAGAAAAGGAGAAGAAGTTCGTCTTTGACAGCGGGAATACTATAAAAAGTAACTGCAGAATTATTATTTTCCAAATTCTCGCATTCATGACACGTGCAACTAATCTTAATTAGTCTCCAAAAAATATCACAAAACACTCAAAACCCAGCATTTATTACACAAAACCGAAAATTTCAGACCGCTGTCAACTATTACATCGACGCATCGAAAACATCAATCTTTTCAATGCGATACATCGTTTTAAAGCAATACATTAAGGCCATTTGATATTGGTCAATGCATAGATGTACGTAATGTACGTATGTGTATGGTACTAAATTAAAAATTAACTTAAATAGTTCATTGCTTGAATTTTACAAGGATAATGCGAAACCACTTAACTAGTAAAAACCATCAATATGTGGTGCTGCTTACGTTGCAAAAATATTGTAACAACGCAAGAAAACTGACGAAAATATTAACGTTTTTAAAATATAACGTTAACGTAATATACGCTATCAGTGTCTAACCAAGACGTTAAAAAAGAATGTCTGGAAGGTAACTTTCTACGCAATAAGTGAAAATTATTCAGTCCAAGTAATTTTAACTCGATAATTAGCCAGTTACCGCAGTGTGTAAAAAGATTATTTTTGTTCTTTTAGCATGTCTGCGAGTGGGTTCTTTACTACGAAGAGGAAATAAAATTTGTTTAATTTCAACTTACGCAATATTATGCATATTATAATTTTTGTATTTTCAAACTTGCAACTAAGCTTTCTGTATACTTAAGATCTATAAATTAACAAGGTTGTCTCATAGAGCAGTGAATCGAATAATTCAAAAAATATGAAAAAAGTCGAGAAAAGTTATTAGAATTTTTTTTTTAAATGCAGTTTCTGGCCCAATTTCAGCTGCATAAGATAATTTTGATTTTTTACCCACCACTAAAATTTATTTTCCCCTTAATGAACACGTTAATGATGACACTGTGTTCTTTTTTGTCTTAATATTAAGGTGTAAGTATATTTCACAAATTGGAGTTTCTTTTAATATGATGAGATGATGAGACCTACGACCTATTCTCAATAAAAATTATAAGTTAGCAACATAATGTATTTTGATTTTATTCTGAGTGACGTTTTGCCATAAAAAATAAAGCACTTCATTTTTGACAGAAAAATTATCACTTATTAATTTTATAGGGTTAATAGGCTATAGACTATCGCGATAGTCTCAACAAAAAGGAGCCTTCTAATTGGTTGCAAATAAATTTATGAAATTTTCAATAATATTAATTACTGTATCGTTGGTTGTTACGTAAGCGATTAATTAATATTATTTTTCTACTACTATGTTGAAAAATCCTCATTATTTACTCCATTTCTCTCATGAAGAGTAATTATTGTTCTCCACCTAGGAAAATAACAATACTAAATAACCGCTTCGGTGCAGCTGTTTTCTTGCTTGAAGTGGATCTAGAATACCTGAAATTATATTATACTGGTCACACACGGCAGTGAAGCGTATTTAGAGACCCAAAGCAAATTATTTTATTTAATTAACGCATTGCAGTAAAAATGGATCTAGATTTGTTTTGCCAATGCAGCCGCCTCGACAGAAACCGCTGCAAAAACGCCGTGTGTGGCATCGCCTTAAGAGGCCAGTGCCTGATATGATCTCGAATTTTTTTAATAAGGCACATAATATAATAATTATCCTAAAAATTACTTCGAACCTGTAATTTAATGGCTCGAAATGAAATTAAAAAAATAAAATGGAAATAAATTATAAATTTTAACGGTAATAGAAAAGCCATTAGTATATAAGTGGTTCTTAAACAGCAATATACATATTTTAAAAAATTTGGCTGCTTATTATACTTACAATTATAAATTCTAATAAGGATTTTAAGTGTGTCACTAAAAAATGTTGGTTAAAAAAATATGATTTTGTGATTAATTGAGGTCATTTAGTTAAAAAAGTATTGCTTTTTAATCCTAAAAATTGTCTGCCAGCTATAAAAATATTTATTTTTATCATTTGTACCGAGCCCCTACTAAATTATATTTTTCTGAGCTCCTTTTTCTAGGATTGGCCATCACTGACGTAGTCGCCATTTTATTTCATTTTTATTGAATTTCTTTACTTTTCTTTCGCCAAATTAAAGCTCTGTAGTGACAGTGACGTTTTGAGCCAGTTACCTAGGTATAGCTACCTAGTTTTAAAAATAAAAGAAAAAATTAATATGGCCAGTTGATGGTCTTATTTTATATATAGGTAAAACTTTTTAATCTATAGGTATTTTGCCCCAGACTATCACCAGTGATGTTTATTTTGAGAAAATAAATTGAGGAACTCATACTATAAAATAAAATGGCGAAGAAGTTCTTACCTAAAGAAACATATCAGTTGGGATAAGGCTTAATAAAACACAAAAATTAACGACAATTTTTTCTAAAATTTATTTTCCACTGAATATTTTACTGATGACACTGTGTTCTTTTTTGTCTCAATATTAAGGTGTATTACTTTCAGACACAAACTACGTTACGTTACTTATTTTATGAAGTTACCTTATACAGGGTCAAAAACAAATAAACTTTGCATCACATGCGACCAAATTTTAATAGCCCAATTTTTGTTTTGTAAACACGCATTTAATATGACGCTACTTTAAAGAAAATGTATCTGAAATAAAGCATTGTCAAAACTAAGAAGTTTTATGTAGGTTGCGCTGAGTATTATTTTGCAAAAGTTGTGCAATTTACAAAATATAGGTAAAAAATCAAAATTATCCTATGCATCTGCATGTGGGCTAGAAACTGCATTTAAAAATTTTTTTGTAATAACTTTTTTCGATATTTTCAGAAATAACCCCGCACTTTTGAATTCTTTTTTTTTTATTTGACAGATAATGAGAATCACGTGACTACTACTTTTTTGCTTAATTTTTATCTCGATCGAAGAAGAACTTGATGCGAAAGTCAAATTTCGAATAAAGTTATTAATAAAAAAAATCCCATATGATGCGGACTTAATGGTCACATTGTAAATTATGATAAACGCCAATATTATATACCTACCTTGTGCTTCTCCTATTTCATTAAATTGCAACATGAATTATTATATTATATAATTCAGTTGGTCCATGTTTTCCGCATCAGTTGTCCGAAAAATAAATTATTTGCCAATTATTCGTTCTCAATTTGACGCAAAATCAAATAAAAACTTTTATTAAATTTTTGCATGATATTTTTGTCACCTACTCATCGGTTAATTGCACTACAAATACTAAAGACTGAATATAAATTGAAATACAATAAAATGTTATACACAGGATGTTCGGAATATACGTGAATCACGTGTGATGACAGACGCAATACTGATAAGTCGATTCTTTCTAAGGCTATTTATTTTTCTTAGTTTTTTATTACCCACTAGGTATTGCATAGTAGTTGCATATTATTATATAAAAAAAAAGATACCGTGCAAGCAAAAATTATTTGTTTCAAAGAGGGCTTGGATTAAAAAACGTAGGGCTTGGTTTAGATAACAATGATATGGGGACGATATATCTAGCCAAATCTAGGTTAAAATTTTGTTAAATTCATATTATGACATGATATGTCAAACTAATGAGAAATAAAATAAGTAGACAAATACAATTTTTTTTGTTGTTTACAAAATTAATAAAGTAAGAATATACAGAAAGAAAAAGAAAAATAATTACATAAATTGTTGACTAACCAGACACAGATTTTTTGAGGGTGCAATGTGGACTCTACAAAAAAATGGGGATTTTCACTACTCCACATGCGTTTATTCTGAGAATTCACATAACCGGAGAGGTGGAACCAGGTTTCATCTGAAAAAAAGTCAGGTCTAATAAATTTCGGGTAAACCATTGAGAGTAATTTCTGCGTCTTTCAAAATCTTCGGCTTATATTTCTTGGAATACTTGCACTTTATAATGAAATAAATTTAGCTGCTTCTTAAGAATAGTCCTGCATGTTTCATAAGATCACTTCTTGGGACAGGCGTCTTATACAATTTGTTGGGGTATTTTGCATTATTTCACGAACGTTTGCAACAAGTTTTTCTGTTCTTACAGATGATCTTCCTGCTCCTTTTTTGTGTTGTATAGAGCCTGTTTCCCAAAACACAGCCAGGGTTCTTTTCAGGCAATGATAAAAATCCCCAGCAATAAAAGCAACGTTAGGAAAATGTTCGTGAAAATCGTCCATGCACAAACCCGGATTGTATTTCCACTCACAATTTACTCTAACCCCGTTTCGAAAATACGCTTCAACCATGAATATCTTGTGCTGTTCCGTAAAGCCCATTGTGTGAATTGTTCAAGAAATTAAAAGAATTGGCGATGAATCAAATTACTTGTAACGACTGTCAAAGAAGACGGAATAGCTGATTGATTGTTAATTCAGGTTACTGTCACCCAACAGGTATTAAGCTCTATGGCTAAGCATTACGTCCTTAGATGCAAGGCCCTCTTTGATGCAAATAATTTTTGCTCGCACGGTATGTTTCTTGCGACATGCATTTTCATTTTATAGCATTAACTCGAAACCCTCTAAATATATCGAAATTATTTCAAGATATATTTGGTTATTTAGTTATAATAAAGTACTTCTTGTACATTTGACTTTTATACTACTTATTAACACTCGTCAGGATAAACATTTTAAAAATAGTTGCAATCTGTCAGGTGTCACGCAAAAATTGGGTTAATTATACATGCAGTGATGAACCCTTAAACACGTCTTTTTATTTTAAATCTAATTTCCTTTTTAACTACGTAAAGAAAATCTCATTAAAAGCAAATCGAAGAAACTTATTCAAGCGAAACAATAAAGAAGTAAACTAACGGAAATGGCTCTATTAATTTGTTTCTTGTATTGTTATTCATTCTTAAGCCAAACAATGCCTTCTATTTTCAGATGCTCGTTTATTTAACTTTTAAGAAAATTGCATATTGACAGCTCTCCTAACCAAACTTTATGTTTTAACTTGCAAATCTCAAAGATTTAATTGTTCCCTTAATTTACTGTAAAGCAACGATGAAAGATTCAGATTCTGATTTGAATAAAACTAATACAGACATGTTTTATGTATTTGGAAAATTGCGTTGTTGCGTTTATGAATAATTAATAAATGTTTTCTTTCGAAACATACCTAATCTCCAAAACGCACTAGCAGCGCCTTATTCATTAAAGGAAAATTATTTGTTAACCTTTAAAAAGGTTTATCAATTCAATATCCTCCTTCAATTGACTACAGTCTGAAAAATTCTAGCCATCTCAGACGTTCCTCAGGGTTCTAATTTTGGACCACTATTGTTTTTGATTTTTATTAATGACTATGACATATTAGCGGTTATTGATGTCGAATACGAAATTTTTGCAGATGACTTAATGATATATAAATATATTAGCAGCCTTAAGGACTGTCTAAGGTTGCAACACGCAATAAAAGCAATTTTTCCCACCTTATATGACTACTCTATTAACCACAACATATTGTTACGAGTTGACAGTGTTCGTGATCTAGGTATCTTATTGGACTCTAAGATAACTTATAGCAGTCATATAAAAAAACAGTGTCAGAGAATGTTAGGATTTATAATAAGAAATTAAAAATCATTTACCAATATCGATGTACCTTTTTTAAAACCTTGTTTTTTACGGTAGTGAGAAGCAAATTGGAGTAGTATGGATCATTGATATGACCCAATTTACTCAAAATATATTATGATGGTAGAACGAGTCCAAAGCAATTTAGTAAAAATTTTATCGCTTAAAAAAGATGGAGTGTATCCTCATTAATGCTGTTACAGTTTGTCCATCCCTCTTGGAACAACTAAATTTCTCGATAAAGGATTTCTACTAGGACTAGCACCTGCAGCTAAAACAAATATAATGTTGATCCGGCTCTGGTCTACAACATGTGTTCCAGGAATAAAAGAGTAGCAAAGTACTGTGATCTAGACATGTCTTTAAGTATTTTTGTTCGAACCGCCTTAGAAAAATGTAAGGTTAAGTTACTACCTATATTTCGTAAAAATATACATTCCCGTGACATGAGATTTCCTAATAGGTTGACGGTGCCTCAGCATTAGAGTGCCATGTTTCAGAGATCATTTACCTACAACTCTGTTAAATTGTACAACTCCTTACCTAATGAAATGGTTTTCCTTAACAGTAACATATTTAATTTGCAATATAAGAAACATCTACTCAGTTTTCAAAATGAACAACTTTGTTAATGATTCTTGTTAAATTATCATTTTTATCAATGTTTTGCTGGTCATTTTTCGAATCATTTATTTGTCGTCTTCTCCATCAGGTTAGAATGTGTAGAAATTTTTTTCTTTCATTTTTCTGGAATGTTAACTATTTGAACAATTTTTTTTTTATTTCTCTAAATATTTATATAATATCTGTACATTCATAATTCTTTATATATGTTTTTTATTATTATTTTAGCAAGCAGTGTGGGGTTCAGTAGAGTAGCCTTTGTGGCTAGACTGCGCCACGCTTTTGCTTGTCTGCCTATTAGTCTTTGTAATTGTTTTCTTTGTTCGTCATAATAAAATACGTTTATTATTATTATTATTATACGTATCTCAAACTCACTAATTAAGTAATAGATTTTAATTTAATTTTAATAATGTAAATTGTACTTATTATTTCGGCCCTGTTAATTATATTTCTGTTGGGCCTAAATGTATTAAATAAATAAAGTTGGATCCAATGAGGTAATGAATATTTTTTCCAGTTTTGTGTAAAAAGAAGTTACCAAAGTTACACGAGCGGCGAAAGGGTTGATTGCACTTATTTTCTTATTAACATCATTCTTTAAGGCGAAATAAGATACTTGTATCGTGTACCAATGTTGCAACTTGCAGATACTTTCAATTCAAAGTTGCAATAATTATTTCTAAATGGCATTTAATTAAAATATAAAATAAATATTCATTCATTGCATCACTTGTTGATATTTTCTTGTGGGAAATTTGGGTAACTAACTGACTGAATATTCATTTGAAAACGTTGATGAATTTTAAAAAGGTTACGAAAAGCGCCGACAATCATAAAATTAATTATGAAATTGTTTTAATTAACTTTAAGACTTTTATTGTCATAAAAAATAACAACTTAACTGTTGTTAAAGTCTTTAATAAGTTTGTTAATTAAAGACGTTGGTTACACGATAATTGCAAGTGCCTAAAATAGGTACAATACTTTTAATAAAAGCATTTTTTTAAATTTAATTTAATACTTTTTAGCGGGAGCAGTACCGTGGGTCGACCCGTCCCTGGAAGTATTAGACGAGCTCAACGACGCTGAAGTATACAGGGCCGTGGTCAGCTCTATGAACGAGTGGCAGAGACGACATGAACTTAAAAAATCAACAAACAGGTGAGCTTTTTCTAAATGTATGCTGATAAATATTAAAATTTAAAAAATTAAGTAAGATAATCAAAAATAATAAACAATTATTTATTTTAATATAATATTTTATATGAAGGGTGTTATGGAAATTGTTTAAACCCTTAAATCCTAATATAAAACTTTTAAGACGCCACCTGAGGTGGATCTCACCTCTCGGAGACGCACCCACTCCCCACCTCGATCTGTCAAAGTGCCTTTATGAACAGGCTAGTATATGCTATCTCACTTACTTCTTTAAAATTGAGAAGACTATGCCGCATGGTATAAAAAAACAAGTAGACTCTTGGAAGGTAAATAAGAATTAAATCTCACAAATCAAACTTTAAAAAATTTCACTCATTCGAAACGTTAAACACTCCCGACGCAAAACTAAACGTTTATTCGGATAAATAAAAACTGTTTTAAAAAACTGTTTTAAACTGCGTGCAGTTCTTCATTTAGAGTACCTACACATTTTCTGTACAAACATTCATACTTTTTACCAGAACTACTTACAAAAGCTAAAATAATTCGGTTATTTTAACTACTTTTCAACGGCTGTAAGAAAATTATTACGACAGAAAGTAATTTCCATAACACTCTGCTGCGTGTTTTTCTTTTATGCAGATAATATAGAAACTAATTGTTACAGAACCAAAAGGGAAGATCCCAGCATATGCTACCAAGGTCTTGGATGCTTCGAGGCATCGGGACCTTTCGGATATCTAGATATGTTACCGAGTAAACCGGAAGACATTAATACAAGATTTCTAATGTATCCTGCAAGGTAAAAACAAATTTATCTTTGTTTCATTTTTTACAGTTTATATGAGTATAAACAACAACACGATAGACTATGCATCTCATTCATAAACGTAATTTTCCGCCAAGCCTACAGCTTTTTTGTTTATAGAGGACATTCTATCATATGACAGGTATATGAATACTTATTTGTACAATGAAAATTCTGGCACTAAATCCTTTACTCCACAGGCCTAGTACCGTCTTATAATATGGCACGTTTAAAGCTCATCACTATTTTTACACTAACCTAACATTTCTAATGTCAAAACTGTCATAGTTAATTTTCTTATTTTCACTTGCCACCGCTAGGAGGTAAACGTTGCCACGTTTTGCGAACTCTCCACTAGTGCGGAATACTCCGAATAACATACCTACTGTACGGACCATTTACTGTACTGTACATTTGACCTCTTGTCGTCTTGTTATGCTAAAGAGAATTAGATGCCTATTTTGCTCTGGTCGTTCAGTATGACAACTAGTTTACTTTACTTGTATAACTAGTTATATTTTAGTTGTTATATTATACTTTGTTGAATTAATTTATTTAAGTTAATAACTTAGCAAATACAGTCTCTAGGCTGTAGGCTGTAGGCTGTAAGCTATAAAAGGCGAGAATTAAATCTATAAAGCTAAACCTCGTTTCAGAACTAGACGAAGGCGAAGTGGATCGGCCCCAGCCGAAGTGCCTTTTGAAAAACTGAACGAGGCTTTCGAATGGGCGAAAAGTGGCTTCAACAAAAGCTTGCCAACCAAGGTTTTGATTCATGGATTCGGAAGTGATTGTGGCTATATTTGGGCGTATGAGATTCGAAGCGCCTTAATGGCAGTGGTAAGATTTTTTTTACTACTACGATGAATTAAACTTAAATTCGCAGAATCCAAAATGTACATTGGATACAAGTAATATAAAAAATGAATAAGTTGTACCTATTGCCGATGATCTTAATTGAGGCATTATTTTGGCTAAGATGTCTGTCTATATCTCTACTAGGAAGAAGTTAATACAATCTGCGTTGATTGGTCGAACGGTGCCTCCTTACCAAACTACGTAAAAGCCTCAGCCAATACTAGACTTGTAGGGAAGCAGGTGTCATTACTACTCAGGGGGCTGGTGGACAAAAATGGCCTTTCATTAAGAAACACCCATTTGATTGGTTTCAGTTTAGGGGCTCATATTGCTGGGTTCGCTGGTGCCGATTTGGGAAATTTAAGTCGAATAACTGGTAGGTATTTGTGTTCTTTCCCATATTCACCAATTTAATTATGGTCAAATAAGAAACCCAGGAAGAACCACGAAAATGGTTTTCCGCGTTAATCTGTATATTTGTGTTCTTTTTCTCGTCGTTATACGAAGAAGATGAAAATTGTTGTAATATTTCTACGTGCGAATTATCTATTGCTTGTTTTTTGAGAGTTCTTTGACATTTGAGCATTCTAAGAGCAAATGATGGTACTAGAGTGAAAGATGATATAAAACTGTGGCTAAAGACGGAGACAAAATTAAAAAATAGGCAAATAAGAAATATTAGAGACTTTTTGCACCTCTTATAATTAATCAAACTATTGTTAGGTTAGATATTTTATTTTGTTTAGGTGCGCCGGCGCCAAATTAATAACTACAGACAGAACGTATAGGCGATGCAAAATATCTGGTTTTAACAGTGGTGCTACTCGTTATGTTTAATAAAGTTAACCATAACGGAGCTAAAAACTGATATTAATTTAAGAGGTGCAAAAAGTCTCTAATAAAAATTGTGGCATAATGGTTAAATAGCTAACTGTCAATAAATCTCTTTTAACTTTTCGTTTTGTCGCCAGAACAGGTTATTTTAGTGTTTTGTTGTTTTTTCCGATTCTCAAAAAATATGATTATTTTTGTAAGCTCATCGGTTTTATCCAATTATCACAAACATAATCAAATTATTGGTAAAATTAAATTAAAAATCCCTCTCTAACCTAAAAATCAAACCGACAAACGTCAAAATATTTATTGGGAGCGAAACATATTCTATACATCAGCTTTTCATTGGTCAGTAATAAGAAACTTGCAACAGAAAATGCATTTTGATATCTAAAATTATGTTTCTTGTTACCTGAAACTTAATTGTAACGCGATTTATTTGTTTTTCGTATCAAATCTTATTTCTGCTGCTTATAGTTTATCGCCTATACTTATTTCTTAATTGTATCTCGGCCTTATAATCATAAACAATAATGATTTGGGGTGGTATGTTATGTATAATTAAGGTAGTAAATTTACTTTTCTTTTGCGTTTAAAGCCTATTTTAAAATATCTTACTAACTCGAAATTTATTAACTCGAATTTATTTTCTCATAAAACAGCACTGTTATTAAATACACTGCCTTCTTTTATCAGTATTAATCGACCTACTCCCCTATTACGACCTGTGTTGTTTCTGTTAACTTTTAAGACATAACAGTTTTTTTTCAATATCAAATAATTTCAGCTTAAGAATAAACGCAAAAACCGGTGTTCTGTCAATAGAATAAATTGTTTATTTGCTTTGATGTTTGTCCCTTTATTATTTCTTTCTAAAATATTCTAGAGTACGACAAATTAAGTTTAACAAAAAACTTGTAAAGATTGAAAAAAAAATTATATGCCGGTGTCCCGCTTTATGTTTGTGTTTTTGACTTGTACTTGGGACTTGCATTAAAGAAAAATGACTTCAACAGTCCAAGAAATATTATAGTTTTATAATTTAGTTTTATTAACAAAAAAAACAATATTATTGATTTCTCATAAGTATTATTATAAAAAACCTGCAAATAAATAAATAAATAAATAAAAAAAATCCTTGGCTGAACTATGCATTAAACTGTATTATTATGCTTGTTACATTACTGATATCAAAATTTGCCTCACCTGTAAAAAACTCACTTTGTCATAAATTTTCCCGGAAAATTTTCTATAGGTAAGCCGGCAAAAAGAAAGCACTGGAAATTTTTTTATAGTTTCGATTGCCGCTAGAGAGCGAACTGACGGGACAAAATATAAAATTCAAGTTATTATAAAAAATAGTCCCATTATGATACGGTTTTAATATCGGGAATGCTTCCTTCCTTAGTCTTGCGGCAGTTTTGTCTTGAGAATTTTTTTCGTATCTGGTAAATAAGTAATACTTAGTAAATAAGTTATTACTTACTAAAAGTACTGCATCTTTCACATCGTTTATGCAATTTTAATAAATTTGGGATCGTTTGAAAGAGAGAAAATTGTATAAAAGTTTCAGTACACCTAAACTTGAAAAGGGGGTTCACTAAGAAAACTATATATATGTGCATACTTCCATGAAAGCAGAATTCCATCTGTTAGGATCATGCTTTTCATGACAAATTATTTATTATTAAAGCAAATTATTCTAGTTACTAGTCTGATTATTCACAATAATTTAGGTCTTGATCCAGCTGGTCCGCTCTTTGAATCACAAGATACCAGAGCTAGACTAGACGAGACTGACGCGACTTTCGTCGATGTTATCCACAGCAATGGTGAAAATTTAATCTTAGGAGGCCTTGGATCGTCTCAACCAATGGGACACGTGGATTTTTATCCCAATGGAGGAAGAATGCAAAAGGGTTGCAGTCATCTGTTCGTCGGGGCGGTCAGTGATATTATTTGGTGTAAGTAAATTTAATTAATTATATTGAGTACTTTATCTATTGTAAAATTCGTTTCCTTGATCAGTCTGGAAATGTACAAGAAAATACGTATACAACGTTTTCATGACAGAAAAAAATTGGGAAAAAACAAAAAAGTTTAGAAAACGAGAAAATTTCAAATATGACTACCTATAGTATATTAAATAACAAGTGTTGAAAGTGGTACTTATTAAACGATGAGGTATTTTTTTCCGGGTGTGAGAAAATCACTTTCACACGAGTAATGTACAAAATTTTTCCTACGACCATACAAAATAATCAAAAAGATTTTGATTTGTTTTTAATAGTTTGTAATCACCACTGTGTTAAACACATTTCTTCTACACTAAAATTTATTTCAACTCTAGAGTTGAAAAAAATAAAAACAATGCCCACTTACACATTTTAACTTACCTAGATTTAAATAAAAATAATAACTTTTTCTCCTATTTGCTTACGCACATCATACCTACTATAATATGTGTACTGTGAATAAATTTCGTTTCTGATTTTTTAGCTGCTTGCATTCTTTTAATAAAAAAATAATATACCTAAATATACATACAAAAACAACATAACACAAAACTAAAACATAACCTCAACATTATAGGAAGATAGAGATGGAGTCAAATATCGATAGCTTGTTAATTATAAAAGTTCTATCTATATTCGATTTGTTTTGAATATTGCTAAAATAAATTTACTTACATAAAGCACATTCACTTGTCCCATAAGATCCTTAAACATTGTATGGATATTTTTATCCGAGATAATAATTGTAAAATTATAAATCGGTATTTCCTAGGGTATTCTATTTCTGCTCTAGAGGCTACCCCTTTTCTTTTCTGTGGTTCAACTCAGTAGACATGTTTGGTGGGTTGCCTGACATATTTTCCCTTTTTGATATATTATTATTTTTATCATAAATACTCTTAGATTTTAGGTTCCCAAAAATAACGAAAAAAAAAGAATTCTTTTATTTGCAGTAATGCCCTAGTGTACTTTACCCCACCCAGAACCCCAATTCGCCCACTGGTCCCGTAAGTTTGTTATTTTTTAAATAGTTTTGCTGTTTTATATTTCAACACACGTATTGAAAGAAAATATTTCAACACGCGTGTGATATAAAGGACTTTCTAGCCAAGTTAGGCGTGCTTTATTTCCCATTTTCAATGGTGGTCGTAGGAAAAGTTATCTTATATTAATTATATAATTGCGTTTTGACGTCATCAAACATTGTACACATATTTTCTAGGGACTCTGTATATTTTACTGGCAAACATAAAAACTATGTCACTCTTATAAGAAAAATCGGTAGCCATTTTTAACTCCTTTAAAGCTCTCGCAGAAAACTTTTTAACTTTTAATAAACTTTTAATATTAAAATCCGCATCCGCTGGCAACGCCTAAATGGGTCCAATTGAAGAAACGATTAATTTTGAAAGTTATTTTGGTTTCAATTTTTTTTTTAATTTTGAACAAAATTATCATCATGAGAAAAAGTTTTGTGATTTAAAAAAAAAATGAAGGAGACGGCGGGTGTCTGTTCGCCTTTTTAAATATTTTTCTTGGTGAAATATTAGCTCTAACTTTAATAAGATTTTAATTAATTAGCTTTCATACATACAGTATTGGCAAGGCTAAACTTATAGGGTGGGCTTAAATTTAAAGAAATTAATACAAAATGTTTTCTATTTTGACTGAATTTTTCAGGTAAGCTTACTATGAAATACCTATTTTGAAATAAGGGGAAATACACACAAACTACTTCAAAGTTATTTAAGCTATCGAAAACAATTTGTTCAAATTGGGGAAAAAAAGTTTGGAAAAAGAAATAATATGTGGAGTTCCACAGGGATCAATATTAGTTCCATTATTATTCGTAATTTACATTAATTCCGTTTCCAAATTGACCTTAAAGGGTAATATAAAGCTATTTGCAGATGATATAACAATTATTTATTTTCCTGAACCTTTTACAGAAATATATTCTGATTTTAATAATGATTTAAAAGTATTTTTTTCTTGGCTTCAATCAAATAAACTTGCCTACGTTAAATTTTACAAAATATTCTTTTATGTTTATAACTAAAAATAAAATAAATTCCATCTTTAACCCTTTAACATTTTTAATAATGAAAATATTCAATATTCAAAGACGACAAAATTTTTAGGATTAGTTTTAGACGAAAATTAAAATTGGTAATACATAACCATTATATTATAAACTTGATATCTCCTTTGGTATTTGTTTTGTACAAAGCTAAATGTTTCAATCCTTTGAAATATTTAAAAAATATATATTTTTCATTAATATAATCGAAATTACATATAGATTCTATATAGACCGAAAGGGTATTTGCACGTTCAAAACATTTATAAATTAAAAATGTGTATTCTTATTAACTCTATTATTTGAAAAGAAAAAAATCAAACATAACACTTTAGGAGAATAAGACATTACATGATCATAACACCAGACGTTGTATAAATTATCAAACGATAACAGTAAAAAGTAATTTCGGAAAAAATCGCTTTTATATGACGGAATAATAAAATATAACAATCTTCCAAAAAATATCAGAAAAGTTAAAAACTTGGCAACTTTTAAAAAACAATTACAGAGATATTTACTAAACTAAATTATTTATACTTTTTTTTTAATTGATTTTATTAATGAATTAAATTAATTTAAGTTAATTAATAAAAATAATCTGTTCCATTGACGAGTGGCATAATATTATTTCTCCACGACCATTACTGAATGCAATAATTCCAAAATCATTTTTGTTAATAGAATGTAAAAATTCCCGCTCTTGAGTTGGAATATTTATTCTGAAACACTTGCTTCTTATGCGTTTTGCGTGTATTTTCATTCCATAACAAGATACGGAATGAATATTCTGTAATTGATATAAACGACATAGGTTGCCATAAATTTCGAAATTGTCAGTGTCAGATAAAAATGGCCGCGTTGGAATAATTATTTTCAGACAAATTTTAGTGCAAGTCAAAAAATGAGTGAAAAATCGGATGAATCAGATATGGAACTGGATGGTCGTGGAGAAAATATAGTCTGCTACTCGGTTAGAATGAAAATTCGATACTCGTGGTTCCTCACGCTCGCGTTCGGAATCTTCCACTCGGATCGAATTTTCATTCCAACCTCGTTACAGAATCTACTATTCTCCACGACCATTACTGAATGCAATAATTCCAAAATCATTTTTGATAATAGAATGTAAGAATTCTCGCTTTTGAGTTGGAATATTTATTCTAAAACACTTGCTTCTTATGAGTTTTGCGTGTATTTTCATTCCATAACAAGATACGGAATGAATATTCTGTAATTGATATAAACGACATAGGTTGCCATGAATTTCGAAACTGTCAGTGTCAGATAAAAATGGCCGCGTTGTAATAAATATTTTCAGACACATTTTAGAGCAAGTCAAAAAATGAGTGAAAAATCGGATGAATCAGATATGGAACTGGATGGTCGTGGAGAAAATATAGTCTGCTACTCGGTTAGAATGAAAATTCGATACTCGTGGTTCCTCACGCTCGCGTTCGGAATCTTCCACTCAGATCGAATTTTCATTCCAACCTCGTTACAGAATCTACTATTCTCCACGACCATTACTGAATGCAATAATTCCAAAATCATTTTTGATAATAGAATGTAAGAATTCTCGCTCTTGAGTTGGAATATTTATTCTGAAACACTTGCTTCTTATGCGTTTTGCGTGTATTTTCATTCCATAACAAGATACGGAATGAATATTCTGTAATTGATATAAACGACATAGGTTGCCATGAATTTCGAAACTGTCAGTGTCAGATAAAAATGGCCGCGTTGGAATAATTATTTTCAGACAAATTTTAGTGCAAGTCAAAAAATGAGTGAAAAATCGGATGAATCAGATATGGAACTGGATGGTCGTGGAGAAAATATAGTCTGCTACTCGGTTAGAATGAAAATTCGATACTCGTGGTTCCTCACGCTCGCGTTCGGAATCTTCCACTCAGATCGAATTTTCATTCCAACCTCGTTACAGAATCTACTATTCTCCACGACCATTACTGAATGCAATAATTCCAAAATCATTTTTGATAATAGAATGTAAGAATTCTCGCTCTTGAGTTGGAATATTTATTCTGAAACACTTGCTTCTTATGCGTTTTGCGTGTATTTTCATTCCATAACAAGATACGGAATGAATATTCTGTAATTGATATAAACGACATAGGTTGCCATGAATTTCGAAACTGTCAGTGTCAGATAAAAATGGCCGCGTTGGAATAATTATTTTCAGACAAATTTTAGTGCAAGTCAAAAAATGAGTGAAAAATTGGATGAATCAGATATGGAACTGGATGGTCGTGGAGAAAATATAGTCTGCTACTCGGTTAGAATGAAAATTCGATACTCGTGGTTCCTCACGCTCGCTACGCCCGCGTTCGGAATCTTCCACTTGGATCGAATTTTCATTCCAACCTCGTTATAGAATCTACTATTCTTTTACAGCGTCTGCCGTAGAAGGTCGTTCCCTTTGCAACCACAGGAGAGCCTATAAATTTTTTATCGACTCGGTTTCGCCAAGATGTCACTTTCCCGCATTCCCTTGTAATTCATATGACGATTTTATTGCTGGAAAATGTTTTCCATGTACTGAAGAAAGGTGAGAATTACTCTAAAGTAACCAAATAGCTTAAACATGTATTAATATAAAAGAAAATTTAAATTGCCTGTTATAATTTCGTTTAAAATACCTAAGCTAATCTTATTTTTTTGGTAGATTCTAAAGATTCAGTCAATAACGTAAATTTGTTTAAATGTAATATAAAGAATGACTTTTTTGATAGTAAAGTAGACAATGAGTGTTTCTCAAGCTCAGACTCAGGCTTAAGCCACCCCAAAAATGATCCAGGGCCGGGTAAGGGGGTTAATATTATACCTTTTTATGGTTTGGGCTGGTATTGACTTATAGCATGACATAAAACTGTTAAAAGCGGTTATTTATTATAAAGAAAGTATTGGTTAAACGCCCATAAAAAATCTATTTTTAAATTTTTTTAGTTTTTCTCCATTTCTTTTTTTTTTCTTTTAACAGGCCTATTATATATTATACATATTTTATTAACTTTTTTACATTAAAGTGGACTTGAATATAAGCAAGTACACAATTCACTTAATAAAAATGTATGATTTTTCAACTGATTTCAGGAAATGTGGCAACATGGGATATTATGCAGATAGATCAAAAGGCAGAGGACAGCTCTATCTTATTACTAGAGATGAAGAGCCGTTTTGTGGTATGAACTAATTACCCACTTATGGTAGTATTTTCAACGTAATTCTATCTATTGCCAACCTGTAACCAATTTCGTGTTTTTTTTTCGTTTAATAGGTATTTCATTAAATAATATTTAAATAAAATCAATAATGCCTGCACATTATTTAGGTAATAGGCACTTTCCTTTTGCTTCTTTTAAACAGTAAAGCCAAGGAAATTTGCTTAGCTAAGTTGTTAAAGGAACGCTTCGCGAACATATGGGGACATACCTAACCGCGGCAAGAGGGGAGGAAAAAATCTATGCTGAGTTGAGTGACATTTTTAAAAGGAACGCTATGCTAATTAAAAGTAACTATAAAAGAAACTCTGCCAATATCTGACATATTAGGAAAATATTAATTTATTGCCTTGTAACTTGTGTAGTAAAAGAAGAACGACAAGAAAAAAATGAAATGAACTTCCTTGATATTTATTGAATATTTCAATTATAACCCATAGAATATGCAGTCGACATTAATTTTATTTAAATTTTGTGTAAAAGCTAGAAAAAAAATAGGTTGGTTGATACTTCCGCCTTAATGTACCTAATTAGTACCAATTAATTAATATGTCGACTTGAACAAAGATTTCAGTCAAAAATAAAATATCTGGACGACTTTGGCTATCACATACATAACATTGACATATTATAATATTTCACACTAAAAGAGTGTCTCGATTAGTTCTTGATTTGCTAACCACACAACTTTGATTGGGAGCCAATCTGCAATTCCAACGTCAATAACGTAACATTAAAATTTTCTTGGTATTTGTGGGTGCAGGTGAAACACACCCTTTCAGTAGTTGTCTATTTAAAGGTTGGAGACAATGATTGTGATGTGACAAATAAATAAAATGCGACTTCAAAACTCTTTAGTTGTTCATTTCATCGATGAATTTAATAGGATTTTTTGTAGCCCGCTGAATTTTTTTCTTATTTACAGATTCTTCCTATTAGATTATATTTATTATAAGGGTGATATAATATTTTTAGTAAACATAATATTTGTTGTAAAAGTTCGGAACCTAATTAGTGTTTTTGTAATATAGCTCATCAATATTTAGTGAAAATAGAAACAACGCCAAGCCCTGTTCCGATAAGGAGTTATGGAAAAATACAGATCACACTAATAGGGGACTCGTTTTTGAATGAAACATTTATGATGACAAAGTAAGTAAAAGAAAATAGTATTACAAAATATTTGTATAAAACAACCAAATACCCAAGTAGGACATCCACATTTTCTTCATAATTAGGAAATAATCTAATTATTTTCGAAAAAATACCACTACGTTTATAACTCAATGAAAGACAATTTATTTTGTCAAATTTCCACTTTTATTGAAAAACTTTTTCTTTACACGACGCGTTTCGCTACATTGTAGCTTCTTCGGGTGTATTGGTGCTAACTAATTTTATTTCAGTACAATAACGAAATAGTCTAGATACTTAATTACTCAATTCAGGTATACACATTACAAGCTTAATTATTTAATTATATGTTCTTAACACTGTCTAGGTATTGTAAACTTAAATATTATTGTCGGTATAATATATCTTAATCTTATGGGAAATCCAAAGAACCCTATTTAAATTAATAAATCAGATTTAACAAAGGGGAACTATTTAGTTCTAATTGGTCGTTTAATAATGCACCGGAATTTTTCAACCCGTTCAAACGCGTCATGTAAAGAAAAAGGTTTTTAATAAAAGTGGAAATTTGACCAAATAAATTGTCTTTCATTGAGTTATAATGAATTTCCATCAAGTAAAGGCCTCAACGATTGAAAGTTGTAAAAAGAAATTAATAAAGTGGCCACAATTTTTTCGGGTATGATAGGCCGATATTAATGTTTTTCAACATACAGTCAAATATGACAATGACATAAGGCGAGGCAACACTGTACAAGACCGTATCGCGAGGCTGCTTGGGAGATGATAAACGTTACTGGGGGTCATAAATCATACAGGGATGAATCATGGACATATATACGTTTAGATCCGTACAGCTTATCTCGTGCGCAAACAAAAGTAAGCTTTAAATTATTGCCCCCCTCCCCCCCCAGATTGATGGAAATCACAGAGTACCTTAAACTGTATATATTAACATTAAAATTAAATAAAGTTATAATGCCCAAGTTGGTGTGAGAATTTTAGTGTCTCCGTGGTAACCGAGGGATCCTGGGTTCGTTTCCCAGCGGGCGCATAAAACTTTTTTCAATTTAAAAATTTTTTCAGTTATATTTATCTGTTCTTGTATTTTTCAAATTAACACATCTTAATACTAAATACCTCTTGTTCACTAATAAAAAATATCAAAAAACTGCGATGTTTAAAAAGTATGCTTTAAATTATTTTTTATAAATTATAATTGTACGGAAAAAGTGTCCTTGGATACATGTTTTTAAAATAAATTAAATGATAAAAAGCTTTGCATTTAATAGTAAATTGAAATGAAGTCCTGGGCACCTGTCTGAGCCAGGAATGAAAAAAGGTTTTTTAAAAAATGTATTTTTCTATAAAGTAAAGCTTATTTGCTGATATTATTGAGTTTTGTACCTGAATTAAAAAACATAAAAGCTTTTAAATTACCTTTTTAAGTATATATCTATTTTTGTTTCTGACAATTTTATTATTATTTGTTACAATTTAAAGTAAATGTTAAGTGTAGATTTTTCAACAGGTTTAATATTAAAGGTAAAATTGTCATATTTAACATAATATGGTACGCATAGGTATTTGCCTACCATCAAATATTCACTCTTCACACTGAGAGAAAACTCTATTGGCCGTAGCTAGAACTAAATCTGCATTAAATAGGCGCCGAAAAAACAACTCTGTTGTAGCTACTCTGTTTATTTTTTTGAAATGACTTTTCAACCTCAAATGGTCGTTTTTTAACTATTTTTAACTATTTTTGTAGGAAATATATGATGCAGTGGTAAAAATAGCTATGTATGCCATCAGTTACGAAATGCCTAATTTTGTGTAACGCGTGAGATTTTTGCGGAACGAACGAAGTGAGTTTCGCAAAAACTCACAAGTTACACAAAATTTCATTTCGTAACGTATTGCATACAAGATTTTTCTAATTTTGAAGAAAGTAATAAAAAAATAAAATTTAATATAATTGATAAAAATTTGGAAAACATAAATTTAGTTTTTCTAATTTTGACATATAACTGATGGCATAAATAGCTATTGTTGCTGTTACTTCATGTTAGTTGTCAGTTTGACATTTTGTAAAAAAGTCTAGACGGAAGGTTTTTAGCAAGATTGATATATTTTTAGTTTTATTTTTAAAAAATGAGTCATTCAAGTTCTGAAGAGCTACCAAGCTATATTGAAGAGGCAGCAGGTAATGCTCTATTATCAGTAATTCCCAAAAAGTCAAAGGCAGTTTATGATTTGGCATAAGAAAAATTTGTTACGTGGTGTGATGAGAAGAAAATTAAACATGTTAATGAGAATGTTTTACTTGCATATTTCGAGGGTAAGAAAGATCTAAAAGTTTCCACATTATGGACACTTTACTCAATGTTAAGGTCTGAACTAAATCTGAAAAGGAATATTGATATTAAAAAATATACAAATTTGGTAGCATATATTAAAAGGCAAGCGGACGGGTACAGTGCTAAAAAGTCAAAAGTTTTTATTAAAAAAGATTTTGCCAAATTTTTATTGGAAGCTGATGACAAAGAATACTTAATGGCTAAGGTTGCAATGATAATTGGAATGGCAGGAGCATGCAGAAAAGCAGAATTAACTTTTCTTCCAGTTGAAAATGTTATAGACGAAGGAAGCCATTTTCGTGTTGATATCCCACCTTCAAAAACAAAAGTTATACTGCAGTGTGCAATTACCACTGGAGACATTGAAAATACGAATCTTGTTGAAATATTAAGAAAATATATTAAGTTGCGTCCCCAGATTCTTAAACACAACAGATTTTTGTAAAATATGCGAATGGAAAATGTACCAGAAATCCTGTGGGAATTAACACATTTAGCAGTCTGCCAAAAGTTATTGCACAATTTCTTGGTCTTTCAAATCCTGTTCTATATACTGGCCACTGCTTCAGAAGAAGCTCTGCCACTTTCCTAGCAGACAGTGGCGCTGATCTTTTAAAATTAAAGAGGCACGGAGGTTGGAAATCTAGTTCTGTTGCGGAGGGATATGTTGAAAATTCCATGAATAATAAAAAACTTATAGCGCAAGAAATATTTGGTGAAACATCTAATGCAATGTGCGTCGCTTCCCAAATAACAGCAAGTTCGAGCAATGAAAAAAATATGTCGTCGGGAATTAATTTGAATAATTGCAATAATAATTGTGTTATCAATATTTATAATAATTAATTAATTTATAATTTATGTTTTTAACTTGTATTATAACAGTTTAATAAATAGAATAATTCTTTCTGTCACTAATTTTGAAATACATTTTTCGTCACCAATTGCATAAAATTTTACTTTATGCAACTAGTTACAAAAAGTAAGACGTTTCAGAATGTCAATCAGTTTTAAAAAGTGTCACTTTATATGTCAAAATTAGAAAAAAAATATTTTTATCATTCGTAGTCTACCTAGCTACTACTAAATTACCTTCTTCTGAGCTCCTTTTTTTAGATTGGCCCTCAGTGACGTATTCGCCATTTCTTTATTTTTTTATTAGATTTATTCACTTTTCTTTAGCCACATTAAATCTCCGTAGTGACAGTGACGTTTTGAGCCAGTTACCCAAGTAGTAGGGTACCTAGTTTTAAAGAATAAAAGAAAACATTAATATGGCCAGTTGATGGTCTTATTTTATATATGGTAATACATTTTAATCTATAAGTATTTTGCCCCAGACTATTACCAGTGATGCTTATTTTGAGAAAATAAATTAACGAAATCATACTAAAAAATAAAATGACGTAGAAGTTATTATCTAAAGAAACGTATCAGTTGGTATGAGCCTTAATAAAACACAAATGTTAACGACAACGTCTTTGATACATAAATATTTGTTTTTACAACCACGTAAACCAAATAAGATTTTTATTTATTATAAAGTAGGTTAATAACGGATCAAGTTTATGGTTAAGGGAAAAATAAACACAAATTAACATTGAATATAAGGACACATCTACACAACACTTATATCACGGAACACAAAATTTGCAGTCATGCACCTCGCACTTGCACTAAAAGGACACCATACCATCAGACATCAATCACCCACCAACAATGGAAATCAAATGATGTTTTGAATTGCTCCGTTCAACTTAAACCACGCGGAGCAACGACAGATCATTGTTTTAAGTTAGTTCGTCTCTCTCTGTTCCGTTGTAGTAATGGATAGACTATAATTATAGCGCTCGCTGAAAGTTACCTAAACGATTTCTCCATATTTTAAAAAAGGAACTATTTAGTTTCTGAAAAGTATATTTTAATTTAAGAGGTTTTATTTTTTGTGGTAATTAGATAACATTATTGGAATTCGAAAATCATCCGTTAAAAATATTTTATTAGATACATATTTTAATGGTTAAACGTTTTTTTGTTACCGGAAAAATATCGAATAGGCGCAAAAATAAGTTATCAAAAAAACGACCTTGTGTGTGTCGAAATGAAACATTTTAAGAATTAATTCTTTTTGCGGTAACCCTTATATATTAGAAAAAAACTCGTATTGAATGATTTTTCTCCAGGCAGTTAGTAACTTAATATTATATTGATTGCTTTTTTTAGAAAAGAAGACGAAGAAATGAAACTCGGGGAATCCATATCAAGAATTCTAGTACCGCATCCAATATTATCCCAACCAACTAAAATAGAAATTTTGTATACAGCATACAATGGCTGGTTATCTTCTGGTTTAACTCAGTGGAAATTAGATAAAGTAACATTAATGGATAGTTTTGGAAAAGTGTAAGTAATAGATTGTAATGCATCTGCAGGGCTGTAGTAAAGGGAAGGGGAGGAGGATTGATTTTTCTTCATTTACAATCTGTTATAATATTAGGTATATTCTATGAACTAAGTTTCTATTTATTTCTTTTAGTTCATCTGTTTGTAAGAAATCCGTAGTTCTCGAATCAGGAAAACCTGTAACTCTTTCTTTAAAACCTGGTGAATGTAATTCAAAAAAGGAGACCCCACATGATGAAGCCGAAGATAGAATGACACAGGCTGAAAATAAATATCCTGCATTTAATAACTACAATAATGGTAGGTAATTCTTTTCTGAATAATTACTAACAATTTTTATTATTTTACAATAAACGCTTAAACCAGCATTGGTAAGAACAACAAAACATCATCCAGCTATTTCTGTCGTTGACACCATCCATTATTTTCAGACTTTATTTCCAGGGTATAATTACACCTAATATAAAATGCAAAAATTATGTATTTATAATTGGATTGAATTCGTTTTTACGCTACTCACCCACGCCGAACGATAACCCTTATAATAAGGAAGCTCCATACCGTATTCCATTAAAATAACTGGTTTACTTTAAATGTATTCCCATCTCATTCCTCTTGATATTTATAATGAGGGATAGAAGTACACGGAGTACTTCCCGATCTGACCAATGGAAAACGTCTAGGCTCGGTGTTTGGACACGAACAGACACCGATCCATAATTTCATGAATAAAAAATTAGCAACAGGTCGGTCTGAAACAGTTTAAGAATTCATTTTTGGTTTTACAAAACAATTTATTATTGATGGTGTTATTCCATTACCGAAAAACGGAGAGCTCACAAATGGAAATGAAATTTTACTTTACTTGTTTGCGACCGTCACAAAATTGTCGAAAGGGTTATGGCCACGAGATTATAAATTTTTAATACGCTTTAATTTTAAAGGTGGATGTTTTAGCTGATTATGGTTGCATATACATAAAATGGATACGATAAGATCATACAAAAACGTCAAAAAAGTCTAATACCGTGCGATCAAAAATTATTTGCATCAAAGAGGGCTTGGATTAAAAAACGTAGGGCTTGGTTTAGATCACAATGATATGGGGACGATATATCTAACCAAATCTAGGTTAAAATTTTGTCAAATTCATATTATGACATGATATACCAAACTATATAGTGAGTAATAAAATAAGTAGACAAATACAAATTTATTTTTGTTGTTTACAAAATTAACAAAGTAAGAACATACAGAAAGAAAAAGAAAAATAATTACATAAATTGCTGATATATTGGCCACCGCCATGCTTCAAGCATAAATTTACACGTCTCTTCATATTTTCGAAAGTGTTGACCAGCATCTCTGGAGAAATGTTACCACATTCTTGGATAATCCTTTCTTGTAATTCTTCTAAATTTGCAACTTGTGTTTTAAAAATAGTGTTCTTTAAATGAGGAAAAACGAAGTAATCCATAACCGTTAAACAAGGTGATCTAGGTGGGAATTCAATGTCTGATCGAAAACTGATCAATCTGTCGTCGAAAAAATTGCGTAAGTAGTTGATAGTTTCGGCGGCTGTATGGGCGGTTGCACCGTCCTGTTGAAAATATCCAGAACGTAGTTCATCGTCAAGTAATTGCTCCACAAATGGATTCAAAATATTGTCTTTATACCGCTGTGCTGTAACTGTGTCATGGAAAAAAATAGGACCAACAATTCTTTTTCGGGAAACAGCTAACCAGGCATCAATTTTTTGAGGGTGCAAAGTGTACAAAAAATGATGAGTGGATGAAAAAAATTTTCACTACTCCACGTGCGTGTATTCTGAGAATTCACATAACCGGAGAGGTGGAACCAGGCTTCATCCGAAAAAAATGTCAGGTCTAATAAATCATTTATTTCCAATAAATTGTGAACATTAAGAGTAATTCCATCGTCTTTCAAAATCTGCGGCTTGTATTTCTTGGAATACTTGCAGTTTATAAGGAAATAAATTTAGCTGCTTCTTAAGAATAGTCCTGCATGTTCCATAAGATCTCCCACTTCTTGGGACATGCGTCTTATACAATTTGTTGGCGTATTTTGCATTATTTCACGAACGTTTGCAACAAGTTCTTCTGTTCTTACAGATGGTTTTCCTGCTCCTTTTTTGTGTTGTATAGAACCTGTTTCTCTAAACACAGCCACGGTTCTTTTCAGGCAATGATAAACATCCCCAGTAATAAAAGCAACATTAGGAAAATGTTCGTGAAAATCGTTCATGCACAAACCCGGATTGTATTGCTACTCACCATTTACTCTAACCCCGTTTTGAAAATACGCTTTAACCATGAAGGTTTTGTGCTGTTCCGTAAAGCGCATTGTGTGAATTGTTCAAGAAATTGGAAAAATTAGCGATGAATCAAATTACTTGTAACGACTGTCAAAGATGACGGAATAACTGATTGATTGTTAATTCAGGTAGTTACTGACACCCAATAGGTATTAAGCTCTACGGCTAAGCATTACGTCCTTAGATGCAAGGCCCTCTTTGATGCAAATAATTTTTGCTCGCAAGGTACAATTTAGAATTTGAGGGTAGCAGATTTTAAATGGTATATAAATATTTAAAAAAATGCTTTTTCAGATAATAGCACTAAAGAATCTGGATTTAAACCCACTCAAGTTGTTAAAGTTGGTGTAAATGACAACTCAAAAGAATACGAAAGCGAGAATTCTAGAGACGTAAATGACGTTGATATATTTGGAATTCCTTGGAAATCAGGTAACTTGTCGATATCCGAATTTTCAATTCGAGAAAATGATCAGTTAACGTCAAATTGTTAACTGATTTTATTGGTGGCAAATTACGAGCCACAATTGTGTTGACATTTCTTTGGATTACCTAATCATGATCTATAACATTATAATGTTTTATAATTTTTTTTATAAATGAATTATTTAAAAATTTAATTTTTTAGAATATGAAAATGACGTGTTGGACAGCGAAGCAGAATCAAGCCGGGCCTTCAACACCAGAATAATTAAAGCGGACAAATTAAACAAAAACATGGCCGACGGAGACGGCCTCATAAGGGAAATCGTAGAACCGATACTCAAACCTCAATCGTCGAAAAACGCTAGGTCACATGACCCCGATAAAGACAAGCCGGAAATCACCGAACCTATTCTCGGACCTACGACAGCAAGAACTGGTACAACCACTAAAAGTAAAACAAAAGCGGTGCCAATAAATGAGACAAGAAATGAAGATAACGAATTGTCACGAAGAAAGATGTACCTTGATTCATCTAATTGGGTATCAATGGAAAAAACAACGGAGAAATGGACGAGGCAGGATGAATCAAAAGCCATGGGGGGTTTTGGCTCACCAGCGAAGTAAGTTTCTATTTAAAATACAATTTTCTTAAATTTCAAAGGGATAATTATGTAGACCATAATATTGGCTAATTGGTATTAATTTGAAGAAATAGTCCATACTTAAAGTGGAGTTGGAAATGTAGGAAAGAATTTTTTTAAAGAAATATATTACCTATAATAAAATTATTAATTTATAATTTTTAAGTAAAAAATATTACTAATATAAATTATTCAGAACAATATTAATTAATTAAAGCATTTCTAAAAATATTTTCAAATTGTCTGTTTTTAATATTTATGTTTTTATTTCGACTTAAAATTTTTTTTTAATGAAATCAATTTTTTAATTTTTGTTGGTAAATAATCGTTTAAATAAAAACATAAATATTTGAAATTTTTTTGTCCCATGGACTTATTTATTTTAGATTTTATGGTTATTTCATTTTTATGACGTGTATTATGATTGTGGTTTTTAAATTGTATAAGGTTTTTATTTTTAAATATACCGTGACCGGCAGAAAGTACGCACCAAAGGGTGATTTTTTTTTATTTCAAAACTTACCAGATTTTTTTGGCGGTGGAAAAGTTCTGCATGTTCTTAAACAAAAAAGAGCATAGACAAAACAAGTAAATATTACGCCGTATACCAGGGAGAGGTGAAAACGTTAAATTCACTCAAGAATAAATTGCCGTTATTATAAACTGTGGAAATTTTTTTATTAGGAAATGTTGTTTGCACTTAAAAGTTATCCATAATTACCAAATTTCAGCATAAATATAAATATTTTTCATGGCAACTAAATTTAAATGAAAGCCAATTTTATTGTAAGGGTTTCAACTTTAATTCATGATCCAATGGGTTTAAGAGTTTTTGAAAAATTGGGAACGGCAAAATATTGTTAAATGTATGAAGTAAACTCTTATTTATTTTGCATAAAGTCATTCCGCTTACCCATACAATAATGTACGGTGTGCACCAGAAAAGTTGGATTATTTTTGACGTTATTTTATTAAACGTTCAGTTCTCGCGTATTTAAACAAATTTGAGTAAGTTATGTGTCTAATTGCCCAAGAGCTGTTAAAATATTGAATTTATAGGTTGCATAGCTTCTATCGTTTCGTTATACGAGAGGGCATAAAAAAAAAAGGAAAAACACTTTTTTTGCGCTACCGAGCTAAAATTTTGTATTTATGGATAACTTTTAAGTGCAAACAACATTTGGTAACAAAAAAAATTTCTACAGTGAAAAATCAGGGCACTTTATTCTTGAGTGAATTTAATGTTTTCACCTCTTCCTCGTATACAGCGCAATATTTACTTGTTTTGTCTATGCTCTTTTTTGTTTAGGGACATGCAGAACTTTTCTACGGCCAAATAAATTTGATAACTTTTGAAATAAAAAAAAATCCCCTTTGGTGCGTACTTTCTGCCGGTCACTGTTATATTAAGATGTTATAAATGTAAAGTTGTCTTATGTTTAACTTTTTTGTTTCTGAATATAATTATTTTGAAGGATAAAGATAATCTTTATTAAATATAATTTTTAAAAACCTTTTTTGTAATATTTCTAATTTTTTAACTAAAGTTCTATTTATTCCTTCCCAACTTAAAATTCCGTAATTTAAATGAGTTTTAACTAACGCGTAATATAATATTTCCATATGTCTTACATTTAAAATTTTTTTAATGTTTTTAAAAATCGGTAGTAAACTTCTTAATTTTTTAATTAAGTATTCTAAGTGAAAATTCCAATTTGATTTACTCTCAAAAATAATTCGTAAATATTTTCTTTTATTAACTTTAATTGGTATTAGTTCCACGATCAATTTCGATTTGTTATCATTTTATGAAGTACTAATAGATACATTTCTATTATTTAGAATCCAGGAGTCTCCAAGCAACAACCCTCTAGATGCCATAGTTAATACAGTACAATTCCTACCCCAGCGCCTTGCCCGTATGTTCGAGCAAGCCGAGAAATACGCACGGGAGACCATTCTACCATTGGTAAGCACCTACACCCCGAGATTCATCTCCGATTTTATTGGTCCCAGAGAGACACCTCGGTATGTACCACTTCACTATGAAGAAGATGAAATTCAACACGTGTCCCCCTCGAAGAAAGTTGGAGTTAAGACTGACGATCAACCTAGATCGATCCAAAGTAAGAATGCGGACCTCTCCCTGGAACCTTTAACTGAAGAAAGTGTGACCACCCCCTACAGCCACATTCAAAAGGTCACAAAGAAAAAACCAAAACAACAGATTGAGTATATCTTTCCCACAAATCAGCTGCCGGGCTCAACTGAAGCGCTGATTCAATCAACATCAACTGCTGCGTCAACATCAACAGAAAGTAAGGACTTAAGTAGGAAAACTAGAGATGAGATTAGCGTTAACAGAATAGGGCTGGGTGATGCAAGTATAAGTAAACGAGCGATTTATATAAATTTACCAGTTTTCGATGATAGTTATAGAGAAAAGAAGTATATCCCCTTGGGCGAGGGATTATAGGTATATTTAATTTATTTTTCGTAACAAAAACTGCGTGATTAGAATTTCGCTAGTATGTTCTAAGATAAAATTAAGTAAAAGTACAAGTTTAAAAGAAAAAAAACGGGGGGAAAATATTCAGGGAAAATATGAAAAATAATTCCAGTCCAGAATATAAAAAATTACAAATTTTTTTATTTTTCAATTTTTTTGTATTATACTAAGTTCTCATTTGTTATTAGGAGTCAATGGACCAAAACTTAAGCTTAAGAAGTACGTAGCGTTATTTTTGTAATATAGTGAATTTAAGTTATATTATTTAAAAATCAATCTGTAAATATATTTTATATTATTATTGTCTAGAATTTTTTATACATTTTTAAATAAACCTATTAAAAAAAAAACAATATATAAACAATTTTTTTCGCATCAAAGCATATTTCTATATTTTTTTTATTATTTCCGTCTTATAGTTTTCTTTACTAACAATTTTTCCTTTCCTAAATGATTTTTTTTTGACTTTTTTCTTTTTATTATTATTTATCTTTATTTATTTCTTCCTTATTTTCTTCTACTCCATTCTACCTTCTTTCTGTTCTATTCTTTGCAGGTGAAGGCTTCAAAATAACTCCAACCTCGAAAAATACTAACACGTATACCTTTAATCAAGCAAATTCGCACATCTCTATAGAAATTGATTCCCCCCAGCCTCAAAATTATAGATCCATAGAGAAACAGAAACGCCAAGATGACTTAAAAACCCTACAAAATATTGATGCGAACAGTGTAGAATCCACTTCCTCTACAACCAACTTCAGACCATTGGAAACGCTGGTTAATGCGATACAAAATTTACCCGGGGGTTTCACCAGAATATTGACACAAGCTCAAAACTTTACGAGAACAAATATCTTACCGTTCGTGGAAAATTATTCTCCGATCCGATTGAGTGATCTAATTTGGATCAGACCAAGACCAAATGTTACAATGGATGTTCAAAGAGAGAAAAGTAATAAAAGTCAAATGCAGGAAGAGAAAGTAAGCATTAATTGGTCAATGGAAAGCTTAGAACCAAAGGAGATTCAGAAGAAATCTGAAGAAGTCTCACCTCGTTCAAAAATTGAGTTAAATTCAACGATGAACAAAAATAATACAATGAGCCCTAGAATAAGTAATATAATACAATCCACTAATTTAAGTAAGCATGATGATTCTGCCTTAAGCAATAATAGTAGCAAGAGAGGATCCTTCGAAAATTTTTCGTCTGTTCTAAATATTAATTCACTTTTACGTACTACAACGCCAAAAGCTGCCTTAAAGTATTTAGAAACTTTACAAATGAATGACAAATCGATCATAGATAAAAATGAATATGACGCTGATAAAAGGTTAACAAATAATTTAGTTTTAACCAATTATGACAATAAAAAAGTTAGAATGAGTACACGAAAAACAGATTCGAATATAAAAACACTTACAACAACTTTAAAACCAAAAGAGACATCATCAAATTCAAAAATCCTTACATTAACAAGCACTCTAAAAACTGGAAGGTCTGGAGATACGACCACAAGCAACAAACCAGTCAGCAACAAATTACCCTCTACATTTTATCCGACAACACAACTCACTGGTGCACCTGTGTCAACCTACAACTCTGTACCCTCCAGTACAACACCAGTTCCTGAAAAGACTGAAACCCCTATTGAAATAACATCCCAATCGACTTCTACACCTGTAACATTATCCGCAAGTACAAAATCTATTTTATCGGTAATTACTACACTAAAATCTATTAGTTCGGTTTCTCCATTAAATCTATTACCATCTAGTAAACCTCAAGAAAATTCTAAGGGCGTGTCAAAGGGTGACTCAACATCTGTGCCATTAAAAAATAGATATATGCATGTTCAAAGAATACCCAAGAGAGGTGAGAAACTTCAGTACAACATACCGAAACCGTTTACAATTGTCATAGATCCAAATGATTTACTTACAACTACTCCAAGTACTACTAGTACTACTGCTGCTAGTACACTGCTTCCTTCTCCGCAAAAAGCTTTTGTGTCATACATTCAGAAAGTTCCTAGGAAAGGAAACAAACCCAAAAACCCTTTTTATAGGATTCTTAGGAGACATCCTTTGGTAAAAGATATTAAAGTTCAGAATAAAGTCATTACGCTTAAAAATCTATATGGTGTGGATATGACGTATAGAATTACTAGTGATGGAAGGTTTGAAGTTTAAGTACTAAAATTATTTCATAAATGTTTGTCTGTTTGTGTGAAGTCTAGGTTTTGCGCAAGATTTCGAAAGAGCTTTCTTCCTGAGGTACGATAATATTATGAATTATTATAATTGTGATATTTTTAGGACTAATTGATTTATCTAAATGTTGCGTAGAAAAATACTTCTGTTAAGATAAAATAGAGACAATTTCAATTATATACGAAAAGCTATGTTCTATTTAGTATGTATAAAACATATTGGGAATCAAGAAACGCATTTGGTTGCCCGCAGATCAAAACCATTAAAAAATTTAGATGCTGCTGTTTAGTTAACGCGATCAGCGATAACCAATGTCTGATCTAAAATCTACTTTAAGTTACCTTTGTACTATTTACCTCCTTATTTATATACGAAAAAATAAAATGCCATATTTTTCTATAAAGTTATTTTATTGTTTTACCTATAAAATAAAAGAGAAAAACGAAAAAATAAACTATTGATTTAAAAAAAACTCGTTTTATTAAAATTTTTTAGAAGTATCCCTATAAGTTAATATTCAATTTCACCACATTTTTCTAAAAATTCTTCCAAATCGGCCAATTTTCTTGCTTCGTGCTGTATGTGTCTTATATGACCCCAACGTAGCTGTTTCAATTGCTTTATATAGTCAACATCATCTAAATTTAAAAAAAAATATATATTACCATTTATTTTTTTCAACTTTCCTTTTCAAACAATCCTAGAAAGCTATAATATATTCGCTGTACAAATAGCCAACGACTACAGAGCAAGATAGTCATTATATTATCCTTATCATAACAAGCCGACAAGACCTCAAATCCAAAGGTCCACCAGGTTCCACGCAAGTTTCACAATAGGGTCAATCGGGGGAAATGTAAACTAGGGGTAAATGAAAACAGCCTTAACTCTATATTCAAACATCCCGCTTTTTTTTCTGAAGTATGCCTGTTCGTTGTAGTGGCAACACTGCTAGTGGCTTATCATAATTTGTGATAACGGTCAGCATTTAACGTGACGGTAAGTCGATTTAAACTATTTACTACAATACAATTTGACACACAGTTTTGCCGAGGCAAACAAATAATTTTTTTTCGTTTTAAAATATCGCACCCTCAATGTAAAACTAACATATCTCAAAATGAGTTTTGAGATATTGCTATTTTAAATTTTGAAAGCAATTAATTATTGTTAAAATTTTACTACGAATAATTCAACTGTGTTTAATATGTTGTCCATTTTTAAATTAAAGCAAAATTTATTAATAACTGAGATTCTATTGGTTATTTTAAATTAATTTGTGTATAAAATTAAGACAGGTATGGCTTTTTTTGAGATGTGTTTGTATTTCATTAGGCAACTAAGCGGATTTATATTTGTAAAGATTTGAAGACTACCATTTTTGGGGTCAGGTTAACACATCATACTTAATGTTACTTTTGCATTGGGATTATTTTGCTTATATTTCCCGCCTTTTTTGCGATGTGGTACTTTCTCATTTGACGCATAATCCTATTGGGAAACACAATCAATTTAAATCCCATTTTTTGTTTTTTTCAGATACTTATGTTAGTTTTACATTGAGGGTGCGATATGTTAATATTGTTAGTCTTTATATGTATTACGGTAAATAAAGGGTATGGTTGCACGTTTTTTTTGAGGTGAGGTCAATAATATTGCTGGGATAAAAACTGCGAGGTGTTTCCATTTACCCCATTCATCATACCGCGGTGGGTTAATGAAAACACATGTTTGGGGTTAATGAAAACATGTTTAGCTAATGTAAAACCAGCAAATATTACGCGAGGTCGACATTTTTTCCCCAATATCTCAGAGCACCGTTGTTGTTAAGGACCTATTTTTATATGTTTATCACTAAAAGACTCAAAATGTACTAAAGTTCCCTTACGTTTTATTCACATTTATTTCTCAAGTTAAGGAGCTATTTTTTGTGTTATTTTTTTGTACTTTCATAAATAAACTGTTCTTATTAAAAATTTTTTTTATCATCACTACCGAAGAAGGTATAAGAAATGTTTTCACTTAACCCGCAGTGAATTTAACTGATATTTATGGCGAAAACCACGTTGTTTTCATTTACCCCAATGTAATGGGTAAATGGAAATATATTATGGGGTAAATGAAAATACACTAAAAAAATCTTTTCTACTACTTTAACTAAAATGTTCATGTTTTGCTGGGTACATTCTAACAAACCAAGTTGAAAAGTATCCGTCAAGCCCAGGAAAACTTAAAATTTTAATTTATACCTTTTCTACATACCTAATTTTAAAATAAAGTTTGCAAAAATCGTTTCTATTTCCCCCGATTGACCCTATAACCATGTAAAAACATACAACATACACAACATACCTTCTCGGATTTCCATTGTCTTTACTTAACACAATGTTTCGGTTAGTTATAGTATATCTAACCGTTTTCAAGTGTCAACTAAATTAAAATTCTAAGGCTTCTGTCTTAAATACTATCCATGTGCAATGAAGCTTGACGACTCCGACTACATGCATATTGGAGAGTAAAGTTTGAGCTGTTTTTCTAAATTCAAACTCTTTATCACAGAGCAACTAACGTTTGCAACCATCCGGAAGACCCTAATATTGAAATTTCAAATATCAAAAAAGCTTTAAAACAGAATTATTACCCTGAAACCTTTGTAACTATAATAGTTACCATCTCAAAACCTAAAAATCGCGAAGTAAAAACTAATACAGAAACGAAAGAGGAGCAAGCATTTCTTACAATGCCTTATGTTAAGGGGATTTCTGAAAAAATTAGAAGGATAACTAAAAACTATAATATCAAAACAGCCTTTCAATCCCGAAATATTCTAAGAAGCTTTCTTACAAAAGTAAAACCCTCCCGTAATGAAAACACAAAAAATGATATCTATCAAATCCCTTGCGAGTGTGGTGAATCGTACATTGAAGAAACCAAAAGACCTCTTCCCGTACGAAGAAAGAATGTCTTAAACGTACTCAAAGAGGTGAAACTTCGAGATCAGGTATAGCGAAACATTTATGAACCAACCAACATAATACACAGAGGTTAGAAGCCAAGATTTTGGATACAAAACAGCTCTGAAGAAAACGAAAATTCAAAGAAGTAGCTTTTATGAATTAAAAATACCCATATATTTAGTAAACCAAGTATAGATATCCCCAATATCTGGAAACCTTTTCTTGTCCAAAACCAACAGCTCAAACTTCACACTCCAATAAGCACGTAGGTGGAGTCATCAAGCTTCATTGCACATGGGTAGTATTTAAGACAGTAGCCTTAGAATTATAATTTAGTTTACACTTGAAAACAGTTAGAAATACTAACCAACCAAAACGTTGTGTTAAGTAACAAAATAAAGACAATGGAAGTTCAACAAGGTAATTTCTTTTTTCTTTCTTTTCATTGTCTACCACCTTCAAACAATACACCAATTTTTGTTGCAGAAGAATCCTTAAATTAACTCAATTTGTAACTATTATTGGGAATTTACTAGTGCTATGGCGACGCATAATGCCGGTTTCAAGATAAGCTGTTCGCTGGCAGCCAATAAAAAATTTAACTTTACAGCCAGAACAGTAGGTATATTATTGGGAATATTCCACACTGCCTCATATTGGTAGCAAGTGAAAATAAAATAAATAAATGTTATGTTATTGTGAAAAAACGTGTCTTGTGAACATTATAACAAAACAATAATACAAGACTGTACCAGGCCCGTAAGGAAACTGATTTTTTTTTATTGATACCCTATTTCGCTTATTTAAGGTACGCCTCAGCGTGTTTAAATCCCACTTTCAAAAACGCGCGTGTTTTAAAGTTACCATGGCAATATCAACAACCCGTGAAACGTGAAGTCTAAAATATATCAACTTTTTAATTATTGATTTGACAGAATTAACGTCAAATAAAATATTTTTTTAAGCAATACACAACCAATGTCAACGGTGACAACAATGAATCTACAACCAATGTCAACGGTGACAACAATGAATCTTATGTGACATATCAGTTATTTTTTGTTCTCCTCATTTTCATGACAACGACAGGTATATCACATCACGAATTCGACCATTTCACTTACTTACTAAGTTATTATTTCCATTTTTTGTAATATAAATACCAATAAGTGTACCAATAAAAAAAAATAATGTAAAGTATTCGTGGATAACTGGTCTTTAAAACACTTGCTCTATTTCAAGCACTCCGGCTGCGCCGTCGTGCTTGCAAAATCGCGCGTGTTTTTTTTAAGCCCTTAATATCCACTTATACTTTAATAAACTATAGTACCAGGATCTTCATTTTACAAGTAAGTGTTCATAGAGGATAGAATGTTCTTTATAAACAGTGTTGTAGGCTCGCAAAGTACGTCTATGAATGAAATGCGTTATCTATATTTGCTTCATCGTCATTGTAATTAACTACTGATAACACAAAACAGCCATCAAAACAACCATCCACTTCTTCACTATTGGATTCAACTAAAAGTAAGGTATGTAGAGTAAGGTCTGTCTTACCGTTTAAAGATTTGGACAACTTCTTTTCACCACACTGGTCGCCTTCACATCGCTTGAGCGCTTGGGAGAGGACATCTTCTTTCGAAGGTGGTGCCGTAGCGTTCGAAATGAATGAGTCCGTTAGGGCGGCTGTCACCTCGTAACACAACTCTTTATGACATGCCTGACGATGTCTGCTTATGGTAGTAATTGCTCGTTTGGGTGTCATGTTTTCCTCAACCTAAGAAAAATCATACTAATCATACTATGTTTATTAGTTAAAGATAATTTAAACATTTCTGTGATTGTGGTCTTTTAAATCGCTTTGCTACGTCTAAAATACCAAGTGTCAAATCAACCAATCAAAAAAAACAGTACCTAGTAAAAGATATTATATGCTATTATATTATAATCAAGACCTTCTGGCATTTAAGGAGAGGCAAGTGATACAGGCCTGTTCATTTAAAAAAGCAGGTGAAAGTTTGACGTTTAATTCGTGGAGCAATGATACAAACCAAACTGTATGTCGAGAAGCAAACCAAAATGGCAGTTGATCTTTTAATATTATGACGTCTTGTCATGATTAGAAAAACATAAACTAACCTAAAAATATACCGATGTCCAAGTTCTGTCCTAAAGCTAACCTCAAAATATTATAATAATAAACAAGCGGATGTCAACGCCTTGTCATAGTTTGACAAGTAAAACGATCCCCAAATTATTTAGTTGAACACCTGAACCGCTGACTTTAAGGCGCCACCTGTGAGAAGGTCCATACCTGGATCCTTCAAAGTGCCTTTATGAAGAGGCTAGTACCGTGCGAGCAAAAATTATGTGCATCAAAGAGGGCTTGGATTAAAAAACGTAGGTCTTGGTTTAGATCACAATGATATGGGGACGATATATCCAACCAAATCTAGGTTAAAATTTTGTCAAATTCATATTATGACGTGATACGCCAAACTAATCAGTAATAAAATAAGTAGACAAATATAAATTTATTTTTGTTGTTTACAAAGTAACAAAGTAAGAATATACAGAAAGCAAAAGAAAAATAATTACGAGAGGTGAAACCAGGCTACATCCGAAAAAAATGTCAGGTCTAATAAATCATTTATTTCCAATAAATTTTGGGCAAACCATTGAGAGTAATTCCTGCGTCTTTCAAAATCTGCAGCTTGTATTTCTTGGAATACTTGCACTTTATAAGGAAATAAATTTAGCTGCTCCTTAAGAATAGTCCTGCATGTTCCATAAGGTCTTCCCACTTCTTGGGACAGGCGTCTTATACAAGTTGTTGGCGTATTTTGCATTATTTCACGAACGTTTGCAACAAGTTATTCTGTTCTTACAGATGGTCTTCCTGCTCCTTTTTGTGTTGTATATACCTGTTTCCCTAAACACAGCCACTGTTCTTTTCAGGCAATGATAAAAATCCCCAGCAATAAAAGCAACATTAGGAAAATGTTCGTGAAAACCGTCCATGAACAAACCCGGATTGTATTGGCACTCACCATTTACTCTAACCCCGTTTCGAAAATACGCTTCAAACATAAATGTTTTGTGCTGTTCCGTAAAGCCCATTGTGTGAATTGTTCAAGAAATTGGAAAAAATTGGCGTAAATCAAATTACTTGTAACGACTGTCAAAGATGACGGAATAACTGAATGATTGTTAATTCAGGTAGTTACTGACACCCAACAGGTATTAAGCTCTACGGCTAAGCATTACGTCCTTAGATGCAAGGCCCTCTTTGATGCAAATGATTTTTGCTCGCACGGTATATTATGCTGTCTCACACGTTTCTTTAAAATCGAGAAGTTATACTTATAACAATACTGTACCCTTACCTGTCCTCGGGGCATCGTTCCTAACTCTTTACTAAGAGCCTTGTCGATTAAATCAACAATATAACTCTTTGATCGATGCAAATCGATGGCGCAATTATCGTCCAAAGCCTTTATTACCCTGGAAGACCTTCTATGGTCAAGTGAAGTAGTCAACGATGTGGACGGTTTATCTGGGATACTTTTAGATTCTTCCTCTGGATCTTGGATCCTCGGAGAAAGCTTGCGAGTAAGGTTCTCGTAGTTAAAACTGTTATGCTAAAATAGATTTTTTTTCTCGAATTATACAAAAAAAAATACTTGGGGATTGGGGTAATGCTTTCTAAAATGTTTGCTTATAGCCTTGGCACCTATTAAGGACTGTTTTCTTATTGTATAGCTTAATCCTCCGATTAGGAACCAAAGGACAGATCTTATGCGAAGAAATGAAATTAGATAAAGCCGTCACTACCTTACAGGTTTCGCTTTCTGTTTTTTTTTCTTTCTCGTCCAATTTTCTACTTTTCGACGATTTTACAGAAATTTTCTCTGAACTTTCACATTTTTGCAATCGGTTCAATAATTTGTCGAGGGATAGCTTCATTTTCGGTTGAAGAGAACCGGACATATTCAGGGATGATTTCATTTTGGCTATTCCATCTTGTTTGGCTCGTATCGAAGATGGAACCTAAATAATGATTGCAAAAACAATACAATATACATATTCCATCCACATCCAAACTAATTGTAGCCGAATTTATATTTCCCTTCAACATAACTACTTACTCTAGGCTTTAAAAACTTCGAAAATTCCTTAATCTTATTCGCGTTTCCTTCCCCGTCCAGACCATCACCCGTATCCTTATTAATTTTATTTTCGAACTGATCCAGCAAACTGTCCAGACCTTGTGCTATGGAATTTTGATTCATGTCGCCTTCGGAGTGCATTTCATGCGCTGAGTAGGAATATGTCGCTGCTATGTCGGCCGGGGGGTTTTGTGGTATTGGTTCAAATTGATCGTAGGGTTTCTTAAGATTCTGGAGAATATATAAAATTAAAAACAATTATTATTTTACAAGAGAACGTATGTTAATTTTTCTCAAAAACGCCCTATTTGGGTTAAAATTGGTCTTTCCCAACTGGTTTTAGAAATAACTAAATAGCCTGTAATGTATTTTCTAAATTTAAAAATGTATGATACGCGTTTATTAATTCCGCCACAATTCAGAGAGTTATGACTCACGTTTATTCAAATATTTTTATATAATTTTTTCAAATCTTGAGTTTTGTGCCATTAACGAACAAAAACGAAATTAATGCTAATAAATTTGATCAGCAATTATCCCTCGTTTTCGTCTCGGGATAATTTTCAAAATGTTCACGAGCTCGAATGAATTTCCGGAAATAATTTAACGTTTTAAGGTATTACTATTAATTAACATTTTTTTTATAAGAATTGTACATGTACAGGATCCTAAGGAGCACATTTTGAAAATATATTGCGATATATAGGGTCTTTTGTAAATCGAGGCCATATCAAACGTACACTTTTTATTCCATAATCCGTTTTTGATATAGAGTTTAATTAATCTATATAGTGTACTTCAGAATGTATGGTTAATTTTATGTTTAAATTTCGGGGTAATGTTATTTAGAAACAATTTATATTTTTTATACTTACATGGTGGGTTTTGCTTTTCCTCTTCACTAATCCGGGATCTGGCTGAGTTACTTGTGCCAGGCATAACGCAGATGGTCTCTTGTGTAGTAGCTGAGCAACTTGATTTTTGTTAACATATCTAAAAGACATATTTAACGTATTAAACAAATTCGAATTAAAGCACTTATTCTTAGATAGATATGCACATCTTTACCCTAATGACGTTTTAAAAAACGTAAAATTTAGTATAAATACTTTAATTTTAGCTACCTTAAAACCTCTATCAATAACATAGATTTATAAAGAAATAAGAGCCTTTTTTAACATAATATATTTTCAATTTACAAATGAAGAACCTCAACATTGCTCCTTTCAATGTCCCCTATATTACCGAATTCCTATCTTTTATATTAAACGTTGAAGGACAAGTGCATGTTGTTTAACCTCGATTAAATTCGACCTTGACTTTTATCTTAAAAACAAAATTTAATTAAAATTCGGGCCAGTGATACAAAGTAAAGAAAAATATGTTAAAAGAACCGGAGAATTTAATTTGATAATGAAGTTAGGGTATCGAAATAAATTTGAAAGATTATTTTCTTTATTTGCAAAATTTAAAATATTCGAACCAAACTGAAGCGGACAAGTGCAAGTAAGCAACTATAAAGTGACTGACTGATTTATTAATGCCCATCCTAAACCCCCAATCCTTGAATCATGAAATTTCGAGGATGTCTTATCCTTATAACGAAGGCATCCACTAAGAAGGGATTTTTCGAAAATCAACCCCTAAAGGGGTAAAAACGAGGGTCGAAATTTTTATTAGAATTCCTTCATCTGCGTTATGTATACTATTATTATGCGTTTTTTTTTTGCCAATCTGTTTTTGGCATCAGGTTTTGCATGGCCCAAAACTAAACAAAAGCTTGATAGTTTTAACTTGTGACTTGCGTTACACCTGTCAAATTTCATTTATAAGTTTCAAACTGCCGAAAGTGTCAGTTTTCTTAAAGGTATGAAAAAAGTTATAAGAAAATATTGCTTCTTATTATATTTTGAGACTATACCCAAATTTTTGTTAAAAAAATTTATATAAATTATTTTTTTATTTTTTTGGAAATTCAATTTATCGTCACTTTTTTTTATTATACTATTTTGTGTCAGTTTATTTAAAATACTTATTTAGAATCAGACTAACTGCATTTTAAAATTTAATTTTTGTTGTTTTTGTCTTGTTTGCCTAAGGTAAATTTTAAACAAAATTGTGTATTAAATACCTAAATGCTATTATGTATTTAAAAAAAAATTTCACAGTCTTGTTTAAATTAAAATTTGCCCTAGGCAAACAAGGCAAATAATCCAGAAGCGCCTTAACATTTTTGAAGAAAAGGTTTTTTTTTTGCTATAAAATGGGTTTATGCGATAATTAAATTTTAAAATGCAGTTAGTCTGATTCAATATAAGTATTTTATATAAACTGAAAGAAATGATAAAAAAAAGTGACCATAAAAATTTTTAAAAAAATGTACATACACCAGTAAAGTCCGCATCATATGAGATTTTTTTTTATTAATAGCTTTATTCGAAATTTGACTTTGGCATCAAGTTCTGCTTCGATCGCGATAAAAATTAAGCAAAAAAAATAGTAGTCACGTGATTCGCATTATCTGTCAAATTTTAATTTTTTCCAAAAAATATTTCAAAAGTGAGGTCATTTCTGAAAGTATCGAAAAAAGGTATTAGAAAAAGTTTTTTAAATGCAATTTCTAGCCCACATGCAAATTTTAGCTGCATAAGATAATTTTTGATTTTTTAGCCATATTAGGTAAATTTCACCAGTTTTGCAAAATAAGACGCAACCTACATAAAACTTCTTAGTTTTGACAATGCTTTATTTCAGATAAATTTTCTTTAAAGTAGCGCCATATTAAATGTGTGTTTTTCTACAAAATCAAAATTGGGCTATAAAATTTGGTCGCATGTGATGCAAAGTTTATTTGTTTTTGACCCTGTATAAGGTAACTTCATAAGATAAGTATTTTTGAAAACGTAGTTTGTGTCTGAAAGTAATACACCTTAATATTAAGACAAAAAAAAAGACAGTGTTTTCAGTAAAGTGTTCATTAGGTGGAAAATAAATTTTAGTGGTGGGTAAAAAATTAAAATTATCTTATGCAGCTGAAATGTGGGCTAGAAACTGCATTTAAAAAAAACTTTTTCCAATAACTTTTTTCAATATTTTCAGAAATATCCCCACTTTTGAATTATTTTTTGGAAGAAATTAAAATTTGACAGATAATGCGAATCACGTGACTACTATTTTTTTGCTTAATTTTTATCTCGATCGAAGCAGAACTTGATGCCAAAGTCAAATTTCGAATAAAGCTATTATTAAAAAAAATCTCATATGATGCGGACTTTAACTGGTCACACTGTAAATTTTTAAACAAAACGTTGGGTGTACACTCAAAATATGATGAAAAGCAATATTTTCTTAGGTATAACTTTTTTTCACATCTTTAAAAAAAATGACACTTTCGCAGTTTGAAACATTTAAATGAAATTTGACAGGTGTAACGCACGTCAGAAATCAAAAGTTGTAAGCTTTTGTTTTGTTTTGGGCCATAAAGAACCTAATTTTATTCCAAAAGCAGATTTGCAAAAAAAAAACGCATAAAAAAGTTCTCCATATGGTGCAGACTTTTCCGCGGACACTGTATAAGTTCCTTTGATAAAATAAGTTTCTTGTAATTTTTTCAAAATCGTACTCCTAAGAGGGTAACTGGCCGATTTTTGAATAAAACGAAAAACCATCGAAATATTGATCAAAAAACGACATGGCGTCACTACTGTTTGCTCTGAAAGATTGTAAAAAAAACTTGGAATAAATTTTTTATTAGAATCCTTGTTTCTCCAGTGCGCAAAACCTTATTTATCTTAACATAGTATAAAACAAAGTCGCTGTCGCCCGTCTGTCCCCTTATGTGCGTAAATCTTTAAAACTATGCAACGGATTTTGAAGCGGTTTTTTTTAATAGATAGAGTGATTCAAGGGGAATTATGTATAACTAGCGACCCGCCCCGGCTTCGCACGGGTGCAATTTCAGAAAGTGGCATGCCGGGTACTAATATATCGGGTTTGTTCGGGTTTGTATTTATACCAGCGGGTTGCAACGCATGCCGGGTACACGCTAGTTAAAAATAACACACAAAAGCATTATATTAAATGATCGTTAACGTGAAGTCTCCCCTTTTTTTTTTGTTTCAAATACAAAAGATAAGTATTTTAGAAAAATATTTGTCGACAATCAATTATTTTTAATATCGATATAGGGATATGGTTTCTCATTTAATTGGGATATTTTTTATGTTCCGTCGGATTTTTTAGTTTTTTAGAATAAAGCATGTTCTTCGACAAAATTTTCCTGCGGCCTTACACGTCGGCTGATAAAAACTTTTAGATGAACTTTCGTTTATCATCATTCTGAAAAAAGAAATAAAAAAGCTGACAATGGCATTATATAAAACTGCGTCTTCATTCTACAGCATTTATTCCTGTTTTTTATTTGAAAGAGAATGTGCTGGAAATTTTACATTTTCTTAGGATTTAATAGCCGAAAATAAAGAATAAAAATATCCTTACGGCGAAATTATTATTGTTAATTAATTAATTCTCCATAGATTCACCACTTCAGTTCATCACTATAGGCCAGTAGTAGGTATGATACTATTATACGAAGTCAGTGTGAACATCATCAAACTAAAACTGGGATTGTAGGCCGCATATTCTTTATGAAATAAAGCATGGGTTTGTTCATATTATAAATAATTCGCGAGTGAATGAAAAACTCAATTATTTTTTAAATTTCAGTAATATAGCGTGACCAGTAAAGTCCGCATCATATGGGATTTTTTTTAATTAATAGCTTTATTTAAAATTTAACTTTGGCATCAAGTTCTGCTTCGATCGCGATTAAAATTAATCAAAAAAATAGTAGTCACGTGGTTCGCATTATCTGTCAAATTTTAATTTTTGCCAAAAAATAATTCAAAAGTGGGCTTATTTCTGAAAATATCGAAAAAAGTTATTACAAAAAGTTTTTTAAATGCAGTTTTCAGCCCACATGCAAGATTTTAGCTGCATAAGATAATTTTGATTTTTTACCCATATTTTGTAAATTGCACCACTTTTACAAAATAAGACTCAACGCAACCTACATAAAACTTCTTAGTTTTGACAATGCTATCTTTCAGATAGATTTTCTTTAAAGGAGCGCCATATTAAATGTGTGTTTTTCTACAAAATCAAAATTTGGCTATTAAAATTTGGGCGCATGGGATGCAAAGTTTATTTGTTTTTGACCCTGTATAAGGTAACTTCATAAATCAAGTATTTTTGAAAACGTAGTTTGTGTCTGAAAGTAATACACCTTAATATTAAGACAAAAATACAGTGTCATCAGTAAAGTGTTCATTAAGTGGAAAATAAATTTTATGGGGGGTAAAAACTCAAAATTATTTAAGTATCAACCATTAAAAAAATATTATCTAATGTCAGGGTTTTTTGAAAATTCTTTTGAGGATATCTACGCATTTCGGTATTTACTCTTCAATGAACTTTATTATCAATTACCAACATAATAAGCAAGACGCAGGGAAACTATAAAGAGAATATAAAAATAAGAGAAAAATTCGTAAAAGACAATACGCCTTGCCACGCGGCCATTGTCTGGTGTTTATTTGGCAGCGGAGTCAAATAAAAAAAACAATAAAAATGTCACACAATAAAATTTAATTATAACGGAGGAATTAGGATTTTAGTTAAATGAAAAACTCTTACTGAATAAGTAATTGTTTTTATTTGGGGGTAAAATTGGGTTTTCCGGTCCACGATTTTGGAAAAAAAATCGTAATTAAAAAGGGTTTTTAGTCAATTATATATATATTTCTTTGATTTTAATGAAAAAAAAAATTGTTTCCTCAAAGGACAAAACGCTTTTTTTCCGAGTAAAATTTAGCTTTTTGTTTCGATTCTTTTATGTTTTTAAAGAAGCGGCCCTACACCCTAAATGCCCGTCTTAGGTCGGGAGCACACACCTACAGTTATAGGAAAGTAACTTTATGTCATTTCAGCAAGATTCTGATAAATTATTATAATAAACAGGGTGTTAGGTGCTACACTTGTAGCTTGTTTCCATATGTACCTACAAGTGTACGTACATATGTTTTTCAAAAACGGTATGAGATACGAAGAAATTGAGGCAAACTTCAGTATTTTTAGGCAAAATAATGTGGTGAAAAAAATGTAAATGTTTCGAATACCTTCGGATGTAATTTTGATATTTAATCCTAAAAACAGTTGCAAGGGCCCTAATTGTAAAAAAATAATATTTTTTTTTTAATTTTTTATTTTTAACCAACTTTGCAAGTTTATTACAGGGATAAATAAGTACTTATATAAAAATAACTAACGATTATTACTCTAACTTAGTAGGTATATAAAAAAAGACAGCTAAAAAATGTTCGTTTTGTATAAACGTTTGATTAACTCATTAAGAAAGAAATTTACATTAGGAAATATTTTTTTAAATTAAATTTAAATAAGGATAGTTTTTAAAAATTTTTTTAATATTTTCGGGTAAAATATTATATATAACAATGACCGTTTTCCAAAGTTGCTGTTTATTTTAATAGTTTGTAAAAAAATTGATTGTCTATTATTATCATCATGTCAAAGCTGTGAATATTTTAACAACGCGGAATGGACAAGATAGCTTAAAGGAAATTTATGCGAGTAAAAAAGAGCGAAAGCTGCACTCTATGATATGTGCTGTAAATATTCCAGCTGTTGACCGCACGGTATTAATATATATTATTAAATATAATTTGAATGACAGAGTCTGCCAGACCGTCATAAAAGTCCTAAAAATACAGGTACACGTACATAGGCAAGCTGAACTTCACTTAAATGTTAAAAGACACAGGCACGCTCACTACTGCATACTATAGTATAATAAATGCTCTCCCAACAGATTATGACATTCTTCATTGTCTGACTTAAGACTGCCCTTGCTTGCGACTTGTAGATTAAAGGACCTCAGCATATCAGTAGCTGTTAGGCCACAAAATTAGTACGCACCGAACATCCGAAAAAGTTACACGGCAGCGAAACTGTTCTTGTAAACAAAAAGTTCCGCAAAAGCAATCTCAGAAATAACAATTTCTAAGCAATAAAAAACATTGTCTGCTTAATCTAACTTTTTAAAATAAATTTTCATCTAACGGCTAGTACTAACGGCCTATATTTTTGTATGTTTATAATTTATCTGGAAAATTTTCGATTTGGAAGTAATTTCAAATTTAAATGATTTATGATAATCCAAAAAAGGGCCCAAGAGCATCTTTGAAAAATTTCTTTCTTTCGAAAATTACCTTCGCCAACGAGTTTAAGTATCTAGAGTTAACGGTAATGCCTTAGACTTTTTTTTATGCAATTCTTTATAAACGAACTACCTCAAAGGAACTACTTCCTATAGTGAACGAAAAAAACTAGTTTATGAGCGATTCACCGTGAACTATTCACATATGACCGCCATATAGACTTAAGGTTGAATTCTCAACGTCATTTAATCTATTGCCAACCTATAACCTATTTCGCGTTGATTTTTTGAGTTTATTATTTTAATAACTAACATTTAAAGAAAATCAATATCGTCGGTACATTATTTAGGTAGTATCTGATATATTACAAAAATATCAATTTATTTCATTGCTAATTTTGGTAGAATTGTATAGTGAAAGAACAATGAGTGACAATGACATAATAATGTGAAAAAAAATCTTACCCGATATTTTTCGCTATACAATTCTCCTAAAATATGTTATGAAATTCCTTGATATTTATTAAAAATGTCAATTATTACCTATAGAATATCAAGTCGATACTGATTTTCTTTAAATTTTGTATAAAAGCTAGAAAACATAAATAAATCTACGCGAAATAGGTTATACGTTGGCAAGCATGTTGATACTCCCACCTTAAAAATAACTTTATTGTGATAGTACTTTTACTAAACTAATTGTTTTTGTACTCCAAATAATGCTGGGAAACAATATACTCTATTATTATACATAATGAATTATTGTTTAATCAAAGTCAGTCTTAAGATACGAAGTGTAGGTGGACCAATGAGAATCAAGCATATACAGGGTGTCCCAAAAGTAATGGGACACAGAGAAACAGCAGACTCCTTAAGACGAAATAATGGGAATTATTTAAACTTGCCTTATCCCAAAATTGATAACAACCAAGATATAGGGTGTCAAAGTTTTAATTTTGTTCTCTTTTCTTTGCGATTATTTCTTAACGAAACGATATAGCAGCACAAAATTAAGGATTTTGGGTTTTTCTGAGTTGAGGAATTCAAAATTATTTATAGTTTTTGTGTAACCAATAGAGGGCGCTGCCTACGATATGGCCCACTCCTTTTAGCTGGCATAACTCTGTTTAGGCATCTTATATCGACCCGACTATTAAAAAAAAAAGTTACTTTACTTCTTTTACATCAAAAACGTATAACTTATTGAATTTTTGATTAGAATAAAATTAGTAATTCCGTAAGTATACGAAAAAACGTTTTTATTAGAAAAAAATAGTCAACCTTTAGTATCTACATTAACTGATCCACTTAGCAAATGTAGCTGATTTACAATAATTTTAAGTCAGAAATTCACCGTCGCTCGATTTTCCGTTGCTTTTGGACCACGTACTTCGTTGCATTGGACATATGAAATGCGATTATCTCGAAAATGGTTGCTCCTAGCGACTTCAATAATTTATACGTTTTTGATGTAAAAGAAGTAAAGTAACTTACTTTTTTAATAGTTGGATCGATATAAGAAGCCTAAACAAAGTTATGCCAGCTAAATGGAGTGGGCCATGCCGTAGGCAGCGCCCTCTACCGGTTACACAAAAACTCTGGATAATTTTGAATTATTCACCTCAAAAAAACCCAAAACCCTCAATTTTGTACTGCTATGTCGTTTCGTTAAGAAATAATCGCAAAAAAACGAAAACAAAATTAAAACTTTGATACCCTGTATCTTGGTTGTTATCAGTTTTGGGATGAGGCAAGTTTAAATAAATCGCATTCTTTTGCCTTAAGGAGTCTGCTGTTGCTCTGTGGCCCATTACTTTTGGGACACCCTGTAGAAGTATAATTCTGTGCCTCTCTTGCTTGATGGTAGTTGGTGTAGACTCAATATTTCTAAATATTCTACCTCGATTTCCTCCTTTCCGATTCACGGCTTTATGGCCCTTTCCTTTCTTTAAACCGACTTCAAATTGCAAATAAAACCAAAACATTGCATCTTTAGAGTTCGGAATTAATTTGTTCGGTAATTTGTCGATTTCTAAGCGAAACAATTCGGTTGTCAACGCCTTAAAATAAAGAGGAAAATGTGGATTCCGATTCGAGTCTTTTAAATGACTGAGTTGTCGAATAGGTAATTTTTACCTTTATAGAATATATGACTAGGTAATATTTTTTCGTTTGGCCCTATGGCGAAGATAAAATAAATGTGGCATTATTGGAAATACATACAATATAAGAGTCTTCATACCGTGCGAGCAAAAATTATTTGAATCAAAGAGAGCTTAATACCTGTTGGGTGTCAGTAACTACCTGAATTAACAACCAATCAGTTATTCCGTCATCTTTCACAGTCGTTACAAGTAATTTGATTCATCGCTAATTTTTTCAATTTCAGGAACAATTCACACAATGGACTTTACGGAACAGCACAAAACATTCATAATTGAAGCGTAATTTCGCAACGGGGTTAGAATAAATGAGAGAGTGGCAATACAATCTGGGTTTGTGCATGGACGGCTTCTATTGCTGGGGATTTTTATCATTGCCTAAAAAGAACCGTGGCTGTGTTTAGGGAAACATGTTCTATACAACACAAAAAAGAAGCAGAAAGACCATCAGCTGTAAGAACAGAAGAACTTGTTGCAAACGTTCGTGAAATAATGCAAAATACGCCAACAGATTTTAAAAGATGCCTGTCCCAAGAAGTGAGAAGATCTTATGGAACATGCAGGACTATTCTTTAGAAGCAGCTAAATTTATTTCCTTTTAAAGTGCAAGTATTCCAAGAAATACAAGCCGCAGATTTTGAAAGACGCAGGAATTACTCTCAATGGTTTATCCAAAATTTATTGGAAAGAAATGATTTATTAGACCTGACATTTTTTTCGGATGAAGCCTGGTTCCACGTACCTCTCCGGTTATGTGAATTCTCAGAATACACACATGTGAAGTAGTGAAAATTGCCATTTTTTTGTACAGTCCACATTGCAACCTCAAAAAATTGGTGTCTTGTTAGCTGTTTCCCGAAGAAGAATTGTTGGTCCTATTTTTTCCATGACACAGTTACAGCACAGCGGTATAGAGACAATATTTTAAATCCATTTGTGGAGCAATTACTTGACGTTTTGGATATGACTATGACTACGTTGCTTTGGTTTACATCTGTAACTTTGCTGGCAATAAAGGATATTTATTATTATATTATTATTATTACCATGACTATTTTCAACAGGACGGTGCAACCGCGCATACAGCCGCCGAAACAATTAACTACTTACGCATTTTTTTCGGCGACAGATTGATCAGCTTTCGATCAAACATTGAATTTCCACATATATCACCTTGTCTAACGGTTATGGATTACTTCGTTTTTCCTCATTTAAAGAACACTATTTTTAAAACACCAGTTGCAAATTTAGAACAATTACAAGAAATGATTATCCAAGAATGTGGTAACATTTCTCCAGAGATGCTGGTCAACACTTTCTAAAATATGAAGAGACGTGTGAATTTATGCTTGGAGCATGGCGGTGGCCAATTTCAGCAATTTATGTAATTATTTTTCTTTTTCTTTCTGTATATTCTTACTTTGTTAATTTTGTAAACAACAAAAATAAATTTGTATTTGTCTACTTATTTTATTATTCATTAGTTTGGCATAATATCATGTCATAATATGAATTTGACAAAATTTTAACCTAGATTTGGTTAGATATATCGTCCCCATATCATTGTGATCTAAACCGAGCCCCACGTTTTTTAATCCAAGCCCTCTTTGACGCAAATAATTTTTTCTCGCACGGTATTTCTTAAATCACAACGTTTTAACTCGTATGTATATCCAGTCCTGTTCAGGTAAATACTCAATAAACAAAGTAACTGCATTGTCTTCAACCTTTAACCTTACAACACGATATAAGTTTGCACTCGTGTTTTCAAAACGAATAATTAATAACCTCAATAAAAATTTAATAAAGTTTACCTGTGTATAAATTCCATATTGCGAAAATATTTTTCAAATATCGCGAAACAATAAATTCAAATAAATTGTAAACAACAAAAATAAATTTGTATTTGTCTACTTATTTTATTATTCATTAGTTTGGCATAATATCATGTCATAATATGAATTTGACAAAATTTTAACCTAGATTTGGTTAGATATATCGTCCCCATATCATTGTGATCTAAACCGAGCCCCACGTTTTTTAATCCAAGCCCTCTTTGACGCAAATAATTTTTTCTCGCACGGTATTTCTTAAATCACAACGTTTTAACTCGTATGTATATCCAGTCCTGTTCAGGTAAATACTCAATAAACAAAGTAACTGCATTGTCTTCAACCTTTAATCTTACAACACGATATAAGTTTGCACTCGTGTTTTCAAAACAAATAATTAATAAACTCAATAAAAATTTAATAAAGTTTACCTGTGTATAAATTCCATATTGCGAAAATATTTTTCAAATATCGCGAAACAATAAATTCAAGCTTCACACACAAGGAATAAATATCTTCTATGACTTTTAAAATATACCACTTCCCCGAAAATCATTGACAAAATTCACGATCCGATACCGATAATAAGGCAGACTAAAAGTTTTAGTTTCCAATATATCAAAATACGTGTTAAGCTGGTGAACCATTTTATAATACCGGTATGGGTCTTTATTATATTATTATCATATTGAAACTGCTTACAGGTAGTGTTTCCATTGACCGAGAAACTATGTATTAAGCAAATTAAACGTAGGCACTCAGACTCGAGAACCGACCAAAGTGGCTGTCCTGCATGATATAATCTAATCTCCTGCAATTGCGGCCAGATCGGAATTTCCTGCTGTGGTTGCCCTGTAAATCCCCTGGTTAATTGCCGAGATACAGGTCAACGGAATCTTAAATCAATAGGAAAGGAAAGGGATGCCATTTTGGGGTATATATTGCACGCCTAGCACCAACAAACGACGGTGTCCCTTTTAAACCCCAGGCTATATATAAGTGTTAAGGTTACCGAATGAGTAGGTTTCAGTAATACGCGAGTTCTACCAGCCTGCAAAATCAATTTGCTCTGCTTTATTCGGGGTTGTTACGTTTTGTGGAAATACTTTTATAAAAAAGAAAACAACTCTAAAACTAAACACCAAGGCTAATAACGATTTTATTAGATAGAATGCAATACTAATATGATATTATAGTAATATTAAGTACAGGAGGATTCGCGGTAGGTGGCCTATTATTATTAGAAAATTTCAGAAATTATACGAATTAATATTTAACGTAGTAAATAAACATTTAGGGCAAAATCTATTTTTAGTACATATTGTCCGCAATAATGTCATTATGCCACAGTCAAAGTTACCTGGTAAGTTTATTATTGTTTTTTGTACAAACTTCCCTGTATATCTAATCACTTACTTTGGAGTTTTCACAGTTACTGGATATTTCTTCATGTTTGCACTCTTGCCCCCAACCTTGGTACCATAATAACTATTCCTCTTTCCTTTATAATCGATCCTTTGTTTGGACCCATACTGCCCATCATATCCTGGTTTGGCATTACAATAGTCCCCAAAATTTTCTGGATTTTGGTACGCAATTCTTTGGTCCTGATTATAATCAAAATATTTTTTCTGTGTTGGATAAGCCTTTACTTTAGTTTCATCATAATTTTCCTGTGTCTGATAAACTTTTTCTTGTCTGAGATCATAATATTCCTGATTATGATATGCCTTTCTTTCATTGTCATTAAAGTCTGCATAATTGTCCGCGTTTTGATAGGCTGTTCTTTGGTATTGATCGATTGTTTCATACGTTTCAAAATTTTCATTATAACCTTGCGCCGCGTTGTAATTGTCCCCCACATTTTTGTTATTTACTTCCACAGTATTAGAAAGATTTTTTCCTGTTTCCTGATATGGATTGACCACAATCATCTTTGGTATATAACCACATTCTCCTTGGCTGATACATGTTCTTTGGTTTAGAGCTGTTGCAGGGTTTGGAAATGTTCCCTGGTTTAAAGCTGTTCCTTGTTGAGAGGTACTGGTTGCCAGAGGACAAGACGGGTAGCCGGAGTGGGGAAGTAAATAACGAAAAATTGAGGTGTTTTGGATGGGCGGTGGCTGCGTTTTTGGAACTCTGGTACGATGGTGATAATGGTGTTGAGGATCAGTATAATAGTAGCTAAAAACAATTGTTATTTAAATCCCCCAAACTCTAAATGTATAGTAGAAAAAATACCTTCTCCGCCTAAGGCCGTAACATTTTCTTTTTTCTACTTAGCACCGAGTTTATTTGAGAAAATATTAACGAATTTTTCAAGCTCTAAATGTATTGCCTTATTTATAAAATTTTGAAATTTCCTAGAAGTGTTATTTTATCGATGGCGAACAGAATTTCGCACCTAAACAGTATTATGTGGCACTACACTAGGGAATCTTGTGAGGCCCCTTGCTTAGTTAAAGAAACAACAGCATTCTCTTAAAACAAGCATGAAGTCTGACGCATTATGAGCTCGGGTATGCCGACAGCTAAATTATATTTCTTTTGGAAACAATATGATTATTATAAAATAAAATGATCAGCACTTTTTGAATAAATGATCCAAATATAGTGACGACGATCCTATTTAGAAAATAACCCGAAGATATCAAGAACCATTCGTTATTAGCTCCCATAATTTAAAACTACGATTCGCTACGTATTTAATACCAATAAAATTGCTGACTTTAGAACTTCTCTATCGAATTTACCGAGTAAACGTGCCAATCAAGTTACCGATTGCCTTTCTAAAATATCCCCCTTTCGAATGGCTCTATTTTAATTTTATTTGAGAGTTTTTGCAAGTTAATCGGTAATTTAATACCATAGATTTAATAAAGAATAGACGAAGCCATTCATTCATGAATAGCCTGTTTGTTTACATCAATCATTCGTACGTGTGAAACAAAGACAGAAGAGAGAAATAGTGTTAAGTTTCTGACTCCCTGCGAAATTGTATTGGCTCCAGGATTTGAAGCGATTAGTCCACATCAGCGGCGTAGGGTGTGAAAAGGATTTTTAATACAATAAATAAATAATAATTAAAAAAATTTGCATTAGAGTATTAATACATTTTTACTTAAGTCAATATTAAAAGAGGCCTCGGAAAAAAGCCTACGCTGTGAATGTATAGTGTGGTATTAATTATGAATGAAATGAATGAAATTTTAGGCGAGAGACTATAAGAAATATTTTATTTTTTTATATTTAATCATGTATAACCACCTAGAGGAAATTTGTACCGGGTGTCCCACCTAAGGAGGTAATCGGCTATATCTCAGAAAGTAATAACACTAGGACTTTGGGAAAAAATATATGTCTATAAAAGCGGCCACGAGAAATTGCTCGAAATTATTTTCAAGTTCGAAAAATGACCGCTAGGGGGCGTAAGAGAACTTTCAAAATAGAAATGCCGATTTTCTCTTGATTTTTCTTAATAAAATAATGTCAAAAATATAAGCATTGTATTCTTCATAAAATTATGCAACTTTATGTTAGAAATCATTTTTTTCTATTTTCAATAATAAAGTGGTGGGAGAAGGTCAAACCTTTTTTCTTTCAAACGCTGATATCTCTGTTTTGGATAAACCGATTTTATTCAACTTGGTCTTGAAAAAAAGCCCTTCTTTTCCTCTACACGTAGATCTATTAACTATACCATATTGATTCTGATGGTGGCCACTAGATGGCGTTTTTCCGTAATTCCTCAATGAATAAGGATTTTCTCAAAAAAATCAAATGTTATGATATGACTTTTTCATCATATTTTATTTTAGGCTTATAAAGGCTATTACATAGTGGAATAAAAATCCAGGTCCGTATTTAAAATAAAAAAGTTGATGATGGTCGATCGAATCCGAAACGTCGGATTAAAAAACTAACCCCATCAGCTTGTAGAGGAGGAAAAGTTACTACGAAGAACTAAAAACCGCAACGTGATATCTTTTGTGTGATTTAATTGATTAATGAATGTAATAATAAAAAATGGCCTATTTTTCCATATTAATTATTATTATCCCTAATTTCTCTAGTTTACCAAAAGATATCACGTTGCGGTTTTTAGTTCCTTATAGTAACTTTTCCTCCTCTACAAGCTGATGGGGTTAGTTTTTTAATCCGACGTTTCGGATTCGAGCGACCGTCATCAACTTTTTTATTTTAAATACAGACCTGGATTTTTTATTCCACTATGTAATAGCCTTTATAAGCCTAAAATAAAATATGATGAAAAAGTCATATCATAACATTTGATTTTTTTGAGAAAATCCTTATTCATTGAGGAATTACGGAAAAACGCCATCTAGTGGCCACCATCAGAATCAATATGGCATAGTTAATAGATCTACGTGTAGAGGAAAAGAAGGGCTTTTTTTAAGACCAAGTTAAATAAAATCGATTTATTCAAAACAGAGATATCAGCGTTTGAAAGAAAAAAGGTTTGACCTTCTTCCACCACTTTATTATTGAAAATAGAAAAAAATGATTCCTAACATAAAGTTGCATAATTTTATGAAGAATACAATGCTAATATCTTTAACTTATTTTTATTAAGAAAAATCAAGAGAAAATCGGCATTTCTATTTTGAAAGTTCTCTTACGCCCCCTAGCGGTCATTTTTCGAACTTGAATATAATTTCCAGCAATTTCTCTTGGCCGCTTTTATAGACATATATTTTTTCCCAAAGTCCTAGTGTTATTACTTTCTGAGATATAGCCGATTACCTCCTTAGGTGGAACACCCGGTACATACTCTGGAATACTGCATTGCAGTAATAGGCAAAAGTACTTTAATTGTTGAAAGAGAAATATTTTTTGTTGAAATGCCAGGATATAAATGGAAGTATAATTTTTTTTGCTTCCTGCTTTCATGAGGGAGCCTTAGGTGTATGTTATTTTACACTTGAATGTTTCAAATTCCATAGAAAATTAGTGAAATATAGGCATGGTCCAAACTTAAATGACCTGCTTGAACCCACATAACTTTACCTAACTACCACGACAACAATAATTGTTTCAATAATGGTATATATCCTTAGAAGTGATCTCGCATATAAAAATGTTATAAAAAATTATTTTTCTTTACTCTTTTCCTGATTACTACACCACTGAATCGGCAAATAATACCGATTATAACCTTACCTGTGAAAATATAATTCCAGAATAAAAGAATCTAATTTTCCACAAATCTGACACTGAAGCACCATTTTGTTAAGTACAAAAAACTAAAACAAAACTTCACAAAACACGTACAAATACCAGTATTCTGACGACTAACCAAAACAAATACTACGATTACTTACAGAAAAAAAGGGTTTGTTCAATTACTACAGCTGTTTTTCTGCTACACGTGAATGGCCGACACGAGAAAACGAAAAGCGAGGTTGTATCATTCTATATTTTGTGACCATGGAACTACAATAGGTAGGTATAAGTAAATACAAAGTCCTAAAATATCATCATCATATTTTAGGACTTTAAACCGTGCGAGCAAAAATTATTTGCATCAAAGAGGGCCTTGCATCTAAGGACGTAATGCTTAGCCGTAGAGCTTATTACCTGTTGGGTGTCAGTAACTACCTGAATTAACAATCAATTAGTTATTCCGTCATCTTTGACAGTCGTTACAAGTAATTTGATTCATCGCTAATTTTTCCAATTTCTTGAACAATTCACACAATGGGCTTTAGGGAACAGCACAAAACATTCATGGTTGAAGCGTATTATCGAAACGGGGTTAAAGTAAATGGTGAGTGGCAATACAATCCGGGTTTGTGCATGGACGATTTTCACGAACATTTTCCTAATATTGCTTTTATTGCTGGGGAATTTTATCATTCCCTGAAAAAGAACCATGGCTGTGTTTAGGTGTTGTATAGAACCTGTCTATACAACACAAAAAAGGAGCAGGAAGACCATCTGTAAGAACAGAAGAACAAATTGTATAAGACGTCTGTCCCAAGGGAAGATCTTATGGAACATGCAGGACTATTCTTAAGAAGCAGCTAAATTTATTTCCTTATAAAGTGCAAGTATTCCAAAAAATACAAGCCGCAGATTTTGAAAGACGCAGGAATTACTCTCTAGCCCCCCCCCTCATACACCAACATATAAGTTGGACCGATTTGATCCGTTCGGTTTGGTCTGCGAACTAGGCCCGGCACGTACCAAAACTCTCATCATTTTTGGGCAGCCGAATTTGGCTCGTCGACTTTAAAAATGACTTTGACTTTCAGACATTTGTTAAGTATGCCTTATTTTTTAAATTTTTGTTCATGTAAGCTTTGCATTTTACTTGCCACAAACATGGATAACTTTGGTAAATGTTAATAAATTCCGTTATAAACTCTTTTGATAACTAACGTGAATCGGCAGACATTATTTGTTATTATTATTATTTTAATTTAACCTCAAACCAAGTTGGATGACTTTTTATGATGATGACAAATTAACCTAGCTAATCTATTGACGGGTTAAAACCGGCTGATTTCATCCGTGGCAGATATTACACGGCCCGAGGAAGCTCGGCTCGCCACATACACGTAAAGTTTTACCGGCGTATTTGGCTCGTGCCATATCAAATTCGTTAAGTTATCCGCTGGTGTATGGGGGGCCAATGGTTTACCCAAAATTTATTGGAAAGAAATGATTTATTAGACCTGACATTTCTTTCCGATGAAGCCTGGTTCTACCTATCCGGTTATGTGAATTCTTAGAATACATGTAATTATTTTTCTTTTTCTTTCTGTATATTTTTCCTTAGTTAATTTTGTAAACAACAAAAATAAATTTGTATTTGTCTACTTACTTTATTACTCATTAGTTTCGCATATCATGTCATAATATGAATTTGCCAAAATTTTAACCTAGCTTTGGTTAGATATATCGTCCCCATATCATTGTGATCTAAACCAAGCCCTCTTTGATACAAATAATTTTTGCTCGAACGGTACTTATATTAAATTATATATTTATATTTATTTTACTTAAACCAACAAGACAAAAACTTATTCTACCTCCTATTAACGATTGTAATTTAGCTGAATTATACTTGTTATTATACTTGGACGAGTATTGTATTAATTTTAGGAATCTAGTATGTGACTTGACAGTAAGTTTGATAAAACCGCTTCTTTTGATGAACATGTTAAGCATATGGGACCATACGTGGACCATACAGCTAACCAGGTAAATTGTGAACGCTGGAATCTTTGATTCCTTTAGGATATAAACATTGTAGTCTATTATAAAAGAAGTTTATGTTTAATACTAATCTCATTCAATTAATATGTATGAAGACTACTAGAAAACATATCTATCTAGCCCATGTTGAAAACCCACTAACTGTGCATTGCCTAACTACGTTAAATACATTAATATATTCTTTTGCTGAACATGTTAAGTATAGTGGACCATACGTGGACCATACAGCTAACCAGGTAAATTGTGAACGCTGAAATCTTTGATTCCTTTAGGATATAAACATTGTAGTCTATTATAAAAGAAGTTTATGTTTAATACAAATCTCATTCAATTAATATGTATGAAGACTACTAGAAAACATATATATCTAGCCCATGTTGAAAGCCCACTAACTGTGCTAACTGTGCATTGCCTAACTACGTTAAATACATTAATAGAAGTGGTGTCAGATGTGGGGTTTTAAAAATATATTTCAAATTAACATGGAAACTTGAAAAGGTTTGACAAAATATAATAGAAGCCTACGTTAAAATTATAACTAATAGAAAACGACCTAAAGTGAGAATCTTTATAATATACTTAACGCTAACGGTAAATGGAAATACTGCGTACACTACCAATTGGCTTTCAATAAAGGCCAAGTTCACGTTTTCGGTTAACTGCGATACTTTAAAACTTGACAAGCGGGGACAAAGACTTGCGATCCCACAATAATCTTCGGCATTAAACTCGAAATCCGGCAAGTTTCAACTTTACCATTTAGCCCTCCTTTGCCTCGCTGAGACTTTAACTAAGGCAATAATTACGCAAGTAAGCTTTTAACTGCCTACCGAGAAAAATATACTTCCAAACTCTGGGGATACTGAGGCATCAAATCTTTGGCTAGGCGATTTTAGGAAGGGGGGAAGTTATCGTCCTTGAGTGGACGGATATTTTAACCTTTATAGTGAAATAGGAAAGGTTCGGTGAGGGCGCAGGTGGTTAAGGTAGTTAGAAGAAGACTCAGAGGTACCTACCCCTTACCTAAAAAGGATTGCCTTGTAAGAATTCTGAACCCCTCCACAAATATTACTGAAAACAGTTTAGGAGGGTTCGTAAATGCATTGAAAAGAACCTACGAGATACCGTGCGAGCAAAAATTATTTGCATCAAAGAGGGCCTTGCATCTAAGGGCGTAATGCTTATCCGCACAGCTTAATAATACCTGTTGGGTGTCAGTAACTACCTGAATTCACAATCAATCAATTATTCCGTCATCTTTGACAGTCGTTACAAGTAATTTGATTTCTCGCTAATCTTTCCAGTTTCTTGAACAATTCACACAATGGGCTTTACGGAATAGCGCAGAACATTCATGGTTGATCCGTATTTTCGAAACGTTGCTTTTATTGCTGGGGATTTATATCATTGCCTGAAAAGAACCGTGGCTGTGTTTAGGGAAACAGGTTCTGTACAACACAAAAAAGGAGCAGGAAGACCATCTGTAAGAACAGAAGAACTTATTGCAAACGTCGTGAAATAATGCAAAATAAGCCAACAAATTGTATAAGACGCCTGTCCACGAAGTGGGAAGATCTTATGGAACATGCAGGACTATTCTTAAGAAGCAGCGAAATTTATTTCCTTATAAAGTGCAAGTATTAAAAGAAATACAAGCCGCAGATTTTGAAAGACGCAGGAATTACTCTCAATGGTTTACCCAAAATTTATTGGAAAAAAATTAGAGAGGGCTCCGGTTATGTGAATTCTCAGAATATACGCATGTGGAGTAGTGAGAATCCCCATTTTTTTGTAGACTCAACATAGCACGCTCAAAAAATTGGTGTCTGGTTAGCTGTTTTCCGAAGAAGAATTGTTGGTCCTATTTTTTTCCATGACACAGTTACAGCACAGCGGTATAGAGACAATATTTTGAATCCATTTGTGGAGCAATTACTTGACGACGAACTACGTTTTGGATATTTTCAACAGGACGGTGCAACCGCCCATACAGCCGCCGAAACTATTAACTACTTGCGCAATTTTTTCGACGATAGATTAATCAGTTTTCGATCAGACATTGAATTCATGAATTCCCACCTAGATCACCTTCTTTAACGGTTATGGATTACTTCGTTTTTCCTCATTTCAAAAACACTAGTTTTAAAACAGCAGTTGCAAATTTAGAACAATTACAAGAAAGGATTATCCAAGAATGTGATAACATTTCTCCAGGGATGCTGGTCAACACTTTCGAAAATATGAAGAGACGTTTGAATTTATGCTTGGAGCATGGCGGTGGCTAATTTCAACAATTTATGTAATTAGTTTCCTTTTCTTTCTGTATATTCTTACTTTGTTAAAATTACTTTGTTTGGCATATCACGTCATAATATGAATTTGACAAAATTTTAACCTAGATTTGGTTAGATATATTGTCCCCATATCATTGTGATCTAAACCAAGCCCTACGTTTTTTAATCCAAGCCCTCTTTGATGCAAATAATTTTTGCTCGCACGGTAGAAGGCCCTCAGACACAACCAACACTGGTTGTAGCAGGAAGCTGGATATCATGCATTGTTCTGATCGGAGCTAAACAGCAATTTGAAAACCTTAAAGGGAATATTGGAATCTAGAAACAACCACTGGTTATAAATAGAATTAATTGTGATAAACTATTTAAAAAAAATACTTACTCATTAGGATCGATATTATATTCGTGTCTATATTGTAAGTTAGTATTATCCACTTGCTGTTGAGCTTCGACAAACTGAGCATTTGTTGCATAAAGTTCGTTATCGTCAGAGTATCTCTAAAATAAAGGCAATTGTTTAATTAAATATTTGCCACTCGTGCTACCACTGCAGTTGTAATACAAGGTGAAACTTTTAACTGAAAATAATATTAGCCTCCTTATTTGCTGAAAAATACAGAACTACGGTTGCGTTAATTTTTAGGTTGGTATTTTTTGGGGTAGAAACCGCCCCCACCTTAGAAATGAGTTTTGCTTTCGGCGTAAAGTTGATGTCGTCCATAAATAGGTGATTAATTTATTACTATTATTTTTAATTATTACCTCTGTATGAAGTTTCGAATTTGGCACTTGTAAATCAGGCGGAACATCCTCATAAATTTGTTTCAAATCTTGAGTTTCTTCCTCATAATAATCATCGTATTGCTCAGGTGCACATTGGTAATAATTTTGATAATCTTGTTGATAATTTGATGGGTTATGGGACATTTTCTAAAATAGAAATTAGTTTATAATTCAACATCCCATGGTTCTTTTCGATATAGGTTCAAAGTGCATAACTGATGAAATATCTGTACTAATAACCCAATATTACTGACCAGTTAAATTTATGATACTAACACCCGAATGTACCGTTTGTGGATTGTAATCCCAGTTCCCCGATTTAGTTTTTGTAATCGTTTGTCCGTAGCTATGCACAGTCAGTAGATTATCTAATCCGGATTAGAAATCTGACGTCGGCGTCGGAATCAGTTTTTTTCGACAGTTGAGGAATAAACGTGAAAAGTTTGTCAGTTTTTTTTTTGGTTTAATTTTCAAAAATGAGTGAAAACGCAAAAAGAATCACCAATTTTTTTCCAGGAGTCTCATGAGGATACTGCTAAAACATGCCAATTTCATCGAAGACAAAAAAACAAAGTTTCGAACGGTGATAAATCTGAAGCTTGGAGGCGAGTTCACGAAGAATTGTTTTTGTTTTTAATTGTTCTTGCAATGGCCGTTGTAACCCGATTTAAAATTCTGGAAATCGTACTCTGATGGCAGCAAAGAAATTCTCCAATTGTAGTCTGATACAAGAGCACAGACGCAATGTGGCCAGGAACCAAGAGTCCGTCTAATCCCATTGCACTTCGTTCTATTTATAAACTTACAAGTCATTTTGGAATTTAATTTCTTCTTCTATGTTTTCCAGGAAGCTGAGAACTGTAGGTTTTGTGAGGCGAAATCTTCGAAAAAATGAATAATTGTCCATTGAGTCAAAATAATCACTTCTTTCGTAGATTCTGCGAGGAAAACCACAGTTAATGATGTCGGGGAGGTCATCATCAATGAATATTTTGTCCTCTATAAACTCCATTTTATCCCGAAATAATAAAAAATTGCAAAAAAATAGTGCAAAATCTGACATTAAGGTTAGACGTCGATCGCTAATCCACGCTTCGTTGACCGATTAGATAATCTGATGGTTAAACCACATTTTTCATGCGGTGCATGTAAACATTTAACCTAATCCTGGCTTGCCCAACTAATCCGCTAAATTTGCTTACGGTGCATTCGGGTGTAAAAGGTTTATTCCGTACAATACTTTAATTAACCTTTATTGCATTGCTTATTCGACTTTTAACGAGAGAATAGCTATTTACCTAACAAGTGCAGAAAATGAATTTTTCCGCACGAGTCTGCCGTTCACCGAATGACGCGTAGCGGAGTTCGGTGAAGCAGCCGAGTGCAGGGAAAACATTTTCCGCACGTGTCAGGTACAATAGTTTTTCTACAGACGTGTGGAAATAAGTAACACATATTTCAAAGAAATTTAATAGTTTTTAATTAACTATAACAATCACATACATAATGTAACAGTAACTAATTCTGAGAAAAAAAGTAATAACTAAGTACGTTATAATTAATATATTATTGATTTTGACATAATCGTGCCGAAAAAATTTTCCGCACTAGTGTGGAAAAACCAATTTTCCGCACGGATTTTTGACATAATCGTACCGAAAAAAATTCCCGCACTAGTGTGGAAAAACCTATTTTCCGCACGGATATCAGTGCGGAAAATTGATTTTTCCACATGTCTGTAGGAAAATATTCTTTTGAGTATTTTTGTTTGGTGCAGGCACAGTCATGATGCATCAATTATTTTTGTTTGTTATTTAAACCTTATTAGGAAGTCATTTTATCCCTTATAATACCTTCAGGATCTAAACAAAGCTGAATTTGACAGCATTAAATTACTTTTAAAAAAACTTTTTCTTGTATGTTTTTCAATTTACATTTGCTACTTTGGAAAAGTTTTATAATAAAGGAAAAGTTTTATCTTTCTATTACGTCTCTTTTATTTCCTTGCAAATTGTTTTTTAAAGTTATCTAGATATTTTCGATAACACGTCCTTGTCAGCTTAAGTGATTTTTTATTATAAGTCATATAGAATGTTGTGATAGGCAGTGGCGGCTTCTCCTATGAGGCAGGTGAGGCAGTGCCTCATCAATAATTTTGCAAATTAAATAAATTACAAATTTATATTACTTTACTATTTGCATAAATATATATCCATTAAAATTAGTGCAGTCAATCTTAACGCGCTTCGCTAGAAATATCATCTATCATCCATCTCATTTCTGCATGCGGTCGTATATGGTCGAAGCCGGTCTCGCGCTTCCTTGTCTTTTATGATCCCTTGCGTGTTTTGTTCTTATATCATTCACCTCATTTCTGCATGCGGTCGTATATGGTTAGAGGCCCGGCCTCCTGCTTCCTTGTCTAGCGTATTAGTTAAAATATCTAAGGTAGTCTATTATACCCGTAATAGTCCAGTCGAATCTAGCTTTAAATAGCGCATAAAAACATTCTTCTGAGGCCAGCCTCAACTCTTTACGTAAATTTAATGCGAATGCGAGGGGACTAATCTAATTCTATAAAGATGAACGCCGCGACACGGACACTGTATTTGGAGAAATGCTATTATAAGATTAACATTAACAGGTTGTCCGTTGAAAGTTTAGAAAGAGTGCATTGTAATTTATTATAGTTTTCGGTAAATACTTTTGTGGTTTTCCGTACTGATTTTTGTTTTGCTTTTTTTCCAACAGTGGGCAGTGATTTTTCTAAAATACTAATATTACATTACTTTTATTTTATTTATTAGTTTATTTGTTTTGTGCTTACTAGCGAAAAATGGATTCAGCGGGACCTAGCACAGCGTCACAACTTCCCCAGGTAAATGTAAACATTCGCAATCCTACTTGTTTACTTGGTAATTTTTTAGTAAATGAGCAGAATTTTTCAAGTAATTCCTATGAAGATAAATTGTACATAGTAAAAGAAGTAAAGCGACCTGTTCCAGATTTGAGTAAACGTCTTGTTACTATCGGTGGGGTGGGGAAATCAAATCGGAGCTTTCAAAACACTTGGTACGAAAAGTACGACTGGCTTACTGGTAGTGTAACGTTAAACAAATTATTTTGCTGCAAATAATAGCGACAAAGTTTGGTCAAAATATGGTTATAGCGATTTAAAAAACCTGTTTAAACTTTAAAATCTAACCTTGCTAAAAAATTTTTTTTCAACTGTGCCTCACCACTTTCAAATACCACGAGCCGCCCCTGGTGATAGGAGGTGGGTGCGATAGCAGACAAGACGTCTTGTAATGTGGCCAAGTCCAGTACCATCATTGGTAATTAAAATATATATATACCAAAAATTTTTAATGTACTGTATTATAGAGTCAAGGAACTTGCTCGCGTAGGAGCATAGTAGCTTTGTACTCCCTCTCTCTCCGCCATTGAACTTTTGAACCCCTAGAAATTTCTATTTTTATCCTACGAAAGAGAATAGGTTTATTGCTCAATCCTCTGGTAACTTTAACTTAAGCTATCGGTTAAAGTTTAACAAGATATCCTGGAGGTTTGATCTAGTAGTTAGCAAACTTATTATTAAGAGAGCCGAGACAAAAGCACTGAAACCGTAGACTTCCAATAGTTTTTTTCTTCGCGACAAAAATCTAATTCCCTTTACAGAAAATATGGTTATCTTTATTTATTACAGGAATGGGAATCCGAAATTTATTTACGTCTGCATCACGCCGCGTCGATGAAAAAATAAATCACGCCGAAACGTTTTAGTCCGGCGAGGACGTGCCTTTATTGAAACATCGATAAAACTTTTGAAAACAATTTGGCAAGAAAGAAAAGAGCCGCAGCCAAAAGATATTTGGAAGTTTATCTTATAAAACTTTCCTTAAAGAGATACATTTAACTGAGAAAGAACGAATTCTAAAAGATATATTTTTCTTGAAATATGTGATTAGGGTTTATTTCGAAGTGTAGCAGTCAGGTTCCAGATGTCCGTTTCTATTAAAAAAATTTTTGATTGGTTTAAAGTGACCTTCTATAAACACCATTAGAGTAAGCAGTTATTTTGAAAGATATATGAGTATAGTCTTAACACAATTTTTACCTAGGTATGTCTAATAGTTTCATTTAGCTGCCTTAATAAATTTAAGGAAATCAAGTTTTCTAGAAGTTGTATGAGTTTTCGCCAACATTATTCTATGTCAAAGGCTATATAACAAGTGGTTGAGACAGAAACATAAATGATGGTGTTTTCGTGTTGTAACTTAACTGAAAATATGGGAATCCCTTCAAGAAATGTTACCTAAACTAATCTGTGATGCTGAGTTGACTAATTTTAAATTACTCTTTAAAAGGCAACTACTCACCACTGTTATTAAGACCAACAAGATGCTTTTACAAAAATTCCGCTAATAATGACAAATATTTCATGGTACACAAAAACAAATAACTAATGGACATCCACAGACAAAAACTGACGGTGACATAAAATTTTGAAATTTGCTTACTGACGTTTGACAGGTGGTTTGGGTGACACAATATAAAACCTGTCTTTTAAACACATTTTATGTCATACCAGTACATTATTGTGTTTTTATACCTTAGATACCATCTACATAATGGATTACTTTATGCCCGTACGGGCATTAAGTGTTGCATTAAGTGTGCATCTTGTTCCATTTTTGATTTTTGACTTTGACACATTAAACATTTTAATACTGTTAAGGTAATGTCGTAGGTAAATATAAAAAATTGGTAAATCAAATTAAATTTAAAAAAAAAATTATTATTCAAAACGAACTAGTATGACATAAAAGTTTGTATGCACCACGGGTACTAATAGATATATGCCAGAGGCCCTCGGCTTTGTAAGACTGTCGCCCTCATGGCATAATCATCTACTTAGTACCCTTGATACATATATAACTATTACAGGCAAGTTACAGTGTTGTTAAACTGTCATTATTTAAATATTTCTATCATAACGTTCTAAAAAAATTTGAAGAAGTAGTTCATGCTTAAAGTGGAATTAAAAGTATGGGAAAGAAAGAAAAAACTAAAAGTCTTCCTCCACAAAATTTAATAGAATATAGAAATTCTTTAGGGGTATCTACATGTTTCGAACGTAGAAACGTTCATCATCAGGAGACAGACAATTTATATAGTGCTGATGGTATTAGCAGGAGAGAAAATAGTATACAACCTTAATGGAGCCCTATGGCATTGAAAAATTGAAATGTAAAAGTAACATATATAAAAAATGGTTGAGGAGAATTGAAACATGCTGAGCATGTGAAGAAAGTTAGTAAAAGAAGACTACACAATACAACCAAATAAAATGAGGAAGAAGAAAAAGGCCTTCTAAAGAGAAGGTGTCAAGGATGTTTTAAATTTTTATATAAAAATCTATTCAATTTTGTGGAGGAAGACTTTTAGTTTTTTCTTTCTTTCCTGTTCTAAAAATTAATTTATATAAAAGGGCTGGACAAAATCTTAAAATAAGCAAGAAACCGATAGCAGTAAAGGGCTCTTAAGGAAATCCTCCAATTTGTGAACCTTGATAACCAATAGTCTTACGACTTCCTAAAAAGAGAATTGGCCCTTTGACGAAACTATCCTTAAGTGACCTATATTTAAGACACTTTTACAAGACAAATGTATTTTTTTGTTAAACTTCGGTTTTGGTTAGAGAAACAGAAAATCATGTAGAGGCAGGCAGTGCTTCTATTGGGCGAGTAATTCTCTTACAATAGATATTTTAGATGTAAAACTAAGATTAAAGCATCTCTAATGAAAAAATATTACCCAAACTAAAAAAAATAAGATATAATTTATTGTAAACAAAACAAATCTTCGTGTTGATTGAGAACAAAAACAAATTCCAGTTTCACCATTTGCAATTAAGGATCAGATCTGGACAATAATGAAGCAATTATTTTATATTTAAATAGTTTTGTTTTATTTTAAGAGGTTGAATTAGCATTGCAACATGAACATCGAGTTTTAAGACTCCTAAGCCCTCCATATCAATGCCAGTTTAATCCTATTGAAATGGTTTGGGCGAAATGTAAGCTCTATTATGATGCAAAAATAGGTTCTATGCATCCTGTAACAAATGACGTAGTTTTGAGTCTGCGAAATGAAGCTATAGAAAATGTAACAGTAGAAAAATGGAAAAACTATGTAACACACACTAATAAAATTATAAATGAGGTGTGGGAATGGGAAAGATTTATTGATGCTTCAGATACTTTTCGCCTTATTATTAAATTGGACGAATCTGATGATGATAATCCTTGCGGAGATTATTTCTTTTAATTATTAAAGAACTAGATTTTGTTTTGTTGTCATTTTTTATTATATTATGTTCTTCTTTAGGATTTTATAAATAAGATGAAAATATTTGAAACAAAATTTATCGACTAATGCACTAGAGATGCACTAGATAAAAAATATATGATTCAATTTTAAATTTTATAAATGAGTTTTATTTGCTTTTCAGTAAATTCAAATTAATTAAAAATTCCATACTGATTTTCAAAAACAAAATGTTTCATCCCATTATACCATTTACCCTAAATAAACTACTTATTTATGACTTCATTAACAGTATGAAAATAATAATAAAAAATTTGAAAAAACGCGCTTGTACTCTACTTGTTCACATGCGTCCGTCCTTATGTAGATCAAGCCCAAGAAAAATCATAACCTTTACCACCGGTAAGTCAAACTGCCTGAATTAACTTACGACGTACCGCAAATATGGAAAATATGACGTAACGGTCAGCGGTCATTGAACAGACCTTATCTTTAACTGAATTGCGTTAACTACTATAATTAGAGAATTGTGACTATAGTTGTGTTTTGCTTTTAAAATTTTTGTACCTCCTTGATTAGACTTTTAATATTTTATCTTCAATTTTAAGCCATGATGCCTTGTCAATGAGAGTATGTTCTTGTAATAATAAAGCTGTAAGTATTTGACTTTAACTTTGACTAATTTCAGATGAAAATTATCGTTTTTTGTGGAACAGGCCAAACCGTCAACACTCATCTAAGCGATTTTACTCAGAAAGGTTTCAGGAAAAATCACCCGAAATTACATGACGATATTTTAGTTGGTTATCAGCCCTTATAGGCTCATTTAGTTAGAAGGCCTGAAAGATTTCCGGCAATCAAACATGTTTTTTTCTCTTTTTACTGTAAATTACGATGGTGCGGAAAAGTCCTTTTATTTTATTATCATAGAGTTGGACAAAGCCTGTCTATAGCCTGAAATGTAGAGGGTTCCCATCACATTTGTATGAATAGGCAAGAAGGGTCTTACGTCTGACTAAATTGAAAAAAAAAATGTTAAAGGTGTTGTGGTTTTTGAGATAACAGCTGTTATCGTCTGACAAAATGAGAACCCACGAGGCGCTATTTGAAATTTCAATTAACGCAGTCAAAAGTAAACTTCTTGTAAGTCATTGCTTCTGTAATTATATTTCTTAATTCATTGGCATTTGTAGGTCTGTCCTTACAAACGATTTCTCTTATTCGTCCCCATAGGTAGTAATCTAAAGGGGTGAGGTCAGGTGACCTCGCAGGCCAATTTGTGAATTGGTTGTCATTGTACGCAGCGCGCCCAATCCATCTATTTGTAAAGTTTACATTAAGCCGTTCCCTTACTTGTGCGGAAAAATGGCAAGTTGCTCCATCAAGTTGGAATATTAATCCATGCCTTGTTGCTAATGGCAACTCTTCGATTAAGACCATACATTCTCGATGAATTCTGTTTGTAAAAAATTTAGAAAAACGTTCCCATTTAAATTATTATCTATCAAAAAAGACCGATCCCTAAATCATATTTCTGACAATACCACACCATATGTTTACTTTTTCTGAAGTTTGGCTTCTGTAACTCCAATAGTAGTAAACATCGCCTCATCGGAAAACAATATTTTAGAAGCCAAATTTCTATCTTCCTCAAAATGTTCCATCATCCAAAAACAAAAATCTAGCCTTTTATCCATATCTCCTGGTAACAACGTATGTATAAATTTTGGTTTAAATGGTTTGTAGTGGTGCTTTTTTAAAACTTTTCTAATAAAATTAACATTTAATTCCAATAAAGTCCCGATGTCGTTGATTTAAACTTACTTTAAGATGTTCCTGTACATCTAATTCATCTTCAGTTTCGCTATCATCTTCATTTCTTTATACATCATTCAATTTAAAAAAAAAATTGTGGAACAAGCTTTAAATTTTGTAATGATACGGGCTACTGTGGAATGAGTAATATTGTCTTGTTCGGCATGATTTGCATTAAATTCGTCTGCAGCATCTCTTAATGAAAGGTAGTTATTACCCACAATAAGCACAATTTCTACTTTTTCCTGGTTACTAAGTCGCATTTTTAAGAAATGGATATGGCTATTACATTGACATCTATTTTGTCACTTGCTTGTTTCTAAGGCGACGTAGTGTAAAAAAATTCTTAGTAGGTGGCTGTGAGTTTATATTCTGACATAACATTTACCTCTTAATAACTTATTTTCAATAAATTTGTTTGTAGCATGTAGATTGCTACTGTTACTTACTCTTAGCATATTAACATATTTTTGTATTTTTTAACCAACCTGTACCGTTATATCTACGATTTTTTAACGTAATATTACTTTTTAAGGTAAGCAAAAGTTTTTATGAAGAATAAGTTTTTCTCCTAAAATCAAAGATAAAAAAGTTTTCCATGTTGCCAATATTCATACACACGCTGTATACCTCAATGAAAGCATCAGTAATAATTATGACAATGTTAAATGTTACTAGAAGTTTTATTTTTATTAGTTTCAACCTTTAGTTGCCAAATCACGAATTTTTAGAAATAATGAAGGTATTTTTATTCCAAAGTAACGAACTTGTACCTCTTAGGCTGGTTGCCCACAGGACAGTAACGGCACGATTTGTCGCGCGCGGTATATCGCGCCGCATCCGCTGAGCGCTCGACCACTACACGGTATATCGTGCGAAACTTGGTTAGATTAATATTCCGTGTTGCCAGATCGATTCTGGTCAATTGTCGCTATAAGCTTAGAAGTAATGGATCGAAGAAAAGTAATTTTATTAGCGATGGTTTTAAGTAGGCGCCGAAGAAGGCAAGCTACCAAAAGTCAAAGGCAATATTGGGTCCATCCCATTTTGAGGCTCAGATCTGTGGTTTTATACATTATTTGAAAAAATTAGAGTAATTCCTCTTCGGTGGCATATTTTTGATGCAAGCACAACCTATACTTTTATAGACTGCACGCACTGAATGACAACACAGCACTAAAAATATCGTTGGTAATATCGTCGTGTCGGCTAGAAACCATTTAATCCTATTGGGCGTTTTTACACTAGCCGACACGATACCGGCACGATCACGACACGGTAGCGACACCGACACGATAAATCGGCGAGTATTTTCACATTTGCCGACAACCATCTCTGTCGTGTCGTAGTGTTGTGCCGGTATTCGCAGACATGGCTCCTGTAATTAAATTGTATTTGCGACATTTATTGCATTTAAGACTCAAAAAGCGAAGACCGCAAAGAAAATTTTTGATACATCCAATAATAAAGGCGCGCTACTTACACGGCACCTATTACACTCTTTTTGAGACATTGACTAAGGATTCTGACAAATTTTTCGACTACTTTCGAATGAGTCATGAAACATTTAACTATGTGCTGAGTAAGTTAATTGACGAAATCAAAAAACCAGAACAGAAACAACTAGGAAAAGGAAAAACCGCCAACGACACGAGTGGAGCGCTTGCTGCTCGCCGACCTGTCGGCGCCTGTAACGACACGATAACGATATATCGGCAAGTGTGAAAGCATTCCCTTTACTTACATGAGATTACGCGTCCACCGGTGTCGTTGTCGTTGTCGTGTCGGTATCGTGTCGGCTAGTTTGAAAACGCCCATTGGCGTTCAAAAGTCAGGCGACACAAAATCGCGCGGTTTTTGACCGCCAAATCGCGAGTTTGTGCGACAACGTCCTGCCGCGACGGTATTAAATATTTTTGCGGCCAGTGGGCGAACACTGTATTTAATTGTATGACAAATTTGTGAATTTTGGTCGTTGCGATATCGCGTACGATTTATTGCGCGCGACAAATCGTGCCGTTACCGTCCTGTGGGCAACCAGCCTTAGTGGGCATTTTTTTTTTATCGATGACGGTATAGGCATAAAAAAAATCCGTGCAAATGGAAAACCAACATCGAATAAATTCAGCTGATTTCGTAAGGGCACGCGTCACAGAATTCATGGAGATAAAATGGATGATAAAATGATAATAATATTTCAGTCACTTGAAAATATACTGGGATACCTGCCTTATTTTTACATTTAAGGCTACCAGATCAGAACGAATTCACCAGTGCAATAAATATTTTAAATAGTAAATATCACTGCGTCCTTAAAATATGTGACGCTTTCTCAATAAAAAAATATTGCTAGAAAATACCTACTGTTTTTAATTTTGGAGCGTTGATTATATCTTTTCGACAACTTTCCTGATTTTGGCAATTATTTTCAACGGCGATGTAATGAAATGTAAATACCATTAGATTCTCAAAAAAAGCTGTATATTTCTATGGCTGTTATGTAAAAGTTTGTAAACTTATACCATCAATTAATAAAATTTGCACAGACTAATCCTTTTACAACTTTTTAATAAACCCATTTGCGAAATTAAAATTACCATAAATATATTTTTGTGCTGCTCCTTAATTCAAATAAAAAGTAGCTTAATTAATTAAATGAATGAAATTAAATTTGATAGTCACGATGTTAGTCAAAAGCAATTCATTAAAAATACTTTTGATAATTTCATTTTAATTAATTTCCTTTATTTATTACATTATCTAGATTTTAAAAAGTCTATACCAGTGCTTTTACTTGCAATTTATACCAATTTATCGCCTTTATTTTAAATTTGTTTATTTCGAAAGAATAAAGTAATTTTTGTACATTTGACTTCTACAGTATGTATCAGCAGATTTATTGCAAAATTTAACAACACACTCAAAAACCAATAAGTAATACTGTTTATTTCGTGATAATGTAAAAAACAAAAAAATATTAATGTAGGAGAGAGATGTTAAAAATGCTTGCCGCGAACGTCTTGGCAACATCTTAATCTTAAATAGAAATGTCTTCTAATGTTACTGAACATCTCAAGCGTGACCGATCTAATCGCAAGCGTTATTCGTCTTCTAAGTCGAGGGGTTTAGTTTTGTAAACAATATTTTTGACATAACCCCATAAGAAGAAGTCCAATGGCGTCAGATAAGAGGATCGTACTGGCCATTCCATCGATCCATGCCTCCCTATCTATTTGGAAATACTCGATTGAGGTACTGCCGAACATTGATTTGGTAATGGGGCGGTGCTCCATCTTGCTGAAACCATATCATATTCGCTAGAAGTGGTGGCTTTGCTAGATCAGGATATAAGTTTGTCAAAGTTATATAATATAAAGTAAATAATTATCGCCATTTAAATTACCATTAATCTCCAACTAATTTTAAAGCACTGCTAAATAATTATCGCCATTTAAATTGCCATTAATAAAAAAGGGACCTATGATATGATCTCCAACTATTCCTGCCCAAACATTAACCTTTTCAGGATATTGCATATGTTCTTCTCTAATCCAGTGAGGATTTTCGCTAGACCAATAGCGGGAATTCTGACGATTAGCATGACCGTGAAGTGTAAAGGTGCACTCATCAGAAAAAAACATCTTGGATCACATGTTATTGCCATTATTTGTTCACAAAAATACGTTCTCCTATCAAAATCGTCTTCTATGAGCTCATGAGTAGGTATCATTTTATGGGGATACATTGTGGTTGTTTTTCGACTAGAGTATGTTTTCCTCAAACTCAAGCATGAAATCTAATTTGTTATCATCACTTATTGCATAGGCAGCTACTTTTTTATCTGCATTACATGTCCAAGCTGGCTACTAATTTTCCCTTGAGTTATAGGAGGCAAATTTGGAAATTTTTCACGAAATAAGCGAGCAGCTTCCATTTGTGTCAGTGTTTTATCTCCATAACCAATCATCTGTGGAATTGTTATTTTGTGCATTTTTGTTAAATAAACCATTTTTTTGATATTCACTTAACGAAATTCAAACGACTATAACACTGACAACTCTGTCATGCAGACAGACAACAATTTGCCAAGGTCAGAAGTTTTAAACAAGAGTAAACAAAACTGTTTATACCTTTTTTTTATCATATCAGTAAAAAGAAACGCTGGAATGTTATAAATCTGAAAACACTTAATATTTCCAAAATATTTGAAAATAGGTATAAAATATCTTTTTTTATTGATACCCTATTTCGCTTATTTAAAGTACGCCTCAGCGTGTTTAAATCCCACTTTCAAAAACGCGCGTGTTTTAAAGTTACCATTGCATCAACAACCCGTGAAACGTGAAGTCTCTGTCAACTTTTTAATTATTGATTTGACAGAATTACCTTTTAACGTCAAATAAAATATTTTTTTAAGCAAAACACAACCAATGTCAACGGTGACAACAATGAATCTTAGGTGACAGATTGGAAGTTATTTTTTGTTCTCCTCATTTTCATGACAACGACAGATATATCACATCATGAATTCGACCATTTCACTTACTTATACTAAGTTATTATTTCCATTTTTTGTAATATAAATACCAATAAGTATACCAATAAAAAAAAATAATGTAAAGTATTCGTGGATAACTGGTCTTTAAAACACTTGCTCTATTTCAAGTACTTCGGCTGCGCCGTCGTGCTTGCAAAATCGCGCGTGTTTAAAAGACCTTAATATCCACTTATACTTTAATATACTAGTAAGTACATAAAATAGTCTAAAATTTTCTGAAGAATCTAAAAATTGAATAATATACAGGATATTGCATTTAAAATAAGCAAGTTGGCCACTGTTACATGACACACCCTGTATAAAAAGTTTAAAAAAAAAAAAAATTAAAAAAACTAGAAATACCAAATTTTTAAGCTGTACAAAAAATAATATGTCTATTACAATAATTATAATTGTAATATACTAAAACACCAACACATCATTTTAAATTTCATGATTTTTGTTTCGTTTCTCTTCGGCTCACCCGTCAATAATTTCTCTCACTGATAGGAAATTTACTTCCAATACGAATCGAACTTAACTCAGAAAGCATTAGTATTAACAAAGCAAAGGCCTCTTTTTAAATTTTTTATCTAAGGTTTAAGTTAGCAGTTCCTGCCAAAAGAATTACTTTGTGAGACTTACATTAGCTTTATTTTGTTACTTAATACACTGTTTCGGATAGTTAGTATCTCTAACCGTTCTCAAGTGTAAACTAAACTATAATTCTAGGGCTATTGCCTTAAGTACTATCAATATTTAGTACCATAACTACTTGGGAAGTCAGAAGCCAAGGTTTTGGACAAGGAATAGCACTGGCGAAAACGCAAATTCAAATAAGCAGCTTTTATGAACCAAAACACTCGTATATTAAGTAAACCAAGTATAGATATCCCCAATATCTGGAAACCACTCCTTGTCCAAAATAAACAGCTCAAACTTCACAGTGCGGTAAGCACGTAGGCGGAGTAATCTAGGTTTATTGCACATGGATAGTATTTAAGACAGTAGCCCGAGAATTATAATTTAGTTTATACTTGAAAACGGTTAAAAATACTAACTAATCGAAACGTTGTTTTAAATAACAAAATAAAGACAAATTTCAGCTCTCTCTAGCAAACGCTTTTTAAATTCAAGGGATGTGACCGATAGATGTTCTGATGCAGAATATTAATTAACTTGATCAAAAATAGATTTAATATCACTGGATCACACAAAAACTCGTTGAAACTAAAATATGCTCAATTTAGCAGAGAACGTATTTACAGTTCGCATTAAATTGTTGATTTAATATTACTCTGATATTAAAGGGAATCCAGCAAATAATCATTTTAAAATAAATTTATATAACAAAAAATGTTTTCGCTGCACTGTAAAATTAAATAAATAAATACATCTACACAAACAGCGAATATAATAAACTTTTTTTAGAACCGAAAAATATTTTTTTTAAAACCGACCAGAAAATTTACACTTTCTGGACAATTTTTCGTCTAGAAAATAACGTTTTTCCGATCGCAAGACCGGAAAAGTGACATTAGAGACCGGAAAAATATTTTCCGGACTCTAATGTCACTTTTCCGGTCTCTAATGTCACTGTCACCCTGTTTTTGGTTTTTCCAATCGCTCTTTGATAATACAAGATACCTTGATTTCGTTATTATGACAACAACATTTCGATGTATTGTCGAGTGACAGTTCGTTGATTTTTAATTTTGTTCTTTATGTCAAACTTGTTTCGCGTAGATTACAAAATATATCGAAGTGTCGGTCTTAAAAAAAAAAAATATTGTACGTCACGCAACCGAAAATTAGTGTTTTCCAGGTATCTCCAAGCTTCCAGGACTCGCCTATGGCTCGCCCTAGAAATGCTTGTCTCGACCTGAAAAACACTACTTTCCGGTCTTGTAACGTAAATTACTATAGCGGTGCGCAGACATGGTTTTTAAAATTGGCTCGATATCACTAAGTAGATGTCTCATATCGATTCCTGCAGATGTCGCTATCGACGAGGTCTACATGGAAGGTAAAAAAAGATGTTAATTGTAAGTGTTTGTCAGTGAGTTTCTTCCCCCTAATAACCCCTCCCCAGTTTGAAATCGCAAGAGATTCCAACATGTCTATGACTAACATCAAAATTGAATAATAAGTTGTATGGCCGAAGTTGGTAAGAGAATTTGAGAATCTCAGTAGCGCAATTGGTAGAGCGTTCGACTGGTAATTGACAGGTTCTGGGTTTGACTCCCGGCGAAGACAGAAAGCCTTGTCTATTTTAAAAACTTTGTGTTTACGCGGCTAAATATTTTTCAGTTATAATATTTAAGACACTAAAATAACTTCATGTAAGCTTATTTTATTAAAAATTTTAGGGATATATGACAGAATCAAATTTTAATTTGCTTGTTGTATCGTGTTTCTCTTGTTCGGAGTATAATTCGTTTTGGCTACACTTTTCTCTAGGATCTATGAGCCATATACAAATTATAAGTTTCTAACCTAAATTTCCATTTATTTTCAAAAAAATTAATTAGGTACTTTCATTTTAATAGGCACTTAAATGGGTTTTATTAGGTCGATAAATACCTAATACAGGAAAAATTACTTATTTTATGCCTTAAGGCCATAAAATAGGTGCGTAAAATCTAAAATATTCATTCCAGCAACGAACAATGGATAAGGAAATATGAAACATAGTTGCGGTTTAATAATCAAAAGTGAAGAAAAATTGAACCAAAGAGTTTTAAGTTACTTCCTTTAACTTTTATACTAATTTCAATATGGGGTATTACTCTATTTGTGTCAACATAAACTTGATAGTGACATGGCCATTGAAACGTTACAATAGGCGAAAAACTTATACAGGAAATAGAAGTATTCTTACTAAAGGGCGGATTATATGCACTGCTGAATATGTGCATATATATGCCTCCTTTGCCTTTAAAATATGCAGTTATTTGCATTTTTTACCAAATATGCATACTGGTATGCAAAATTTCTTAATTTATTATAGTAATTTTTGGGTAAAAGGTAAAGAACACATTGGGATCTAAAAAATATGTTTATTTTTAAAAAAATGCAAAAAAAAACAAAGAAAAGTAAGAAAGTAAGAAAAAGCGCGATAGGGACTGCTGAATAAATCCGGGTTATGGTCACATTATTAGTTCTGTCTAGCTGCTTAGAAGCTATTTAATTTGACAAAATAAATTGTCTTTCATTGAGTTATAATAAATTTCCATCAATTAAAAGCCTCAACGATTCAAAGTATTAAATATGAGTTTGTTGCTTTATCTTCTTGAAGTACTCCAAGCATAAGATATGCGTTATATCTGGCCACAAGCATCTGTGCTTTTATCAACAATAATGTAAATATGTTTATCACCCACTAAAGCTCTAATTATCTTACAAATCGGTTTCGTAAATTGAATGGGCATTTTTCATTCTAAGCGTGGACTCGTGAGGAATGGTTTGTTTACAAAATTTTTGCGAAAATCGTCTATATTGCGGATTTTGCAATTTTTTTAAAGGTATGCTTGCTGCGACCAAAGCTTTGTATAAGTTTTCTTAAAAAATTTCCTCTTCAGATTTCGATTTTTCTCCGACATTTTGAAATGCGTTTGTTACACTCAGCTAAAGTGGCTCAGATTTCATTTTTTGTAACTTTGACTTATGCAGCGGTGTTTTCAAATGTTGATCGATTTGGAACTTCTTTTCACAAACAATAATTTTTGTACAAGCTTTACAGAAGGTATTTTTCTCCACTAAACTCTAACTCTGGGAAATTTTTAATCCACGAAGACGTTTTCGCCACCTTAGACATTCTGAACAGAAATTTGAAATTACTGATTTCACACTAAAAATACTGAAATCTTTCGACAAACTAAAACAGAAGTATGTAATACAAATCGATATAATTACAGTTTGTTAGGCAGGTAATAATAACGCATTATTAAGTGACAATAAACAACCCCTAACAAAATACCTGAAAACCCCGGAAACCCCCAATAAATACCTTGAGTATAACCAAATTGTAAATATAATTATTATAGTCTTCAGATTGGAAAACCCCTGAATTAAGTACCGAACTGGACATTAAACCTTTAACGTTTTAAATTTTTTAATAAAGCCGAAAACAAAAAAAATTATCATAAAATAATAATTTATGAAAAATATGCATTTTATACAAAATATGCATTCATATGAATTTTGCATATATTCCGCCCTTTCATTATTAATTATAATTATTATTCTGTGTAGGTGAGCCTATTTTATTAAATATTAGTTATTTCGATTGTTTTTAAGAATGAAAACACACGCAAAATCGCTGGAAAATCTGCATTTGACGTATCAATGAGTGAATTCGTCGGACACCGACGCTCTTAGTCGACGCTTGATCGCTGAACTCTTTGGACGCCGCGACGCCTAGAGCTAGCAGAGAGCGTCACCTGGAAAATCGCGCGCAATCTCCGCGAATTTTAAAAGTTTCCGAAAAGTTTTTCTTCTTAAAACGTTGGAAATATATTTCTTAATTAGTTTTGGGATAATGTTTTTTGACAATTATTATCTAATTAAGTGTTCTGGTAGGTACCAACATAATATATGGGCAGTACTTTAATAAGAACTGAAGTGTAGAGAATCAATTGCCAGTATTTTTGGGAAATAACTTTAAAAAAAAAAGTGCTGAGGAAGCTGCAATTTTTAGTTGGGATTATGGTAAGTAGACAATAACATTTTCTAAGGATTCAGCAAGAGCAAAAGATAATAATTAATTAATATTTATTAGAAAAACTTTTGTTGCATTTTTTTCAGTTTAAATAATAAACAAATTTATTTACGTTTTAAGTTAACATTGATTTTTTTGACAACTAGTAGGGTTTTAGTTAGTACATTATTTTTCACCATGTTGGAATTTAAGATGGCGCCCAAAGCGATAAAGTGATAGAAATTATGACATTTTTATTCCAAAGGTGGCCTAAAATCAACGCAAATTTGCTTAAAAAAAATTTATTATCGAGACAACAAGCATTACTCTAATTTAAGTATAATGGAAAGAGTTCATATTATTGCAATATACAACGAATATCCAGAATATAAAACAAGGAAAAATTCTTTAAATACATGCGAAATTTTTTTTTACCTTTTTCTAGTTGTGATTTTTAGAAAAGTCCTACCCATCTAACCAATCGGGGAGGAGGGGGGAGTATACCAATTTTTATATCGATATTTTCGGTGTTTATGATTAGATTCTGTTTCGCGTTCAAATTTTTATTCTGTATTGTTCTAGTTTTAGGAACTAATTTTTTTCGTGAATCAATTCAAAAAACTTTTATTAAATGTCATTTTGTGGCATACTTTTTTAAATTTAAGGTTTCAGCAGTTTACATAATGGCAGAAAGCTTTATGTAAATGTAAAAGATAATAATATTATGTAAAATTCTCTGCCTAATCTAGAACAACGGTTTTTCTCGGATAATCCAATTTTTCATTTGGACTGTTTTCAGCATCAGCATTTTTTTTGCTCTGCCTTATTTTCCTTAATAATTGAATAAACCGTTGGAAATGTATTGCTTTAAATTATTAAGAAGTTTAGAAAATTTCCTTTTGCTAGTTTTCTTTACCTTTCTTTTTATTTTAGAAAATAACAACGATCGTTCACCTAATTTCGATTCAATAAATAAAAGGTAAAACCATACTTTAAGTAGGTAGTCTTAAGTCAAATAAACAAGAAACATTGTATTATTGTTATGTAGTGCAGGTACCTACTTAAAATTATAATACTATATTATAAAAAACTGTAAAGTACAAGCCTATGAGCTGATGTCACTCAGATTTATTTTTGTTTTGATTTTGATGAATATTTGAAGTCTGAACAGCTCATAAATGATGACTTACAACTCTAACTAGTCTGGCGTCTAATCATAATTTAAAATTGGTATCCTCCAACTTGCGTATGTCCAATTTGCGTACAAGGATTATTTCTTCCAACTTGCGTACATGGGTAGGTAGGTCCCGCGAACCAGGTAAAACTGCAAAAGTAAGAGTACATTATTCCAACTTGCGTACATACACAGGGTTTTAAACGGACCGTAATAATACGCCCTCTCCAATCTGTTCTAAAAGGTGTATTGGCAACCAGTTTGTTCGTTGTTATCAGAGCATTTTTTTATGTCTTCACATACACACAGTTTTAAACGGACAGTAATAATACGCGCTCTCCAATCGGTTCTAAAAGGTGTATTGGCAACCAGTTTGTTCGTTGTTATCAGAGCATTTTTTTATGTCTTCACATACACACAGTTTTAAACGGACCGTAATAATACGCGCTCTCCAATCGGTTCTAAAAGGTGTATTGGCAACCGGTTTGTTCGTTGTTATCAGAGCATTTTTTTATGTCCTTAGTTTGTTTATAAGCTTCTAATATTTGTGTATGTACGGAAGTTGGAATAATGTACTCTTGCTGTTTTACCTGGTTTGCGGGACCTACCTACCCGTGTACGCAAGTTGGAAGAAATAATCCTTGTACGCAAGTTGCACGTACGCAAGTTGCATATATTCTTAAAATTAAACCCCACTAAATCATATTTAATATAATTTGGCAATTAAAATAAGGTTGCTTATCTTAGGGATAATATTACTTTGAAAATAAATGAAATTAGGCTTACAGTAGTTGATTCTACAAGAAATTTGGAAATAGTTTTAGATAGTGAATTACGGTTTGGAGACCATTTAAAGAAACTATTTGAGAGAGCTTATCTGGCTTTAAAATTTTTATATAATAACAGACATATTCTAAATGTTAAATTAAAAAAGATGCTTTGCGAATCACTAGTATTTTCAAACTTTAATTATTGCGATTTTGTTTATGTATAGACAATATTGGAAAGTCTCGTATTCAAAAAGTGCAGAACGCTTGCGCAAGGCTTATTTATGGTCTTAGGAAATATAACCATATTTCGCATACATTCTTGAAACTAAATTGGTTAAAGATGGATAACCGTAGGCTTCTGCATTTTATTAGTTTTATATATACAATTTTAAATGAACCTGACTCTCCCACCACTCTTCGTGAACGCCTAACTTCTCGCTCTAATATCCATAATGTTAACATTCGCTATGGGGATAAGTTAACTTTAGCTCACCATTAGAGTGCCTTGTTTCAGAGGTCTTTTACTTATAATGCTGTCATTTCTTATAATTCTTTGCCTAGAGAATTAACTACTGCCTCTAATCGTGCGCTATTTAAAAAAAATGGTATTAACAATTTTTTTTGGAAGTACAAAGTAAGTAATTTTGCATTTTAATTTGCTGGGTTCTTTAAAAACTATTATACTAAAATGTCAATAAGGTGTCTATCTCTAATTTTTATGTAGTCATTGACAGGCAGTCAATAAACGATGTTTCTTTTTAACTAGTCAAAAGTTTTCTTATTAGCATTTATGTTACTTTGGTGTTATTCTACTTATAGAATATAGTTTATAGTTTTAAATTAGTAGTTGATGATAATATTTTTTTTTAAATTGTTGTCATGCGTAGTTCAGTAGAGGGGCTATTTACAGCTAGACTGCGTCATGCTGCAGTAAATACCATAAAAAGTTATAGAAATTATTATTTTTCTTATTGTTTTGTAATTTTTTTTTCTTGGTAAAATAAAGGCATTATTTATTTATTTAATTTATTTATTTAAGAAGTGCATAATGTAGGCCCTAATATACGAGGATCAAAGTGTATTATTATTCATTATACACTCAGATACTATGCTTTATCTACAACCATCCACATAGAAAGCATTAAACCCCAAAATGTTATTAAATTATGACTAAGAAAAATGCTTTATTTTCACATTTTATATTTTCTATATTAGCTAACGCTTTATTTGATAAAAAATCAATACCGTTACAAAATTGCAGACCTTGCAGATCTTTAAAATTAATAATATGAATGTAAATGAGATATATTTTCCCTTATTTTAATAAATTTTTTAATTTTATTATTGACATTAATATGCTTTGATATTGAAGTTTCAGAACCGTATGTTTTAATTTCATCAATTTCAGATTAGCATATTTCTAAATTACCCCTTACTTATTACTATAGGGCGGATTATATGCAGTTAAATTCACCCAAAATATACACATATATGCCTTGTTTTTCTTTAAAATATGCAGTTATTTGCATTTTTTACCAAATATGCGTACTGGTATGCAATATTTCTTAAATTATTATAGTAAAATGAGGTAAGGAAACACATTTGGTTCTAAAAACTATATTTATTTTTAAAAAATGCAAAAAAACAAAGAAAAATTTAAACAATTTTTTAACCTAAAATTATATAAAAGGCATTTATTACTAAATACTTTTCAAAATTTTCAACTAAAAAGGATTGTCTTCTATTCGTAAAAATATGTTTATACAAAGAGAAGCTCCTGTCAACATCTACTGATATAATCGGACAATACTCCAACTTAGGTAGCAAAATATAAGGCCAAGATACAACTTCGTTGGATGGTTTATCCTCATAAATGCATAAATCCTTCGACAAACTAAAACAGAAGGAGGTATTACAAGTAATATACAAATACAGTTTGTTAAGCAGGTAATAATAACGCATTAATAAGTGATAATAAACAACCCCTAACAATATACCTGCGAACCTTAGAAACTCCAATAACCACCTTGTGTATAACCAAAATGTAAATATAATTATTATAATTACAGATTGGAAAATCCCTGAAATAAGTACCGAACTGGACATTAAACCTTTAACCATTTAAATTTTTTTGATAAAGCCGAAAACATAAAAATATGCTCAAAATAATAATTTATGAAAAATATGCATTTTATTATAAAATTGACAAAATATGCAAAAAATGCATATACAGGGTGTTTCAATAAAAACTCCCAGGCCAATTATTTCGAAAACTAAAAGTGACATGTAAATTCTGTAAACGCCAGTTTTTAGCCTCTATGATTGGCTTCACAACTGTGTAAAAAATGTGTTTCAATAATACAAGATGTAGGTGGCGCCACGGTGCAAACCATTTTTTCGATGACAGGAACTTTTAAATGTGGTGGCTCTTAAAGATAATTAATTTTTGATCAAATTATGTCCCATAAAAATTCTTGATAAATCCAACATGAACGAAGATATTTGGGATTAAGTTTTTTTTTAAATTATTTTAACCAGTATTTTAATTATAAATATTTTTATTATTCTTTAGCAGATTTTAATTTAATTCTGGTAATGATAATTTTAGTGATAAAACGCTCGTGTAGGGCTAAATTATTACGTCCAGTGACGTCTCAGGGGGCGCCTTAACAAATAATATTGCCAAAAAAAAAGACGCCACTGAGTTTTTTCAAATTATTCCTATCCATAAATGAATATATTGGCACCTTAAATTTTGTATGGGATTTTCTATGTTGCCAGCCCCTGTATATCCAGTACCCACGCAGGGGCGGCTCGTGGTATTTGAAAGTGGTGAGGCACAGTTGAAATTTTTTTTTTAGCAAGGTTAGATTTTAAAGTTTAGACAAGTTTTTTAAAATCGCTATAACCACATTTTGACCAAACTTTGTCGCTATTATTTGTTGCAAACAGAATACACGGCCAGCAAAATAATTTGTTTAACGTTACACTACCAGTAAGCCAGTCGTACTTTTCGTACCAAGTGTTTTAAAAGCTCCGATTTGATTTCCCCACCCCACCGATAGTAACAAGACGTTTACTCAAATCTGGAACAGGTCGCTTTACTTCTTTTACTATGTACAATTTATCTTCATAGGAATTACTTGAAAAATTCTGCTCATTTACTTAAAAATTAACAAGATCACAAGTAGGATTGCGAATGTTTACATTTACCTGGGGAAGTTGTGACGCTGTGCTAGGTCCCGCTGAATCCATTTTTCGCTAATAAGCACAAAACAAATAAACTAATAAGTAATAAAAGTAATGTAATATTAATATTTTAGAAAAATCACTGCCCACTGTTGGAAAAAAAGCAAAACAAAAATCAGTACGGAAAACCACAAAAGTATTTACCGAAAACTATAATAAAATACAATGCACTATGCACTCTCTCTAAACTCTAAACTTTCAACTTTCAACGGACATACGGACAACCTGTTAATCTAATAATAGCATTTCTCCAAATACCGTGTCGCGGCGTTCATCTTTATAGATTATATTAGTCCCCTCGCGTTCGCATTAAATTTACTTGAGGCTGACCTCAAAATAATGTTTTTATGCGCTATTTAAAGCTAGATTCGACTGGACTATTACGGTATCATACAAGACATTGGATATTTTCACTAATACGCTAGACAAGGAAGCGGGAGGCCGGGCCTCTAACCATGTACGACCGCATGCAGAAATGAGATGGATGATATAATAACAAAACACGCAACGGATCAGGAAAGACAAGGAAGCGCGAGACCGGCTTCTACCATATACGACCGCATGCAGAAATGAGATGGATGATAGATGATATTTCTAGCGAAGCGCGTTCAGATTGATGGCATTAATTCTAATGGATATATTATATTTATGCAATTATGCAAATAGTAAAATAATATAAATTTGTAATTTGTTTAATTTACAAGATTATTGGTGAGGCACTGCCTCACCTGCCTCATAGGAGAAGCCGCCACTGTACCCACGATAAGTAAATAGTGCCTCATCATTTTTTTTGTGTATTATCATGCAATGAACCAAAGATTCATTTAAGTGTTTAATGATCCAGTGATAACTTTTATGCTTGTTTAAATAACTTTTACTGGTGATATTTTGTGCCAGGACCTCGGTAATTGCTCTCTAAAGTCGTATGGACCAATGAACCAAAATTATTTCATTATTTACAAGATTACAAGTAAAGTAAATGTTGGACATGCAAGGCGCAAAAAGTTAAAAATAACAACAGCAAATATTGATTTATTTTTACTTCTATTAACATCGGTAAGATCTTACGACCAAAAATAGCTCCTGCGTCAAGACCGCAATACTTTCAACTTTAAACTTCCTTTTTGCACATTTTCATTAAAAAGACCTTTTTTTAATTTTTACCGTCGTTTTAACGGTGTTGGTATAAGAGGCTTATGTTATTATTTTTAAATATTGGATTCAAGAAAAACTTTTGAGCCGCTTAAGCTTAAAATTAAATTCAATTTTGAAAGCTTTCAAAAATGATGAGGCTTTACTTCAAAGGAAGTAACTGTACATATAAGAAAATTGGCTGAAGCTTTTTGAGGATATAATATAAGGTTAGAATTTTAACGGTGTTATTTTAAGAAGCTGTGTTCATATAAAAATTTATTATCGTTTAAATAGACATCATACACAGAAAAAAAAATTATCTTGACCCTATCTCTAGTGATTTTTTGAAAAAAATTAAAATTTGACAGACAATGCGAATCACGTGACTACTATTTTTTTTGCTTAATTTTCATCTCGATTGAAGCAGAACTTGATGCTAAAGTCAAATTTCGAATAAAGCTATTAATAAAAAAAAATCCCATATGATGCGGACCTTACTATACACTGTATTTACCGCAGTCCTCAATTTTGGAACAGGGTAATTTTTACTGATAAAAAGACCTTCCAGTCGGCTTATAACGGACAAATTCGTGTGTACCGTCCAAACAATACCAGGTTTGAAGAGCGATATACTAACCCCTCACTTCTAGACATGGGCGTTTCTCTGGTGTTTGCTGGCGAATAGAGGGAAGATTTAATTCCGGAAATTACATTAACATTTTAGAAAACATATTGTTACCATCTGCTGAGCAAATATCTCCCAATAATAAATTATTATTAATTTTATTAATTATTTACTTTCATATTTCAACAAGATAATTGTCCAGTTCATATTGCCAATGCTGTAACCCACTGGTTTCAAACCCATAATGTGAAAGTGCTGCCTTGGGTGGCCTATAGTCCCGATATAAATCCAATTGAAAATATTTGGGGAATAATCGTAAAAAAAATAAACGAAATTTTAGGACACAAATTCAGAAGATTTATAAGAAATAATAGATGCGTGCTGGGAAGAGCTTGATCCAAATATTGAATCAAATATAATTCAGTCAATTCCGAATAGACTGGCTCGAATAATAGAAAAACAGGGATATATGACCAAATATTAGATTTTATTTATTCTTGTTAAACGTTCTTTGTTTCTATTATATTTTTTTATAAAACTTTTAAGATATATTATAAAATAAAAAAAATAATTTTTGTTATTCCGTTGAACTGCCCAATGCCAATGATTTGCATTTTTAATAACCTTTAACATGTGATAAGCCGGTTTTACGTAAATATGACAAAACTTACCTCTCATTCTAATTCTTGTACGCATTTTTTATTAATACAACTGTAAATACCTATATCACATTTATCAAGGAAATGCGGTTATTAGTACCAGTTTCTAAAACTTGTTATTGCTGGTACAATATTGTCAATGATTGAATTTAAAAAATAAAGAAGACTAGGACAACGATATAACATCAATACCGTATTCAACTCGAGGGACACCCTAAGAAGCCACCTGACGAAGACGAAGCCCACAAGTCAAAAAGATAGGAAAAAACTGCGTCTACCAGATCCCCTGCGAATGCGGCCAATCCTATATAGGTGAGACATTAAGACCATTAGAAACAAGGATTAAAGAACACAAAAATAATACGTTAAAAGGAGAGACCGAAAAGTCAGGTGCAGCTGACCATGCCTGGAAACATGGTCACCATATCATGTGGTCAGAAGCTGAAATTCTACATAAGGAACCACACTGGAGGAAAAGAAAGTTCAAGGAAGCTGCTGCTATTCACCAGAACCCAGGCTGCTTTAGTAAATCATCCTTAGACATAAGAAATATCTGGAAACCTTTGTTAGATAGATGCAATCTTAGGATAAGATCGCGTGCCAACTGAACGCATGACTGCACCCACCTCAGTTATGCTTTAGTGCACCTAGCTAGTATAAATAGTCCTGTAGTTACTTTACTTATTTAGTATTCACCTGAAGAAGACTGGAGATACTTACCAGTTGAAACGTTCTGATTTAAAACAAATAAAGACAATGGAAGTCCAAAACTCTTTCATCATTCAAGAAACATCATTGTCTCCAACCTTTAAACAGATTGAATTTAAGTTGTACACATGTACACTGTACAGTACATTAAAAGTTAGTAATAAAATATGTTTTATTATTCCCAATTTCCCAACTCCAGTTTTCCCAACTTTCACTAATTTATGTGAGGTGGGGGATTAGGACTCCTCCTAACCCCCTCGATGCCTCCGTCCCTGATTGTCATTACCGTTTATTCAATAATATACTGAAATTGCACAAGTTCCTTAAACTGAGCCAACAAAATTAGTCAAATAACAGTGGCAAAGTTGGAAAGGTAATCGGATATCGGAAAACGGGTCCAGTGCTTATCAGATGAGGAACCCCTTTGTTTTCGGCAGTGCAAATTAGATATTTCGAACTGTCCGCTCTTTTGCTTAATTAAAAGTTACTTTTGTTTTAATACTTTATAGGTATAATTTATTAACAAAGCTCTAAACAACGTAAAAGCGTTAATTTGACTTTTAGTTTCCGCTAATTAGAGAGGGATCAACCTTTCTCACAAAAGAGCGACAATTTATTTATTAAGGATTGTGTCAGAGTAGTGTAGTGCATACATTTTTGTTGGATAATAATAATAATTTTTGAACAAATAGTGCATTTATTAGATATATTATTTTGACTATTTAACTAGAGTGTTTTATACTGGCAAAATGTCATAGCAACCCGGTCTTCTACTGGCAAAATTACTACCTGCACCTACCTGGACAAAATTCACATGTGATTTTTGCCGCGGCAAAATTTTGTCTTTTTTTCTAGTTAAATAGTCATGTCGAATACCACTCGAGAAAAAATTGTGTAAGCAAAATTGTTCTCAAGGATTTATTTAAGTTTGTTGCTTTTAAGCAATTTCGCTCATGACATTTTCGACAAAATCACTCGCCTGACGGCTCGTGATTTTGTCAAAAATGTCATTCGCGAAATTGCCAAGCAACAAACTTTCATACCTTTCGAAAATTTTGCCGACAAAATTTTATCTCTTGTGATATTATATATGACTATTTAACTAGAGTGTTTTACACTGGCAAAATGTCATAGCAACGGCCGGTCTTCTACTGGCAAAATTACTACCTGCACCTACCTGGACAAAATTTACATGTGATTTTTGCCGCGGCAAAATTTTGTCTTTTTTCTAGTTAAATAGTCATGTCGAATACCACTCGAGAAAAAATTGTGTAAGCAAAATTGTTCTCAAGGATTTATTTAAGTTTGTTGCTTTTAAGCAATTTCGCTCATGACATTTTCGACAAAATCACTCGCCTGACGGCTCGTGATTTTGTCAAAAATGTCATTCGCGAAATTGCCAAGCAACAAACTTTCATACCTTTCGAAAATTTTGCCGACAAAATTTTATCTCTTGTGATATTATATATGAAAAAGAAATCAGATAAGGTGCTGAAACGCCAATTAAACCTCAAAATCTGGAAATGTTTCAAAGACATCTTAGTCGACTTTAACTTCTACGCCGGCATTTAATTTTAGATGTAGAGTTAACTTTTTCTTAAAATGAAGCGTTTCGATAGGAGACAACGACATTTGACATTAACAGCTGATATGGTTTCGTCGTTAAAATTCCCAGATTAGCAGCGGGCTGTAGCAAGCTCACGCGTCAGGTTGTGTCATAATATTTTCTTCCAATTTTTGTGTTTTTTATGTGTTTCTGTGGCTGTTTTTTGTGTAGTGTGTATTTTAAACATTTAACTTTTGGATTTTATACATATATTTCAGAGACAGATTTTCTTGGTGTTTATTATTTAAGTTTAATAGTGAGTAAAAACACCGTTTTGGTAAACTCATCGTACTATGAAATCAATAAAAAATGCCTAGTTAAACCATTTACTGATCGTTATGTACAGGATGTCTCATAACTACTGGGCAAATACAGCAACAGGAGATAATAGATTTTAATATAATATGTCATTTATGCTTAAGAACGTACTGTTAATTTTCAATCAATATGTTTCGTTAAGAAAGGTGTTTATTTCTTGCCATCTACCAATTTTATGAAGTAAATATTTACTTGGATCACCCTGTATCTCTTTAACCGTAAAAATTAAATGACATATTTTCAAGTCCACTATCTCCTGTTGTTGTATAGCCCTTTAGGTATGGAACACCTTATGTATATCAGTATATCCATATATAAAATTCCCACAAGTAACAATAATAAAAGGGTTCCCAATATGCTGTTTTAATTATACGTGTACCACAAAACTTACACCACGCAAAAATGTATTACTATAAATGTTGTTTTCTTCTTTTCCTTTAGTTTTATAATGTTTTCACATTATTATTTTGGTAGGTACAGGTCTGTCAATATTTTATTTTTTAAATAATAAAATTAGTATGTACGCTATATCTTTACAAAATATTAAGACTCCCTTACAAAATATAACAGAGGGCGTAAGTAAAAGAACTTAGTCCGGTTCTGTTTCTGTAGCCAACCGTTTAACGTAAAATATACCAGACTTCAACAGGGTGCCATTAATGACAGGTGATGCGGCGAGTTCTTAGATTAATTTGACTTTATCTACAACCGTTTATAAGAAGATAAAGATAAAAATTGAAGATGTTATTATTAGGGCAGAAACTTTGATATTTGGTTAAAGTGTTACATTATTATTTTAATAGACATAAGGTCTATGAAACTATAATAAAAATAACCGGTCCGTATTTAAAAATAGTAGAGAAAGGGTTAAAGTGGCAACATTTTTGAATATTACTTTTCTCTTAGCATAATGATTGCCTTTAATGATAGTACTACTATACTAATGGTACTATCATCGATTTTTACTTTTGCATCATCTTTAATATTAGGAAATACAAATCTTTTTCCAACGTTTCTTAAAAATAAAGGAAAACTTAAAGTCTTCCCCCACAAGTTTATTAGAATAAACATATTGAATTGAACATGTTTCGAATGCAAAGGCGTTCCTCATCAAGAGACAAACAAAGCTTTCCTGATGGTGTTAGCAGGAGAGAAAATGATAGAAGGTATACAACCTTAATAAAAAGCTTTTAGGGACTATAAATAATTTGTAATTTTTTTGCTTATATTTAAATTGACGACACTCTCCATTGGTCTCGACCAATGGAGACTGTCGTCAATTATACAGTGTCACCAGTAAAGTCCGCATTATATGGGATTTTTTTAATTAATAGTTTTATTCAAAATTTGACTTTACCATCAAGTTCTGCTTCGACCGAGATGAAAATTAAGCAAAAAATAGTAGTCACGTGATTCGCATTATCTGTAAAATTTTAATTTTTTCCAAAAAATAATTCAAAAGTGGGGGTTTTTCTGAAAATATCGAAAAAAGTTATTAGAAAAAGTTTTTTTAATGCAGTTTCTAGCCTACGTGTAAAATTTCAGCTGCATAAGATAATTTTGATTTTGTACCTATATTTTGTAAATTGCACCACTTTTGCAAAACAAGACTCAACGCAACCTACATAAAACTTCTTAGTTTTGACAATGCTTTATTTCAGATACAGAGAGACACAAACTACGTTTTCAAAAATACTTATTTTATGAAGTTACCTTATACAGGATCAAAAACAAATAAACTTTGCATCACATGCGACCAAATTTTAATAGCCCAATTTTGATTTTGTAGAAAAACACACATTTAATATGGCAAAGAAAATGTATCTGAAATAAACCATTGTCAAAACTAAGAAGTTTTATGTAGGTTGCGTTGAGTCTTATTTTGCAAAAGTGGTGCAATTTACAAAATATAGGTAAAAAATCAAAATTATCTTATGCAGCTGAAATTTTGCACGGGGGCTAGAAACTGCATTTACAAAAATTTTTTCTAATAACTTTTTCGATATTTTCAGAAATAATCCCACTTTTGAATCATTTTTTGAAAAAAATTAAAATTTGACAGATAATTCGAATCACGTGACTACCATTTTTTTGCAAACTTTTTATCTCGATCAAAGCAAAACTTGATGCCAAAGTCAAATTTTGAAAAAAGCTATTAATAAAAAAAAATCCCACATAATGCGGACTTTACTGGTGACACTGATACCGGGTTTTTTTTCATGGAGCTATCCGATGGACTATTGCATTATGTGCCTTTTATAAAATGGTTGTAGATAAACAACTTTTAAAGCCCGAGAGTAGTTTTCCTGCTATTTCAAAAATATTTAAATTATGTTCCATTGGAAATTTATTGGTAAAGTTTAGAGATACCGACTTCCTTAGTTTTAAACTAGCAACTAACTTTAAATTGGTATTGGGCATATTTGTTTAAATAAGGCTGTACTGCTTTGCAGTTATTTTTATTTGAAATAAAAAAAAAGTTTATACACTTGAAAAATTAAAATTATGATTTGGAAATAGGTACGAACAAAAAATGGATGACGACCTGAAAGTTTTTCGTAATTAAAACTGAACCAGACTAGATTTTAAGCACCTATCCTGAATAATTAAGATAAAATAAACGCAGAATTGCGGTTATGAATATAAAGAAAATATTTTTTTTTCGGTTTAGATATACCTGCAGAGATATACCGTGCGAGCAAAAATTATTTGCGTCAAAGAGGGCCTTGCATCTAAGGACGTAATGCTTAGCCGTAGAGCTTAATACCTGTTACGTTACAAGTAATTTGATTCATCGCTAATTTTTCCAATTTCTTGAACAATTCACACAATGGGCTTTCCGGAACAGCACAAAACATTCATGGTTGAAGCGTATTTTCGAAACGGGGTTAGAGTAAATTGTGAGTGGCAATACAATCCACATTTTCCTAACGTTGCTTTTATTGCTGTGGATTTTTATCATTGCCTGAAAGGAACCGTGGCTGTGTTTAGGGAAACAGGTTCTATACAACACAAAAAAGGAGCAGGAAGACCATCTGTAAGAACAGAAGAACTTGTTGCAAACGTTCGTGAAATAATGCAAAATACGCCAATCAATTGTATAAGACGCCTGTCCCAAGAAGTGGGAAGATCTTATGGAACATGCAGGACTATTCTTAAGAAGCAGCTAAATTTATTTCCTTATAAAGTGCAAGTATTCCAAGAAATACAAGCTGCAGATTTTAAAAGACGCAGGAATTACTCTCAATGGTTTACCCAAAATTTATTGGAAAGAAATTATTTATTAGACCTGACATTTTTTTCGGATAAAGCCTGGTTCCACCTCTTCGGTTATGTGAATTCTCAGAATACACGCATGCAGAGTAGTGAAAATCTCCATTTTTTTGTAGAGTCCACATTGCACCATCAAAAAATGGGTGTCTGGTTAGCTGTTTCCCGAAGAAGAATTATTGGTTCTATTTTTTTCCATGACACAGTTACAGCACAGCGGTATAGAGACAATATTTTGAATCCATTTGTGGAGCAATTACTTGACGACAAACTACGTTTTGGATATTTCCAACAGGACGGTGCAACCGCCCATACAGCCGCCGAAACTATTAACCACTTACGCAATTTTTTCGACGACAGATTGATCAGTTTTCGATCAGACTTTAAATTCCCACCTAGATCACCTTGTTTAACGGTTATGGATTACTTTGTGTTTCCGCATTTAATATTTTTAAAACACTAGTTGCAAATTTAAAAAGGATTATCCAAGAATGTGGTGGTAACATTTCTCCAGATATGCCGGTCAACACTTTCGAAAATATGAAGAGACGTGTAAATTTATGCTTGGAGCATGGCGGTGGCCAATTTCAGCAATTTTAGTAATTATTTTTCTTTTTCTTTCTGTATATTCTTACTTTGTTAATTTTGTAAACAACAAAAATAAATTTGTATTTGTCTACTTATTTTATTACTCATTAGTTTGGCATATCATGTCATAATATGAATTTGACAAAATTTTAACCTAGATTTGGTTAGATATATCGTCCCTATATCATTGTGATCTAAACCAAGCCCTACGTTTTGTAATCCAAGCCCTCTTTGATGCAAATAATTTTTGCTCGCACGGTACTTAAAAGAAATAAGAAACATTATCTTATTATACAAGAAAATTAGAGATTTGTTGGAGGAAATAGCTAGATATTAAATAAATACGTATTTATAAAAAAATAAATGAATAAATCCAGCTAACAGCAGTACTAATTTATTTTCTTACAATATTCTTCCTGGATAATAAAGTATATATAATATGTAATAGAAACATGGAAAAGAGCCAGTATTTCTTGATTATAAGCGAGCTTTTGAAACAATTAATAACCTTTGAGCTAAAATAATCAGTTATGTAATTATATTTCCTTCAATTTTTTACGTTGCAGACTATGTCATTAAAGTAATCGAGTATTTTGTTGTGTACCTATATTAATTCATTAACTCAAATTCTATAATTGATAAATCCGTTTAGCGTATGAAATTACAACATAAACTGTTAAGGATATTGCTTGGCAGTAAACTTCGGACGATTTATAAGCACCTGATTAAAATACATTAAGTTTCCATTTAAATAAGTTGTTCTCTTAGTAGATGCTTTTTCACTGTTGTTTTTTCATTGTCGCCAAAAGTCCTAAATGAAAAAAATTAAATTTTCTGCGGTTACAGTTTAAAAAATATTGAATTAGGTATTCACTGAGCAAATAAATAAATATGATACTTACTGAAGTACAATAATTTAATAAAAACACGCAAAAAACCTTACAAACGTCATATCTGCCTCGACCCATGGATCGCCGGGATTCACGCTGAAGGTCGAGCGCCGCGTCTACCTGAATATCTGGCGATTTGTTTTCTATTTTAACACGCTTTTATTAGCTTCACCTGTATGTTTGTATGATTGTATGTATGTTTGTTTGTAACCGACTTCTTTGAACTTGAACCCGATTTTCACCCACTTTAAACGGTCAGATTTAATTTAAATTTTGTAGACTTATCAAGAACCGCTGACAGTACAATAATTTAATAAGGTTATCTCATTATCCTGATCAGGATCGCCGGAATTAAATCATTTTCTTACAGATCATCTGTATAAGAGTGAGAGAAATAGAGCTCACTGTATGCGCATGCGTACTATCTACCTACTTTCTGGCTCGGGAACTCGGCTTAATAGTGTTGGTACATAGTACATTCTTTCGTTATCAGTTGGTCCGTTGGCCGAGCGGGTTCGTTCGGGTTTGTGGATCCAATGCTTTGAATCTAGTCATTTAAAAAAAAATGGATCCACTGCTTTAAATCTAGCCATTTCAAACAGTCATTGTTAAATTAGTGACAGTATTCCATCTCTACTCTGGACCTCTCTATGACTATCTTTACTAAAAAAAAATTTTCTTAACAATAACCCAAACTTACGGAAGCGTAGAAGGGCCACCAACAAATTTTTTATATTTTACCGACTTCTAAGTCGATTTTATCGAGTTGCAAGTCGAAATTATATTTTTCTTACTTACAAGTCGGTTTTATCGACTCAGAAGTCGATTTTATCGAGTTACAAGTCGAAAATATATTTTTCCGACTTACAAGTCGGTTTTATCGACTTGGAAGTCGATTTATCGAGTTACAAGTCGAAATTATGTTTTTCTGACTTACAAGTCGGTTTTATCGACTTAGAAGTCGATTTTATCGACTTACAAGTCGAAATTATATTTTTCTGACTTACAAGTCGGTTTTATCGACTTATAAGTCGATTTTATCGAGTTATAAGTCGAAATTATATTTTTCCTATTTAGAAGTAGGTTTTATCGAGTTGTATTCTTATATGTAAGCGAATTTCTTCATTTTCCCTGTAGTCATTTGTTGCACTTTTCGCCTTAAACACTGGTTGAAGTGAAAGTTACATCCTGTAATCTTCGCATTGGGAAAGCATGATCGGAGTGCCTGAATTGTTGCTAATTCAAAGTCGATTTTGAAATTTTTCGGAACCCACTTTGGAATTTTTTGTTGGATTAATTGAAACAACCGTTGGTAGCTAGGTTTTCTGACTTTTATCTGGAAGCAATGCAAAAGCAACATAAATGATATAGCTTTTTAGGGATGTGCTGCCGATATCTGCATGAATGGTGTCGTAAAGTTGGTGGAATTGAGGGCTGCAACTTTTAAAAGTACCATCTTCAAAGAAATCTGAACAGTCCATCATAGTTTGTTGGGCAGTGGAGGAGGCGAATACCAAAATTTTGTCCATGCGGCCGTCGTCTATAAGCAAAAATGCTTTCGATAGCTGTTCAGGAATAGAAACATCCTCTCGTTTTTTGAATGTCATAGCACATATTGCCTTATTTCTTGCAGTATATAGCAATGATTTGACACTGGAAAATGCAGGAAGGCTACTAACAAACTCAAATCCAGCATCCCTAAAGGGGGCCATTTCTTGCTCGAAAATGTGTGTAACTGGCGCTACTTCTTCTCTCGATCTCTTTTTAGCTTTATCTCAACAGACACTTATATCATTGTCGGCAACATTAGAGACACACTGATTAATAGTTCGTCGCACAATTTCGTTTTTTGGTGAAGTAGTTACACTACCAGAACAGTTTTTTTAATTCTTGCAGATCCAAAAAACCGTCGAATTTTTGTTCTCCCTTTTAAAGTAGTATTGGTAACCAGATTCCAATAAAATATTACCACCTTTTGTACTTTCAATGATTTGATACTCCATGGCAAAAGTGAAAATAGTAAAACCAATCACTAGTAAAATGAACTGGAACTAATGTTACCAAAAAATTTCAGCATGCATTTTATACTATTAAGTTTGGTTCCTTAATTAACAGTTTCCCTGAAATGTATAGTAATTCAAGTCTTTTTCCATGCATAATAAGGTTTTAATACACCCTATACACTCTAAGGAAACGGATTAAAATAATTATTACGAATTATAGGTAATATAGGTAAAAGGGTACATAGCGATTCGTACCGCTCAGGTAAAATGAACCAGTATGGTGATTTTTACTAATTTCTTCATATTGCGATTCGTACCGGCATACAATTTTTGGGATTTTCTACATCCACCCACCAGACTACCCCATTAGTACATGATTATGATATACATATATACATTTTGTTTTTTAGTCCCTTGTTAGATATTGACCAGCAAAATGGATATTAAGTTTATTGAAAGTAGCCGTGGAAAACCAATGTTAGTTGTTAATAGTTATAAATATAATTTTAAAAAAGTGCTTAAAACAAGTCATGCAAGGCCATGTTTGGGTATGCGTAAGTCGCAAATGTAAAGTCACCATTTATACTCTTGGTCCATTCGACCAAAAAGTCCCGAATAAGTGTGAAAAAAACACGTACAACTAATGCATGTGAATCGTTACATAGACATTTCAATTCTTCAATGTACAAGGCGAATCCAATTTGCTTGTATTTGTGGACAAACTAAATGAATTTCAAATAAGTACGCAAGTTAAAATGCAGACCGTCAATTCTACTGTAACAATTCATAATAATATAGTAAAGAAACGACAAGAATTTATCGAAAAAACCATTAATCGATACCAAACCAAAGAAATCAGTAGACTACATGTATTAACATGTATTTCTTTTTATGCCACTCCAGCCTGATTTTAATTTGTTGAAATAGTTTTTTTAAACCTATTATAAATTTCTTTTTCAACTAGATATACGATAGTTATAAGATATTATTTTTAATTGTAACTAACCCTACTACTGATATTTTGTGTATTTAATCCATATAAATAAATGAGACAACTAAACAAGTATTTATTATTTCTATCCCTTATCAGTCATAGATTTTACCTACCTTTTTTACGAACCACAATGTTGAATAAATTATAAAATATTGTTAGTTATCTTAGTAATTTTTTCCACTGACGTTGTCAATGTTCACTCGTGAATGATTTATTATGACAATAAAGATATTATTATTATTATTATTATTATTATTATTATTATTATTATTATTATTATTATATGTGTTCAGTACGAAACACATTATCCAATTAGTACTTTTATTGCCTTCGGTACGAATCACACAACACCCAGGTAAAAAGGGGTCAAGTAAGAAATCGAAGGGTTCATAAAAAGGTATGAAAATAATTGCGAGGCGAAATAAGAATAGTTTTAAGTTTAGCGCAGGTAGAGTCTCTAAACGTCAACTAAGACGACACCATGAAATCGACTTATAAAGTCGATAAAACCAAGCTCTAAGTTAGAAAAAGATAATTTCGACTTGTAACTCGATAAAATCGACTTATAAGTCGATAAAACCGACTTGTAAGTCAGAAAAATATAATTTCGACTTGTAACTCGATAAAATCGACTTCTAAGTCGATAAAACCGACTTGTAAGTCAGAAAAATATAATTTCGACTTGTAACTCGATAAAATCGACTTATAAGTCGATAAAACCGACTAGTAAGTCAGAAAAATATAATTTCGACTTGTAACTCGATAAAATCGACATCTAAGTCGATAAAACCGACTTCTAAGTCGATAAAACCGACTTCTTAGTCGATAAAACCGAGTTGTAAGTCGGAAAAATATAATTTCGACTTGTAACTCGATAAAATCGACTTAGAAGTCGAAAAAATCAAAAAAATTAGTTGGTGACCCTTCTACGCTTCCGTACGATTCAACTTAATTATTATTACTCCAATATCGAAAAAGTAAATACATTCTCGAATTATCTCATTTTCGCCCATTTTTTATTCTTATTATCGCACAAACAAAAAAAAAAGCATAAAACAATATAACAGGTCATGAATCACCGTTTATATCCATAATAAATAAATAATACTTTCTAATAAAGATATAGGTAAAGGAATGAGATCATTTCAATAAAAAGGGTAATAGTTAAAATAGTTTGGTTTATGGGCTATTGTCACGCAACAGGGTTATCAATGTGGAACGTGATAGCACAACAAGTTTTATACTAGGAAATGTCAATTTTCCGGGAATAATCCTGTTTTTTTTTTTTAATTAACTGTTATTAAAAACTCCTTCGGGATATGAAAGCATCTATTGGCATTTCATGTTGTAATAATTTATTATAAGATATACAGGGTGTCCTAAAAGGTGTGGTCAATAAGTTAACTTATCTTTCGAAATGTCTTTATTCCAAACTAACTTTTACAGTTCATTACATGGAAAGTGACAACATAATATTGTAGAAAATAATAACCATTAAAAAAATAACAATAAAAAAATGAAAGTTAATCCAATTTAATTCATTAATAAAATCAATTTAAAAAAAATAATTTAATTTGGTAAATATCTCGTTAATTGTTTTTTCAAAGTTGCCGATTTTTTAATTTTTCTGATGTTTTTTGTAAGATATTTTATTATTAAATTTTTTAAATTTATAAATGTTTTGAACATGTAAATATCCTTTCGGTCAATATAGATTAACAGTTGGTTCTAAATTTGGTAATTTGTATATAAATTTAATAACTTTATTTTGCAATTTTTGTAATGGTTCTAAGTTTGATAAACAAGCAGATCCCCATACAGAAGCTAAGTATTGTAATTTTGAATATATTAATGAAAATACATATATTTTTAAGTATTTCAAAGGAATGAAATATAGCTCTGTACAAAACAGATACTTACCAAAGGAGATATCGAGTTGATAATATACTGGATATAGCATTTCCAATTTAAATTTTCGTCTAAAACTAATCCTAAAAATTTGGTCGTTTATGAATATTGAATATTTTCATTATTAAATGTTAAGGGGTTAATGATGGAGTTTATTCTATTTTTAGTTATAAACATAAAAGAAGATTTTGTAAAATTTAACGTAAGTTTATTTGATTGAAGCCAAAAAAGAAGTATTTTTAAATCCTTATTAATATCAAAATACATTTCTGCAAGAGTTTCAGCAAAATAAATAATTGTTGTATCATCTGCAAATAACTTTATATTGCCTTTTACGTTCAATTTGGAAACGAAATTAATGTAAATTAAGAATAATAACGGACCTAATATTGATCGTTGTGGAACTCCACAAATTATTTCTTTTTCCGAACTTTTTCTTTCCGCAATTTGAACAAATTGTTTACGATAGCTTAAATAACTTTAACGTAGTTTGTGTGTTAGAAATAACGTTTTATTCCTAATTAGTCCTTAAATGAAGCAAATACCTACTTTACATTCTCCACAAGCGTGGGCACTTCTACACTTTACCGCCGCGCCGCCGTCGTCTTAAATGAAAAGTTGGTGGTTTGTACACAACACATGGGATTTTGGCATTACTTCCGCAGTGTTATTTTAATACCATTTTGGGATGTTTTATGGTCCTAATTGAGGCTGCATTTCCGGGACACCTATTAATAATTGCGGTAATTACGAATGTGTCGTTCGCGAATGTATCACTTTCGTAGACATATTATACCTTTAGATCTGTACAAACAACTTATTTCACATATATAATAATATACAGTGTGACCAGTAAAGTCCGCATCATATGTTGTTTTTTTATTAATAGCTTTATTCGAAATTTGACTTTCGCATCAAGGTCTGCTTCGATCGAGATGAAAATTAAGCAAAAAATAGTACTCACGTGATTCACATTATCTGTAAAATTCTATTTTTTTCCAAAAAATAATTCAAAAGTGGGGTTATTTCTAAAAGTATCAAAAAAAGTTATTCGAAAAAGTATTTTTTAATCCAATTTCTAGCCCATATGCAAAATTTCAGCTGCATAAAATAATTTTGATTTTTTACCCATATTTTGTAAATTGCACCACTTTTGCAAAAAATGACTCAACGCAACCTACATAAAACTTCTTAGTTTTGACAATGCTTTATTTCAGATACATTTTCTTTAAAGTAGCGCCATATTAAATGTGTGTTTTTCTACAAAATCAAAATTGGGCTATTAAAATTTGGTCGCATGTGATGCAAAGTTTATTTGTTTTTGACCCTGTATAAGGTAGCTTCATAAAATAAGTATTTTTCAAAACGTAGTTTGTGTCTGAAAGTAATACACCTTAATATTAAGTGGAAAATAAATTTTAGTTTAACTTAACGTAAAGTTTATCTATTTTCAACGATTTAATTTAAAACCCCTTTACTTTATTTTTTATTTTTTTACTTTCAGACACAAACTACGTTTACAAAAATACTTATTTTATGAAGTTACCTTATACAGGGTCACAAACAAATAAACTCACATGCGACCAAATTTTAATAGCCCAATTTTGATTTTGTAGAAAACACACATTTTAATATGGCGTTACTTTAAAGAAAATTTATCTGAAATAAAGCCTTGTCAAATTGAGAAGTTTTATGTAGGTTGCGTTGAGTGTTTTGCAAAAGTGGTGCAATTAACAAAATATAGGTAAAAAATCAAAATTATCTCTTGCAGCGAAAATTTTGCATGTGGGCTAGAAACTGCATTTAAAAAAACTTTTTTTAATAACTTTTTCGATACTTTTAGAAACTTTTGAATTATTTTTTGGAAAATATTAAAATTTGACAGATAATGCGAATCACGTGACTACTATTTTTTTTTTGCTTAATTTCATTCATCTCGATCGAAGCAGAACTTGATACCAAAGTCAAATTTTAAATAAATCTATTAATAAAAAAAATCCCATATGATGCGGACTTTACTGGTGACACTGTATTTAAAAGAAAAATAAATATGAGTTCTTGGGGCATTAAAATTATACATCAGCATTCTATTGTAATGTAATGTAAAATTGAGAGCCTCACCAAATCAGACATTATTTTATAAAGTTGTATATTGTAAGTTCCAATTTCATACTAATATGTTATGTACGTACATTTCAAATTTTAAAGCCCCTACCAGACCTGTCTATCATCCCCTTCGTTAAATGATAATTGTGCAGTGCGCATGCCCGTGTACACTGGACGTTTTTTACATGCGCAAGGACATAATTTTGCCAAGTAGAGGAAGAAGGGCATTCTGCATCAGATTGCGCTAATCCTTTCTGCGTAGGCGCCAGCATTGTGCAGGTTCAAAGTTGTTCATTAGTCGATCAAAGCTGTTCAAAACTGTTCAAAGCTGTTCAATATAGTCGTCCTAGAACGGCTATAAACAACTAATGAACGACTAATAAACAGCTTTGAACCTCCGCACTGCTCGCGCATGCGCAGATGGGATTAGCGCAACCTGATGCAGAATGCCCCTTCTCCCTCTGCTTTGCCGCTTTTTTTTATTATCGTTTGCTGATCTAAATATGTATGTATTGTATAATATGCCCATGATTACTTCACTGAATCAAAAGACCTTATTCATGTTTTAAAAAGATTCTACTCGTTATAATACAATACGATAGATGAATTGTTGGTTCTCTGTTCTCTCTAGTTTGAACTTTTTAGCTAGCCTTGCACATATTTTTTGATAAAATAGCTACTTTGGTATACAGGTCACAAGATAATATGTAGATAATAATATCTGACGTGAAGGGAGTTTGATTTATGGGGTAGTATTCACTGGGATATATTGGCTTGTTTGTGTTCATAATATGTACCTACTCCAGGGGTTTCCGTAATAAGATCAATATTTTAAGTTTACTGAAATGCAATGAATAAATCATGCATTTTATATTAATTTAATTTTCATCTTATCGTTGCACAATACATATGGAATGTGTACAAAAATTATTTAAACTAATTTAATTTAAAAACTTGTAAAGTCATTTAAATCCCTAAAGCTTAAAAGTGTCTGAAACCATAATTAAAATAATATTATTATGTCGGTATTTAAAAAAAAATGACGACGGTGGCAAAAACGAAACGTCGAACACAAATAATTATCATTGTTTAATGTATTTTTTCTAATTTTGTATCATAACAAATCTATTACGATACGCATTTGCGTATCGTAATGAAGCTATTTCGATACCTACGCGTTTTTTCTTTATTTGATGTTGGTAACATTTAAATGTTTTATTTCATTGACTTGCGCGGCCTTTGTGATTTACGAGAAAACCCATTTTTCGCAGAGGAAAAATAGCTTGATAACCTACTATTTCATTCTGTGTGGATAACAGTCATGTATGTTGGTTGCTTAAATCTATAAATCAATCTCTTGTAGATGCTTCAAGCTATCATTTTCTGCCAAATCCTATCCAAAATTCAATCTACTAACCTTCCAATGTCGATTTTAACTCCACCTTTTTTTGAATTTTCAATCTTCCCTATACTAAATTGCAATGCCGTGACGTAAAATCACTTCTTTTGAAATTCGAACAAAGTAGCAAAATCGCCCGAATTTCCGAACGCTCTGTATATGTACCGAATGTACAAGGATCACACAACGTATTCCGTCCAATTTCAAATCTCATATCGCTAAAATAACTTTAGAATCTAGTGGTGAAAATGGGTCAATAAATCAAAAAATGACAGTTTGCAAAATAATTTTTGTTGTCCAGAGGCTACTATGATAAAAAATAGTATTACCAACATAAAAATTTACAAAATTTCGAGGATTTATTTTCTTTTTAAAATGTATTTTTCTTGATTATAAAAGGTGAAATAGAAAAAAATGTATAAAGCACATGTTTCATAAAGCGTTTTAGCGCACGTGTCAATAAAAAAACTCGCCACTTGGTGGCTCGTTTTTTAAAATAGACGCGTGCGCTAAAACCGCTCCTTATGAAACGTGTAATTTAATATACTATTTGTTGTCCAGAGGCTACTATGATAAAAAATAGTATTACCAACATAAAATTGAGACATAAAAATTTACAAAATTTGAAGGATTTATTTTCTTTTTAAATATGCGTTTTTTATTGAAAAAACTACAAATTAGAAAAAATAGTATAACGTACGTGTTATATAAAGCAGTTTTTAGCACTTGTCCCGTTATAAAACTCGCCGCAAGCGGCTTGATGCTTTATAAAACGTGTACGTTAATATACTATTGTCATTGTAATAAACATAAATAGCCAAGAGCAAAACTTTATGAATGATGATGTCCGTATCCATTTTTTTTTCTTTCCTTAGTGTCGTTTTATTTTCTTCCAAATCCTTTGTATTATTAACCGTCAAAATTTAATGTTATTTCATAAAAAAATTATATTATATTCGAACTTCTGAAGACTTTTTAAACTTTTACTAGCCTAAAGGAGCTTTAGATAAGTACGAAGTAATCCTTAACATGTCTGGGGGCGTTCTTGAAGTTTTTAAATAGATTATACGCTTTGTTTAGTTGTTCCTTTGAATATACGAGGGGGTTTTGACCGGAATACACAAAGATTGGGTGTATGTCGGTTAGCTTTATAGGGTCTGGGTTAGTAAGTCTAATGCGTTATTAAACTTTTCCTACGACCACCTATAAAAATGACAATAACAGCACGGTTAACTTGGCTAGAAAGTGCTAAATATCACACGCGTGTTGAAAAAAAATATTTCAACACGAGTGTGGAAATACAAAGCACACTATATTTAATTTAAACAGGTGTCAATTTGACAACAAAACTATTTATTAAAAATAACAAACTTACGGAACACGTGGAGTGAATTGGGGTGCTGGGTGGGGTAAAGTACACTAGTGCATTACTGCAAATAAAAAAAAAATCCTTTTTTTTCGTTATTTTTGGGAACCTAAGAGTATTATTTATGATAAAAATTATATTATTAAAAAGGGAAAATATTATGTCAGGCAACCCGCCAACAACTGTCATGTTTACATGTCAACTGAGTTGAACCACAGAAAAAAAAGGGGCAGCTATAGAGCAGAAATAGAATACCCTAGGAAATACCGATTTTTAGTTTTGCCATTATCTGGGATAAAAATATCCATACAATGTTTAAGGATATGGGACAAGTGAATGTGCTTTATGTATGTAAATTTAGTTTAGCTATATTTAAAACAACTTGAAAAAGATATAACTTTTATAATTAACAAGCTATCGATATTTAACTCCATCTCTATCTTTCTATAATGTTGAGCAAATGTTGAGGTTACGTTGTGATTTAGTGTTATGTTGTTTTCGTAGGTACCTATACTATTATTGTCTTATTAAAAGAATGCAAGCAACTAAAAGATCAGAAACGAAATGTATTCACTGTAAAATACATAGATGGTAGGTATGATGTGCGTAAGCAAATAGGAGAAAAAGTTATTCTTTTTATTTAAATCTAGGTACTAAGTTAAAATGTGTAAATGGGCATTGTTTTTATTTTTTTCAACTCTAGAGTTGAAATTAATTTTTCAAGTGTTGCAAAAATTTGATATTGTGATACCTACAAACTATTAAAAACAAATCAAACTATTTTTGATTATATTGTATGGTCGTGGGAAAAATTGTGTACATTACTCGTGTGAAAGTGATTTTCTCACACTCGGACAATTTCCGCACTCGGCTAACGCCTCGTGCTAAATACCTCTTCGTTTGAGGAGTACCACTTTCAACACTAGTTATGTAATATACTATTATATTAATAATATTAATTATAATCTTTAATGTTACTCAATCTCTCAAATGTTTAGATGAAGGTAAAAAAGTTATTGGCATATTCTTAGATTTGCAATAAGCATTAATTTGATACAGTAGAGACTTTTTGCACCTCTTAATTCGTCATTCTTTTGTGGTTATGGTTATTCTGAGCATGCGCAATGTCAGAAAGGTGATCCGCTATAGTTAATAACCATAACGGACTCCGTTAGTTACGGAAGGATAAGGAAGAGCTTATCGTTATCCGTATGGTTATGCTTAAACTGCATGGTCGCCGGAACATACAAAAGTTATGAAGCATCATTGCTGTGAATTAAAATTGTGATAAGCAATTAATTAAAATCCAAAGCAATAGTAGCTTTACATTAAAATATACAACTTAATCAAATTATTGTTAGGTTAGGTATTTTATTTTGTTTAGGTGCGCCGGCGCCAAATTAATAACTACAGACAGAACGTATAGGCGCTGCAAAATCTCTGGTTTTAACAGTGGCGCTACTCGTTATGTTTAATAAAGTTAACCATAACGGAGCTAAAAACTGATATTAATTTAAGAGGTGCAAAAAGTCTCTATTATCACACAATAAACTGTTATCTAAACTAGAATCCTAAGGAGTTAAAGGTATCGCATATAATTTATTTAAAAGTTACTTATCAAATAGAGAATAAAAAGTAAAAATAGATAATTTAAGTACTAAAGCAACTACTTTAATTTGTGGTGTTCCTCAGGGTATTGTTTTGGGAGCAATTTTATTCTTACTTTATATTAATGATATATTAAAATCAGAGTTAAATGCAAAAAATTTTTTATATTCAGATGATACTGTATTAATAATACCAGCTAATACTTGGAATAAATGCATTTTAAATTCAGAACTAGACATTTTAATAATAAAAAATAATTTGAGTTATAACGTAGATATTAAACTTAAATTTAACTAAAACAAAATTTATAACTTTTCCTGTTATAAAGATACTTAGCCGAATATTTTAAAAGAAATTAAAATTCATGATTTAAATTGTTTAGAAATATCAGATATAGTTAGAATTAATTATGCTAACTGTTCTTGCCAAAATAAAATTAAAAAAGTTGAATTTATAAAATATTTAGGAATATTGATTGACCAAAATTTAAAATGGGATCATCAAATTAACAGTCTCAGAAAAAAAATAAGAAACACTTTATGTAAATTTAGACTTTTAAAAATATTGTTAATTAATGTTTTATTATGCACTTTTTCAATCAATTATTTCCTATGGTATAATTGGTTGGGGAAGCGCATACGACTCGAATTTGAAACCGCATATAACAATACAAAAATATGTTTTTAAAAATAATATTTAATAAACATATTTTGTTTCCTTCAAAAATATTATTTGTTTATAATAATATATACATATATTTATATATTTTAGTTTAAAACAACTTTATTACAAAATCGCATCGCATATGCGATATTAGGCTACCATATTAGTTTTAGTCAAAAATGTTTTAAATTGTTATTTTTTAAGTTTATAAGAAACTATTTGAAAAATATAATTCCTTCAGTTATATATTGCTTTAGTAGGTATCTAATAACAATATTATCAACACCCTAATTTGGTAATATCAAACTATTTTTTTATGTTAGATATCAGCTTCAGAAAAAAAGTGTGCGATATTAGGGCACTTTCCTCTACCATCGGTGCTTTAATAACCATGTTTGTACAATTGTTGTTGCGTCTTCAGTGATTACAATTATGAGTATTAAATATAATTAGGCCTTATTATCTCTTAAATCTTTCTTAAATGTTGTTTTCAAACCGATCCGGATTCTGGACATATTTTAGTACCTGCTTTTTCCATTTGTTATATTTTTAACTTTCGCGACGTTACGTTTATGAGCAAAAGACTAAAGTGACAAAACTTTTTCAATTTAAGTTTTAAGGATATTATTGTATTATTCGAAGCTCGTAGAACGGAAAGTTATTATTTTTTATTGTTTCAATTTTCTCGTCATTTTGAAAATGTAAAACGGGATTTGATATTTTTTAATAGTCAGTTTATGTAATATAACAATGTAATAAATAAATATCGCAAAACAGAAAAAAGTAACATTGCTTCCGAATGAAAAGAAAATATACAATATATTATACATAGTATTATGTTAGAAATGATACGACACTTTAAATAAGGGGCCAAAAGGTTAAAACGGATAATAATAATAATAATAATAATAATAATAATAATAATAATAATAATAATATTAATAATAATAATAATAATAATAATAATAATAATAATAATAATAATAATAATAATAATAATAATAATAATAATAATAATAATAATAATAAAAACAAACAAATAAACCGAAGCATTCATTATTGCAATACAAGACCAAGTCATTGCGACACGCAATTATAAAAAATTTATAATGAAAGAACGTATCCCAACAGATAGATGCAGAATGTGCAAAGAACAAACCGAATCCATCGATCACATCGTAAGCGGATGCCAAACACTAGCCCCAAAAGAATATACCAAAAGACACGACAATGTTGGCAAAGTAATTCACCAAGAGCTCTTAAAAATCCACGAACCGACAATCACCGAAACAATCCCATACTACAAATATAACCCAGAAAGCATCCATGAAACAGAAAACTATAAGATATACTGGAAGAGAGAAATAATAACGGATCTTCCCTTACAACACAATAGACCAGACATGGTGTTCACTGACAAAATAAACAAACATACTTACCTGATCGACTTCTCTATCCCGCTTGCCGCAAACCTACAAAAAAACACAGAGAAAAAATTTGTAAATACTTACCTCTTGCCAACGAAATAAAAGAAATGTGGAACCAAGAAAAAGTGATGGTAGTACCAATCATCATAGGTGCAACTGGAGAAATACCACACACACTCTTCGAAAACCTAAAAAAACTATACATTAAAGAACAAATATACTACCAGCTACAAAAAGTTGTTCTTATAGAAACCAGCGGAATTGTCAGACGTGTACTAAATGACGCCGACAACTGAAACTTGAACTTTTCCAAACCTACCAATCTACCTGCTTTCTTGCAACTAATGAAGAAACAGGGTAGAAGCCATATCCAGATACAAAATCTGTGGAACCTGAAAATAATAATAATAATAATAATAATAATAATAATAATAATAATAATAATAATAATAATAATAATAATAATAATAATAATAATAATAATAATAATAATAATAAACTTCTTTTATTCAGTATTGATTACACTTTTTTTTATCTATCAAAAAAATGGTAACTACTCTACTATCTACATGGTTTCCGGAAAAATGTGGGAAATTTCCCGGATATGAAAAAACACGTGAAAAGAATACAACAAGTTCATATGAACTTCTTTCGTATCGGCCTCCTCTTCGGAGATATGGGCTCCCAAAGAGCTTCCATGGAATTAAGTTTTTGACACATAATTATTAAACCAACAGGTATATTTCAATTTTTTTTTTCATACGATCTATACCAGGTAAGACCCTTCAAATGACTATCCCAGAAAGTGTTGCGAATTACTCACAGCTGCAGGGACGGACTAGCTGTAACACTAATGTGCCCATTTTACGCCCTGTATAATAAAAACTTTGGACAACGTTTTTTACATACCTTTAACTATTGACTAAAAATTAAGTACTCTTCATTCATGTCGCTAATTCTAACCGTTTTCGTAATTTTTAACATATTTACATCAAAGATACATCTTTGTTCCTATAAATTATAAAAATGTTCACTTTTAACTGCTTAATAATAATACATGATCGCAATAAAATTACGTTTTTCCGAAAACGGTTAGGATTAGCGACATGAATGAAGAGTACTTAATTTTTAGTCAATGTGTATGTAAAAAACGTTGTCCAAAGTTTTTATCATACAGGGCGTAAAAAAATGGGCACATTAGTGTCACAGCTAGCCTGCAGCTATGAGTAATTCGCAACACTTTCTGGGATAGTAATTTGAAGGGTCTTACCTGGTATACATCATATGAAAAAAAAATTGAAATACTATACCTGTTGGTTTAATAATTATGTGTCAAAAACTTAATTCCATGGGAGCTCTTTGGGAGCTTTTTGGGAGCCCATATCTCCGAAGAGGGGGCCGATACGAAAAAAGTTTATATGAACTTGTAGTATTCTTTTCATGTGTTTTTTTCATATCCGGGAGATTTCCCACATTTTCCCGGACACCCTTTATAAACCCACGTTGCATCCCCAATAGAACTTGATAATTACTGTAAGTATTCAGAGCAATAATGGCTATAAACCATTCTATGGTAGCATTAACTCCTATTTCCCATTGGCTAAATTACCGTAATATTATCACTACACGACGGTCTAGCAATTTTCACTATCTTACAGTGTAGGAAAGCGCGTTACTGAGTTGCTGTCACCTGTCACATATAGTATTAAACAGTTTTGTATAAAGAGTATGTGAATTCTTGTAAAGAATAGAAGGTTTTTTTCTTAGTGCAGAACAACCTTTTATACCGCCTCATTATGGCATCGATATTTCCCGGGAATGTTGACATGCATTTTTTAAAATTTGGCAAGGCAGACTAAATGTTGTCTGCCAATTATAAAAGGCAACTGCAAAAGTACAACAAAAGCTATACTTACCTTTAAGATCCACCATTCAGAAGCTGTTATTTATTTAGTCTATAGGGTCGGAATATAATGGTAAACCTAGCTAATCCCATTGTTATGTCTTTGTGTGAGTTGCAATTAGAGAAATAAATACCGCCGCTGTTAGAAACAAAAGAGCTTTTGAGTGGGAACGCTTTTAATTACTATGTACTCGCGGCTCTATTTTTTTTATAGTACCTAATGAGAGAATGTGGGCTGTAAAATGAAACAAGACGCGAACTTAACTACAGGGTTATTCCAAGAGAGGGCTATTTTTTGACTTAACCTAAGGTTTTTTTTTAAACTGCATTTTAAATAAATCAATTCGTATACTGAGAAAAAAACCTTCCATTCTTTATAAGAATTACCATACTCTTTATACTGTTTAACACGAATTAAACGGTAATTTAGCCAATAGAAAATAGAAGTTATTGCTACCATAGAATGGTTTATAGCCATTATTGCTCTGAATACTCACAGAAATGATCAAGTTCCATTGATACGATCCATGAAATTCAAATTCAGACAGGACAGCTAGAAGATCCCGAACAACGATGTGACCTGCTCAACAAATACGTTAAAACTAATACCACGGTGCGCGGCGATTGCCGATCGCTACGAACCTCCACCAACGTCTTGTGGATTATAAGTTCTAATGGATACAATTCGTTTTTGGGGACGCTGTTGTGCTTTCTTAAGAGAAAGCGCTTTACTGGAACAAAATGCGTCGCATTGAGAAGATATAATTTATTTCTTAACAAAATTGCTGTATTAAAAGTAGTTCATTATTCAACAAGACTGTGCTGCTAATGGAACTGATTACTACCAATAAAAACACTATTCAAGCAAATCTGGAATTGATATAACACTAAAGCGGGTTTGATACACTAGCAATTTATTTATTATGGATTAATAAAAAATAAGCTTTCAATACAACTATCTCTCAGCTATATATTTTGTGACTATGTCGTAGCAACCTTTTGTATTAGATCATTTTCCTCAGTGTACTTTAAAATAAAATAGAATTTTAAAAGTTAGGAATTTTTAAGTTGTAGTTCAAAATGTTTGCCTCATACAAGAGAGAGTGGGAGAGTTATATCTCGACAAAGCAGAGTTAGAGGAGTTATTTAATCCCAAATCGCTTGCAGCTTATTATAAAAAATATAAAAAAGGATTAAGTAGCAGCAAGTTATAAAACAGCAGCGTCTGACCAATTTATTATAAACTGTATAAAAATAATATTTTTGGACTTTGAATCGTTGCCTTTACTTGATGGAAATTCATTATAACTCAATGAAAGACAATTTATTTTGTCAAATTTCCACTTTAATTGAAAAAACTTTTTCTTTACACGACGCGTTTCGCTACATTAGTAGCTTCGTCGGGTGTATGGTGCCAGTACAATAACAAAATGGCCTAGATACTTAATTAATCAATTCAGGTATACACATTACAAGCTTAATTATGTAATTATATGTTCTTAACACTGTTTATGTATTGTAAAACATTATTGTCGGTATAATATAACTTAATCTTATGGGAAATCCAAAGAACCCTATTTAGAATATTAACACAGATTTAGTAAAGGGAAACTATTGAGTTCTAATTGGTCGTTTAATAATGCACCGGAATTTTTCAATAGATTTATTTCTAAACTTTCCAAAAGATTAAAAGATTAAGTTTTTGACCCTTGTTTTCAGTATGTAAAATTTTAAATTTGTTATCTAAATTATGTTGTTCCTGTAAAAGATGTATAGAATAAGTTGAGTCGGTTTTATGACTGAGAAACCTTCTTACATGTTCCAAAATTCTCGTTTTAAATGATCGACCTGTTTGGCCTATATAAGTTTTGGGACAAGAGCCACAATTTAATTGGTAAACCCCCGATTTATTATCCTTGTTGCTTCTTGATTTATAGTTTTTTTAGAATTTTCCCAAAGAATTGTTAGTTTTATAGGCGATAACGTCGCCAAAATTTATATAGCCAAACAGGTCAATCATTTAAAACGAGAATTTTGGAACATAGAAGAAGTTTTCTCAATCATAAAACCGACTCAACTTATTCTAATCATCTTTTACAAGAACAACATAATTTTGATAGTAAATTTAAAATTTTACATATTAAAAACAAGGGTCAAAAACTTAATCTTTTGGAAAGTTTAGAAATAAATCGATTAAAAAATTCCGGTGCATTATTAAACGACCAATTAAAACTAAATAGTTCCCCTTTGCTAAATCTATGTCAATAATCTAAATGGGGTTCTTTGGATTTCCCATAAGATTAAGATATATTATACCAACAATAATATTTTACAATACATAAACAGTATTAAAAACATATAATTAAGCTTGTAATGTGTATCCTACCTGAATTGAGTAACTAAGTATCTAGATCATTTTGTTATTGTACTGAAATAAAATTAGTTAGCACCATACACCCGAAGAAGCTACAATGTAGCGAAACGCGTCGTGTAAAGAGAAAGGTTTTTAATAAAAGTGGAAATTTGACAAAATAAATTGTCTATCATTGAGTAATATTTTTGAGGTTTAACTTTATGAAACCCCAATCTAAAAACCCAAAACGAAGGTATTAAAATGTCTAGACATGATCGAAGTTTCAACTTTATCGAAAATGGAATTCTCAACGCCAAGCAATCTACTGCCAACCTATAACCTATAATCGCGTTGGTTTTTTTAGTTTATTATTTTATTAACTAATATTTAGGATATGAAGGAAGATTAAACTCAAAGTCGTCTCAACAAATATATTAATGGTTAACTACTTGGGGAGTGGACATGTTTCGATGCTAGAAAGCATCATCATCAGTACCATTGGGCCCAAGGATCACTCACATGGGAGAAAATTAACTCGTTGCATCACCTGTCATTAATGGCACTTTGTTGAAGTCTGGTATATTTTACGTTAAGCGGTTGGCTACAGAAACAGAACCGGACTAAGTTATTTTACCTTCGCCGTCGCCATATGTTAAATTTTGTAAGGGAGTCTTAATATTTTGTAAAGATGCATACCTACTGATTTTATTATTTATAAAATAAAATATTGACAGACCCGTACCTACCAAAATAAGAATGTGAAAACGTTATTAAACTAAAGGAAAAGAAGAAAACAATTTATTTAAAAAGGCAAAATAGGTGTTTGTGTAGATATTTATTATACAAAGAAAAAAGTACTACATTTTTTGCGAGGTGTAAGCATTGTGGTGCACGTCTAATAAATAAATAATAATATTGAGACTCCTTTTAGTATTGTAACTTTTGTGGGAAAGTTATATATGGATATATATAAGGTGTCCCGTACCTAAGGGTTTATATACAGCAACAGGAGATAATGGACTTGAAAATATGTCATTTAATTTTATTTCTTATACGTTTAAAGAGATACAGGGTGATCCAAGTAAATATTTACTTTATAAAATTGGTGATGATTTGATGTTAAGCGGACATGAATCAAACGCTAGCTACACGATACGAGTTTGATAAATTCTCGCATATATTTTTTGTCTCTCACATTTCTAACCGCTTTACCTTATATTATGGAAGAGCGATCTTTTATAGATATAAAAGTTGTACTTCATTAATCTCGATATTTCAATTAGTTTTTGAGATAATTGCCTTTAAATGCTAAATGGCACGAAACATTTAGTTTACTATCTTCTGTTGCTGTATTTGCCCGTTAGTTATGAGACATCCTGTATCCTGTATATAACGATAAGTAAATGGTTTAACAAGGTACTTTATTGATTTAATAATGGATGAGTCAACCAAAATGGTGTTTGTACTCACTATTAAACTTAAGTAATAAACACCAAGAAAAACTCGGAAATATATAAAATTGTAAAATGTTTTAAACACACACACACTACACAAAAAGCGTATTAGAATTACCTCCTACAAATAATATTAAGCACAACGTAAAAAGGGATTAGTACTACAAAACATCCTTAATTTTCTCCAAGCCCAGATAATACCTTTCGGGCGTTATACAGTGCAAGGGTAGGTTCCTAACTTTTAACATAAAATTAGCATGCATATACGAGAAATACAAAGCTACAGTTACTAAGGATCTTTAATAAAGCTGAACAGAATAATGGTTGGTGAGATTTTCGTCAGACTTTTTATTAATTAATAACAGTTTAATACTCCCAGCATTCTACAGTCTGTTCAATGACCGCTGATAGCGGTATTCTCCATATTTGCGGTACGTCGTAAATTAATTCAGTCAGATTGACTTACCGGTGGGTAAGGTTATGATTTTTCTTAGACTTGATCTACATAAAGACGGATGCATGTGAATATGTAAAATACAAGCCAGATTTTTCAAATTTTTAATTTTTCACTTTATACTCGTAGTGCAGTCAGAGAAAGGTATCGTGGAAAAAAATATTTTGCGTCTGAAAATCAGTATGAAACTTTTAAATAATTTAAATTTACTGAAAAATAAATAAGAGTCTTTATAAAATTTAAAATTGAATCATACCTATATTTTTTTGTCTAGTGCATCTATAATACAATCTTGTTTCAAATATTTTCATCTTATTTATAACACTATAAAGAAGAAAATATATTAAAAAAGGACAACACAACATAATACAGTTATTTAATAATTTAAATAAATCATCTCCGCAAGGATCATCATCATCATCAGATTCGTTAAAGTTAATAATAAGTGGAAGAGTATCTGAAGCATCGATGCATCTTTCCCGTTCCCACACATCATTAATTATAATTTTATTAGTGTGTGTCACACAATTTTTCCATTTTTCCACAATTACATTTTCTATGGTAAAATAGCCAGCGCTTTCCAGTTTACTTGTAACGTTTGGATGGGATATGCTGCTTCACTACTATCCAGATCTGATTCTCATTGCAAAAAATGTGAAATCGGAATTTGTCATTATTCTAACCATGCAATAATAACATGTTAATCTTATAGGTTCAAGATGTGTTTCATATTATTATGATATTAAAAAGAAAAGGGATTTGTCAAAATTGTCACTATTTAGAAAATAGGACGGTGACACAAAGGAAATTAATTTTGTTAACTGGGAATATGGAATGGTTCAAAGTTTAAATATGCGTAGGTAGGCAAAACGGGGATCTATAGCATCTGCCCTGGTCAGGGACCCTCCCATCCTAGTGCAGGCCATGCCGGCAAGATCGCAAGATCCTAACCACCTTGATTATTTTCGGAAAAGTAAAGTTTACGTGACAAACATAAATGAATTTTACTTTACCTATTAAAGAATGTTTTTTTTTTAATTCTCATTCAACAGTAAATAGAGGTTTATATTTGAAAAAAAAATTTAGTTTCCATCCATGGATAAAGGGTAAAATTCAGGGAAAATGTATTCCAATAAAAATATTCATCCTGTATTTAAAACAAGTAGAAAACAGAATCTTAGAGTCCGTCATTTTAATAATATAAATTTAAAAAATATTTTTGCACCACAGACACAAATCAAATTATATTTTCGTTGTCGTGCTATCTGTGCTAAATAAATATTTTAGGAGTAAGGAAAAAAGGTCGGAAGATTTGAAGATCAAAATGCGATCTGAGCCAACCGCAATCCCATACCAGAACGTAATGTGGTCGGTTTGTGTTCCTTAGTAAGCGATTTCACCATTTGACAACAAAAACACGGAAACATAATTATGTACACTTTTTTTTTAATTATTTTATTTTACTCCCAACCAACTTTACAAGTTTATTACAGGGATAAGTATATAAAAATAACTAACAATTATTACTCTAACTTAATTGGTAGGTATTATATATTATATAAAAAAAGACAGTTAAAAAAAATCGTTTTGTATTATAAACGTTTGATTAACTCGTTAAGAAAGAAAATTATACTAGGAAATATTTTTTAAATGAAATATAAATAATGGTAGTTTTTTTAATGTTTTAATATTTTCGGGTAAAATATTATATAATATTAATCCATTATATAACAATGACCGTTTTCCAAATTTACTGTTTATTTTAATAGTTTGTAAAAAATTAGTTTGTCTAGTATCATGTCTATAAATATCATGAACTTTTGTTAACGTTATGTTAGAATTTTTTTGTTTTAAAAGTAAAGAATGAATAAATATGCAAATTTTCAAATTATATAAATTATTTATATTTAGGTATTAGTTCGGTTTATATAAATTTGTTGTTGGTTCTAAGTGCCGAAATCTGTGAATACATTTAATAATTTTATTTTGTAATTTCTTTAAAGGTTTTAGTACTATTGAATTGGATAAACCTCAAATAGAAATAAGATACTGAATTTGGAATGTAATATTTTTCCCATTAAATATTATTGGTTGCTTCTCCATATCTAGTCTTTGTTTGTCAATGTACATAAATGAAGATTTATTTAAATGTAAAGTTAATTTATAAGATTGCAACCAGTCAAATATAATTTTTAAATTTTTTGATATTTAATTAGATGTCCCTAATATTTTTAGCATAATAAATCATTGTTGTGTCTTCGGCAAAAAGTTTAATTTGTCCATATAATTTTAATTTTGAAATAGAATTGATATAAATAAGAAACAATGTGGGTCCTAGAATAGAACCTTGTAGTACTCTATATCTTATTGTTTGATAGGAACTAATATTACTTCCTATTTTAACGCATTGTTTTCTATTTTTTATATAACTTTCAAACCAACGATACATTTTTCCTTTTATGCCTATATCAAATAATTTAACTAATAATATATCATGATTTACACAGTTTACAGTATCCAAGGCTTTACACGAAACAATAAATTATAATAATTATTATTTTAATAAAAAAAAGAAGCGTCAGTATCAATTAACGATGATGGTATTTAAATTAAAAGCAAACACTAGTGGCGCCTTTCCCGTTTCGTTTTTCATCAATATTTTCCGTTTTCTTCAAAAAGTAGCCTTTGGGTAGAATTACCTATACAGTTTTAAGTTAAAAAATTTTAATTGATAAATTAATAAAAGCAAAAAACCAAATTTGCTCATATTTTTTCTTCTACTTTTATTTACTTATAAATCCAACCATTTTTAACGTTACACAGTATTACATTGTATTCCAAAGAGGGGTATTTGGCCGATTTTAGTTGTTTTTTATAAAATTCGAAGCATCATTTGGTTTAAAGTAAAAATCTGTTGGGGTACCAGGCTTTTTACTTTAAACCAAAAGATGCTTCGACTTTTATAAAAAACAACTTTTTTCTTTTTCTTTCAATTTCACTCCAATACTTCCACATGTTTCTGACAAGGCTTAATAAAACTCAAGATTTCATAGTACTTTAATAATGATTTTTACAGATAAGTATTTCAAAACTTCCTAATTTTTTCTTTTACTCCCCTTATTTTCCGCACGGCACAGTGTGCTTTTGCACTAACCCTCGACTCTACAGTATGCTGGAGTCTTGATTGTTGGTCTTTTTTTTTTCGCTTTGGCAGATCTGCCATTCAGCCAGCCGATAAGTTTTTAAGGGTTACAGATAATACGTCAAATCCTAAGAAAAAGAAAAAAAAAAGAAAAGGAATAAACCTAAAAGGAAAGAGACAGGGTTACTCGCTTCTCGCTCTGGGCCGATCAGAGCATTTTATAAACAAACAGTAGGGTCCTGGGAAAACACATAACAATAGGAATTTAGGATATCTACATTTCTTAAGGATTCCGATCGTTTGACTACTCAATTTTACTTGTACACCATTAAAATTTCCATTACGGCTCAATCTCACTATTATTTTCTCTTTTGCTAAAAACATCAGCATTTTACCTTTACTTTGTTTTCGTGATGATGAGTGTTTCTACACTCGGAACATGTCGATGTGATTCTAGGTTCGCCTAGTTATTCGAACAATAAAAATTTGTAAAGAAAGACTTCGTGCTTTTCTTTTTTTCTATATAATTTAACTCCACTTTACGTATGGACTACTTCTTCAAAATTAATAGTACTTATTACATTTATAATAGCAACTGATGATAAATGAAATGTTTGTTATAGGAAATAGGAGAGTTAATTGACCTAAACTGGTTTATTCTACTCACCGTTCAACGTAAATAATAAACACCAAGAAAATTTAGTCTCTGAAACTCTGACGCGTGAGCTTACTACGGCTCACTACTGAACTGGGAACTTTTAGGAAGAAACCAGTATCAGCTGTTAATGTCACAAGTGGGTGTCAACAAACTGTCGAAACGCTTTGTTTTTAGAAAGAGTTAGTGGTGGCGGACATCGGCAGAATAACTAACCAGTCCGTTTATTTTAACTAAATACTAAAATAAAATCTAACTTAATTTTTAAATTTTAATTAAATTCTTGATTCGGCTTTCTCCCTATACATACCTATTATTATATTTAAGCTTCTTAATTCATTATTTTGTATAATCATAGGTGGGTAAATCTCATAAAAGGATTTAGGCGATAGTTGTCCTCTAAACAAGAGAATATTAATAGTATTAGTAGTTTAATTAAACCAGCATAAGATTACCGGATTTATTGAAACACATAATAGCGTTGCATTAAACTGTGTGAAAATCACAACTGACTGTGTTTACACTAGTTTACACTGACAAGACTCGACAAGTACTTTTAGTAAATATTTCTGAGAACAACACACTTTGAATTATGTAAACGCTTTATTAATAATAGTAATAATCTGTACCTGAGAGCTAGACTGTATTAACTCAATAAAAATGAAATTTTACAGGAGAGCAGTTTTAAATTTTTTATCTACAACCATTTAATAATAGGTGCATAATACTTCTGATACTAAGAACATTATGCTATCCATAATACAACAAGTGTAATTATCATAAAACAACAAGTGTAATTATTATATTTCCCATATGAACTCAACTTTTTTTTCTGATAATAAGAGCATTATGATATTCATAATACAACAAGTGTAAGTATCATAAAACAAGAAGTGTAATTATTATATTTCCCATATGAACTCAACTTTTTTTCAGGCGCTGTATAAATGGATGGTTTTAGATAAAGTATAGTAGGGGAGAGCCACCAACAGTGGCCATGGCTGGTACAGTGGCCGCCAGTGAATATTCTTTTACAAAACGTACACCGCTAGCGCCATCTCTTGTATCCGTACTTAAGTATGTTTCCAGCACGTGGCGTGCCGAATACTTTCAGTTAAATGGCCTGCTTTGTCGTAATAAGTGCGACATTGAAATTCGGTGAGGAAAGAAAGTTTTTTATTAGAGTGACTTTTCGGTTTAATCATTCAAAGCTGGTAAGTGTTTCATTTACTTTATTGCATGCTTCTTAAGGATGTGCTATTGCAGTACGAAGTTCAGTGGTAAAAGGCTAAATAATCTGTATTGTGTTTCTGTTAGGTTAGGTTTTATTTTTATCTTCCCTTTCTTACAGTGGCCACCTTAACGGAGGGTACATTGGCCACTACTCTCATATATTATAAAGGGGTGGCCACTGTTCCTTACATTATTTGAATAAAAAATTTTGCATTTATATGAAACATGTTTCTTTTGTTTTTCGATGTGTATACTTATAAATTTCCTAATTAAAGGATTTTGTATAAAGTCTTATTACTTATTACCAACCTAAAAACAGTCTTTAGTATGCTTTTCAGAGAAACCACTGTACCACTATGTGGTTCGGTACAGTGGCCATAGTGGTATGTTTTTAAAAAAATATTGAGGAAAAGATCCTATACTTTTTAAAATTAAATAGAGTCATATTTGTACAGCCTTATCGTATATGTAGTAAAAAATAATGGAAAAAGCATAAATTTCTTAAACGTTTTTGAAATACGTGGAAATAAAAAAAAGGATGGCCACTGTTGGTGGCTCTCCCCTATTTGATTCGCGTCTAATGAACCATAATACACTCGGATGATTTTCCATTTTTCCAAATGGAACGATGGTGGTTCACTAGGATATTTAAAACGAGCATTTTTTTTCCAACAGTAATTTGATACCATACACTCCTATGCTATTTTAAAATTGACACTGAAAAATTTGCCATAAATTCCAATCGCAAATTTAAAAGCGTTATGCATTATTGCCTTTTCTAAGGAAATATAAAGGCGGCTTTGAAAAACAATGGAATGGTTTTGAAAAGGCTTTAATTTAAAGTCGTAATGTCATTAGTTTATAAAACATACAATACATACAATCTTGCGGCTTCCGAAGAATTTTTCTGGTCACTCCAAAAATTAGGACCATATCAATTTGTTCATTTCTAGTAAAACTAACCATTTTATCTGATTCAAAATTTAAGTTTAATAAACGAATGGCATTACAATTTTAATTTAAAACCATATTGGTTTTCAAAACCATTTCATTGTTTTTCAAAACCGCCTTTATATTTCTTTAGAAAAGACAGTGCGGCAATAATGCATAACGCTTTTAAATTTGCGATCGGGACTTAAGGCAAATTTTGATTTTGGTAGTAGCGTATAAAGGAACAAAAAATAAAATTTTCTGTGTTTTTACTTTTCTATACTTTTAAGCCATAACTGAGAAAATAAATAAATAAAAAAACTCCTTGAATAAAAACACGGACTTAAACATACCTACGTCATCGCGCCGGAAGATTGATGCACAGAGGAATGATAGGAATACCTGAGTCGCTGTCTTAAAATATCAAGAATTCACAAAATCAGCAGCTTGACAGTATTGCCGATACTCTCAAAAAGCATTTATTATAGTTTATAGTACCAGTGTAATGGTAATTGACTAGCAATTATTAGTAATTATAATATACCATGTTTTCCATTCAATAGCTGCGGAATGAATTATTTTACCAGTATTATGTTTATATTTATTTAAAGTATCCAAATAAAGTTCTAAGAAGAAAGTATATTATTAAGATTATAAAACTTTCTACATATGGCAACAGCGGCTTAATTTGCCGATGGCAGTTCGACAGATCAGCATTTACGCGTGTGCGAGGTTAAACGCATGCGCTCTAGCAAGCTTTAAACATATCTACGTCATGAGTCGCGCCTGTTTTGAGATTTTCAAATTGGTTGAATTTTACCGGGTTTTTACTGTGCTGAAATAAATTAATGTTATAACCTAGCAATAATTTTATTGATGAAAAACACTTATTATAGCAACGACTAAATAATTCAAATGCCAAATGTATCAAATTTAAGAATAGTGAAAAGGCCCATTATTTCGTGTCAATTTTAAAATGGTATAGGAGTGTATGGTATCAAATTGTTGGAAAAAAATGCTCGTTTTAAATATCCTAGTGAACTACCATCGTTCCATTTGGAAAAATGGAGTAAACGTAACGTAAAATTTTATTTTAATATCTATAAATACAGAAAAGTTATAGGGGTGAACGTCTTTTGAGAAACACCCGGCATTTAATATAAAAATCCAATAAGTAATGGCTAGAGAGTATTTTTACTAAATACCCAGTTATTAAAAATATCATAACTCCGCCACTAGTATAGCAAAATATAACCGCTAAACGTGATTTTCTAGTAAATTTTATGTTCTTCAATTTTTCTATCTTTATATTTTTTCGTAAATAGCTTTGTTTTAAAGATATTACAATATTTGAGAGTAATAAAATTGACATGGGATTTCCATTGACCAGTCTGGCGGTACACCAAGAAAATATTTAATCTTATCATAAGACGGGTCTGCTCCAGCACTGCTTTAAATCTGGCAAATATGTATTTAGTGTCCCATTTTGCGCGGGAGTCCGACACCAAAACGCCATTACGGGAATGCTGGAACGGAATTTATGGACGGGTAGAAATAATGGGCAAGTGCGGTGTCGCCGGTGTCATAATATACCACGAGGGTATTGATTTACAAACCATGCATGGATTTTGATAGAGATAGAGGGGCTTATTAGGTTTTACAGACCGGTGAAAAGTATAGCATTAAAATTTGATGCATGTTTGCATGATCGGAATGTTGATGAACGGCGATTTAAATTTCAAACTTTATTGAAATATTGGAGGGCGCCCTAAAATGCATTAAACAAATTTTATAGAAAATCACAATAAGCTTTATTAGTGTTAATGCTATACTTTATATTGAGTAACAAGGTTAATAATTAATAGAACCTTTTAAATAATTTTCTATACATTATATCAGTGGTCAATGACGTCCCTCAATTATTCTCTTCTTATGTAACTTAATCTTTACTTTGAATCGTTCAGGCCTTTACTTGATGGAAATTCATTATAACTCAATGAAAGACAAGTTATTTTGTCAAATTTCCACTTTTATTGACAAACTTTTTCTTTACATGACGCGTTTCGCTACATTGTAGCTTCTTCGGGTGTATGGTGCTAACTAATTTTATTTCGGTAGAATAACAAAATGGTCTAGATACTTAATTACTCAATACAGGTAGACATATTACAAGCTAAATTATTTAATTATATGTTCTTAACACTGTTCAGTTATTGTAAACTTAAATATTATTGTCGGTATAATATTATATCTTAATCTTATGGGAAATCCAAAGAACCCTATTTAGATTATTGGCACAGATTTAGCAAAGGGGGTACTGTTTGTTCTAATTGGTCGTTTTATAATGCACCGGAATTTTTCAATCGATTTTTTTTTAAACTTTCCAAAAGATTAAGTTTTTGACCCTTGTTTTCAATATGTAAAATTTTAAATATTTTATCAAAATTGTGTTGTTCTTGTAAAAGATGATTAGAATAAGTTGAGTCGGTTTTTTGACTGAGAAAACTTGAGTCGGTTTTTTGACTGAGAAAACTTCTTCTATGTTCCGAAATTCTCGTTTTAAATGATCGACCTGTTTGGCCCATATAAGTTTTGGGACAAGAGCCACAATTTAATTGGTAAACACCGATTTATTATCCTTGTTGCTTTTTGATTTATAGTTTTTTTTTAATTTTCCCAAAGAATTGTTAGTTTTATAAGCGACGTTGATATTCCTTTGATAAAGGTGTTTTTTAATTTTATCCGATGGGTTTCCAAAATAAGTGATAGTTTTAAAGGGACCTAGTTTTTTTCTTTAAAATAATAAAAATAAAATAGTTCGAAGAAAAAGTTTTTCAATAAAAGTGGAAATTTGAGTTAATCTTTAATTGTTTGAAGGTGGTAGACAATGAAGTAATATCAAAAAAATTACCTTGTCGGACTTCCATTGTCTTTATTTTGTTACTTAACACAACGTTTCGGTTAGTTAGTATCTCTTACCGTTTTCAAGTGTAAACTAAATTATAATTCTAAGGCTATTGTCTTAAATACTATTCATGTTAGGGTTACCATCCGTCCTCTTTTCCCCGGACACTGTCCTCTTTTTTTAGCGCCCGGGGGAAGTCCGGGGAAATTTTTACAAGCGTCCGGGATAATAATTTACAAAATTTCCACACAATTCATGTTAACCAAAATAAAATAAACCGAAAGTGTTAAAACTATTCTTTGAAAACGAATTCAGTGACGCATTATTGTTTACTATACATTCAACCATGAATATAAGGCACACTAAAGTTGAATTCATTGAAAGAGCTGCTAATTCTATTATTGAAATAAGAAAAGTTTTAAAGGACATAATCCACAATTTGGATGAAAGAATCAATCACAATTTTATGCCACTAAAGATAGGAGAAATCTTAAGAAAAATTGATAATCAGGGTAAATCTACAGCAGAGTTCAAAAAAGAAGTTTATAACTTTTACACAACGATGAAACAGTATTTGGAATCTTGGATGAAGCCTCTGCAAGACTTAGATATTTTTGAGTGGATGGACGTTAGTAGGCTCAAAGATTTGCAGTGGTCAGATATTCAAGCTACAGTTGGATTTCTTCATTCTCGTGACATAAAGATCGATGAAGAGAAATTATTTAATGAGTATATTTGCCTACAAAATTTTGTGAAAGATTTACCGGAAGACGATGGAATAGAGAAAAACTGCAATACATTTTGGAGTGAATTTTTTACAAAATGCGACAATGAAAATAAGTGTAGTGAAATGCGGAAAGTTGCTCAATATTTTTTTTTGCTTGCCAGCACATAATGCAAACGTCGAAAGAGTATTTTCTCTGATGAATTCTCAGTGGAATCCAGAAAGAAATAAATTAAATCCAGACACGATTTCATATATTATCTTAAAAACGAAATATAATTTTGGGACGACTTGTTCAGAATTCTATCAATATCTTTTAAACGTGACAAAAAATTACTAAATGATATTGCCAAGGTGGAAAAATATAACAAAAACTAAAGCGATTAAATTTAGGTTAGTTTTTGCGTTAGGCTCATTAATATAAATATATATTTTTTAAATATATTTAAGTTAGTATGTATAATGTATAATATGTATTTTACTTTTTTTACATAATTAAGTACATATTATACAAAATACAAGCATTTTGTTTTTTTTAAATATATATTTTGTGACTGCAGTTGTTTGCTCGGTTGTTTGTTAATTTTATTTATAATTTATTATATGTTTTTGAGTTAATGTGTTTTTATGCATATTTTTCACAAAAACTTTTAAAATTTACTAAAAAAATATGTTTGAAAAATATTTTGTATCTATATTTTATTTTATTTTACGTGCGTCACGGTGCGTCCGGGGCTTCAGGCGAAATGTCCGGGGATTTAGCGATTCAGGTTATAGTTTCGTAAATTCTAAGATGGCAACCCTATGTGCAATGAAACTTGATTACTCCGCCTACGTGCCTATTGGAGTGTGAAGCTTGAGCTGTTGGTTTTGAACAAGAAGATGCTTGAATGTTAGAAAGGTAAACACTAGTCGTGACGTAACGGTCAGCGTTCATTGAACATACTTTATAATATTATTACGTGCTTTCATTATGTTTTAGGAACCTGGTGGATCTATGCACGTCTTGTTTGCTTGTTATAATAAAGAGAATGAGATTATGAGATGTCAATCTTGCTTTGTCGTCGCTGTAAAAACCCACAGCAACTACAAGCAGCTACGGAATCCTTTTAGAGCATTTATTAATTGAAATTTCTAATTGACCCTGAAAAAAATTAGAACTGGTTATTAGAATAAAAAATCTATCAATTTCCACCATTTAATAATAAATAAACTTGACATTAAGAGCAAGTAAATCTCTTGGTGATGTATTATTTATTTTTAATTCTCCAAGCTTAAAAGCACACACATTACATTAAACGTAAACACGATTAAATTTTACATGTATATGAATATACGAAATATATATTATATAAACTAACCATGCATGCCAGAAAAATTATTCAAACCAACAAAATGGTTTGTTTACGCAACTGTATATGCTTTATGGTCCTATAGTCTTATCGTGAGTCATTCTGCGAGATTAACTATATATTACTCTGGTTTCGTTTTATGAGCTTGTGGACATTCATCTCCATATACTTATCATATTTTTTATTTAAAAAATAACAGTACATGTAGGAAATGGCAATAAAATAAATTTATAACCATATCTGAAAAAATAACAAGAAAAATTACCTAAATTCAAACGATAAAACATTGTCACGTGCACCTCATCTATTAGGTACAGTCTGCATCTTTAAAATAGTAGGCAATTTAATTATCTGACCACCTTTTCGTCTTTCCATACTCTGTGTATCAGCCAAATGGAATAAATTCGATAATAAATACATGGTGTCCGAAAAAACGCTCGGACAAGTCGATTGGCATTTCTAATTTGCGCATTTTTGCAATAAAAACTTTTTATACAGGGGGTGTCATGCAACAGTGGCCAATACTAACTTTCTTATTTTAAATACAACACCCTTATTTAATTTTTGGATTCTTCAGAAAATTTTAGACATATTTCATGTACAATATCCTATACCTATCTTCAACATTCGACCACATTGTATCTTTTCGTATTATTCATATTCATTTACTTGGTTACTAGTGTGATAGTACTATTCTTTAAAAAAAACTGATACAGTTCCTATTTGGCATATACAAATGGTCTATGATTTTTTATTTTTTATGTTATTAATTGTTTATTGTTATTACTAATAGCTGTCTTTACATAATATGAATAATATCACATGATGTTTATATTATATTTATATTTATTCTAGGATAAACTAATTTCTTTATAAAATCCATGTATTTTCGTGAAATCAATAAAGCTCCTTTTCAACTTTTAACTGTTTCGGAAATATTAAGTGTTTTCAGATTTATCGCAAAAACAACACACTCAAAAACTAGTACCTACGTAATACTATTTATTTCTTGATAATATAACACAAAAAAAACATTATTGTAGGAGATGTCGAAAATGCTTGCCGCGAACGTCTTGGCAACATGCTAATCTTAAATAGAAATTTCTTCTAATGTTACTGAACATCTCAGGCGCGACCGATCTAATCGCAAGCGTTATTCGTCTTCTTAAGTCAGCTAAGTCGAGAGGTTTAGTTTTGTATACAATATTTTTTACATAACCCCATAAGAAGAAGTCTAATGGCGTCAGATCAGGGGATCGTGCTGGCCATTCCATCGATCCTCGCCTCCCTATCCACCGATTTGGAAATACTCGGTTTAGGTACTGCCGGACATTGATTTGGTAATGGGGCGGTGCTCCATCTTTCTAAAACCATATAATGTTCGCCTGGATCAGGATATAAGTTTGTCAAAGTTGACAAGATATTATTTTGGAGCACTGCTAAATAATTATCGCCATTTAAATTGCCATTAATAAAAAGGGACCTATGATGATCTCCAACTATTCCTGCCCAAACATTAACCTTTTCAGAATTATTAGCATGACCATTCATGAAGTGTAAAAGTGCATTAATCAGAAAACAGAACATGTTCAAATTGGATCACATTGTTATCTAACATTGCCATAATTTGTTCACAAAAATACGTTCCCTATCAAAATCGTCTTCCATGAGCTCATGAGTAGGTATTATTTTATAGGAATACATTTTATATTCTGGTCATGTTCGAATAATCGATGAATAGCTAACATCAAACATTGGGGCTGTTTTTCGACTGGAAGTATGTGGGTTTTTCTCAAACTTAAGCATAACATCCAATTTGGTATCATCACTTATTGCATCGGCAGCTACTTTTTTTATCTACTTTACATGTCCAAGCTGGCGAAACTGCTTTTCTATTTTACTAATTTTCCCTTGAGTTATAGGCGGCAAATTTGTAAATTTTTCATGAAATAAGCGAGCAACTTCCATTTTTTGTGTTCGTGTTTTATCTCCATAACCAATCATCTGTAAAATTGTTATTTTGTGCATTTCTGTTAAATAAACCATTTTTTCTGATCTGCAGTTAACGAAATTCAAACGACTATAACACTGACAACTAGTGTCATGCAGATAGACAACAATTTGCTAAGGTCAGGAGTTTTAAACAAAAGTAAACAAAACTATTTATACCTTTTTTTTATTTCATAGCAGAAAAAAGAAATGCTGAAATGCAATAAATCTGAAAACACTTCATTTTTCCGAAACGATTGAAGATAGCCATAGAATATTGTACATGAAATATGTATAAAATTTTCTGAAGAATCCAAGAATAATATATAGGGTGTTGTATTTAAAATAAGAAAGTTGGTGTTGGCAACTATTACATGACACACCCTGTATAAAAAGGTATTATTGAAAAAAATGCGCAACTAGAAATACCAATTGGCTTGTTCGAGCGTTTTTTCGGACACGCCCCCATGTATTTATTATCAAATTCATTCCATTTTATGGGTAGTGGAAACTCGGCCCATGCTTACCCTGTGTCATACGTGCCCTTATAAAGCATGAAGGAATGTTTCTATGCTTGTATAATTTACATGCGGAAACAGCAGCTTATTTATTAATTATTACACATATATAAAATATATACATTTATTAACGCAACCCTAATCATTCCCTTTGTTATTGCTTCTTGTATAGTTAACAGACCGTTAATAAATCCACGTAAAGTTATATTCTAAACTTATTTGTGGCCTATTGTTACACAAACATTTACCTATATCTAAACTCTAAAATGTGGCAACGAAAACAATAACCAAATAATATACTATTGTTCGTATTATTTGAAATAAATTAGGGGTAAATATCAGAAAACATGCCACTAACTTGTTATAATTAACTCTTTAGTCTTTAGTCTAAAATTAATTTAAGATAATTTTAATCAAATAAAATAGTAGAGTGCCCCCGTAAGTAAAAGATGCTTATTTCTTATACTCGTGGGCACTTTAAGGCTAAAAAGGTTTGACCGTGGCATTTAGTAGAGGGTCTCCTATAGTACCTAGTTCTGTTTTTGTTTGAAGGTTGTAGACAATGATGTATCTTGAGTAATAGATGTGTTTTGGACTTCCATTGCCTTTAGTTTTTCATATCACAACGTTTCAACTGGTAAGTATCTCCAGTCGTCTTCAGGTGAATACTAAACAAGTTACAAAGCTACGAGCCTATTTATACTACCTAAGGGGGCGGAGCTAGTAACGTATGATCGGGTGCAGTCGTGATTCATCTGCTTACGTCACCATGATTATTCATCTGCTTACGTCATTACGTTTACATCACTACTCAATCTGAGCCTACACCTATTTAACAAGGGCTTCCAAATGTTTCTACCAAAGCTATGGCTTCGTTACGTAGATGACACATTCATCATTTGGAATGGAAGCGATGACGGACTTCAAACCTTTCTACAACATATGAACAACCTGGCACCTACAATTAAGTTTACCATGGAGAAGAAGGACAACGACAGATTACCGTTCTTAGACGTCGTAGTACAGAAAAACGGGAGCACCATCCAAACATCGGTATATATAGGAAACAAACCCACACAGGTCAATATCTGAACTACGCCTCAAAACATTCAAACAGCACCAAACATGGAATAGTCAAAACACTCGTCGATAGAGCACTCACACTTTGCAACTCGCAGGGAACTTTGACGAAAGAACTTAACAACATCAAGCAAGACCTTGGCATGAATGATTACCCTACGAAACTAGTCGATCAGGCCATCAAAAAGCGTCAAAATCACAAAACTAGAACGAACAAAGATAATGCATCTGGACCCACCATGAATGTACCTTATGTCAAGGGAATCTCCGAAAAAATTCGAAGGATAGGACAACAGTACAACATCCGAACAGTCTTCAGCTCCAAAGATTCCTTAAGAAGCCACCTAACAAAGACAAAACCAACAAATCAAAAGGACACGAAGAATTGTGTATACAGAATACCATGCGAATGCGGACAATCCTATGTTGGTGAAACTCTACGACCTCTCCAAACAAGGAGCAAAGAACATTGAAACCACACACTGAAAGGAGAAACAAACAAATTCGGTGCAGCAGACCACGCTTGGACCCACGGCCATCATTTACAATGGGCAAGCGCAAAAATTATACTTAAAGAAGAGCATTGGCGGAAGAGAAAATTCAAAGAGGCAGCTGTCATAATCCAGAACCCTGACTGTTTCAGTAAACCTTCTGCAGATATAAGAAACATTTGGAAGCCCTTGTTAAATAGGTGTAGGCTCAGATTGAGTAGTGATGTAAACGTGATGACGTAAGCGGATGACGTAAGCAGATGAATAATCATGGTGACGTAAGCAGGTGACTCACGGCTGCACCCGATCATACGTCACTAGCTCCGCCCCCTCCGCCCCCCTAGGTAGTATAAATAGGCTCGTAGCTTTGTAACTTGTTTAGTATTCACCTGAAGACGACTGGAGATACTTACCAGTTGAAACGTTGTGATATGAAAAACTAAAGGCAATGGAAGTCCAAAACACATCTATTACTCTAGTTCTGTTTGTCGTAAAAAGGTCGTAGAGTCCATAAGGGCTCAAATGAAAATTTTGTAGCTACACTGAAAAAAAACCTTCTATTCCTTATAAGAATTCACATACTCTTTATACAACTGTTTAACACTATATATGACAGCAACGCGTTTTTCTACTGTAAGATAACGAAAATTGCTAGAACATTGTGTAGTGATAACATCACGGTAATTTACCCAATAGGAAATAGAAGTTAATGCTACCATAGAATGGTTTATAGCCATTATTGCTCTGAATACTTACAGTAATTATCAAGTTCTATTGGGGTGTAATCTGGTTTTATATACTGTATTAGTTCCGACTGACAGTTATAAGTTGTAATGAAACTTGACATGAATCATAATAATATTTGCTTGCTACGGTTAATAAAGCATATTCTTACCACTAAAAATCAGTGGGTACTGTAAGTAGTTCTCAAAAATTTAAAAAGCTTCTAGTGTGATATTGTTGTTTTCGTTTAATGTTGCATATGATTATCTATTATGCAACATGGTTTACTGAGATGGTAAAATTCATCCATGGATTAAAAAGTGTAATACTAATGATGGGTTGTGCGAAATAAGAATCCTTGTTCGGGAAACAGCTAACCAGACACCAATTTTTTGAGGGTGCAATGTGGACTCTAAAAAAAATGGGGATTTTTACTACTCCACAAGCGTGTATTTTAAGAATTCACATAACCGGAAAGGTGGCACCAGGCTTAATCCGAAAAAAATGTCAGGTCTAATAAATCATTTATTTCCAATAAATTTTGGGTAAACCATTGAGAGTAATTGTTGCGTCTCTCAAAATCTGCGGCTTATATTTCTTGGAATACTTGCACTTTATAAGGAAATAAATTTAGCTGCTTCTTAAGAATGGTCCTGCATGTTCCATAAGATCTTCCCATTTCTTGGGACCGGCGTCCGGGCGTATTTTGCATTATTTTACGAACGTTTGCAACAAGTTCTTCTGTTCTTACAGATGGTCTGCTTCTTTTTTGTGTTTCCCTAAACACAGCCACGGTTCTTTTCAGGCAATGATAAAAATCCCCAGCAATAAAAGCAACGTTAGGAAAATGTTCGTAAAAATCGTCCATGCACAAACCCGGATTGTATTGCCACTCACCATTTAATCTAACCCCGTTTCGAAAATACGCTTCAACCATGAATATTTTGTGCTGTTCCGTAAAGCCCATTGTGTGAATTGTTCAAGAAATTGGAAAAGTTAGCGATGAATCAAATTACAACTGTCAAAGATGACGGAATAACTGATTGATTGTTAATTCAGGTAGTTACTGACACCCAACAGGTATTAAGCTCTACGGCTAAGCATTACGTCCTTAGATGCAAGGCCCTCTTTGATGCAAATAATTTTTGCTCGCACGGTATAAGGAAATTCAATTTGACACTTTTCTTATGATCTGGTTTGGTTTTAAACTGATTTATGAAAAAATTGAGCTTGGCTGCTATCCTTCTACCGCATTTTCTGTTTCTAGGAATATATGCTTCTATTTTAATTGATATAAGCATTCATTTCCAGTAAAATATCCACAGCACTAGTCATCAATTCCTGCAAAAACGGTGTAAAAATAACTTTGCCATTTAACAAAACCTTTTTAATAACGAAACAACAGGTATCGTTTCCAGACAAAGAAATTAGCTGATGTCATTGGCGTAAAATGGAGGCAACAACCTAATGAAAACTTCTTTGTCTGGTTGACAAGTCACGCACAATTAGCGGAAAAATGTTGATGGTCGAAATGACGTCAAAAAGGAGATTTGCGTGGGTGATAAGAATCGATGCCGTTTAGGGAGTAATAATAGTTTCTTTCCTATGGGTAGGAATGTTGAAGTTTTAGCCAATTGGTATCAATGACCTAATAAAAATAGCTCTCTATTGATTTTAATCATTGACAAAATGTTTCTCCCAAACCAGAGCAGCAACAGATGACGTCAGATAGACCTTAGTGGAACTAATTTGGGAAAAATTTACATTAGGAGATCTTAAAGAAGTAGTAGATAGCTTCTGTGTGTGTGTGTTTTTGTAAACATTTATACCCAAACCAAGACAAGACATTCTGGGATTTGAGGAGGAGTGAGTATACACTGAGAAAAAGCCTTCTATTCCTTATAAGAATCCATATACTCTTTATACAACTGTTTAATACTATATCTGACAGAAACGCGCTTTCCTACTGTAAGACAACAATAATTGCTAGACCGTTGTGTAGTGATAATATGACGGTAATTTAGCCAATAGGAAATAGGAGTTATTGCTACCATAGAATGGTTTATAGCCATTATTGCTCTGACTACTCACAGTAATTATCAAGTTCTATTGGGGGCAGTGGCGCAGCCAGAATTTTGTGTTAGGGCAGGGGGGGGGGGTTAAAAAAAAGAACAGGATTTCAAAATTTTAAAAACTAAAACCGTAAAAAACCATCTTAGTCTGGGCGTCTGGGGGGTTTTAACCCCCCCCCCCCCCCCCCGGGGTGTAATCTGGTTTTATATACTGTATTAGTTCCGCCTGGCAGCTGTTATGAAACTTGACGTTAATCATAATAACATTTGCTTGTTATGGTTAATAAAGCATACTTACCATTAAAAATCAGTAGGTACTGCATGTACTTCTCAAAATAGCTTCTAGTGTGATATTGATGTTCTTGTCGTTTAACATTGCATATTATTATGATTATCTATTATGCAACATGGTTTACTGAGATGGTAAAATTCGTACACAGATTATAAAGTCCAATACTAATGATGGGTTGTGCGAAATAAGAATCTTCTATTGCTTTATCTGTCATGCAACGTTTAAAAAACTTTAATACAAGGGAAAAATAAACTATGTGAAACAGGGATTGATGCGATCAATAAAAGTCAAATCCAGACAGGACAGCTAGAAGACAAAGAAAACAATGTGACTTTCGCAACAAATACGTTAAAACCAATAATACGGCGTGCGGCGATTACGGATCGCTACGAACCCCTAACAACATCTTGCGGATTATAGGTTCTAACGGATACAATTCGTTTTTGAAAACGTTGTTCTGCTTTTTTAATTGTAGAGAAAGCGCTTTAGTGGCAACAAAATGGGTCGCATTGAAAAGATACAATTTAATTCTTAACAAAATAGCTTTATTCAAAGTAGTTCATTATTCAACAAGACTGTGCTGCTAATGGAACTGACTACTACCAATAAAAACACTGTTCTAGCAAATCTGGAATTGACATAACACTAAAGCGGGTTTGATACACTAACAATTTATTTAATATGGGTTAATAAAAAATAAGCTATCAATATAAAATAAGTATATGTTAGCAAACCTGAAGATCACATTCTATTGCTACACGTGTAGTAACGAAACAAACAAGAAGTAAACCAAAATGATTATTTTTGAACCTTTTAAATTGTTCACTTTACTTGATGAATATTAAACTAGTAATCAAAAATTATGATGATGATAATATCATAATATATAAATATTCATGAATCAATCATATTTCATTGAAAATTTAATTTAACTTAATTTCCCTAAAATATATTTCTTGTAATTACAATTGTTCTAAAAAATTGCAGCTGATATTTCTCGTACCCGCGCTAGAATAAAATAGCTTTTAGCAAAGCCAACAGTGTAAAATGAGAAAAATATTATGAAAAATTGCACCTGCATCCGGCAACACATTTTCCAGCCATATTAGATTTTATTTCCGATAAGGATTGAATTTTCTGTGGGACAAAGGTCAATATATATAATAGAAGAAGAAATAGGTTTATTTTATTTGTCAGGAATCACACGAAGAAATTATTGGTAAAAGATATTGTTACGAGCTCATTGTAGAAATATTAAATTTTATATTATAATGTAGGGGAAGGGAGGGCAAGATGACGACAGTAAGGATATTTTTTTTTATTTTCTTCGTCATATTTCGCCTTACAACTTTGTTTCGTGTTTTGGAGCATTCAGGACAGCTTTAGTTCCCAACAGTTTGCTTTATATCATGCTATCTTTTTTGTAAATATTTTTTTTCTTAAGTTCAAAATTTTATGACAATTTCGTCATCTTGTCCTCATGTATGGGTAAGATGACGAGAGCATGCGGGTAAGATGACGAGCTTTATTAAATAAAAGAAAAACAGTACGTAATTAGACAGATATATTAACTATTGTCACAAAAGTCACAAATATATGCTTTGCGCTTCGCTTCTGCGGATGTCAGTCCCGAGCATGCCGCATGAATCCATTTACGACAGAGGGAACAGGCGTACCAAATTTCATTTTTTTCAGAATCGTTACAAATTAAACAAATTTCTTCTTGTTCCTCCACATTATCGTCATCTTCTTCCATGTAATTTACTGATATGAAGGAGTCAGAGGATTCCCCATCATCATGATCGTCAAACCTTACTTTTCTAACGTGTTTGCCTGTTTTGATCTGATTTTTCTGAATTTTAGCTTTTTTCCTTTGAATCTGTGGTGAGCTTCGTATTTTGTTTTTGTTAGAATGTCTTCGTACAGGTCAAAGAATGATTTCACATTTATTCTATTAAAAGCCACCAATCTGGCCGCTGAAGTTGCTTCTGGTTTTCCCAAGGAAAAGTTAAATCGTGTCATGAAAGCTTGTATGAAATCTTTTCCGGCCTTCTTAGTTTCTTTATTAAAGCGATGATCAATCTTCAGTGTCTCCGCATAATCAAAAATTATTTTTGCAAACTGTTCGCGTGTAACACCAAATGCCCTCTTATTTAGGTCTTCCACATATTGCCTCAGGTTTTCCAGCTGCTCATTACTAAAGGTAGATCTGAATCTACCAGCACTAACTGGCATAGTCTTTTCAGAATATTTTTTGGCATAGCGTCGCAAGATTGCTTCTGGAATATTGTATTTTTTTGCCATGGCATTCACAGCTGCACCTTCCTTTACCTCCTGTACAGCCGCTTTCATTGATTCCTTTAACCAACTCTGCCTAGTTGTCTTTATTTCATAAGTTTTGCCCATCCTTATTCCCTGAAAATAAATAAATCATTGCTATAAATTATTTACAAACAGGTCGGGTAAGATGACGAATTCGCCATCTTACCCACTTAGCGAATTCGTCATCTTAGCCGACCACGACATTTTGAATCAAATTTGGTAATAACCAACAAAGATATATTATTTCACGAAAACTTAATGGGCTATAGAAAAACAATACCATAACATTGAAGAAAATACTTACCGATTCAAGATAAGACTTAACACATAGGCTATAAAGCTTATTTCGTCTTGCACTGATTACAATAATCAGAATTTTCCAATTCGTCATCTTATCCCCCTTTCCCCTACCGGTAATAAATATATCTCAATAAAAGACAATTTATTTTGTCAAATTTCCACTTTTATTGAAAAACTTTTTCTTTACACGACGCGTTTTGCTACATTGTAGCTTCTTCGGGTGTATGGGTGCTAACTAATTTTAATTTTAGTACAATAACAAAATGGACTAGATACTTAATTACTCAATTCAGGTATACACATTACAAGCTTAATTATTTAATTATATGTTCTAAACACTGTTTATGTATTGTAAAACATTATTGTCGGTATAATATAACTTAATCTTATGGGAAATCCAAAGAACCCTATTTAGATAATTGACACAGATTTAGCAAAGGGGAACTGTTTAGTTCTAATTGGTCGTTTAATAATGCACCGGAATTTTTCAATCGATTTATTTCTAAACTTTCCAAAAAATTAAGTTTTTGACCCTTATTTTATATGTCAAATTTTAAATTTGTTATCAAAAATATGTTGTTCCTGTAAAAGATGATTAGAATAAGTTGAGTCGATTTTTTGACTGAGAAAACTTCTTCTATGTTCCAAAACTCTCGTTTTAAACGATCGACCTGTTTGGCCTATATAAGTTTTGGGACAAGAGCCGCAATTTAATTGGTAAACCCCCGATTTATTATTATTGTTGCTTTTTGATTTATAGTTTCTTTTTAATTTTCCCAAAGAATTGTTAGTTTTATAAGCGACGTTGATATTCCTTTGATTAAGGTGTTTTTTAATTTTATCCGATGGGTTTTTGGTATTTGATTTAATTGTACTGAAATAAAATTAGTTAGCACCATACACCCGAAGAAGCTACAATGTAGCGAAACGCGTCGTGTAAAAAAGTTTTCCAATAAAGTGGAAATTTGACAAAATAAATTGTCTTTCATTGAGTTCTAATGACTTTCCATCAAGTAAAGGCCTCAACGATTCAAAGTTTCATAATATATAGGTTTTATATTAAAACCCAGATTCAGATTGCAAAGTACTACTAAGAAATTGAAATTCAATCATCTCAATACGATGTCACCACCTGTAGACCGGTTTCGAACAGGGTACCCTGTACTGACGAGAACAAAAGGGGTACCCAGTAATTTCACGCCAGGTGCGGATCCAGGATTTCCCTCAAGGGAGGGAAGGAGGCGCGCAAAAAAATGCATGTAAAACTGTAATGTAACATTTATTAATGTCTTGCGTCCTGCTTATTTTTCGTATTATTTATGAGTTTTCGTTTTGTCTTGACAAATTTTATAATCTCTGGGGGGCCACTGCGTCACGCACAGACTAACGCCAGGATCATTTTCTTCTTAATTCGAACCAAGTAATAAAAATATATTTTTTTTTGCTCTAGGAAAGACGATCCAAAGTAATCGGAAACGTAACGGGGCTTTTGGAGGGTCATAATTCAGAGTGGTGTCGGGAACAACAAAAGGACTCGAAGGGCAAGTCCAAATATTTATTCGTTTGTGATAATTTAGAGGCTGGATGACAATTGAGATGGAAATCTTTTACCGGCTACGCTGTTTGCTTTCATATCGATAAAAAGCTCGAATTGTCATGTTGACTTTGATAGAAAAGGTCGATCGATTTATTGGTCCTTTAGGAGGAAAATGGATATTTTTTATAATGAAACAAATTTCACCGTAGACATTTACCTTTAGATCAGCAATCAATAATAACGAAAGTGGCAAATGTATGGCCTTGCACACGTAAACACAGCCATACTGGAATAGGCAGGCGCACTGCAAAATTCTTATTTAACGAATGGAAAGATAGACAGATCCGGGCTTTAAAATTTAAAATATCATACTAAGACTATTTATTTTGTCAATTGTCAATTTTTCACTTTTATTGAAAAACTTTTTCTTTATACGACGCGTTTTGCTACATTGTAGCTTCTTCGGGTGTATGGTGGTAACTAATTTCATTTCAGTTCAATTACAAAATGGTCTAGATACTTTATTAATAATATTAATAATAATAATAATAAAGGCCTTTATTCAAAACTCTATAACCAATGTATTAATTCAAATTCAAACATAATTTATTCATCGAGAAAATACAATGTATGATGGGCGAGGTTCAGTTCGTCATGTCTACATTACTGCAGCATTATTAAATTAATTAATTACTCAATTCAGGTATACACATTACAAGCTTAATAATTTAATTATATGTTCTTAACACTGTTTAGGTATTGTAAACTTAAATATTATTGTCGGTATAATAATATATCTTAATCTTATGGGAAATCCAAAGAACCCTATTTAGATTATTAACACAGATTTAGCAAAGGGGTACTATTTAGTTCTAATTGGTCGTTTAATAATGCACTGGAATTTTTCAATCGATTTATTTCTAAACTTTCCAAAAGATTAAGTTATTGACCCTTGTTTTAAATATGTAAAATTTTAAATTTGCTATCAAAATTATGTTGTTTCTGTAAAAGATGATTAAAAGATTGAGTCGGTTTTATGACTGAGAAACCTTCTACTATACCTATTCCAAAATTCTCGTTTTAAATGATCCACCTGTTTGGCCTATAGTATAAGTTTTGGGACAAGAACCACATTTTAATTGGTAAACTTCCGATTTATTCCGATAATAATAAAATTATTTAGCACCATACACCCGAAGAAGCTACAATGTAGCGAAACGCGTCGTGTAAAGAAAAAGTTTGTCAATAACAGTGGAAATTTGACAAAATAAATTGTCTTTCATTGGGCTATAATAAATTTCCATCAGGTGTTGGTACGATCAATAAAATTTAAATTCAGACAGGACAGCTAGAAGACTCCGAACAGCCATGTGACCTACTCAACAAATACGTTAAAACTAATACTACGGCGCGCGGCGATTACCGATCGTTACGAACCCCCACCAACGTCTTATGTTTTATAGGTTCTAACAGATACAATTCTTTTTTGGAGAAGCTGTTCTGCTTTCTTAATTGTAAAGAAAGCGCTTTACTGGGAGCAAAATGCGTCGCGTTAGAAAATACTATTTATTTCTTAACAAAATTGCTGTATTAAAATTAGTTCATTTCGCAACAAGACTGTGTTGCTAATGGAACTGATTACTACCAATTAAAACACTGTTGTAGCAAATCTGAAATTGATATAACACTAAAGCGGGTTTAATACACTAGCAATATATTTAATAATAATAATAATACTTCTTTATTTCAAATTATGCATACATGTATGTAAAATGAAATGACGTCACAACATGGAATGGGTCCACCATTCCCTGTCCAAAAAGTCCATTACCGAATAAGGTTCAATGTCTATTAACACTTTTTTTAATGTTTGTTTCCACTTTGACAAGCTAGTAATTGATTTAATGTTATATGGCAGGTTGTTATATAGCTTGATACACATATACCTAAAGTCGCCACAGTGGATCTTTGCCCGTGCGTCATCAATCAACGATCAGGACTCAACGTTGTTAATAACTCTGCATCCTTGTTTATTACAGTAACAAGTTTGAATAAAAGCATAAAATAAAGTCTCCAAGATTCCGCAATAATATAACGTGCTAGACAAGAATAAAACTATAAACGTCAATTAATTACTTTTTTTATTTGTTTAGTTGACTACCGTTGTATTTTAGAACGTCATTGTCAACCTTATTTTGATCTGCCAATCTAATTCGTATTTTGTAAATCTGTGTGCCTTAAAACTGTTCCTTTTTCTAAAAATAGTTCTTTTTAGAGCTAATTATACCCACCATCTGTTTTGGCGGTAAATATTTATGAATTTTTATAATACCTAATTTATTTATTTTAAATATTCTAACCGTGAAACTTCTTTGAAAAGTTTACGGCAGTGGCTAAATTCCCTTAAATGAAAGGATGTTAAAAATTTGACTTTTGCAATTTTAATAGTCAATAAAACACCAAACTTTTCTAGATTTTAAGCTTTAAAAATAGTATTAAATGTATTAACATTTGTTTGTCATTTTCTTTTAGATAATAGAGAATGCCGGGCAAAACTTAAAATAAATAATAATTTTTCGGGATATTATGTAGGTATGTCAAACGGTAGGCAGGCACGTCCATTTTATGAACTTAACTTAGTTTTGACTTTTTTCGTCTCGTAATTTTGATTTGATTCATACGATTTTGATGACGTAAAAGTGATGACGCACGGGAAAAGATCCACTGTGGCGACTTTATATGGGTTTGTTTTTGTTATGGTTAAGCGGGGACGAGGATATACTAAGTTATTTGTTCTTGTGTTATTACTACGTATATTTACAGTTTCAAACCTATTCTTATACAAAAACATTAAACACTCAAAAGTATAAAGACCGTACACTGTAAGTATATTCATCTTTTTAACTATTCCTCTAAAGGAATCCATAAATTTCATTTTATTGACTATCCTTATTGTTCTTTTTCCTATTTTACGTTCATAATAAGCTCAGTTAGATACGCATTTGCGTATCGTAATGAAGCTATTTCGATACGCGTTTTTTCTTTCTTTGATGTTGGTAACATTTAAATGTTTTATTTCATTGAGTTGCGCGGCCTTTGTGATTTACGAGAAAACCCATTTTTCGCAGAGGAAAAATAAATTGATAACTTACTTTTTTATTCTGTGTGGATAGCAGTCATGTATGTTGGTTGCATAAATCTATGAATCAATCTTTTGTAGATGCTTCAAGCTATTATTTTCTGCCAAATCCTATCCAAAATTCAATCTACTAACCTTCCAATGTCGATTTTAACTTCAACTTTATTTGAATTTTCCATCTTTCCTATACTAAATTGCAATGCCGTGACGTAAAATCATGTCTTTTGAAATTCGAAAAAAAGTAGCAAAATCGCCCGAATTTCCGAACGCTCTGTATATGTACCGAATGTACAAGGATCACACAACGTATTCCGTCCAATTTCAAATCTCATATCGCTAAAATAACTTTAGAATCTCGTGGTGAAAATGGGTCAATAAATCAAAAAATTACAGTTTGCAAAATAATTTTTGTTGTCCAGAGGCTACTATGATAAAAAATAGTATTACCAATATAAAATTTAGACATAAAAAGTTACAAAATTTGAAGGATTTATTTTCTTTTTAAAATGTATTTTTCTTGATTATAAAAGGTGAAATAGAAAAAAATGTATAAAGCACATGTTTCATAAGGCGTTTTAGCGCACGTGTCAATAAAAAAACTCGCCACTTTATGGCTCGTTTTTTTAAAATAGACGCGTGCGCTAAAACCGCTTCTTATGAAACGTGTACTTTAATATACTATTTTGTACTACAAAAATCCTTTGTGGCTCAGAACTATGCCATATCTCAGGACGGATTCATGTGGGTTAATAAAAAATAAGCTATCAATACAAACCATGTCTTAGCAAACCTGTTGTATTAGATCATTTTTCTTACTGTACACACAAAAAAATCTAGTCTCCAGTTGAACCTAAAAGTTTCAAACTGAAACTATCATATACATGAATAGGAGCAATGCTAAAGTAAAATTAAATAGAAAATACCTTAGCATCAAAATATAGTTTTAAATTAATACTACATTATTTTAACTTGACTCTACTTTAGTTTTAGGGTAATAAAAATAAATGATCAACCTATCAATAATTTTAGTTGCAGATATAGTATACGTTAATATTGGTTTGATGCAAAGTAATGCAAATAGCATCAAAGAAATAATAAGGGTTTAGATTTTACTCAAGTTGTGTATAGAGACTGTCTTTGTGCTCGCTGTGAGAATACAAATTTATTTTTATTTTCAAACCCATCATAGTATATTTCACTTTGACCACAATACTTATTTTTAAAACAAGTATAAGATTATCTTGTTATGATGATAATGTAATCTCTTTATGAACATAATTTTGATTAACTTGATGATATAATTTAAAACTAGTAGTAGTTTAAAAATGAATATTTTTTAGGTACAAAATAAAGCAAGTTAGTTTCAAAATAAGGCTATTTGTTTGAGCATTACTATAAGCTTGGTTTGAGAGTAGTTTTTTTTGTGTGTAGATGTTTCTATTTATCATTTAAATGTTTCTTTTCTAAAACCCAACGTTTTAAAGAGGGAAGTCTATTTATTTATACGATAGTAGAAAGTTTCATCGTTACCGTAAAAAGAAACCACCAGTTATTTATTGGTTTAAACTTATACTTTTTCTTGTTAAAGTACATTGAAACGACCTCGAAACACATTACTCAAGCCATTTCAATTTGTAAATGGAAAAAGGCAATTTCCTATTTGTGTTGCTTTGTTTAAAAGCCCTTCCTATGTACCCACTAAGTCTGAATAAATTCTACGTCATAATTATCTGTCTTTACTTTTCTTTGTTCAGGTATTTTTTAAAGTTCAAAGGAAAAAGATTTGGTTGTTTTTAGGATTCCGTAAAAAATGGGTTTCATTTCCATTCCATTGGAATATATTATATTGTCCATCTATCCATCAGTCTGATAGAATGTCTCGGAAACTGCTGACCGATCTACCCAATGATCTGAGGCGTGTTCGATTGGCACAGATATTTGAATCGATCTGATCTTATAATACTTCAGTCATATTAGGCCGGAAAAAACAGCATCTGCTAAAAAAAGTGAGCCTAAATTTTGTTTACATCTTTATTTTGACTTTCTAAGCAATGTCTAAAAAGTCCCCATCAATATCGAGCTTGCGTTTTTAGTTATTTAAGGTAAAAGACCATAAAACTCTTATTTTCTTAAATATCTCGCTTTCCGTAAGTCGTAGGAATTTTTGGGTAATTACAAAAAATAAAGAACAGGGAATTCTATACATATTTATTTATTTATTTATCGTATGGCGATGGTCGATAGCGTTACCGAAGAAAACATTCAGGATGAAGAAGATCATCAGTTTGATACTGTTGATCTTTTGACACAAAATATAACAGAAGTAAAAGAAAATATTGGGGAAGACGACGAAAATCTGGAGGAGGGGACAAAGGACGACGACCTGGAGGAGGAGATAACAGAGGACGAAGACGTGGAAGAGGGGACAGATTATGAGATTAAGGATAAGCTGTAGAAGTTACAAAAACAAGTAAAATCATGGATTAGGCTTACTGGGGAAACCATGTAAAAAAACGCGCCTTGGGGGTGGTGTGGACACGGATGTACCACTACCCAGTGTTTTCCTGGCGTATAGTGTGAATACGGTTAGTTTTACGTAAAATATATACATAACACTTTTTGAAGAGAATTTTTTAATCTCTATTTTTTGTAATAATCAAAAAAGTCATAGGGCATACAGGAAATGAAATATTTGCGAAAAACCAATTTATGTGATATTTTACCTTGAATAACTTGAAACGCAAGCAAGATATCGCTGGGGACTTTTGACACATTATTAGTATAATAAAAGTAAAGGTATAATATGTAAAATTTCAGCTCACTTGGACTTTTTTCGTAGATGAATCCTTATATGACTGGAGTATAAGTCAGTTCAGTGATCCAAGGTGAAACACGAATTTTTATGTCAGTTGTTCGTTTGGGTTTCGATATTAACTTAACCCTATTTTATGTTCAAAAATTAGTCGAGAGTAGTATTTTATAAAGCGGTGGACTAAAGTAAAACAACTTTAACATATTTTATTTCCACTCTTCTCATTTACGTACAGGAAATTAAACTAGTTAACCTGGATGAAAATCTAAAAACAGGGCTAGAATGAAACTAAAACCTCCAAAACCATAAAGTAAGCAAAACAAATAACTGATCTGATTTTAATGATTCTGCAATTTCCCAGGTTCACTTGGGATCACTTTAACGGTAGTGGGGGAACAATGTTCATTTGCCAATCGAACGCAGGTCAGATCAGTTTGAATCAGTTAGATCGATCCGGATCGATCCAAACCAGCGAATCGAACACGCCTCTGGTACCTATAGATGAAAGAATAACAGATGAACTTATTGACAAAATCGTATTCCTTGCTGAAATAAATCAACATACAAATTTCACCCCTTCACTTTGCCTGTCAAATTTACGTTGTTAAAAGGATTAACAGGATGTGGGAAATTTAAATATTTGTCTAAAACCTTATAAGAAGTCTGCAGTATGGCAACGCAGCAATAAGAGATCCGCCCCCAAAGATGTGACCGCCACAACATCGGTCTGAGGCCATGATGAGGTCTATTTTTATTTAGTAATGTTAACTAAACATCGATGTTTACGATGCATCGAAAAAAATATTTTAATAGAATTGGAATTACAGAAAAAATCACAAATCGAATTATTCTAAGCTCACACGTTAACTGAAACCAAAAGGTAAAAGGTATAATCAAGATCGAGAGGCAACGGTAAAATAATTATTTTACGAATAAAATTAAGGCCTAATACATCGATTAAAATACATCAATGCATCGGCAAACATCAAATGGCCTCGATGCATCGCTTAAAAACGATGTATCGCATTAAAAATATCGATTTTTGAAACATTGATGTAAATCGAACATCTCTATTTCCGTTTGGTGTTTCGTTGACAGTAGTCTAAAATTTTCTTCAGTTTATCGGATTGTGTAATAATCGCTGTGTTTTTAGTGTTTTGTGATATTTTTTGTACACTAATTAGTATTCGGATAATATATAAATAAGTTTAAGATATTTAGATTTTTATCAACCTGTTGGTAGCCACTATAGAATTAACGTCAGTTAATAAAAGTATGACAAAACACATACATTTTATACAATTCATGCTTTACTTTACCGCCTTTTTATTAAAATTGTACAATATTCCCTGCGTATTTGCAAATTGTGTATATATTTTTTTGTTCTATATTGTTTTGTATTACCATGTAAATTGCTTGCGTTAGTTTTATACTAAAATATTCATGCATATTATGACGTCAAACGTTATACATACTATACATTTTTTACAAACATCGATTTTACAGATACAGGGTGTCAAAAAAGTGTGGTATATTGCAAATATCTCAAAGACTACTGATTATAATTTTTAGACATAGGTACTCGTACACACATACAAATCCCGGCCCTAGCTATTTTATTAATTTTAGGATTAAATATCATAATTACACACACCTATAGTTTTTTTTGTAAAAAAATGTTGTAATTAAAAAGATTACCTATACTAGTTGCTATTATCTTTTTTAATGTTTTGGCTCTAACATTAAAACTTCGGTTTTATTTTTACGCTACTGCTATGTCATTGTCAATCTTCCCATTTGTAAGAAAAGAACTATTTTTTGTTGCTATAAATGCACAACACCTCTTTTTTTTATCGTAAAAAACTATTATTTTTTCACTGTGAAAAAATTTTGTTTTTTTATTGTGAAAAAATATTATCATGTGCCAATAGAAAAACACCTGTTGTGTGCACTTAATACAAAAATAACTGTTGATAGTTTTTGTAATATTTCAGACTTATCTGACGCCCTGTATATTTAAGGCTTACCTGGATTATTAGGTAAGGAGGATAATTTTAATAGGTTATATACAAAAGCGGACGAGCGGCTTAAAGAAATGGCCTTTTTATTGTCTATAAGCGATTTTGAAGCTTTTTGCCGCGGGGTATTTCCAGTTGTCTCACAAAACTTTTGCAATTTCTTTCACGAAAAATTGATTCATATAAAACCAGATTAACTGAGAAATATGAGGTTTTCGCTGACGACGACAGGATAGAGAGTAGAGACAAAAAATTGTATTAAATTTTTTATAGATATATATTTAAAGCTCATCATTTTTTAGGTTTTTATATTCAGTTTCATACTTTGTTTTCCCAAAGTCATTTCTGAAATAGTTTAGATTTTCTCCGGAAGTCTGGATGTTCTTGTCTTACAATATAAAAATATTTATCGACGACAAACGGCATTTGTCAAAAATACCTAATATAACATTCGTTAAGGCCAAAGACTAGTGACGCATTCGCCATTTTGTTTTCTTATAAATATTTCGTTTATTTTTCGTTTTCTCCAAAAGCGGCCTTTAGTACTCGTCTTTGAGTTGACCTTACTTACAGTTTTAAATTAAAAAAAAAAATTGATCAATTATTAATAAAAGCAAAAAAGTTAAATATGACTAAATTTGCCCATATTTCTCTTTCTGCTATTATTAATTTATAATTCCCTCTTTTTAACGTAAAACCATAGACTTCTTATAGAATAGACTAAGCCATTCATTCATGAATAGCCTGTTTGTTTGCATCAAAAATTCGCACATGTGAAACAAAGACAGAACAGAGAGATAGCGTTAAATTTCCGACTCCGTGCGGACTTGTTATGGCTTAAGCATCGGAGCGATTAGTAAACACCAGCGGCGTAGTGTGTGGCAAGGATTTTTAATACAATAAATAAGCAATAATTAAAAAAGTGTTTACTAAAGTCTCGATTAAAGTAATAATAAATTTTTAATTAAGTAAAGATTTAAAAAGCCTTTAGGTTGTAAATGTATAAAAAAAGAGAAATATTTTTGATGACATGCCAGGATATAAGTAGAAGTATTATTTTTGTTTCCTGCTTTTATGACGGAGCCCTAGGTATATGTTATTTTACACTTGAATATTTCAAATTCCGTAGAAAATGGGTAAAATATATGCATAAGGTACAAATTACTAATGTCCTGCTTGAACCCGCATAACTATGCCTAACTACCATGACAACAATAATTGTTCCAATAATGGTATGCATAGAACTTATCTCACAGTTAAAAATGTTAACAGGAATTATTTTTATTTACTTTTTCCCTGATTACTATACAACTAAAATCCTTTACAAAAAACTTAAAAAAAAACATAAAACTTCACAAAACACGTACAAATACTAGTATTCCGACGACTAACCACCACATCGCAAAAACAATACGATTACTTACAAATAAAAGAAAGGTTTGATCGATTACTACAGCTATTTTTGTTTTGCTTCTTAAAATGGGCCAACGCGGAAAAAAAGCGAGGTTGCCGCTATCATCCTAGGTTTTGTCACCATGGAACTAAAATAAGTAGATACTAAATACAAAGACCTGAAATTACCGTATTTATTTTATTTAAACCGACAAAACAAAAACTTGTTCTACCTATAGTATCTTATTAACGCTTGTAATTTACCTGAATTATACTTAGATGTATATTTTATTAATTTTATAAATTTAATATGTATCTTAACAGTAAGTTTGATAACAGGGCTCCTATTGATGCACGTGTTAAGTATAGGGGACCATACAGCTAACCAGACAAATTGTGAACACTGGAATCTTTGATTTCGTTAAAACGTAAACAATTAGTCTATTGTATAAGAATAAAAACAAAATGGCGAAGGCATCAAGTACGTGTGGGATGGTGGGTGGGTGTGTATATGTGCTCTTAAGCCCGTGTGGTTGATTTACTGTGAAGCAAAATTATTTTTTAAAAAACTAGCAGTAAAATTATTAAAAATTGCATTCTTATAAAAGCGTGCGATATGAGAGTGGTGTCGCACGCTTGTACCCGACCGACGACCGTAGCGGTCGACCGACAGGTCTATAATAGGAAACCGCATCCGGTGATTTATCACCTACATGCCCATATTCCATGAGTAACTAGCAGCCACAAAGATGGTCGAAATTTAATTATAAAACAGAAATGAAATATCGTTAAAAATATTTAATAATTTAAAATTATGTAAGTTTGGAATGTAGTATATCCCTATTTGGGGAAGATCAGTGACAATGGAGGGCAAAAAATGGGTTCATTTTAACTGCGGTGGTGAACTCTTAACGTATCAACAAGAGAGAATAGATCTTAAAGGAAAATTTCGTGTGAAACCCATTTATAGCTTTTCGGTTATAAACGTCTATCGTTCGACAGTTAACGCAGGTGTTTGTATAAAGGAGGCCGTATATCCCGTATATCACCTCCTTTATCTCACCCCCGTTACTTAATAACTCGGATCTATTGACTATAAAAAGAAATGGAGTAAAGCTTTCTGAAAAATTGTGATTTGACTTAACTTATTCGATGCGTAACCTTTACATTATGATTTGAACACACAGGCCATGTTTAGAGTGGAGATAACAAAAAGAAGAGCCTTCATTTACTATCGATAACAGTCTCGTTACTGTTGTAATTTTTACTAGCAACCTAAAAATTAATAAAGCTATGGAATTTACTTCATCAGTTAATTGGTAATTAAATTATATACTGAGGTACTTTTTCCTGAGAATTTAACTTCGTTAAGTGAAGAAGAATTATACGTGCCAGCGCGGAATTTATAAACGATATACCATAAAGACTTGTCCATTGACTTTAAATTAAAGACAGTGTATGAACTTGCGGATCATTTAAATAAAGAATCAGTGTGTTTCTTCAAATTTTCCAGATGTATCTAGCGCAGAGATGTTATTTCCAACTTTACCAATCGCGGCCTTATTTAGGGATCTGGCCAAGGAAAATAATCCCTTTGAGCCAGTAAGAGAAGCAGATATATTTATCTGTTTCTGTTTTATGCGATAGCCTGGCCAGGCCTAGGCAGTGGACATGTAGACTTTTTTTGACACGGCGAAGCGTCAGTGAGTTTTCGCGGCGCCAGAAGTTTTTACACGTGTTAAATTTTAAACTATTTACGAACGGACTTAGGCCGCGGCGGGGGACAAAATAATAATTTTGAGTATTGATAAATAGTGTGATGTATAGTTAGACACTACAAAGGTAGGGTTATGACTAGGGCTGGGCGATATTAAAATTCTCATATCGATATTAAAAAAATATCGATAATATCGATGAATATGGATAATAAAGATATATCGATATTTAATTTTTTAAATATCGTTATTTGATATATCGATAAAAATATCGATATATCGAATTTTTGCCCAGCCCTAGTTATGACACTGATGCCCTACTGCACGAGCCGCCACTGGATTCCTGACATATTATTATTGCACTAAATGACCACAGAAATAAATAACAATATTTAAATATGATTATCTGGCAGAAAAATATGAAAAATTACTGGGAGCACCTTTAAGAGAGTTGTAAGTAGTAACTGGATTCAAAATGTGGAACATGTTTCTATACTAAAGTCTTTTATGATATCAGTCCTGAAATGTGTCTTATTGAATCGAATTTCAAAGTTCTTTTACGATGTTTCCGTATGGTGCACACTTTGTGAAGATACTGTTCGTAACATTTGTATATATTTTATTTTTTATATGCTTATCATAAAGGAAATCTTCGTCACAATAATAAAAAGCAGCGAAAAGCGTTTATTTATTTTTCAAGGTGGCCTTTTTATACTGAATTACTGTATATATGTATTTTTTAAAAGGTTCGTTCAACATGTAAAAAGTAAAAGTTCAATGGAATAACGGCATAACGTTAAAGTTTTTGTATTTAAAACTAACCAGTCGCCACCAATAGCAGAGTTAAAGCGTCGGGGTTTTGGTCAAAAAAGACTAATATTTCGGATGCCTTCCTACCCCTCTCGAACGGCCAAAAACCACCCCTTTCTGAGCTTTTGCGTATAGTACTGACGTACTATAATCAAGAGAAAATAAGAGTTTAGACGGCACAGCACAGATAAATTCAAGGAACGAAGCAGGAACTAGAGAATTGTGAAAAACCATTGCCGATGACTATTGTAAGGCGAACACGAGGAGGGAAGTGTCAAAGGTACCCGAAATTATTTTTTTGTGATCAGAATCCTCGAAAACAGGGGAATAAACGTTAAAAGTTGAAATATAGAAGAAGTCCTTTTTCTACCCCCTAGGAGGATAGAATAGTCCCCCAAGGATTGTCACGTTCAAGTATTTGCCATAGTTCTTTTTCCTTTGCCCCAATTTATCTACAATTTCCATAGAAAATACTGCTATCGACCGTCATTATCCGCGTAACCCCGATAAAGAGGTGATTCTGAGTAGGGCTGTGCGATTACCGAAAAAGATAATCGATTTTCGATTATTTGAAATAATCGATTATTTTCTATAAATCGATTAATCGAAAATAATCGATTATTTCCTATTAATCGATTCATCGAAATAATCGATTAATCGAAAATAATCGATTTATCAAAAATAATCGATTTATTAAAAATAATCGATTAATCAAAAATAATCGATTAATCAAAAATTTGTTTTTTTTTGTATTAATCGAAAAATAGTTTTTTTCGATTAATAATCGATAATTAATCGATTAATCAATTTTGTTGCAAACCCCTAGTTATGGGCCGTTCGAGAGAGTGCAAGCAATGAAAAACTTATTTTGACATTATATTCGGGTTCAGCGACCTAAAAATGAGGAGTGAAGGTAGGTTGGAAGGTGCCCGAAATATTTGCATTTTTTTCCGATTCATTGACTCTACTATAAAGTACACAAATGCAATAGCCAAATTATTTTTACAATGCCCATTTGATCTCTTTATGTTTTAACGAAGCTTTATCAACCAAACCACACACAATGGATAAGAAAATGAAGGAATTAATAATTCCGTTTGGCAAATAAGACCATTTAGCTTTTTTGTTTCAATCTGCCGAGCCCTTAATGTTGGGTAATTTTGGGGTTTTAAAGGGCTCTGGTTTTTGGATTTGTATAATTAAATATTATTTAATTACTATTGGTAATTTAATGAAAAATGTTAAAGGAGCAGAGACTAAAACATATTATATTAAATATAATGGCATAGCAAACAAGTGGCTTTTAGTACATCGTGCCGTTATCTGTGGAGTTGCTTAAGTTAGGACTGCCCGTAGAGTTCTAATAAGGAAGAAACGGCAGTCGTGGTTTACCCGCCCCAAGGTATCCACTATGCTTGGATCCCTATGTATTTCAATACAAAAGACAAAGTATGTTCAATGACCGCTGACCGTCACGACATATTCTCCATATTTGCGGTACGTCGTAAATTAATTCAGTCAGTTTGACTTACCGGTGGTAAAGGTTGATTTTTCTTAGGCTTGATCTACATAAAGACGGATGCATGTAAACAAGTAAAATACAAGAGCGTTTTTTCAAATTTTTAATTATTATTTTGTACTGTTAATGAAGTCAGAAATAAGTAGTTTATTTAGGGTAAAAGGTACCTATCATGGGATAAAACGTTTTGTTTTTGAAAATCAGTATGAAATTTTTAATTAATTTAAATTTACTAAAAAATATATAAAATTCATTAAATGAATATATAAATTTTATAAAATCACATTTTTTTTTAGTGCATCTCTAGTGCATCAGTCTATAAATTTTGTTTAAAATATTTTCATCTTATTATTTATAAAGTCATAAAGAAATAAATGTAATAAAAAATAATAATGTTACTGTTAATACAAGAAAGTAGTTAATTCGCGAATTAACCGGCCAATATCCGAATTGGCAACCGATTTGTTCGTTGTTACCCAGATCATTTTTTTAAAATTTATTTTAAATTTTATTTTTATAAAATAATGTAAGTTTAAAAAATCGGATTAAACAAAATGCTATGGGTAACAACGAACAAACCGGTTGCCAATTCGGATATTAGCCGGATAATTCGCGAATTAACTACTTTCTTGTATTAACCGTAACAATAACACAACAAAATACTTACAGTTTTTTAACAATTAAAATAAATCATCTCCGCAAGGATCATCATCAGATTCATCCAAGTTAGTAATAAGCGAAACAGTATATGAAGCATCGATAAATCTTTCCTGTTCCCACACATCATTTATAATTTTATTAGTGTGTGTTACATAGTTTTTCCATTTTTCCACTGTTACATATGACTTCATTTCACAGACCCAAAACTACGTCATCTGTAACAGGATGCATAGAACCTATTTTTGCATCATAATAGCGCTTACATTCCGACCAAACAATTTCAATAGGATTAAAGGGGCAATGATATGTAGGAAGTCTTAAAACTCGATGTGCATGTTGCAATGCTAGTTCGTCCAACCTATTAAAATAAAATAAAGATAATTATAAATTTAAATAAATAGCGCTTTCCAGATTACTTGTAATAATCGGGTGGGCTTTACTATTATTCAGATTTAATAAGTAATCTTTTTGACCAACTGTATTTGGAATTTTTTTAATTAGACCAGAATAATAGGTGGCGTTATCCATAATAAAAAGCGACGATTCTGCCATGTTTGGTAACAATATTTCTTCAAACCATTTCTCAAAGTTTTCACTATTCATTGAATGATGATTCATTATTCACAAATCCATTTTCTGAACCAGCATGTAGAATAATATAACGTACACCCTCTGACGATTTTTTTTAACTGTATGAAGAGTAACATCTTGCCAACTTCGCCTAAAAGCCCTATTACTGTATATCCAGGTTTCATACAGAAAAACTGGTTTTAAGGGAAACACGAAACTCCCAAAGCATCAGAAACTCTAACTAAAACAGATAGGTATTTATAAAAACATTGCCATATATTTTCCATGTTTATTATTTATGTTTTCACAATTCCTTTTTTATTTATATTACTGCGTTAAAGGGTATAAAAGAGTCTTTCCGGCATCACTTTTTCTTTGAAAATAACCAAATAATTTTAAAATTAATGCTTGTTCTTTTTCACAATACCGTTATATTTTTGAAATAATGTTGATTAAAAATGTCACTGTCACAAATAACAATAAAACTTTTTTGACTGGTAAAATTATACGACATTCATTATTGACGCAAATTTACTATCTCACCTAGTTCACGAATGTTAGAAAGATAAGCACTAGTCGTAACGTAACGGTCAGCGGTCATTGAACAGACTTTACACACTTATCCGCTATGTCAGTTGTTTTTTAATATTACATTACAATAAAATTTGAAAGAAGTGAATTTTTTTTGATGAACCGACGCGTTGAGGTGATTTTATCAAACGTCGCCAGCATAAATGATTCCCTCTCTTTAACCGAGGGATCGACTTGCCATGCTTTTGTCACGTCGGCAACACTGACTGTTTAGTTGTCCTTGTTGCGGGTATCCAAACACGTTGTTTACTCTCTCATACTTAGACCAGGGTCGATAATTATTGAAACCAAAAAAAATAATAGTAGGATGAAACCCATTGGAAAAGGAAGAGAATATAACAAAAATGAAAGGAAAAATAATTTACGGGCGATCCGAGGTCGGGAAGTGGAAGGGGGTGAGTTTTTAAGGGTAGAAAACGATTTATCTCGATTTCCGGCAAAACTACAAGTCCAATGGAAAAACGTTAAATAGCAAAGTTGTAGGTAATAAAAAGATCTACAACTTTTCTATTTACACTTTTTTCCATAACCTCAAAATTTATATGAAAAATTCAAATAAGTTTTTGGTTTTTTACTCGGTTTTTTATTTTTATCATTTACAAAAAAAAAATTTTTCACGAAATTTGGTGAAAACTTACCCTTTTATGTCCCAAACACACTGTAATTTTTTTGATTTAAAATATTTTTTTTTCACCTTATTTTGACTTAATATCGAAAAAGCACCCTAATTTTCAATCGAAAATTCTCACGTGCGTCGGTGGGCTCAAAATTGTACATAATGATTTAAAAAAAAAATTTCGGATTCGAGTTTCTTTCGTTTCTTTGCATTTTTTGAGAACATTTACGATAGTTATGTATATTTTTTTTACACCATCAGAAAGTAGAGATTTCAACGAACAAAAAGCCCACCGACTTTTTTAAAAAAGCAGATATTTTGACGTGAGAATTTTCGATAGAAAATTAGGGTGCTTTTTCGATATTAAGTCAAAATAAGGTTAAAAAATAAATATTTTAAATCAAAAAAAATAACAGTGTGTTTAAGACATAAAAAGGTAAGTTTTCACCAAATTTCGTGAAAAAAATTTTTGTAAAAGATAAAAATAAAAAACCAAAAACTTGGTTATTTGAATTTTTCACATAAATTTTGAGATTATGTGAAAAAAGTGTTAATACAAAAGTTGTAGATCTTTTTATTACCTACAACTTTGCCATTTAACGTTTTTCCATAGGACTTGTAGTTTGGCCGAAAATGGAGATAAATCGTTTTCTACCCTTAAAAACTCACCCCTTTCCACTTCCCAACCTCGGATCGCCCGTAAATTATTTTTCCTTTCATTTTTGTTATATTCTTTTCCCTTTCCAATGGGTTTCATCCTACTATTATTTTTTTTCACTTTTTACCATTTTCAAAAGCTTCAGCCCTGGTCTAACTCACATAAAATGCCACTGTAAGTTCGATTTGGCCATAACGGTATACAACTTAATAGCGGAAGAACCTGCATACACCATAATTTTACATTATTTAAATTTATATATTTTATATCAGCTGCTCCAATACCTACTTATTATTATTTCAACCTTTTTTACCGCAACTATAAACTTTATACTTCCGAAAATAAATTTATGAAATCATAAATATCGCGGCGCTGCCCGTTTACTCATATTTCTTCCAAATAGCGCGGTAAATGCAACACATAAATATATTGAATGCAGTAAAATATTTTTGCATATAAATTGTCTTTTAAAGTATATTTGCTTGGTCATTGTGAGTAGGTAGTCATTTTAAAGATGCCAAACGTTGAGAAAATACGGTACATAAAAATCAGGGGCGGCTTGTTCGTAAGGTCCTTTGGTCAATGACCCACCTAATTAATTTATTTTTCAAAAAAAAACGAAAATGATTGTACTTCAAAAATACAAAAGTTCCAAAGTGTCATGCGAAAACTCCCCAATATGGATCGAAGCGCTCGGCCGTATTTTAGGTTGACCTGGTGGGTTTATATCCTATAGAAGATCACATAATAGAATTGAAAATTAATAGAGAAATAAACATATGCGCTCGCCGGCCGTCGTCTTCGCGTGATCTCGGGTTGTTTCGTGCTCGGTCAAAGGCGGTTTAATAGGCATTTATGGACACAAATGTCGAACTGCCTGGTGAATTATTATTAGCGATAACAAAACTTTGCGTTGGGTCAAAAAAAACTAATTACCAAAAATGCGGATTGTACCGTGCGAGCAAAAATGATTTGCATCAAATAGGGCCTTGCATCTAAGGACGTAATGCTTAGCCGTAGAGCTTAATACCTGTTGGGTGTCAGTAACTACCTGAATTAACAATCAATCAGTTATTCCGTCATCTTTGACAGTCGTTACAAGTAATTTGATTCATCGCTAATTTTTCCAATTTCTTGAACAATTCACACAATTGGCTTTACAGCACAAAACATTCATGGTTGAAGCGTATTTTCGAAACGGGGTTAGAGTAAATGCTGAGTGGAAATACAACCCGGGTTTGTGCATGGATGATTTTCACGAACATTTTCCTAACGTTGCTTTTATTGCGGGGAATTTTTATCATTGCCTGAAAAGAACCGTGGCTGTGTTTAGGGAAGCAGGTTCTATACAACACAAAAAAGGAGCAGGAATACCATCTGTAAGAACAGAAGAACTTGTTGCAAACGTTCGTGAAATAATGCAAAATACGCCAAGAAATTGTATCAGACGCTTGTCCCAAGAAGTGGGAAGATCTTATGGAACATGCAGAACTATTCTTAAGAAGAAGCAGCTAAATTTATTTCCTTATAAAGTGCAAGGATTCCAAGAAATACAAGCCGCAGATTTTGAAAGACGCAGGAATTATTCTCAATGGTTTACCCAAAATTTATTGGAAATAAATGATTTATTAGACCTAACTTTTTTTTCGGATGACGCCTGGTTCCACCTCTCCGGTCATGTGAATTCTCAGAATACACGCATGTGGAGTAGGGAAAATCCCCATTTTTTTGTAGAGTCCACATTGCACCCTCAAAAAATTGGTGTCTGGTTACCTGTTTCCCGAAGAAGAATTGTTGGTCCTATTTTTTTCCATGACACAGTTACAGCACAGCGGTATAGAGACAATATTTTTAATCCATTTGTGGTAGGTAAATAATTATTCCTTGGCTAAACTATGCACTAAACCACATTTCGCTTGTTACGTTACTGCCCCACCTGTAAAAAACTCACGGGCCGCGCCTGATGGAAATACAGTTTGTACCTTCTATGCAGGGTGTCAAAAAGTCTGGAACAATGGAAATATTTTAAAAATCATTAAAAAAAATTGTGTACAGAAGTTTTTGTTATAACTGTTTTCAATATTCCACAATCCGCACTTTTTGTCACTCTGGATATAATAGCCTAACCTAGCTTCGGATTCATCGGAGATATTTAATAAACATGTATATGAATTGCAATTGAAAAACAAACGTTGGGTTAGTTAACAATATATATTTAGCAGGGCCGGATTAACCACTAGGCCAAATAGGCCATGGCCTAAGGCGCCACGAACGAAATAGGCGCCGCGGCTTTTTAACGAATTTCATTGTACCTATTATTTTATATGTTTAAATCACTATTTAAACTATGGCATAATTGCTAATTATCATACCTATAAAGTATAAAGAACATTACACATTCCAATCTAAACAAAAATATTCTAAATTAAAGTATTAAGACTATTTAAGTTATCAGATCTTGTGGAATCAACTTCCTTCAACGACATTATTCAAAATTTCTCAGGTCAAAAATGTCGAAAAAAGTATTTCTAGTATCTTAATACTCTTAATGTCGTTATTTTTAAAATTACCTTTAATAAAAGTTTTTGGGCATTGGGCCACAAAAACTGTTCTTTTATTACCTTTATATTTTTGGCTCAGAACATTTACATATATTATTTTATTTGTTGATGTCATTGATCTCGTTAATAACGAGTCGTTATTGAAATGATGTTTTAGAAGTAATCCCTATACTTTAATTTATATCATTTTGTGTATTTATAAGGAACCAATCTACCAATATCATTTGATTCTTAGCGCTGAATTTGTGTTTTTATGTGTTTTATATTTTTGAATCCTAATTAGCTGGATTAGTCGATTAGTTTTTTTGAACTTTGGAAACTACCAAACTCTTATTAAGTTATGATATTTTGAGTTAATTGTTTTATTCATTTCACATTTTGTATACATTATTCATTAATGTTAAGTTGCTTGTTTTATACTTCTATTTTTTGTTTTATAATTTTCCCTGAGTAGGTACTTACATGTATCTATGAGTTTTTTCTTCAACAAAACGTGCAAATTTCCGCTTGAAAAACATATTTTTACGAGATTACGTTTAGGCACAAATTTGATCATCCGTATCATGACTCGCCAGGCACGTAGCTAGGGGAAGGGGGGTGCCCCCCCACGAAACTCCAGACGATACTTATAAAACTTACAAAAACAAAATTAATTTCATGCGAAATATCCATATATTATTAGAGCTCTGATTTCGACAATATAGGACACATTAAACATTTCCTACACTATTAAATTTTCTTTGTGACAGTTTGTCATGTAAGTATACCTAGTAGATATAGTACCTATATAATAAAAATACATATTTGTTTAAAATGTTAATACAATATAAACCCAATAAGAAAAAAATCAGATTTATTTTTAATGCAGGCGCGGGTATAGGGGGGGGGGGGGGCACGAGACCCAAATAGCACCTCAATTATTACCGGGTTTGTTTTTGTGCTTTTCTTGAGGATTTTGTGTTGTGTTTTATATTTTTCCCCCTTGAAAAGCAAGCACCATGATTCAAAAAAGGACGTGGCACCCAAAAAAATTTCGCCTGCGGCGCTATCTTTTTTGCGCCTTCGGCACCATCTCGGTGCCCCCCCCGAGAAGAAATCCTGGCTACGTGCGCTCAATTTTTTAAAATCCATTTCGAAATTGAAAAAAATAGGCGCCAAAATTTGTCTGGCCTAAGGCGTCAAACGACCTTAATTCGGCCCTGATATTTAGTTTAAATAATGGGTAAAATTCAAGTAAAGTGGTTATGAAACAAAAAAGGTAGAAAGATTCACCCTGTATGTCTGGGGAGGTTTACTCATGCAAAATTAAATAAACTCTTTTAAAAAATTTGAAAGTAATTGGCGTGCCGTTTTTAATTTGATAAATAAAAAAGTGAAAAACATATTTACAATTCTTTTTTACTGTTTTTTTGGTATAAAAAGTTATTTGTTGTGTAAATATTACATTTTATCAAAGGAAAGTTTTTTTTGCTGTTGTTATTGTTATTGTTGTTGTTAAAATCGGCAGGAGACTTCTTGCAACATATAGAACACGTGTCAAATATTGTGTTTGATTAACCTTGTCAAGCATAAAGTACTGGCGAGCATCGGCGTAGCTAGGGGCGGGGCCAGGGGGGCCTGGCCCCCCTTGATGGCCCTGGCCACCCCTGAAATATTCAATATATTTTTTAATCCACCGTACACTGGGGCCCAGGCTCCCCCTGAAAAATAAGGCTAGCTACGCCGATGCTGGCGAGCCTGAATGTAAAGAAATGAATATAAAATGGACTTGGCCCGAGTTAAAAAGAGATCGACTAAGATTGCCAAGAGTGCCTGTTGGAGGTTCGAGCGCGATTCACATTTCGCTCTCACTGCATCCTCCCTCCATAGCAGCAGACTAATTCGGACTTAATTTTGCAGGTAAGCATACGGTAAAATATCTGCTATTTTGAAATGGTTTATTCTCAAAAACAACAAATTGAAATTATTTAATGGTATGCGAACGCTGTATGAGTGCAGAAGAAGTAGGTCTGTTGAATTTTGTTTTAACTCTGCTAAGTTATATAAGTCACTTTCCGACTTCTTTAAGACTCTCACTCCAAATAACTTTGACAAAATACTTTTAAATATCTGATCGCTAAGCAAGCTGCAAAATAAAGAAGCAAACATTTTTTTCTTCTTGCTTTAAAGGTCTATATAGTTATAGCATACTACGCGTGTTCCTACTCTTAAGGTTCTTTTTTCTATTATGTGATTTTGAGGTTAAGTCGATCAGGGTGGATAACATAGTGTTATGCACATTTGGACTTTTCTGCTGTCTATAACCGTTTACGATATTTTTGAATTGTAATTTTATTATTTTTATTGCTTAAATCAGAAATAAAGACATCATCATTTCATATTCACATATTATAACTTTTTTTAAACAGGGTGGTTTTTAAAAATATTGTCGTCATCCTAACATCTTGGAGTTTCTAACGCATATGCACTGGTCTCGGCGTACTTGATGGTGAAACCCTCACCTAAAGTCAAATTAATCTCAGAACTCGCCGCATCACTTGTCATTTATGACACTCTGTTGTAGTCTGGTATATTTTACGTTAAACGGTTGGCTACAGAAACAGAACCGGACTAAGTTCTCTTACCTCGCCTTTACCATCTTTTAAATTTTGCAAAGACATCGTAGGTACTAATTTTATTATTTATAAAATAAAATATTGACAGACTTGTACCTACCAAAATAAGTATGTGAAAACATCATAAAATTACGTTTATTTATTTACAAAAGCAAAAATATGTATTTTTATTATTTAGGTAATTATGTATTTAAATAAATTTGGTGTAGTTATATTTTTGAGGGCAAGAAAGAGAATTCTATAATGAGTTTTAAGATACCTCCTACACAATATAAGGCTGATAAATTATCGCATATACTTTTCGTCTCTGACATTTCTGACCGCTTTACCTGAAATTATCAAAGAGGAATCTTTTATATTTATGTAAAAAAGTTGTACCTACTTCATTAATTTTGATATTTCAATTAGTTTTAGAGATAATTGCTTTTAAATGTTAGATGGCAAAAAACATTTAAGCGTTCTTAAGCATAAATTATATAATTTCAAGTCTACAATCTGTTGTTGCTTAATAAATAAAGTAAAAAAAAAAACTTTATTTATAAGTAAAAATATTACAGCTCCCTGATTCTAAGGTGGCTTCTTGCTGTGTAAAGAAGATAGTACAAATCAAAAAATATAGAAATCAATAATAATTCTAATGATGGGGAAATGTGCCAATACACAAGGCACTTTTTAGTAAATATTACAGATATAAATTAAAATAATTGGTGTAAATTGCTTTATTTCCTTCGACAATATCAACGGAATCATTGAGCACACAATAATCATGATCCATAATCATCCAAACTCAAAAATATTATTGAATATTTCCCTCATATGTTAAAGTTCCCATAAGAAAAATGCAATTTTCGCAAAATTACACTCGTGCATAAAAATAACCAGATAATTTTTTTATTCAATGTGTTTTTTTTTACAAATTGCAATCGTTTGTTTTCATATTTTACGAAAATGGCCTCCTCCTGCGGAGTCGGGCTTTTTCGCGAAAATATGAAAACAAACTCTTGCAATTATAAAAAAACACATTTCATTCAAAAGTTATCGGTAATTTTGATGCACTTGTGCACTTACCCCCGATAATAGATGAGTTATCCAAAATAGCGTTTGTACTCACCAATAAACTTAAAAAATAAACACCAAGAAAATCTGATGACGCAATCTGACGAGTGAGCTTGCTATGGCTCACTGCTGATCAGAGAGCTTTAACGACGAAATCAGATCAGCTGGTAATGTCAAACGTCGTGGTCTTCTGTCAAAACGCTCTGTTTTAAGAAAAAGTTAACTTTACCACTACTCTTGATGCGCTGTTTTTTTTATGTTTTCGAAATTTGAAATTTAGATATTTTTATTATTGACATCCAACTTTTTTTACCATATTAATTCTATTAATATATAATAAATGATTCTAATTTTGTTTTTATCGGTGTTGATCTTGATCTTATTTTTCCATGATTAAATTTACTATTCGTTCCTTTACTTAATAAGTTAAACGGTTGAGGTCAGTGAGGCACGAAATGACCTTTGAAACTTACCCTCATCGATAAAAGTAAAGTTGCGGAGATCATTGAGTTTCCAACGCGTTGCGTGTTTTTCCACCGACGTTGAACTAACGAAAAAAAAAGTTTGAAAGTAGAAAAAAACTGAAATACTATAGGAAAGTATTCTACTACAGTTTAACAAGAAGTTCATTATTAATGTCATTGGCGAATACAGGGCCGTTCTTTCTGGGCTGTTTAATTTTCTATAAAATACATGTTAGTCCACCCTTAAAATCTTAAATGGAAAGGGGGGTCGAGTGACACCTTATTTTAAAGGGAATTAAATTGCCTTTCAAACGCGACCTTGCTCGTTTAAATCGAGTGAATAGTTACTGAGAAATAGGGCTAAAAAGAAAAAAAAATTAAAAGTAATAAAATTTGTTACCGCTTGTATCAATCAAGTAAATGTTGAAAATGTCCAGCTCCAACCTCCATGCAATTGTAAAGGCACTGTTCAAAATGTTCGCGAACATTATGGAGCATTGCGGGAGTTATTTGTCGGCACTCGTACACTATTCGTTTTCGCAAGTCTTCCAAAGAATTCGGTTGGGTTGCATAAATTTTAGACTTTAAATGTACCCACAGAAAAAAGTCCAGTGGAGTCAAATCAGGCGATCTTGCAGGCCATTCAATAGGACCTTTTCTTCCAATCCATTTTCCAGGAAAATTTTCATCCAGAAACTGTCGAACATCGAACGCATACTGCGGGGGTGCTCCGTCTTGTTTACACTTAGGAACAAATTTTTTTACCATTTAATTTCTCGAAAGGTACTCAACCAAATTCAGGGCCGTAGCCAGTGGTTTTGAGCCAATTAAATTCCTTTTGAAATAAGCTATAGCTCGACCTTCCTTTTCATTTAAGATTTTAAGGGTGAAAGTCACCCCATATGCTCCATAATGTTCGCGAACATTTTGGACAGTGCCTTTACAATTGCATGGAGGTTGTAGGTGGACATTTTCAACATTTACTTAATTGATACACGCGGTAACAAATTTTATTACTTTTAATTTTTTTTTTCTTTTTAGCCCTATTTCTCAGTAACTATTCACTCGAGTTAAACGAGCAAGGTCGCGTTTGAAAGGCAATTCAATTCCCTTTAAAATAAGGTGTCACTCTACCCCCCTTTCCATTTAAGATTTTAAGGGTGGAAGCCACCCCGTCGTGGGGGTTCCAGCAGGGGGGATGAAAATAGCAAAAAAATATGTCCCCCTGAGAACTAAGGTTCCCGTATTCGAGCGAATTTTGATTTATTTATTAACAAGAAAATAAACCTGGGTGGAAAGTTTCGGTGCGCCACCCTGTATTTAATTTTATATGAGTTTAGTCCATTAAAGAAACATTTTTGATCTATGGGCAACTAAGAAAAACTCACTTCCTATATTTAAAAACACGTCACTTTCTATATTAAATTTTTACTAAATACCACGCACATATATAGGGGAGACCGGGGCAAGAAGATCCCCTGGGGTCAAACGATCCCACGTCTTTTTGTCGCTCCTGTATGCACAAGAGCATCCGTAGACTTGGCAACAGTGCCTTTCATGTACGGCGGGTTAGTACAATAAATGACAGCGATCAGTGTGCAAGTGTTTTGGCAGTGTAAAGCATTTTATGATTTTTACCGACTTGATAATAGGAAAGCATTTCATATTATCCATGTTCGTTACTAAAAATCAGTTAGGTATAAAAATATTCGATGGTAGCTATGAGAAAGTATAGTGTAGTGAACAAACTGGTCGATAGTTTTGCAAATTTTAGTACGTTTAAAAAAAGTTAGGTTAACTTTATTATGCCGTTTACAAATTGGGCAAAAGGATCCCGTTAACAATGGGGCAAAATTATCCCCTAAAACAATGGGGCAAAATGATAACTTTTAGGATTTTGTTAGTTTTATATTTTTTTCGGTTCATTTGGTTCTTTTCTTTAATAAAAATGCTTAGAAAACGGCTTGTTAATTTTGTATCCACAAATTTAGCAAAAACAAGAAAATTTCATTTAATTTGCATAGGGAATCATTTTGCCCCAAGTAGCGGGGCAAAATGATTACGTTGCATATGTCTACTTTACTGGCTGAAATTTTAAAATCAACTTAACCAAAAAATATAAAAATATAAACAACATATAAACAACATATAAAACTACATGCTTGCCAAAAGACAAACTCCTAACTCTCAGTGGATGGGACATCTAAGGCTAAAACTATTAGGGGGATCTTTTTGCCCCGGTCTCCCCTAGTCAAATTTATCTAAGAACACGCCGCATCGTGGCTTAGTCACCTGTCATTTATGGCACCCTGCTGAAATCTGGTCTATTTTACGTTAAGATGTTGGCGACCGAGACAGGACTGGGCTAAGTTCTATTATTATCGCATTTACAATATTTTAAACTTGTACGGGTCTGAATGGTTTATTAGCATAAAATACAGCGTTAAATTTATTTACAAATGAAACATCGAACTCAACGTGTGATAGAATAAAATTTTTGGCGTTATTCATTGGTAAAAGATAGAAATACATTTGACATCCACTAAACTTACCAATGGAAAATGCTATGAACAACCCTAACATCATAATATAGAAGGTTAGCCACCTAAATATTGTAAAACAGTTAATCATGCGGCAAGCGGTGCGCCTGCGCATGTTTCGCGTTCAATGCTGCGTTGCCATATTATAATTTTCTTTCGCGGCATAGTACAAAGCCGCCAAAATGCCATAATTGTGTTTTTGAATACAAACAGCTGGATTAGTTCCCAGTGAACGCAAGGTTTTGCAATCTATTGTACCGGGTGGTCAAATAAGCGATGACTTCGGCTATATCTCGGAAACCATTAATCGTACAATTCCGAAAGTTGTAGTACAACTTTCGAAAAGATTTTTTTATGAGTAAAGTGATCAAGAGAAATTGCTGAAAATTACTTCTAAGTTCCTCATTTCGCCGCAAGGGGGCACAATTAAAAATTGTTTTGAAATTCTAAATTTCTCCGAAAATTCCCATATTAAGGTATAACTCTGAATACATCATTGGAAAGCTTAGACAATTCTGCATCATTTTGGTTTAAAGTTCATTGGCGTACCGACCTTGATAAGAGTGGGGGAAGCTATTGAAAGTGTAAACATTAAAATCGCTGTAACTTCTAAACGACTTACCCGATTTTACTAAATTTAAGCTTGTTTAGAAGGGGAAAATAAGTATCTTCAATTGCTGTATCCAACAGTACACGATAGTGTTTAATAAAATTGTTAGAGGGCGCAATTTGTAATAAAAACAGTTTTTTCGATTTTATCCTGAGAATTCAAATCATACGGTATAACTATGACATCATAATCGAAAAGTAGATGAAATTTGCAAGAAAAGATGTGAAGACCGCAGTTCGATATCTTTGTTCGTTACAGAGTTATTGCCAAAACAATAATTTTTAATACAAATTGCGCCCTCTAGCAATTTTTTTAGAAACTATCGTACACCATTAGATACGACAATTGAAGGTACTTCCAAACAAGCTTAAATTTAGTAAAATCGGATAAGTCGTTTAGAAGTTACAGCGATTTTAATGTTCACACTTTCAATAGCTTCTCCCACTCTTATCAAGTGAAAGTGTAAACATTAAAATCGCTGTAACTTCTAAACGACTCAACCGATTTTACTAAATTTAAGCTTGTTTGGAAGAAAAAGGTTCAACTGTCGTCCAATGGTACAAGATAATTTCTAATAAAATTGCTAGAGGGCGCAATTTGTATTAAAAATTATTGTTTTGGCAATAACTCTGAAGCGAACAAAGATATCGAACTGCGGTCTTCACATCTTTTCTTGCAAATTTCAACTACTTTTCGATTATGATGTCATAGTTATACCGTATGATTTGAATTTTAGGGATAAAATCGAAAAAACTGTTTTTATTACAAATTGCGCCCTCTAGCAATTTTATTAAACACTATCGTGTACTGTTGGATACGGCAATTAAAGATACTTATTTTCCCCTTCAAAACAAGCTTAAATTTAGTAAAATCGGATAAGTCGTTTAGAAGTTACAGCGATTTTAATGTTTACACTTTCAATAGCTTCCCCCACTCTTATCAAGGTCGGTACGCCAATGAGCCTTGGACCAAAATGATGCACAATTGTCTCAGCTTTCCAATGATGTAATCAGAGTTATACCTTAATATGGGAATTTTCGGAGAAATTTAGAATTTAAAAAAACAATTTTTAATTGTGCCCCCTTGCGGCGAAATGAGGAACTTAAAAGTAATTTCCAGCAATTTCTCTTGACCACTTTACTCATAAAAAAATCTTTCCGAAAGTTGTACGATTAATGGTTTCCGAGATAAAGCCGACGTCCTCGCTTATTTGACCACCCGGTACAGTAATTAAAATGGATAAACTACCAATATTACATTTATAATAGTAAGTTATAAAATACCTATTTGTTGTTGGAAATAGGAGAGTTAATTAATTAACTGGTTAACTCACCGTTCAAAGGAAATAATAAACACCAAGACAATAATTTATTCTCTGAAATCTGATGAGTGAGCTTGCCAAGGACTCCTACTGAACTGGGAACAATTAAGAAGAAATCAATATCAACTGTTAATGTCACATGTGTGTGTCAACTGCCTTTTTTAAAATATTACGTAACAAATCTATTTTTAAACCCATATTTATATATACCACAAACTTCTTCCTCATTTTTATGGGAGAAAATCTCGCTTAAAAGGATTGCCCACTTTACTTAAACATTCCGTGCAAAAAGAAGAACCACACAATCGGAAGGACTTTTTTTAAAAGCTTTTAGTGTAAGGTAAAAATATGTTTCTCGCTGTGAAAAAGAAATAACTTTTTGAAACAATGTCTGTTACTTTATTGCTACCATACAGGGTGTTACAATTCGACGTTCACCATTGGGATCTTGTCAGTGCCGGTTTAAGGTACGTTTGCGCCCGGTGCTACTTGTAAGCATTGCCCTTCGTATTCCTAGTTTATACCAAAAATATTCTATGGTTTATACAATCTGAAATTATTGTATTTTTATGTATGTATGTTTTGCTACAGTTCACATTATCTTAGTCCTATCACTAATACATTTAGGAACTGAGTGAAAATAGAATATAAAAGAAAAGACAAAATAAATATTTTACGCTTAAAATCATTAAAAAAAGCACAATCGCAACAATATATTTTCTCTAGCCATGTTCTCAAAATCAACAAGGTCCAAATAAATATATTTATATCAAAAAAACAATATTGCAATAAATTGACATTTTTCACTACTAATATCAATATTAATATATTAGAAACTTTTAAAATTAAGAAATAATCACATGTAACATGTGAGTTTTGAAATTCAGAAGAGGAGTTTCATTCAGTTTTACTTATAAGAGTTGCTTTCTTGCTTTTAAATTTGAAAAAATGTGTATTGCCTGATTTGTGTCAACAGTTTTTAAAATGTCTGAATTTATTGATAATATAGCTAGTTTTTCTTCAGCAATTGAATTTCTAAGATAGCTAGGTTTTACCTTGTTTTAGAGTGGCAAATGACCGCTCCCCACTAGCATTCGTAACCATTATGGAAAAAAAAATACGAAGGCATACAGAAAAGAAATTGTTAATTTATTTGCATGCAACAATTTTACTAAATCTTTGGTATATTCAACTTTAATCTCATGACTTAGTTCGTTTAAGAACTTTTTGAAGTGAATGCACTCTTCAGGAAAATATTCGTCCAAGTCGTCTATGTATGTATCTCTTAATTTTTGTACATGTAATGCTATAATAGCTTCGTCATTAAATTTTTTCAGATTATCTGAAATTTTCTTTCCAGGACTTAAAATAAACTCTGTATTTGGTTCTTTTAGATTCCTCTTTCTTTTAGTGCTTCGCAGTTCCATGTATTTTTCGTTGCCCGTTAGTGCTATTCCTTTGGCTTCATATTTATCAAACTGGTTTCTTAGATATTGAAAGTGTTGGGCCAATGAAGATAAAAGGTTGGATGTGCTATTTATATCCATATTTTATTGTTGAAGGGCTTTATTTACATCATTAGTTCGATGTAAAATATCTAACCATAATGTTAAAAGAATTCCATTTTCAAGAAGATCTAATTTATCGGCATAAGAACCCGCTTCAACCCTTACAACACTTTTTTTTTCTCTATTTTTTAGGTAAAAGATACTCATTTTTAGAATCTTTTATAAACTAAGATAAATATGTAGTTCCAGTTGTATATATGCAGTAAAGAACGTGTAAATTTCATGCGCCATCATAAAACAACGCTGTAGATTCCAGGCAGTAGTCTGCTGCGTTTTGCACAACTAAATTTAGTGAATGCTAAGGTTTTTATTTTACCTATACAAGCTGTCCGCTCACCGCCCTTATAAGATTTACCGCCCGGTGCTATAGCACCCAATAGCACCCTTGTAAAACCGGCTCTGGATCTTGTAAACGGAGAGAGATACAGCAAAGGTTAAATTTACAGAGATAGCCGAAAATGAAGTTTTCATTTTCATTGTCGTCTTTTATTTTCAAGAACATATTATTATTAAGAAATATTGATTCTGACGTTTCGGCTTTCGTGTACCACTGCCAGGTATGTAGGTATTGATAAACGTTGCTAACATCACACATATGATTTCTTCTTTTTTGCTATTGTAGATTATGGGTGTTTATAATATTTGTGGATTTCCAGTTTTTGTGTAGTTTAGTTTGTCCGAATTTAAAAAATCGAAAACATGATAGAGTTAACTTTTTCTTAAAATAAGGCATTTTGACAAAAGACAACGACATTTGACATTAATAGCTTCGTTGGTTTCATTGATAAAGCGCTCAGATCAGCAGTGGACCGTAGCAAGCTCACGCGTCAGGTTGCGTCATATTATTTTCTCCCGTTTTTGGCGTTTTTTAAGTGTTTCTGTGGCTGTTTTTTGTGTAGTGTCTGTTTTAAACATTTTACTTTTGGATTTTATATTTTTGAGAGAGTGAGTACAAACACCATCTTGGGTTAACTCATGCATCTATTAATTGTCAAATAAATAAAATGCCTAGCTAAACCATTTTTATCTACCGTTATATACAGGATTTCTTAAACTAAGGAGCAAATACAGAAACAGGAGATAGTAGACTTGCAAAAAAGTCATTTATGCTTACGAACGCACGGTTAATTTTCAATAAAGGGGAAGGTTGCCTATATTGAACCGCCCCCTAAATTGGACCACAGTACATTTCTCCGCTACTAAACAAGTCCATTTCATCTGGCAACACTGTAATATACTTCCACTCAGAACCTTTGATCGGCAACAAACTTAACTAGTTGGCCGTTAGTGCTTGGCGTGTACAGAGCAAAACGTAATTTACACAATTTTAATGCAATATTTTTAGGATCTTCCTAAGAATTTACCTTAGAACCATACAACTCTAAGCAAAATATTTTTTATGGAAGTTATCAAGTGGGTTTTTTTTCTTTCTATTTCTCCCATTACAATGCCATATTTGTTTTTTCTTGTGTCTTTCCTGGGTGGTTTTGTAAAACACGTAGTTGCTTAAATTGGACCATTGGGTGATTGCCAAAATTGAACCGGTCCAATTTAGGCAATTTTTCCAAATTGTGCAAAAATAATTTTTCTCTTTAAATAAGTTAATGTCATGAACTAACACCATTTCAATATTGCTAAAATCTTTTTTCTTTGAGTTAAAAAATGAAACTATGACTGGTCCAATATAAGGAGCTAATAGATACTTTTTTTGCATTAGGATGTCTTCTACAGAAATTTTGATTGTAAATTTTGATGTTATTTTGAAATATAAGTATAAAACTTCCTATACCCACAATTTTATTTTTTATTTATTTATTTAACACCTAAGCTTCCGATTTAAATCATGTGGTGCAATTTTGGAACCCCCAAGTTCAATTTAGGCAACCGGTTTCCTATATTGAACCACTTGCAGAGGTTTTTTTATAGCCTGGTATATCATAGATACTTTGAAATAAAATTCTGCAAAAAATCCTACAGTTGAACAACATACTAAAGTATACTAAGGTCGTCAAGATCGATTTTGCGTTATTATCAGGATCTATGATAAGAAATCTGGAAATTGGTCCAATATGGGCAACCTTCCCCTATAAAAAAGCAAAAATAGGTATTTATGTCATCAATCACCCAGTGGTCCAATTTAAGCAACTACCACGTGTTTTACAAAACCACCCAGGAAGGAAACAAGAAAAAACAAATATTTTATAGGTCATAGGAAAAATAGAAAGAGAAAAACTTCCTTGAAAACTTCCATAAAAAAGATTTTGCTTTAGAGTTTTATGGTTCTAAGGTAAATTCTTAGGAAAATCCTAAAAAAATTACATTAAAATTGTGTTAATTACGTTTTGCTCTGTACACGCCAAGCACTAACGGCCAACTAATTGAGTTTGTTGCCGATCAAAGGTTCTAGGTGGAAGTATGTTACAGTGTTGCCAGATGATATGGCACTTGTTTAGTTTCGGAGAAATTTACTGTTGTCCAATTTAGGTAGCGGTTGAATATAGGCAACCTTCCCCTAAATAAATACTTAAAGAAATAAATGTTGTTTTCTTATTTCCCTTTAATTTTATAATGTTTTCACATACTTATTTTGGTAGGTACGGGTCTGTCAATATTTCATTTTATAATTAATAAATAAAAAAGTAGTATCTGATTCTACGCTATATCTTTGTCAAATATTAAGACTCCCTTGCCAAATTAAATAGCTGGCGAACGCGAAGGTAAAAGAACTCCGGTCCGGTTCTGTTTCTTTAGCCAACCGCTTAACGTAAAATATACCAAACGTCAACAGTATGCCATTAATGACGCGAGTTCTTACATTAATTTGACTTTAGTTATTATTGATATAGTGCCGCTGTTAAAATATCAATCAAAATAATTAATGACAACTTTTTGTAAAAGGATAATTTCCAACTTTTTTTTGTCATATTATATGCGTTTATTAATTTGCCATAACTTTTTACTTGGTGAATATAGCGCCCCCCTTTATACTAATAATATGTTAAATAAAATACGTTTAGGATTATAATTATTATAATATGATAAAAAAAAGTTGGAACAATTATTGATGAACTGGAGACTAGAGTTAAACTCGCACTAGTTCCTTTTAATGGCAATTTAATATGAATAAAATCCTTAATTAAACCCTACGTAGCCACACATTACCAAAAATTAAAGTATCATTAGTGCAAAAACGAAGTCATAACAATTTGTGTTAGTATAGACTGAAATAACCACACGCACAATGGGAAAACAAATTAACAAAATAAATCAAAAATTTAGTCACACAATATACACATAAATAATTTTTGATGTTTGTTAAGTAAGTTAAGATTATTTCTTTCTCAATAAACATGGGAACAATTTAAAAAATTTACAGTTTTTTATTTAAAAATTATAATTTAATAATGGGGAACTTATTTCCGGTAAACAGTTCACCTAGTTCAGATAGCCAATTTTTAAATAAGCCCTTTTACTAGTTTTAGGTAAACTTCCAGCATTTAGCATTTCCCTAGCCCAAGTGAACACGTCACTAGTCACTATATCTGGTGAACTTTTTAATTAGTTTAAGTGTATTTTAACTTAGATCGAATAAACTTTTCTCTCAGTATGCTGTCTAATTTTCTGTAGCTGATCACTGCCCTAAACCCCTCGAGATTAGAGATAGGAACGAGAAAATGCTTCAATGTTTTTACACGCAGCTATAAAGTAGAGTATTAGATTTGATAAAAATCAGGACGGTGGGGTAACCAAACCTTAATTGAGTAAGAGGCTGAAAAAAATGTAAGCTATAATACATATATTATTATGTTTAATAAATACTATATACTACTATACAGGCTTCTAAAAATTCTTGTGCCTAATTTGGTAAAAGAAAATTGTAAAAAGAATTTTTCCTACGACCACCTATGAAAATGAGAAAAAAGCACCGTTAACTTGGCTAGAAAGGGCTTTATATCACACGCGTTTTGAAATGAAAAACAGCTGATGACTGACGAACTTGACAGCAACACTATTTAAAAAATAATATACTGATCTGAAACTTGGAGCGAATTGGGGTGTTGGGTGGGGTACAGTATAATAAGGAACTATTGAAAATTTTAAAAAAATCAGTTTTTTTTCGGTAATTTTGGGAACCATTAGGAGTTTTTATTAATATAAAAAAGGGAAGGTAACTCACTAAACATAGACAAGAAGAAGAGCACTCTCACCAGTCTCACCCACTAAATATGCCATGCGAATATTGAGACCTCCGTTGGTAGATGTAGTGCGCTCCTAGGGACTTGAAGTAACAATATTGACAATATACGAAAAAGATGCCCCCCTCGAAATAAAAATCGACGGGTCCGAGCGATTTTCCACATTTTCATTTTAAAGCAGGAAAATCGAGTTGGGAAATTTTCAAATGGTTATGATCTACCGTGTATAATACCTATTTTCTAAAAAAAAAATTTTACTGATCCGAGTACTTCTTGGTTAAAAGTGCAGTATTTTATACAAAAGGCTAATTAATTTCTTTCTTATACCGCTTTATAAATGATAACAACTGATATTTTTTATTTTTAAGTTTGCTTATTTTTTTTAATTAACCCCAAAAGCTGTTAAGTAAGAAAGTCATTGTCCAGAAAAGTGAGACTTTCTAAAAGTTAATTAATCACGGAACTCCAATTTTAACAAACTTTCCTTTTTGCTGATACGGGTTACTTTTCTCGCACGTCCTTAACCTTTAAGTGATGGATGAAGAAACGAAAAAACCAGTAATCGGGTTCGCCTTTAAAAACTTTAATTCCGTCGAACATTTCGTCTAATTTCACGGCGGAATTTTGAAGTATTTTTACAGTAATCCAAAATTCGAAACTTTTTAGTTCAATTGAACCTCTTTTTAAAATAATTTGAAGAAGTAGTCCATTCTTAAAAAATTTAATAGAATAAAAAGTTATTCAAGGATCTCTACCAGTTTCGAACGTAGAAACGTTCATCATCAGGAGACAGAAAAAATTATTTTATGCTGATGGTGTTAGCAAAAGAGAAACGTAGAACCTTAATGGAGCTTTTATGGACTTAAAAAATTGAAGTGTAGAAGAGACATGATATGAAGAAAAATGATAAAGGTTAAACCATACTGAGTATGTGAAAAAATTGTTAATGGGGGTCTAAGCCAACCAAATAAACTGGGGAAGAAGAAAAAACCCTTTCTAAAAAGGTCTCTAAGATTATTTAAAAACTTTTGAAAAGTTTTCCAAATATATGTCTTGTATGACATTATTCATTCAATTTTATCCTCATAATGTCATACAGACATATGTTTAAAAATTTTTTTTCCATCTCCTATCGATTTAATGAAATAGCAACGTGGCATCGTATTTTAAAAAAATAAGGATTTTTCAAATTTGTTGATAAAGATCAAAAATTATTACTTTTCCACTTCCCTGTATCTAAAATTCCTTTTTTTTAAACCGACCAGAAAATTTACACTTTCTGGACAATTTTTCGTCTAGAAAATAACGTTTTTCCGGTCTCTAATGTCACTGTCACCCTGTTTTTTGTTTTTCCAATCGCTCTTTGATGATACAAGATACCTTGGTTTCGTTATTATGACAACAACATTTCGATGTATTGTCGAGTGACAGTTCGTTGATTTTTAATTTGTTGTTTATGTCAATCTTGTTTCGCGTAGATTATAAAATATATCGAAGTGTCGGTCTTAAAAAAAAGATTGTACGTCACGCAACCGAAAATTAGTGTTTTCCAGGTCTCTCCAAGCTTCCAGGACTCGCCTATGGCTCGCCCTGGAAATGCTTGTCTCGACCTGAAAAACACTACTTCCCGGTCTTGTAACGTAATAGTAATTACGACTGAGAGACCTGGAAAACACTAATTTTTGGTTGCGTGACGTACAATATTTTTTTTAAAACCGACACTTCGATATATTTTATAATCTACGCGAAACAAGTTTGACATAAAGAACAAAATTAAAAATCAACGAACTGTCACTCGACAATACATCGAAATGTTGTTGTCATAATAACGAAATCAAGGTATCTTGTATTATCAAAGAGCGATTGACATTAGAGACCGGAAAAGTGACATTAGAGTCCGGAAAAGATTTTTCCGGTCTCTAATGTCACTTTTCCGGTCTTGCGATCGGAAAAACGTTATTTTCTAGACGAAAAATTATCCAGAAAGTGTAAATTTTCTGGTCGGTTTTAAAAAAATTACTATTTCCGACAATATTATCTAATTTCTCAACCGTAATTTCGAGTTTCCCTCTGTTATCTTTGAAAATATATTCCATTTTTGAAAATGGTTAGAGCTTTTAATAAAAGTTATTGGAAATGAAAAAAAGAACACAAAAAATTTTTTCACAGGGTGCTCCATTTCAAATGGGCAAGTTTGAGACAACTTCTGTCAGGCGCGTATTTTAGGGGGAGGGGGTAATGGGGGTAGTTACCCCCCCCCCCCAATAAGCCATTTTTTTTGTTAAAAGTTTTAAAAAATTGGACAGGTGGAAATCGAGAGCAATAAATTTTGATTGATGTTCTTGCAAAAAAAAAATTTCATAACCCCCCCACCAGAATTATACTCCCCCCCCCAAAAGATCAACTCCAGATACGCGCCTGACTTCTGGTATAACCGGAAGTCGCATTATGGTCGCTTTTATTTCATTTAAAGAGAGTGTCTCCAAAAACCCTATTATTCAAATTTGCATGCAGGATTCAAATTGCATAACTTTTCGAAATATTCTCATGGTCGATCATCGTGAGACAGCCTGTACATAGAAGTTAGGTTTTGTATATTATGTTATTCAAAGTTTTATTTGTAAGTTCTCTCTTTCCCAATAAATATATGCACTTGTTTTGGAGTAAAATTTTTTTTTGTATTATTGTATTTACTTCTAAAACCCATTTAAATCATGTCTCCCCCCCTATCGATATTATCGATAGTTTTAAAAAAGTATAATTAGCCAATACATTACTTTTCTCTTGCTCCTATTTCAAAAACAGTAACACTAATAAAATGAACAATAAACAACTTGTAGAATATAGTAGAATAATAAGCACAGACTAATAATAAATAAGTTCTAATCAGCACGGAATTTTCTAATTCTGTCGTTTTGGACCTTTTGCGTTTTTTGATTCCCCGAATAAGCAACATTATTATCATCTATTAATTTGTTTACAGTTTACTGTTTTTTAGGCAATTTTTTCTATGCATAGGTCTCAGAAAACATATCCCATCACTTTTGTATAAAACCGTAAAACGTGATTTCTGATTTCTATTTCTCTAATCTCTTTTCTCTACTGGTCAATAATAGGTGTCAGATGTCGCTTACTTTTCAAATTAACGATTTTTCTGGGCGGTAATTAAATATCTATAGTTTAACAAAATACTATCGATACTTCGATAGCGATAGTTTTTACAGAAATATCGATAGTATCGATAGTCACTATCGATAGTTTTCCACCACTAAACGCTATTAAGTATCGTTTTCAAACAGCCCGAACAAGTTGTAATGAAGTATGACACTCGTTCGACTTGTCACTCGACATCTCACTCGTATGAAAAAAGCCGTTTTCAAAACTTGTAGTACAATAATATAATATTTATAAACGAATAAATCCTACAATTAATTTTTCACGTTATTTAATTATTTAATTTGCACCTACCCACTTGATAAATTCGAGCTTTTTTTACGCGTCATTAAACAAAACATAACTGGCCGGAAAATTTACGAAAAAGTAATTTGGCTTTCCTGAATTTATTTTCGAATTTATCGTTTTAATTTGGGAATATATTTTTTTCAAGTTTACTAATTCAAAGAGACTTCGCCGCTTTAATTTATTGCTTTACAAATATTTGGTAATTTTATATCTACAGGGTCCTGCATCTACAGGCCTATAAAAAAAATTAGAATGCTTATTCTCCATAAGGCCTGTATTATTAAAATAGCACCTCTAGGCAAGGGCTGTATGGTAGTTTTATATCTACAGGGTCCTGCATCTACAGGCCTATAAAAAAAATTAGAATGCTTATTCTCCATAAGGCCTGTATTATTAAAATAGCACCTCTAGGCAAGGGCTGTATGGTAATTTTATATCTACAGGGTCCTGCATCTACAGGCCTATAAAAAAAATTAGAATGCTTATTCTTCATAAGGCCTGTATTATTAAAATAGCACCTCTAGGCAAGGGCTGTATGGTAATTTTATATCTACAGGGTCCTGCATCTACAGGCCTATAAAAAAAATTAGAATGCTTATTCTCCATAAGGCCTGTATTATTAAAATAGCACCTCTAGGCAAGGGCTGTATGGTGGAAATTTTTTTTTTTAGAAAAAAGTTGGCAACGATTTGAAATTATATTAACGCCAACCAAAAACTCGAGTCTCGTTAATCCACGGCGAGTCAATCAAGCCTATTGTTATTAACTTGTTCGCGTGTTTATTGTGATGTTTATCAATTTTGTTGAACAATTTGTTGTTATTTTTGTGATATATAAACTTTCAAAACAATGCCACTGTGTTTAGTGCATAATTGTTTTGATAGTGCGAAAAGTGCGGCAGAGGATATCTCTTTCAACAAGTAATTAATTTTAATAGGTGCATTGTTTTATTAAGATATATAGGGTGTCCGAAAAAAGGAGGTCACCATTTTATTTCTTGAGCAAAAATAATTTGCCTTTTATAAGGCTATTTTTAATTTTTGACCCTCAAGTTCGATATTCAGGGTTTCAAAGATTAAAATTGAAAACTGATTTTTTTTTGAATAATTCAAGTATTTAATAAGATCTAAATTTCAAATTTGGTACATTGCTTCACCATAAATCTTTTGAGAAAAACAAAACAAAATAGAATTATGAAATATTTAAGTGAGGGGAGTCCAGTACCCGCTAACCCCCTGATTTTTTAGTACGTGCGCCAGTGACTTCCAAACAATATTTTATAGGTTATCATTGATTTTCAATAATATTTTTACTTGAATAGAAATTCGTTAAATGATGCGTATTGGAGGTAAATTAAAAAGTATGTCATAATCTCATAATTTTTAAATACTAAATCAATTCAGCCGTTGTGGCATTACCATGGATACAAGATATAATTAAGTACACTTTTACAATAGATGAAAATACCGAAAGCAAAGGACTATACAAAAACGAATAATTCGCCTAATCTATAGTCTAAGGGTCACTGATAGTTGTAGACCAGTTTTCATTGAGAATGGGGTCATGACATTCCCCAGTATTTATATTTTTAGATTGTTGATGTATGTAAAAATAAACGAAAAAGAATTTGTATCAAACTCTTATTTTCATGATTATCCAACCAGAAATGCCAGTAAATTGTCAATAGTCAAACATACCCTTACAAAATCCGAACGGTCATCTGATTATGCAGGTACAAATTTTATACAATAAATTACCAAACAAAATAAGAATACTTAAGGTAAATATTTTTAAACGAAAAATAAAGCAATTTTTGATTGGTAAAGGTTACTACTAAGTCTCAGAATTTTTAAATTATGCTATTATACTTTAAAGTACATGAAACCAATAAACCAAAAAATAATAATTATACATGACGTGTACATCCATCTTTGATGGCTGCTTCGGCTAGTACAAAATATTGATTTTGATTTTGATTTTGGTTTTTGATTTTGACTAGCCAAAAATAATGTAATAATAGTATAAAAAACCTTTAGTAGCTACTCAACCAATTAAATAAAAGTATTTTATTGCCCTACTAAGAACTTATTATTGCTAATATTCCTCACATAACAGTAAAACGTTCATATCACTTGTTCTTAAGACAAGAATCTACTATTACTTATTAAATAATTTTGATACATCATAACAAGATAATAAATATTCAAATAAAATTATTTTCATAAAACTATGAATACGTCAGTAACAAAAAACAAACAATATTTAACAAAAATAGTTTTAAAAAATGGCTCGATATCACCTCCATTTTATTGAACACATACGCAAGTTTTCCTTATTAAGGTTGAATTCTCAACGTCGTTCAATTTATTGCCAACCTATAACCTATTTCGGTTTGTTTTTTCAAGTTTATTATTTTTTAAACTAACATTTAAATAAAATCAGTATCGTCGGCACATTACTTAGGTAATATCTGATATATTACAAAAATATCAATTTATTTCATTGCTAATTTTGGGAGAATTGTATAGTCAAAGAAGAATGAGTGACAATGACACAATAATGTTAAAAAAAATCTCGAACAAACCCGATATTTTTCGCTATACAATTCTCCTAAAATAAGTTATGAAATTCCTTGATATTTATTAAATAGGTCAATTATTACCTATAGAATATCAAGTCGATACTGATTTTCTTTAAATTTTGTATAAAAGCAAAAAAATATAAATAAATCTACGCGAAATAGGTTATAGGTTGGCAAGCATGTTGATACTCCCACCTTAAAGAAAATTTTAACCTTTGAAAAAATGTGGTTTCAACCTGAACTGCTCTCTAGCTTGAAAAGTTCTTTTTATTAAATGATTCTGGCTCAAAATCGGAAGGAATGCACCAAATTTGAAATTTAAATCTCATTAATAATTTATTAAACATACGCACAGTTGATTGTCTCTATCATTGCTACGTTGGTATTTTTATCAGTTTCCCTCGTATAATCAAGACTTATGTTGGTAGTATTTATTTCAAATCGTCAACGAACGAAACCCTTCACATAAATATAGAACTTTTGAGTGTGACCCGCATTTAGTATAAAGACCAAAGGTAATCAGCCGCTCTTTCACTTCTTTCCGTTGAACTACTAAACTAGAAACTTGACATTTGTCCCACTATGTGTTCGACTTTAAGCCAGTTTTAATCAACACTCTGAGCTGGCAAAGCCCTTAAGACGAACGCTGCGAGATATTAACAAACTTTGTTCTATTTTCGAGATGGAATTGAGTTTCTTTGCAAGATATTTTTAATAATGGATGTGAATAGAAGTAGGGACGGATTTACGATTTGGTCGGTATAGGACGAGGGGGGAGAGGTAAAGTCTGTTCAATAACCGCTAGCCATTCCGTCATATTCTCCATATTTGCGGGTGGTCGTAAATTAATTCAATCAGTTTAATTTTACCAGTCAAAAAAGATTTATTGTCATTTTTAATAGTGACATTTTTAATCAACATTATTTTAAAAATGTCATGGTATGGTAAAAAAGAACAAGCATTAATTTTAAAATTATTTGATTATTTTCAAAGAGAAAGTGATGCCGGAAAGACTCCTTTACCCTTGAACGCAGATCAAAAATACTACTTATTGCATGATCAGAACAAAGACAAATTCTGGTTTCACCATTTGCAATGAAGATCTGGATAATAGTGAAGCAGCATATCCCTCCCAAACGATACAATTAATCTGAAAAGCGCTATTTATATATATATATATATTTTTTTTATTTTAATAGGTTGAACGAACTAGCATTGCAACATGCATAATGGTTTGGTCGAAATGCAAGCGCTATCATGTTGCAAAAATAAGTTCTATGCATCCTGTAGCAAATGACGCAGTTTTGGGTCCGTAGAATGCAGCTATAGAAAATGTAACAGTGGAAAAATGAAAAAATTATGTAACACACACTATTAAAATTAGAAATGATCATTTAGGAACGGAAAAGATTTATCGATGCTTCAAATACTCTTTCTCTTATTATTAACTTGGACAAATCTGATGATGATGATCCTTGCGGAGATGATTTGTTTTAATTATTAAAAAATTGTATTTTATTATTTGAAGGTAAACAGTCAAGTACTATCAAAAAAATTACCTTGTCGGACTTTCATTGTCTTTATTTTGTTACTTAACACAACGTTTCGGTTAGTTAGTATCTCTAACCGTTTTCAAGTGTAAACTCATCTAACCGAACTTAACTAACCGAAACGTTGTGTTAAGTAACAAAATAAAGACAATGGAAGTCCGACAAGGTAATTTTTTTGTATTTTGTTATGTTGTCATTTTTTATATTTTCTTCTTTATGATTTTATAAATAAGACGAAAATATTTGAAACAAAAATTATATATTGATGCACTAGACAAAAAATATTTACATAATTCAATTTTAAATTTTATAAATGTTTCATCCCATGATACCTTTTACCCTAAATAATCTACTTGTTTCTGGTCTCATTAACAGTATAAAAATTTGAAAAAATGCGCTTATATTTTACTTATTCACTGCATCCGTCTTTATGTAGATCAAGCCTAAGAAAAATCATAACCTTTACCACCGGTAAGTCAAGACTATTGACTAGATTTAAAATGGCAACTATTTTAAATATTTTTTAATGGTATAATAGCTATTTATACAATAAGTTGCGAAATGAGTGTCTTTTAGGCACGCGACGTGAAATTGTCCAACGAGGCAAAGCCGAGTTGGACAACACGTCAAAGTGACTAAAAGACATTGTTTCGTAACGAATATAACTCAAACTAAAAAATGAAAAATAAATATAGTTTTAAAAAACTAGAAAACACGCTTTAACAATAACATTAATCAAACTAAAAAGCGGAAAATAAATATAGTTTAAAATAATTCTTGAAATTCCTAATATGGGCAGAAAATAATAATGAACGATAACCATTAGTACCTATTATTGTGAAAAAAAAGCGTGTAGTGCTCGATATACGAAAAATATACAACAAAGCGCCCCACGCTTTTTTTCACAATAATAATAATGTTTATCGTTCATTATTATTTTCTGCCTATATTTAGAATTTCAAGGATTAATTTAAACTATATTTATTTTCCGCTTTTTGGTTTGATTAATTATTAAAGAGTGTTTTTAAGTTTTTTTAAACTATATTTATTAACAGGCCCTACGTCCATTTTGTATTCATTTCTTATTTACACTAAAAACCGCCCTATCTTCAGGTTTGCCAGCACTGTATATAATAAATATGATTAAAACCCAATAAACAAAATTTGTTTCAATTTATATCTATAAAATAAAAAAAACCTAACCCACTACAAACATTAATAAATAATAATAACATCAATTCTATTACATCTCTATTTGGGTATATTATGTTATAACTTTATTTAATATTTTTTGATAAATATAAATCTAAACGAATTTCCAATAGAATTTATATCTGTGATATATTGTATTCATTTATATTAATAATTTTACAATAAAATCGTGATTTAATTTAAGTTTTACCAATATATTTTGTCCAGTTCGTTTAATTAAATTTGGTTTTATTCGATAACTCCCTTGCCCTTGTTATTATTTGATGACGTACCTACCTACTCGCTAGTAGGTGCGTTTTTTTTTGGTAATTTACGTTCATTTCGTTCATTCCTTGGCTGGTTTCCTAGCCTCGGCTGCGCCTCGTCTATGAAACACCAGCCGCGGCATTAAATCTTGTGCTTTTCTGCCTGGTGAAACAAATAACTATTATTTGACGTTAAAAGTTAATTCTGTCAAATCAATAATTAAAAAGTTTACATATTTAGACTTCACGTTTCACGGGTTGTTGATGTTGCCATGGTAACTTTAAAACACGCGCGTTTTTGAAAGTGGGATTTAAACACGCTGAGCGAAATAGGGTATCAATTAAAAAAAAATAACTTGTATTTATTATAAACACAGGAAACAACTGCTTCATGAAGAAACAATTAAAAAAATACTTAACTATAGGTAGGTACGCTGCTAGTCTTTAACGGGCGAAACTCTTCTATAGTTAAATTCACATAAAGTTTTAATGCCAAATGTCAAGACTTGTCATTGTCTAGTTACTTTAGATTTCACAAACTTACTAAATTTCTTATACAGCTGAGATTGGTCAGTGTTTCTTCTTTTTCTTTTCTGGAATTGTTCGGCCAACTCTTTTTATTTCTATCTCTTTTTAATCGTATGAAATAATACAAGATAGACATACTTTGTGTGCAGTACAATTATACTAATTAAATTTTGCCATTAGAAATTTATATTTTATGAGTTGCTGCAGTATTTGACAAGTATGACAGAACTGAAATGTCACGGCGTTAAAAGTTTATGTGAATTCAACTATATGTTATCAGGATTGTTCATAGCGTTTTCGATTGGTAAGTTTAGTGCATGTCAAATGTATTTTTATGTATTCCCAATGAATAACGCCATAACTTTTATTCTATCGCATGTTGAGTTCGACGTTTCAATTGTAAATAAAATTAACTCTGTTAGCCATTATGCCAAGAAACCATTCAGGCCCCCTTGCAAGTTTAAAATATGGTGAATACGATGGTAAAAGAACAAAGAACGTACTTTATTTAGATTTTCTTGGGGCCAAATTATCAATCTCCTGGTAAAGTTACCAAGAAGATATTTTCCATAGATACAATTGTCTCAACAATCGTTTCCACAGTAATTATGTCCTTGGTAAAGATACCAGGAGATTGATAATTTGGTCCTTAGAATTTTTTCATCTAATTTTTTTAAAAAAAAAGGTTGAATTTTTTCCTGTAATTGTTTACACGCCACTGATTGAAAAACAGTTTCAATTTGAAAATTTTGCCCAAGATTTTATGTAACATTATTGAATCCCCGCTGCGTGTGCGACAAGACGATCAAATGCCAGAATCCAAAATCCTTTTGGGGCTTTATTTCCGGATATTCCCCTTTCAGACTTAACAAGAAACAAGAAATCGCTTTAAAAGTTTCCAGAGTAAATAACGGTCTTTGTCATCGTTTTGAGGAATATTTATTTGGACGTTTGAAAGGTCTATTTATAAATTTGAGTATCTTTTAATTTTCTTGTAGATGACGTAAAATATTGAAATTTAATTTATTTATGGGAAATCCTCGGGGAAAATTAAAAAAAAAACTTTTTAGGCATTTGGAAATATTTCAAATATTTTTTTAAATAGTCGTGTTACGTTTTACTATCAAATTGATACTGACAGTTCGAATATATACATGTTTCCAATGTGTTCTCGAGAAAATGAGTTGTCATATTCCACCGTATGAATATACAGGCTTAAAGACCTTTTTATTGACCCTTGAGAAAGTTTTTATATAGGTAAAACGAAACGTTGGGATAAATACAATTGTGTCCAGTGGCGTAGCTACCGGGGTAGCAGGGGTGGCAATGGGGCGCCAAGTCACAATAGGCGCCGCGTCGCCGTCGCGTCCCAATCTGATTATTACGTCAAGTTATTTTTATATACATACAGGGTGGCCCTTTAGTGTGGCAAAGTACAATAGCTCCGTTACTATTTCAAATACATTAAAAATATTAATACAAAAGTTGAAGGGCAGTAAGTGACTTATAACGTAAAATTATTTTTAACTCTATAGGGTGGCTCAAAAAAGCGGAACAAGAAAAAATGTACTTTTTTCAAATGGAACACCCTGTATATTTTTTCATTTTTAAATTCTACATAGAATTATAATTATTTTTTATTAAATACATTATTAGTCTATACCTTATAGTTTCCGAGATATTGACTCTTGAAAAGTGACATTTTTGAACTTTGACAGCTTCTAACTTTCTAACAGTACGTCTTAGAGCAAAACGGCTTACATGTCCCTATCTTCAATTTTTATTATCTTCCCAAAAAAATCAACTTCCAGTTAAACCGGAACAACTATATTTCCTGCTTTCGAGTATCATCCGGTTTAACCGGAAGTTGATTTTTTTGGGAAGATAATAAAAATTAAAGATAGGGACATGTAAGCCGTTTTGCTCTAAGACGTACTGTTAGAAAGCTAGAAGCTGTCAAAGTTCAAAAATGTCACTTTTCAAGAGTCAATATCTCGGAAACTATAAAGTATAGACTAATAATGTATTTAATAAAAAATAATTATAATTTTATGTGGAATTTAAAAATGAAAAAATATACAGGGTGTTCCATTTGAAAAAAGTACATTTTTTATTGTTCCGCTTTTTTGAGCCACCCTATAGAGTTAAAAATAATTTTACGTTATAAGTCACTTACTGCCCTTCAACTTTTGTATTAATATTTTTAATGTATTTGAAATAGTAACGGAGCTATTGTACTTTGCCACACTAAAGGGCCACCCTGTACATATTATACATTTTACTCTTACCCCTCACCATTAATTTAGTTACATGCATATTGCGCTAAACAAAAAGTCGGATTTTTAAGTAAAAAAAATAATCATATTTAAGACAAAGCGTCGCGACCTGTGTAAATTGCCGACAAACAGTACCGCCTGAAGCGCCTATTTTGTTTGAAAAATGCCGCTGAAGGTGGACCGCGTTTGATAGGCATTTTTTGTGCCCAAAACGATGTTTTAAAAAGGCGGTAAGCGGTTAGTATTGAACAATTTTATTATATATTTTCTCACATTTCTGTGTGGTTCTATAAACATTATTTCCAAAGTCTAATTTGGCCAGGTTTCCAATTTATTTAAAAATGCTTACGAGAGAACTTTTTGAACTGCGTCATCACAAATATGATGAAACTCGATGTGAAGCTTCCTGGGGTATTAAAGTTTCTTTTACTGAAAGGAGACAAAAAATTTCCAAAACATTTTTGACGAGTTTGCGTCCGATAGTAAATTTACAACAGAAGAAAAATTCAAAAAAATTACATTTACTAATATTTTAGATATTGCGTCATTCCAGTTAAAAAAACGACTTTTAGGTTTTCAAAATGTTGTTGATAACTATAAATTCCTCGAGCCCTCATTTCTGGCTAAAACTACTGAAAAATAAATACGACGATGACTTAACTGACAATTTTGCCATCGAAATTGTCAGTTTTCGCTCAGATTTTCGTAAAAATTTAAATAAATTTTTAACAATAGGAAGAGCTGGTTGATTTAATATTTAGTAAAAATCATCAAAACTTTCCAGATGTGTGTACCGCACTAATATTTTTAACTCTTCCGGTAACTTCCGCTTCTGCCGAGAGATAGTTTTCTAAACTTAAGCTTATTAAAAAAAAAATAAGATACATTGTTAGTCAGGAGCGTTTAAGCAATCTAGCTATCTAAGCATAGAAAATAAGTGCGCAAAAGAAATTAACTTTGATAAAGTAATCGACATTTTTGCTAGCATACAGAACCGCAAAAAGTATTTCTAATGTACCTATTAGAAAATACTTTTTGTGCGTAATATTACATAATATAAAAAAGGTTAACAATAAGTTAAGAGGGGTTATGACTTTTTGTTAGAATTTAAGACCTGATTTTTGTACTTTCTCTAAATAAAAATATTACAGAAATCAGTGTTAAATTAAAATAGAATACCTAGTTATGCAGTAGATATGTCCCCGGATGGCGTTTACAAGAGGACAAATAGACCAAAAAAAAATTGAACAAAATGGAGATTTTTCTCTACGCCCAAGGCGCCACAGTAACTCTTGCCAACCGGCGCCGTCAAGTGTAGCTACGCCACTGATTGTGTCATTTCATTGCCTGTCCTAATTCCCGCTATATTTTCGTCTTCGGCTCGGGATAATTTTCTATCGACAATGACATTCGTGACCTTGAAAAAATATATCGGTGCTATGGAGAAGATTATAAGTGATAGTTTTGGGTGTTGGAACAAGTTGGTTAAGATACAAAAATGCAAAACGCATGCAGCCTCTGCACTACCAGCCTTCGCATACCATAGAATAAGAAGTGTTTTAGATAAAAAATGTCAAACGATACTCACGACAGAATACTCTCCAGACGAAGAGTTGCCGCGCACTCGCTGCGTTTGTGGTTTGTATAAAAAAATATAAACCGTTGAACGTCGCAAATTTTTTACCCTTAAGGTTTTGGAAATAAACCAAGTCGTGGTTTTATGGAAATTTTTGCCATTTACAGCCCTTTTTTCTATAAATAAACTCTAATCACAGTTAAAATCATTTAAGCACCGAAAACCTTAAGTGGCACGCAAAAATTCAGATCAGCTTCTTAAAAGAAAAGAGTTCATTAAGTATTCCAATATCCGAACAAGATTTAGCACTGATTTTTGTTAATACATTTTTACTTAATTTAGAACAGTTCTTTTGATTTTATCAAACAAATGGAGTTTTTTGATGGTATGCGTTATTTTGAGTAACGGTATCTAACAAGATGGAATGTACAGGGTGGCCCATTAATAAGGGAGGCTGGCTTTATCTTGGAAACCATTAATCGTACAGCTTTCGAAAAAAAAATTTATGAGTAAAGCGATCATGAGAAAATTCTGGAAATGACTTTCAAGTTCCTCATTTCGCCGCAAGGGGGCACAATTGAATTTTTTAAATCTTAAATTTCTCCGAAAATTCCCATATTAAGGTATAACTCTGATTATATCATTGGAAAGCTTAGATAATTCTGCATCATTTTGGTTCAAGGCTTGTTGGCGTACCGACCTTGATAAGAGTGGGGGAAACTATTGAATGTGTAAACATTAAAATCGCTGTAACTTCTAAACGACATCCGATTTTACTAAATTTAAGCTTGTTTGGAAGGGAAAGGTAAGTACCTTCAATCGTCGTATCCAGCAGTACACGATAGTGTTTAATAAAATTGCTAGAGGGCGCAATTTGTAATAATGACAGTTTTTTTTGATATTATCCAGAAAATTCAAATCATACGGTATAACTATGACATCATATTCGGAAAGTAGATTAAATTTACAAGAAAAAATGTAAAGACCGCAGTTCGATATTGTTGTTCGTTTCAGAATTATTGCCAAAACAATAACTTTTAATTCAAATTGCGCCCTCTAGCAATTTTATTAGAAACTATTGTGTACCATTGGATATGACAATTAAAGGTACTTACCTTTTCCTTCCAAAAAAGCTTAGTAAAATCGGATAAGTTGTTTAGAAGTTACAGCGATTTTAATATTTACACTTTCACTTGATAAGAGTGGAAGAAGCTATTGAAAGTGTAAACATTAAAATCGCTGTAACTTCTAAACGACTTATCCGATTTTACTAAATTTAAGCTTGTTTGGAAGTACCTTCAATTGTCGTATCCAGTGGTACACAATAGTTTCTAATAAAATTGCTAGAGGGCGCAATTTGTAATAAAAATTATTGTTCTGGCAATAACTCTGAAACGAACAAAGTTATTGAACTGCGGTTTTCACATCTTTTCTTGTAAATTCCATCTACTTTTCGATTATGATGTCATAGGTATACTGTATGATTTGAATTTTCGGAATAAAATTAAGAAAAAACTGTTATTATTACAAATTGCGCCCTCTAGCAATTTTATTAGAAACTATCGTGTACCATTGGATACGACGATTGAAGGTACTTACCTTTCCCTTCCAAACAAGCTTAAATTTAGTAAAATCGGATAAGTCGTTTAGAAGTTACGGCGATTTTAATGTTTACACATTCAATAGCTTCCCCCACTCTTATCAAGGTCGGTACGCCAACGAGCCTTAAACCAAAATGATGCAGAATTATCTAAGCTTTCCAATGATATAATCAGAGTTATACCTTAATATGGGAATTTTCGGAGAAATTTAAAATTTAAAAAACTAATTTTCAATTGTGCCCCCTTGCGGCGAAATGAGGAACTTGAAAGTAATTTCCAGAATTTTCTAATGACCGCTTTACTCATAATTTTTTTTTCCGTAAGCTGTACGAGTAATGGTTTCCGAGATATAGCCGGCGTCCCTTATTAATGGGCCACCCTGTACAAAAGATGACATAAACAAAGAACCCTATGACATGTGCCCAATGATCTGGTACCTATAGATGAAACAATAACAAATGAACCCATTGCCAAAATCGTATTCCATTCTCAAGCAAATCAAACTTACTCTGTTAAAAGTATCATCATTATGTGGGAAATTTTAATATTTGTCAAAAACCTTTTTAAAAGTATGCAGTATGGCAACGCAGCGGTAAGAGGTCCGCCCCCAAAGATGAGGCCATGATGACGTTGTTTTATTCATTTCCGTTTAGGAATGTCCACAGATAATGTATCGTGGAAAAACATCGATGTTTGCTAAGCATAAAAAACATTTTAATAGAATTAGAACTACAAATCTAATTGTTCTTACTTCTTAACTGAAACCAAAGGTAAAAGATCGAGAGGCAAATACCGATTAAAATACATCGATGCATCGACAAATTTCAAATGGCCTCGATGCATCGCTTAAAAACGATGCATCGTATTGAAAGTATCGATGTTTTCGATGCATCGATGTAAATCGAACATCCCTATTTCCGTTTGGTGTTCCTTTGTGGTTTCTTTGACAGCAATTTGAAATTTTCTTCAGTTTATTGGTTTTGTGTTGCTGTGCTTTTAGTGTTTTATGATATTTTCTAAATGTTAATTAAGAGTAGTCACAAGTACCAAGTATGCGAAAATCTGGAAAATAATAATTCTGCAGTTACTTTTCGTGGGTAAGTAAATAGAAAGTTGGGTTATTTATAGGTTAAGTTTTGATACATATCGAACATTCCTATTTCCATTTGATGTTTCTTAGTCAGAGTATTGAAATTTTCTTCAGTTTATGAGGTTTGTGTAATAAACTACTGCGTTTTTAGTGTTTTGTGATATTTTTTGGAGGCGAATTAAGTTGAGTCGCAAGAATGCGAGAATTCGGAAAATAGTAATTCTGCAATTACTTTTCATGGGTGAGTCAAAAGAAAGTTGGGTTATATGTAGGTTAAAGGTTTCAACTATAGTAGTAGCAAGGTCACATTCAAAGGTAAATTCACCGTAATCCGTGCCCCACCCAGCTCTTCACCGCCTCTCTGCTACAAACGATGTTGTCAACACATTTTAATAGCGTTTATGAATACCATGTGCCATCTGTAGGTACCAAATCATCGCATGTACCTATCTATCTAAAAATAGATTGTAGAGAATCATATTAATAAGGTTTATCTACAACCATTTAATAATAGGTGAATAATACTTCTGATAATAAGAACATTATGCTATCCATAATACAACAAGTGTAATTATCATAAAACAACAAGTGTAATTATTATATTTCCCATATGAACTCAACTTTTTTTTCAGGCACTGTATAAATGGATGGTTTTAGATAAAGTATAGTATTCAGCTCGCGTCTAATGAACCATAATACACTCGGATGATTTACAACACTCGCCTTTGGCTCGTGCCGTAAGCCTTATCCTCGTTTTATTATGGCCTACATTATACGCTCGTTAAATAATATAGGTACTATTATTATCTTCAGAAATATATTCTTTCATTTATTTATTTATTTATTTATTTGCAGGTTTTTTATAATAATATTAAAAATCAATACCATTTTTTTTTAAATAAAAATAAATCCAATGAAAGCATCATTACAAAACCATAGATTAATAAATCTGTCCGATTTTGTAATGAAAAAATATACACCCATTTATATTATTAATTTTAATCACATCATAAATATAATAATATTTAAAAATGTAAGTAAGTAATTCAAAAATATTTAACCCAAGAGAAAAAAAAGGAAAAATTATAAATAAGGGAGAAATTATAATAGAAAAATTGTAATATTTAGTATTATTATTATTATTATATTACCTAAATAAGTTGGCTTACCTTTATATAATTTTGCATAATCCATGATTTTAATTTTCGTTTAAATGTCAAAAAACTCAGTTTTCAAATTAGTAGGTAATATATTAAAAAATTCGATGCCAACAAATAAAGCATTATTTTTTAAAAGTGTTAAATTAAAGTTATCATAACATAAATATAGATTTGTTTTTTGTCTTGTTTGGTATATTTGAGTAAAGTTATGTAATAAATTTTTATTTTTATATATATAAAATGGAAGTTTTGTAATAAAGTTGCTTTAAACTCAGAATATTGTTATTAACAAATAGTATTTCTGAATAAAACAAAATATGTTAATTAAATATTATTTTTAAAACATATTTTTGTATTGTTATAAGCGGTTTTAAATTCGATTCGTATGCACTTCCTCAACCAATTATACCATAGAAAAGAATTGATTGAAAAAGTGCATAATAAAACATTAAACCAAGTATTTGATTCACAATATTTTTTAAAATCTAAATTTACATAAAGGTTTTATTAATTTTTTTGTAAGAGTGTTAATTTGATGACCCCATTTTAAATTTTGGTCAATAAATATTCCTAAATATTTTATAAATAGTATTATTAAAATTAATCTTTTATTAAGAATCTTCAATCTTTCTTATTTTTTTTTAATGGTCACAATCAAATGATTGTTTGAAACTTTGTTAACAAGAGATCGAGCTGCGCTTTGTGTGGTATCGACTGACCTTAGATGCATTGAACCGGAATGAAATACAACATAAAATTATTCAGTTTAACATAAAGTTAATTTTTTCTCTCTTATTATAACTGAAAATAAGCTACGGTTAACCATCTGACCAAAATCACTCGCAGACTTTCGAACTATCTAATGTCATTCACGTCGCGCCGCATTGCCGTTAATATGCAAACGAGAAAATGTCGATATATCTAGGTACCTTGATTTAAAATGTTAAAGATTCTCTTTGTGTATAATATTATGTAATAAGTAATACCGGATTTTGAAAATAGTGAAAATGAATTACGATGGTTGTAGATAAAACTATTTATTACATTATTATGTAAAATAACTAACACTGGTACGCCACTGAAGTTCCTAGGGATAGAGCCTGGATGAAATTCCCTTATTTATGACCGTTCTGTCCGGACGAAAAATTAATAAATATCAAACAATTTACAATATACTTTGTTGCTCTTGCACTGCAATAATTAGATTACATTATTCATTCTCAAATTGTGCAGAGATTTTTTTTAGATTTATGATCTGACAAATTATTACCAATTATACACTGGGTTTATTAAATAAAAGATAGACTTTATCAGTTTGGGTATTTAAGAGAGTTATAGCTTATTATATTTTAATAGGTGATTCGTTGGACATCCTCCCAGAGAAATACTTAATAGGTACTATAAGGACCACAGGCCTATAAAGGGCTTATAATATTAAAATGAAAAATCCTTTACAAAATACAAAAGATCGCAAAACACGTATCTACTAATACGATTATTCCGACGACTAACCAATGCAAAAACAAATACAACGATTACTCACAGAAAAGGAGAAGGGTTTGTTCGATTACTATAGCAGTTTTTGTTACTACGTTTGAATGGCCGACGCGTGCAAAAGAAAAGCGACGCTGCCGTTATCAATCTAGATTTTGTCACCACAGAACTAAAATAAGTAGGCACCTAATAAAACAAAAACTTGTTTTACCTATAATATCTAAAAACAAAAATTTTATTAATTTTATGAATCTAATATGTGACTTTTAACAGAGGGTTTGATAACAGCGCTTTTTTTGATGCACGTGTTAAGTATAGTGGACCATACAGCATACAGCTAGCCAGACAAATTGTGAACGCTGGAATCTTTGATTTCTTTAAAACGTAAACAATATAGTCTACGACGTGGCAGTTGTTTGTCGATTTAAAATGTCGGCAAGTTTAATAAAATAATTGATGTAATATACATAAACGTTATTTTTAATTTTGTTTATTTTTATTATTTTTCCATTTTATAAGAATATATAATATAGAATATATTTGGTTTATTTTATAAACATCTGCCTGTATAAGTGTATGCAAATAATAAAAAATATGTTCCTCGGATGTTTTTTAGACATTTTAAAGAATAAAAAAACCACGATATTTGGGCGTGGCTCAAATTTTTTTCTGCCTAAGGCGCATTGCTTGAAGCACTTTGCTTGCAGTGCGTCAGCCTCTGTCACTGGCCTCACCTATTTCATGACCCACGCATCGCCATTAAACAAGAAAAAGTTAAATTTATGCTATTTATTTTTACATAATATCTTCATAAACACAGTAATAGTTTTTAGGTGAGAATTTTCATAATTCTATTTACAGTATTCTTAACAATATTAAAGAAGCCTTTCTTGAAAATCTACAAAAGTGACGTTCTGTTCTTTTTAGAGAGACAACATTATATAATACATAAATACAATTTTTTATTAAAATTACTTTATTTTTACGTTTCTAAAAAAACACATGTCACTGCACTTTAAGATAATGGCGAGTAGACGCTCAGCTTAACGCGTTGCCATTTTTTAAAGCCATCTCCTTCTAACTTATATACAATTGTGACAGTATGTCATTGTATGATTTTACCCAAACGTTGTTTCATGAATGGAACGTTTTCTCTCCATTAATATATCTATGATTTAACCCATACTTCTGCGTGTTTGAACCTCGTTGTCGACTTTACTACCCTCATGGTAGATATTTACAACCTGCTTTTCCTGCTAGAGTAACTTAACGAGGTAATTTTTAAAGTTACAGCAAGAAATATACTTTTATATTGACCTAAAGCTCACGCAATCTTATATTTTATTTTTAAGTACTTAGTTATAAATTGCCTACTTAGCCACAAACAGGTTAAAAAGAAAAATGTTGAACTCAAAGCAATTTGTGAGCCTAATCTTGTTTTATAAAACGATCTTGTATATACTTTGTATATTTGTAGATTTAGCTGATTGGGCGACTTTTATAGAAATTAATTTAAATAATACACAAAAGGTTGTGTACACATTAAAAAAAAAACGGAATATGAGACAATATAAAATGCAAAAATGTCTATCGAAAATGCTTATTGTTTGGACAGGCAAAATAATTATTTGAATCGTTGAGGCCATTACTTAATGGAAATTCATTATAACTCGATGAAAGACAATTTATTTTGTCAAATTTCCACTTTTATTGAAAACCTTTTTCGTTACACTAGGCGTTTCGCTACATTGTAGCTTCTTCGGGTGTATGGTGCTAACTAATTTTATTTCAGTACAATAACAAAATGGTCTAGATACCTAATTACTCAATTCAGGTATACACATTACAATCTTAATTATTTAATTATATGTTTTTAGCACTGTTAACGTATTGTAAACTTAAATATTATTGTCGGTATTATATATCTTAATCTTGTAACTACTAATCTTGTAATAACTATCACTTATTTTGGAAACCCATTGTATAAAATTAAAAAACACCTTAATCAATGGAATATCAACGTCGCTTATAAAACTAACAATTCTTTGGGAAAATTTTTAAAAAGCTATAAATCAAAAAGCAACTAGGATAGTAAATCGGGGGTTTACCGATTAAATTGTGGCTCTTGTCCCTAAACTTATATAGGCCAAACAGGTCGATCATTTAAAACCAGAATTTTGGAACATGGAAGAAGTTTTCTCAGTCATAAAACCGACAACTTATTCTAATAATCTTTTACAGGAACAACATAATTTTGCATTATGTGCATTATTAAACGACCAATTAGAACTAAATAGTTCTCCTTTGCTAAATCTGTGTCAAGAATCTAAATAGGGTTCTTTGGATTTTCCATAAGATTAAGATATATTATAGGGACAACAATATTTAAGTTTACAACACCTAAACAGAGAACATATAATTAAATAATTAAGTTTGTAACGTGTATACCTGTATTGAGTAATTAAGATCTAGACCATTTTGTTATTGTACTGAAATAAAATTAGTTAGCACCATACACCCGAAGAAGCTACAATGTAGCGAAACGCGTCGTGTAAAGAAAAAGTTTTTCAATAAAAGCGGAAATTTGACAAAATAAATTGTCTTTCATTGAATAATTATTATTATTAACAGAGTCATTGGGCCAATATTTTCGAAGAGAGACCTTGGAGGATGTCGGACGATTCAGCTGAATGTGATAAATTCGGTTAAGGACGCTTTACCAATGCCACTAACGGCCCCACACGGTTTCTCCAGATACACCCTTGAAGTTTTTTTTTTCGGGGGTTATCTTAAAAATGAAGTCTACTGGAAAACCTATATGAAAATACTGACCAACTTCAACCTGAAGTTCAAACTTCCATTAGAAGAAAAGAACGTAATGAATGAAATTGCATATCGTTGCTACTGATGTTTAGAAAATGGTGGCCTTTTTGAAATTTAAATTAAATATATTTGATTGCTCAAAACACTATTTTAGATATTTAGTAAATCTGTGGTTTGAGTTGTAATTGTTGAAACTTTTTTATTAGTAGCTATGAATAAAATGGCATTTAATTTTAATAGAAAAATAAATTGAAAGTATAAATTTGGTTTTAAAACACGTGTATTTAAATGTAAAAATTTATTGTTTTCCAGAGACAACTTATTTCTAGTTGGCTTTGAAAACAAAGGAATATTTATACAAGGTAAATTTGCACTTATTCTTATTGATGATAAGTTTTTAAGTGCGAAACGTGTTATTAACACTAGATGTAATACTTCGTTGAATTTGGAATGAGGAGGGGAATTTAAAAATAATTAAATACATTTTTCCGACTATTTGAAAAAACAAAGTTGATGGTGGTAGTGAGAAAACGAAACGTCGGATTAAAAATCTAATTATACCAACTCATAAAGGAGCAAAAATGACAACGAAAATGTAACCTTCATTTGAATACGTATAGCGCGAATGAGGGTAGGCAATGAAATGACACAATTGTATTTTTCCCAAAGTGTCGTTTTATATTAAAACTTTTTCAAGGGTGAATAAAAATGTCTTTAAGCCTGTATTTTAATATAAAACAAACAAAACGTTGGGAGAAATAAAATTGTGTCATTTCATTGCCTGCCCTCATTCCCGCTATACTTATTTAAATCTACTAGTAAGGGCGCTATACTTACCTAACTGTAACCTTTATGTTGACATATCTCTTCAAATAGAGTCAGAAGAAAATAAAAACAAAATCGCAAAAATTCGGTTCTGCCCAAATATCTTCCGAAGGATTAGAAATTATTTTAATTTGAAAACATACCATTGCAGCATTTAGTAGAGCGCAACTTATTTCTAATTGAACTTATATCTGTTTCTTCTACGTTTTACAACTACATACTGTAGAGTGCATTATTATCTGGATTACCCGGTATATACCATATGAATTTTATTGTCATGAGATTCTCTTTGTTAAAGCTGTTAAATTAAAAAAACTGAGAATACTCTCGCATTTAAAAAAATAAACATTGCCCGATAAAGTGCTCATCCAGTATTTTAATAACCTTAATCCTCAAGGGTATCTAAAAAAGGGCTTTTCAATTTTAGGGCTTCGTTTGCTAAACTCTTAATTCCATTCAACTTCGTGTCAAAACGAGTTAAAACTGGAGTTTATTTAAGACAAAGTTAAATTAATTGGAAATTAAATAACCCGGAACGAATTGAATAAAAATCATACGTGACGATTAAAAAGAAGATTGACTTCCTCGCCATTAAATTATCTTTTAGAAAAGTAAATGTCGATCGAATTGTTAACTTAGTAAGTGAAACGTCTGATTAAATATTCTATAAAGTCAACTTTACTGATGTGTCGTCAGTGATGGACTGGCTCGGCGGGCTGGCGTCTTTTGTTTCTAAAACGTCCTGGCGCCTTTTGCTAATGTGCAAATAATACCTAGGGGGAAAATAATACTACGTAATTTAAGAAACAAACACGAAAATTCTTACGTAACGTATAGTAAATTAAAAACAGGATTTTTCAGTGATGCCCACATGCGCCATGTATAATAACTCGATGTTGGGTGTCGCCCGGTGAGGGCCACACAGACGGGGTGACGGGAATCCAATCGTTTAAGGGCACCATTACAAGTAAAATCAACCCAAAGTAGAGAGAGAAGGGGCATTCAACGCCAAGTGCGCACTGTATTCTGCGCATGCGCCAGAAGTTAATATTCAAAGCTGTTCCTAAGCCGATCAAAGCTGTTCCTAAGTCGTTCAACATTAGCTGTTCAAAGCTGCTCATAAGTCGTTCAAAAGCTGTTCAAAGCTGTTCATAAGTCATTTAAAGCTGTTCAAAGCTATTCAAAGATGTTCAAAAGCTTCGAAACAGCTTTGATAGACTTATGAACAGCTTTGAACGACTTATGAACAGCTTTGATCGACTTATGACCAGATTTTGAACAGCTTTAAATATGCGCAAAAGATAGTGCGCACTTGGCGTTGAATGCCCCTTTTTCCTCTACTACCCCGAAATCGCTCGCATATATGATTTATTTCACTTTAAAATAATTGAAAAACCTATCCTAAAATTCTGTTTCTCAAAATAAAAAACTAACATATTTTACAAAAAAAGGTAGGTACTATTAAAATGACATGATTGGATGCGCCGTTTTCTATATAAATTTATTTATAAATTACCTTGCAATTGAAAGAATCGCTAATTATTAATTAATTAATAACTATTATTTGCTAGGATTAACAAATTTCAAAAATTGATAAAATTGATGATTGATTAAGATTTATGCATGAAAAATAAAATAAACAATTTAAATACCTCAAAACGATTCAAAGTTAAATAAAATGCCATTAGGTAAAATATCAATCAAATAAATTTATCTACAAAACGGCACATTCAATCGTGTCTTACCAATTATACCTATTTTTCATAGAAAAGTAAAAAAGTTAGGGTAAAAAAAAGTTATGTCCATTTTTACCGGACTATCCCCTATTTCTGGACACATTTTTTAAACGTCAACATTTTTAAGATCACAGTTCAATTTAGCGTGCCAAGTTTATCAAAATATCTAAATTTGAACTTTGTATCTACAAAGGTTTAGAAAAAACCATCTTCAAAGTACCCTCTTTAGGGGGCCGTTGTATCGAATTAAGTGAACATAAGACACAATTTTATATGAAGTTCGTACTTTATTGTTAACCAATCAACTCAATCCCAAATTATTGGTCATATCTTTTAGAACACCCTGTATAATGCACTGCCTTTCATTGTTATGAACCTTGTAAAATATAAAATGTATATTAGTTGACGTTAAAAAAATATAAAATACGCTTCAGTTTACTTGTTACTTTACCCGAATCCTGCGGTTTAATGTCCTATAAATTCCTAATGCATCTGATTTAAATTTTAGAACATTAAATCCCAGAACGGCCTTAAAGCGTCGCAGTATTTGACACAGGAGTTGCAGTTAAGCTTTATTTATTACTCGGAAAGTCAGAATATTATTTTGAATGAAATATAATCAGGATCAGGAAGAGGAAAAATAAATGTTGTTTATTTAATATGATTTATACAAATAACTCATGTATTTTTGTACAACTGTAAAAAACTGAGTTTTTTGTTGCAATGGATGCACAGAACGCCTCTTATTTTCCGTAAAAAATGTTATTTATTTTTTCACGGCTAGAAATATTTATTTTATTTATTTAGCGTATGGCTCATATACATCACAAAAATCAACATAACAAACAATTATATAAAAGCATAAAAGACACATGAAATTAAATTCACAAACAGACATCTAAGGCACGTATATATTCAATTGCATCCTTAGTCGCTATCTGGAAGTCATATGGGTCGCCGGTGTAGGCCCTCAGTGTGCATTCTTCGACAATGTGGCGGATTGTCTGCATGTCATCTCCGCAGTCACACCTGGGGGAAAGGTTTTCACCCCATTTAAAAAGTGAGTCAGCGCATCTCCCACATTTGGTTCTAATTCTATTCAGGGCTGACCATGTTTTGCGGGGATGTTCGAATCCATTGGGCTCTCCGAGTGTGTAATTTTGTAACAATCCGGAAGACCTTAATATTGAAATATCAACAATCAAAAAAGATTTAAAACAGAAGGGTTACCCTGAACCTTTTGTAACTAATACCATCTCAAAACTTAAAAATCGCGTAGTAGAAACTAATACAGAAACGTAAGAGGAGCAAGCGTTTCTTACAATACCTTATGTCATGGAGATTTCTAAAAAGATTAGAAGGATAATTAAAAACTATAATATCAAAACAGTCTTCAAATACGGAAATACGCTTAGAAGCTTTCTCAAAAGAGTAAAACCCCACCGTAATGAAAACACAAAAAATTGTATCTATTCCCTTGCGAGTGTGGCGAATCGTACATTGGAGAAACAAAAAGACCTCTTCCCGTACGAGTTCAAGAACATCTGATACATACTCAAAGAGGTGAAACCCCAGGTATAGTGGAATATGTATGGACCAACCAAATACCGTTGTCAGAAGCCAAGGTTTTGGACACGGAGCAGCGCTGGAGAAAACGAAAATTCAGAGAAGCAGCTTTCATGAATCAAAATACCCATTTATTTAGTAAACCAAGTATAGATATCCCCAATATGTGGAATTATGGAAGCCTCTTCTTGTCCAAAATCAACAGCTCAAACGTTACACTCCAGTGAGCACTAGGCGAAGTCATCAAGCTTTATTTCACATGGATAGTATTTAAGACAGTAACCTTAGAATTATAATTTAGTTTACACTTAAAAACGGTCAGAGATACTAACTAACCGAAACGTTGTGTTAAGTAATAAAATAAAAACAATGGAAGTCCGAAAAGGTAATTATTTTTTTTTGATAGTAAATATTGAGTCCAACAGTCAACCGAGTAGATCGAGGCTAAATATTAAGAATAGTAGCAAACTCTCCTAAATTTAAAAATCTAACATTTTCGACTATTTTATACTATTTTCGCGGTAAAGTAACCAACAAAATCCCGAATTTAACAGCTCTAGCCTCAACGAATTAACAAAATTGCATGTAATTTATATCAACGTGAGGAAAATACTAAACGAAATAAATCACATTAGCGCAAATTAGTTTCTTAGGAATTGCCTTATTTCATCGGGGTTTAAAGACATTTTATGGCTGACATTTTATAGTTAGGGATTTGAGGTTGCTGTGCCTTGATAATATTTTTCTATTTTGGCCATAGTCGTAGTTTGGAATATGTTCCACAGTCCGCCACGTTCCTAACATTTTTCACAATTTCTTGATCAAGAATTTGAAAAATTAATTAATTAAAAATATTAACAATAACCGAGTTCCTTGTAGTTGCTTTTAAATAGCAAAGTCAACGGCTGAGTTGAGCGTTCCTTTTAAAAATTTAACTCAGCTCAGTAAAGATGTTTTCCTTCTTCTTTGATACCCATCTATAGGGGGGAGGGTGTGGCAAGTGAGACACCTTAAGGTTTGACGGCATAGAACTTTTTTATTTCTATAAATTAAACAATGCGTTTTGGATGGAAAAAATCTTCAATGCTTTAACAATCAACTCATCACTAAAAACCAAACAAAATATCAGGTCTTTATAAAAAAAAAGATTCTTTGAATTAAAAAAAAATAAATGACTCTCTTGCCCCAGGGAATGGGGTAAGTGAGTCACTAATACGGGGCAAGTGAGTCCTTATGCAATTTATTAACGGCAGTTGTCACAAACATAACTATTGGAACCTGGTTCGGTATCTGAACACTCCTCGTGCATCAGGAATTACATTTTATGCAACTGATCCATTCGTCGTGATAAGTGTCACCATACGTTTCGTGACAAAACACGCATAGTGTGGCTTTCTCTTCTTCTGATATTATTGCTGGCACTGCTGATGCACTTTCATGTTTTTTTTCAAATTTTTATTTTTTATGAATTTTTCAAAACCTCAGCTCGGCTCTGGTTTACCAAAATTCTTTTTGATCAATTTAACTTTAGGTGTGTTCAATTTCTCTTTCAACTTCTCTTCTAGTTGGTCCTTGTAAGGGGAACTGGTAATTATTTTGGATCCTTCGATGTTTGTGGACACCTTTCTGGTATTTTTTTTCTCTCCTGAGATGGTTTTGGGCTGACTTATCGTAGATACTGTTCGCAAAAACGTGGGGCAAGTGAGTCATAGCTAAGACTCACTTGCCCTAGCCTGACCTCAAAATCTTTAAAATGAATGTAAAAGAATACAAGTAAATTTGGCAACAGTCTAGGTATCACGCGGTATTGCTAAAATGTTAGGTTATATGGTGCTTATAATAGAATATCTGGATAATGCGTTTAAATTGTGAAAAATCCTTATGCAACACATCGTAAATATTACACTGCAATATGATGAAAACAACAAAAAATTATATTTACCTTCTTTTTAATATTTTTCGGCGACTTTTTCACAGACACGATGCGGCTGCCGGTAGGGAACTAAGCTGTCTTGATTGTTTTCGCCGGTGTTGCCACTAGTACACATTATTCAAAAAGACGCACTTGCCCCCTATGACTCACTTGCCCCACCATCCCCTATTTCTCATACGATTATACGATTTGTTCGCGAAGCATTCCTTTAACAACTTAGCTAAGCAAAGATTTTTACTTTGCTATGCAGTTGAAAAGAAGCTAAATGAAAGAAACAAATCCACTGAGGAAACTTAACAAAAAAACTGGCAGTGTCGATAAAGAAGGAAACCTAATAACAGGAGGGTTGTGCGCATGCCCATCTCTATTGGGCGCTAGGATATCTGACCGGTGAGTCGTGCGTATCGACGATTTTTTTCACCCATTTGATTGATGATTAGCCAGTGTAGAAATATACTATTATTTAATTTAGGCAAGCACAGCTTCATGTTTTAATTATATTATCGCCGAATGTAATTTTAAAAATAAAATTATAATTTAAAATCTCTCTTTATTAGAATCGTCATTTCGACAAAATAAATGTAATTTAACGGAGCGGGATGGCGTTAAATAGGCCTGTTAATTTTCGAATTTATTTTACAAGTGGACTTGTCACATCAATTTGAACACGAAATGTGTGGGTATGATGGAACAGGGTAATTTTGCTTATGTCTGACAGCAGGTTTTCGTAAAATTAAGTTTAATGAGGGTTAGTGCAAGGTTAGTATCTACTGGAGTGGATTTTTAAAAATTTACAGGTACACATAACGTAACACATAAATATACACTTATTGACATGCTTTTGTTTAAAAGTATTAACTCTTTTGTCAATCACCTGCCACGTGTACCGGGTAAGTCAACGGTTGTGGGAAGTAATTTTATGCCTTAAAGAAAGAGAATCAAACTTTCCATAAAAAGTAATTGTGGACTGAGTATTAGTGAGTATGAGTACAAGAAGATAAGTACTAAGTTACTAAGTACCGAAAACTTAGCGCCACTGCACACTGCACTGAGGAAAATGATCTAATTCAACAGATTTGCTAAGACGTAGTTTGTATTTTTTTTTATTAACAAATTCCCAACGAACTTTAATAGTCCATTACAGGGAATAAATAACAATTTTTAAAAAAATACATAAATATACATATTTAACGAAATTAATAAAAAAGTCAAATATTCTGAATGAATTATGAAAATGGAATAATTTATTTTGTTAAAAAATACAATTTAGTTTGATTTTTAAATAGTACTAATTTTTTAATGTTTTCATATTTATTTGGTAGGTTATTATAGATCATAATCCCATTGTATAATAATGATCGTTTACCGAAATTACTTCTAATATTAGACTGTTGTCGTTGTATTGGCAAATTCAAACGGTTAACCATAACGAATACGAATACGAAGCCGCTATTTGACAGATCGTAAAAATAGTTTTCGTTCAATTCGCTTAACGTTAACGTTAAGTCGAATTCGACAGTAAACATAACAAATATAACATAACCTATCTAATGGTTTGTGTTTATATTTTCATTTATTCACATTACCTCAAAATTTATGTGAAAAATTCAAATAACCAAGTTTTTGTTTTTTTATTTTTATCTTTTACAAACAAAATTATGTTTTCACGAAATTTGGTGATAACTTACCTTTTTATGTCCCAAACACACTGTAATTATTTTGATTTAAAATATTTATTTTTTCACCTTATTTTGACTTAATATCGAAAAAGCACCGTTATTTTCAATCGAAAATTCTCATGTCAAAATATCTGCGGTTTTAAAAAAGTCGGTGGGCTTTTTGTTCGTTAAAATCTCCACTTTCTGATGGTGTAAAAAAATATATACATTACTATGGTAAATGTTCTCAAAAAATGCAAAGAAACGGAAAAAACTCGAATCCTTATTTTTTTTTTTAAATCATTATGTACAATTTTGAGCCATTTATTAAAATTTATACTTTAATTACTCAAAAAACGTAAGATTCCATGTTACATTGATAAACAAAAAAATTACAAATCCATAAAACATTGAGATCGCAAAAAACATGCGAAAATAATTCGCGTGACATGAAAAATTGGTTTGCAATTAAACGAATAGGGTAAATTTCTAAGCTCGGGGGGGGGGGGGCTGCAGCCCGGCAGCCCCCCCCTGGTTGCGCCACTGTGTTCTATTGCTTAAATAACTTTCAAACCAATTTTAAATATTTCCCCTTATGCCAATGGTATGAATTATTTGTAATAAAATATTATGGTTAACTGTGTGCGATGCGATGCGATGTTTAACGACAAGAACAATATCACACTAGAAGCTATTTAAATTTTTGAGAACTACAGTACTGATTTTTAGTGGTAAGTATATGCTTTATTAACTGTAGCAAGCAAATATTATTATGATTAATGTTAAGTTTCATTACAACTGCCAGTTGGAACTAATACAGTATATAAAACCTGATTACACCCCCAATAATAGAACTTGATAATTACTGTAAGTATTCAGAGCAATCATGGCTATAAACCATTTTATGGTAGCATGAACTTCTAATTCCTATTGGCTAAATTACCGTGATATTATCACTACACAACGGTCTAGCAATTTTCGTTGTCTTACAGTAGGAAAGCGCGTTGCTGTCCCATATAGTATTAAACACTTGTATAAAGACTATGTGAATTCTTATAAGGAATAGAAGACTTTTTTCCAGTGTACAAAACTATATCTGTTATGTTATCACAAAAAGCAGAAAAAGAGCTACAACGAACACTCAGCAGAGACACTAAGACCTCTCGAAACAAGAATTAAAGCACAGAAACAATACAATAAAAGGAAAGATCGAAAAGTCAGGTGCAGCTGACCATACCTGGATACATGGCCATTATGTGGTCAGAAGCTGAAATAATGCATAACGAATAACACAAGTTCAAGGAAGCTGCTGCTATGCACCAAAACCCAGGTTGTTTTAGTAAAACATCACTAGATATAGGAAATATCTGGAAAGTATATGTGATCTTAGAATAATATACTTACGTGTCTATCGTTGCCCACAAAGTGAGCCCCTCACGCGTAATAAAACTGACGGGACAAGCCTATTATAGCTAGTATAATAGTATAAGCACTCATTATTCTATTTTTTTTATAAATACATAAAATAAGGTCGTTTTATTCCTTCCAAGCAATGAAGAAAATCAAGTTTTACGACAAATAATTTCAATTCCAGGTATTTAGAACGCAGCACCTACTGTCGGTTAACCTTTAACCGCAAAAACAATTACTCTCCATTAACAAATGACCTCAAGCCAAGCCAACTTAGTTTGTCGGTATCGGTAATCTGATCCCTCTCCCTAATTAATGAAATGGTTTTGGAAAAGTGCGTGCCCGGCAGCAAACCCTCGTCATCATGTAAATAAGAGAGGGATGTGTGCAAAATGTTTTATAGTATGACAGGTGTTTTCAGGACTATTGTTAATGATGAAAAAGTGGTCCAAATTATTTTGTTTAACTTCAACTTGATATTATATACTTATGACAGGTGTTAAAATATTATTAGCATCCTTGTGTGATGTTGTTATAGGGCTCTTAGAAAATCTGTCAGAATGGCGATGATATATTGTGCATGCTCCTATCGGTATCTGACATTACTTGGTGAATTTTTGGAAAAACTCCTACTTATATTCCGTCCATAGACACAAGGCGACCGATGGGTAGAGACACAACGACAAGTAAGGAATAGTTATTTTTGTATTAAGTGCTCAAAATAGGTGTTTTTTTAATGGCACATGAGACTGAAAATTTTTACCGAGACCGTTAGGTCGAGGTTAAAAATTCAATCAAATGTACCATAAAAACACTTTTGCGCACGAAATAAAAACAACATTTTTTCTACAACTGTTTATTGTTAACTATTTTTTATCGTGTTTAGAAAAAAAAAATCTAAAATCATAATTCATTTAAGGTATTATTTCTTACACCTGTTCCCATTACTATGGAAACCTAAAATTGTTTAAATTTTATTGATTGTCAAATCTATCGTTTGTCGTGTCAAAAGTTTATAGTTGTTTGCTCAAGTTTGATACCATTTAAATGTCTTAAAGTGATAGTGAGACGCCTCACGAAATTACGGAAGCTGCAGAAATCGTTATATCAAATCTTTTGCCCGTGAAATCAAGAATCAAATATGAGAAAGTGTACACTCAGTTTCGCGAATGGTGCAATATAAAGAAAGTAAAAACAGTAACAGAAAATGTTTTGCTGTGTTATTTGGAGGAAAAGTCGAAAATTTTAAAGCCACCTACACTATGGAGTACCTATTCGATGCTTAAAAGTACCCTAAACATAAAGGAAAATATTGATCTGCAGCGGTTTACTAAATTGCACAAGCACTATAGGAAAAATCCTTTAAGGCGCTCTGGGAGCGGTGCGTGTGCGAAGAAAGCGATTCACGTTTTTCTTGAATCGTTGGAGCTTATATTCGGTTGGAAACACGGTCTCAGAAAGGCCGTTCCACAAAGATGACGTCCTCCAAATGAAAGAGTTCTGAAACAATGATGTTCGGGGTGTACTAAGTTGAACCACATAGGGATGGGCGGCAGTGGTTCGTCTTGTGTTTCTGCTTTGCATTACCCTAGGTGGAATCGAGCGGGCAATATCTGTCGAACACTTGCCATGGAAATATCTGTAGAAGAGAGTCAAATCACCAACCTGTCTTCGATGTTCTAAGCTGTCGAGGTACTTAGTCAGCTCGTGGTCGCCGATTAGACGAACGGCTCTCCTTTGGATGGAATCCAACAACCGAAGGGTGTGCTTCGGTGCAGAACTTCAGATATGAGAGCAGTATTCCAGTGATAGTCGAATCTGGGCTTTATAGAGTGTCAAAAGTTGTTGAGGTGTATACAACTTTTTGGTACGGAAAAGTATACCGAGCTTCTGAGAAGCTGCCCTGGCGATTGCCACAACGTGATTATGCCAAGACATATTTCCTCCAAGGTTGACACCCAGCAAATTAATAGACGAAGTCAGTGGAATTGCGTGTCCTGCCATAACGATATCGGGTTCTGCAATGTTAACCTTCTTAGAGAAAACTGCTGCCTGGGTTTTTTGAGCGTTAAATTCGACTTGGTTACTGTCACCCCAAGACAAAATTTCTTCCAGGTCTTTATTGAGGCGTGATACCTTATGTTGTCTGCGAAGATGTGCGTCAGCAGCCGATGTTTGAGATTTCAGAGTAAAAGATGAGATAAGTGTGCTGTCGTCAGCAAAGCTATATATTGGATTTTCTGTTTTCGCTAGAAGGTCGTTAATGTACAGCAAGAAGAGAGTGGGGGATAATATGGACCCTTGAGGAACACCAGCATTGATGGTGAAGGTGTCTGAGAGAAACCCGCCAATCGCCACTTTCAGAGAACGGTCCTTGACGAAGCTAGACAACCATGAACAAAATTGACCGGGCATACCATAAGAACGCAGTTTACTTAGGAGCCCCTCGTGCCAGGCACGGTCAAAGGCTTTAGAGATGTCCAGTGCAATAGCCCGGGACTCCCCATGATGTTCGATTGCGTTGCTCCAAAGATGAGTGACATAGGCTAGAAGGTCTCCTGTTGATCTGGACTTACGAAAACCATACTGATGGTCGCTGATAATTTTAAGGCCTTCTAGGTATTTTAGAAGTTGTTGGTTAATAACTTTCTCCATCACCTTTGATATAACTGAAAGCAATGCGACTGGTCGATAGTTGTTTGGCAGGGTTTTCTTGCCTTTCTTTGGTATAGGCTGGACTCGCGCCTTTTTCCAGCAAGATGGAAATATTCCTTTTTTATAGGATAGGTTAAAAAGTCTACAAAATACTGGTGTGAGTTCATCGGCGCATTTTTTTAAACCTAATAATTATCAGGACCGAAAAACGAAAGTTTTTAATTTTTTTCAGATATTCCCAAAAGTAGACGGAATTTTCTTGATTTCTCACCAGCACTAACTTAAGCTCCAAATCATCCAACTCTTCCCCAATTAAAATATTTGCTGTACAACGTACATACTGAGCTTATTTGTGGGTATATGTTATATTCTGTATTATTTCGAAGAGTTTCCTAACACATTAGGAATTTTGAATTCAGGCATTAATAGCAACCATTTAGTCCTTAAAAATAGAAACTTGTTAGCTATCGAGTACAAAAAATCTATTTCTAATTCATAAAGCGAACCTAGACAAAGCTTTAATAAAATTTTCAATGCAATTTGGTAAAAGACCGTGAATCTGCAGCTTTAACAAAGCCCTTCTTACACTGTTCATTATTTGAAATCTGCCCTAATTATACTAATTTATAAATGCCGGGCAATTAAAAATGAATTTAAAAATGATTAGGTGTACTTAGGTAGTCAAAATGGAAAAATAACACTTTAAAAAAAATACCGAAACTAATTTAAATGGAAATTTAATGTTTGTTTGAAGGTGGTAAAATGAGGTGGTGGCTAACCTGTTACCTATTAACACTGCCAATATTAAACCTAAACCTTGGCTTAGATATGTTGATGATACCGTTATTATCTGGACAGGCAGCAACGAAGAGCTGATATTAATAGTACAAGACAATCCATTAAATTTACCATGGAAACAGAAAAACATTCCACACTACCGTTTCTCGATGTTCTCGTCAAGCGAAGTGCTGAAAACATAAAAACTTCAGTGTACAGGAAACTCACTCACACTGGGCAATACCGTAATTACGGATCGAATCATTCAAACTCCATAAAATAGGGCATAATTCAAAATCTTTATCACAGAGTATCTAACGTTTGCAACAATCCGGAAGACCTTAATATTAAAATTTCAAATATCAAAAAAGATTTAAAACAGAATGGTTACCCTGAACCTGAAAAGATTAGAAAGATAACCAAAAACTATAATATCAAAACAGCCTTCAAATCCGGAAATACGCTTAGAAGCTTTCTTACAAAAGTAAATCTCCCCGTAATGAAAACACAAAAAATTGTATCTTTCATATCCTTTACGAGTGTGGCGAATCGTACATTGGAGAAACAAAAAGACCTCTTAAAGAACATCTGAAACATATTCAAAGAGGTGAAACTTCGAGATCAGGTATAGCGGAACCTGTATGGACCAACCAACAATATACAGTGGTCAGAAGCCAAGGTTTTGGACACGAAAGAGCAATGAAGAAAATGAAAATTCAAAGAAGCAGCTTTCACGAATTAAAATACCCATATATTTAATATACCAAGTACAGATATTCTCAATATCTGGAAACCTCTTCTTGTCCGAACCCAACAGCTCAAACTTCACACTTCAATAAGCACGTAGGCGGAGTCGTCAAGCTTCATTGCACATGGATAGTATTTAAGACAGTAGCCTTAGTATTATAATTTAGTTTACACTTGAAAACGGTTAAAGATTTTAACTAACTGAAACGTTGTGTTAAGTAATAAAATACTTAATGTTTTTTAATCAAATGCTCATGCAAACAGTTCTCCATTAAGATAAATTATTTATTTTTGCATCATGAGTAAAAGTGCGTAAATCCAAACTTCGTGGCTTTTTAAATAAGTTTAAAAAATATCTTGATATTTAACTTCTTCTGGGGCCTAACACAAGCCCGTAAGTTGCTAGTTACCCCCCTGGTTCTCTGCGATTCTTAACATGGCCAATTATTGCCACTGCTGTTGTCATATCAAAACTGACACTCGAGTAACTTAGAAAGAGAGGTTCAGTCAGCTGTAGACCCTTACAGAAAGTTTTAACAATAGCTGTTTTAACACTTTCACCTATATACAAATCAAGATTAAAATTAGCATATACAATTAGTTAAGCAAAGGGGAAGTTTTTGGCCATAAAGTTAAAATTTTAGGTGTAAATATTTTGTTTAATTAGTTTTTCCATACGAAGTTTAATGTTGCTTTAATAGAGGTTCAAAAATATTTACAGTTACGAACCGATATATAGGTATGATTTGTCATGGGAAAATTAAACAATGGCAACACTATTTAATAGCATGTATTTATGGAAATGTAATTCCAATATATCCAGAACTAACGAAGCGTTAACAATAAACGGTGTCGTGTCACACTCAATAAACCACATTTGGAAGATGCAATAGAGTGAACGCAATGAATGCATTTATGACATGAAACTGATTTTACCAAAAAGTATCCCTCGTCTGAAAAATATTTCCATTGAAGGTGCTTCGTTTTAAAGGTGTCCACCTTAAGCTAGAGTCGATTCACTCAGTAAACCTGCAAGATGGCCGACATGTCATATGACAAAAGTCATATTCCAGCTAAATAAAATAAATTTTTGCATTTTCAATGACTTTTGTCATATGACATGTCGGCCATCTAGGGGTTTACTGAGTGAATCGACTTTAATACAACCATATACATTTACCTTAAGATACATACAGCTTATCTCGTGCGCGAACAAAAGTTACGGTTTATGGGTAAAAAAAATGCGTCCAAGCGCACGGCTTACCGGTCCGATGCCTCCTCTCCCAGCAGAAATGGACATGCGCACAAACCTCTTGTTATCGTCCTGTCCTTCTTTATCGATATGCTCAAAATACACTCCAGAACCGGCTCGGCGCCATTTTTGTTGTGTGTTTTAAGTTTTCTCTGTGGATTCCTTGTTGTTTATTGTGGGTGTTTAATATTTACAGATTTCTAGTTTTTGTGTAGTTTAGTAAATTGTGTTTGTGCTATTACTGACTCGGATACTCGGATTGGAATATAAACAATGACTAGTAACAGCCATGGCTTTTTATTATGCCCAAATAGGGGTAAAATATCGGGTACTATTTCGTATTTTCAGTAAGTACTTAGTAGTGATGTATCTTGATATAGGAATAACTTTATTTTATTATGATCAATTTAAACACATCTAGCTATACCTAAGCTACATAAATAAGGTATGAAAATAAAGAGAAACACACACCAAGACAGATTATCCCGATGCATGTTTTGGTATATTTTATTTGCAGTCCTGCAATCTAATTAGGTACACCTATTTTTCGGGCAATATATTGATTTAAAAAGTTTAAAAGACACTTTCTCTATACTTATATTATATATAAAAAAAAGTAAATACCTAGGTATGTTTATATTAATCCAAGGGTAAAAGTATTCCGCGGGTCAAGTTCTCGGGAAAAAACGTAATCGAATTCTTGAACAATAAATTGTGCTTGAAAATGTTTTACACGTACCCAAGTTTTTGCCAAATTCTAAAAGTCAATACAAGTTATATACCAACTAATACTTGATTTGAGGTTAGGTGCGCGATAACATCGATGATACCAATCATCATCATCATATTTTGCTGGTTTTGTTTGCTTCTTATATTCGATTTTATAAGTTTTAAGTATTGTTTAATTTTTATTGACTTGTTCTCTTTCTTTTTAAACTAAAAACATGACCACGAATAATTTTTTATCAAATTTTAAAGACAAACTCTTAAAAACAATTTTCTATCCTCAAAAACTGATAGGTTTGCAACTACTAAAAATGCCAGAAATAATTGCCTTATTTCCCAACTTGACCAAAAATTGAGAAGAAATTCCAATTTTTTTGGCAAGAGTTTGGGGCAAATTTTAACTGTTTACAAGTAAAAATAAATTGAAGGTCAACTTTTACAATTTCTTGAGCAGCAACTTAAATTTTAAAACCCGGACCTGTCTATTTTCCCATTCGTGAAATGATAATGTTGCAGTGCGCATGTCTAATCGTGTGTAGGTTTCTTTACATGCGCGAGGCCATAAATTTGCCACTTTCATGAATATTGTTTGCTTAGCTAATGAATACAATAGGCCATTCAACATATTTGTGGCATTTTTCAACGCAGTAATTAATTAATTAACGACATAAAATTTAAAAAAACCTGCAGAAAATATTTCTAAAAAGCGCGGTACAACGTGCAACCCAAACAAAATATGTGAATACCTCCTCTATTTCTGTAGCAGAAAATAAATTATCTGCGCTCTCTGGCCTTTCCATGCGTTCTTTAGGCCGCACGCCGGCAACACTGTTTGTTCTGTTGTCCTTATTGCTGGCATCTAAACATATTATTTACTCTCTCATACTCATATAAAATGCCATCGTAACTTGGAGTTTGCCAGTAGTGTATAAATAGGATGTAATACCGTGCGAGCAAAAAAACAGGGCTTGGATTAAAAAACGTAGGGCTTGGTTTAGATCACAATGATATGGGGACGATATATCTAACCAAATCTAGGTTAAAATTTTGTCAAATTCATATTATGACATGATATGCCAAACTAATGAGCAATAAAATAAATAGACAAATACAAATTTATTTTTGTTGTTTACAAAATTAACAAAGTAAGAATATAATAGGTAATATAAATAAGAATAGTCCTGCATGTTCCATAAGATCTTCCCACTTCTTGGGACAGGGGTTTTATACAATTTGTTGGCGTATTTTGCAATATTTCACGAACGTTTGCAACAAGTTCTTCTGTTCTTACAGATGGTCTTCCTGCTCCTTTTTTGTGTTGTATAGAACCTGTTTCCGTAAACACAGCCACGGTTCTTTTCAGGCAATGATAAAAATCCCAAGCAATAAAAGTAACGTTAGGAAAATGTTCGTGAAAATCCTCCATGCACAAACCCGGATTGTATTGCCACTCACCATTTACTCTAACCCCGTTTCGAAAATACACTTCAACCATGCAAGTTTTGTGCTGTTCCATAAAGCCCATTGTGTGAATTGTTCAAGAAATTGGAAAAATTAGCGATGAATCAAATTACTTGTACGGAATAACTGATTGATTGTTAATTCAGGTAGTTACTGACACCCGATAGTATTAAGCTCTACGGCTAAGCATTACGTCCTTAGATGCAAGGCCCTCTTTGATGCAAATATTTTTTGCTCGCATGGTATAAAAATATGTTAGCTTTTTCCAATGTATTATTAAGAAATACGATTCTTGTTTAGATCTCTGAATAGTTTTTGCCATTTAAATTATACAACAATCCAGTTCCCAGATTTCGGCTTCCTAGCTACATAATTTATTATCTTTAACCTGCATCCCGGTTTATTTTGAATAAAACCAAAGCCAGCATTTTCCTTTGCATTTTCAATTATAAATAAACAACATGAATGTATTTGTTCAACGGAATGGCTGTTGGAACATCGGGTTCTACTTTTTGAACTTTAAATAATTAAAGATTATTAGCTGGACAACTATAAAATATATTCCCGAATAGTAAAATGCTGTTTGTTCGTACCTTTTATAAGTCCAAATATTATTTGGGCACATATACCGTGCGAGCAAAAATGATTTGCATCAAAGAGGGCCTTGCATCTAAAGACGTACTGCTTAGCCGTAGAGCTTAATGCCTGTTGGGTGTCAGAGTAACTACATGAATTAACAATCAATCAGTTGTTCCGTCATCTTTGACAGTCGTTATACAAGTAATTTGATTCATCGCTAATTTTTTTCAATTTCTTGAACAATTCACACAATGGGCTTCACGGAACAGCACAAAACATTCATGGTTGAAGCGTATTTTCGAAACGGGGTTAGAGTAAATGGTGAGTGGCAGTACAATCCGAGTTTGTGCATTGACGATTTTCACGAACATTTTCCTAACGTTGCTTTTATTGCTGAGGATTTTTATCATTGCTTGAAAAGAACCGTGGCTGTGTTTAGTGAAACAGGTTCTATACAACACAAAAAAGGAGCAGAAAGACCATCTGTCAAAACAAAAGAACTTGTTGCAAATATTCATGAAGTAATTCAAAATACGCCAACAAATTGTATAAGCCATTAGCTGCTAATGGCTAGCAATATACTGGTTATATAATATATTATGTGCATTTTGGTGACTGGAAAATTAAGCGGGCATAAACCATAAACTTTATAAATGAGCCTTGCGTCAAATATAAAAAGGATCGACAGGACTTAATATGAAGAAATACTATACGATATAAGCGTTTGTTTTTCTTTGAAGACGAAACGATTTTTATTCATTTTTCAATTTTTTTTCTATAATTATTGAAAAACTATGTTTGTAGCTAGTAGCGAATCCATAAGGATTTTAGTCTGAGAGTTGTCTAGGCGCCGCCACTGCGCCGATTTTTTTTTGAAACCAAATATGTGGTTAATGATTTATAGTTAGGGGATCGACGGGAAATACCGTACAGCGGATAATACCGTACACGTTACTATGAGTTGATCTCTCTTTTGTTAAAGGCTATTACTTTTTTTTCTTCGTTAATTTTTCTTTTTAAAAGTTACAGTCGTACATTTGTACGGTATTTCCCGCAGGTGTACGGAATGAAACTACACTATGGTGTAACGTAATATGTTATCCCGTAAAATTCAACAACAGATACCACAGATACCATTGAAGCCTGAAACAGAACTTCGAACTTCTACAAGACAAACGACAAAATAAATAGCCAATCAACAATCTACAACCTAGCACATCTGGAACAAACGTTACTGTCTCACAAACTACGACTTCCACAATAAACGATTTACAACCCAGCACATCTGGGATAAAAATTTATATGAAATCGAAACTACCTTTTAGTCACTGTTTTCCTAAGCCACAAAAAAAAAATTGAGTAGGCAAATTAGGAACCGGAAGAGGTAAAGGGCGCTTCAAACATTATGAAGTTGGTTTTGAAAGATAAAGAGGCTAAAAGGACTGAGCAAATCAAAAAGGCTGAAAACAATGGCAAGAAAGAAATTAAAGTTGAAGTAAAACAAAAAATGCAGTCGTACAAAAAACACATGGTTTTCTTGGAACCGGCATTATACGTGACAATAGCACTGGTTAATTCCTACTAGTTACAAATTGAGTCAATGTAAGCGTCAATAAAATACAAAATGGGTGAGGGTTTGGATTCGTTGGCAACAGCGCATTCTTCTAGAATGAACCTGATGGACCTTTGCTTTTGTGTGCAGTTTCGGCTTGTTATGATAACAAGAATGATATGTCTATCTTGCCCTGTCGTATATTTAGGCTGAACAAATAAGCTGGTTTCAGCTGGTATCTGATAATGGCCAGATTAAGATGATAACTGGCCACTTACAGGTGAATACAGTGTTGTCAACAGGTATAGAAGAAAACGTGTTTGAAAAAATATGTAAATAAAGTAAAAATTTTGAATACTCTCGCAAGATGGAGGCAAAGTCACGTGACACTCTGTCAATTTTGGTCTATTAAATTATTATAAGTTGGCATAAATTCCAGGACTGGATTTAAAAATTATACATGTGATACATTCGATAGGTACATTCTCATAGGTTCTACCGCTTTAATATTGCCAAATAACAATAAAAATAATTTATTTTGTAAGTTTTGTTCTATAAATATTATAATTTAAGGTAGGTAATAATAAACATACATTTTTATATGGTTTAAAGATTAAGTGTCAAAATAGATTTAAAAACTATATAATATTATAATTATCTAAACCTTGAAAATACTAAATTAACTGAAACGCAACTTTAAATAGGATTCTGTCACTCATATTATTTACAACAGAATTTTTTTTTGTTTTATTTGTTTAGATTATACCTACCAATAGGTAAAATACGATACGTTCAGTTTAACATAAACTAATTGAAATCAGTTAGATATTACATTTACTGTCAAGGAAATCCCCATAACATATTTACGTACCTTGCGTAGACAAAAATACGGTGTTTATAGAATTTGTTGGCTATGATACGGTTACATTTCTATAGACTTGTATGTGGACTAGCATAAAGTTAAAAGCTTCAATTTAGCCAGGAATCAAATTTTTCTGTCAGTGAAACCCCACTTAAACAGTTTTTGACTTACGTAAGGTACGTAGACCCAAAATGTTTTTATGAAATTTGTTCGTTTAAATGCATTTCATTGATATGGTTACATTTCTAAACTTGTTTGTAGGCTAACTTAGTGTTAAAAACTTTATTTTATTCCCATACAAACAATAATTATAGTAATATCTAATAATAATTTCATTTATGTAAGGTATGTAGAAATAGAATTTTATGTTTGTTCGCTATCCTATTACATATTAATATGGTAACCTTTTACAACTACTATATAAAAGATTTTGTCCAACTCTCCCCTACCTACCTAAGTCAGAGAAATAATTTCTACTTATTTGTCTTGAAACAGAAGAGGATACCTAGATAATGGAAAATGCAAAAATTATACATTAGAAACTTAACCTTCACGTACAAACATTTTAGGAACAAAAATTTCACAAAATAAGTTTTGGACAAAAAACGGCGTTCAGATGTAATGAAACTTATTACTTACCGATGAAATCAACTAACGAGCAAGGTACACATTAATAATTATGATTCCTAATGAAAAAGAATTAAAAAATTTTAACCTATAAGTTTTTGGTCAAATGTCTAGTACTAATCGGGGGATATTATTATGTCCCAATATCAGCTGATCGATGACAAATTTCTGCTGTCATCTGTTTTAAAACGAGAGAATTCGTGTCGTTTTCTATATTTGACGTAACAAATATTATCTTTCAGTTCACTAGAATATGGTTCCTAAAATAACCTTTTTTTATTGACCTTTAGCATTAAAAAATCTGACGTCCTGGATGTATGGAAAAGTAAATAGGTTTAACGATGTATTATTATAAACGAATGAATAATAACCTTTTTAAAGATTGTTTACATTTTTCATAATAAGTATTTTAAGGAAATCCGTATTGTTAATCAATGTTATTTCGAAAATTCTTTGCATGTTTACTGAAAACTCAGCGAAAGTCACGCGTCAGCAGTTTTTTTTTTCATTTTAGTTTACTTAGATTTGCGTTACAATAGATCAATGCTGTTGTGTAGTACATTTGATTATAATTTAGTATTACTAAACATTAGTTTTCAATTGAAACAGCTGTAAAATCCACATAAAACGTTATATTTACAACAACTTTCCAGCTGTTGTTTTTGACGTAAAAATATTTTTTAAACTACGCATAGCGAATAGAAATCATTAAAATTATTATTATTTATAACATTACCTGTGAAAGGATAATTTCGGATTAAAAGAATATAATTTTCCGCAACTCTGACACTAACGCATCATTTCGTTAAGAATAACAATAAAATCCTTTGCAAAAAAACTGAAAAAAAAAAACAGAAAATTTCACGAAACATCTACAAATACGAGTATTCCGACGACTAACCACAACGTCGCAAAAACAAACACTACGATTACTCACAGGAAAGCAGAAGGGTTTGTCCGATTACTACAGCTATTTTTGTTGCTACCCGTGAATGGCCGACGCGTGAAAAAGGAAAGCGACGTTGCCGCTTTTACTCAAGATTTTGTCACAATGGATTTCAATCAACAAAAAAAAACTTTCTGCCTTAATAAGTACCTAGGTATCTTATTAATTTTTGTAATTTATCTGAATTATACTTGTAAAACGTGTATTTTATTAATTTTATTAATCTAATAATATGACTAAACAAAGAGTTTGATAACAACGCAAAAAAAATGTAAACAATCTAGTATATTTCTACAAGAGGTCCCTGCGTTTATGCGTGTTTTTATATTGCAGGTTTTGTCTAATTATTTTCTCAGTAAGTAATTGGAAGTTTTAAAAACTGCAACCGTAGATGATGTTATTTTTTCATGCTCTATACGGTAGGGTCTAAATTAAACTTCAGTGAAAAGGCCTATTAACAGTGTTTCATTATTTATATTAAAATTTAACTAAAAACTTTCCAATAAACCAATTGTATCGCCTAAGGCTGCCAAGGCCCCTTAACTTTAAAACTTTCGCAATTTTATATAACTTTCAAATTTACACGATTTTAAGAGACAAAAGTTAAGAGTTCATTTAAAAGGTATTAATAAATCCTTACATTTCTGAAAGTTTTAAAACTTCATAAATTTTGAAAGGTTTGCAAACTTAAGAATATCTATCAGGAAAGTGTTCTAGTGGAGAAACTTTTAGAATAATACTTTGTTAGAGAGAAACTGAATCCTTTCTTTTATTATACGAGTTTTTTTGACAAGTTAATTTTAATAGTTCGTCCTCATTTAAAAGGGCTTTTATAAACTTCACGGTCGAAAAAAAAATTCCATCTAAACTTATTGTACCGTTTTACAATTATTTTATGTCTAATTTAATTAATGTACATAATATAATGGGAAAATTCTGTTTCTAATTAACTTTTTTTTGGTTAGATGACACCATGCACCGGGGTAAAACACGCTGTGTTCTTTATCCGATGGAAGATCCTAACCACAGATATGTAGTACAAGAAGACAAAATATTCCATTCATTACAAACCATTCAGACATACTTTCAAACTTTCAGATAAATAAGAACGAGATAGCTTTAAAAGGACTTTAGAAAATAGCAACATTGTAAGCTGTAAAAGCTCGCTGTAATCCTAAAGGTGCGTCCAGACTACTCGTACTCGTGCTCGTGCTCGCACTACTTGCAGGACTCCCGAGTAGTGTAGACGTAAATGTAAGTCATGAGACAAGTCACGCGAGCAGCGTGAGCCATTAACTCGAGAGGATCCGCCCGGTGTCGGTACATTAAAGGGACTGGCGTCCAGTGAGCAACTAAGGTCCGTCTGGAGACTGGACACTAATCAGACGAGTACAACCTGAAGCTTGACAAGTTTCTAGATCATTGCGAGTGCAGCGAGCACGAGCACGAGCACGAGTACGAGTAGTCTGGACGCACCTTTATAGTGCATTGTCATGCGATTTTTTTAGGATTTCTAACATTTACTTTAAATACAGTGTCACCATATGGAACTTTTTTTATTAATGAGGTTAGTTAAAATTAAATATCAGCAATCGTTTTTGCTTCAAATTAGACTAAAAATTATATATTCAATTTTCACCATCTGTCATTCGGTATCTGTCAAAAATTAAATTTTTGTAAAAAAAATGCTGAAAAATAGCATTGTTTTACCGAATTTCAAAAAATGTTTTTAGAAAAAGTTGTTTCTAGTAAAATTTTAGGCCGAAGGTACGAAGTTTCAGATATCTAGCGCAAAGTTGAATTTTTTGCCATATTTTCAAAGTAACTTTTTTTTATATAATGTAAGTTGGCTTAATAGATTTTAAACTATATATTTGTTTATATCATACTTAATATTTTATTTAGTTTGTATGCTTATTTTTTCACTAGAATAACATTTTTTTTCGAAATATAAAATTAGAGGCAAAAAAAATTTACACAGGTGGTGCAAAGTTATCATAATTTAAAAATTTTAACAGATAGACGTCATATTATGTTCTATTTTTTGATAGTACATACACGTAAAAAGTTTAAAAAACTTATAATTAAATTCCCAGATATCAGATTAATATTTCGTTTCGATATCAATCGAAAACCGGATTTTTATCCGGTATTTTTATATAAATTAATACGAAAAACCGCAAAGTTAACAACTTCGTCGCGCGTAAATTACATACTAAAGCATTAATAACCTTAAAAAAGTCACGTGAGACAAGGATCTTCAAGCGATGTTGTCGATGTTTCCGTTTCACGGCTTGTGGCTGTGCACATAAAATTCGCGTAAAATACTAGGGATATTTTCGAAGTAATAGTAATAATATACGAAACAAATGAAGTTTGGCTGGATTTAAAACCTAATTTAAACTTAATAAAAATTAAGTCTCCCCCGTTCTAGTTACGCCGATTTAAATCTACACAGTCAAGGCATTGGCGTTGCACAAAAATATACTAAAAATTGAGGTTAATTCTACATTTAAATTTAATACCGGAATTAAGTGCATCCCTTAAATTAATCTTACAGTTGTTCACCCCTTCGTTCACCGAAATACGTTCTTTGTGTAATTATTGTCAGACGATACTAAAGTGAAAGTGTACTTTAATTAAAAGCGTGCTTCCAAGGCTATAAATAAGCGAAAATAAATTTGAAATTAGGGGAAATCTTCCTGTATACAGGGGATTATGTTTTCAAACACCACACACAACTAATAAAAACAACATTTTTTTGTAAATGCTCTCATAGGAAAGGCGACTCCGAGAAACGTAATGAGGTATTAAAAAGCCAATATTGTGGCATATCGGACAAGTGTGTAACTGTTTTTTATATTGGAATACATAGGAATCCAAGCACAATGGATACCCTGGGGCGGGTAGACCACGATGGCCGTTTAGTCCTTGTTAGGACTCTACGGCAGCCATAACCCAAGCACTCCCAACAACAGCGGTAAGATGTATTAGCAGCCTTTCGCAAAATCAAAGCGGCCATCAATACACCGTAGCGCCATCCTAGCGGAATTAACTCCAATATAAGAGGCAGTCACACTGGTAATAATCGAAAGGTACACAACTAAATAAACCCCGAAATATACGCTTGTTACTGACTATCCACAGCAAAACAACACTATAGTTTGTTTGGAAGTGGTAGACAATAAAGTAATATCAAAAAAATTACCTTGTCGGACTTCCATTGTCTTTATTTTGTTACTTAACACAACGTTTCGGTTAGTTAGTATCTCCAACCGTTTTCAAGTGTAAACTAAATTATAATTCTAGGCTACTCTCTTAAATACTATCCATGTGCTATGAAGCTTGATGACTCCGCCTACGTGCATATTGGCGTGTGAAGTTTAAGCTGTTGGTTTTGGACAAGAAGAGGCTTCCAAATGTTGGGGATATCTATACTAGGTTTACTAAATATGAGTATTTTGATTTATGAAAGCTGCTTCTTTGAATTTTCGTTTTCTCCAGTGCTGTTCCGTTTCCAAAACATTGGCTTCTAACCCCTGTATATTATGTTGGTTGGTCCATACATGTTTCGCTATACCTGATCTTGAAGTTTGAAGTTGAAGTTGAATGAACGATTCGCCACACTCGCAAGGGATATGAGAGATACAGTTTTTTGTGTTTTCATTACGGAGGGGGTGTTACTTTCGTAAAAAACCTTCTAAGCGTATTTCCGGATTTGAAGGCTGTTTTGATATTATAATTTTTGGTCATCCTTCTAATCTTTTCCGAAATCTCCTTAACATAAGGTATTGTAAGAGATTCTTGCTCCTCTTTCGTTTCTGTATTAGTTTTGACATCGCGATTTTTAAGTTTTTAGATGGTATTAGTTACAAAGGTTTCAGGGTAACCGTTCTGTTTTAAATCTTTTTTGATGTTTGAAACAGAGAACACACAGTTTGAAATTTCAATATTAAGGTCTTCCGAATTGTTGAAATATTGCATAAAACAACACTAGTCGCTATGGACCATATTTATACTAGCATGCTTAATAAATTGCAAATTTTTTGGCGACTCTATGCTAGTCGTGTACAAATTACCAGTTTTCATGGCAGCAGTAGGAAAAATGTGTTTTATATCACACCTAATGATTCGGAAAATTTAATTTAAAAAAAGCCGAATCCAAGTAAGACTTTTTTGCCCATAACAATTCATTTCTCACAGCTGTGAACAATAAGTGCTCGTTATATGATAAAAACGTATCATTTAAAACTCTTATGTCATTCGGAAAAAAAATCTACGCGTAACCTCCATTACAATTTCCCAAGTTCATTTTTTATAGCCTTTTCCTATCAATATGTTGGGCTTAGTAATTTATTACTCACTTACACATTCATGGTTTTTATATTTTTTCTGGGATCATTTTTCAGATAATTCACACTCAATATTCACTTTTCCCGTGATGGAACATTATTCATAATATTAGTTGTATGTTGGAAACAGTGGCTGCTCGTGACTGAAGAAAAAAAGCAAGAGTTTTAACATCAGCATTTAATATAGTACTATTGTTATCTTATGGGAACCTACATGATCAATATCAACTATGCACACAAAGATTGACCATGGATTTCATTTATTAAAGTGCCGAACCGACATCTTACTGTTAATAGAGGACATTCTATCATACGACTGTCTACGAACGCTTACTTGTTAAACGAAAAGCATGGAACTAAACCAGATACTTTACAGTTTAGCATTTCTAACCATTCTCAAGTGTAAACTAAATTATATTTCTAGGCCTAATGAACCTAATGAATAAAAATTACTTGAAGCAATTACTATTTAGTAAAAGCAATTGCTTGACTAGCAAATGCTATAAGTAAAAGCAATTGCTAGATCTGGATATGGATAAAATTTTGAAGCAATTGCTGTTTTTCTTACACCTCTGTAGCAAATGCTTATTTAACACAAGTTCAGACGTGGCTTATCCACTTGTTCAGATTATATATTTCATGTTCAGTTTGGTACCTAATTTGCAAAAGATTTGGTCTATTTATTTAGTACAATAGTACGTTTTTGTGGAAAATAGGAAACTTATATTTGTGATATAGCAGATATCAGTGAAAATGAGGAAACTGATAGTAGTGATGAAGAAATTAAAGACAAGCAATTGATATTCGTTTACCAATGAAGGAACATAAATAAATCTCTCTGACCACAACCGTTTAGCTTCCACAACAGCTTCAGAAACTTGTAGAAAATTTAATAAAAATATTGGCCTTCTCCAAAACTGCATCAATTATAGAAGTTTATGTCTTACAGACAGTAGTTTGGTGAACACCGAGTACTTCACCTATAGAATTTTGAAAGCCCGGATCCGACAATTTCCGCAGAAAGACTTTAATCCTATTTAAAGGCGACAGTGCACCCCCCCTCCCCTTTTACCAGCATCAGTCAAAAAATAATTTGCCAACCACTCAACGTTTTCGCAGTCAAATCGATATAACTTTCTGAAATCATCATATCTGCAATTTTTACGTACACTGTAGATTTTTCTTTTACGGACGTCCATATATTCACCCATAATTGAAGACACAAATTAAGAGCAACGCACGTGTATGCCGCGGAGAACTAAAGTTGACTGCTACCAAGCAAATGATGCAGGGGTCGACCTACCTTTAAAAGTTGAAAGCAATTAATGCTACACTAGAAAAAGCAAGTCCTTAATTTATTCATCACATTTTAAGCAAACGATAGCGATCGCTTCTATTTTTTAAGAAAAAGCATTGTCTGGAAGCAATTCCTGCACTTTTAAGCAATTGCTGGACGCAAAAGCAATTACTTTAGTTTTTATTCATTGGTGTTCAAGAAATTACTTTGGTTTTTTAAGAAAAAGCAATCGCTACATTTTTATTCATTAGGCTCATTGTCTTAAATGACGTTTGAACTATCTGTTTTAAACAAGGAGATACTTCCAGTGTTGATGATATCCGTATTTGGTTTACTAAATTAACAAATGTTTTGGTTCATAAAAGCTACTTCTTGGAATTTGCATTTTTGCCAGTGCTGTTCCTTATCCAAAACCTTGGCTTGTGACTATACTACATATGGGTTCGTTCAAATATTTTCCGCTATACCTGATCTCGAAGTTTCGCCTCTTCGGGTATGTTTCGGCATATGCAAAGGCAACTGCCGAAAGCATAAGAACTTCAGTGGTAGAGGAAACCCAGTCACATGGGGCAATAAAATCTGTTCAATGACCGCTGACCGTTACGTCATATTCGCCATATTTGCGGTAGGTCGTAAATTAATTCAGTCATTTGTCAGTTTGACTTACCGGTGGTAAAGGTTATAATTTTTCTTAGGCTTGATCTACATAAAGACGGATGCATGTGAACAAGTAAAATGCAAGCGCGTTTTTTCAAATTTTTAAATATTATTTTTATAATGTTAATGAAGTCAGAAATAAGTAGTTTATTTAGGGTAAAAGGTATCATGGGATGAAACATTTTGTTTTTGAAAATCAGTAAGAATTCTTTAATTAATTTAAATTTACTAAAAAATAATTAAAACTCATTTGTAAAATTTAAAATTGAATCATATATTTTTTATCTAGTGCATATTCTCTAGTACATCAATCTATAAATTTTTTTTTTATATTTTCATCCTGTTTATAAAATCATAAAGAAAATATAATACAAAACTACATTACAACAAAATACAGTTTTTTAATAATTAAAATAAATCATCTCCGCAAGGATCATCATCAGATTGGTCCAAGTTAATAACAAGGGAAAGAGTATCACAAATCCATTTTCTGAACCAGCACGAAGAATAATATACCGTACACCTTCTGACGACTTTTTTTAACTGTATGAACAGTGTCATCTTGTCAACTTTGCCTACAAGACCCTTTCCTGTATATCCAGGTTTCATCCAGAAATACAAGTTTTAAGGGAAATTAAGAGTTGCCATTATTCTTAAATCCTCTTAAAAATTATACTCGTTTTTGGGCTATATGGGGTTGCACTATTAAAAAACGTCTGTTTAATACAGTACATTTACGCCATTTAAATTAATTTTTTTTTAAACAGTCGGCTAATGAACCAGCGGATATTTCAACACCATCAATGATTTTAGGGTTTAATTGCATAAAGCGAATTGTAACGTGTTCACCTGCTCTATACATTATACATTCCATAAATACTCTCCCTTATGGTATGTTCATGAAGAGAATTTCGTGAAGTTGTCGACTACGGAATGACGAAATAGCTACATTATTGCGATTCTTAAAATCTGCATCCTTCTCTATCAGCTTTGCCTTAATTCGTTGGATTGGTGAGCACGAAACTCCCAAAGCATTAGAAACTCGCTAAAACAGATTGGTATTTATAAAAACATTGCCATATATTTTTCATGTTTATTATTTGTTTTCACAATTCCTGCTTTATTATATCCACTTACCTCGTAAACTGCGTTAAAGGGTAACTTAGCCTTTTTGGCATCACTTTCTCTTTGAAAATAATCATATAATTTTAAAATTAATGCTTATTCTTTTTCACAATACAGTTATATTTTTAAAATAATGTTGATTAAAAATGTCACTGTCAAAAATGACAATAAAACTTTTTTACGAATCGTACATTGGAGAATCAAAAAGACCCCTTCCCGAACGAATTAATGAACATCTGAAACATACCCCAAGAGGTAAAACTTCGCGATCGGGTAGAGCGAAAATGTTTGGACCAATCAACATCATTTGCACTGGTCAGAAACTAAGGTTTTGGACAAGGGTTAGCGAAAACGCAAATTCAAAAAAGCAGCTTTCATGAATAAAAATACTCATATATTAAATAAACCAAGTATAGATACTCCAATATCTGGAAGCCTCTTCTTGTCCAAAACCAACAACTCAAACTACATACTCCAATAAGCACGTAGGCGGAGTCATCAAGCTGCATTGCACATTGATAGTATTTAAGACAGTAGACCTATAATTATAATTTATTTTATCTACTCCTATTAAATTATATATTAATTATTCAACTGCTTTTGAGCAATTAATAGTATCTATAAACAAACAACGTGAGTTATAATAACTCACTATAATAATAAATCAGAAAATATTATTGGAATGATTTACGAACCATCAAGGTGGCTATGTACCTACTTCTGTAAGCCGATTGGCCGAAAGGGAAGAGTCGATTATTGTTATTGAGAGTACTGTCACTTGAATAATTTTGACGTTTTCAAATAAAGTTAATACCTAATTATTGTAAACTTTGTGCTGAAAAAGATGAATTCAGATAGTGGAGAAGTACACCTCCAGAAATAAGACAATTAGCCAATGTAACCATACAGAATTTATTGCCTGAAAAATCCAAAAACAAATATAAGTATACAAAAATTTTTAAGATTGGTGTAGCAGTAAGAACATTAAAAGTCATCGTTTACAAAAAATGTATACTCTTGGCATATTTTAACGAACTTAAGACTGAATATAAAGCATCGTCTCTATGGACTTTCTACTCCATGCTAAGAAGCACGCTCTCAACATAAATAATGGAATCAATAAGTATAGAGAATTATTTAAAATTATGTACGTTTCTTAAACGTCAATCAGTAATGTAGCTAAAAAGGCAAAAACGTTTATGCCAGAAAAACTTAATAATTTCATAAACGAAGCTCCTGATGAGAAATATCTGGCGACAGTGATGAGGTAGTAGATCTCACAATAATTCAATCGTTTTTATCATCTAGTCAATAAGTCAATTACATAATGTGAATAAAGTTCTTTCTCTGTACTTTTATCTTTGTATTTATTGTTATAGTCGTAGATAAAGTATAGTATTCAACTTGCAGTAATGGTCATAACTCACTTGATGAATTACAGCGCTCGCCTGCAGCTCATGCTGCAAACTTCATCTGCGTGAGTTATGACCTACATTACCTCTCGTTAAATAATATACTATTACACCATCTCTGGTCGTTAAATCACGCTAGAGGCGCTTGCGCGACCTGAAAACTCTAGCACCAGACTTGAGCGCCACAAGTTACACGAACTTTACTTTTTTTACTTTACACTTGAAAACGGTTCGTAATAATAACTAACTGAAACGTTGTATTAAGGAACAAAATAAAAACAATAGAAGTCCGACAAAGTACTTCTTTTAACTATTGCACTAAAGCCAATTTTAGAAAATGGTAATAATAAAAAGCACATCAGACACATCCCTGATATATGAATAGTGCCCTTAACGCCTTAACTGGCTTTAGTATCAATTTTCTTATTTGATGCCTGCTCGCTTTTTTCATAATTTTCTTTTCTGTAGAAACCTTAGAGTGTAAACCGTATATTTTTTGTTACGTTCTTATAGGTATATTTTCCTCGCTTACTTAAAATTCCAGACATAGCTTCCTCTCCAAATGCCAAGAGTGTCAGAAAAAGAAATTTTTTCAAACATATTTAAACAAAAAAAAACTCCGCAATCTATAAATTTTTAAGAGCAGTTCTCACCGCTGTATAAATATTAACAAAAACCTTTTTAAGATACGAGAACGTGATTCTGAGGTGACAAGAAATCTTATGGCTTTTTTTTTTATTAAAACATGATTTAATATGAAGTCATTCTACAAGAAAGTTTAAAATTTTGTGATGAAGGAATATACAAACATTTTTGTATTATAAGATAATGTAGTGTCCGAGAAAATATCGGACAAGTGTGTAACTGTTTTTTATATTGGAATACACAGGGATCCAAGCACAATGGATACGACACACCAGTGTGACTGCCTTTTGTATTGGAGTTAATTCCGCTGGAAAAAAGGCTTTTAATACATCTTACCGCTGTTGTTGGGATTGCTTGGGTTATGGCTGCCCGTAGAGTCCTAACAAAGGACGAAACGACCGTCGTGGTCCACCCGCCTCAGGGTATCCATTGTGCTTGGATTTCTGTATATATATTCCAATATAAAAAACAGTCACACACTTTCCGATATGCCACAATACTCGCTTTTTAACTTTTGTATTATTGCAAATAAACTCTATTGACAGTGGCGTGCCGTGGAATGAGTGGAAAAGGATTCCATTAAATATACAATACATTTGCTGTAAAAACTCACCCCAAAGCCGTGTTGCCAGATCGAAAATAACACTACTGAAGTCCAGAGACAAAAAATACGTTTATTATATTATGTTGTTATTTTAAAAAGGATATTTTCGGAGAATACCCCAAAGGCCTCATATACCACTTTTAAAGGGCGATTTGAAAAAGAAAACGAGCAAATGTGGAAAAAGTATCACCACGTAAAGGCCTTAATTCTGCATAATGACACCTTTTTTATCTGTAAAAACATTAAGGAAACATTCCCTGCTTTATGCGTGGATGAGGGGCATTATACGTTTTTAGGGGTACTTTTCATGACTCTTAAGGGTTAAATAGAAATAATACAATCATTTATAATGGAATAATTAAGGACATATTATTTACTTCAGGATTTTTTTTTACAAAATTATATGAATCCTTAATTTCCTGCAGATTTTTCAATATTACTTAGTATTTATATTCAGCTTATGCAACTTGTAGTAAGTAAAGAAATGGTCCATTCTTCTTAAAACAGGGGGGCTTTGACTTTTAGTTAATAACCAACCAGTAACCAAGGACCTCTTCAGTACATAGACTAGATTGTTTACATTTAAAGCAATCAAAGATTCCAGGGTTCACAATTTGTTTGGTCCACTATACTTAACACATATAAAAAAAGAATACCTGTTGCCAAACTTGCTGTTAAATTGCATATTAGATTCATAAAATTATTAAAATACATGTTTTACAAGTATAATTGCAAAAAAGCTACAAAAGTTTAAACTTTTTCAAGCGTCGCGTCGGTCATTCTTAGATAGCAACTGAAACGGCTGTAGTTAGCATATTATTTGATGCAAACAAATAAGCTATTTATGAATGAATTGTTTGGTCTATTCTATAAGAGGTCTTTGGGGGTAACATTAACATTGTGTTAAAATAATTTCAACCATACTGAAAAAGCTAAAACGTATTCCAGACAAATTTACATTTACTAAACCCTAGTGCAGTAGTAGTATATATCCTTTTTTAAATTACCAGAATAGAGGGAAGCTTTTAAATAATGGAAAACCAGTGAAAACTTGTTTTTCCTTTGTTAAGGCCACGCGTTTTAAATTGCAGAAGCGAGCAAGTTTAAACTCAATTACAATGAAAATGTTTTGTAGGTTTTTGGTGGTACATGCAGATAATCCAGAGTTCGGGTCAAAGTTTTTAATCTTATTTAAAATTAAGTTGTTAGTTTTCTCATTTTTAATTTGATTCTTGAGTCCAATCGTAGACTTCTTATAGAATAAAATAAATCGTCCATGAATAACCTGTTTGTTTGCATCAAACATTCGTAGGTGTGAAACAAAGATAGAAGAGAGAGATAGGGTTTAATTTCCGACTCCGTGCAGAATTGTAATGGCTCAAGGATTCGGAGCGATTAGTCAACACCAGCGGCGTAGGTTGTCGCAAGGATTTTTAATACAATAAATAAGTAATAATTAAAAAAGTTTTCATTAAAGTATTAATAAATTTTTACGTAAGTGAAGATTAAAGAAGCCTTTGAAAAAAGGCAAGGCTGTGAATGTGTAGTGTTATTATTACTGAATGAAATTTTAGCCGAAAGACAATAATAAATATTTTTTTACATTTATTAATGTATAACCACGAAGAGAAGGTGCATGCTCTGGTATGCTGCATTGCAGTTATAGGTACTTTAATTATTGAAAGAGAAATATTTCGTGTTGACCTGCCAGGATATAAATAGAGGTATCATTTTTTTGCTTCGTGCTTTTATGAGTGCGCCTTAGATATATGTTATTTAATACTTGAACCTTTCAAATTTCATAGACAACATGTGAAATATATATGCATAAGGTCAACATTATTAATGTCCTGCTTGAACCTATATAACTATACCAAACTACCATGACAAAATAATTGTTTCAATAATGGTATCCTTAGAAGTAATCTCACAGATAAAAATGTTAACAAGAATTATCTCTTTTCCTGATTACTACACCACTGAATCGGCAAATAATACAGATTATAACCTCACCTGTGAAAAGATAATTCCGGATTAAGAGAGTCTAATTTTCCACAAATCTGAAACTGCCGCACCATGTTTTTGAGTATCTACCGAGGGGCAAACCACCCCCCATTTTATGTACACCAAAATTCCCCTTTTGTCATAAATACCCCTTAAATACCCATAAATACCCTATAAATACCCATAAATACCCCTTAAATGACCATAAATACCTTAATTTCCCATTAAATTCCCTACATTGTACAACAAAATTTCTATTTGCCTCCGATAAGCTTTGGAAACAAAAAGGTACAAACGTTGGTGCAAACCCTGTTATTGAATAGTTGGACCCTAAGGAACTGAAACGAGCAAAAAAGTGGTGTTGGAAAAAATTAAGGCGTATTCTTTCTAGGGAGGAGATTTTGGGAAAAATAAGCAAAAAATTCCAGCTGTCAATGTAAAATTTTTTTTGAATAATTTTTTCCGAGAAACACCATAATAATATGGCCTATCAGCGTCTTCTCGGAAAGATAAATGAGAAAAAAAAGTTTCGTGAAAATCGTATGTACCGTTTGAGCGATCTCTTTCGCAATACGATTTGTCAAAATTTTCTTTTTGCTCTAGCTTCCGTATAGTTTATCCGATTTTGACGAAATTTGGTATGATGGCTACGGTAGTGGTATACTACAAAACGTATATCTCAGATCTGTCAAAATCTTATTGACAAGCGGTATATAGAAAACCTGTCAAAATGTCAATTTTGGAAATTTTCGATATCTGTCAAAAAAAATAGCAGGTCGTATAATATATAGTGACCCAAGGAATTCGGGAAAAATACGCAAAAAATTCTTCTGTCAAAATTTGACAGCTGTCAATGTCAATTTAACAATTAACTATTTGGATGAACCAAAGTGGGGGGTCGTATAGATATTGGGGTGGAGATTCTGGGAAAAATACGCAAAAAATTCTCCTGTCAAAATTTGACAGCTGTCAATGTCAAAAAATTACAAAAAAGGCGAAATTGAGAAAACTAGCTATTGGGGGGGTATGGATACTATGGATACCTGTAAAAAAGATGTAGGTTAGTTATTTACATCACATTCTAATTTGCAGTAATTAAATGAACACTGATCATAAAACAGAAGCATTTTTGTAGGTAGTACTTACTTTTTAAAAAATATTATCACTTTTAGATTACTTATAATTCACCTCGTAATTCACACTATCGCCGTTTAAGAAGAGCCGAGATCGTATCTCTATGATAATGAAAACAAAACATCCATCCCCATTAGAACATAAAGTGAAATGACGACAGCCGAGCCGATAGAGGCATACGCTAGATGCGGTCTGACGCTAGACGGCGATAAGATGCACTACCAGGTTTCTTCCTAATCAAAATAGATGGCGCCACACGTAAATGGATTAATCTGAATTCTATCGGCTACCCCTCGGGCTATCCTATCGTATGTTCTATACGTTCTTGAAAATTCGCAGGCGCGATACCATTTGGCGCATGCGTAGAACTCGTTATATAATAATAAATTTCTCTTAAATGGCCATAAATACCCCTTAAATACCTATAAATACCCATAAATACCCATAAATTCCCATAAATTCCCATAAATACCCATAAATACCCCTTTAATGACCATAAATACCTTAATTTCCCATTAAATTCCCTACGTTGTACACCAAAATTCCTAGGTGAAATCCCCCTCGGTATCTACCTACTTATAACAATAAAATTAAAAATGCTTTATGGAAACTTAAAAATACAAAACTTCACAAAATACGTACAAATACGAGTATTCCGATGACTAACCACGACATCACAAAAGCAAATACTACGTTTACTCACAAATAGAAAGGTTTATTCGATTACTACAGCTGTTTCTGCCCTTATTAGATTACTAAATAGATGTAATTATCTAAAACGTGTTTTCCACAAAACGATTGCAAATTTCTTAATAATCTTAGTTCAAACGAGTAATATTCTCGGTGGGCCCTTTAACAAACAAATAAATTTACCCGAACACCATGTTAAATAACGAAATGAATAAATCCAACCCCAACGTTAAAGCGTATTATAAATCTAAAGATATATTTAAGGGGTTTCCTTAATTTCACCGGAGCATGACAAATCGCTTTCGTCTAAAGTATGATAGTCACTAATTTTACTGCCAGGCCACGGGCCCAGGCTACGTTGCCAGATTATTTCTCCTTAAAGTGATTCTATACCGGCCAACGACCTACCATAGATGGACGGATACGTTCATTCATAAAAATGACTCCGCCTCCCGACTACATTCGTATGGGCGAGGGGACTGCGGGGTGCAGTAGTTCACAGTATTAGCCCTAACCTCAGTGGCGTAGCGATTTAGATTTGCTTATTATTTTTTGGCATATGTGTGATGGATGTCAAGAGGTAAAAAATCACTTATTTATTGAGCGTTCGCTTTATTTTTGTAATAACAAAATAAATATACGTTTGTACAGTGTGTTCATAGAACCCACATCCTTACTAACATAAAAACGTCTTAAAACAAATCAATCAAATTTGGTATCTAGGTATAAAATGAACACGAAAAATTATGATTTGATCCGCATCATTTCAGAAAAAAAAACACCTCGAGCAACAGCGTAGTTAAAATGTTTTTTTTCTATTTCACGTTCATAATAAGCTCAGTACGATACGCATTTGCGTATCGTAATGAAGCTATTTCGATACGCGTTTTTTCTTTATTTGATGTTGGTAACATTTAAATGTTTTATTTCATTGACTTGTGCGGCCTTTGTGATTTACGAGAAAACCCATTTTTCGCAGAGGAAAAATAGCTTGATAGCCTACTTTTTTATTCTGTGTGGATAACAGTCATGTATGTTGGTTGCATAAATCTATAAATCAATCTTTTGTAGATGCTTCAAGCTATCATTTTCTGCCAAATCCTATCCAAAATTCAATCTACTAACCTTCCAATGTCGATTTTAACCTTAACTTTATTTGAATTTTCCATCGTCCCCTATACTAAATTGCAATGCCGTGACGTAAAATCACGTCTTTTGAAATTCGAAAAAAAGTAGCAAAATTGTCCGAATTTCTGCACGCTCTGTATATGTACCGAATGTACAAGGATCACACAACGTATTCCGTTCAATTTCAAATCTCATATCGCTAAAATAACTTTAGAATCTCGTGGTGAAAATGGGTCAATAAATCAAAAAATGACAGTTCGCAAAATAATTTTTGTTGTCCAGAGGTTACTATGATAAAAAATAGTATTACCTACATAAAATTTAGACATAAAAATGTACAAAATTTGAAGGATTTATTTTCTTTTTAAAATGTATTTTTCTTGATTATAAAAGGTGAAATAGAAAAAAATGTATAAAGCACATGTTTCATAAGGCGTTTTAGCGCACGTGTAAATAAAAAAACTCGCCACTTGGTGGCTCGTTTTTTAAAATAGACGCGTGCGCTAAAACCGCTTCTTATGAAACGTGTACTTTAATATACTATTTCAGTGCTCTATAATTTGTTGGAGTTTGACTTAAATAAATAAAAAATTAGTTATTTGCACGTTATTGACAAGATAATTGAAGATAACACTTAGATATTTAAATACGTTTATCGCAGCGCGAGACAAGCAACGTTTTCAAATTACTTTTATATTAATACGCGACTAACTGGAAGCAGAGCTTGGGCATAATATAAGTTTATATATAAACGTCAGAAATTTTCTCTGAAAATATTGTGTGGATTTTAATGCAATTTTCACACCTACTTTTAAAACCGTTTTTTAATTAACTTTCGTAAATGAGAATTAGCAAAATCGTAGTGGAAATTTTTAGAAGATTTTGCGCAAAATTGAATCTGTTTACCTCAGATGGAAATCTAGAAAAATATATTACACAGGAAGAAAAAATAATAACTAGGTACCTACTTGTTATGTTTCACAAATTTAATCAGTTTCCTGACACGTGTGTCGGCCCTTGCGGGCCATTGTCAAAGGAGTACAAGAAGATACTGAATCGAGTATCGAGTCTCATTCGTATTTTTAACATCATTTGGCAACGCGCCACATTGTGACTGTCATGACGCAGACGCTAATTGACAAATCCTGCTTGGTAACTTTCTCTTTAAGGGGGCAATCCCTCATTGTTATGTACACTTTATTTAAGGTAATTATCCTTTAAGGTAATTACGCGTGGTGTTTTTAGGTACGTACAATAGACGTCTCAACAACTGTATGTATAGAAGCCTGAAAATGGTCACATTTAGTGGCCTGTTCATAATATTTTTTGTCCAATTTTCGGCACGGGTAAACAACAATACACCCTCACACGTTAGAAAACGCGAAGTTTAATGTATTTTTAAAGTTAAAGAGACATTTTTGTGATTTTGTGATAAAAATAAATTCGTAATATCATTCGTAAGAAACAGTTCTCAAGGTCAATCATGTATAAATGACCTATAAATGACTTGAATGCAGGGGTAACTTTCGGAACCTTGCAATTTAAAAAAAAAATAATTAGTATCTAATTTTAGAAGGGCTATTCAGGGAGGCATTGACGAATAGTGTACCAGTGTTTTTTCTAAAATAAATGCAAAGAAAGTTTTAAAAAATCATTTTTTTGAAGCCACTTAAAATTGCCACAATGTACCTTAAAATCCTTGAAAGTAAACACGTCGATTTTCAGAACTGAAGTAAAAACAACAAATTTTACTGGTAACATGATATTTTCTAGTCTATCTAGATGTCATCTCTCCTAAGAATTCAAGAGAATATGTGTGTGTTTTAACAGGAAAGGTTTCATAATTGTACAAAATAGGTACGAAAGTAAACAAAATTATTACCGACCAATATCAATAGTAACAGTGCCCATATTGGGTAAAGTTTTGAGTCTTTTATTGCATATCAATCAGCTGGACTATTTTAATTCAATAAAATGTCTTAATGACAACGAATTTGGATTTCGCAAGCACTTCTCCACTGTTCAAGCTGTATCGAAGATCATATTTGATGTAGTCGAGAGCCTTGAAAAGGATGAGCATGACTCTATGTGATCTTAGCAAGGCTTTTGACTGCGTCTCTCATGGTCTTCTAGTTAAAAAAAACTTTCAAGGTATGGTGTTCGGGGTCTTCCTCTCAATCTAATTTCATCCTATCTAAAATCCAGATACCAATGTGTTTAGGAGGGAGGGCGGATCGCATCGCTCTTTTCCTTTTAGTTAACCCAAGATACTATATAATAATACTGAGAAAATAGCCTTCTATTCCTTATAAGAATTCACATACCCTTTATACAACTGTTTAATACTATATGTGACAGCAACGCGTTTTCGTACTGTAAGACAACGAAAATTGCTAGACCGTTGTGTATTGATAATATCACGGTAATTTAGCCAATAGGAAATAGGAGTTAATGCTACTATAGAATGGTTTATAGCCATTATTGTAATGAATACTCACGGTAATTACCAAGTTCTATTGGGGGTGTAATCTGGTTTTATATACTGTATTAGTTCCGACTGGCAGTTGTAGTAAAACTCGACATTAATCATAATAATATTTATCGACGGGAATCATAGAACCCGGTGCGACATCTTGCGTCCCAGTACGGTACCTTAGAAAAGGTCAGTCGTAAAGGGGTTATTCTGTAAAAACAGAAAATTTTTTTGCAAGTGCGCTCTCAAAACCGGTACAAGTGCCGGATCACAGATATTAATTCAAGGAAGTTTTGTCTGTTTCCTTCCGCCAAACTCATCCCCAGACGCGTTTCGCCGTTTCATTCATTTTAAACGTTTATTCATATTTTTACATTTGAATTACACTTATCTAAACTTGAATAATATATAATGTACATAATATAAATATGTAAAATATGCTCGCCCAGTGAATGGTGTTTTGGGCACCTTTCTGGGGAAACGCGGCCAGGCAGGGCCCGTGCCGGGGTTGATGTTAACCCGTGGTTTAGTAGTCGTGTTTAAGTTTATTTCGGAGAAATCTCTTTCGAGCAGGTGCTCTTGGAAGATTACTATAGATCTAATTCCGCCAGGTATACTAAGTTCTTGTGCATTTTCTTATTTGGGGTGATTTTAAGAATTGTGTTTCGCTGGAAAAATATACTGAAAAAACCAGCTTTAAGTTTTAGGAACACTGTTGTTGTTTAATGATAATATCAGGTTTTTGTTTTACCGTTAGGTTTAAGTTTTCATTCATACCATCTTTCATTATTGTTCTTCCATTCTATTCATTCATTCTTATATACGACGCTTTCGTTCATTGTTTTTACTCGTATTTACAATATTTACACATATTTACAGATATTTACACCTATTTACACATATTTACAGATATTTACAGATATATACAATTTAATATTTGCAGTCTGGAACAGTAACTTGGTTTTTAGGAATTCTTAATATGGATGTGGCCTGGATATTTGAAAGGAGGAGCTACTGCCATGTGCTCCCAGTGCGTTTGCTGGTGTTTGTCTCTCATTATTTTAGTTGTTCGTTTTATTCGAAATATATAGGTAATTTCGAATACAGGGGTTTGTGTGTTGGTTGGTGGTTTGCTCTTGTCTCTATCAAATTTTCAGTTAGGCTTGACGTTTGTATTCTTGTTCTATAAAATTTGTCGGATATGTCGTAGATGTAATCTTTTATTGTAGGCATATTTGTCAAGTCGTGTAAAATATCTATTCGTGTATATCTCCTCGACGAAGTTACACATCGCAACATCCTGTTCTGGATTCTCTGCAGCCTAGCCATCTGTGTATCACTCACGCTACACCACACTGGCGCGGCATATAAAAGAATTGGTCTTATAATTTGTTTGTATATTATTAATTTGTTGCTAGGTGACAAGTTTGAGCGTGGCGATAACAGTGGGTATAGACTGTGCAATGCAAAGAAGGCCTTTTTCAGGACGTGTGTAATGTGCCACCCGAAGAAAAGCCTCTGATCTATCACCACTCCTAGATATTTCATTTTCTTTGTCGGTTTTATCTGTATGTCGTTTATTTTTGTCGGTATAAAGGGGTTGACCTTTTCTAAGGTACCGTACTGGGACGCAAGATGTCGCACCGGGTTCTATAATTCCCGTCGATAATCGATCCTGACAAGTGATTTGTCTTCGAGCCCTGTTTCCTTCTGCCAAACTGAGCCTCACTGATGAGCCGTAAACGGCGAAACGCGTCTGGGGATGAGTTTGGCGGAAGGAAACAGACAAAACTTCCTTGAAATAATAATATTTGCTTGCTACGGTTAGTAAAGCATATACTTACCAATAAAAATCAGTACTGTAGTTCTCAAAAATTGAAATAGCTTCTAGTGTGATATTGTACCTATATGATTATCTATTATACAACATGGTTTACTGAGATCGTAAAATTCGTCCATTGATTATAAAGTCCAATACTAATGATGGGTTGTGCGAAATAAGAATCTACGATTGCTTTATATGACATGCAAAGTTTAAAAATAGCTTAAATATAATGTAAAAATAAATTAATTGAAACAGGTATTGATGCGATCAATGAAATTTAAATTCACACAGCACAGCTAGAAGATTCCGAACAACGATGTGACCTGCGCAACAAATACGTTAAAATTAATACTACCCTCTTGTGGATGTCTGATGGAAAGTGCTTTACTGAGAACAAAATGCGTCGCATTGATAAGATACAATTTACTTCTTAACAAAATTGCTGTATTAAAAGTAGTTCATTATTCAACAAGACTGTGCTGCTAATGAAACTGATGAGGTACTACCAATAAAAACACTGCTCTAGCAAATCTGGAATTGACATAACACTAAAGCGGGTTTGATGCACTAGCAATTTATTTAATATGGGTTCATAAAAAATAAGCTATCCATACAAACTATGTTTTAGCAAACACGTTGTAAGTATTAGATAATTTTCATCAGTGTATAGTGTCTAGACCAGGCTCTAATCGAAAAAGGTTGCTTCATTGTTAAATCTTTTCTTAGTGCCTTTGTAATAATAAATCGGTTGTCACGAAATGGTATATTCGGGTACAGAGAGGCGAGGGGTAGCATCGTGCCGTGCCTTACAGATGGACCTTACGTTCATTTAATTATTAGTGTATAAAAAACGACCTTTTTCACGCTCGTGTAGTTTCCAAATCAATATTTATTTTGTTACATAACACCAATTTTATTTATTTTTTATAAAATCCTTTCGTACAGATTCGCATAGCGACGACGCCGACGCCGATGCGCGACGTCATAAAATAACAATAAATTTCGCTTGTTTTTAACGGGGAATAGATTTTAAAGGGCGCAAATACGACTATTCTTTCTTTGCCGAAGCTCAACAGCTGCTGGAAATTTATGTGACAAGGATTATTCGTGCTTGCTATATTTATCACGTCCTTATTTTAATTAAAATCTATTTGTTTCAAATTTTTATTTTCTTTTTACATGTTTTTTTCTTGGCGGAAAATTGGTTTATATTTAGGGTGGTGGGTTGAGACAGTAGGAGTAAATTATGAGTAAGTGGCTGAAACGAAAAGCTGATCGAAAAATAAAATAGCCAATGCGTTACTATTTTCTTTTATATACAGGGTGTCCGGGAAAATGTGGGAAATCTCCCGGATATGAACAAAACACGTGAAAAGAATACTACAAATTCACATAAACTTCTTTCGTATCGGCCTCCTCTTCGGAGATATGGGCTCCCAAAAAGCTCCCATGGAATTAAGTTTTTGACACAGAATTATTAAACCAACAGGTATATTTTAATTTTTTTTCATATGATGTATACCAGGTAAGACCCTTCAAATTACTATCCCAGAAAGTGTTGAGAATTACCCACACTAACTGCAGGGACGGACTAGCTGTGGCACTAATGTGCCCATCATACGACCTATATTATAAAAACTTTGGACAACGTTTTTACATACCTTTAACTATTGACTAAAAATTAAGTACTTTTCGGAAAAACGTCATTTTTAACATATTTACATCATGTATATTTAGGGTATTTCAATAAAAGATACATCTTTGTTCTTATAAATTATAAATGTTCACTTCTAACTGTAATACGTGATCGCAATAAAATGACGTTTTTCCGAAAACGGTTAGGATTAGCGACATGAATGTAAATGGCGCGAAAAGGACAAAAATGGCGCCGAGCCGGTTCTGGATTGTATTTTGAACATGTCGCTAAAGAAGGACGGGTCGATAAGTAAAAGTTTGTGCGCATGTCTAATCTTGCTGGGAGGGAAGGCATCTGACCGGCGAGCCGTGGGCTCGGACGTATTTTTTCGCCCATAAAACGTAACTTTTGTTTGCGCAGGAGATAAGCTGTACGTAGGTATCTAAATGTATACAGATTTGGAAGAGGATTAAACCATGCCAATTTATTTAAAAACAACTAAAGTAAACAAATTCTAAACTGAGATTTTCCAACTAATACCAAACTCACATTATTAATAATTAATTAGGGGTAAAAGTTCTCAGCATTGTTTTCTAACCTACCCCAATTTACATACAGCATGACGCTAATTACGATTTAATTGTTTTAATAAAACTAACTTACACATACACAACATATTGCGGATAAAATGCGATGAATTAATCAGTTTTCTAAAGCCTAAAACAGTTTTTGTTTCAGTTTGCAGATTTGCAACACGTGTAAAGCAGGATAAAGAAGTCACAATAGTACCGTGCGAGCAAAAATTATTTGCATCAAAGAGGGCCTTGCATCTAAGGGCGTAATGCTTAGCCGTAGAGCTTAATACCTGTTGGGTGTCAGTAACTACCTGAATTAACAATCAATCAGTTATTCCGTCATCTTTGACAGTCGTTACAAGTAATTTGATTCATCGCTAATTTTTCCAATTTCTTGAACAATTCACACAATGGGCTTTACGGAACAGCACAAAACATTCATGGTTAAAGCGTATTTTTGAGACGGGGTTAGAGTAAATGGTGAGTGGCAATACAATCCGGGTTTGTGCATGGACGATTTTCACGAACATTTTCCTAACGTTGCTTTTATTGCTGGGGATTTTTATCATTGCCTGAAAAGAACCGTGACTGTGTTTAGGGAAACAGGTTCTATACAACACAAAAATGGAGCAGGAAGACCATCTGTAAGAACAGACGAATGAAGAGACGTGTGAATTTATGCTTGGAGCATGGCGGTGGCCAATTTCAGCAATTTATGTAATTATTTTTCTTTCTGTATATTCTTACTTTGTTAATTTTGTAATCAACAAAAGTAAATGTGTATTTGTCTACTCATTTTATTACTCATTAGTTTGGCATATCATGATGTCATAATATAAATTTAACAAAATGTTAACCTAGATTTGGTTAGATATATCGTCCCCATATCATTGTGATCTAAACCAAGCCCAACGTTTTTAATCCAAGCCCTCTTTGATGCAAATAATTTTTGCTCGCACGAGTCGCACGGTATTACCAAAGTATACGTTCTATAAATAAAGCATCATTTTATAGGAAGCGTCCAAACCAAACGGGCTGCTTGCGGGCGACCATAAAAAAATATACGATGGAAATAGACAATTTTTTAAAAGCAATATTATTACCAATACGCGCCATGTTTCGCATACAGAAAGTCTGTTTTGCAGTCAACTACAGATTTAAAAGAAAAAGTTCCAGATAAGCCAGTTATTTATATTTTATTTTATTATTTTTGTTGGATTCTGTTTACAAAATATTTATAGCTATTTTTTGGAACTGAATACTAAGCATCCCTTTTATTTACTAAAAAATACGATTATGTAATCTCTGAATCAGTAAGTAGATACATATGTATTTTTTGGACAAACCTTCATGTAAAATAATAAATGTGTCTGTAGTAATGACCGGACTTGTACATTAGTGAAAAAATAAAATTTTATTTTTTTAATTTATAATAGTATTTTAACATAGTCCCTCCCAAGCACCTCCAACATTCTGCGTACGGAAACCGGTGTTTTTTTCGGTGATAAATTAATCGGTTCAATCATGGACTTCTTATAGAATAGACTAAGCCACTTATTTATAAATAGCCTGTTTGTTTGCGTCAAACATTCGTAAGTGTGAAAGACAGAAGAGAGAGATAGCGTTAAAATTCCGACTCCGGGCGAGATTGTAATGGCTCAAGGATTCGGAGCGATTAGTCAACACCAGCGGTGTAGGGTGTATCAAGGATTTTTAATACAATAAATAATATAAATATGTAATAATGAAAAAATTTTCATTAAAGTATTAATGAATTTTTACATAAGTTAAGATTAAAAGAAGCCTTTGAAAAAAGCCTAGGCTGTAAATACAGGGACACCAGTAAAGTCCAAATCATATGTGATTTTTTTTATTAATATCTTTATTTAAAATTTGACTTTGGCATCAAGTTCTGCTTCGATGGAGATGAAAGTTAAGCAAAAAATAGTAGTCACGTGATTCGCATTATTTTTAAATTAAAAATAAATTGAAAAATCCTTTAGAAAAAACTCAAAAAAAAAACACATTACGCGTACAAATACGAGTATTCCGACGACTAACCACGACATCGCAAAAACAAATACTACGAGTACTCACAGAAAAAAGGGTGGATTCGATTATTACAGCTGTTTTTGTAGCTACCCGTAAATTGCTGACGCGTGAAAAAGGAAAGCTAGATTGCCGCTATCATTCTAGATTTTATCACCATGAAACTAAAATAAGTACCTAGTACTAACCAGAAAGACCCGAAATAATCATATTTATCTTATACTAACAAAACAAAAACTTGTCCTACCTATTTTATTTTATTAACGTCTGTAATTTATCTGAATTATACTTGAAAAACGTGTATTTTATTAATTTTATGACTTTAACATGTGATTTAACAATAAGTTTGATAACAGCGTTTCTTTTGATGCACGACGTGTTAAATGTAGTGGACCATACAGTTAGACAAATTGTGAACGCTGGGAATCCTTGATTTCTTTAAAACGTAAACAATATAGTATCTTAACATAGTATAAAACAAAGTCGCTATCCTGTCTTATGTGCTTAAATCTTTAAAACTACGCAACGGATTTTGAAGCGGTTTTTTTTAATAGATAGAGTGATTCAAGAGGAAGGTTTTTATGTATAATTAGCGACCCGCCCCGGCTTCGCACGGGTGGAATTTCAGAAAGTGGCATGCTGGGTACTAATATATCGGGTTTGTTCGGGTTTGTATTTATACCAGCGGGGTTCAACGCATGCCGGGTACACGCTAGTATTCTATAAGAAGAAGCGCAATAATCGTCTTATATTTTTATAGCTTCTAATTCATGACTTCGTTTCTTAATATTTTCGTTGTTATTGTAGGGTACAAATACTCAAAGAATAGTACCCCACCTTTTATCAGCCTAATGGCAGCCAATCGCCGCCCTCACTTTGCAATGGGCTGCTTTCTTAACTATCCCGAACAAACCCGACTACCTCTTTTTAACACGCTTTTATTAGATTCACCTGTATGTTTGTTTGTAACCGACTTCTTTGAACCCGATTTTGACCCACTTTAAACGGTCAGATTTAATTTAAATTTTGTAGACTTATTAAGAACCGCTGACAATACAATAATCTACACGCAAAAAATTCTCCTGTCAAATTTTGACAGCTGTCAGGTATAAAACGAAGAAGCGATTTTGACGAAACAAATTATGGGGTCGTATAGTATTCGATGCGGAAACTTCGGGAAAGTGCGCAAAAAATTCGTCTGTCAAAATTTGACAGCTGTCATTATGTCAAATCGTTTAAAAAAAATGATATTAATGAAAAAACTATAAGGTCGTATGTATATTGACGGTGGAAAGTTGAAAAAAAATACGCTAAAAATTCTCTGGCCTAACCGATAGTAATGAAACAAACGTAGGGTCGTATAGATATTGTCGCTAAGAATAGAGAAATTTTTTTTTTTAAATTCTACCAGTCAAAATAAAATATTGAAAAACTTTTTTTCTCCAAATGACATTAAAGGCGGTCTTTTAATGACACCTGACAGGCTCAAAAGGTGTATTTTTTCTGCCTAGTCAGAAAAAGTGGACATTTTATGCCTAGGCAGAAAAAATACACCTTTTGAGCCTGTCAGGTGTCATTAAAAATTAAAATTTAAAATGACAAGTAAACACAACAATTCAATAAATGTCATAAATAACATACATAAATATAAAAAATACGATTTTGCGTGAAATTGTATTAATTTATTTTATTTATTTTATATAATTTAATTTAATTTATTAAATCATGTGCTTTTCTGCCTAGTGAAACAAATAACTATTTTTTCTATTTTGATAATTTTTGTCGTTTGTTCGGGTTTGTATGTATGTTTGTTTGTAACAGACTTCTTTGAGCCCGATTTTGACCCACTTTAAACGGTCAGATTTAATTTAAATTTTGTAGACTTATCAAGAACCGCTGACAATACAATAATCTACTAATTTAGCTTAATCTACTCAAAAAAATTTTTTTTCTTAACAATAACTCAAACTAAAAAATGAAAAATAAATATAGTTTAAAAAAACTAAAAACACGATTTAATAATTAATCAAACTAAATAGAAAAATTATTTTAAACTATATTTATTATCTGCTTTTTAGTTTGATTAATTATTAAAGAGTTTTTTTAAACTATATTTATTAGGTTTATATTTCGTCCACTACCAACTAGACTATGCCATCAGCTACGATAAATTTCAGTGTGCATCAAACATTTAAATTCGAGTATCTCAGAAACGGCAACTCGAACCGATATAGATATCCTTTTTTGGACAAAAGATTCTAAGGAATAAGAATTTTTAACTAGAAATTTAATATACCGAGTCACAAAACAGTTATGAAGTTTTAGATAAAGGCCAAGTGCTGTATAATATATTGTCAACTAAAACTCACAGTGGTCCGGTATATTTAGGATACTCGACCACTGTGCATTGTTGAGATTGCAACCCACTGTGCGCTATTCTGGGTCAAGTGCATTGCAATCTCAACACTTATTTGTGTATAAATACTGGGCCAACTCAAGCAACAGCATCGAAGCCTGCCGCTCGATCAAACCATCAATAAGTGACTATCCTTGACCATCGTCAAGTGACGCGCCTAATAACACGTTAGCCCATTGCCCGAACAAGTTACAGACATGCTGGTTTCCCTACTAGGGTAATAATCAAGAAGATACAATAGACGACCATTTTTTAGAATCCAGACTTTCCTTTCTCTACCACTACGACCCCTACGAAGAGAAACTTCGTGACATGGTGGAGGCGCCGTCGTCGACATCCCAGGCCGTCTAATCTCCACATTAGACGCCACTACTAAGTCATTTGTTTGTCAGACCAGTGCCAACTAAGAAGTAGAAGCGAATCCATCAGCCAAGCCATACCTATCGCCAGCAGTACCAAATTGGAGACCAGCCCAGAGACTTCGCCAGCAACAAGCAAGAATAAGCCAAGCAGCAGAAACAGGAGTGAACCCGTCAGCCAGGCCGTACCTACAGGACAGAAGACAAAGCCAAGCAGCAGAGGCAAGCCAACTGAGAAACAGGAGTGAATACGTCAGCCAGGTGCCTCATTCGCCTTCGCCATTGTCAAGAAAACCGGTACGAGCGAGATAAGCCAAGCAGCAGAAAGAGGAGTGAATCCGTCAGCCAGGCCGTACCTACCGGACAGAAGACAAAGCCAAGCAGCAGAGGCAAGCCAACTGAGAAACAGGAGTGAATCCGTCAGCCAGGTGCCTCATTCGCCTTCGCCATTGTCAAGAAAACCGGTACGAGCGAGATAAGCCAAGCAGCAGAAAGAGGAGTGAATCCGTCAGCCAGGCCGTACCTACCGGACAGAAGACAAAGCCAAGCAGCAGAGGCAAGCCAACTGAGAAACAGGAGTGAATCCGTCAGCCAGGTGCCTCATTCGCCTTCGCCATTGTCAAGATAACCGGTACAAGCAAGAATAAGCCAAGCTGGGATTCATACCATAACCTACAGGGTGGACCACTACGTAGATGCAACCAAGGAGGATAGCAGGCATCAGGGAAACTGCTACCCGCCACACCCGCCTACGAGGGGTCTACACAATAACCTACAGGGTGGACCACTACGTAGATGCAACCAAGGAGGATAGCAGGCATCAGGGAAACCGCTACCCGCCACACTCGCCTACTCGCCTACAGTGTGGAACACCACAAAGTTGCCACCTACGAGAAAAACAAACTGCATAGAAAAAGAAAATACTTCAACACTAGTCTGCAAAGCCATATATATATAATAGACGAAGAATTGCAAACATTAATAAATAATTGGGATCCACAATACTTACGTAATCCACGAAGAAAAAATCGAGCGGCAGGCTTCCTTCAACCGACTAAGGCAGGCTTCCTTCAACCGACTAAGGCAGGCTTCCTTCAACGGACTAAGAGAGGCTTCCTTCAACGGACTAAGAGAGGATTCCTTCAACGGACTAAGAGAGGCTTCCTTCAACGGACTAAGAGAGGCTTCCTTCAACGGACTAAGAGAGGCTTCCTTCGACGGACTAAACTATTGTTGTGGAGTAGCCACCCAAGAAAAACTAGACTCAGACACATTGGACAGACGTATCAGCACCATCACACAAGGAGTGGAGCAGACCATCAGCACCATCTCATCACAGTCAACGCAACTAGACAAATAACAGACACACTCCAGGGACCAGCGTGTGCAACAAAACTATTTCATGGGACTCGCAGGAAATACCACAGGCCCGGACTCCAGCCAGCCTGCACAAGATGCCCAGCGGTCCATATACAGGGAAACAATTAAATATTTTTTTTAGTGTGAAATACTTAAGATAAATCCTATCACCATTGTAATATTAAATTGTAGAAACAAGGAAACTAGCATGTCGAAGCATTGGGGGCCAATGCTTTCCAGAGGGGGGGCATGTCAACTAAAACTCACAGTGGTCCGGTATATTTAGGATACTCGACCACTGTGCATTGTTGAGATTGCAACCCACTGTGCGCTATTCTGGGTCAAGTGCATTGCAATCTCAACACTTATTTGTGTATAAATACTGGGCCAACTCAAGCAACAGCATCGAAGCCTGCCGCTCGATCAAACCATCAATAAGTGACTATCCTTGACCATCGTCAAGTGCCGCACTTAGTCTTCAGTTCTACGATAGGTGACTAGCCTTGACCATCGTCAAGTGACGCGCCTAATAACACGTTAGCCCATTGCCCGAACAAGTTACAGACATGCTGGTTTCCCTACTAGGGTAATAATCAAGAAGATACAATAGACGACCATTTTTTAGAATCCAGACTTTTCTTTCTCTACCACTACGACCCCTACGAAGAGAAACTTCGTGACAATATTTTCATTTCTTCCAATGCAGTTTTTAATTTAAATATTTTCCTCCATTTTTCTTGATGAGAGGCATGTTGTCCTCTTTTGTCCTACTTTACGGCTTCCATACCTTTAGCAAATATAATTTGGGCGTCTCGTCGCATCGTGTTTATCATGTTGTTATATTATTAACAACATCGTAATTATTATTACCCTATATTGCCACTAAACCAACAAGGATAAGGTGGGAGTGAAAACAAAATCGATTAATTAACTATACACCGATCATATAACTCAACGACCACAGATCAAGATTATCTTTGTCATAACAAGCCGACAAGATGTCAACTCAAAAGGTCCACCAGGTTCCTCGTGAGTTCCACAATAAAACTACTACTTACGTGAAAATATAGGGGAAGGTGGGACAAGTGAGTAATAGGGGGCAAGTGCGTCTTTTTAAATAATTCGTACTAGTGGCAACACCGGCGAAAACAATCAAGACAGCTTAGTTCCGTACCGGCAGCCGCATCGTGTCTGTGAAAAAGTCGCCGAAAAATATTAAAAAGAAGGTAAATATATTTTTTTTTTGTTTTCATCATATTGCAGTGTAATATTTACGATGTGTTGCATAAGGATTTTTCACAATTTAAACGCATTATCCAGATATTCTATTATAAGCACCATATAACCTAACATTTTAGCAATACCGCGTGATACCTAGACTGTTGCCAAATTTACTTGTATTCTTTTACATTAATTTTAAAGATTTTGGGGTCAGGCTGGGGCAAGCGAGTCTTAGCTATGACTCACTTGCCCCACGTTTGTGCGAACGTATCTACGATAATTAACTATAAATTTTTCTTCCGAAAACTCATCAAATCAACCTAATCTTGAGTTACCTGTAGAGAAAAACCTGATCCAAAGTATCCTGAAGAGGAAATCGATAGCGAACCTAAGATATTACCACCTTCGTTAGAGCCTACAGAACAACCGTCACGCAGTGCTGCTTCTGTTCTCAATTCAGGTAAGTTCAATCTCAAAACCCTTTCAAAATACCTACCTAAAAGTATCTCTTAACTATTTTAGAGCTTGATCAGCCGTCGCAGTCGTGCAGTTACGTCCCATTTTCGAAATGCAGTCCAATCCCAAAACCATCTCAGGAGAAAAAAAATACCAAAAAGGTGTCCAGAAACATCGAAGGATCCAAAATAATTACCAGTCCCCCTTACAAGGACCAACTAGAAGAGAAGTTGAAAGATAAATTGAACACACCTAAAGTTAAATTGGTCAAAAAGAATCTTGGTAAACCAGAGCCGCCGAGTTCAGGTGTTGAAAAATTCATAAAAAATAAAAATTTGAAAAAAAAAACATGAAACATCAGCAGTGCCAGCATTGATATCAGAAGAAGAGAAAGCCACATTATGCGTATTTTGTCACGAAACGTATGGTGACACTTATCACGACGAATGGATCAGTTGCATAAAATGTAATTCCTGGATGCACGAGGAGTGTTCAGATAACGAACCAGGTTCCAATAGTTTGTGACAACTGATACCGTTAATAAATTGCATAGTGACTCACTTACCCCATTCCCTGGGGCAAGAGAGTCGTTTATTCTTTTTAATTCAAAGAATCTTTTTTTTATAAATACTTGATATTTTGTTTGGTTTTTAGTGATGAGTTGATTGTTAAAGCATTGAAGATTTTTTCCATCCAAAACGCGTTGTTTAATTAATAGAAATAAAAAAGTTATATGCCGTTAAACCTTAAGGTGTCTCACTTGCCCCACCATCCCCTACACCAATTCTTACCATGTTGCCGAAGAATCCAAAAACTCGCCCCTTTTGGGTTTTATTTGAGCTTACATTGACGTATTGTAAATGACATGCACTTCAATAATGGGTATGTTTTATTAAATTACTTTAAAAAGCTTAAAAGGAACACTTTATATAATAGTTAACAACAGATAAAGAAAGTATTGATTGATTGTCTTAGGGCTTTAAAGCTAGCGATAAACTAAGTGAACCTAGACATCCCCAGGGCTGACAAGAGGGGGGGGCAAATTTTCCGGGCCCACGTCTCTTTTAAGGGCCCGTGTTCGGGCTGCGCAGTTAAAAAATATGATATATTATAAAAAAAAATATAAAATCTCTGTTGACAAAAAATTACTTTGTAAACATTACATAGGTATGTAAATTGTTAGGCGACTTGGCGAATAATTAATGTTCTAAGTATCAAATATCGATACATTTTGTCCTCGCCCGTCCGGCCCAATAATATGTGTATTAACATCGATTTATTATTCCAGGAATTCATAAAACTTTCTTTTTTTTTTGGAGAACCTACCCGAAAATTTTGTAGATTTTAGAATTGACCAACAATGGGTTTCTTATTTAAAAATTATATTTTTGTTATTATTTTGGGGTAGTAAAGACTTATTTTAATAAAAATGAACAGTTTTAATGCCAAAACGACTATAAATGTGGAATATTTGAGAAACAATTTTAGCTCATTAAGTATTGAGCAAAAAATTGAAATTAAAATTGAGGGCAGACCTAACTCGAAATTAACTTGACTCAGACCACAAAGTGTAAATCTAGGGACTTTATTGTTATTGATAAGTTTGCTGCAAATAAAAACAGATGAATGAACTTTACTTTTAAACAATGTACCCACTAATGAAAAATAAATTGGCCTTTTTTATTTTTTTTATCTTATTTCATTTCCAATAAAATAAGTAGGTAATCACAAATTTTTAAAATATTTATTAAAAATTATTGACCAAATTTTGGCGTGGTCTTGAAATTTTTTCGCCTGCGGCGCATTTCGCCTGCAGCGGGCTTTTAGTACACCCCCCAAGTTAATAAGTCACAAGCCGCCACTGGCTAGGACCCTACCTCCCGCTTTTTAATATTTTAAATCTGGCAGCCCTAGGAGTGGGCCCGGGATGCAGCATAGCCCCCGGGCCTGACCTGGCTCTCGACGGCCCTGGACATCCCACCTAGAAGGAAGCATTCAAAATGTTAATATAGTGATGATAATGGGGTAATTAATAAATTTAATCATCAATTGATTACACAAACTGGCTCTAGGCGGGGGGGGGCGGACTTTGTCCTGCAGTAACCCTTCTTATCTATGTGCCTGGAACACATTGCGTATTTTTCCTGTTTGTCTTTCCTGTATGACTTACGATCTCTTTTATAGACGATATTGGCATTTTTGTAAGTAGACAGGTTTCCTTCAAAGCATCTTGCTTAATGAATCCTCTATTTATTAATGATTCATACACATTCTTAACAATTTGTTTTGCATCCAATGATAAGCGAATTCGTTTTCTTGTACTAGATGCAGAGCGGTAATTTTCCCACGGGCGCCATCATAATAAAAAACTATTTGAATACTAATATTTCTATGTACCACAGAATCAACACTTTAACAAATTTTTCAAATGCACCATATACAGGCTTTATCGAGACTGATTGTACATCCTAATTGCACCAGGTCCGGCCTTGGGGGTCAATTAACAAGGGTGCCTAACCTAAATAACAATTGCAAACGCCATAAACGTATCGAAGACCGGGTGGACGTACCTGCTCTTGTCAACAAGGACAACATTTTATGCAAAATAATGGTAAAGAATTCTTAAAATAGTAAATATATCACCCTGTAGACCTTCCAGGTATACCTACAACAATATGGTTTTATTAAAATAATTGACAGATAGCAAAAGCCAAGACGATATGCTTTAAGATGTCCTACTTTGCAGATTTGGACGTCGTCCAAAATTATGAGCGGTAAAATGTTTACATTGGATGGTTTTTTTAAGAGCTGGCCAATCTGGGTAAAACGCAGAACTCAACTTTCAATGCCTTTTTTTTTTATTCCGACAAAAAAAATCGTTTTATTTCAAGAAAGGTAAATTTAAAAAATCATGAAACATACCCAATCAGCTTAAAAAGCAGATACGTACTAATGCGCCCACACATTTCAGCTCTAACCCCGAAAACCTGATTGACCACTTCAATTTCATCGAAACTCTAACAAGTTTAAAATTTAATTTAAAATAAAATTACACATCCAGATTAGAGGCCCTTTATTCGGGTTATACGGTTGACCCTTCTGTATATCGAGAAAGTTCTCGTTTTAGAGAGTTTTTCGGAAACTGCGTAAAAGTTTTGATCTCCCTGTTCAATTACCCTAAGCAATGCACAGTGCGAGGATATGTAAAAAAAATGGCAAAGTTATTAGTTATTAGAAATTTCTGGAATTACAAATAAACAACATTGTGATATCGAATATCATTTGTACCGTGCGGGCAAAAATTATTTGCATCAAAGAGGGCTTGGATTAAAAGACGTAGGGCTTGGTTTAGATCACAATGATATGGGGACGATATATCTAACCAAATCTAGGTTAAAATTTTGTCAAATTCATATTATGACATGATATGCCAAACTAATAAGTAATAAAATAAGTAGACAAATACAAATTTATTTTTGTTGTTTACAAAATTAACGAAGTAAGAATATGCAGAAAGAAAAAGAAAAATAATTACATAAATTGCTGAAATTGGCCACCGCCATGCTCCAAGCATTTACACGTCTCTTCATATTTTCGAAAGTGTGGACCAGCATATCTGGAGAAATGTTACCACATTCTTGGATAATCCTTTCTTGTAATTGTTCTAAATTTGCAACTGGTGTTTTAATAATAGTGTTCTTTAAATGAGGAAAAACGAAGTAATCCATAGCCATTAAACAAGGTGATCTAAGTGGGAATTCAATGTCTGATCGAAAACTGATCAATCTGTCGTCGAAAAAATTGCGTAAGTAGTTAATAGTTTCGGCGGCTGTATGGGCGGTTGCACCGTCCTGTTGAAAATATCCAAAACGTAGTTCGTCGTCAAGTAATTGCTCCACAAATGGATTCAAAATATTGTCTCTATACCGCTGTACTAAAACTGTGTCATGGAAAAAACTAAGATTAACAATTCTTCTTCGGGAAACAGCTAACCAGACACCAATTTTTTGAGGGTGCAATGTGGACTCTACAAAAAAATGGGGCTTTTCACTACTTCACATGCGTGTATTCTGAGAATTCACATAACCGGAAAGGTGGAACCAGGCTTCATCCGAAAAAAATGTCAGGTCTAATAAATCATTTCTTTCCAATAAATTTTGGGTAAACCATTGAGAGTAATTCCTACGTCTTTCAAAATCTGCGCGCGGCTTGCATTTCTTGGAATACTTGCACTTTATAAGGAAATAAATTTAGCTGCTTCTTAAGAATAGTCCTGCATGTTCCATAAGATCTTCCCACTTCTTGGGACAGGCGTCTTATACAATTTATTGGCGTATTTTGCATTATTTCACGAACGTTTGCCACAAGTTCTTATGTTCTTACAGATGGTCTTCCTGCTCCTTTTTTGGGTTGTATTGAACCTGTTTCCCTAAACACAACCACGGTTCTTTTCAGGCAATGATAAAAATCCCCAGCAATAAAAGCAACGTTAAAAAAATATTTGTGAAAATCGTCGATGCACAAACCCGGATTGTATTGCCACTCACCATTTACTCTAACCCCGTTTCAAGAATACGGTTCAACCATGTATGTTTTGTGCTGTTCCGTAAAGCCCATTGTATGAATTGTTCAAGAAATTGGAAAAATTAGCGATGAATCAAATTACTTGTAACGACTGTCAAAGATGACGGAATAACTGTTTGATTGTTAATTCAGGTAGTTACTGACACCCAACAGGTATTAAGCTCTACGGCTAAGAATTACGTCCTTAGATGCAAGGCCCTCTTTGATGCAAATAATTTTTGCTCGCACGGTATCTATATTAAGAAAGCAAGTATGCGTTGTGTGTTATTGTGCATGGCATATCCACAAAGGTGAACAAATGAAGAATTAAATTAACAGATCTTGGATTATCGGAGTGTATTTATAAACCAATGCGTAGTACTTACCAAAGTGGAATTTAAAAGGTACAAAAGAGTAACAATCACCAGTGGCGGGCAAACAACGAAGGCAAAAAGGCGTTACCCACCCGCTCTTATTAGGTGAGTTCTTAACAAACTTTGGGCGTGGCCACTGCATTGACAGTATATTAAAATCAAACGGAATCTGAACCCCCCCGAAATTTCTCTCTCTGATGATCCGCCACTGTCTGTTAAGACGCTTTATTTGCTCTCTGACTATGTACGGAAAACTTAACGAGAATATTAATATTTTTTAACAGATATGGGGAAATGGCAGCATGTGTTCTGTAGATAAAATCCAGGAAGAAAACCGGAATCCATAAATCTCGAATTATCTTCGGGTCATACAAATACTTTAAAATTCTGTGATCGTAACGGATCTTTCACATTTACTTTTTATAGTGGAAAGGTCCAAAAAGATTTATTTTTAAGTTGCCATCATTTATTCATTGATTTTTTTTAGGATCAGGGGTTTTAAAACGATTTTTATAAAAACATTGCTTGATTGGTTGAAAACCCACGTCACAAAATAATATATACTGTCCACGGATAGAGTTTGGAAGAGGAAAAACTTTTTAATTAGTAGGTAGGTATAGAAGAAAAAGTCATTCTTTAAAAAAGGCTGCTTGTGCTGGAACTACAATTTCGAATATCAGATTAGCGATTACTATACAGTATACAGGATTCGTCACAAACAGCATTTTTAGTTTTTTGGATCTTTTTTTTCAATTCCCTAATTTCTTAAATGAATTTTGCTAGTGTTGAAACTACAATTTCAACTATTAGATTTGCGATTACTAAACAGGGTTCGTCAGAAACAACAGTTTTCGTTTTTTGTATATTTTTTTCAATTCCTTTTGATGATTGGCTAAATCATTACTTTGGAAACAAATGGATTGGAAGGTACCTATGGTCTAAATCAGTTGGTACGTAGGAGTCCCGATCTTACAATGATGGACTTTCATTTATGGGGATATCTAAAGCTACATATGTGTATAAAACCAATTTCAATAATAACTGAGATCTCTTGATATACAAAAAAAGATTAGTTATTGCAAATATTCCAATACAACAAGTTAGGAACTGTTATCGGAAATTCAGATTTTTCGAGATGAAATATGCGCTACCTCGGTGGTACCACGTTTGAATAAAAGTTTTATAATTTATGAATGAATGAATTGAAGAAACATGACATGTAATAATAAAAATTCTTCAAAAGTAGGCGAATAAAAAATTGTTTTCTTACAACAAAACCGTTACTCGGCCAGATATAAAATCATATTTGAAGTAAGAAAGCAACAATAGTGGTTTGTTTTTACGAAATCCAAAAAACTAAAAATGTTGTTTGTGACGAACCCTGTATAATAATCGCAAATGGCATATTTGAAATGGTAGTTTCAGCACAAGCAAAATTAATTTAATAAATCAAGGAAATTAAATGAAAATCATAAAAAGTAAAAATGTTGTTTTTGGCTAACCCTGTATAATAATCGCAATTCTGATGTTCCAGCACAAGCAGACGTTTTAAAAAAGAATGACTTTTTCTTCTATACTTACCTACTAATAAAAAAGTTTTTCCTCTTCTTACCACGGATCAGTGGCGGCTCGTGGGGTAGAGCCACAGTGCCATGGCACTACCTGCCCTCCTGTCTAGCGTCCTGCCCTTTACAAATTACCAAAACCTATTAAAATTAATATTCTCGTTTTTAAAGCAATTAGCAAAATAATTTTAAAATGGAACACAGTCGGGTGCAAATTTCCATCTAAAAGGAAGCGATTATGCGTAAAACGGTAACGTAGCTTTTGTCGTCACGGGAGGTGACGAAACGCCATCACTTCAATAAAAAAAAAAACATTGGAAAATTACCTTGAATGCAAGCAGTCAAAAATCTCGGTGCCGTAGCCAGGCTCTCTTCGTTTGACCGTTTGATGTTAGACGTTTCAAACAGCTGATGTTCGCGTCGCGTCTCGATTTGTTTTCGTTCGGCCGGCTGATTTAATGTAGGGTTAACGAACTTTTTATTTTAGAAATACATAAGTATTAAAATTATTAAGTTATTAAGTCTGTTAATAGTTTCCTCGATGAATTTAACGGAAGTTCGCCCGGAAGAACCGCGTATAATTTTCAAGAGTTTCAGTATTTTTATTTTTATCAACTACAAGGTGAAGTTCCGCATTACAGTTATGCAAATACCACAAAATAACATGGAGGGACACATCGCCCGAATCAATAAAGTTTATCAACGTTTCAACTTCATTTAAAAGTTCCACTTCCATATTATTGGTATCGGTGCAATCATCCCAAGTAACGTCAACTTCGTTTTTTCAATACACCTATGTCTACGTCGGAGGCGGAAAGGTGTTTCTCAATGCTAAAAAGGATTAAGACCTTTCTGAGGAACACAATGAAAGAGGACAGACTCAGTACTCTAGGTATGTTATCTGCTGAAAAACAGTTTGTTAACTCAATTAGTGACTTTAATAATAAAGTGATAACAAAGTTTGTGAGCCAAAAGGAGCGAAGAATGGACTTTGTTCATCATGTACTTTAATAATAATAAGGTTAGTTAATACTCCCAACCCCCAACACATTTCTGAAAAAAAACTCCCCCATTAATGCTCTATACACCCTCTTGCTTTCAGTCTATATAGTACACTCTACCTACAGTATTTTCTTAAAATTCAAGATATGATTGTAAATTCATAAATTGAATTAGGTGCCTTTTTGCTTATTTTTCCTACTTCAAAAGCAAGAACTATTAACAAAAAAGGGCGTGGCACCCAAAAAATTTTGCTTACGGCGCTAAGGGGTTACCTGGCCCTACTTCACTAAAATGGCACGAGCCGCCACTGCCATGGATACAAGATATAATTAAGTGCAGTAACTTTGCAATAGGTAATAATACCAAAAGCAAAGGACTAGCCAAAAATAATGTAAGAACAGTGGCGTAGGTAATGTTTGTTTTCCGTTACTAACGAATTTATATTGAATATTTATTATCTCATGATCATGATCTTTAAAATTTATTTAATAAGTTATAGTAGATTATTATCTTAAGAACGAGTGATAACATTGTGTTTTTACTGTTATGTGAAGAAGATTAGCAATAGCACAGAATTTATAGCAGCTATATATTCTGTGGAAATAGTAAGTTCTTAGAAAAGGAATAAAACAATTTTATTTAACGGGTTTAGTACTTCAGGTTTTTATTTGTACGCCACTGTACTTAGACTATTTTTGGCTAGTCATTTGCCTTCAGTATTGCCACATATTGTAAAAGTTTACTAAATTATATCTTGTATCCATGGCAATGCTACAATGGCTGAATTGATTTAACGTATTTCAGATATTTTAAAATTTTATTATATTGGTCTTTTTCTACAGGTATAAAGTTCTGTTAGCGGCGCAGGGGGATTGGGGGAACCCCAATTTTAACAATCATACAATGTCAAATTTAGATACAACCCTAAAGCAGATTCACGTGAATAATGGCCCATCTCCCAACCGCTTTTTGGCACATTCATTTGCTTCAATATCTCATGCAAAGTATTCGATTTCAGTTCGTTGATTCCAAATAGCGCGGCTAAAAATCATATTTTAAGATAAATACTGGGCATGTTCCGATTTCTTGCATGAAGAGCTTAGTGCATGTGTATTTCGGCTAATAATATTATAGTATTTTTTAATTTAATTAATAAAAAATTAATTAAAATAATACTATAAATATTTATAACATTATAAGTAACAATCTCGGATGAAAAATTTAAAAAAACATTCATTAAGCAAACTTTGTAAAACCTGTTCAAATCATATTTGAATCGCTTATGGGATGCAAAATTCAGCCACAATATACAGTGTGGTTTTTTTAAGTGTGCAACATATAGGAATTTTTTTATTAACGATTTCTCAGAAAATTTTATTCTTAATAAAAGTTGGTGCATGTTCGATAATCATATTAGGTGCACTTGGAATGGTTGCAAGTCAAACGGTGTACAGGGTAGGCCAAAAAATATAAAACTTGAACAAGAATAAAGTACCCCTATTTCAAAAAATTCAGCAAAATGTTATTAAAAAAAGTTGTTTAGAATTAAAAGTTATGCATAAATTCAAAAACGTGGCCTCCCAAAATAAAAAAATATATTTTTTTAAAAAACATTAATAATTTCCCAAATTTTTTTTTTTTTTTAATATTCACCATAAAGACCTTCATAAATTAATCAAAATCAAATCGATTTCGCATATTTTTGTTCAAGTTCAAGCATATTTGTAAAAGTTACTTGATTTTTTAATTTAGTAAGGAATCACAAACTTTATGTTTGTTGCAACGATATTAAACACAACTTTAAAATATCCTAAAAATTAGTTTTAACAACATAAAGCATTAGTAATGATAATATGCTAATTAATAAACCATCATTTAAAGTGCAAAATTTGTATTTTAAATGTTTATTAAACATTTTTATTCTTGTAAAAGTTTTATATTTTTTGGCCTACCCTGTACGCCATTTGACTTGCAACCATTCCAAGTGCACCTAATATGATTATAGAACATGCACCAACTTTTATCAGGAATAAAATTTTCTGAGAAATCGTTAATAAAAAAAATTCCCATAATGTTGCACACTTAAACAACCATACTGTACATACATATAATATGCCTTGTTTGTTTTTAAAATATGCATACTGGTATGTACTATTTCTTAATTTATTATAGTAAAATCAGGTAAAGAAACACATTGGGTTCTAAAAAATATGTTTATTTTTTTTTTAATCCAAAGAAAAACAAATAAAAATAAAAATAAACAATTTTTTAACCTAAAATTGTATAAAAGGCATTTATTACTAAATATTTTTCAAAATTTTCAACTTAAAAGGATTGTCTTCTATTAGAAAAAAAACATGTTTATACAAAGAGAAGCTTCTTTCAATATCTACTGATGTAATCGGACAATACTGCAACTTAGGTAGCAAAATATAAGGCCAAGATACAACTTCGTTGAATGGTTTACCCTCATGAATACTTTTCACTGCAGTTAAGTATTTAAATCCTTCATTCTTTTCTACAGTTACATCCAATTTGTTCCTTACTTGACCTACTGCTTTACCGGGAATGTTGTTAAATTTAGCGGAAAAAGTTTCAATAATCTAGAGAAGTATGTATTACAAATCGAAATAAATACAGTTTGTTAAGCAGGTACAAATCTTGTATAAGTTTGTAGCAGTTTGCACGAGTTTGTACAGGTTTGGTCAAGTGTTTACCGGTTTATACCGGTTTGAACAAGTTAGTACAAGTGGACCAGGCCTAAGTCCTTGATGCGAGAAGCGGAACGTGCCCACTATTTTCACACACTGACACAGTTTTCCGAATGAAGGCCGATAGTCGATACCGATTCCAAAACATAATAGCGGGAAATTTTTGCGGTCGGCCATAAAGTGTAAACAAGGGTAAATTTTATGTTTGCACGGACCATAACCCATTTTTGAACATTCACAAAACCATCATTGGCGCATTAAAATTTATCATAATGTTATAACGCATTCTGTTTACGTACGGGAATTATTGCCAATTAAACTTATATGTCAATTGAACATTGAAAAGATATACAGTACTGGCAAGCGAACTCATAGGGCGGTTTCTATTTTGAATAGGTACAAGATGGGGTCATAGACATTTACCTTTAGTTAGATACGTACAGCTTATCTCGTGCGCAAACAAAAGTTACGTTTTATGGGTGAAAAAATACGTCTGAGCGCACGGCTCGTCGGTCCGGTGCCTTCCCTTCCAGCAGCATCGGGCATGCGCACTAACTATGGAGGACTTGAGGTAGGAGGCCGATCGCAGTGCATTGGATTCGGTCCCAAATTAGCATCGGTAATTCAGCTTTACGAGTTGCCATAAGATGGCGCTCGTGTTCGAAGTGGGCTATCAAATAAATGGTTTCTTATGGACGCGATAACTATTTTCATTTAAATTAGTTCTTTAAGGAACAAATAAGGACTTTTATATGAATTTACACTTACTTTGTTATACTTATTAGTAAACCCGGCCTGTATAAAGTTCCAACGATGCTTCGTTTCTAAAATACAGGAACATTCTAGCTAGAGTGTTTTACCTTTGGAGCTAGAAAGATACTTATTTGGCTGCGTTTTATCTCTGAAGAAGATCCTGTCTTACCACCCCGACACAAAGCAAACTGTACTTTTATAAATTGTACCATTATTCATTATAAATATGGAAATTAATTACAATACAACGTTATTTGTCTTGTCTTGCCTTCAAACGTTATTTGTTATTTCGAAAAATAAAATGTCAATTGTCAAAAGTAGAAGCACAGAAAAATAAAGGGTTTAAGTAAAAGTTAAAAACTATGGAGGATCTAGTTTTCCATATTAAAAACGAAGAAGAAGAAGACAACATCAGCCCACTTCGGACGCGAGAGCCATCTATCGGCCAATAGCGAACTAACCAAAAAACCGGGACAGAATTTGAAAATGCTGCCATTGTCGATCGGCCTCCTACCCTATAGTTCTCCATAGCACTAACCTTTTGTTATCGGCCTGTCCTTTAGCGACATGCTCAAAATACACTCCAGTACCGGCTCGGCGCCATTTTTGTTGTTATGTTTTAAGTTTGTGGATTCATTGTTGTTTTCTTTGCTATTGTGGATTGTGGGTGTTAAATATTAACTGATTTTTAGTTTTTCTGTAGATTAGTGAATTGTGTTTGTGCTTTTAGTGACTCGGATTGGAATATAAACAATGACTAGTAACAGCCGTTATATGATTTTATGATGCGATAGGGGTAAAATATCTGGTATTTCGTATTTTCAGTAAGTATGGAGTAGTAATGTGTCTTGATTTATAACTATTTTATTATGATCAATTTAAACACATCAAACTAGGGCTATACTCTATACTGCACAAACAAGGTATGGAAATAAAGAGAAACACGCACCAACACAAATTATTCCGATCCATGTTTCTGTATATTTTATTTGCAGCCCTGCAATCTAATTAAGTACCTACGCCAATTTTTCGGGCAATATATTAAAGACATTTTTCTCTATACTTATATTATATAAAAGGAAAAAATTTAAACCAGGTAGCGTATATTAATCCACGGGTCAAGTTCCTTCTCGGGCAAAAGCTTTTTCAAATTCTTGAACAAGGAATTGTGCTTGAAAAAGTTTTACACGTAGGTACCCAAGTTTTTGCCAAATTGTAAAAATCAATACAAGTTATATAGGTACCAACTAGTATTTGATTTGAGGTTAGGTACACGATACTACATCGAAGATTGATTATTTTGCTGGTTTTGTTTGTTTTTTATATTCGATTTTATAAGTTTTAGAATTTAATTGACTTGTTCTCTTTCTTTTTGAACTAAAAACAAATTTTAGAAACAAACCCTTAAAAACAATTTTCTATTTTCAAAATCTGGTTTGCAACTACTAAAAATACCAGAAATTACTATCTTCTTATTTCCCAATTTAATCAAAAATTGAGAAGAAATCCCAATTTTTTAGCAAAAATTTGGGACAAATTTTAGCTGTTCACAAGTAAAAATAAAGTGAAGGTCAAGTTTTACAATTTCTTGAGCAAGAACTTTAAACTACTAAAAATATAGCGATTTAGCGAAAAAAAGTGCCGACAAAGATATTTATGGAGATATTAAAATTAAGATAAATTGCGCAATATCATTTATGCAAAAATATAGTTAATAAATAAAGGACGGGTTAAATTAATGTACTTAAGTTTCGCCAAAATATGCGCATATATACCTTGTTTGCCTTTAAAAAATGCAGTTATTTACATTTTTCTTTACCAAATATGCTGGTATGCAATATTTTTTAATTTATTATAGTAAAATGAGGTAAAGAAACACATTTCGTTCTAAAAAATATGTTTATTTTTAAAAAAATGCAAAAAAAAAACAAATAAAAGTGAACAATAAAATTGTTTCACCTAAAATTGTATAAAAGGCATTTATTAGTAAATATTTTTCAAAATTTTCAACTAATAAGGATTGTCTCCTATTAATAAAAATATGTTTATACAAAGAAAAGCTTCTTTCAACATCTACTGTAATCGGATAATACTACAATTTAGGTAGCAAAATATACTTAATAATAACTTCGTTGGATGGTTTAACCTTATAAATGCTTTTAATTGCTGTTAAATATTTAAATCATTCATTCTTTTTTATAGTTACATACAATTTGTTCCCTACTCCTAAAAACCGATATAAATACAGTTTGTTAAGCAGGTAATAATAACGCATTATTGACAATGAACAACCCCTAACATTATACCTGCAAACTCCGGAAACCCCCAATAAATACCTTGTGTATAACCAAAATGTAAATATAATAATTATAATCTTCAGATTAGAAAATCCCTGAAATAAATACGGAACTGGACATTAAACCTTTAACGCTTAAAAGAGAGACCGACCAAAGGTTCGATTTCGGTTTCGGTTTCGGCCGAAACTGAGACCAAGGCCGAAGATTTGGTTTCGGTTTCGGCTGAAAATCTTGTTTCGGTCGGACACTAGTTTTAAATTTTTTGATAACTCCGGAAATAAGTATAAAAATATGCTCTTTAAATAATAATTTGAGAAAAATATGCATTATATTATAAAATTGACAAAATATGCAAAAAAAAATGCATATATATGCATTTTGCGTATATTCCGCACTTTATTAATAAATAATATACAATTACTTAATCTAACTCATTATCATAGATTTATCCTAGTATAATCGTAGCTGTTTAACCCTTTGAGGCGAAATTAAAATATTTACATAACATAAGGTTTATTTATAGCCGATCTCGTATCTATATTTATAGAACTTAAATCAATTATTATTATAGTTATTATATATAATATTAATCATGCTTATCTATAAATATTTAATATATTGAGAGAAAATCAGGTCGGAAAAAGGGGCTTCCCGACTATTTAGTAACATACATAACGTAGTGGACAATAAATTTTCTAAAAGTATTTTTTTTATTTTCAGATAATCTAGAAAGCAAACCCCACTTCTTACAAGAAAAGTCTGAAAATGTAAGTATATAAAAAATATTATATTGATTTAAATGAATTTTAATATAAGGCAAATAATGTCCGCAACAATAAAAATAAAAACACAAATCTGCATTCAATTGTAAAATTTAGATATTATTTGATATTTAGTTTGTGTTGTGTCCTTTGTGTGGTAGTGTAGTATACAACAGTGAGGCCTCTATAAGGCTCCTCGCCGAGATACTAAGTATGCGCAGCAAGTACTAAAAACAACAAATTTAATAGAAAAAAAAAACACAAAGTCTTTTTCCACAATTTTTTTTTATTAGAATAACTAGGCGAACCTAGAATAATTCATAATAATTAAATTCGACATGTTTCGAGTGTAGAAACACTCATCATCAGGAAAACAAAGAGATTGGTACAATGCTGATATTGTTAGCAATACAGAAAATAATAGTGGGATTGAGCCGTAATGGAGCTTTCAAAGGTGTACAAGAGGTGTAAAAAAATTGAATAGTTAAAAACCGACAATCAAGACTTTAGCATACTGGAAAATCAGGGGTTAGTGCAGAGGCCCTGTCTTGGGCATCAAAACGAAGAGTGTAAAAGAAAAATTAGGGAGTTTTAACAGATTTTGTGGAAAACATTTGTTAAGTAGTGAAAAATTGTAAGTTTTATTCAGCTTTGTTGGAGACGTGTAAAAGTATTGAAATAAGAGGAAAAGAAGAAGAAAAAATTGTTTTTCATAAAAGTCGAGGCATCATTTAGCTCAAAGTAAAATACTGTTGGGGTACCAGGCTTTTTACGGTAATAATGTACTTACTACTTTTACAGGTTTTGATTTTTTTTCTATTGACTTATTGCAAAATACAAAATAATTTAAGTCTACGTGGTTATTAGTACATGATATAAAAAATAAAATATTTCCTATTATTTCTCGCCTAAAATTTCATTAATTTCATTCATTAATATTACCACACTATACTCACAGCAATGCTTTTTTCAAAGCCATCTTTTAATCTTTACTTAAGTAAAAATGTATTAACATTGTAATGAAAACTCCTTTAATTATTACTAATTTATTGTATTAAAAATCCTTGCTACACCCTACGCCGCTGGTGTTGACTAATCGCTCCGAATCCTTGAGCCATTACAATTCCGCACGGAGTGGAAATTTAATGCTCTCTCTCTTCTATCTTTGTTTCACACCTACGAATGTTTGATGCAAACAAACGGGTTAATCATGGATGAATTTCTTAATCTATTCTATTAGAAGTCTATGGATTTTATGAATTACATAATTCATCCTTCTGATGGTGCCCCCATCTACTGGGTTACGGTGAACTTGTCCTTTTGTTAACAAGTCGTTTGCGCCGTCCACGTCCCAACAACTAGTAATTGTAGTAGTAGTAGTAGCTCAGACCATAGTGCTTGGTCTGCTTGGTCTGAGAGTAGTAGTAGTAACACGTTTTATTTGGCAAAAAGCTACAATTAAATATTTTTAATACATTTTTTAATAACATTTTTATAGATTTATTTTTAATTTTAAAACGGAACCTTCTTTTAACAAAAAACAGAAAGAAAAGTTAAACATTTTGCAAATTGTTTCAAATATTACGTATCATTTTGTTTTTTAAATAAATGTAATTTTAAAGTTTTTTTAAATAGTTTTAATGATATTTGAGATTTAATAGAATTTTCCAAATTAATATATTCTATCAAACCTCAAACCTTTATGAAAAATAGACCTATAAGCTAATGTTTTAGACACTCTATACCCAAAAAAATGTTTATTAGTTCTTGTTTTATAATTATGATGGTCATGATTAAAAGAACAAAAAATTTTAAACAATCAGGCAATAAATTATTTATAATTTTATATATGTATAAATATACATACTAAAAAAAAATTTCTGACATTCAACCAATCTAAATTTTTTAACATAAAATATATTTTTATCACAATTTAAAATAATCCGCATTGCCTTATTTTGTAAAATTTGTAATTTATCAAATATTTCCTCACTAACACAATATAAAACGAAAGAACAATAAGGAAAATGTGGTAATATAATAGTATTAAATACAGTTTTTTTCGAAAACAAACTTAAATTAGAACTGATTCTTTTAAAATAACCTACTTTTCCGGCAATCTTCGACATGGTACTTTCAAAATAATTAAAAAATTTTAATTTTGAATCAATGATTATCCCTAAATATTTAAAACTGTTTACTAATTCCAATTTTTCACCATCAATTAAAACATTTATAATTTGACAATTTAAATTATTACCCATAACCATGCATTTAGTTTTTGAAATATTTAATTTTAATTTATTTACTTTTAGCCAATTTATTAATATATTATCTATCTCAGAATTTAGAGTATTTAGACCATCAAAAATATTTGAAACATTAATGTAAATTAAGGTGTCATCAGCAAACATTTGTAACTTACACATTTTTAAAACTAAAGGCATATCATTGATGTATAAAATAAATAATATTGGACCTAGTATACTTCCTTGAGGAACTCCTATATTATTTATTTTTTTATTTGAATATGTTTTTGAAATTTTTGTTTTTTGTGATCTGTTACTTAAATAATTTTTAAACCATTTATAAACGTTTCCGTTTCCGTGGGCGCTTAACGTATAAAAAGTTCAAATTAAAATAATATTAAAAATACTGATCAAGGGGCGCTGACGTTTTTTTACCAAATCTTATAAGGCGCCCTTGATATGTTAATTAAGTCCGTAAGACGTAAAAATTAATTGCAAAACGAATATTTAAGGTAATGAATATTCAAAAACTTGAGTTAAAATGGAAATTTTGGAACAATTACCATTTTCATTTTCATTACTGGGAGGAATTGCACGGGATATAAAAAAAATATAATTTCGCGGATCGTTGTTATTAATTTATGAAACGTAATGGTCGTTCTTAAAATTTTAATTTGTTAAATTAAGGGGCTACTGCTTCTTTGCTTTAATATATCTTTTAAATATGTTTAAATAAAATATGTAGGTAAATTAAAATAGGGGAGCAGTGGCGGGCCCGTTAATGAAGGGCTCTGGGGCGCCGCCCTCCCTGCAATTATTTCAAACAGAATCCAAAAATACTTTACTTAAAAAACCAATAAAGCAATGTGTGTAAGCAATCCATTAAAATAATTTAAACCAAACATAGCCCTATTCCAGCGGGCAGGTTATACTCATAGACAAGCGAGTTGCGCGCTCTCAAGGTTATACTGAGCGCGGGCGACGGATTATTCGTCCCGATTCAAGGCGACTTCTCGATGAGTTGCCATGACGACGGAGGCGTGACGTCACCTACACATTGCACAACGTGCGACCACGGATGAGCTCCAATTTTCAGTGCCCATCAGCTGTTCGCGAATCGCGATGCCACGGTAGAATAATCGATATATTATGATTATGTACTCTGACGAGGCGAGCTGTCGATGCCGCTGATGTTTTGTTTATTTGTTTTGATTTGATTTATTAGTTACGTTATAAAGTTGGAAAATTTCGTGTAATATGAAGGTCAGTGATTTAGAGAAGCTTGTGTTTAGTTCTCTGAGCTTAAGTGAAAAACTTGATTAAAAAAATGCAGGGCGGCCACTACCAATATTGAACATAGTACAAGTGCAATCAAAATGTAAAAGTAAGGCACAGTTTACCCGTAAGTTTGACAAAGAAATATATAATAAAAATCCTGGATAATATGCGGTTGTGAGGACAAAAAGTTTTTTTTTTGTTTCGTGTGTCTTCTTTTTGACAAGGATGATAATTGGACTATAAATGGGGTGCAGGACTTAAAACATCTTTCAGAGAAAATAAAAAAACATGAAAATAGTGCAAAACATCGGCATAATGTGGTAAGTCTTGAGATGTTAGGACAAACTAATATTTTAACTTGTTTAAGTAGTGCTTTTGCTAATGAAATTAAAATTCACAACGAGAAAGTTAGAAAAAACAGACACGTACTTTCGAAAACAATAGACATTTTAATTTTTTTTTAATTTAAAGCCAGCGCCCCCCCCCCTTACTCGCTAGTCACGAGCCGCCACTGTAGGGGAGCACGAATAAGGTAACTGTTTTAAGGTACCATTAACAGAGAATAGATTAAAAACCATTTTGGCCCTCGGCTGAACTTAATAATTTTAAAAAATATATGCCTTTTTTTTTCATCTTTTTTTAAACTTTATAGTCGTTATTTATGAAACAGGAATATATTAAATTAACAAAGGGAAAACAGCAGGTAAGCCCGTTGAGGGCAATAATTTATCACCTACGTGCCCTCTGAGAAAAAATTTAGTTTTTTGACGATATTTTTAATCCTTAAACACCCTTATCGAATTGGAGACTCCAAACCTGTATACAACTAATATAAAAGTTAAAAAAGATATATGAGCAAAGTTGGTCAAGAGAATATCAGGTAATTGGTAAAGCGTTCTACTGGTATTCGAGAGGTTCTGGGTTCGATTCCCAGTGAAGGCATAAAACTGTTTCAATTTTTAGATAATTTGTCTGTGCACCGCTAAACAATTTTCTGTTTTATATTTGTTACAGACCCTAAAAGCGCGTTATTTTTAAAATTTATTTTGGTTTTTCAAACAAAATATTTTTTTCAATTAACGAACGAATTTCTCAGATAAATAAAACTAGTCAACAAATACAAACAAAAAAATTGCGACTGATGTTATAATTACTGCTCAGGGGAGTTTAAAGCATCCTGATTGAGCATTCAACAACCAAAATTTTCCGCCACGTATAGATTTTGAGTTATTGAGCCTAATGAATAAAAATTAAACAAATACTTGAAGCAATTACTTTTTAGTAAAAGCAATTGCTTGACTAGCAAATGCTATAAGTAAAAGCAATTGCTAGATCTGGATAAGAATAAAATGTTGAAGCAATTGCTGTTTTTCTTACACCTCTGTAGCAAATAATGCTTATTCAACACAAGTTCAGACGTGGCTTATCCACTTGTTCAGATTATAGATTTTATGTTTAGTTTGGTGCCTAGTTTGCCAAAGAGTTGACGTAAATACAACAACGTTGGTCTACTTGTTTAGTACAATAGTTATCTGTTACGTTTTTGTGGAAAATAAGAAACTTATATTAGTGATATGGCAGATTTTAGTGAAAATAAGGAAAGTGATAGTAGTGATGAAGAAATTAAAGGAAAGCAATTGATATTCGTTCACAAATTGAAAGAGCATAAATAAATCTCTCTGATCGCAACCGTTTAGCTTTCCACAACAGCTTCAGCACTTGTAGGAAATTTAATAAAAATATTGGCCTTCTCCAAAAATGCATCCATTACAGAAGTGTATTTCTTACAGACAGTAGTTTGGTGAACACCGAGTTCTTTACCTACAGAATTTTGAAAGCCCGGATCCGACAATTTTCGCAGAAAGACTTTAATCTTATTTAAAGGCGACAGTGCACCCCCTCGCCTTTTATCAGTATTAGTAAAAATAATTTGCCAACCACTCAACATTTTTGCAGTCAAATCTATATAATATTCTGAAATCATCATATCTGCGATTTTTACGTACACTGTAGATTTTCTTTTACGGACGTTCATATATTCAGCCACAATTGAAGACACAAATTAAGAGCAACGCACGTGTATGCCGCGGAGAACTAAAGTTGACTGCTACCAAGCAAATAATGCAGGGGTCGACCTACCTTAAAAAGTTGTAAGCGATTATTGCTATACTAAAAAAAGCAATTCCTTAATTAATTCATCACATTTTAAGCAAACGATAGCAATCGCTTCTATTTTTTAAGAAAAAGCATTGACTAGAAGCAATTCCTGCACTTTTATAAGCAATTGCTGGACGCAAAAGCAATTACTTTAGTTTTTATTCATTGCCTTTCAAAAAATTACTTCGTTTTTATAAGAAAAAGCAATCGCTACATTTTTATTCATTAGGCTCATGAAATATATTAGTGTGTTCAAAGTTCAGACCAAGAAAATAAACAAAATATTTTAAGGATAAAAGGATTTATTAACAAAAATACACATGAAAATAAAATTATAGTAGGTAAGTCTTTTGTTCATAACTTTTTTGCAAATGCTGACTTTCGTTTATATTCCTGATCGCTTTCCCTCATAAGAAACGAACAATAATCCCCCATCATTGCTGGATTCCATCTGCCTTGGTAGCGTTGCTCCATTGTTAGTATGTCTGGTGAAATCTTTTTCCCTGTTCGTCACTAACCACACCCAAATTTTTTTGGGAAAAAAATTTAATGAGAGCACAAGAAGTGTATTTTAAGAGACATACGATAGCCCATTTTGCAGTAGCTTTCAATTAGTTTAAAGTTTTTCATAGTTTTCTGCTTTTTTGTTTCCTAAAAACTGTGAAACAATTCTTTTAAAAAACTGCAACATCACTTAATATTTGATAAAACTGTTGATCTCTTAGTATTTTTCTAATTTGTGCTCCAACAAACATTCCTTCCTTGAGCTTAGCATCACTTAGGAGGGGAAATGTGTTTAAGGTATTTAAATCTCTATTTCCCTTTGGTGTTTCTCCTTGTTTCTTTTACACCGGTCTAAAATTCTCTTCAGATTATTGGTTTTGTGTAATAATTGCTGTGGGTGTTTAGTGATTTTTTTTAGGCTAATTAAGATGAGTCGCCAATGACAAGGATGCGAGAATTTGGAAAATAATAATTCTGCAGTTACTTTTCAGATCCGTTCTTTTCTATCCAATTCTAAAGTAATTCTTTTACATACCATTTAAGTATTCTCTTTCAAATTTAAAACGAAAAAAATAAATAAATCTGACCAAAGAAAACATCTGGGCTTTACAAGAACTCTTGTCGCGCCTGTCACTTACCCCGAAACTCAAAAAATATATATTTTTATGTAAATTTAATAATATAAAATTCAATAAATCTTTTCGGGGAGCGGGCTCAGAAATGTAAAATCAAATACCCTCATTTCAATGATTTATGAAATATTTACAGAACGAGACAGAAGCAGATTTAAGGGGGACAGAAGTTGATTCATTTTAAACTGATTTTGTCGTTTTTATAAAGACATTCCTACGATAGTGTTGCGAATTACTCACAGCTGCAGGAACGGACTAGCTGTGACACTTGTATTAATATTAGGCAGTTAAAAGGGAACAGTTATAATTTATAGAAACAAAGATGTATCTTTTATTGAAATACGCTAAATATACATGATGTAAATATGTTAAAAATGACGTTTTCCCGAAAACGGTTAGGATTAGCGATATGAATGAAGAGTACTTAATGTTTAGTCAATAGTTAAAGGTAAGTAAAAAACGTTCTCCAAAATTTTTATCATACAGGGCGTAAAAAAAAATGGGCACATTGGTGTCACAGCTAGTCCGTCCCTGCAGCTGTGAGTAATTCGCAACACTTTCTGGGATAGTAATTTGAAGGGTCTTACCTGGTATAGATCATATGAAATAAAAATTAAAATATACCTGTTGGTTTAATAATTATGTGTCAAAAACTTAATTCCTTGGGAGCCCATATCTCCGAAGAGGAGATATTGATTATGATTATAATGGAATACGAAGATTTAGAGTTTGAAAATACACCTCCTCATGTTGTTCAAAAAGCATCCGATGTTTGTAATAATTTGCTACCAAGCACATCAAGACAAAAATATGAAATCGCTTACAGTTACTTTATGGACTGGAGAATGCAAGCCAAGGTGAATTATTTTTCTGAAGATACTTTTTTAGTTTATTTTGAAGAGTTATGAAGAAAATTAAAACCATCAACATTATGGTCCCAGTACTCAATGCTGAGGAGTACCATAATTATTAAGAACTGTGTTGGTATATCAAAATACGCAAAACTACGCGCATTTTTGAAACGAAAATCAGAAAAACAATCAAAAACCTTAACTCCTGAAGAAATTCAACAATTTCTAAAAGATGCACCTGATGAAAAGTATTTGCTGATAAAGGTATGTTTAAAAAATATATATATATCTTATGGAAGATTGCATTTTTGGTTTTAATTTCAGGCTGCTTTAGCTATTGGCCTTACAGGGGCATGCCGTTGTGACGAATTGCGAAAATTAAAAATTAATGAGATGGAAGATTTCAATTCGGCCCTTTTAATAAAATTATCCCATACTTAAAACAAAGTGCCTAGAAATTTTACAGTCACAGGAGTATTTTACCAAATTTACAAAAAAATATGCAGAGCTTCGACCATGCACGGACGAGACCCTTTTTTTTTTTAAATTAGCAAAATGGCAAATGCACAAAACAGCCCGTGGGAATAAATAAATTTGGCACCATGGCAAAAGATATAGCGAAATTTTTGCAATTACCGAATCCGGAACTATATACAGGCCACTGTTTCCGAAGGTCATCTGCGACTATTTTAGTTAATGCAGGAGCAGATCTTTTAACTCTAAAACGCCATGGGGGTTGGAAATCCAGCAATGTTGCTGAATCCTTTATCGATAACTCTATAGCTAACAAAATGAAAATATCAAAAAGTATAGTAGAATCGATTCAGCCTCCAGCGCCACTAGAACCTGAATACAACAATGCTGTGGAAGCTCAGTACGTTTCCCCATCAACTGCAACTTCGACCTCGGCTAATATTTCAATTACCGAAAATGTGTTGAAGCGAAACGATCTACCAGGAATTACTTTCCAAAATTGTACAAATATAACTGTTAATTACAATTTTAAGTAAAATATAAAAATGAATTAATGTAATATGAATTATGTATTTTAATTCTGAACCTCGTTTTGAACACATAAAAACAACGCATCCGTAGAAAAGTACAGTGTACGACACGTGAGAAAATCACATAATTTCTCCCTCACTTGATTTGCGCACAAACTTCTGCGCTCGGGAGAAATATGTAATTTTTTTCACTTGTTGTACAATATACCATTTATTATTATAGAAAGACTAAACTACAGGTTTTGGCTTTCCATCGATAAAATCACTTAGTTATTAAATATAATTTTCCATTACACTATACAGAGTGTCCGGTAAGTATATGTCATACTCTAGCGATGCGGTAAACACCGATTTAGAAATGTCAGAATAAATTCTTTTTGCCTCCTCACAATTACCGAGTGCTTGTCCATAAGTTAGATGCATGTGAGCATTAATGAAATGTAATAATTTATTTAAATATTTTAGTGCGTAGTATTAATCTTAAGGTTGAATTCTCAACGTCATTCAATCTATTGCCAACCTATAACCTATTTCGCGTTGATTTTTTGAGTTTATTATTTTAATAACTAACATTTAAAGAAAATCAATATCGTCGGTACATTATTTTGGTTGTATCTGATATATTACAAAAATATCAATTTATTTCATTGCTAATTTTGGGAGAATTGTATACTAAAAGAACAATGAGTGACAATGACAGAATAATGTTAAAAAAAATCTTATCCGATATTTTTCGCTATACAACTCTCCTAAAATAAGTTATGAAATTCCTTGATATTTATTAAATATGTCAATTATTACTTGTAGAATATCAAGTGGATACTGATTTTCTTTAAATTTTGTATAAAAGCTGGAAAACATAAATAAATCTACGCGAAATAGGTTATAGATTGGCAAGCATGTTGATACTCCCACCTTAAAGTTATTTGATTAGTTATTGTGTTCAAATAGCTTATGTTAATAAACTTGATTATTAAATAAATTTCGAATCAATGCTTAAACGTGATATACAAAAACCTTATTTTTCTCGAAAACCGCTAATTCTATCGAGACAAATGTGGAGTACCTTTTTTAAATAAAAATAACTCAAGTATTTTAAAAAATCCGTTTTTAGCTTTGGAAAATGACACCTGTCAAAATTTTGGCCCAACGAGTAAGGTGGCAAGTCCGTTCCTGACCTCCCTGACTATGTAAAACATTTAATGTACCTAGTACGGTTTTATGAGTCTCAATGGCCTACACAAAATACTAAAATTTCATTAAATTATACGTGTCGGTTCAAAAGTTAGAGCCGAAAAGGTAAGTCGCTGGGTACCTCTTTGGGGCCCTGTATCTCCGTTAAGGGGCACTTTAAGTTTTTTTTATATGACAAAGTAGTAGTAGTAGTAATTTTGACCTCCCCTATATGCTTCGGAGAATATGCCATATACTTACCGGACACCCTGTATAACTACCCGAACACACAGAAGGAATAAAAGTAAACTTTTTCGCTTTTTACAATGACGTTGGCCTACGCGCCGTAATGTGTGCACTAGTGCCAAAGTGTTAAAATAACGAAGAAGAATAAAGAGAGAAAGAATAGTTTGTTAACAATAATTTTTTTCTCCTTAGTACCTATTTATTAAGCTTCTGGCAATGCTAGCTGCGAGGTGGTTTGTTGACTTCAAGCAAGGTAAGGTCAGCAAACAGCCACCATAGCGTTGCCTTTAATATGGATATAATAATGGAACCTCGGCACGTTTTGTTTTTTATTTCCATCAATCTCTAAGCCCAACTCTTTATCGGTAAATGGAATAATTTGCAACCTCCACTTACTCCATTTTTTACACCAAAGGCTCTCGAGTAAATTCTATAATCCCGAATTAATCCCATTACTTACTGCGGAACTTCCCATCATTACTTTGCCTATCATAAATCGGGAAGTCAGCTTTTCTAAGTTTGCCAATATTGGTTTTACGTAGGATTACCCGACTAGTTTCTGCGTCATGTCATTCACAACTTTACCTGTTGTCAAAGTGTGCTGTTTTGGAAAATCTTATTATAATAATAATATTATTATTATTAAACAAATTATTACACTATTTTCTATGGTTTTAGTTCACACCTTCCTTTGCCTACAGAACGCAACATTTTATTCCATCAGCTGAAATTTGGAATTAACAACCTATTTTTTTAAATTTATTTGTGAACACTGTTATCGGGTCAAGAGAACATCGCGCGAAGCCGACAACATAGCTTGTAATGGCAAAAGTTTGTGACTATGAGGCCCTAACCCTAGATGATACTGATTTCCCGACTCATCTTTCATGGAGGATTACGACTTATGTATTGGATAATAAGTTAACTCGAATAGAAATATTTAAGAGTAAACACGAGTGATGCTTTCACCATTTCGTTTTTTGATCAATATTTCGTTGCTTCTTCGTTTTATCCAAAAATCGGCCAAATTTGGAGTACAATTACCTACACTTTTACGTTAAAAGAAAGGTTGGATTTATAAATTATCAGAAGCAGAAAAAGAAATATGCGCAAATTTGGCAAAATTCTTTCTTTCTTAAAAATCGCTTAAACTGTCAAAATAACAGCGTCTCTTGATTTATGTTAAGAGGAGTTACTAATTTTAAAAAAGTATACCTAATAGGTTTCGTAATCCATCCGGTTCCAGTTTCAGCTCTAGGTTATATGTATTAATCATTATTCACCTGCAGACGAGATACACACCAGTTAAGGCAAGGCAATGCGATGCAAGGCCATGCAAGACAATGTAAGGCAATACAATACAGTACAAGGCAATGCAAGGCAAGGCAAGTCAATGCAATACAAGGCAATGCAAGGCAATGCAAGGCAATGCAAGGCACTGCACGGCAAGGCAATGCAAGGCACGGCAAGGCAATGCAAGGCAGTGCAAGGCAGTGCAAGGCAGTGCAAGGCAGTGCAAGGCAGTGCAAGGCAGTGCAAGGCAGTGCAAGGCAGTGCAAGGCAGTGCAAGGCAGTGCAAGGCAGTGCAAGGCAGTGCAAGGCAGTGCAAGGCAGTGCAAGGCAGTGCAAGGCAGTGCAAGGCAGTGCAAGGCAGTGCAAGGCAGTGCAAGGCAGTGCAAGGCAGTGCAAAAAGATGAAGGGCAGTGCAAGGCAAGTCCAAAACTTTTCTATTATTCATAGATTTTTTTTTAAATAGGTACACTTCATGTACTACAAAATTTGAGAAAACAACTCCATTGGCGTGTAATTACGCAATTCTAATAGGGCAGAAAGATATTTCACGAAATTTTGGACCTATAGTATCGGTAATACTTACTAACACAATCAAATTTTAGTAGGACAGCCCATTCCATTAGGTGTAACTGATAGATATCGATCGATTTGTACCTAAAATAATACGACGCCATAACACATAACTCAATCTAAATTTAAACCAACAAACTGACCTATCATAATAATAATGGGCTAAAATCCGTTTATTGGCGCCCCTGCGGTGCGATTGCCCAAAATACATCCGCCTCTACTTACCCTATAATGCCGTGGTAGGAAAAACTATTTATTGACATGGGCGACAGAATGTACAGGGTGGCCCAAAAAAGTATGATAACATAAAGTTGTATTTTTTATATTTTTGGGTTTATATTACCTAGTGCTCTTTATAATTGTTAATAATTTTGTTGAATTTGCTTTAGCCGTTTAGGAGTAATAAATTAAAAACTAAATAAGAAAGTTTTGCAGCCGTTAAAAAAAATTAAAAAACAATCTAAACGTATTTTTTTACTACGGCATTGTGTGAGATTAGTAGCAAACGTTCAAGAAATGATATAAATTAAATAAATTTTATTTATTTTATACAACCCTCCATTTTTGAAACCTTATTTCGAACGCCCTGTACAAAATTAATAAAATCTATTTGATTTATAATATCTGTTGATCGTTTGCCACTAATCTCGCAAAATGCCGTATTTAAAAAAAATATCTATTAGATTGTTTTTTTGAATTTTTTTTCCAGGACTACAAAACTTTTTTTTTAATTTTTAATTTATTACTCCTAAACTACTGAAGCGAATTCAATAAAATTGACACTAATACAAACCTAGATATAAAAAAATACAGGTTGCCCTTTTTAAAGAATACAACTTTATGTTATCACACTTTTTTGGCCACCCTGAATATGCGAAAATATTTTCCCTAAATACATCCCATACACCGTGTAACAAAAGTCTGGAACGCTTTAAATATCTTTAATACCGTTTGTCCGACTTAGCTAAAATTGGGTATCGGTATATTAGAGGTTATTACGGAGCTGCTAGTGACATTTGCAATGTTGCCAAATTTGCAGTTTTTTAGCAATTTATATAATTTTTTTTCTTTAAATAAAACACCCTATATATTATTTAACAAAATGATTCCGCAACAAACTTATATAAAAGTTGTTTAGAATTTGTTGCGGAATCATTTTTTTGAATAATATATATGGTGTCCCATTTAAGAAAAAAAATTATATTGATTGCTACAAAACTGCAAATTTGGCAACATCGCAAATGTCACTAGCAGCTCCGCAATAACCTCTTATATACCGATACCGAATTTTAGCTAAGTCGGAAAAACGGTATTAAAGATATTTAAAGCGTTCCATTCTTCTGTTACACGGTGTATATGAATAAAATTCCTAACCTAATTTGTATAGGAGCAATGAAATCCTGACGCACTATTGCAGGATCCTGTATATAGCTTTGGTAGCTATATATTCTGTGATAATAATAGCCTGTGCTAATGTGAAGCGCTTTCAATTTTAGCATGCATATGACATTATTTGAGTATTATTGGTATTACTCACTGGAAATAGTAAAATACTACTCTTGGAGTTGTTCCATATTTTAAGTACATACCCAGTAATTATTAGATATGATTTACTGCGTTTACAAAATATTTTTTAAGAATCAAATCAAAGCAGGGAATGATGCGGATCACCGGGCCAAATCCAATTTCATTTTATACCTCTTTATTTATTCCAGCTTAGGAAGAAAACTTATTATACATTTAAATGAAAGACAATTTATTTGTCGAATTTTCAAATCATTTAAGAAACTTTCTTTACAGTTTTTCTTTACTCGCGTTTCACTACTTTGTAGCATTATCGGTTATTTGGTTATTTAATATGAATTTTAGTTGCTTGAATAAACAAACGCAAAAAAACGTTGGCATTTCTGAAACAGACTAGTAGCCAGAAAACTTCGTAATTGATTTGACGACAAAAAACCGTTTTTACTCGCGCTTGACTTAAAAACATTTCAGTTGTCGCCAGTTGATTCTGTTTTAAATTTAAAAATGTACAGTACTCATAATTCTTATATTTTTGATAGAATTTCGATTGAAAAATTCTTCGCCTCTATTACGTTGAAAATTACATAAATTTATTTTCAACCAATTCGAAGGCTGCTTATAGTAACGAGAGATTATCGCGATAATTTTGTTAGTTCCTATGAACTTGAATGAAATTACTAAGTGATAATTTTTCTGTCAAAAATGAAGTGCTTTATATCTATTGGCAAAAGTCACTCAGAATAAAATCAAAATACATTTTGTTGCTAACTTATAATTTTTATTGATACTAACCAATTTGCTTTACATATCGAACACCGGGGCTAAAAGAGACACATCAAAAATTTAACTAAACTCGTCGGAAATATGTTTTTTTAAGTTTCATTTGAAACTATGTAGACATGTAATATCAGATGTTATGGTTGAAAACGAATTAATGTTTTAATGTTCCTGAAATTTGAGTAATAAACCTTAGTTACTAACAAGTAAAATCAACTTCTATTATAAAAATACAGTGCGTCATATTAAACTAAACTCATCGGAAATATGTTTTTTAAAGCCGCCGAATATATGTTTTTGTAGGTATTTGCTAGTAGATAATAACAGCTAGTCGACGTTTATAACTTATACTGTTCGTATTTAATTTATGCACAAAAAGAAACCACTGTATGCATTTGTGTAAAAAGTACATATTGACCTGGCAGATATGTTTCGTTAGCCAAACAGTAACAACGGTAACTGTTAATAATCCTTTTACCTCATTACCTATCTATATTGCTAAGGTATAGTAGATATATCTAAAGTTAGCTTTTCAATCTCCAACAGTCCGAATTAAAACAATTGCCAACAAAACAACTAGAAACTTTTACTAATGGACCCGCTGCTTTAAGTGGCGTTTATACATTAATTTATTGGGTAAACAATTTTCGTTCTAGTGCTTCTAAATCGTAGGCAAATAAAACAACCAGTAGTTCCCTTAGGGGAATTGAGCAAGCAGTTGGTATTTATTGTCTCAGTGCTTTTAAACGTCCCACTTTTGAATTATTACGGCTAACGACCATAGTTCTTAACTATCCGTTGTTGAAATTCCATTATTAATTGTTTAGTTTTTTTCGTAAAATAATTTGACAATTTCATAATGTTATTCATGCCACAAATTATGCGATTGTAAACTTTTCAGTGGACGTCTAGGCTAGATAATATCGTATTTTACTTGAAGGATGAACAATGGGTCAGTCGTAACGAAGTGCTGTTAGCGTAGCTTACCGTTTACACCTTCCAGATCCAGATCCAGATCCAGATCGAGAGATCTTATTTTACCCGATGTGACGAAAAAATGATCCCAATAGTCATATTAAGTATACTATTACATAGAACTAAAGGGCGGAATATATACAAAGATATGCATTTTTTGCATATTTCGTCAATTTTATAATAAAATGCATATTTTTCATAAACTATTATTTTAAGAGCATATTTTTATGTTTTCGGCTTTATCAAAAAATTTATAACGTTAAAGGTTTAATGTCCAGTTTGGTACTTATTTCAGGGATTTTTGAAGATTATAATAAGAATTATTATAATAAACATTTTGCTTATACACAAGGTATTTATTGGGGGTTTCCGGTGATTGCCACTTGCAAGTATATTGTTCGGGATTGTTTATTGTCACTTAATAATGCGTTATTATTACCTGCTTAACAAACTGTATTCATATCAATTTGTAATACATACTTCTGTTTTAGTTTGTCGAAAGGTTTCTTTTTCCACTATATGTAACACAACATTCCCGGTAATGTAGGAGGTCAAGTAAGAAACAAATTGGATGTAACTGTAAAAAATAATGAAGGATTTAAATACTTAACTGCAGTAAAAAGCGGGTAAACCATCCAACGAAGTTGTATCTTGACTTAATATTTTGCTACCCAAGTTGCAGTATTGCCCGATTACATCAGTAGATGTTAAAAGAAACTTCACTTTGTATAAACATATTTCTACTACTAGAAGACAATCCTTTTTAGTTAAAAATGTTGAAAAATATGTAGTAATAATTAATGTCTTTTATACAATTTTAGGTTAAAAAATTGTTTACTTTTATTTTTATTTGTTTTTTTTGCATTTTTAAAAAAATAAACATATTTTTTAGAACCCAATGTGTTTCTTTACGTCATTTTACTATAATTAATTAAGAAATATTGCATACCAGTATGCATATTTGGTAAAAAAATGTAAATAACTGCATTTTTAAAGGCAAACAATGTGCATATATGTGCGCATATTTTGGCTAAATTTAAGTGCATATAATCCTCCATTTACACAGAACTAAAACCCTGGAAAATAAGTCTTGTACATAGTAGTTTTATAGAATTTACCGAACTCTCTTGTTATATTTTCTGGCTTGTATGTCATAGTTTGGTCGGTTGTAAAGCAAACCTTTTATGGGACCAATTTTGCAGTTGTTGTAAAGGCTTTTCCTGACTAGCCGTTTTTCAGAATTTTTGCTTGCTTCATCCTATAAAATATTATTTTCCCGTCTTGTGCCGTAAACATCAATATTTTTTGTTTCTAAGAATATGAATGAATAAGTGAGTTTTTATACTAAATTCTTCGCGGAATAATTAGGGTATTTTCCAAACCCAAATTAAGACGGATATTATAAAATAAATTACGAACATCGCATTTAATACACAAAATTGGTTGTATCGACTTTGTACCGGCTTTAGTTGAACAACTGAAATTCGTGACAACAAAACTGATTTAATTTTGCGCAGCTGGAAAACGTGTGGAACCGAATTTTATTGCGGTTATATCAGGCGAAGAGCTACGACTTCAGCTTTCAGCATCTGCTTCCGACCCAACTTGTAATTTTATCAGAAGCCATTTTCTATTATAAAGTGCCGCAATTTTAAAGTAGATTTAAAATGGGATAAATATCCACAATAAAACAGTTTTTGTTAGGTCGGTTATGTCCCGTGTGAAGGGTACCCAGGGAATATCCAAACATGTCACTTCGTTCGCAAAATGAAACAAAATGAACACGATTTGAAAAAAAATCGGTAACAGCAGAGGACAAAAAAAAAAAGTCTTAAGAATCCATACGTTACAATGTTTTTCTCACATCAACTAATTAAAGCTCATCTGCTCATCATGTAAAAGAACATATTTTAATTACAAACTAACTTTACAACATTTAGATTATAAGACAAGCTTGTTAGCTGCTGTAAACCGTAAAGATCTCACATGTTAGAAGATGCCAGAAAAGATTTCTTAGTCTAGGAAAACAGGTTGATACAATGTTTTCTTTTATTAACACTTAAGATATATATTTTCAGACAAGAAACTTATTATAGTATTATGGGATAAGTACAATAAAACAAAGTTGAACTTGTAAATTTTCGCTATATTAACAAGAAAATTACATGTTTCGGTAACAAATACTATAATTATTATGGATTTCCACCTAGTATCGGCTGAATCAATTAATTTGTTTAAAGAACTTATTCCTGAGCTAGGTGATTATTTAAAAATTCTTGAAAGTATGTGTTTACTCAGAATTTAACCAAAGTAAGAACTATCCCTGCCAGCATAGCAAGTACAAATATATATTCGCACAAATGAAATTTTACTTTTCGAAAATTGAAAAACAACCCCCCAACCTTGCTTATGCTGTGTTTAATAAACATTCTTGAGAAAATATATAGAATTTTAGTTGTGTATATTATTATTATACATATATGGAAGATTTTACGAATATCTGTTTTGTTGATTCGCCAATTTTTTTTAAATTCATCAAAAATTCTTTGTATGTTGAAGAAATTACAAGAAATCTTGAAAAATAATATATTTCTGTTTATAAAGGGAAATATTTTATTCACAAACTAAGTTTGCAGCGTTCGTTATGTTCCCACGTATCAGAAGTTATAAGAAAATATAAAACTACGCCTTATTCCAAGAAAAAAAGCTGATACAATGTTTTCTTTCTCACGCTCTAAGCTTAAAGCTTTTTCTTACAATACATTTATACCTCAGTTACTTATTTGAAATTTCCTGCTAATTCTATATTTAAATAAAGTAGGAACTAACCCTGCGAGCATAAAGTACAAATATGTGTTTGCATAAATTAAATGTTACTTTTCGCAATGTGAAAAACAACCCCTCTTCATGCTTGAAATAATTTATTAGTAAATATTTCTCTGTTAAATTTAAATTATGTATAATGTATATTATAAGACCCTTCATGCTTTGTACAACGTGGGATTTTGGGGCGATCTGATGCCTTGTTTATGCTGCTAATACAAATCAAAATTTTGAGGTCCTTTATTGGTAGTAATATAATCGAAAATCAGTGTCTATTACAGATCTCTTTGGACAGAATAATAAAGTTAGTTATCTGATTTATATTATTTCGTACTATCTAAAAAAGTACCAGATCTTGCCCACCACTTAAAGACTTAAAAAAATACTGGAAATAAATTTTCGTGATTTTTCAAAAATTATTTATTATATTCATTAGTAACGAAATAGGAAGTATTTCCTCTTGACATGAAATTTAGTGACAACAGATTTATTCATCTGTTACTTATTTGAAATTCCCCTCTGCGTAGTTTATTTCACATTCCACCAATGCAGAAACTACCCTGGCAAGCATAAGGTAGAAATATATGTTTGTATAAATTAAAAGCTACTTTAGGAACCACTTCATGCTTGAACTACCTTAAACTCTTCCGGAGAAAATGTACTTAATTAGATTACGTTAAATCCCTCTTTCCTGTACCATTTTGTATAACATGTTTTGTGATTTTATATACAAAATTGCTTTGTTTGTTCCGCAAATTTTAAACATCACAGATGTAAGGAAAAGTGATATTTTCAATGTCAATTGTCGAAGCGTATTGCGCAGGCGTTGTAAATTCCAGAATACTGGGATGTCGTTAATCTGTTTAAAAAAGGTGTAATACGCCTCGGTACAATTGGTGTTGAACATATCACCTCACTCTACTCGTCTCCGTATGTGTAATGGGCTTTGAACATATCATCTCCCTCTACTAATGTTCCACAATCTATTGGTTGCAAAACAAACGGCTCATGTCGCCTTCTATGGACGAAATAAGTCATAAAGTCCATGATGAATTAATGGCCTACGTTCTATCTAATATTTTTCAGAATCGACAGAAAGATACATTTTCGTCTTTGCTTCACGGTCAAGAGAAACATGAGATTGGAGTTTTCTTTGAGATAAACACTAAAAAGAAATCCCTGACAATATACCGGAAAATAATCAGAACAAGTGGCGTGTAAACATACAAAACAACAAACGAAATTTCTAACCAGAACAGACAGTCCAAGCTATCGTTTTCGAACGGACTTTCTTTCTGAGGCAGTAGCGTAGTCAATATAAAATATACAGAAGAGAGGAGGGGCTATGTGTCGTACCTACGGGATATACAGAGTGACTGAAAAATACGTGTACAACGATTGATGAGAGTCTTCTGACATCAAAATAGGTCGATGCAAGCTAACTTAATTATAATGGAAATTGAAAAATACATCTTATATAAGCGTGTCTTCGGAAGTTCTTATACTTCATACGAAGTCAGTTGAGACAACGTAAATATTGGGGGTACGATCAATTTACTGCATCACACACTGAAACTACAACACAAATATAACAAAATTTGTATTGATCGCTCCCTATACAGATGTTCGAAGATAGTCCACGCGGACTTGACAAGTCTGTCATCAAATTTTTTTTAGTTTTTTTGTCTGTCTCAACTAAGATCGTATACACTATACCAAATGGGAACCTTTTTAAATATTAACTCTACGAAAAAAGTGCCTCTTCCTAAATAGTCCTGCTTGGTGAGAAAATTAATTTGCACAAGAATATTTATATGTTGGACATAAAGGGTTTGTTTAGGGCTTCAAAAGTACCTACAACTAAAACTAATAGTCGTAAAGGTTTGCGGTAAAAAAATTCTAGGCCACAGGGCGCTTTTTGCGGAAGACCCAGTTTTGAAAATAAGTATTGTAAGTAGGCTTTGAAACAAAACAGACTCGAATTTACCTCTGTTTTAAAATGACGTAAATTTTAGCTATCTTTAGTTCATGAGACCTATGAAAAAAAAAGTTTTGTTTAAATTACGGCGGTTACGCCCCCTGGCGAACATTTTGGAAACTTGAAAATAAGTTCCAGTATATTCTCTTGTTCACTTTTGTTATAAAAATTTTAACCGCGAATCTTTACGACTATTAGTTTACGTTTTAGGTACTTTTTTAAGTATGTCCAACATACAGGGTGATCGCGTATAATGTTACCCCCCTTTAACTTCTTTGTGTTGACAATTCTAAACATAATTTATATATACCACTATATATCTAAATTGAACCGTTTTCGATTTATTGATGTTTGAAAATTACTATATATTATATAAGAAAATAAGGTCATTCAAGTCAAGATGTATCGTTTCCATGGATAACAATATTAACAATGGTAACTTTATTCAGTTCAGTATCGTCATCCTGTTATCCATGGAAGCGATACATCTTAACTTGAATAACCTTATTTTCTTATATAATATAGTAATTTTCAATCATCAATAAATCGAAAGCGGTTCAATTTAGATATATAGTGGTATATATAAATTATGTTTAGAATTATCCGTAGAATCCAATAATGCAACAATATACAGGGTATTCCATTTAAAAAAATATAAGTTTGATCTGTCACGCTTTTATGCAACACCCTGTATCTACGAAAATATATTTTGCAAGAAGTTTACATTAATTAAATCCTACAACTTTTGTATTCAACAGTTTTTTCCTAATTGCCAAACAAAGAAGTTAAAAGGGGGTAACATTATACGCGATCACCCTGTACAAATATTCTTGTGTAAATTTATTTTCTCACCAAACAGGACTTTTTAGGAAGAGGCACTTTTTCCCGTAGAGTTAAGAGTTAAAAAGGTTCCCATTTGGCAAGAACTTCCGAAGACACTCGGTATAGACCAGATTGTTTACATTTTAAAGCAATCAAAGATTCCAGGGTTCACAATTTGTTTGGTTAGCTGTATGGTAAACATGCATCAAAAGAGTTGCCAAACTTACTGTTAAGTCACATATTATAGGATTTATGAAACCAATACAATACATGTCTTACAAGTATAATTGCAAAAAAGCTACACGAGTTATTAGGATACCATAGGTAGAACAGTGTGTATTGTTGGTATCTAAAATAAATATGTAGTATTCAGTAACAGGTCTTTGTATTTAGTACCTACTTATTTTAGTTCCATGGTAACAAAATTTAGAATGATAGCTCCTTTTTCACGCGCCGGCCATTCATAGGAAGCAACTGAAACTGCTGTAGTAAGCGTGGTATTCGTTTTTTGTGACAGTGTTGCTAGTGGTCGGAATACTCGGAATTGGTGAAGAATGAAAAATGTTTCAATTATTACTTATTTATTGTATTAAAAATCCTTGCCACACCATACGCCGCTGGTGTTGACTGATTGCTCGGAATCCTTGAGCAATTGCAATACCGCGCGGAGTCGGAATTTTAACGCTCTCTCTCTCTTCTGTCTTTGTTTCACACATATGAATCTTTGATGCAAACAAACAGGCTATTCATGAATGAATGGATTGATCTATTCTGCACGAAGAGCGTGGCCCATTTTTTCCTGAGTTGCCAGAGCAACCAAAGCGATCTGATCGTTCAGACTGAACCCCTTTCCCCAGTGGCGGCTCGTGACTAGTGAGTCAGGGGGGCGCTGGCTTTAAATTTAAAAAGTTAACATGTCTATTATTTTCGAAAGTACGTGTGTGTTTTTTCTAACTTTCTCGTTGTGAATTTTAATTTCATCAACATAAGCACTACTTAAATAAGTTGAAATATTACTTTGTCCTAACATCTCAAAACTTATCACATTATAACGATGTTTTGCACTATTTTCATGTTTTTTATTTTCTCTGAAAGATGTTTTAAGTCCTGCACCCCATTTATAGTCCAATTATCATCCCCGTCAAAAAGAAGACACACGAAACAAAAAAAAAAAAGAATTTTTGTCCTCACAACCGCATATCCAGGATTTTTTATTATATATTTAATTGTGAAACTTACGCGTAAACTGTGCCTTACATTTTGATTGCACTTGTAGGTACTATTTATAGGTATTCAATATTGGTAGTGGAGTGGCCGCCCTGTATTTTTTACATCAAATTTTTCAATTAAGCTCAGAGAACTACTAAACACAAGCTTCTTGTAAATCAATGACCTTCATATTAGACGAAATTTTCCAACTTTATAATGTAACTAATAAATAACTCAAAACAAATAAACAAAACGTCAACGGCATCGACAGGTCGCATCGCGATTCGCGAACAGCTGTTGGGCGCGGAAAATTGGAGCTCGTCCGTGGCCGCTCGTTGTGCGATGTGTAGGTGACGTCAGGCCTCCGTAGTCGCGTTGAATCGGGACGGGATAATCGATAGCCCGCGCTTAGTAACCTTGAGAGCGCGCAACTCGCTTGTCTATGAGTATAACCTGCCCGTTGGAATAGGGCTATGTTTGGTTTGAATTATTTTAATTGATTGCTTACATACATTGCGTTATTGGTTTTTAAGTAAAGTATTTTTGGATTCTGTTTGAAATAATTGCAGGGTGGGCGGCGCCCCAGAGCCCTTCATTAACCAGCCGCCACTGCCTTTCCCCCTTGACTTTATTCTAGATCCGCCACTGGTAGTTACTAGCAGTTATAGTGGTTTGTAGTATCCGTACCTAAATTATTTAATTATATATCCAACGACCCTTAGGCTACGACCCTGTTAGAGGCAGCGGTTACCCCTTATCATTTTCTTGCACTGATCTTGGCTATCGAATTTTGTTTGGATAAAATAAAATAATTTCTCGTCAGTCGGCAGTCGGCACCCCAAAAGGAAGTAAATATCAATAATGTTTAGTTAAAATATTTTACTAGTTTAGGTTTGATGTTTAATACAAAAAGTAAAAAAGGCAAAAAGGCATACAAAAAAGTATAGCCGTATATTCATTACCGTTATACCTCCTATTTCCCGTACATTTTTACTTGAAAAAAGAAATTGCACAAATTTTATAAAACTCTCCCATCTCTCAAAAAGAACGTTATTCTTGCAGGTACAATTTTTTGCAATATCAACATCCTGCATTAACGCGCATTCCTCCATATTTTACTTACGTTTATGTATTTCTCACCCTATGTCGAAATACATTTATACGGCCTTAAAAGTAATAAACCTTTATTAGAGACATTTTCAAGCTGCGTGGAAAAAATGAATAAAACATTTATATAAACTTTCAAGGCTAATACAAATTACTATGACATTGCAGGAAGGGTATGAACATTGTAAGATAAATTACTATAATAAGGAATGGAACAGTGTATTATTAAAAGCGTGCAAAATACGCCGTTCCCGTTTCTGCTATATTTCATAAAAAGTACGTATCGAGACGAAGGCGAGTTTGGCCCAACAACTATTAAGCAAAGATGGGCCACGCATTTCATTCATAAACGTACTTTATAAAGGACATTCTATCATATGACATGTCTATGAACTCTTACTTGCAAAATGAAAATTCTTGCACTAAATCAGTTACTTTATAGTGTATTAGCCAGGTGCTAAATAAAGGAATATTATTATTATTATAGGCCTGGCCTTGTACTGACGTAAAGTTAGCTGCCGAAATCCCCGAAGTGATATTTTTTCAAAGAAACAAGATTCGTACAATTTTCTCTAACCTACAGTGATCTTTAACATTTTAAACATCTTGAACATTTTTGCCAATTTTTCAAACATTTTGCGACCACACTGAGAAAAACGCCTTCTATTCCTTATAAAAATTTACATACTCTTTATACAACTGTTTAATACTATATGGGACAGCAACGCGCTTTTCTGCTGTAAGACAACGAAATTTGCTACACCGTTGTGTAGTGATAATATCACGGTAATTTAGTCAATAGGAAATAGGAGTTAATGCTACCATAGAATGGTTTATTGCCATTATTGCTCTGAATACTCACAGTAATTATCAAGTTCTATTGCGGGTTTAATTTGATTTTATATACTGTATTAATTCCGACTGGCAGTTGTAATGAAACTTGACATTAATCATAATAATATTTGCTTGCTATGGGTAGTAAAGCATATACTTACCACTAAAAATCAGTACTGTACTTCTCAAAAAATTAAATAGCTTCTAGTGTGATATTATTCCTGTCGTTTAACATTGCATGATTGTCTATTATGCAACATTTTTTTTTATTTATTAAATAATTCCCAACAAACTTTAGAAGTCCATTACAGGGAAAATATTACACTAACTTAAAAATAAACAAATATAAACAAAATTTTTTTACAAAAATATAGAATTACAATACAGAATACAATACAAATAAAATTATTAAAATAGTCAAATTTAAATCAATTTTAAAACTAATTTCCGAATAAAATTAGAGTGCTTTTATTTTTTTTTAAATACAATTTAGTTTTCTTTTTAAAGAGTGTCAATTTTTTTATATTTTTATACATATTTGGTAGGGTATTATAAATTATAACCCCATTGTATAATAATGATCTTTTACCAATATTGCTTTTAATATGTACTGCTAAAATACTTTCATTTTGCCTTGTGTCATGATTATGTACGGTATTTGATTTTGGGAATGTGATTTTTGATATTTTTAATTTATACAAATTTTCTAAGTTTAAATATCCTAGTGGTTTGTATAAGTTTATTGTTGGTTCTAAAAAAGGAAGCTTGTAAATACATTTAATAAGTTTATTTTGTAATTTTTGAAGTGAAAACTTCTTTAGGCGCGTTTAGCACTTTTTGTGGGCACTGAATTAAACTGAGCCGTCACGCGTCAGCGTCAGGCGTCAGGTTCGGCTGTGTAACGCTCGAATTCGACTCCTATATTCAATCCGAACTGACCCTGACCTTCCGGTCTGTTTATTCGTAAACGTTGCCGCTGCCGCATCAGTCGACGTGAAAACAGTGTGCGACACTTGTTGCGTCCCAGGTATGTTCTGGCATTTTTTAAATTATATATTTGCGTAGGGGGGAGTAAGGTAATTAGTTTAACCGTAATTGCTTATTCCATGGACCTAATTTATTATGATTTCTCACTTCAGTTGAAGATGTAAAAATTCAAGGGTTGTTCAATTTTAGGAAATATATTTTTTCGTATGCAGTAAAATTATCCCGTATTCCAAGTTTATGTTATTTTTGAAGTGAAAACTTCTTTAGGCGCGTTTAGCACTTTTTTGTGGGCACTGAATTAACCTTGTTGAAGTTTTCACTTCTGTCGTGTGGTCTTAAGCACACACAATTTTTTTTTAAAGGGTTTATTATCGTAGAGGTAGCAGATCCCCAGACGGATATTAAATATTGAAATTTAGAATAAATTAGAGAATAATAAATATTTTTTAAAAGCTTAATTGGTAAATAATATCTTATTTTGTAAAAAAATCCAATCAATGGGGTAATATTTTTCCTGAGATAATCGATATGTGTTTTCCAACTTAAATTTTCATCTATATGCAGTCCTAGAAATTTTATAGAGTCAGCATATTTTATGATTTTATTATCAAATAAAATGTCGTTTTTTGATAGCAAGCTGTTTATTTTTGTTTTAGTAATATATATAAAAGAAGGTTTTTTAAAATTTATTGATAATTTATATGATTGAAGCCAAGAAAAAATGGTTTGTAAATCATTTTTTATTTGATTTTTAATGTCAAAGTAATTATCGCCAAAATAAATAATAGTTGTATCATGAGCAAATAATTGTATCTTACCATTTAGGTTTAATTTAGATATATTATTAATACATATAAGAAATAATATTGGTCCTAAAATTGATCCTTGCGGAACACCACATTTAATAGTTTTTTGAGTACTTGGTTTACTGAGATAGTAAAATGTGTCCTTAAATTATAAAGTTCCATACTAATGATGGGTTGTGCAATATAAGAATATTCTATTACTTTATCTGACATGCAAAGTTTAAAAAAACTTACATACAGGGTGTTTCATTAAGGTCGAAGAGCGGCCATATCTCGGAAACTACTGGGCATAGAAACTCAGGAAAAGAAAAATGATAATAAAAGTGGCCGTCAGAAAATTCTGGAAATAATTTTCAAGTTCAGCATTTTGCCGCAATAGGGCGTAATTGAAAAGTAAATTTTTAAATTTTACATAACTCCAAAAATTCCACATTAAGGTATATGTTTGATAACACCAATTTAAAGCTTGGACATTTATGCATCATTTTGGTCTTATGCTCATTGGCGTACCGACTTTAATAAGAGTGAGGGAAGCTGTTGAAAGTGTAATCATTTAAATCGCTGTAACTTATAAACGACTTATCCGATTTTAGCAAACTAAAGACTGTTTGTAAGAGAAATGTATGCACTTTGACCAGTCGTATTTAGTTGTTCATAATAGTTATCAAAAAAAATGCTAGAGGGCGCAATTTCCAATAACAATACATTTTTTGATTTTACTCCGAAAAAACAAATCATACGGTATAATTATGATACCATAATCGAGAAGGAGATGAAATTTGCTAGAAAAAATATTAAAACCGCAGCTCGATATCTTCGTTCGTTTCAGAGTTATTGCCAAAACAATAATTTTTAAGACAAATTGCGCCCTCTGGCAATTTTATTAGAAACTATCTTGTACATTGGATACGACAATTAAAGGTACTTAGTACCTTTCTCTTCCAAACAAGCTTAAATTTATTAAAATTGGTTAAGTCGTTTAGAAGTTACAGCGATTTTAATGTTTACAGTTTCACTTGATAAGAGTGGGAGAAGCTATTGAAAGTTTAAACATTAAAATCGCTGTAACTTCTAAACGACATATCCGATTTTACTAAATTTAAGCTTGTTTGGAAGAACGTTCAATTGTCGTATCTAATGGTACAAGATAGTTTTTAGTAAAATTGCTAGAGGGCGCAATTTGTGTTAAAAATTATTGTTTTGGCAATAACCCAGAAACGAACGGAGATATCGAGCTGCGGTTTTAATATTTTTTCCAGCAAATTTCATCTACTTTTTGATTATGGTATCATAATTATACCGTATGATTTATTTTTTCGGAGGAAAATCAAAAAATGTATTGTTATTGCAAATTGCGCCCTCTAGCATTTTTTTTTGAGAACTATTATGGACAACTAAATACGATTGGTCAAAGTGCATACATTTCTCTTCCAAACAGTATTTAGTTTGCTAAAATCGGATAAGTCGTTTATAAGTTACGATTACAGCGATTTAAATGATTACACTTTCAACAGCTTCCCCACTTTTATTAAAGTCGGTACGCCAATGAGCATAAGACCAAAATGATGCATAATTGTCCAAGCTTTAAAATGGTGTTATCAAACATATACCTTAATGTGGAATTTTCGGAGTTATGTAAAATTTAAAAATTTACTTTTCAATTGCGCCCCTTGCGGCAAAATGCGGAACTTGAAAATTATTTCCAGAATTTTCTCATGGCCACTTTTATTATCATTTTTCTTTTCCTGAGTTTCTATGCCCAGTAGTTTCCGAGATATGGCCGCTCTTCGACCTTAATGAAACACCCTGTACAAAGTAAAAATAAATTACTTAAAACAGGTATTGGTACGATCAATAAAGTTCAAATTCAGACAGGACAGCTAGAAGATGACAAACAACAATGTGACCTGCGTAACAAATACGTTGAAACTAATACTACGGCGCGCGGAGTTTGCCGATAGCTACGAACCCCCACCAACGTCTTGTGTATTATAGGTTCTAACAGATACAATACGTTTTTGGTTACGCTGTTCTGCTTTCCCAATTGTAAAGAAAGCGCTTTATTGAGAACAAAATGCGTCGCATTGATAAGATACAATTTATTTCTTAACAAAATTGCTGTATTAAAAGCAGTTCATTATTTAACAAGGACTGTACTGCTAATGGAACTGATTACTATCCGTAAAATCACTGTTCTAGCAAATCTGAAATTGATATAACACTAAAGCTGGTTTGATACACTAGCAATTTATTTAATATAGGTTAATACAAAATAAGCTATCAATACAAACTATGTTGTCTCAGCAAACCAGAACCAGCAAAGTATTAGATAATTTTTCTCAGTGCAGTGCAGCTACGTCTTGGCCGTTAACTTTACGTCAGTTGGCCTTTGGTAAATACTGTTATTTTCACAATAACTTAACTTTTTTTATCATTTTAATGTCAAAATGGTCAATTACTCGGACGCATATTTGTCACGTATTGCGGACTTTACACCAGTGTGGAATATTCCGAATGATATACCTATTGTTCTGATTGTAAAGTTACATTTTTGATTGGCTACCAGCCAACAACTTTTCTTGAGACCGGCATTATGCCCTGCCGTAGCACTGGTATATTTCCAATAGTTAATTTCACTGATATTTTCTATTTAACCAAACAATACGATATATCATATTGATATTCGATATCTGTGTTTATTCTATAGGTGACATTTTATCTAGCATGTGAAAAATACCAACCTGTAACAATAAAAATAAAGGTAAAATTTCTATGCATGGCTTAAGCTTCTAATATATAGATAAACAATATAACATCATAGATTTATGAACATATACGATAAAAAAGAATTAATTGGTTTCCATTAGCTTTGAGGTATAAATACAGGGTATTTTTGAACATGTAAAAAAAATATATATTATAGAAACGAAAATTTAAATTAGTATCAATAGGTAAGAGGGGTTATAAAAGTTAAACTTATATCTACGTTAGGAATATTGTCAACTCATGAGATGAGATCAAGGTTTTAAACCAATAACCCCTCGATATTAAACCCTCATAAAATATTTGTTCGGATTATTTTGTTCCCCCAGTCAATAACGAACTAAAATTCTGATTATCAAATCTGTGGTTATGTATATATAGAATTTTAAAATTCAAAGAGGGACAAGCGTCTACAGTCTGGCTGTAGACTTTTCAACCGACCAATCAACGTTTGCAATATAGTGCGGGAAACTTAAAAATAAATGTGTTAGAATGCTTACATAAATTACTGCATTATTTTCTATTAAATTCAGGCGAAAAAATTGAGGAAATAAAATAAAAAACTAATTACTTTGAAAATAGTGAATATGGAAATATTTCCTAATGCGGAGGTTTTTAAAGAGGATAGTTTAGATTGGAAAAGTGTATATTTTTAAGAACGGTTTAGACTAGTGATAAACCTTCCAGGGCTGGATTTAGAGGTCTGGAGGCCCTGGGGCAACAAAGGAGTGGAGGCCCCTTGCCCCTAATAGTTTTCCAAATAGATTAAACAATTTTTTTTATTAGTGTTTTAAAAATTTATTGACAGATCAATCTAATTCTTTTAACAAATATATATAGGTATAGTCAAATAAAGGAATTATACCAAACAAATTAAGCGTTAACAAATGGAACGTTGCGAGCCTTTTCTGATGAAAGATCATTGATGCTGATGAGCTGAACTCCAGCTCTCGGAGCAAATCACTTTCGATGTTGAGTAGGAATAGATTTGCTAGGCGGTTTTGTCCCATTGTAGTTTGATGCCTATTTTTTACAATCTTCATTTTCGAAAATGAGCGCTCTCCAGTGCAATTTGACACCATCAAAAACAAATATATTCGCAGTGTAATTTCAATGTTCGGAAATGTAGCTCTCAAATTTTGGTTTTCAAGAATCTGGTAGAAAAAAAACAGCTCCTTAGATTGGTCTTTTTGATAGTATTTTTTGCATAAATCTATCAACGATATAAATTGGACCACCTCATTACCAAGATTCGGCTCTGAATCGTCTTTGTAAATGTTCACCAATTCTTCTGCTGCAGCATACAAATTTGAAGCATCCATCTCCTTTCAGTGATTGAGAAATCCAAATCTCGAACGTACAGGATCGTATGCATATATAAAAAATGTAACAATGTTCCGGTATTAAAAGTAAAAAATCGAAAAATACTTTTTTATGAATATAAAAAATTGTTTATTTATTAGGACTTTGATGGGGTTTTTTTTGGAAAATCATTTGTGGGGGCCCCTCACTTGTGGAGGCTCGGGACTGTAGCCCCGGCTGCCCCCCAACCCCGTAAATCCAGCACTGAAACCTTCCCGAGTATGACTAAACCTACTACTTATCTACGTTAATAATGTACTTACTACTTTTACAGGTTTTGATTTTTTGTTTTGAGAAATCATATTGCAAAATACAAAATAATTATTAAAACAAAAATGGACACATGACATTTTTCGGTTTCTTTTAAAATATTTTTATTAAACAATTCTCGTTACGTAACAACATTGAAACTGTATATCTTCCGGGTGTAAATTCAAATTATGACAATAATTGTTAAATGGTGAAGTGTTGTATTTATTCTGTAATGTTGAGATTTCTAGTATGTACACTTGTAAATCTGATTATTCCAACACTATTGATTGTTGAATTATTTATTACATTCACAACACTTGGTTTTTGTGTGATGAACTTTTGAGACTGTTGAGGAGGAGAGTATTTTTGGCATACGTGACCTTTCAAAGAAACCTAAATACCGATATTAATAAATATCATTTTATTTTCCTAATTTACAATAACCACACATCGCTTAACCTCAAAGTTAATTTCTTTAAGACGGCGGCCTATGATTGGCCGGTTGAAAAGTCTATAGTCAGACTCTAGATGCTTTTTAAAGGGAGTCGGTACCTAGACGCTTGTGCATTGGTTAGGTTGTGAGGGATCCCAGTCATGTATGTTTCTTTCTAGGAACATGTTTAACTCTCATATATAATTTGCTTAGCTATGATTAAAAAATCGTTTTCGCGCCCCTGCACTTGGCATTTGCATGACTTTTCGATAGCGTTTTAAAAATGAGCTGGTTTTCTAGTTCCTCCACGTGTAGGGCTATTTGCCCCCTTTTTTTTGCTAATAAATCTTTTAAATCTTCGTGTTCTAGGTTGCACAAAATTACAAAATTCATTGTAGCCGACGACAGATAAAAAGAACAAGCCGATTCGACTAAATAAATGGTTATCTTTCACGCGAGCGTAAAAATATATAGCTAATACGGACAAAGAGTGTATTCTTATCCTCAATTTGTAAAAAATGCTATATTTTTTATTGTGCTTTAAATGCTTATTTTTTTAATTTTCAAAGCAAAACCAAAAAAAAAGTTGTGAATTTAAAAATACAGACTCATTGGCGTAGCTATCCTATTTGGTCTGGGGTCTGGAGAGCTTAATTCCCTGCATAAAAATGGACTTTTATTTTTTTTTTGCACAAATAAAAACGTAGGAACATCAGTTCTGCGTAGTTTTACCATTTTTTAAAGCGAATATTAATATGAAAATTTTATTCCTGTCATTTTTAATCAGACACTTGCGTTTTGACATGTTGCTATGACAACAACAAAAAAATTTCGGAAATCTCCGTACTTGTAAGATTATGGTGGGAGTATCAACATGCTTGCCAACCTATAACCTATTTCGCGTATATTTATTTAATTTTTCTAGCTTTTACACAAAATTTAAATAAAATCATTATCGTCTTCATATTTTATAAGTACCTAATAATATAAAATAAATCAAGGAATTTCATTAAATATTTTAGGATAATTGTATAGCGAAAAATATCGGGTAAGATTTTTTTTAACATTATTATGTCAATTATGTCATTGTTCTTTCACTATACAATTATCCCAAAATTAGCAATAAAATGAATACTTAGATATTTTTGATATATGTGAGATATTACCTAAATATTGTACCGACGATATTGATTTTATTTAAATGTTAGTTAATCTAATAATAAACTAAAAAAAGCAACGCGAAATAGGTTAAAGGTTGGCAATAGATGGAATGACGTTGAGAATGCCACCTTAATAAGTGGAAATCTCCCTAGCTTGACAGCTGTAATAGAAACAGTGACGTTTTGTACGCGTTATTATTTAATTTTTTTAATACTTTTCCTTTATAATTGTGTTAAGGTTGAATTCTCAACGTCGGCGTCGTTCAATTTATTGCCACCAATAACCTATTTCGCTTTGTTTTTCAAGTTTATTATTTTTTAAACTAACATTTAAATAAAATCAGTATCGTCGGCACATTACTTAGGTAATATCTGATATATTACAAAAATATCAATTTATTTCATTGCTAATTTTGGGAGAATTGTACAATGAAAGAACAATGAGTGACAATGACATAATAATGTTAAAAAAAATCTTATCCGATATTTTTCGCTATACAATTCTCCTAAAATAAGTTATGAAATTCCTTGATATTTATTAAATATGTCAATTTTTACCTATAGAATATCAAGTCGATACTGATTGTCTTTAAATTTTGTATTAAAGCTAGAAAACATAAATAAATATACGCGAAATAGGTTATAGGTTGGCAAGCATGTTGATACTCCCACCTTAAATAGATGGTAAAAAAAAATTTTTTTTTTAATTGTAATTTTACACTTATTTCCACAGATTTTTATTTTGACACAACATGTTTCGCAACACAGTCAGTTGCTCCTTCAAAGGAGTACTTAAAAATGATATTTTAAAAGTTATAACTTAGGTGTAACAATAAAATTACCTGCAATTTTATTGTTACATTATATTATTATGTTTAGTAAACCAAGTATAGATATCCCCAATATCTGGAAGCATCTTCTTGTCCAAACCAACAGCTCAAACTTCACACTCCAATAAGCACGTAGGCGGAGTCATCAAGCTTCATTACACATGGATAGTATTTAAGACAGTAGCTTTAGAATTATAATTTAGTTTACACTTGAAAACGCTTAGAGATACTAATTAACCAAAACCATGTGTAAGGCCTGCCGCACTTGTCATTGTCATTGTCATAGACGCGTACAAGATTCGTCCTGCAGCGACGATTCCTATACGCCTTAAAAACTGTACACGGAGCGTAGGTACATCAAGCGTACGGGCACCGCATCAAATTCAAATTGAGTGACAACAAAATGGCAGTTGAAACGATGTCTAGCGACGAAGAAAACATATTGCTACTTTGGAGAGACGTTACTGGGAGCACCCCTATATCCAGAGAAATTGGAATAAGAGATTAGCCATTGCGGTGAAGAAGTTGTTTGAGGACGATTGCAAATTCCTGTGACATCCTTTCTGGAATAGTCTTGTAAAGTACACTCATAATTTTCAATCAATTGCACAAAATTCACGGTTTTATCGGCCATTATGTAGGTTAAAATACCGACCTTCGCTATAATTAAGCATGCAGCTTAGCGACTGACACTACTGACAGTGCTATACGCCCGGCATAATGCAGCTTGCTAGGGATGGCAAAATAAAAAAATATATCGATATATTGAATAATATGATATATCGAAAGAACATATCGATACATTCGATATATCGAATAAAAAACATCGATATTTTGAATATATCGATATATATTCTTAAATTTTAATTATAATAATAATAATAATAATAATAATAATAATAATAATAATAATAATAATAAAAAATTTTAATAATTAAAATGTGAATATTTTCTTAAAATAACAGATTTTTGAAAATATAGTAAGTACCAGCACGGGATCGAAACCGCGCCGCTGCAGCGCACCAGTTTACGAGAGGCTTAACCAACGTAGCCACGGCGGCTCCTACCGAAATTGTTTAGGTTAGCTAAAGGTGTCGCCTGGCGCGAGGCTGCATATATGTCACAATCTGGCAACATCGGAGTTGATCGCACTTCTGTCCGCTCTTTTGGTTGGTGTGGAGTGTGGACTCTGGTGTAGTTCGGTTCGACCAACGTCCAGCATGGGCACGAGCTCACGCGATATTTTAATAATATGGTTTCCGATATATTTAAAATATATCGATATATCTAGCGATATATCGAAATAAATATATCGATGTTTATATATCGATATATTTCATAAATATATCGATATATTAAATATATCGATATATCGTTGCCATCCCTATAGCTTGCATGCTTAGACGAAAGCGCGATGCTGCGTCTTCGTGTACAGTAATTCACTTAAAACCAAGTGAGAGACACAAAAGCGTACATCTTTCGTATTTAGCGTCTAATACGCATCTATGACGAGAAGCCCCGTGGGCAGAAGGCATTAAGTAACAAAATACGGACAATTGAAGTCCGACAAGGTAATTTTTTTGACCGTCGTACGCCCCAATTTGTGAAAATTCAACAAGTTTTAAAATTTCAATATCCCAAATCCAGAAAAAAAATTTATATCGCAATCACAAAAGGGTACAAACTGTGTTTACCGAGCGGAAAACCAGTTTCTGGGCTTAAAAATTTCCATTTTATTTAAATAAAAACGAAGTTAATCGACGTTGGGATTTAAAAACACGCCGGAGGGAAAAAAGTGGACCGTTGATTGCCCTGAAAGCTTACACTAAAAATGTTGCCGAATAAAAGCCGTGCTGTAATGCTGTCTAAGCAAATTAAAAAGGTTCGTTTTTTGAACATGCTTTTCGAGAGCAAGATTACGGTTTCACAATGTTTGGCGGCAGTTAAAAATTCCATTCAATTGTTATTATTTTTCTTTCATGAAATCGTCGCCTTAGACAGCATAATATACAGTGACAGCAAAAGATGTTGCACCATATGGGATTTTTTTTTATTAAGATTAAAAAAAAATTAAATAGTTGAGATAGTGTCTGCATATCCTGAAATCGAAAAGCACATAAAAAGAAATTTGAAAAATTCAACCGTATACAGGGTAAGGGCAAATATTTGATTTTCATTCAAGAGTAAAATACCTTTATTTTCAAAAATACGTGAAAATGTTTCTATAAGAAAAGTTGTTTACAATTAATTTCTATGCGTAAATATAGAATCTTAGTTACCTGTGACAAAAATTAAAATTTGATGGTTTCAGCTGTTTCTGCTGCTCTGTATATGGGATAATGATATGAAGTTACTATAAATAAATTTTTTATGTGATTTTTATACATAAAATTATTTTTCTTATGAATAATTTAAATAAGTTTAATCGTAATAGTCAAATAGTTAAACTTCGGTAAAAATTAGCAGAAAAGTGGTGCACGATGACCGCCATTTTGAATATCTTGTGCAAAACAAATCGAAACTATATAACAATTTCTTTTAAAGGGACGTTTGGTTGTGCAGCAAAAGAATAACAAGAATTAAAATATTTTTAAAAAGTTCTATTTGTTAAATAAAACGCAATAAAAAACATTTACTTAAAATCAGTAACTACAGAAGATAATAACAACATAAGATTTATAAATTTATAAAAGGAACTACTTAATGTGGCCTCCGTTTTTTAGTATACATTTAATTATTCTCCTATTTGTCTCCCTACAAACGTTTCTTAAAAATGTAGGTGGAATGCTTTGACAATATTGTCTGATAGTATCCTCAAGATTGTTTAAATTCTGGAAAGGTATATGTTTATAAACCTTGTTTTTAAGGTAACCCCCAAAAAAAGAAGTCCATAGGAGTTAGATCTGGAGATCTGGCGGGAAATAAATTTGATGATTTTCTTTCTATCCATTTAATACCAAACGTCTGGTTTAGCCCCGTTGTAACCGGAATGGTGCTGTGGATTGGCGCTCCATCCTGTGAAAAGTATAAATACTGCCTAATTTAAAGCGACATTTTGTCAATAACTGGACTAATTTTATTTTTTTTAAAGTTTAGATACATTTCAGAATAATTTAATAAATTTCCCCTAAAAAAATACGGTTCTATCACTTGTGATCCTACCATCCCACACCACACATTTGTTTTAAAGGAATATTGGTTACGAGCCTCGATAGTAAAATGGGGATTTTCATCAGCCCACCAGCGTAGATTCTGCGAACTTACTACACCATTGCTGGTGAAGGTTGCTTCATCTGTAAATATTATGTGACTGAAATTCTCTATCGTCTTCCCTTATACCTTGAAACCAAAAGCAATAATCTAAGCGTGCATCTAGGTCTTGTTCTTGCAGTGTATGTACAATTTTGGGTTTGTAAGCTTTAAATTTATTTGCTTTTAAAATGTTTCTTACAGAGCCATACGACATACTTGCATCACTTTTTCTTTCCGAAAGGGGCATTTTTGGATTTTCTATTGCAGCTAGTAACACATTTATAGTACCCTCCTCACCTGTGACAGGTTTCACATGTTGAATTTTATTTAAATTAGCTACACTTCCAGTCCTTTTAAATTTTTTAATTATTCTTCTCACTGTGGTCCGATTGACATTTCTATTTGGGTGGCGTGCATTAAAAATATTTGCTGCTTGTCGGTAACTGTTATGTTGATCACCAACAATTAAAACAATTTCTATTTTGTCTTCCTTTGATAAAAAAAAATTTGATTTTCAGCATTCATTTTACAAACTTAAGAAAAATAATTCTTAAAATTAACAGCTTTAAATGCATGTGTCAGATAATGTCAAGTAAAGTCATTGTTCGGTCACAGCCTTCTATGCTAAAATAGTATTTACCTTTAAAATACGCCACTTCCATTGCGTAGTAGGAAATGCATAAACAAATACCAGAAAAATCTTTCTCCACGACCATTACTGAATGCCATAATTCCAAAATCATTTTTGATAATAGAATGTAAAAATTCTTGCTCTTGAGTTGGAATATTTATTCTGAAACACTTGCTGCTTATGCGTTTTGCGTGTATTTTCATTCCATAACAAGATACGGAATGAATATTCTGTAATTGATATAAACGACATAGGTTGCCATGAATTTCGAAACTGTCAGTGTCAGATAAAAATGGCCGCGTTGTAATAATTATTTTCAGACAAATTTTAGTGCAAGTCAAAAAATGAGTGAAAAATCGGATGAATCAGATATGGAACTGGATGGCCGTGGAGAAAATATAGTCTGCTACTCGATTAGAATGAAAATTCGACACTCGGATCGAATTTTCATTCCAACCTCGTTACAGAATCTACTTTTAAAAAATACAAAGATATATTTTAATCCATAACCAAACGTCCCTTTAAAAGAAATTGCTAGTATCGATTTGTTTTGCACAAGATATTCAAAATGGCGGTCATCGTGCACCACTTGTCTGCTAATTTTTACCGAAGTATAATTATTTGACTATTACGATTACGCTTATTTAAATTATTCAAAACAAAAACATGAAACCATCAAATTTTAATTTTTGTCACAGGTAACTGAGATTCTATATTTACGCATAGAAATTAATTCTAAAAAACTTTTCTTTGTAACATTTTCACGTATTTTTGAAAATAAAGGTACTTTACTCTTGATTGAAAATCAAATATTTGCCCTTACCCTGTATACGGTTGGATTTCTCAAATTTCTTTTTATGTGTATTTCGATTTTAGGATATGCAGAGACTATCTCAACTATTAAATTTTTTTTTTAATCTTCATAAAAAAAATTCCTATATGGTGCAACATCTTTTGCTGTCACTGTATATTCGGTCTTAATTTTAATAAATTTACATTGTACTATTACCAACATATTTAACACAAAATATTGTATAAAAGTCGAAAGGGACACATTCATTGTGCGAAGTGCGATTTCCCAGCAACAAAGTAGTCCGATCGAATTGCTTAAAAATTTCTTGCCCATTCATTAGGCGACTTTCCAAGCAATTTGGTTGTCAACCATAGATTTCTTATAGAATAGACTAAGCCATTCATTCATGAATAACCTGTTTGTTTGCATCAAACATTCGTACGTGTGAAACAAAGACAGAAGAGAGAGATAGCTTTAAATTTCCGACACCGCGCGAAATTGTAATGGCCCAAGGATTCGGAGCGACTAGTCAACACCAGCGACGCACGTAGGGTGTGGCAAGAATTTTTAATACAATAAATAATTAATAATTGATAAAGTGTTAATAAATTTTTTTTTAATTGGAGATTAAAAGAAGCCTTTGAAAAAGCCTAGGCTGTGAATGTGTTATTGTTATTATTAATGAATGAAATTAATGGAATTTTACGAGAGAGACAATAAGAAATATTTTTTTTATATTTAAGTACGTATAACCACGTAGAGGATATTTGTACATATATATGCAGTAACAGGTAAAAGTATTTTAATTGTTGAAAAAGAAATATTTTTTTTTGAAATAAATGCATAAGGTCCAAATCATTAATGAACTACTTGAACCCAGATAACTATACCTAACTACCATGACAAGCGTAATTGTTCCAGTAATGGTATCGTTAGAAAGTATCTCACAGATAAAAATGTTAACAAGAATTATTTTTATTTACTCTTTCCTGATTACTACACCACTGAGTGGAAAAACAATACAGATTATAACCTTACCTGTAAAAGATAATTCCAAATTAAAAGAATCTAATTTTCCACAAACCTGACACCGACGCACCATTTTGTTAAATACTTATAACAATAAAATAAAAATTCCTTTACAAAAAATTTAAAAAAAACACAACACAAGTACAAATACGAGTATTTCGACGACTAACCACGACATCGCAAAAACAAATACTACAATTACTTACAGAAAAAAGAAGAGTTTGTCCGATTACTAGAGCTGTGTTTGTTGCTACTCATAAATGCCCGGCGCGTGAAAGATGAAACCGAGGTTGCCGCTATCATACAAGATTTTGTCACCATGGAACTAAAATAAGTAGGTACTAAAAACAAAGACCTGAAATAATTATATTTATATTATTTGAATAAACAAAACAAAAACTTGATCTACCTACTATGCTATTAATGTTTGTTATTTATCTAAATTATACTTACACATGTAATTTAATTAATCTTATGAAATATGTGACTTAACAGTAAGTTTGATAATAGCGCTTCTTCGGATCAGCCATACAGCTAACCAGACAAATTGGGAACACTGGAATCTTTGATTTCTTTACAACGTAAACAATGTAGTCTATTCTATGAGAAGTCTATGCTGTCAACCAATTCATCTCTGTGATATCCGGTTTTATGTTAAAAATAGTGAAATCGTTCGTGTAGTGATCGCTTCTAATTAAAAAAGATGGTTTTAAGAACTCTTCAGTAGAATCGCTTTCCCTTGCACCTTGCAGTACAAGTCAGTCCTATGCAGATATATTAAAAATTTGAAGGAAGTTGAGCGACCTGGTTGCCGACGTTGATTCATACAGCAACTTTCTCCCATCTATGTAAATTGCTTTCATTCGCAAACCGACTCACCTTCCATATGGTAAAAGCGCTCGACAACCAAAATATCGCTTGCATCTTTTTGGAAATTCGATCGCGAACAACTAGGTACATTGTAAATGTGGTTGCTCGATTATAAACAGCATAATATATCTGCTCTTAACTTTAATAATTTTACATTGTACCTACTATTACCAACATATTTAACAGGAAATATAAAAGTCTAACTCTATTCTGGAAGATCTCATTTTACCTTTGATGCGACATATTAAAAGTCTCTTCCTACAAATCATTTCCGGATTGTTTGTGTTTAGAGTAGTTACGTACAAAGGGGATAATTTTGACCACATTTAACCTTGGAAATGTATCAAACCCTTCTATATTAGGGATCCCGTAGGAATCGTTACTGGAATAGTGGGCTAATTATGATGTTTATCGTGTCCTATTTCAGCCTATTTTGTACTTTCTAAATGTTTTCGGGATAGATCACATCGCGATGGTTTAGTTGAAAATTCAATGTTCAAAATAGACTATAGTCCAGGCATTAGAGCCCATATGAGGACGTTAGCTTGCAAAATTCATGGTAGTTCTGGAAATCGACTTATTTTATGTTTTTTGGGCAGCTGAATCCAAATTTTTAACTTCCCACCAAAAATTCCCCCCGCAAACCCCCCAAATTTTGAAAAAAAGATAAAAATATCGTTTTTTTCGAAAAAAATCGTGATTTTGTATATTTTAGACAAAAACTACCTGGAAATTCGGAAAGTAGACAAAATTTGCGACAATAAAATTCCTACACATTTTGACGTAGGACGGACGTAGTGGGCGCTGTGTGCCTTGAAACATGCTCATTGACGACTCAGAGTATCATACTCCGAGTTACGCACTTTGCTTAACAGCCGACGTAATTTAAGTTCGCTCTCTCTTCACCCCTTTTATCTTTTGTTTTAACCCTCCGCCACCCTCCTTTTTTACATCTTATTTTTAACATCTGGAAGCCCTCCCCTTACCCCCAACTTTTCCTTATCTATTTTCGGACAAGTTGAGAATTAAGAACACATCTACATGTTTAAAAAATATAGAGTTTTATTACTACTAAAAATTCTTGACAAAAAAAATTATAATTGATAATAGATAAATATTAATAAATATTACAACACATCTGAGCGATAACTTTAAATTTTTCTTCTTCGCTTAATTGCAGATGAGGGCCCAGGTTTATCTACGTCACTTTGGCCACTACTATCAGATCCGTCATCTGTTACTTCGTGGGTTTCATACAAGACTGAAACAAAGAAACATTTGTCAGTCAAGCTTAAAATTAAGTTATTGTGCGAAACATATATAATTTGTTGCAAAGTACTGTTTTTAGAGCAGATTGATTGATCCATTGTAGGAAAAAAGACAAAAAAAGGTAGTTTAAAAGCAACTAACCTGACAATTGCTCCATGTTTTCGGACTCTAGAAAAGCAGGACCATTAGATTTCTCCAACATAATCTCATCAACTTGATCGACCTTTCAAATAACAGTTCGAGTTCCACTGCTTGTGGATCCTCTTCATCCAAATCCTCCACGATACCTTCAGGGCTATTATCGCATGAATTGCTGCACTCGAGGCACAATATTGAACATTTCAACCCACTTTTCTTGCATCCTCCACGATACCTTCAGGGCTATTATCGCATGAATTGCTGCACTCGAGGCACATTATTGAACATTTCAACCCACTTTTCTTGCATCCACACGCGCCTCGGGTTGTAAGTTTTGGTGGAGCGGGAGGTTTAAAGGTAGTGACAGGAAATAGTCCGTAGCTAGTTTTTTCCCCATCCTCATTTTTGTGGTTCCATGACATTTCCTTGCCAAAGATGGACTTGGTGGTACGTCCTGAATGAGTATTGCTCAGCAGCAGCTTCAGTAGGAGGCAAAGAAGCTAGGTTGTGTTTACTGTTGTACGTAGTCCTAATGAAATACCGATGTCTAAAACCGTTTAAAAGGGGAGGGGATGAACCAAGAAATTTAAAACGGTAAGCGGCGGTAAGTGTGTAAGGTCGCAAAAGCGGTGAAAACTACGCTGTTGCCGTCTGATGTCCAGGCACGCGTTCGGAGCAGTGGCGCATGTTTTGAGGCGCGCTAACGTCCTACGCGTTCGCCCTACGTAATAGTATATTAAAGTACACATTTTATAAAGAATCATTTTATAGCACGCGTCCATGTTAAAAAACGAGCCGCTTGCGGCGAGTTTTATAACGGGACAAGTGCTTAAAACTGCTTTATATAACACGTACTTTATACTATTTTTTCTAATTTGTAGTTTTTTCAATAAAAAATACATATTTAAAAAGAAAATAAATCCTTCAAATTTTGTAAATTTTTATGTCTAAATGTTATGTTGGTAATACTATTTTTTATCATAGTAGCCTATGGACAATAAAAATTACTTTGCGAACTGTCATTTTTTGATTTATTCAGCCATTTTCACCACGAGATTCTAAAGTTATTTTAGCGATATGAGATTTGAAATTGGACGGAATACGTTGTGTGATCCTTATACATTCGGTACATATACAGAGCGTTCGGAAATTCGGGCGATTTTGCTACTTTTTTTTGAATTTCAAAAGACGTGATTTTACGTCACGGCATTGCAATTTAGTATAGGGAACATGGAAAATTCAAATAAAGTTGTAGTTAAAATCGACATTGGAAGGTTAGTAAACTAAATTTTGGATAGGATTTGGCAGAAATTGATAGCTTGAAGCATCTACAAAAGCAAAATAGTTCTCCGTCAATAAAGTTATTATTTAATATGTGTTTTTTAATGAACTAAAACAGTACATACAGATTTGTAGATCTAGGCAACCAAACATACATGCGTGGGTTCATGTAGTATTTTGCATATTTGGACTAAAAAATATTAGTTATCTAGAATGCTATGCTAAACGGTGAAAAAAAAGCATGTCATGTAGGGCCAACCTTTAAATAATAAAATTCGGAGTTCGAAATAGATCTATTACGAACTCGCTAGCGCGTTCGAAATAGATCTGTTTCGAGACAAAATTAGAAAAATATATATAGAATCTCTTTTGTCGCAAATTTTCTCTACTTTCCGAATTTCCAGGTAGTTTTTGTCTAAAATATACAAAATAACGGCTTTTTCCCAAAAAAACTATTTTTTTTTTCTTTTCAAAATGTGGGGGGGTTGCGGGGGGAATTTTTCGTGGGAAGTTAAAAATTTGGATTCAGCGGCCCAAAAAACATAAAATGAGCCCATTTCCAGAACTACCATGAATTTTGCAACCTAAAATTATGTATTTCCTGGACTACTAAGCAAAGTAGGGAATTGAATTCAACTTTTCTTACTTTTCGTACGAAAGGATTTATTGTTGATCACATGAAAAGACGGTGTATTTTTCCCAAACTTCTTAAAAACGTGCCAACATACAAATTTCGCCCCTCAACTTTATTTGCCAAACTTACGCTGCTGTCTAAAAACTTATGAAAAGTGTGCAGTATGGCAACGCAGCCGTAAAAGACAAAACAAATCAAAAATAATCGAATTATTATAAGCGCACACCTTAACTGAAATCAATGATAAAATTATAATCGAGATCGAGAGGCAACGGCAAAATAATTAAAAACGATGTATCCAAATAATTGGATTTTTACCCTATCGCGTACAAGAAAAAAAATGTTTCTTATGTTTCAGATTTTAAAATATGGAATTATATAACAGAACAAATATATGTTGCCCTAGATTTGACTAGATAATAAAAAACCTTGTATTAGTATTTTTCTAGATTTAGCAAAAGCCTTTGATACAGTTAGCCATAATTTACTGTTAAAAAAGTTTGAAATATCGGATTCAGAGGAAAGCAATTAGAATTAATTAAAAAATATTTGAAAAATAGACCAACTTATGTTCAAATAGATAAAGAAAAAATCTATCCAAAATATTTAAGTATGGTGTTCCTCAAGGAACAATTTTAGGACCATTATTTTTTAATATTTGTAATAACGACTTATTTAGTATAAATTGCGATGGACAAATTCATAGTTTTGCAGATGATACTATAATTTTTTATACCGATACAAAATGGCAAAACTTAAATCATACAATTAAAAAAGATTTTAAAATTATAAAAAATTGGTTTGATAACAATTTGTTAACAGTTAATTTTAATAAAATAAATTATATTCCTTTTACTTTAAACCTAAATAACCTACCACGAAATATGAATAGTATTCAAATAAATGAAGACATTCAAAATTTTAAAGTCAATAAAATAAAATATTTAGGAATTATTGTTGATAGTAAATTAAATTTGAATTTTCACTTAATACATAATAAAAAAATTAAGAAGTTTACTACCGATTTTTAAAAACATTTAAAAAATTTTAAATGTAAGACATAATAATATAATATGAAAATATTATATTACGCGTTAGTTAAAACTCATTTAAATTACGGAATTTTAGATTGGGGAGGAATAAATAGAACTTTAGTTAAAAAATTAGAAATACTACAAAAAAGGTTTCTAAAAATTATATTCAATAAAGATTATCTTTATCCTTCAAAAGAATTATATTCAGAAACAGAAAAGTTGAACTTTACATTTATAACATCTTAATATATATATTTTAAAATAAAAAACTTATATAATTTAAAAACCATAATCATAATACACGTCATAAAAATGAAATAACCATAAAACCTAAAATAAATAAGTCCATAAGACAAAAAAAATTCAAATACTTTTTATGTTTTTATTTAAACGATTATTTACCAACAAAAATTAAAAAATTGATTTCATTAAAAAAAATTTTAAGTCGAAATAAAAACATGGATAAAAAAACAATTTGAAAATATTTTTAGAAATGCTTTAATTAGTTAATTAATTAATATTATTCTGAATACTTAATATAAGTAATATTTTTTACTTAGAAATTATAAATAATAATTTTATTATAGGTAATATATTTATTCTAAAAAAACTGCGTTTAGATACTATAGATTAACATATTTACTTTAAAACTTGATTTTTAATGCATATTTATGATTTATGATTTTACATACTAAAACAAAAAATAAGATTTGCCCCTGACAAGCTCAGCTTCAGGCGATTGAAGAATAAGTTTATAGAAGACGACATAAACATATTTATTATATTATTAAATTTTAAATAAACTTATTATTATTATTATTATTATTAAGTGAAATTAATTTGTTAATTTCTAAAAAAATTTACTAACAAAATACGTTCTTCAATAAAAACTCGCGAAACCAGCAATCTACGTCATAACAAATTGACCGGTCGCAGGGGCTCGGACTGAAGATGGATCCGCCAGCATCTACCTGAATAATATCGCGCGTGTAGACTTATGTTCTTGTCTATTTAAGTTAACGAAACAAAGATAACGATATAATCGATCTCGACAGTGGCAAAAAAATTAATTCTGTGAATAATGAGATGACGTACTACTAAGTATCTGAGCTCATGTTTTCAAGAAGTTGATAGTTGATAGTGTTGACACTGACACAATTAATAAACTATTTACGGGTATCTTCATTAATGTGGGGAGTATCAACATGTTTGCCAACCTATAGCTTTTTGATTTGATTCATACGATTTCGATGACGCATTATACCTAATTTTTTTAATTACTGATACTACGATCACAAAATACATAAATCTAATTTAAAAACGTGGAAAGTACCATTAAAAAATCTAGCAATTTCTTTTTCCTTCAAATTTCCTAGTCTAAAACAACAACTATACAGATAGCATCTGCACCCACTTATTTAGGGCAAGATGACACAGTTTTCTCTAAAATGTTTCTCTAGGTTTCTCTGTTTACCTAATAATAGGATAGAGATCTTTGGGGCGCTTTTAATAACGTTTTCACGATAAGCCCAGGAGCGTTTACAGGCATTTTACCGAAAATGAGCTCATTATTCAAATAGGATGTTGCAGACCTAAATAAGTCGCTACACTGTATATGTTTGAAGCCAGGAACACATTGTCGTCATATGTTGTGATAGGTTGTCGATGTGATGGTGTGATACTACCAGGGCCGTACCCAAGAAAGTGGATTAAGGGGTTTATCCCTCCCTCCACTCGAAATAGCGACGAACGGTGCAGGAACTTCGCACCTCACACGAAAATTAACAAAAACACAACTACATATTAGAACTTATTGTTATTACAACAAAATTTATTTTATTTTTTAACTTTTTTGTGCCTTTGTGTTCAAGCTAAGGCTCTGTTATTTAAAATAAAAACGTGAACTTGAGTGAAGATGAGAAAAAAATTTTTGCATGCTGATACATGATTGTTATTGGAAATAGGAGAGTAAATTAACCTAAACTGGTTTATTTTACTCACCGTTCAACTTAAACAATGAACACCAAGAAAATTTAGTCTCTGAAACACTGGCTACGACCCACTACTGAACTGGGAACTTTTCGGAAGAAACCAGGATCAGCTGTTGTCACACGCTTTGTTTTCGAAAAAAGTTAACGACTATAAGATATAATGTTAGTAAAGTAACATGACCAAACCAATATTACTTTTAAAAAAATGACTCCCCATTCGTCGAATGTCTTAAAATTTTAATAGTATATAAACGTACACGTTTTATAAAGAACCATTTTATAGCACGCGTCCATGTTAAAAAACGAGCCGCTTGTGGCGGGTTTTATAACGGGAAAAGTGCTTAAAACTGCTTTATATAACACGTACATTATACTATTTTTTCTAATTTGTAGTTCTTTCAATAAGAAACATATTTAAAAAGAAAATAAATCCTTCAAATTTTGTCAATTTTTATGGCTAAATTTTATGTTGCTAATACTATTTTTTATCATAGTATCTGGACAACAAAAATTATTTTGCGAACTGTCATTTTTTGATTTATTGACCCATTTTCACCACGAGATTCTAAAGTTATTTTAGCGATATGAGATTTAAAATTGGACGGAATACGTTGTGTGATCCTTGTACATTCGGTACATATACAGAGCGTTCGGAAATTCGGGCGATTTTGCTACTTTTTCTCGAATTTCAAAAGACGTGATTTTACGTCACGGCATTGCAATTTAGTATAGGGAAGATGGAAAATTCAAATAAAGTTGAAGTTAAAATCGACATTGGAAGGTTAGTAGATTGAATTTTGGATAGGATTGGCAGAAAATGATAGCTTGAAGCATCTACAAAAGATTGATTTATAGATTTATGCAACCAACATACATGACTGTTATCCACACAGAATAAAAAAGTAGGTTATCAAGCTATTTTTCCTCTGCAAAAAATGGGTTTTCTCGTAAATCACAAAGGCCGCGCAAGTCAATGAAATAAAACATTTAAATGTTATCAACATCAAATAAAGAAAAAACGCGTATCGAAATAGCTTCATTGCGATACGCAAATGCGTATCGTAATAGATTTGTTATGATACAAAATTAGAAAAAAATATTTACAGTGTTGCCTTGATGAAACCGACCCGAAATCCGAACAATTACGACCGTTTTTAAATAATTAAAACGTACGTTCATTCAGTATTTTTAAGGTGGATTTTAATCATAGGTTTGCATTTCAAGGTACAAATCAATATAAGTATAGCCAATTATTATATATGAATCGCCTATAGTGTAATCAACTTAGTACATTCAAAGGTCACGTTAAAGTAATTGGAAATTTACTAAATAATAAGAAAAACAAATTGATTTATGTAGTACTTTTCGTTGGTAAAAAGTTTTTAACCCAATGTTCACTGACACGTACGACGTACACTCTGAACAACTGTTTCTATAATATGTATCGTTAAGCTTATTATATAGTTATAGATTATTGAATATGTCCAAAATTAAGGGGTAGAAAGAAACCATTGCGTTTGAGGGTTCTTTGGTTTTTATAAATAATTTTTATATACATTATAGTTTTTGATTATCTTTCTAATCTTTCCAAAAATTCCCTTAACATAAGGTATTGTACGAAATGCCTGCTCCTCGTTTATTTCTGTACTAGTTTTGACTTTGCGATTTTTAGTTTTAAGATGGTATTAGTTACAAAACGTTCACTGTTTAAAACCATTTTTGATGTTTAGAATTTCAATATTAAGGTTTTGCTCTTTTATACATCTTCTCCACTTCATCACTCCACTGATAGAGTTTGGAAGAGGACAACCTTTTTATTAGTACGTATAGAAGAAAAAGTAATTCTTTATAAAAAAACGTCTGCTTGTGCTAAAACTACAATTTCGAATATAAGATTTGCGATTGCTATACAGGGTTCGTCACAAATAACATTTTTAGTTTTTTGGGTCTTTTTTTTTCAATTCCTTGATTTATTAAACAAATTTTGCTAGTGTTGAAACTACAATTTTAACTATTAGATTTACGATTAGTCTACTGGGTTCGTCAGAAAAAACAGTTTTTGTTTTTTGTTTTTTTTTTTCAATTCTAATTTCCAATTCCTGTTGATGATTGGCTAAATCATCACTTTGGGAACAAATGGATTGGAAGGTACCTATGGTCCAAATCAGTTGGCACGTAGAAGTCCCGATCTCAAATTTATCGACTTTCATTTATGGGGATATCTGAAGCTACATGTGTATAACACCAATTTCCACAATAGCTTAGATCTCTAAAAAGAAAAAGTAAGAATAGTTATTGCAAATATCCCAATACAGCAAGTTAGGAACTGTTATCGGAAATTCAGATGACAAGTTGAATTATGCGTTAACTCGGTGGTATCAAGTTTGAATAAAAGTTTTATAATTTATGATTGAATGAATTGAAAAAATATGACATGTACCTAATAATAAAAATACTTCAAAAGTAGGCAAAAAAATAATAGTTTTCTTACAAAAAAATCGTTACTCGGCCAGATATAAAATCATATTCAAAGTAAGAAACCAACAATAAGTTACAAGTAATTTTTTTTTAAACGTAATCCAAAAAACTAAAAATTTTTCTGACGAACCTTGGATAGAAATTTTATTGCAAATGTGATATTCGAAATTGTATTTTCAGCATAAACAGACGTTTTTATAAAAAATTACTTTTTCTTCTATACCTACTAATAAAAAAGTTTTTCTTCTTCCAAACTCTACCCGTGGACAGACTGTATACTACAATCAAAATTTACCCAAAAATCAAGTAAAAGTTCCAATCCGCACGTCATCTTAAAACATTGATAGCATTATCTTATTTAGATGATATTGTTTATTTTAAAATATGTAAAGGTAGAGGTGATAACAAGCTTATCATTGCCTATTTTTACTATACAAAGAATGTTGCACACGTAATCTGTCCAATAAAAAAAACGTGACTTTTCGGAAATTATCAAAAAATGCATATATTTACTTCGTGACTAGCCTATGTAAGAAAAGAGTACCCATAAAATGTGTTTATGATTATGATTATGCTAAACCATGATAATAAATTAAAAATAATAGATATTTTTTTTAATTTACGCAATATTAATTTGTTTTTAAATTTCGCCAAAAATTCTAAACTATAGATTTGAAGTTCTTATAATATAATAAAGAAATCTTCCAAACGAGTTCTGTAATGCTTATAGCGAAATTACGTCATTGCGACGTAAACAAAAAATTATTATATCCCTTTAGTTCAGAGATTTCTTCTTTAATTTTTTGTATTAAAAATTCAAACAATTTGATACGCATGTCTAATAAAAAAAAACAAGTGGTTTCCCTTGAAACTTTAGCCTTGTCCAGATTCAGATTGATCAACCCAGCTCGAGACCAATGATCTGGTACCTATAGATGAAAGAATAACAAATGAACCTATTGAGAATGCCATTCTGAAGTAGTAAATCAACATACAAATTTCGCCCCTCCACTTTGTTTGCAAACTTACGCTGTTAAAAGTACTAGCATGATATGGCAAATTTAAATCTTTGTCTAAAGCCTTATAACAAGTCTGCATTACGGCAACGCAGCAGTAAGAGATCCGCCCCCAAAGGTGTGACCGCCACGACATTGGTCTGAGGCCATGATGACGTTGTTTCATTCATTTCCGTTTAGCGATGTCCACAAAAAATGTATCGCGGTAAAACCTTGATGTTTGCGATGAATTGAAAGAAAACTTTTAATAGAATTGGAATTACAAAAAAATCACAAATTCTTAACTGAAACTAAAGGTAAAAGGTATAATTAAGATCGAGAGGCAACGGCAAAATAATTATTTTACGAATAATACATCGATGCATTGATAAAAATATCGAATGGCCTCGATGAATCGCTTAAAAACGATGTATCGTATTGAAAATATCGATGTTTTCGATGCGTCGATGTATATCGAACATCCCTATTTCCGTTTGGTGTTTCTTTGACAGCGGCCTGAAATTCTCTTCACTTAATGCACATGCACAGATTGTGCATGTGCTGTATACACGAGTAGATTGTTTGTGTGTCGCTCCGTGGTTTCTGTTAATAAGCAGTGTTTTTCTGGCATAGAACTCGGTTAAAGTTACACACCGGGACATACTACACGATTGCTGGTATAACTTACTCTTATACCCCTAATAGGTGGTGAGTTGATCGTATTATTGAGTTAATTGTTTAAATAACCTCACTCTGTCTGACCCAACCCACTATATAGTCTTACTACAACGATAAAGTCGTGGAAACAATGGCTGGTGGTACAAGAAGTGCTAGTAGGTCTGATGACGAATACATTGAAAAACTCATTTCTAAAATATGTACTACCTTCGTCAGTCAATTGGAGGCCAAGATCGACTCGAAAATAGAAAAGCTTAGCTCCAAATTAAATCAGGTATGTGAGACATTTAAGGTCATAAATGAAAAAATACAAAATAACTCGGATGCAATTGGAAGGATGGAAGTAATATTGGACACCCTAGATCAACAAAGTAAACGGAACAGTATGCGAATATGTGGAGTTAAAGAAATAGACGGGGAAAACCTTCTGGAAAGTACCCCCACCCTTATTGCAAACAAACTAAATATTCCGTGCTCTCAGAAGTTACATTTTTCGAACAGGAAAGAAGAGCGAAGAAGGTAAACCACGACCTATAATTATAAACTTTGTTCACAGTCATAAACGAGACGAAGTTTTTAACGCTAAAAAGTTACTTAAGAAAAGTGGAGTATCCTTTTTTGAAGACCTTACAAGTATAAGGTACCAATTGTTACTTGAAGCAAAGAAAAAATGGGGCAACTTGGGCGTCTGGTCATCTAATGGCAAAATTTATCGGAGCATCGACGAAAACAGGAAACAGATGATTAAATCAAGAAACGATATAACAAACCAATAAAGACTAGTCAGTTTATCGTCGCGATGGGAATATACTGAAATGGACACAAAAAGCCTTTAAAATTTATAATATAAACAGTTAATTTATCTTCCCATCACTTTACCTTTTTTGTGCATTAATTTAGATTATCTTTAGGAAGGATAAGTAAATATTAGGAATGTACTAAATTTGTAATAAAATGCCTTTTGGGATACGCGTTTAGTTTATATGACTTGGTTAATGAATTTGAAGTTTTTACCAAATATATTTCGCAACATATGTATTTAATATATAGTTGTATATACATAATTTTAGTAATAGAATAATATTTCAATTGGCACACTAATTGCGAAACCGGAAATTTTTTTTGTTTATTTAATATTATTAAAATATGTAAATTATTTTTTTTGGTTCCAGATTAAAAGGCGTCATTACTAGGTACTAGCTTAGAGACATTGTTTATTAAAAATGTTTTCTTTATAACGGAGCGCACAAGACACCTAATTATATGTACTAAATCAAGGTATGAATCAGCAATCCAATTTTGTTTTTGCGCACCTTAATGTTCGATCACTTTGCTCAGCTTTTGACCTATTTTCTGATTTTATCTTAGAAGAAGATTATGATGTTATTGGGCTATCTGAAACATGGCTGCACAATGAAATTCGTGACAACGGGATCTCTATTCCAGGTTATAATATTTTGAGAACAGACCGAGATGGTAGAGTTGCTTTTTATTATAAAAATACCTTAAAATTAAAGATACTCACTTTACCTCCTAGTACTAGCGCACTAGTACACTATGGGTAAGTGTAAAAATACAAGGTAAGCATATGTGTTTGGGGTCTTTGTACCGTCCGCCATCAGCGAATCTTAACAGTTGCATCAACGACTTGGAGTCGGTTCTAACTACCTTCTTACCTCAGTATGATTGCATCCTATTTGGAGGTGATCTCAATGTGGATTTTAACAATGCTTTGAGTAATGGATATAATATTCTATCTCGTTTTTTAACTAATTATGGTTTACATCAACTAATTAATTCTCCCCCTAGAATTACAAACAACTCTAGTTCTTTGCTGGATATACTTGTAATTTCAAACCGGGATATGGTAGAGGGCCAAGACGTTCTCAGAACGGAAAATATATCTGACCATCGGTTGGTAAACTGTAGTTTAAAGATAATGAAAACTCGACCTAACATCTGCTTTCGAACTTACCGAGATTACTCTAATTTTGACTTCAATAACTTTTTGAATGATCTGTTTAGCATCGATTGGAACCACATCTACTCTCTAAACAATGTAGACAATATGGTTGAATTTTTTAATGTAAATTTATTAAACGTTTTCAATGTGCATGCTCCAACTAAAACTTCAAGATTTACTAAACCACCTTTGCCTTGGTTAACTGGCAACATTAAATTGATGATTGGGTTACGCAAAAAAGCCCTTTCAAGATACAAAAAATTAAAAACTGATGCGGCCTGGAATGAGTACAAGGATTTAAGAAATTTTATTACCGTTGCTATCCGGAATGAAAAGCGAGCGTATCTGCAATATAAATTCAGGGTTGACCCGGCGGGGTTCTGGAAAACATTAAAATTTCTTAACATAAATTCGCAATCGAGACCAAACCCGGCGGAGTTTGGCACCCCAGACTCATACAATCGGTTCTTTATTGATAGTGTACCGTCATCTAACATAGATAATAATAACCTAATTACAGATAAATACGAAGGTCAGCAATATGAAAATATTCAAAGTCAGTTTCAGTTTTCGCTAGTAACGGAAGAGGACATTCAAAGTATAATTTATAATTTTAAATCAAACGCCAAAGGAACCGATTGAATTTATCTTAAAATGATCACTTTAATAACCCCTTATCTTCTTAGTCATATAACTTTTATTATAAATAGCTGTCTGTCCTCAGCTACATTTCCAACAGAATGGAAACAAGCCAATGTTGTCCCGGTTCCAAAAGTAGATACCCCCAAGAGTGTCAATAACTTTCGTCCAATAAGTATTCTTCCGACCTTTTCGAAAATATTGGAAAAAATTGTGGCTATGCAGCTTACCGAATTCTTAAACTCGTATGAAGTTCTCTCCCCTACTCAATCAGGTTTCCGCCCGCTTCATAGTACTTCTACCGCTTTACTGAAGGTTTCTGATGATCTTTACAAGGCTTGTGATCAAGGTAAAAATAGTTGTCTGATTCTTTTAGATTTTAGTAAAGCTTTTGACACGCTGGACCACAGTGTTCTGTTTTCCAAATTAAAATTCTTTGGTGTAGGTAATGATGCACTTAAATTTTTTAAAAGTTATCTTTCGAATAGGTCCCAGCGGGTCCTTGTAAACAATTCAATGTCAGATTTTTTGTTACTGGATAAAGGCGTCCCACAGGGTAGTATTCTTTCCCCATTATTATTTTCCTTGTATACATCCGATTTTAGTAAGTTCTTGAAAAGATGTAGTAAGCACCAGTACGCGGACGATATACAAATCTACTACTCATTTCTTCTTAATGATACCTATGAGGCCTCTGAAGCTATCAATGAGGATCTTAAAATTATATCTAATTATTCGAAAGCACATGGGTTGGTCTTAAATGCTGGTAAGACTAAAATGATAATGTTCGGTAAACAAAGAGATTTGTTGGTTAATAATGCTAATTTTCAAATTAAAGTTGATAACAAATTGATTGAAGCTACAGACAGTGCGAGGAACCTGGGGGTGGTTATGGATAGCCAGCTACGGTTTGACAAACATACTTCCGGTCTTCTTCAGAAAGGTTATGCCAAACTCAGAGTATTGTATTTGCACAAAGACTATTTGCCTTCAGATATTAAGATTAAACTATGTGACACTTTGATTCTTTCAGGTCTGTCGTATGCTAATGTTGTTTACTGGCCGGCTCTGTTGGCGAGGGATAGGGAGAGTTTACAGAAGCTACAAAATAATTGCTTAAGGTTTTCCTACGGGGCCCGCAAATATGATCATATTACACCATTATATAATAATTCAAAGTGGCTTAAATTGAATGAGCGTTTCCAACTTCATTTTGCAACTCTGGTGCAAAAAATTATAATTTTTGGAACCCCTCATTATCTTAGGAAAAAGCTTGTTTATGGGTTTAATATTCATGGGAGGGACACTAGACATAATCAACAGTTGACGGTGTCAAGACATGTCTCAGCTATGTTTCAGAGATCCTTCTCGTATAATGCAACAAAGATTTACAACAGATTACCTGTACAATGTAAAGCTATTCTCAAAATACCAGCTTTTAAAAGAGCTGTTAAACATTTCATTATTTATAATCAATAGTTGAGCGTGGGTAAATATTGATGGTGCGTAAATTAATTATGTTAATACTTCTTCTTTTTTAATTTTTGGTTTTTCTTTCATTATAAAAATATAAAACTAATAATTTTGATATAATTATTGTTCCTTTTCTAATTATTATAGATTGCTCTATAATTATTAATTTTAACTTTTATTGATACTGTTTGCTATAATACTACTTATATTTATAGGTATATATTATTAATAATATTAACTTATATGGAGGTTAGATTCGAGTAGCCTGGCTAGATCTCGCCGCCATTTTTTCTTTATACTATGTATAGAATTTTTGTAAGAATAATAAAAAGACATTTATTATTATTATTATTATTAATCGGTTTTGTGTAATAATTGGTGTGTTTTTAGTAGGTATTTTGTAATATTTTTTAAGATGAGTCGCAAGTATATATGCGAGAATTCGGAAAATAACAATGCTGCAGTTACTTTGATAAGTGAGTAAATAGAAAGTTGGATTATTTGTAGGTTAAGTTTAAACTATAGTAGAAAGGTCACATTTAAAGGTAAATCTATATTAATTCCTACTTCCTGCACCACCTAGCTCTTTACCGCCTCACTCCTTCAAACGATGTTGTCACATCACAACACATGTAAATAGCCTTTATGAATGACATCTATAGGTACCAGACCATTGCTCAAGATGGCAGGTTTGTAAGGCGTAGCTTTGCCTGTGAAGATTGATGCAAATACATTCGTGTATTGTATTCATTTCAAGATGTATCTACTTATTTGTTTATTAAAAAAAGCTGAAATAATTTCTGTACACTTGACGTGATTTGATTTATTGGGCTGTGACAATATATCACTGGTAAAATTTAGTTAAACAAGTACAAATTCGATATCCCTACATAGTTAAAGGTTCTTTATATTCTCGATACAAAAACTGCATGTTGCACTACAATAAAAAAATAAAAAGCAAATCAATTCCCCAAAGTGCCATTGATTCCATCCCAAACCGGCAATAAACACGCCTTTTTATAAAAATTGACAGATTTATGGTCATTTTGTCCATACCTTTCCAACTTGGAGGGTCCACTTTAGCTCGATGTCTTATCTCAAGATATCTGCAATATTTTTACGATCACTGGTTTCCGTAAGGGTCAGTTGTAAAATAAATTTCGGGATTTTGAACAAGTCCAGATATGCTCCATTAGTTTTCAAATTATTACCATTTGAATTTAAAAATCAAACTGGTCAACCATTGAAAAGTTTAATCTCTACAACTCTAAGTTAAAGTTCAGGTGATCTAATGTATTATACAGGGTGTCTCATAACTAAGAGGCCATACAGCAACAGGAGATAGTAGTATAGTTACTTAAAAATAGGTCGTTTATGTTTAATTTTTTGTGATAAAATAATAGTAATTTTCAATAAATTATGCTTCGTTAAGAAAGGTGTTTATTTAAATATAATTTAAGGCGCAAATATCTTAAAAGCTAATTGAAATATCGATATTAATAAAGTGCACCTCTTTACGTATAAAAGATCTCTTTTATAATTTAAGGTCAGAAATGTGAGAGACAAAAACTCCTATAGTGTAACTAGCGTCCTCTAGGAGGTATTTCAAAAACTAATAATAAAATCGTCTTTCTTGCTCTCAAAAACATAACCACCCCAAATTTGATTCATATCCGCTTAACCAGTTCCAATTCATCGGCAATTTTCTAAAATAAATTTTTACTTCAATCACCCTGTATCTTTTTAATCGTGAATATTTTATCACAACAAATTAATCATGCATTACCTATTTTCAATTTAATTATCTTCTGTTGCTGTATGTACTGAGAAAAAGCCTTCTATTCACTATAAGAATTCATATAAATATTCTTTCTCCACGACCATTACTGAATGCAATAATTCCAAAATCATTTTTGATAATAGAATGTAAAAATTCTCGCTCTTGAGTTGGAATATTTATTCTGAAACACTTGCTTCTTATGCGTTTTGCGTGTATTTTCATTCCATAACAAGATACGGAATGAATATTCTGTAATTGATATAAACGACATAGGTTGCCATGAAATTCGAAACTGTCAGTGTCAGATAAAATTGCCCGCGTTGTAATAATTATTTTCAGACAAATTTTAGTGCAAGTCAAAAAATGAGTTAAAAATCGGATGAATCAGATATGGAACTGGATTTTCGTGGAGAATAGTAGATTCTGTAACGAGGTTGGAATGAAAATTCGATCCGAGTGGAAGATTCCGAACGCGTAGCGAGCGTGAGGAACCACGAGTATCGAATTTTCATTCTAACCGAGTAGCAGACTATATTTTCTCCACGACCAGCCAGTTCCATATCTGATTCATCCGATTTTTCACTCATTTTTTGACTTGCACTAAAAGTTGTCTGAAAATAATTATTACAACGCGGCCATTTTTATCTGACACTGACAGTTTCGAAATTCATGGCAACCTATGTCGTTTATATCAATTACAGAATATTCATTCCGTATCTTGTTATGAAATGAAAATACACGCAAAACGCATAAGAAGCAAGTGTTTCAGAATAAATATTCCAACTCAAGGGCGAGAATTTTTACACTCTATTATCAAAAATGATTTTGGAATTATTGCATTCAGTAATGGTCGTGGAGAAAATATAGTCTGCTACTCGGTTAGAATGAAAATTCGATACTCGTGGTTCCTCACGCTCACTACGCTCGCGTTCGGAATCTTCCACTCGGATCGAATTTTCATTCCAACCTCGTTACAGAATCTACTATTATACAACTCTTTATAAGTACTATATTTATGTGACAGCGACGCGCTTTCTACTGTAAGACAACGAAAATTGCTAGACCGTTGTGTAGTGATAACATCACGGTAATTTAGCCAATAGGAAATAGGAGTTAATGCTACCATAGAACGGTTTAAAGCCATTATCGCTTTGAATCCTTACAGTAATTATCAAGTTCTATTAGGGGTGTAATCAGGTTTTATATACTCTATTTGTTCCGATTGGCAGTTGTAAACTTGACATTAATTATAATAATATTTGCTTAGGTAATATGGTTAATAAAGCATATATTTACCACTAAAAATCAGTACTGTAGTTCCCAAAAATTAAAATAGCTTCAGTGTGATATTGTTCTTGTCGTTTAACATTGCATATGATTATCTATTATGCAACATGGTTTAATGAGATGTAAAATTCGTCCATAGATTATAAAGTCGAATACTAATGATGGGTTGTGCGAAATAAGAATTTTCTATGGCTTTACCTGACATGCAAAGTTAAAAAAAACTTAAATAAAAAGTAAAAATAAATTATTAACAGGTATAGGTACGATTAATAAAATTCAAATTCAGACAGGACAGCTAGAAGACTTCTAACAACGATGTGAGCTGCGCAGCAAATACGTTAAAACTAATACTAAGGCACGCGGCGATGGAAACAAAATGCGTCGCATTGAAAAGATACAATTTATTTCTTAACAAAGTTGCCACCTATATTAAAAGTCGTCCTTTATTTAACAAGACCGTACTCCTAATGGAACAGATTATTACCAATAAAAGCACTGTTCTAGCAAATCTGGAATTGATATAACACTAAGGGCCGGTATTTTCATCCTCCGTTAAAGCTCGGTTATTTTAATTCCTCGGTTAAACTTGACATTTGATGTTTATAACATGCTTTATGTGTCACAAAACAACTTTCTCAGCAATAACAATAACCGAGGATGAAGATACCGCCCCTAAGGCGGGTTTGATACAATAGCAATTAATTAAGCTAATAATTAAATTAATATGGATTAATAGAAAATAAGCTATCAATACAAACGATGTGTTACCTAACCTGTTGTATTAGATCATTTTCCTCAGTGTGGGCCCTAAGTTATGGGACAACCTGTACAGGGTGACCAGTAAAGTCCGCATCATATGGGATTTTTCTTATTAATACCGAGCTTTATTCGAAATTTGACTTTGGCATCAAATTCTGCCTCGATCGAGATGAAAATTAACCAAAAAAATAGTAGTCACGTGATTCGCATTATCTGGCAAATTTAAATTTTTTCCAAAAAATAATTCAAAAGTGGGGTTATTTCTGAAAATATCAAAAAAGTTTATTGGAAAAAGTTATTTCAAATGCAGTTTCTAGCCCACATGCAAAATTTCAGTTGCATATAAGATAATTTTGATTTTTTACCCACCACTAAAATTTATTTTCCACTTAGGTAATGAACACTTTACTGATGACACTGTGTTCTTTATTGTCTTTAAGGTATACTTTCAAACACAAACTACGTTTTCAAAAATACTTATTTTATGAAGTTACCTTATACAGGGTCAAAAGCAAATAAACTTTGCATCACATGCGACCAAATGTTAATAGCCCAATTTTGATTTTGTAGAAAACCACACATTTAATATGGCGCTACTTTAAAGAAAATGTATCTGAAATAAAGCATTGTCAAAACTAAGAAGTTTTATGTAGGTTGCGTTGAGTCTTATTTTGCAAAAGTGGTTCAATTTACAAAATATGGGTAAAAAAATCAAAATTATCTTTGCAGCTAAAATTTTGCGTGTGGGCTAGAGACTGCATTTAAAAAAACTTAGTCTTATAACTTTTTTCGATACTTTCAGAAATAACCCCACTTTTGAATTATTTTTTGGAAAAAATTAAAATTTGACAGATAATGCGAATCACGTGACTACTATTTATTTGCTTAATTCTCATCTCGATCGAAGCAGAACTTGATGCCAAAGTCAAATTTCGAATAAAGCTATTAATAAAAAAAATCCCATATGAAGCGGACTTTACTGGTCACACTGTATAACGTGAAAGTAAACTAAATTAGAAAAAATTAAGTGTCTAGGGTTTCTCGTCTTCCTGTAATATACTCGCAATCTACACACACTCACAGACATATCTAATACCTGATTAATTGAAGCATATTATTTTATCGTAAGATGCCAATTTTTTCAATTAGGTACTACTCCCAGTAGTAAATAAGTAGTCTATTACCGCATCGCGTCGCGCTAGTCAACCTCGGGCTCCCGCGATCTTGTTTTGTTTAATCATTTGTTTTTTCGCCGATTGCTTTGTTTACTATTTACGGAACGTAACTCGCACCGATTAGTTTTTGTTTTGATTAAAAAAGTTTTCGTGAAGAAATTTTTATTAAGTCCTTTATTTATTTTGTTTTATCCCTTATCGGATTTCCGTATAAGGACCATCGAGTTTTGTTAGATTTAGTGAATGTGGAACAGGTGTTATATATGTCTTGTATTTGTGAAATATGACAGTTTGTGTCAGTTGGAATAAATAGAGCCATTAGAAAAGATGTCCTAAATTTATTAAGGTAAAAATATGACAAATTGGTTTTTATTGGCTATGTGTTATTAGCTAGATTTGCCAAAGCCTATCAACTAAATAACTGACCATTTAAGAAAGCATTTTTTTTTTATTTGCAAAACAAGCATTATTTACTCTTTTGTTCGGCACGTCGTAATTGTGTTAAAACGCCCTTATTCCAACAATTTTCTTTTTAGGACCATACCCCAAGCAACCCAGAAAATAAATATACCTTTTTGGATGTTCCCCATTTTGGAGGTATTTACCTACCTTGCCTAATAAAATTTGAGTTGTAAATCTAAAAGGGACTGCTCGAGCCCCTTAAGGATCCTTATCTAAAATTTCATTTATACGTACAATAGTTATTTATGTACCAGGGGTTCAAACGGGATTACCTCGTGCCCATGGAGTGTGTTGGATACTGAAACAACAGGTTGTGACAAATATCCCAAAAGCGCCCTGAACTTTTAAAGTTTTTTCTGGATCGTCGAGCCGCTCATCGTACCGTTCGAACGAACATTCCATCGACCAAAAAACACGAGTGTTTTAGTATAAATAGCAGTGGCGTAGTAGCCCACAAACTATCGCTAATTGGCACTCGAGGGTACCTCTACAGACTACAGTGTGTCCACGGATAGGGTTTGGAAGAGGAAAAACTTTTTTATTAAAAGGTATAGAAGAAAAGGTCATTCTTTATATAAACGTCTGCTTGTGCTGAAACTACAATTTCGAATATCAGATTTGCGATAACTGTACAGGGTTCGTCAAAAACAACATTTTTACTTTTTAGGATTTTTTTTTCAATTTCTTGTGATGATTGGCTAAATCATAACTTTGGGAACAAATGGTTGGAAGGTGCCTATGGTCCAAATCAGTTGGCACGTAGGAGTCCCGATTTCACAATTATCGACTTTCATTTATGGGGATATCTGAAGTCACAGGTGTATAAAACCAATTTCAATAATAGCTTAGATGTCTTGAAAGAAAAAATAAGAGTAGCTATTGCAAATATCCCAATACAGCAAGTTAGGAACTGTTATCGAGTTGAACTATGCGCTAACTCGGTGGTACCACGTTCGAATAAAAGTTTTATAATTTATTATTGAATGAATTGAAGAAATATGACATGTAATAATAGAAATATTTCAAAAGTAGGCAAATACAAAATGGTTACTCGGCCAGATATAAAATCATATTCGATGTAAGAAAGCAACAATAGTTGTTTGTTTTTACGTAAATTTATTTTACATTTTACATACATTTATTTTAAACGAATCCAAAAAATTAAAAATGTTGTTTCTGACGAACCCTGTATAGTAATCGCCACTGTGATATTTGAAATTGTAGTTTCAGCACAAGCAGACGTTTTTATAAAGAATGACTTTTTCTTCTATACCTCCTAATAAAAAAGTTTTTCCTCTTCGAAACTTTATACGTGGCACACTGTATATTAGTACATACCGGTAGGTACCTTAAAATTGCACTTTCATTGATTTTAATTTTTTTTATTATCTTTTTTTTGTATTACACTCGACTGGGGGCTGTGATTAGGAAACCTATGGCTCAAATTGTCAAAATATGATAGAACATATTTTATCTCTTGTTTTTAAATTAAATGACATTAACTCACAACAATAACAACAAACGTGCTTTATATTCTGTCATTATCTGTATCTCACTAGAAAGTATGTTTCCTATTTTTAATAATGGATAACTTCAAAGCAAGAAACGGTAAAATATCATTAAAATTATTTACGACGAAAAACATTCCATCTGTCGCTTTGTGCACGACACTTCTATTCAAAACGTCGCGTCGTAACTTTCAACAATGTGTCAAACGTAAGAAAATTGCATACCTACCACCTAAAAGTGACCCTATTTTTTTTGTTAAAATAGAAACTTAAAATCTCGTAAATAATCGATTTCGTACAAATTTTAAGTTGAAAACGTTAAAATAACTTGAAATGAAGACGAAATACACCAATTTTGCCAGCACATTTAATTTCAATCGAGACAAAAATACATCAAATCCCAGCTAAAACGTCAAGATTCGAGACATATTCGGGGAACACGTTTCGACCAGTTTCTATTTCCCAACGAAGTGTTTAAACGGATGATCACCAGATGAGTAGAAAGTATTTATTAGATTTTATAGAAGCGGATCGCCGTCTTCCGTGTTTATGGAAAACTAAATGTCCCAGGTCCAGTTTCAGCTCGTTGAATAGGTTAATAATATGGGAAAACTGTTTCCTCTTCAAAAGCCAGTCCTTCACCCACTTTATCCTTTTTCTTTTTGAATGCAAATTCCGCCACCACTGCACATACATAATATATTGTCTTCATAGCTACGTAGTTTTCTGTTTAACTGGTGAACAAGACTGTTTCAAGTGACAAGTTTCGCGTTCGTTATTTTTTTGGTTGAGCTGCTCGACAAGTCTGTGGGCTCCTTTAGTCTTGGCAAAAACTCGATAAATATTAGGGCTCTTAAAAAACAATTTAAAATGAAAGTTAATGAGATACTCTTTGGTTGAAAAGGGATGAACTAAACTGCTCTTATAAATAATAAATTTTATTGTTTAAAGATGGTAGAAACAATTAAAAAAAATGTTTTGTAATCATCGTACAAGAAGGGAATCGACGCAACTGGTCGTCATTTAAACATCAAGCTTAAGAAATGCAGTTCCGCCAGTCCCCTTGATGGTAGAGTCCTAAAATGTTTCTATATGTTTGCGGTGAAAATTTTCCTAAACAGATTCGTATCTTAAAGGAAGTTTTATCACAGCTCCGAAAAAAATTTAAATGGAATTTTAACCTCGACGATAAAACCACAAAGAGGAAATTTAAAATGAGCAGTTTGTAAGATAACATCGATTACCGAAAAAGAACTTTGTAGCGACAAATGATTATTTGGGATCGAGAAATATAGAAAAAATTTCAATTTCAAAGCTTTTGGGATTAAATGTCATACAAAACATATCCAAACAGACACAAATCCAGGAGGCAGGAGGGGAAAATATACATTACTTATTTTTCACTAACTTTTCTTAAAAAGTATATACCGTACAGTCTGGTCGTGGAAAACCCCATGTAAATTTAGCGGCCGTCAAGTATTGGCTCCCCTGATTTTACATCAAAACTGTCAAAGTATCGAAAAAAGTTATAAGAAAAAGTTTTTTTTTAAATGCAGTTTCTATTCCACATGCAAAATTTCAGCTGCATAAGATGGTTTTGATTTTTACCCACATTTTGTAAATTGCACCACTTTTGCAAAATAAGACTCAACACAACCTACATAAAACTTCCTAGTTTTGACAATGGTTTAATTCAGATACATTTTCTTTAAAGTAGCGCCATATTTAATGTGTGTTTTTCTACAAAATCAAAATTGGGCTATTAAAATAATTTGGTCGCATGTGATGCAAAGTTTATTTGTTTTTGACCCTGTATCTATAAGGTAACTTCATAAAATATGTATTTTTGAAAACGTGCTTTGTGTCTGAAAGTAACAGGGGAACTAGGGGCAAGACGGGGCCATGAGGTAAGATGGGGTACCCCAGTTACTGCCAACACTGATGTGTGTGGACGGCTCTATTGCATAACCTTGGACTAGCTTGATAAAAATATCGCTCAGTCTTTGCAGAATAGGCGTTCAAAGCACACCGTTCATAAGTTATGATCGATTTTCCAGTATTAGGTGTCATTGATCTTATTTTCTGGCTTAAAACAGAGTATGTCAAAAAGTGTACATCAAGTTAAAGCAAAATACGTTATTTTTCCTGCAGTGTACCAGTATAGAGGCATCTTTTGGCGAAAACATTAATTTATCAAAGTCGATTGTAAAGGTAAGAAAAAAATTTTTTTTTTAAAGTGTCATTGGGGGCATGATTGGATGTTATATTTGTCGCGTACTTCATCTTGCCCCAACTAATATTTTTTTGTTAAAAATCATACTAAGTGGAGTGCAAGAAAGGATGGACTGCCTGTCAAATATGTCAAAAATAGTCATATAATTTTTATGCCATCATAGATGCAGGTGATCTTTTAGATATCACCCACACATGTGATTTTCGTAAATAAACCCCATCATGCCCCGTACCCGGGGCAAGATGGGATAATTGTTTGTTTTTAAATAAGTATAGTTTTTAGTATTTTGGTGTAAGTGAAGCCAAACATTTTTATGCTAAAAGAGTTATGGATGGAATCCAAAGAATTTTTAGAATAAACTTTATTTTTTGATAAATTGGTTTTATTTTTATCGATATAAATGCTTAGCGTCCCCGTCTTGCCCCTGGTTCCCCTACACCTTAATATTAAGACAAAAAAGAACACATTGTCATCAGTAAAGTGTTCATTAAGTGGAAAATAAATTTTAGTGGTGGGTAAAAAATCAAAATTATCTTATGCAGCTGAAATTTTGCATATGGGCTAGAAACTGCATTTAAAATATTTTTTCTAATAACTTTTTTCGATATTTTCAGAAATAACCCCACTTTTGATTTATTTTCTGGAAAAAATTAAAATTTGACAGATAATGCGAATCACGTGACTATTATTTTTTTGCTTAATTTTCATCTCGATCAAAGCAGAACTTGATTCCAAAGTCAAATTTCGAATAAAGCTATTAATAAAAAAAATCCCATATGATGCTTACTTAAAATCCCATTGATGATTTACTGGTCACACTGTATGTCAAAATATTTTTAAATTGTGAAGAATATCAAACCATACTGAGCTTATGATCAATAAACCTTATCTTCAAAGCATAAAATTACACCGCGCAATCGTTGACTCACCCGGTACAATCTTATTGGTAAATACTTTTTTTCTCAACTTTACAGAACATTTTTAAATTATGAGATTTTAAATATACGCTGACGAATGACAGTGCGGTTAAATGAAATGTCGTATTGGTTTAGTTATAAAAGTCAGACACGAGAACAAGATAAGGATAATAACGAGATCGAAGCCGGCAGCAAAATTTTTTAGATGACATAAAATTCGAAACTTGTCTGGATAAGTTTTAAAACAAGAAGAATATGTCTTTGTAAGTTTGCTGGTGAGAAGTTTTGAAATAGTAGGTAATATCCGGCAAAGTAAAGAGTTTGGGGCGAAAACAAGACCGAAAATTAAAAAAAAGTCAAGACAGGAAATAGTCTTTTGTTATACATATACATATAGTGTGTCCATGCATAGAGTTTGGAAGAGGAAAAACTTTTTTATTAGTATAGGTATAGAAGAAAAGTAATTCTTTATAAAAACGTCTGCTTGTGCTGAAACTACAAATTCGAATATTAGATTTGTGATTACTATACAGGGTTCGTCACAAACAACATTTTTAATTTTTAGAATTTTTTTTTAATTCATGAATTTTGCTAGTGTCAAAACTACACTTTTAACTATTATTTTAGATTTGCGATTACTAAACAGGGTTCGTCAGAAACAACATTTTTAGTTTTTTGGATTCCGTTTAAAATAAATTTACGTAAAAACAAACAACTATTATTGTTGCTTTCTTACTTTGAATATGATTTTATATCTAGCCGACTAACGATTTTGTTGTAAGAAAGCCTTTTTTATTTGCCTGCTTTTGAAGTATTTTTATTATTACATGTCATATTTATTCAATTCATTCAATCATAAATTATAAAACTGTTACTCAAACGTGGTACCACCGATTTAGCGCACAGTTCAACTCGACATCTAAATTCCCGATAACAGTTCCTAACTTGCTTTATTGGGATATTTGCAATAACTACTCTTATTTTTTCTTTCAAGAGATCTAAGTTATTATTAAAATTGGTTTTATACACATGTAAGCTTCAGGTATACCCATAAATTTAATGAAAGGCGATAATTGTGAGATCGGAACTTCTATGCGCCAACTGATTTGGACCATAGGCACCTTCCAATCTATTTGTTCCCAAAGTGATGATTTTAGTGATGTTAAAGAGCAGGTAAATTGCTGAACAGGTTTGAACAGTTCGGTTCTCACCCGGGAACCTGTTCACCTGTTCTTTTGATTATAAATTATTGTCACTTACTTGAAAAGGTCGCCAAAGTAGTAAAAAATTTTAATCACTTCAATAATCAAGCACATATTTTTTTAGACTTCTAAAAAAAAAAAAAAAGAGCGCCAGTTCCGTAAACTATAAACTAACAGAGGAGAACACCGCTGCATCCGCGTGTGTGCTCTCCCTGTTCCCTGCCTGCTCCAAAGAAAGAACAGCCTGTTCTTTTTTTATTCTTAAACGACCCGCATGCCATCATTCGCCAGTTCCGCAAAGTAAACTAGTTTCTGTTATGAATGATGGAATGCGGGAGAACAGGCTGTTCTTTCTTTGGAGCAGGCAGAGAACAGGGAGAGCACACACGCGGATGCAGCGGTGTTCTCCTCTGTTAGTTTATAGTTTACGGAACTGGCGACCTTTTTTTTTTTTTTTCTAGAAGTCTAAAAAAAAAGTGATTAAAAAAAACGGTTTTTTACTACTTTGGCGAGGAACAGGTTCCCGGGTGGTGAGAACCAAACTGTTCGAACCTGCTGTTCAGCAATTTACCTGCTCTTTAACATCACTCGAGCGCAATCATCTGTCTATCTAAAGAACCGGTTCAGTTCTTTTACAAAGAACAGTTCACTGAACAGGCTACCTCTAACCTATTCTAAAGAACCTATTCGGTTCTTTTCTTAACAACTCTAGATGATTTAGCCAATCATCAAAAGGAACTGAAAAAAAAATTCAAAAAACTAGAAACGTTGTTTGTGACGAACCCTGCATAAATAGTAGTCGCAAATCTGATATTCGAAATTAAAGTTTCAGCACATGCAGACGTCTTTATAAAAAATTACTTTGTTTCCTATACATAATACCTAAAAAAAAATGTTCCTCTTCCAAACTCTATCCGTGGACACACTGTATATTGCACGAATATTATTTAATATCAAGACTTTTCTGTTTTTAGCACAGTAAACTAACAAAAAGTAAAAATGATAATAAAGAGGATAATTGCTGCATTAAGTAAACAATTATTTTTTTTTATTGATACCATATTTCGCTTATTTAAAGTACGCCTCAGCGTGTTTAAATCCCACTTTCAAAAACGCGCGTGTTTTAAAGTTTCCATGGCAACATCAACAACCCGTGAAACGTGAAGTCCAAATATGTAAACTTTTTAATTATTGATTTGACAGAATTACCTTTTAACGTCAAATAAAATATTTTTTTAAGCAATACACAACCAATGTCAACGGTGACAACAATGAATCTTATGTGACAGATTGGAAGTTATTTTTTGTTGTATTTATTTTCATGACAACGACAGGTATATCACATCACGAATTTGACCATTTCACTTACTTACTAAGTTATTATTTCCATTTTTTGTAATATAAATACCAATAAATGTACCAATAAAAAAAAAGAATGTAAAGTATTCGTGGATAACTGGTCTTTAAAACACTTACTCTATTTCAAGCACTCCGGCTGCGCCGTCGTGCTTGCAAAATCGCGCGTGTTTTAAAGACCTTAATATCCACTAATACTTTAATATACTATATTTACAAATATCTGCGAGCCTTTTTAATATGTCGCCAGGCACGTAATTAGGAGGGGGCTAAGTCCCCTGAAATTTTTCAGAAAAAAAGCGTTTCCGTACGGCGACACCGTGGGGGAGGGGGGCAGAAGTTATTGGGTTAATATTCATTAACTAATTATGAATTGCAATGCAGTATTTTTTTGTACGTTTGTAAGTTTGTGTTCTTTTGAAATGATCAAAAAAAATTACTCTTATTAACTTAGGATTTTTTCCTCTCTCTTCATTCGCTGCCAGGATTATTCCCAAGGGGACCATTGGTTAGAAAAGCACCCCCTAAGGTCTATTAACCCTTGGTTTCGCGCCACCATCACCACTGCAGAGTGTGGCAGTCCGGTATTTAAACTTCGTGTTCGGTATAAAGAAATGATAAATACCGGACAGAACTGAAATATTTAAATTTGAATATGGCGCGAAAATTCAATCAGGAACTTTGACTAAATAGCTTAAAAATACCATAAAAAAATTCCTTCTTCGGCGCATTATTTTCCGTTAAACAGTCCCTCCCCCTAGTTACGTTCCTGTATTTTGCTTCAGTCTATGTTTATACTACACATAAACCATATTGCTTAATAATAAACGAAAGAAAATCAAAATCATAGAAACTATTTTTAATAATGAAGTTTCATTTCAAAAAATAGGAAAAAATTATTTATTTATCTTTTGAATTTAGTTTATTAATTTATGCTTAGTGCTTTACTATTTTTGCAGTTAATTTTTTTCAATCAAATGTTTACGGTCCATTTGAAATCTGTGTCGGCGAAATTTTTAACTAATTGAAAAAACAGGGTTTTATTTTACACATTACTTAATGCAAGGGATGGAATATTAAACAACCAGTGTTATTGGTGATCGCCTTGACATCAAAAATGATTCACGTGAAATAATCTTGTCGAATATTATTCGAGAGAAAATTTTGTATCGGCAAAATTTCCTCTTGGTTTAATTCAATTTTGTTGCTTTTTGGTCATTTCGCTCATGAAATTTTTGAAAAAAAATTTTTTTTGTGAAAATTTCATACTTGTCATTCTAAGCCAATCACACACTTTCATTTCGACAGTTACCAATGACAACCTTCAAATTTTTCGGAAATTTTTCTCCTCCTGCCAAGCTAGGCGAACAAAATTAATAAGTGGAAATTTTTCTTGACAGCTATCATATGATCCGAAAATCAGTATTCAGGATCAAATTTTGGTATTTAATGTTTTTATTCATTTTATAATACTAAATAAATACAAATATTTATTTACCAAATATTTCTTTCATTAAGGCTAAATATTTTTGGAATTCTGGTTCGAACTCTTCTCTTCGTAATGGAGAATAACAAGGATAATGGTTATCTTCCCTTTCCACTTCTATCAGATGTATATGTTTAATAAAATAGATGTAATATTTGGATGCAATTTTGTTCTGCTGAATTCTGGTTTTTCTTAAAAAGGATGGGATATCTTCCTTCAAAATCTTCTGGATAGCTGAGAAAAGGTTTTCTTGATGGGGATTTAATTCAGTTTTTTCCATTAAACATTGCAAATACTTTAAATTTTTATGAGACATATTAATGTCCCCTATTTCAGAGCAAGATTTACAAACGCCGTAGGGCTTAAAATTAGTTTCTTGATTGTTTACTGCCATGATTTAATTATTGTGAACTAAAGAAGCACGTTTAAGAAATAACTGCCGACGTGACGTATAGCAGAGACGATTTTGACATCACAAGCCTAAGCCTACTTGACTGTGGTATCTACTATCTACTTAGATTTTAAAAATTGTTTTATCTGGCATAACTAGCCTAAACTAGACTATACTATGCTTTTCCTTTGTTTTAGTAAATGAAATGTAGTAAAAATAAATAAAAAGGATAATTTTCACTTATATTTTTTGCATTTCGTTTAACTAAACGGTTAGGAAACTTTTTTTGAAAAGTATTCCCATAATTATGGATAATTTCAATAAAATAATTCAAATAAATTTTAGGTGTGAAATTTTCTTACCGAATCCCCCGCGTCCTTGAATTAATATCCGGAAATAATTCGAGCACTAGGGAGATTATAAGTGAAAATTTTCATTCGCAAAATTGCTAAGCAACAAACTTTCATACCAGTCAAAAATTTTGCCGGCAAAATTTTCTCTCTTATGATATTATATACGAATATTTTACTAGATATAGTATTATCTCTATATTGTCAATAAACGTCATCGATTGGTTGAAATTAGTTTTTTACAACCCAATTAAGTTGACCTATTACGACTACCTACAAAAAAATTACGTGTCAAAAACCATGTTTTGTTTTTCAAACAACAAATTATCGAATAATAAATAATAAAATAATTACTATTATTTTGACCAGTGAGCTTAGGTTTGTTGAAGCTTTGTACTCGGTCAAAAGTGTTTACAAAAATACGTTTTTGTTGTACAACGTGGAGTGGCGTCTGTAGGTTTGCGATTGCTTACGTCAGCAAGTACACATTTTGTATTTATTTGTATTTAAATTCAGAGATTATATCAATAAATAAAGTCATTTTATTATGTACTTTAAAAACGGATTAGTACAATGAGATGGCGCACGTAACTCATAAACGCTATTAAAATGTTTTAACAACATCGTTTGCAGGAGAGAGGCGGTGAAGAGCTGGGGGGGATTACGGTGGATTTGCCTTTGAATGTGACCTTGCTACTATAGTTTTAACCTAACCTACAAATAACCCAACTTTCTATTTACTCACCTATAAAAAGTAACTGCAAACTTATAATTTTTCGAATTCTCTCATATTTGACACTTACGTCTCATCTTAATTATTCTCAAAACGCTAAAAACACAGCAATTATTACACAAAGCCGGTAAACTGAAGAAACCTTTAGACCGAAACACCAAGAGGAAAAAGGGATGTTCGATATACATCGACTCATCGAAAACATCGATATTTTCAATACGATACATCGTTTTTAAGCGATTCATCGAGGCCATTTGATATTTGTTGATGCATCGATGTACCGTGCGAGCAAAAATTATTTGCATCAAAGAGGGCTTTGCATCTAAGGACGTAATGCTTAGCCGTAGAGCTTAATACCTGTTGGGTGTCAGTAACTATCTGAATTAACAATCAATCAATTATTCCGTCTTCTTTGACAGTCGTTACAAGTAATTTGATTTATCGCTAATTTTTCCAATTTCTTGAACAATTCACACAATGGGCTTTACGGAACAGCAAAAAACATTCATGGTTGAAGCATATTTTCGAAACGGGGTTAGAGTAAATGGTGAGTGGCAATACAATCCGGGTTTGTGCATGAACGATTTTCACGAACATTTTCCTAACGTTGCTTTTATTGCTGGGGATTTTTATCATTGTCTGAAAAGAACCGTGGCTGTGTTTAGGGAAACAGGTTCTATACAACACAAAAAAGGAGCAGGAAGACCATCTGTAAGAACAGAAGAACTTGTTGCAAACGTTCGTGAAATAATGCAAAATACGCCAACAAATTGTATAAGACGCCTGTCCCAAGAAGTGGGAAGATCTTATGGAACATGCAGGACTATTCTTAAGAAGCAACTACATTTATTTCCTTATAAAGTGCAAGTATTCCAAGAAATACAAGCTGCAGATTTTGACAGGAATTACTCTCAATGGTTTACCTGCAGCAATCTATATAATTATTTTTCTTTTTCTTTCTGTATATTATTATTTTTACTTTGTAAATTTTGTAAACAACAAAAATAAATTTGTATTTGTCTACTTATTTTATTACTCATTAGTTTGGCATATCATGTCATAATATGAATTTGACAAAATTTGAAGATTTGGTTAGATATATCGTCCCCATATCATTGTGATCTAAACCAAGCCCTACATTTTTTAATCCAAGCCCTCTTTGATGCAAATAATTTTTGCTCGCACAGTAAAAGGAACTACATTTTAGTCTACTTGATTGTCACTGGTAAACTATAAAATGCAAAAACCAAAAAAGTTTTTACAACGTTTGATTCTAAGACACCTTCCTGACTTATTGGATTTCCGGGAATCTTTGAACATCCTGCAGAAATCCAGCAGGTTTTAAACTAAACCCTATTTTGAGAGCGGGCTTTGCATTTTCAGCTAAGTATTTTTCGATAATACCAATTTAATACCAATTTATTTGTCTTGTAAGTCTGGAAGGCTTAGTTTTTTAAGGACGGGCTTTTCTATATATAAAGGTTTTAATACCAGGAAAGGATAAACTAACTAAAATAGAGGGATTCGGAAACCAAGAGGTTCAAATGGCATTTTTAACTAATTGAGTACTGCAACCAAACAGGAATAGACATGCGCACTGCAAAATTATCATTTAACGAATGGGAAAATAGACAGGTCCGGACTTTAAAATTTAAAGTGTCTTACTAAAGTCTTGTCACAATTTATTGTCAAGAAACTGAAACTTGTGCTAGTTTTTTGACCAAGTTGGGGAACAAAGTAGTGATTTCCGGTGTTTTTATATAGTGCCTGCCAACCTATCGAATTTTGAGGTTAGAAAATTGTTTTTAGTTTTGTTCCTAAAATTTGTTAAACAATGATTTGCTCTCATGTTTTTAGTTTGAAAAGCAAGAGAAGTCAATTAAACTTATAAAATCGAAAATAAAAAAGAAACAAAACCAATATTCGATGTTATCGCGTGCCTAACCTCAAGCCAAATTAATATTAGTTGGTAATATTTAACAATTTGCCAGAAACTTGGGTACCGTAGAATCGGGTGACTTGAGACACTTTTGAAATTTGCCAGACGATATCGCGAGAACCATTTATCCGATTGGGCTACAGATGGTAGCAATCGGTGAGTCGTGACTAATAAAATGAGTTACCCTACTTAGATTTTCATAAATAAGATTAGAAATATTTTTTGTTTTGTTTTTTCGAGTGTCTCAAGTCACCCGCTCTTCCTTCCGCTTTTACTTAGTTTCTTACAATACATACTTTCAACTTTGTTGTAATTTGTTTTATTTTTATTGTTAATAATTGATGTATGCAGGTAATTGTAAATATTTTCTTCTGGCAAAACAGCTCATTCAACGAAAAATATTAAAGAGGTAAAATAGCTTCCAAATACATCCAGTCACTCTACAAAAATATCTGGGTTGTCATAACGCCGTTCATATAAAAAATGAGGAGAAATGTTGACGTATTATATCACTTCTATAACACTTCCACTTATTTACAGCTATACTATACTACTAGAAAACGTAATTTTATAGTATTAGTCTACATACTGAAAATCAATAAAATTGGTTGGTAGCAGGTTTTCACGTAATTTAGGAAAAACCAATATTTTTACAAATTTTTGACGCCCTCTACCGGCTAAACGAGACAATTTTGGATATAACTAAGTCGGCTTAGATCGACCTATTTTGACGTCAGGAGTCTGTCGTCAAACGTTGTCCACGTATTTTCCGGACACCCTGTATATATAAAATCACTTTCCACACTTTTTACAATGTCTACATGTTTATAAGAAAACCTTCTGGACATCTTCTTTTTAGAAGTGTTTTCTAACTCCAATTTCCTCTCTTTGGTTGTTCTAGACCCTTTAAATGACTATTCCACATACTCCGTATGTTTTGACTTATTTTCATTTTAATATCTTCATATAATGCAATTTTAACGTTACAACTTTTTATGCCATAAAAGCTCCATTAAGGTTTTACGCCTACCACTTATCATTTTCTCTTTTGCTACAACCATCAGTAACATACCTTTTCTGTCTCCTGATGATGAACGTTACTACGTTCGAAACATGTAGAGTAGAGACCTTTTAAACTAAGAATATTTTATTTTATTAAATTTTGTGGAGGAAGACTTTGTGTTTTTCTTTCCTAAATGTAAATATTTATTAAACATGTCCTTGCCTCTCATCTGCGAGGTAAAAACCGAACTCGACGATTGTGTCGTGCATGTTTAAAGTGTCGAATGTAAATTAGTTGATTTCTAATGACTTTATTTATTAATAAAAAATATTCATAATAACAACCCAACCGGTATAAATCTATTAGTTTAAAGATCCTAACAAACGATCGTATTAAAATAAATATTAGATATACCAAAATTGTGTCACAAAAACCGTTTTTCTAATAAAATTTCTAAAATAAGTCTTCTCCCAAATCTGTACCAAAACATCCGAATCCATAACAACATTTTATTGAAAAGAATTTTATTAAGGAAACGTACGAATTGCACAACGAGTGACCCGATAAAAATGTTCGGAATAAAATCACCCTTTATAAAAAGGGAATAAAAAAAAACTTTATGGGTAATATTTTTTATGCGCACCTTTCTTGACCGTCGATAAAAAAAATTTTTACTCGATCACATCCTATACGCCTCCAGTACAGCTCTATCTATCGAACTTGCTTTTAGATTAGTTTTTATGACTCAGATTCTCCCTGGATTCTACGAGTTGGAATTTCTTTGGATCACACTTATTCAAATCCGGTTTTCTGTTAAATCAGTTTTGGGGCAAAAATCAACCTTTGTGTTTAATGAAATTGTTATGGTAGGTATCTACCGTGCGAGCAAAAATGATTTGCATTAAAGAGGGCTTGGATTAAAAAACGTAGAGTTTGGTTTAGATCAGAATGATATGGGGACGATATATCTAACCAAATCTAGGTTAAAATTTTGTCAAATTTATATTATGACATGATATGCCAAACTAATGAGTAATAAAATAAGTAGACAAATACAAATTTATTTTTGTTGTTTACAAAATTAACAAAGTAAGAATATACATAAAGAAAAAGAAAAACAATTACATAAATTGCTGAAATTGGCCACCGCCATGCTCCAAGCATAAGTTCCTGCAATACTTCCTGCGTCTTTTAAAATCTGCGGCTTGTATTTCTTGGAATACTTGCACTTTATAAGGAAATAAATTTAGCTGCTTTTTAAGAATAGTCCTGCATGTTCCATAAGATCTTCCCACTTCTTGGGACAGGCGTCTTATACAATTTGTTGGCGTACTTTGCATTATTTCACGATCGTTTAAAACAAGTTCTTCTGTTCTTACAGATCGTCTTTCAGCTCCTTTTTTGTGTTGTATAGAACCTGTTTCCCTAAACACAGCCACGGTTCTTTTCAGGCAATGATAAAAATCCCCCAGCAATAAAAGCAACGTTAGGAATGCGTTCGTGAAAATCGTCCATGCACAAACCCGGATTGTATTGCCACTCACCATTTACTCTAACCCCGTTTCGAAAAAATCCTTCAACCATGAATGTTTTGTGCTGTTCCGTAAAGCCCATTGTGTGAATTATTCAAGAAATTGGAAAAATTAGCGATGAATTAAATTACTTGTAACGACTGTCAAAAACGACGGAATAACTGATTGATTGTTAATTCAGGTAGTTACTGACACCCCACAGGTATTAAGCTATACGGTTAAGCATTACGTCCTTAGATGCAAGGTCCTCTTTGATGCAAATAATTTTTGCTCGCACGGTAAAATACGAGGACAGTAAAAAATGATTTTTTTTGAATATCGCGATTCCATCAAAATTAAGAATAATGGAATGATATTAATAAAAAAGTCCCGACAACAGCGTCAAACAAATTATTATTAATTATCGAGAGTTAATCCAATGAAGATAAAAGAAGATTATCTAATTTAATTGATGATTCCCATTATTACTAAGTGGTTTAATCGATTTAATTATCGTACTGCAATGTTTTTTCTAAATTAAAACATCGTTTTCCACCCATGCGATTTTTGTTTCATCTGTTTGCTTGTTTCCATGTACGCTCGTCCGCGTTAATAATGTCAATTCATAAGCCAGTGGCGACTGGCGTTTATTGAAACAGGTGGAGCCAAAAATATCAAATCAAAACAAATTTATAAAAAAAAACGTTCCAGGCAATTAAATGTACACTGAAAAAAAATACTTTTATTAATTATAAGAATTCACATACTCTTTATACCACTGTTTAATACTAGACGTGACAGCAACGCGCTTTCCTACTGTAAGACAACGAAAATTGCTAGACCGTTGTGTAGTATATTGCAGTAATTTAGCCAATAGGAAATAGTAGTTAATGCTACCATAGAATGGTTTATAGTCATTATTGCTCTGAATACTCAGAGTAATGATCAAGTTCTATTGGGGGCAGCGCATCTTTTAGTGATTTTTTACTGCGTATCCATGTATTCAAAAGGCCCTACTTTTTAACATATTTTGTTTTGACAAAAGAAATATAATAGCAGTGGCGGATTCAGAAATTAATTCCGAAGGCGCAAGAATAGCGCAGGCGAAAAATTTTAGAGGCCACGCCAAAATTTCGGTTTTGTCCACTATTCTGCTAGTTCTATCCTGGGGGGATCCGGTCTCGATGACACCTCCCCCCCCCCCCCCCGTGGATCCGCCACTGTATAATAGCAGCCCCTTTTGATCCAAGACCGGCAGTCGCCGAGATTTTAATGAAAAAGAAGGTTTAGAGAACCAACTCCTAAAATATACAAAACTAGAGATTTTATTAGTACATTTTTTAGAGATAATCCTAAACTATAATCTTATTAATGAAGTTCCTTTTACAATGAAAATGAGTACGTAACGAGTTCCTTTTCCTTTTAATTTGTGGTATTTTTTATTTTTATGTACTGTATTACTTTTATTTTAAAATACCTTAATACCAAAGAGTGTCCTATTTAGTTAGATTTCCAGTATTAATCGTAGCATGTTATGTTTTTGTATTAGACTAAAAAGAGTTTATTTTTAATTTTGATTTTGTTTTACGTTTCTAAAGAATTAAACTTTATTTTTCTCGGTAGGTAGTTGTTTTTTTTTGTATAAGTCATGAGGCCCTTAATTTCTGTATCCATTTCATGTTTACTGGGTATCCAAATGAAAGGCCCGCGTAGCCAAATGGATACAAAAGAGTATGTTAAAAGATGCCTTGATTGGGGGTGTAATCTGGTTTTATACAGTGTGGTTGTTTAAGTGTGCAACATATGGGAATTTTTATTATTACCGATTTCTCAGAAAATTTTATTCTTGATAAAAGTTGGTGCATGTTCGATAATCATATAAGGTGCACTTGGAATGGCTGCAAGTCAAACGGCGTACAGGGTAGGCCAAAAAATATAAAACTTGTACAAGAATAAAGTACCCCTATTTCAGAAAATTCAACAAAATGTTATTAAGAAAAGTTGTTTAGAATAAAAAGATATGCATAGATTCAAAAACGTGACCTTTTTTTTATATTAACCATAAAGACCTTCATAAATGAATCAAAATCAAATCAATTTCACATATCTTTGTTCAAATTCAAGCATATTTGTAAAATTTATTTGAATTTTTAATTTGTTAAGGAATCACAAACTTCATGTTTGTTGCAACGATATTACACAACTTTAAAATGTCCTAAAAATTCTTTCTAACAAGATAAAACATTAGTAATGATAATATGCTAATTAAAAAACTAACATTTAACGTGCAAAATTTTTATTTTAAATGTTAAAATTATGCAAAATTGTCCAAGCTTTTTAATGGTGTTATTAAAAATATACCTTAACGTGCAATTTTCGGAGATATCTAAAATGTTAAAATTTACTTTTCAATTGCGCCCCCTTGCGGCAAAATGCGGAACTTAAAAATTATTTCCAGGATTTTCTCATGGCCACTTTAGTTATTAATTTTTTCTTCCTGAATTTCTATGCCCAATAGTTTCCGAGATATGGCCGCTCTTCGACCTTAATGAAACACCCTGTATGCAACAAATACGTTGAAACTAATATTACGGCGCGCGGCGATTGCCGATAGCCATGAACCACCACCAACGTCTTGTGGATTATAGGTTCTAACGGATACAATTCATTTTCGGGTTCTGCTTTCTTAAATTGCAGAGAAAGCGCTTTACTGGGAACAAAATGCGTCGCATTGATAAAATACAATTTATTTCTTAACAAAATTGCTGTATTAACGGTAGTTCATTATTCAACAAGACTGTGCTGCTAATGGAACTGATTTTTACAAATAAAAACACTGTTCAGGGAAACCTGAAATTGATATATCACTAATGCGGGTTTAATACACTAGCAATTAATTTAATATGGGTTAATAAAAAATAAGCTATCAATACAAACTATGTCTTAGCAAACCTGTTGTGCCAAAGATTCGGTTTCGGTCGAAACTGAAAATCTTGTTTCGGTCGGACACTACTTTTTATAGTTTGGTTGTTTAATAATTATTATTGGCAATTCGCGGTACTGGCAGTTTTGGAAAAAATGGAGACGTTGTTTGGTATATAGCAAAAATCTCTGGGGGAGCCTTTAGATTCTTTACCCACCCCGTCTTCCTCCCCCCCACCCCATCTTCTGAAATTGCCCATTTGGTTTTAAGGAAATGATAAATACGCAATACTATTTAGTAAGATCGCAAAGAAATTATAGACTGTCAGATAAATAGCCCACCGGTGCTGGTGTATGTCGTTGATGGCTATAGCTCAGCTTGAAGGTGGGGAGGGAGAGTAGAAAGACTAAGTAGTTCAGCACTACGTAAGTTAATTGACAATATTTATAAAGGGGGCAATGCATATTGTTTGTACGAGGTATTCCTGTTATCGATAGGTACTGTTAGTAGATAAAAAAAAATCAGAGATTATAATATTAGGTACATTTTTTCTCTCTTATCTAATAATTTAATTGTAGCCAGATGTAATTTATTTAATTATATCATATATGTACAGTAATGTACAAATTTGTTTGTAAAGAGTAAACTATACCGGGTGGTACGCCTAGCAAATGTCCTGTAAATTTTGCTACCCTTAAATATTGACTCCCTTATTAATGATACATCAAAATTTTATTCGACCTCTTTGAAGGTACTTGTATGATGAACTTACACACCAAATTTTATTACTTTCTAATTAGTCAACTAAAAGTAATTTTTTTTTTAATAATAATTTTATTTTAATATTTATTTTTTTTATTTATTATTTGCTTGTGATTACATAATTTTTACTTAAACTATATATATATATATAACATACTCAAAATAATTTAATAGACGACGCCTAGCTAATTAAATAGCTGTATGCGTCATAATATATTACTCGTGTTTAAATATTCAAAAACAATTAGTTTATAAAAATTCCAATACTACAGTGAAAAAAAAACAATGTAGGTACAGCATCAATACAACAGTCAATCACAAAGCAAATAAAAAGAGAAAAATCAAAACAACCTTTCAAATTGTTCAAAATGTCCGACAATAAATTTCTTGCATAAGTTGGCAAACACTTTCCTATTTTGAATTTTTCTAATATCGATTGGTAACATATTATAAACCCTAGAACCAATAAAATTTACATATTTTAAGTTTAGGTTATTATTACTTATAGGTATTTGCAATTCTTCATTTATACAACCACGTGTAACATAACCATGATCAATAAAATTTTGCAAACTTTTATTTTGACGAATATAAGAGCGGACTGAAAGCATATATAGAGTTCTTATGTTACATACTTCCGGTGTAAACAACATTCTGGTAGGATAGAGACTATTTTTTCTCAACAATATTTTTAAAATGTATTTTTGTGCAATTTAATTTATACAAACCATTATTGTATAGCCCCCCCCCCCCCCCCCCCCCAAACCAAAATTCCATACGTTAGGATCGATTCTACAGATGCCTTATATATCGTTATTAATGTTTTTTTGTCAAGGAATTCTCTTAGTAGATAAGATTTGTGGATTAATTTTCGTATTTTATTAGATAAATACTCGGTATGAGGCTGCCACTTAATGTGCTGGTCAATGATAATCCCAAGGTATTTAGTTTGTGATGTTTCTTGTATAAGATGATTTTCTATTAAAATATTATTGTATGTTGGCCTGTTTGCTCCAGTTAGTGAGAATGAGATATAATTTGTTTTTGTTAAGTTTAGCGTTAGTTTATAATCCTGAAGTCAATTCTTTACTCTATTCAAATCCTTCACTGTTTTATCTTTTACGCCTTCCCATGTATCACCAGCGAAAACACTAGCTATGTCATCTGCATATGAAATAGTCAAACAATCTATATTTAGTTTCAGCAAAGAATTTATGTAAACAATGAACAGAAGCGGCCCTAGCACTGTCCCTTGTGGAACGCCAATCATAATTTTTTGTTTTCTACTAATGACAATATTTAATTTTACCATTTGATATCTATTTGATAGGTAACTATCAAGCAAATCACCAGCCACCCCCCTTATACCACAAGTGTCGAGCACATTGATCAGTTTGTCATGGGGGACAGTATCGAACGCTTTTGCCAGGTCCAAAAATACAGCAAGACACTTCATTTTATTGTTTAAGTTGTTAACAACCTCTGTAATCATCCTATGCATAGCGTCCGATGTGCTAAAACCCTTCATTTAAAAATACTCTTCGTAAAAAAGTGTCCATTTGAAACAAATATTTTCATTCTCAGGAGCAACTTCTAATGCAGCAAACTTTTTAATAATTGAAGGGAAAGAAATAAGACACTTTTAAAGTCTTCCTCCACTGGTATATTCAATTAATAAAGTTAGAAAATGGTTAATTCTTTACATGTTTCGACTGTAAAGATAGTCATCTTCAGGAAAATATATAGGAAGTTTAGAGGTGCTTATCGACCTAACGTAGCTCTAAGGTGGTAGGTGGTGATGGTAGACATGATAAATGCTAAAGTATATAAAAGGAAAATTTAATGGAAAAATACTTTGTAACATCGTCGTTTTAATCACGTAAGGGCTTATCTCACTTTTACTGATTTTTCAGGAAAGCGATTTTATATCTCCCAAACTATATTTTTAAAAGATTCAATTTATTTTTTGATTAAAGTAGTAATGTTGCTATTCGTAATTATAACAAAAACAATTTGATTTGTGCATTCTAAAACATAAAAAAAGAATAATTAGTAGACACGCCTTTACGTGTGGTATATATATGTTTAACCAAACTCGAGATAAGCCCACAAGAGAAAGATGGGTTTTTATATCCGTTATGTATATTATAGAAAAGTGTTTACAAGTTGCTTGTAAATTTAAACAAAACATTATAATATTGCCTCAAAAATTTTTTTAATAAAACGTTAATTTTGTCATAGAATATAAACAAGAACAACGGGACCATTTGAAGGGGTCAGAAGCAAAAGTGCCTAAGTGCAATTTTTGGTAAAAATAACCTAAGTACATATTCATATTCTATGTGTTCGGTTCTGTTTGGTGCAAAAATTGCCTAAATGAAACCTGTAAGTTAGCGCCATCTTTTTGCAATAGAAATAGTTATATAAATAAACTGCATGTTTTATTTGGCGGTAAAATCGCCTAAGTATCACTTAGGTCATTTTGATCCCAAACGTGTAAGAACAAATTAAAGTAAACATAGGTTGTTTTTTTTAGTGGGAATTCAATCGTGCTCGTGCTATCTTGTTTTTAAAAGTTTAAGTGTAAAGTATTAAAATATAAGCCTTACAATATTTTAATGTTTGATTTTTGTATGAAATAAAGGTTTTAATCAAGTTGTTCATATTTTTTCAATTTACCTGTCAATAAACAATTTAATCTGTTTGGTATTAAAACAACCTAAATAAGTTTTTTTGGCAAAAAGTGTTAAAAATGAAAAAAATCATTGTTTTATATTATATTTGTGTTCTAATTGCATTCAATGTAGTAAATATTAAATTTTTAATGCTTAGAATTTTTAATCGGTAGGTACCAAACTTTGGAGGCTTTTTCTTCAAAATAAATGTTTTGCTACTTAGGTCGTTTTGCTTCTAACCCTTTCATTTAAAAAAGGGTTCATAAAAAACTTATTTAAACTGAAAAATGTTGTTAAGTACGAGTTACAACTAAAAAAAAATTGATTAAACTTATTTAGTGGTGTACAAAAGATCTAAAAAAAAACTGCCTATGTTCTTCCTGCCTAATAATCGGTGTACCAAATCCTCATTTTTTTTTTTTAATTTTTTTTGTTTAGTTCTTTATTTAATCTAGGTGATATTCTTTGATAGCTGGTTGCTTTCATTTTTGTAACAAAGATTCATGTGACTTCCTTGTGGCTCACTTTATAAAACAAGCGACATAAATCTTCTTTTTTTACATCCACTTCTGCGGTCCCACATGGTCCATTCTACATTATATCCCGAATCACTGGATCTTAAAGATTACATTCTTAGATCTTTTGGCAACTGCTTGAACTCACGAAAGTCTTCGGTGTGGAAACTTTTAACGATATAGGTGGGTACCGTTGTCTGGATGTTGCTTAACAAAATACCAGTTGTAGTTAGTATGGAACATACCTAGATACTTCCAGATCTTTTAATGGCAAAACTTATAGTGCTATTGGCCAAATCCTCTTTGTTCTGCTCATGAAACGATTTAAAAAAACCTTAAACATTTCTCGTTCAAATTAGGGCAATGACATACTGTATGATATAATAGTATTGCAGCCATTACAGAGTTGTTATTTTGCTATCTACATCCATCTGAAAAAGGTATATGTACTTCGTATTGGCGTAGCTTAAGGAACGTCAAAAGATTTATTTCAAAAATATAACCTCGAAGAACATGTATGGGTGCAACTTGAGTTAGGCCTACCTATATAAGTGAGATCTTAATTTGTTATAATTTTAGATGCGCCCATTTTTTTCAGTTGATTCATATATTGAATTTTTCAAAGATCTTGTAGGGCAGCCAGATTTTTTTACAAATCTAAATAATCTTATTATTAAAACATTATAAAAAAGATTTTTTCAATAAGGGTTGGAATAACCCAATGTTAAAAGTTAAGTTTAATAATTTCCTTGTTCAATTTCAATTGACTGGCCATACCAACGATTTTATTCCATCACAAACAAAAATGTTTCCCGTTGTTCTCTAAAATAAGCATCATCAAATGAGCCCCGTGAGATACTCAATGAAGCAAATAAATTATAAAGATATCAACGCCAAAGTATAATTTTTAAATCGTCGACCCCACGTTTATTAAGATCATAATATCATAATGGATTTTAATGAATGGTTTGTTATTGAAGTAAACATGTAATTCATTAAAAATACACGTTTTTGCAATTTCCCTAATCGATTCTTTAAATTATTTCATTTATAACTCAATGAAAGAAAATTTATTTTGTCAAATTTCCACTTTAATTGAAAAAACTTTTTCTTTACACGACGCGTTTCGCTACATTGTAGCTTCTTCGGGTGTGGTGCTAACTAATTTTATTTCAGTACAATAACAAAATGGTGTAGATCTTAATTCCTCAATATAGGTATACACGTTGCAAGCTTAATTATTTAATTATATGTTCTTAACACTGTTTAGGTATTGTAAACTTAAATATTATTGTCCGTATAATATATCATAATCTTATGGGAAATCCTAAGAACCCTATTAAGATTATTGACACAGATTTAGCAAAGGGGAACTATTTAGTTCTAATTGGTCGTTTAATAATGCACCGGAATTTTTCAATCGATTTATTTCTAAACTTTCCAAAAGATTAAGTTTTTCACCCTTGTTTTTAAAATTTGTTATCAAAATTATGTTGTTCTTGTAAAAGATGATTAGAATAAGTAGAGTCGGTTTTTTGACTGACAAAACTTCTTCTATGTTCCAAAATTCTCGTTTAAAATGATCGACCTGTTTGGCCTATATAAGTTTTGGGACATGAGCCACAATTTAATTGGTAAACCCCCGATTTATTATCCTTGTTGCTTTTTGATTTATAGTTTTTTAAAAATGTTCCCAAAGAATTGTTAGTTTTATAAGCGACGTTGATATTCCATTGATTAAGGTGTTTTTTAATTTTATCCGATGGGTTTCCAAAATAAGTGATAGTTTTAAAGAGGCGTGGTTTTTCCTTTATAAGAGGGTAGATTTTAGAAATAGCCTTCTTTTCTGGAAATTTGACAAAATAAATTGTCTTTTATTGAGTTATAATGAATTTCCATCAAGTAAAGGCCTCAACGATTCAAAAATATTTCATTTATATTCTGGCATTTAGCAGGTGGTTAAAAATAGCTCTCAAAAAGGAAAATAAGGGGGGCGGGGAGAATAACAAACTGCCTGGAATTTGACATAGTCGAACATAAGCCTGCAGTGTAACCGACTAAATTTTCAATTTCAATCCTTTTACTTTCAAATTTTCCCAGTCCCGTAAATAAGTATCTAAAATTCAATTTACCGTTTCTAAAACACGAGTCTGATTGTAACTTCCACTTTGCAATTTCAATTTGAATACTTTTGTGTTACTTCTAAGCTGAGGATATCCAGCAAGGTTAAAAGATGTTTAGGATGTAATCTGAATGAATATACCATAGCCTTCTTATAGACTAGACTACATTGCTTACGTTTTAAAGAAATCAAATATTACAGCGTTAACAATTTGTCTGGTTGGCTGTATGGTCCAAGTATGGTCGATTGTACGTGACACACACCTCCAAAGAAGCGCTGTTATCAGACTTACTGTTAAATCACATATTAGATGTATGAAATTTCTCTTCATTTCCCACCCAAGACAATGGCTTTGCACTAGTCCTTGACTCTTCAGTATGCTGAAATATTTTCTGTCTTTTAACTATTCAAATTTTTTCACTCCTCGTTGTTATTTTCTCTACTGCTAACAACATCAGCATTGTACCATTTTCTTCCTTTTTCTGATAATAAGTGTTTCTACACTCGAAACTTGTCGATTTAATTTATTATGAATCATTCTAGGTTCGCCTAGTTATTCCAAAAAAAAAATTGTGGAGAAAGACTTTGTGCTTTTTTTTTCTATATTACTTATTTATTGTGTTAAAAATCCTACGCCGCTTCTGTTGACTAATCGCTCAGAATCCTCGAGCCATTACATTTCGCACGGAGTCGGAAATTTAACGCTATCTCTATTTTCTGTCTTTGTTTCACACGTACGAATGTTTGACGCAAACAAACAGGCTATTCATGAATGAATGACTTAGTCTAGTCTATGGAATATACACATATAATATGTAAGTAGGGTGAATCTTTTAACTGGAATAAGTGCGGCAATAATGTACCAGTCCATCCCATCGACAGAATATACCTTTAGATTCGTACAGTTCATTTCGTGCGCGAGCTAAAAAAATAGATTTGTACGCACTCATTGTCTCCAACCTTTAAACAAACACCAGAAACCCTGTTTAATGTTAATTTAATACAGTTGTTACCTTAAGCCGTATATTTTTTTATTTAAGATTCTCCTTTGGGCAAGTTATGACAAGTTATGCAAATGCCTCGAAACAAAAACGGCTCCTTTATTTCAATTTAAACGAACATAAATATGTGTTCACGCTCCTCTGACCTTAAGGACCTCCTCAGTTTCTCGTTAAAATATTATGCACCCCTGCTCAGGATCCTTCCTCCAAGGGTTGGTTTTCTTTACTCTGGGGTGAATTTATGTTCCGTTGTCTTTAAGAGGGACTAAGGAGTATATTAGCACGGACATTTGCATCATTTATATTTTTCGCCTTTCGGGAGAGTAAAAAGGTTTCTCTTTAGGTGAAAATAAAGATTTCGGGGGAACAAAGGAGAATGAAAATGTTTTGCGTACATCAGTAACGTTGGGCAAACATCCTTGTTCGCAAAATTTCGTTATTATGTGTGTTTTTTCGAGACCCACGCAGTTAGCAGAACGTGGAGTGGTTAGTTTAAATGAAAAGTTAAAGGGCACGCATTTAATGTTTTTTGCCCTTTGAAGAGTCTTCGCCTTGTGCTAATGCAAAAAACCTTGTTTAGTTATAAAGTCCGGTAAATGACTTGTTACAGCACGAGTACTGAAACATCACCAAATGGATACATTTTTTTCTAATTCGAGTTATTTTACTGTGTCGCACTATTTGGACATCCTGGATAATAATAAAATTATAATTAGCTTGAATGAACTTCCCCTTACAAAAGCTACAATCAAATCAAATTCTTTGTTATCGTATAAAAGTCTCCATTGATGTTTATGATTAATAAATTATATCAATGTGAAAATCCAATAAAAGGATGACTATCGTACTCTATAAGATGATGCGTAAAAATTAAAAGATGTATATTATACTATTTAATATTATGGGAAAAATATTAAACATAAAACGTGAAACTCATAAATTAAACAATAAACTTTTTTACCACGATCGTAAGCAAACAAACCTATATAAAATAGATCTGACAGTTTTTTTATCAGATTAATACTTACACGTTTTTTATGTCTCTGTTATTACCAAACGTACGAGACTTTGTGTTTTGTTTTGTTGGATTTTCGGACCGAACATTTAACCTTTTTATGTGTTTACCATCGTCATCATTATATGGTAAAACCAGTGATATCGTTTTATTATTTATTATTTTAACGTGTTTTATGGTAGTCACAAAAAATTACATTAATTAAGTGGAAAAAATCCTCAAATCTCTGCGATGTCTCCTGACAGACCTATGCCAAGCAAAACAACAGGCCTGAATATTGTTCGTAATTTTGAGAGGAGAAGGTACTGCAATTAATAAATGCAGCTGTTTAAAGTAAAAAAAATTATGTACTCGATGGTAGATGCATATAAATAATGGATCTATTGAACGAATTAAATTCATATACTTCTCCTGAAGTACAAAAGCCATATAAAAACTTAAAAGAATTTGATATTAATCATCCTTATAAAATTTTAAATTTTGAATACGTAAAAACTAAATATGGTGATTCAGTTCGTGTGGAATTAGAAGAGTTTATTACCTATTTACTTAAAAATTTTAGTAAAATGGACGAAAAAAAATTTCTGAAGTGAATTAAATGAATTTATTGCTGATATGTCTGTCTTAAATAGGCTGATGGTGTTCAAATTGAGTTTGAAAAGAATTAAATATTTCAGCTTAGCTCATTTTTTAGTACATTTTTACTTTTAGTATTTTTTAAGATGTGTGAGTCAGCTCTCAGTTAGTAATTTTTTTTAACCTTTTCTTTAGTTTTCCGGTTCTACTTTCTTTGTTTTTTTAGTTTTTTTTTGTCTAGTTTTTTAAGATTTTTAGCTTTTTTGTATAGTTTTTTCAAATTTTTAGTTTTTTAGTCTGATTTTTGAATAGTTCAGTTTTCTCAGTTAGTCATTTTTTTAGCCTTTAGGTGGGCCAGGACCGGCCCTCCTCCACTACTGATTTAGAACATTATGGAATTTGCATCAGGTTTCTTATGAAAACTGTAGGAAAGTATCACTCCACAATACTGGGCAAATTACATACCATCCCTATAAATATTAAAAACATCAAGAATTGTGGGAAGGTTAAATCAAAGAACAAGCTTTTGCTTTGGTATTATGAAAAGGGTAAATAACGAAAGGGAATTCTCACGCACTGGTTGTTTTACCGACGAATGCACTTTCACATTAAGCAATGAACCAAATGTTCGAAATGTAAATATTAGAGGACACAAAATAAACATAGATTTGTACAAATTATGACTTATTATTTTGATTGATGACATTGGATTATTTTTGAAAGAAAATTTGGAAAAAAAAATGTCTTGGAGAAAATGGAGAAATAGACTGGGTACTTCTTTAAACTGTAAAACTTCGTCCAGTACCAATTAATATTATCATAATTATTACTGGTAATTTCATTGAGGTTTGTATTAGACTCGTATTTAATTTTTGAGAATTTTACAAACAGTTTTTCTAAATAACTTTTAATTAGCTTATCAGAAAATAACAAAATTTGCCTATTGACAAAATCGTATTCCATTCCGAAGTAAATCAACATACAAATTTCGCCCTTCCACTTTGTTTCCAAACTTACGCTGTTAAAAGTATTAGCATGATGTGGGAAATTTAAATATTTGTCTAAAACCGTATAAAAAGTCTGCAGTATGGCAACGCAGCAGTAAGAAATCTGCCCTCAAAGGTGGGACCGCCACGATATTGGTCTGAAGCCATGACGACATTGTTTTATTCGTTTGCATTTAGGGATGTCCACAAAAAATGTATCGCGGAAAAACAACGATGTATGCGACGCATCGAAAAAAACATTTTAATAAAATTAGTATTACAAATCAAATCACAAATCTAATTATTCTAAGCTCACAACTTAACTGAAACCAAAGATAAGAGGTATAATTAAGATCGAGAGGCAGCGGCAAAATAATTACTTTAAGCATAAAATTTAGGCATCAATTAAAACAAATCGATGCATCGACAAATATCAAATAGCCTCGATGCATCGCTTAATAACGATGCATCGCATTGAAAATATCGATGTTTTCGGTACGTCGATGTATATCGTGCATCCCAATTTCCGTTTGGTGTTTCTTTGACAGCGGTCTGAAATTTTCTTTGCTTTTATGTAATAAAATGCAGTGTTTTTAGATATTTTTTAAGGCTAATTAAGATGAGTCGCAAGGGTCAAGTAAGCGAGAATTCGGAAAATAATAATTCTACAGTTACTTTTAATAGGTGAGTAAATAGAAAGTTGGGTTATTTGTGGGTTAGGTTTAAACTATAATAGCAAGGTTACATTCAAAGGTAAATCCACCGTAATTTCTACTACCTGCCCCACTCAGCTCTTCACCGCCTCACTTCTACAAACAATGTTGTCAACACATTTTAAGAGTGTTTACGAATGTGCCATCTATAGGTACCAGATCATTGCCTATAACCATAGCTATAATTATCTCTAACCGTTTCTGATATACAAATTATAAAATAATTTTTTTTAGATTATAGCATACCGACAAGAAACTTTAAAACTAATACACCTATACATTTAAAATTTTGTTAACTGTTGTCCAAAATTTGGATATTTAAATTCCATAACTAGTACTTGTATCAAATTTTTTTATACAGGGCTTTTTTAATATTGTGCCCATATAGCCGTGATCGGACTATTTCAAATTGTTAATTTTCCTAAAATCTGTTTGATGGATGGTGTTCTCTGAAAATCGACATTTTTGACGGTCAGCTTATTAACCGTTCGTTTGGACTGACCCGAACATACCCGATTAAATAAATTTGCATAACGAAATTGGAAATTTTCGTTCAAAAATATTCAGGATTTCCTTGGATTAATCCTCGCTGCATATTTCTGACGCCTGTAAATCATTTTGTTAGGCTCTAAAGCAAAAATGCCGTCGATAAATATTTGTGATTCGAATACAATGCATGAGTCTTTAAAAAGGAAAATAATGAACGTTTTACATTTATTGTGCGAAAAATATTTCAAAATATGCTTTAGATAGGTATGTAGTTGTAGTAACATGTTTTATTTAGCAAAAAGCTACAATTAAATATTTTTTAATACATTTTTTTAACAACATTTTCATAGATTTATTTTAAAATTTTAAAACGCAACCTTCTGTTAACAAAAACAGACAGAGAAGTTAAACATTTTGCAAATTGTATAAAATTTTATGTATCATTTTGTTTTTTAATTAAATGTAATTTTAAAGTTTTTTTAAACAGTTTTAATGATTTTTGAAATTTAATAGATTTTTCCAAATTATTATATTCTATCAAACCTTTATAAAAAATAGATTTATAAGCTAATGACTTAGACACTCTATCCACATAAAAATTTTGATTAGTTTTGTTTTATAATTATTATGATGGTCAAAATTAAAAGAACAAAAAATTTTTAAACAATCAGGCAATAAATTATTTTTAATTTTAGATATAAAGATACATACTAAATAAAAAATTAAATTTCTGACATTTTACCAATCTTAATTTTTCAACATAAAATTAATTTTTGTATATTTGTCACAATTTAAAATAATCCACATTGCCTTATGCATTTTTAAAAGTAAAGGCATATCGTTGATTTATAAAATAAATAATATTGGACCTAGTATACTTCCTTGAGGAACTCCTATATTATTTACTTTTTATTTGAATATGTTTTTGATATTTTTGTTTTTTGTGACCTGTTACGTAAATAATTTTTAAACCATTTATAAACGTTTCCGCGAATACCATACTGATACAATTTACTCAATAATCTAGCCCTGTCAATTGTTTCGAATGCCCGCTTAAAATCGAAAAATACAGCTATAGCATTTTCCCCGTCATCAATGGTTCTCTTCCACGTCTCAATCACTCATAGAATGGCTATCTCTGTAGAGTACCCTTTTCAAAAACCAGCTTGAACGGAAACTAAAATTTTGTTGGCATCAATGAATTATTCTAATAACTGTTTATACAGGGTGGTGATTTAATAACGGATAAATTCAATAGAAATTAAATAGGGACGTGTTTGGAAAAACGCTCGAACCCGTCGATTTTGTTTTTAATTTGCGCATGTTTTGACATAAAATGTGCGTATACAGGGTGTACCATAAAAGTGTGGCAAACAAATTTTTTTTTTCTTAAATGGAAACCCCTGTATGTTATTGCATTTTCAGATTGTCCGTAAAAATCTAGCCATGTTTGATGCATAATGTCCTAAATATATCTTCAACTGTTCACGAAATATTGAAGTTCAAATATTAAAATAACACTTTTTTAAATTAATTTCTAAATTACATTTTTAAAAATCTCAAAAATTACTTTAGCAAATATTGGAAGTGTCCGCCGTTAACAGCTCTGCAGTAATTTTTAATAAAGTAATTTTTGAGATTTTTAAAAATTTAATTTAAAAATCAATTTAATAAAGTGTTATTTTAATATTTGAACTTCAATATTTCGTGAACAGTTGAAGATATGTTTAGGACATTATGCATCAAACATGGCTAGATTTTTACGGACAATCTGAAAATGCAATAACATACAGGGGTTTCCATTTAAGAAAAAAAAAATTGTTTGCCACACTTTTGTGGTACACCCTGTATACGTACATTTTATATCAAAACATGCGCAATTTAAAAACAAAATCGACGGGTTCGAGCGTTTTTCCAAACACGTCCCCATTTAATTTGTATTGAATTTATCCGTTATTAAATCACCACCCTGTATACGACTTCTTCCAATAATTTCTCAGTATCCCATAAAATATTTACTGGCCTCATCTCATCCCATCTTTTAGTGTTTTTTACTTTTGGCACTGGTGTAATGTAAGAACATTTTAATTCATCGTATATTTCCATATTTTAAACAAGAATTTATTAAATTTAATAATGGGTTACCAATGCTGCCAAATAATGTTTCTTTTAACGCCTTTTTATTCAATATTTTAAGTTTTATACAAAGGTTAGGGTTGTCCAACTAAGCAATAGCAACTAGGTTCCCTGTTAATATATTTTATAGGTGCCAGCTCCCCCTCCCTAGAAAGTACTCCTAGTTACGTCAATTGTTGTCCTTAGGTTAAATTTCTGTGGATTGTGGCATAGTTTTGCACTATTAAGAGCTAATACCAGTGACGCAATCGCCATTTAATTTTTTTAAATCAATATTTCGTTTATTTTTCGTTTCCTTCAGAAAGCGACCTGGGTGACAATTATCTACAGTTTCAGGAAAAAAAAATAGTGAAATATTGATCAAAAAATGAAATGGCGAAGGAGTCACTAGTATTATTTGCTCTTAATTCTTTTCTATTTTAACTTTTTTACGAACGAATGCCCACCATTAATTTCAACTGACATAACTATAAAAGAGCAAAAAAATACATTCGGCTTATTCCACTTTACTTTGTATGACATTTTGATTAAATGTGTCCTTTTTATCTAAAAATTCTTGACACGCTCGTAGTTTCTAAATAGAAACTTTTTCCGCAAAAAATAGACAATAATTAATTAAAGTTGACGGCAAAAAATCGTAAACTTCAATTTCGAATTGACGAGAAACATTTAAATCTCTGACAAGAACTAAATTGAAAATCCCTGGTTGGAAAAAATCTGCATTGCATAAATTAATTCATGTAGTTATTCTGTGGGCCACAGACAGGGCCGAATTAAGGTCGTTTGACGCCTGAGGCCAGATACATTTTGGCGCCTATTTTTTTCAATTTCGAAATGGATTTTAAAAAATTGAGCGAGTCATGATACGGATGATCAAATTTGTGCCTAAACGTAATCTTGTAAAAATATGTTTTGCAAGCGGAAATTTCCACGTTTTGTTGAAAAAAAAACTCATAGATTAATTTAATTGTAATAAACGTATAATACCTACATGTAAGTAATCAGGGAAAATTATAAAACAAAAAATAGAAGTATAGACAAACAACTTAACATTAATGATTAATGTGAAATGAATTAAACAATTAACTTAAAATATCATAACTTAATAAGAGTTTCCAAAGTTCAAAAAAACTAATCGACTAATCCAGCTAATTAAGATACAAAAAAAATAAAACACATAAAATCACAAATTCAGCGCTAAGAGTCAAATGATATTGGCAAGGGGTGTCTCACTAGTCAAAATTTGTACACCTACTGCCAAATTTGGCAGGACTTGTCGTTTTTGCCCTTGTCCTGCCACGGTCCTGCTTGTCCTGCCAGGGTCCTGCTTGTCCTGCTACGGTACTGTCACTGTCCTACCACGGATACACAACTTCTAAATATTTATCTTCTTTCTTAACAACAAAATAAACTCGGAAATAAACAATATATTTTATCAATAACTTGCATGAACATAATAAATGAGACTGCAAACTCGACTAGTCGACTGTTGTGATTCACCGGTATTTACAACAAAACTCAAACAGGAATATTATGCGGCGACGCGCGCCGAGAACTTTAAAAACTGCGACGTCTGTTACACGCACTTCCATTTCACTTTCAATTAATAAACAAAAGCAAACAAAAATATTTTTTGCTTCCCGCTATTTATCCCTACTCCTAAAGTTATTGGAGAAATATGATTGGATCTGAAAGGAACTGCCTGTCCTGCTTCGATCCTGCCACAGTCCTGCTAGGTCCTTCTACAGTCCTGCCAGGTCCTTCTACAGTCCTGCCAGGTCCTGCTACAGTCCTGCCAGGTCCTGCCACAGTCCTGTCAGTCCTCCCACGGTCCTGCCACAGTCCTGTCAGTCCTGCCACGGTCCTGCTAAGTCCTGCCTTAACATTTGTACACCTACTGCCACAGTGAGACACCCCTCGGATATTGGTAGATTTGGTTCCTTATAAATACACAAAATGATAAAAACTAAAGTATAGTGATTACTTCTAAAACATCATATCAATAACGACTCGTTATTAACGAGATCAATGACATCAACAAATAAGATAATATTGTAGGTAAATGTTTTGAGCAAAAAATATAAAGGTAATAAAGGAACAGTTTTCGTGGCCCAATGCCCAAAAACTTTTATTAAAGGTAATTTTAAAAATAACGACATATTTTTTAAGAGTATTAAGATACTAGAAATGTTTGTTTCGACATTTTTGACTCGAGAAATTTTGAATACTGTCGTCGAAGGAAGTCGATTTCACGAGATCTAATAACCAAATAGTCTCAATAATTTAATTTAGAATATTTTTGTTTAGATTGGAATGTTCTTTATACTTTATAGGTATGATAATTAGCAATTATGCCATAGTTTAAATAGTGATTTAAATGTATAAAATAATAATTATTATAGGTACCGGTAGGCGCCTATTTCGTTCGCGGCAGATCTCTTAGCGCCCAACAAGGATGGGCATGCGCACAACCCCCTTGTACGTTTTCCTTCTTTATTGACATTATATAAATACACTCCAGAACCGGCTCGGCGTCATTTTTGTTATTTCGTTTTCTCTGTGGAATTTTCGTATTATTTGCTATTAGGTTCTTTCCTTTTTCTTCTTTTAAACAGCAGAGCTAAGTAAACATATTTGCTTAGCTAGGCTATTAAAGGAACGTTTCGCGAACAAATCGTATAATCGTATGAGAAATGTAGATGGGTCGCGGCAAGGAAAGAGAAAAAAATCTTTGCTGAAATGAGTTAAATTTATAAAAGGAACGCTCAACTTAGCTGTTGGCTTTGCTATTTAAAAGCAACTAAAAGAAACTCGGTTATTGTGGATTGTGGTATAACAGAGAATGTAAAAATATTCTCTGCGTGTTTATACATTATATACAAGGTCACCAGTAAAGTCCGCATCATATGGGATTTTTTTTATTAATAGCTTTATTCAAAATTTGACTTTGGCATCAAGTTCTGCTTCGATCGAGATGAAAATTAAGCAAAAAAATAGTAGTTACGTGATTCGCATTATCGGTCAAATTTTAATTTTTTCCAAAAAATAATTCAAAAGTTGGGTTATTTCTCAAAATATCGAAAAAAGTTATAAGAAAAAGTTTTTTTAAATGCAGTTTCTAACTAGGTGCATAAGATAATTTTGATTTTTTACCTATATTTTGTAAATTATTGCACCACTTTGCAAAATAAGACTCAACACAACCTACATAAAACTTTTTATTTTTGGCAATGGTTTATTTCAGATACATTTTCTTTAAAGTAGCGCCATAATAAATGTGTGTTTTTCTACAAAATCAAAATTGGGCTAGTATTAAAATTTGGTCGCATGTGATGCAAAGTTTATTTGTTTTTGACCCTGTATAAGGTAACTTCATAAAATAAGTATTATTGAAAACGTAGTTTGTGTCTCAAAGTAAAAAAATAAAAAATAAAATAAATGGGTTTTTAATTAAATCGTTGAAAATAGATAAACTTTACGTTAAGTTAAACTAAAATTTATTTTCCACTTAATGAACACTTTACTGATGACACTGTGTTATTTTTTGTCTTAATATTAAGGTGTATTACTTTTAGACACAAACTGCGTATCAAAAATACTTATTTTATGAAATTACCTTATACAGGGTCAAAAACAAATAAACTTTGCATCACATGCGACTAAATTTTAATAGCCCAATTTTGATTTTGTAGAAAAACACACATTTAATATGGCGCTATTTTAAAGAAAATGTATCTGAAATAAGCCTTGTCAAAACTAAGAACTTTTATGTAGGTTGTGTTGAGTCTTATTTTGCAAAAGTGGTGCAATTTACAAAATATAGGTAAAAAATCAAAATTATCTTATGCAGCTGAAATTTTGTATGTGAGCTAGAAAATACATTTAAAAACACTTTTTCTCATAACTTTTTTCGATATTTTCAGAAATAACTCCACTTTTGAATTATTTTTTGGAAAAAATTAAAATTTAACAGATAATGCGAATCACGTAAATATTTTTTTTTGCTTATTTTCATCTAGATCGAAGCAGAACTTGATGCCAAAGTCAAATTTTGAATAAAGCTATTATTTAAGAAAATCCCATATGATGCGGACACTGTATACAAAAAAATAAAATATTTCTTATTATCCCCCAAAATTTTATTTATTTATAATAACACTATACAATACACTCACAGATTAATCTTTACTTCAGTAGAAATGTATTAACACATTAATGAAAACTTTTTAAATTATTACTTATTTATTGTATTAAAAATCCTTGCCACACCCTACGCCGCTGGTGTTGACTAATCGCTCGGAATCCTCGAGCCATTACAATTCCGCACGGAGTATAAAATTTAACGCTTTCTCTCTCTTCTGTCTTTGTTTCACACGTACGAATGATTGATGTAAACAAACAGGCTATTCATGAATGAATTGCTATTGCTATTCTGTAAGAAGTGTATGGTCGAAAAGTTTTCTTTTTAGAAAAAGTTGACAGTACTTATTATAAATATAAAAACTAGAAAATACTGTAAAGCGATGGCAGGCCCAATAGTTACTTTTTAAATTAAATAGCGGAAAAGATACTAATAGAGACGGTTCCGGTGACGTAATCTTAAATACTTATTAGATATATCAAAAACTTATCCGTTAGGTTTATACAACTAGTGCAATAACTTATCCTTAAGAAGTACTTGGCGCCTTTCAGTAACAAAAGCAATTATGAGGAGCAAAAGTTGCCCATCTTTCTATAAATAGTTCTAGCAAGCACAAACTAAAACTCTATCAAAATTTACAACCGTTATTTTATCACGTTCTTTCCTATAAAATTTTATTAACCACATTTCGTTGGCGTGAAGATAAGCTGTCACCAAAGTTTGGTAGTAAATTTGTCTGCTTAGCGGTAAAACCATTGATATTTCATGAGATGCCATTTGCAAAATTTACGTTAATGATTTTAAAGAGACACCAATTTCCAGAATTCTACAAACAAACGTAAACATACTCGTACCTGGAACACTAGTAAAGTGTTCTGTCTAATGCCTTCTGGGATTTAACAAGAAGTAAGTGAAACAGAATACAGGCCTGTTCTTTTTTATTTTTTCATTTAAAAAAAAATTAAATTTTGACGTTTAACTCGTGTATGGAGAACTAGAGGGTAGGAGGCCGATCGACAATGGCAGCATTTTCAATTTCTGTCCCGGTTTTTTGGTTAGTTCGCTATTGACCGATAGATGACCCTCGCGTCCGAAGTGGGCTGATGTTGTCTTCTTCTTCTTCGTTTTTAATATGGAAAACTAGATCCTCCATAGTTTTTAACTTTTACTTTCGACAATTGACATTTTATTTTTCGAAATAACAAATAACGTTTGAAGGCAAGACAAGACAAATAACGCTGTATTGTAATTAATTTCCATATTTATAATGAATAATGGTACAATTTATAAAAGTAGAGTTTGCTTTGTGTCTGGGTGTAAGACAGGATCTTCTTCAGAGATGAAACGCAGCCAAATAAGTCTCTTTCTAGCTCCAAAGCTAAAACCCTCTAGCTAGAATGTTCCTGTATTTTAAAAACGAAGCATCGTTGGAACTTTATACAGGCCGAATTTACTAATAAGTATAACAAAGTAAGTGTAAATTCATATAAAAATCCTTATTTGTTCCTTAAAGAATTAATTTAAATAAAAATAGTTATTGCGTCCATAAGAAACCATTTATTTGATAGCCCACTTCGAACACGAGCGCCATCTTATGGCAACTCGTAAAGCTGAATTACCGATGCTAATTTGGGACCGAATCCAATGCATTGCGTTCGGCCTCCTACCTCAAGTCCTCCATATTGGGACCGAATCCAATGCATTGCGATCGGCCTCCTACCTCAAGTCCTCCATAAACTCGTGGAGCCAAGACACAAGCCATAATGTATAGTCAAGAAGCAAACTAAACTGGCAGTTGTGATTTGATATTTTTGACACAGAAAAAAAAGTGGGTTTATTTTTGCCACGAATTAAAAAAAATAATTACGATCTTGTTATTTCAAAGTAACGAAAAAATGACTTTGTGAGCATTTTTTTTATCGATGTCGATGTATAATGAATGTGTGTTAATATAGGTTCAATTTACACCCCAAAACATAGAATTGTTACCTATATAATTAATCCTAACGAGTATTTTTGAAATATTTTGTATGATCTTTAATTAGTGTTTAAAACCCTTTCTAAAGGCCTCTTCCCATATAAAATATACATTTAAAGACATCCAAATTATTTCATACAATACCTGTATACTTTTCTGTATTTACTTGTTTTTTCAAATGTTAAAACAGACATATTTTGACCGGTATTTATAGTTGGTCTTGGATCCAGGAACGCAACAACAATATGACATTTTCACTATAACACTAAACCAGGAAGTAAAATACACAGGGGAGATGCACTTGTTATTTTAATATGCACAAAAGAAAATCCGTGCAAATACAAAACCCACATCGAATAAATCCAACTGATTTCGTAAGGTCACGCGCCACAACATTAATGGAGAGTGGACGGGACGGACGGCGGTACTATGATAAAATATACCTATACAGGGTTCCCCATTTAAAACGAAACAGGCTAAATATCTGGTTTCACATTAATTTAAAAAAAAAACGCTTGGACCCGTCGATTTTTATTTCGAGGGGGGCATCTTTTGCGTATATTGTCAATCTTGTTACTTCAAGCCCCTAGGAGGGGGGGGGGGGGGGGGTTAAGATCTAAATCTTAAATGGATACCCTTATTTTATATAATTTTTTTGGATTCCGCATAAAATTCTAAACATTTTTTAATAAAAGCATTATTAGTCTATACTAAACAGTTTCCGAGATATTGACTCTTGAAAAATGAAATTTTTGAACTTTGACAGCGTCTAGCTTTCTAACGGTACGTCTTTGGAGTAAAACGGCTAACATATCCCTATCTTCAATTTTTATTATCTTTCCAATAGTGTCAACTTCCGGTTAAACCGGTTGTAAGAAATATAGCACTCAGTGCCATTATGAATTCATAATAACATCCAAATGTTAAGATACAGAAACAAAAAGAAAGTCGGTGCAAACTATTTATTTGTTATTATTACTTAGAAAAACGGATTGCATTTATTTATTGTAAACATCCGAAGGGACACTTTCGGATTCAGAATCTCCCATATTTAAATTATTTTTGGCCAACACTTTGCATATAATAGAAAATTAGACGGCAATAATGACGTTGTCAAAATCGAAATTGAAACAATCAAAAATGCGGTTACCATGATATCGACTAATATGGACACCTGAAAATTTTTAAAATTACGAAATCGTTATCTGATATCAATGAAATTTAGACGAATAAAATCTATTTGTACTGTCGTAGATTAAATTTTTAATGATACACGTTCGATATGAACTTTGTTAATGAAACTTGTGCAATTAAACCACTCGGCTAACGCCTCGTGGTTTAACGTTGCACGCGTTTCCTTATAGTGTTCATAACGAACTAGTATCATTAATAACTATTATTTCAAAATAATAAGTTCAGCAGACGTTTAAACATTTATTGAAATAAAAACAAACCGATGTCAACGTGTTGTCATTATTTGACAAGGAAAATTAACCTAACCTCAAATTATTTAGTTAAACTCCGTGCCGCTTAATTTCATCTGAGTGGATAACACCACTTGTGGACACCCCCCCCCCCCCCCCCACCTAAATCCGCCAAAGTGCCTTTATAAACAAGCTAGTAGAGCTGTCTCACTCACTTTAAAATCGAGAATGCGATGGTTCTGCCTAAGGTGCTTCTGTTCTTGGCAACTAAATATCCTTAATCTCTTCGGAGCTTTTACAAATATTTAAAAATGAGGTCATGGAGTCATGGTCAATTCTATTGATATTCCTATATGTTGTTGAAATAACTATTGTGTATTGTGTCTGAAATAACTATTGTGTTGCTGTCACGTGAGCCATGGGCCATGGCAGTGATGGCCCATGTCAAGGGCAGGTATTATAATTTTTATGTTTTGTTTTAATACAATAATTGTCTATTGCACTACACTATTCTAACTGATAACATATTTTTAACAATTTAATAAAAAATATACTGTTCTTTAGTATTCCCTGATGTAAGCCAAAATTATTATATTACACCAGAATCATTAAAATATTCAAATCTCTCTCGTAAGCCATGTCCGGTATATTGACCAAATTTAGCAAAGTTTGGGCGTGGTTCCAAAAGGCTACCTACGGCGCGCGCTCTTCTTCTCTATGGTTTCGCCCCTAGCTACTGCCCTACGAGTCGCCACTGGACCATGCCCCGGTTCCCATGAAGACTGACGCTAGTTACGGCACTGATGGCCTACACAGAATTTAAATAAACATTTGAACATCAACAGTGAAACAAAATGCCAGGTTCCTGTTTTTTGTTAAATGTGTTGCCATATACGTTCGTCAAACTAAACAAATTAAAAAGTCGATATTTTAGCGTAGGTGTTGTGAATTGTAGATACCTGGAAAACAAATTAAAAAAAAACTCTAATTAAAAACTGTCTGATCAAACAAGAACGTTTCGTGCAGAAAAATGCTTGACCCGTTTAGAAAATAGCACTTTTTTTACCCCGGGGTTGACGATTATACACAGAGATAGAACAAACAATAATATTTTTCTACGATAAAAAAAATATCGATAGTATTATAACAAAGAGTGCATATTATAATAATATAGTTTATTTTTTTCGAAGACATACCACCAGATTATCTATCTATACTATTATATAGGGTGTCTTTAAAAGGTGTTTCCTTCCACAAATTTATATGTCAAAAGTTCTATTCGGTTTTAGTTTTTCATATTTTTTTTAGTAATTGGTGCATTGTCACATTGTCACAATATTTGGCTAGCTAGGGGGGAATTTTTGTGGGTGAAAAATTAAAATCTGGATTGAACTTTTAAATAAACATTCTTAATCTCGAACGTCTTTCATCTAAAAAAGGTATAGGTATCAACCTAAAGTCAAATTAATGCAAGAACTCGCCGCATCACCTGTCATTTATGGCACCCTGTTGAATTCTGGTATATTTTACGTTAAGCGGTTGGCGACAGAAACAGAACCGGACTAAGTTCTTTTACATTCGCCTTCGCTATCTTTTAAATTTTGTAAGGAAGTATTCATATTTTGTACAGATAGGAAGAGGAATAGAAAAAAAGGCGACACATACGAAACCTAAAACAAAAATAAATTAAAATAATTGGTGTAACTTACCTTCAACAATATCAACGGGGCCATTGAGCACATAATTATCATGATCCTTAATCATCTAAATCTTAAAAATATTATAGATAATAGATGAGTTAACCAAAATAATGTTTGTATTCACCATTTGACTTAAACAATAAATACCAAGAAAATCTAGTCTTTGAAATCTACAAAATCAAAAAGTAAAGTGTTTAAAACACACACTACACAAAAAACAGCTACAAAAATGCTTAAAAAATACCAAAATCGGAAGAAAACAATATGACCCAACCTGGGTCCGTTACATTAGCCCCCCCCCCCGGTACCCATAATTGCGTAAAATTTTAGCACCATATAGACCATACCTAGCACTACCTAGCACCCAATTTATAGAGCTAGCACCATAGACGTTACTGAGTTATTAAGCACTTTTACCGGGGGGGGCTAATGTAACGCTAGCCCCCCCCCCCCCCGGTGCCCATAACTGCGTAAAATTTTAGCACCATATAGACCATACCTAGCACTACCTAGCACCCAAATTATAGAGCTAGCACCATAATCGTTACGGAGTTATTAAGCACTTTTACCGGGGGGGGGCTAATGTAACGCTAGCCCCCCCCCGGTGCCCATAACTGCGTAAAATTTTAGCACCATTTAGATCATACCTAGCACTACCTAGCACCCAAATTATAGAGCTAGCACCATAGTCGTTACGGAGTTATCAACCTAATTTAAAAATGACGTCAACAACGTTGCCGCCTCAGACCAATTACCAGAGACAAAGCTATTTACAGTTGGCCATAAAAACACTTTTATATTTACAGTACAAGAATTTACGCACTGTAGTAGTAGTATGGCTGTGATCTTACCGCGATGTTGCCGACCTGCACTACATTATATGAAAATTATTATTTTTATCTATAAAACAGTAAACATATACAACACCTTTTTTTAACCAGTTGGTTAATATAGTAAATATTTTAAACAGTCTCGCAAGATGGAGGCAAAGTCACGTGACAACAATTTTGGTCTATTTAATTTTGATAGGTTGGTATGAATTCCAGAACCAGACTTGAAAATTTTGTATATATTTTAAAAATTTTATTTTGTAAATAGTATAATATTTTAAGTAATAATAAACATAAGTTTTTATGGTTAGACGATAAAGCCTCAAAACAGAGCTGTCATCCTTATGGCAAAAAAACTATTATTTTCTACCCTACTCAACGTGATAACGTCGCATTTGGTACGTTGGCGATATTCCGGTTGCGCACGCATCTTATGCTATCTGAAGGTCTTCCAATTCATTCTCTAATTGCTTAGCGGCAACCTCAGACCATGAGACGGCAACGTTATCGATGCCATGAGGTTAATAACTCCGTAACGACTATGGTGCTAGCTCTATAATTTGGGTGCTAGGTAGTGCTAGGTATAGTCTATATGGTGCTAAAATTTTACGCAGTTATGGGCACCGGGGGGCTAGCGTTACATTATTCCCCCCCCCCCCCCCCCGGTAAAAATGGTTAATAACTCCGTAACGGCTATGGTGCTAGCTCTATAATTTTGGTGCTAGGTAGTGCTAGGTATGGTCTATATGGTGCTAAAATTTTACGCAGTTATGGGCACCGGGGGGGGCTAGCGTTACATTAGCCCCCCCCCCGGTAAAAGTGCTTAATAACTCCGTAACGACTATGGTGCTAGCTCTTTAATTTGGGTGCTAGGTAGTGCTAGGTATGGTCTATAGGGTGCTAAAATTTTACGCAGTTATGGGCACCGGGGGGGGGGGGCTAATGTAACGGACCCATGCAACCTGACGTGTGAGCCTGCTACGGCCCACTGCTGATCTGGGAACTTTTCGACGCAACCAGATCAGCTGTTAATGTCATAATGTCATTGTCTTCTATCGAAACGCTTTATTTTAAGAAAAAGTCCTAGTAAAAGTTGATTTGAGCAGCTGTTTTTGAGATATCTATATGCATTTAAAAAATTCACTTCGCGTACGGCCTGGTATAAGTTATTGTAATTATTAAACACAATTTCAAATAACTAATTCTAATGTTTTGGGAAATTTTGCTCCCAAGGAGTAAAAATGCAACTTGACAACCGCAAAAAAAATCAGTAGTTATTTTTTTAACAAGTTTCCAACGAACTTTAAAAGTCCATTACAGGGAATATAAATTATATACAATAACAGACTTGAAAATTGACAATTTTTAATAAATATATATATTTAACGAAATTAATAAAAAGTCAAATATTATTCAATTAAAAAAAAAATTAAATCATTTATTTTGGTAAAAAATACATTTAATTTGATTTTTAAATAGTACTAATTTTTTAATGTTTTTATATTTATCTGGTAGGTTATTATAGATCATAATCCCATTGTATAATAATGATCGTCTACCGAAATTACTTCTAATATTTACTGCCAAAAGAGTTTACGTTTGCTGGGTATGATGACAATGTAAAGTATTAATTTTTTTAAATATGATTTTTGATTTTTTTAATGAATTATTGAATGAATAATAACATATATTTTTAATTTATATAAATTTTCTAAGTTTAAATATCCCAGTGGTTTGTATAAATTTATTGTGGGTTAAATTTATTTAAATTAAATATTCATAAAAACACTGCAAAAACAACTGCCTTACGTACGCTATCATTTCACCTTGGGTAATTTTTCAATTTCACCCTGAACTGAAGTGTTAACAACTCAAGAAAAAACAAATAGACTACCTATTTAATAAATTTGCATAATATAGTGTTTATACAAAACCCTTTTGATATCTGCATGTAAGATCTCTTCTGTGGGCGTAATCAGGAATTAAAACAAAATTGTCCTTAAGATATATGAAGGTACAAGGTTTTAAACTGACCTCTTTTGTCAGCGCGTCGTTGAATATATTATTATAAAAGACCCTTGACTTTAGGTAAATCAGATTGAAAAATTACATATTGTCTATTAACGTTTACAAAATGAAAATCCTGGCACTACATCAGCTACTTTACATTCTTGGTGTACTAGTTCATCACGTAATGGCCGTAGTTGTTATAATATGACATTTCTAGTAAAGTCAAATTTCTCTAAGTAGTAGTAGTAGTAACATGTTTTATTTAGCAAAAAACTACAAATAGACATTTTTAAATACATTTTTAACAACATTTTTATAGATTTATTTTTAAATTTTAAAACGCAAACCTTCTTTTAACAAAAACAGACAGAAAAGTTAAACATTTTGCAAATTGTATCAAATATTATGTATCATTTTGTTTTTTAATTTAATCTAATTTTATAGTTTTTTTAAACAGTTTTAATGATTTTTGAAATTTAATAGAATTTTCCAAATTTTATTATTATGTTCTATCAAACCTTTATAAAAAATAGATTTATAAGCTAATGTTTAGACACTCTATCCACATAAACATTTTGATTATTTCTTGTTTTATAATTATAATGGTCATAATTAAAAGAACAAAAAAATTTTAAACAATCAGGCAATAAATTATTTTTAATTTTATAAATAAAGAGACATAAATAAAAAATTAAATTTTCAATCTAAATTTTTCAACATAATTTTTGTATATTTGTCACAATTTAAAATAATCCGCATTGCCCTATTTTATAAAATTTGTAATTTATCAAACATTTCCTCACTAGCACAATAAAAAATGGAAGAACAATAAATGAAGGAAAGGCAGTAATGAAAATATTATTAAAGATGCCTTTAAAGAGGCTTACTTTACTTTAGAAGAGAAACGCAAAAATATGACTCAGCTTAGCGCTAAAATTTTAAGAAAAGAAATTAGGTCAAAAGTCTATAATCTCAACCAATATCCTTCTGCCAACGATATCCTAAATGGAGGTGTAGATAATATACCGGAGAAACTGCTATTGTTTTTATCGATACTTTGTGATAAACCAGAATGTGACAAAAAAATAATTTTAGTTGCCAATGTCATAGTCGCTAATGTTCGGCCAAGATCTTTTTTTATCCCCAATATTATGTGGCATTGCAATATATCTCCACAGAAAATATGGGTCCAAAATTTTACTCGATTTATTTTCATCATTAAGTTTTTCAGAATCCTACAAGGAAGCACTAAAATTTGAAGCAGCGGCATCGTCCGTGATAATAAATACCTGGAAAGTGATTCTGATAGTGATCTTTAACGTAATTTTTGACTTATTGTAGTTTATTTGTTTTTAATGTTTGAACATTTTTATGACGAGCAATCTAGGTTTAGTCACTATCCAGATATTAGACTCATATTTTTAATACCGTATATATATATATGTTCATTTTTTATGTAATAAAGTATTATTTAGTTTATTCAGGAATGTACACTTTTATTTTCATATTTTTTTTCAGTTGAGGCTATATTTAAATGGATTGTTACAACTCAAATATTTAAAATATTTAACTTTTTAAGCTACAATGTGATGTCATTTTTTATGCTCTTTAATTCTTGTCTCGTCATATTTTTTTAAAAAATGCATCCTTTTTAAGTTATAAGTGTTTTTTGTAAGCAAACCCCAGATTTCAAAATGGCGGCCAATTTTTTTTGATGACGCAACAACCGGACGAATGGGGACTTTTAGTATGTTAATAAGGAAGACTAATACTAACTATTTCCAGTGGTTTCATCTTTATGTTATTTTTTGCAATTTCAATCGTAAACGCACTGAGCTACAGGCTTAAACAGGGTACTATAAATGACAGGTGACTTAGTCACGATGCAGTGTGTTCTTAGAGAAATTTGACTTTATTAAAAGAAAAACCGCCTGGGTTCTCTATCGCACGTTTTTATTTTATGTTAACATTGCAGAGGGTGAAAAAAAGTTGCCATTCTATGAATACAAACACCTCCATGTTTTAGTTTTCCCTTTTATGTTTACCGATATGATATGCATGGCAAAAGCATATTATTTTATTCCGCTTCTCTGGTTTCTTTCTTGTTTTCCTTCGACGGTGCGGAAAGACAGCCATACAAATGTAATAACTTTATTAGGTATAGCTATATGTGGCTACATAATGCTTGCAAGTCAATTTTAAATTGCCCTGCATTTTTAGTAAGAAAATCTAAACTATAACGAAATAGTTAGAGATGGTACAAGTCTGGTAAGGGATACCGCACATTAGGTACTTTATATACAGGGTCCTGCACCTCACCTCCCGTCTTCTATGGCTCGCTTAGTAATTAAGTTTGAATTTTCATATTTTGCACTTTGCAGACCTTATCTGTACCTTGGGGCGCATTTCAGGAAAATATTTTTTTCCAAAAAAGTGTGACGGCATGAGGATATATTTTTTTAGATTACATGCCATATATTTTCTTACTTTTTTGGGTGCCTCCTATAGTTACCTACATACCCCTAAAATTTTATTAAAGTCGATTCAGTATTTTAAACGAAAAAAAAATAAAAACTAAAAAATATCAGTTTTGCACCACTGGTATAAAAATAAATAAAAAATAAAAATAATGTCTCGTTAATAAAATTTTACAAAGGTACTTATTAAATAAGGTATAACAGTTTCGTTAACCAAGTTTGGTTAATACGAATTTGACAGAGTGTCCAAAGTTTAGTGTCAAACTTTGCAAACTTAAAAGAAATTAATTTTTCTTATTTCAAATCGAAACCCCTGTATATTTTTATGTCATTCGATGCAGAATTAAAAATCAAACATTTTTCCTAATTGCAACCCTATCGCAATTTCTAACGCATCAAGACTTATTTGCAGAAAACTAATTTTATCAACTATTCCAACAGTCATTATTATGAACGAAGGTGGCTTTGAAAAACAATTTATTGGTACCTATTAAAGTTTATTTAAGTGTCAAGAGACCATTTTGACTATAGTAATCTAAAAGTTTCAAATATTGTTAAATTGTTAGTAATTATTCGAAATGATAATCGTGGATATGGTTATCCTTGAAAATTCGTTGAACTGTTCTTTCGATTACATCTACGGCATCAGCGACTGCTTGTTGAGTAACTGAACGATTTTCTATAACAGATAATAGCACAGCCAATTGATTTTGTTCAGTTCGGACCGGTTTATATCCCACTGGTTTTGGGTAGTTTACATTTCCCGTTTGTGCAAACCTCTCTAATTTTTTTTCCTCTCTAATAGGGTTTTGCAGGCTCCGTTTGTCTGAAAGTCGTCGTTCCGGATAACGCTGTGCGTAAACTCGGCTTGCCAAAAAAGAGTTCTTTTCGCATGCTCCTAAAAAGCATATGTACGAGCTGTTCTTGGTTGTAGTCCTTCACAAAAAACAAGATAAAGTAATTATAACAGCTTAAATAATTACTACCAATTTAACAATATTTGAAACTTTTAGATTACTAAAGTCAAAATGGTCTCTGGTCACTTTAATAAACTTTAATACCAATAAATTGTTTTTCAAAGCCACCTTCGATATTTATTCACAATAATGACTGTTGGGATAGTTGATAAAATTAGTTTTCTGCAAATAAGTCTTGATGCGTTAGAAATTGCGATAGGGTTGCAATTAGGAAAAATCTTTGATTTTTAATTCTGCATCGGATCACATAAAAATATACAGGGGTTCCTATTTGAAATAAGAAAAATAAATTGCTTTAGAGTTTGCAAAGTTTGACACTAAACTTTGGACACCCTGTACAATTCGTATTAGTTAAACTTGGTTAACGAAACTGTTATACCTTATTTAATAAGTACCGTTGTATAATTTTATTAACGAGACATTATTTTTATTTTTTATTTATTTTTAATACCAGTGGTGCAAAACTGATATTTTTTAGTTTTTATTTTTTTTCGTTTATAATACTGAATCGATTTTAATAAAATTTTAGGGGTATGTAGGTAACTATAGGAGGCACCCAAAAAAGTAAGAAAATATATGGCATGTAATCTAAAAAAATACATCCTCATGCCGTCACACTTTTTTGGAACACCCTGTATGAAAAAAAATATTTTCCTGAAATGCGCCCCAAGATATAGATAAGGTCTGCAAAATATGAAAATTCAAACTTAATTACTAAGTGAGCTATAGAAGACGGGAGGTGAGGTGCAGGATCCTGTATAGGAATTGCCGATAAGGGTGTTCAATTCCGTAACTTTTGTAATCCAAACACGCCGAACATCTGCTGCGAAATAATAGCCTGGTTTGCAGGACCTAGACTGTTAGCGAAAACCTTCAGTGTACGGCAGCTAGGTTAATCAGCCCTTTGATAAACCTTCTAATAAAGGTATGTCAATAAGGGTTTGTCAATAGATAAAGGTCTGTCAATAATCATGTTCGACTGGGATGACTTAATTGGATAACCGCAGCTCGTGTATGTTACCTTTGAGGCATATGTGCATACCAAATAGTAAAAGATGTAGGCGTAAGATTGGATAATTTGCATTGTTTCTGTTTGTTCGAGTTGATTATTTTTTTAACAGTGTCAGAAATTTTAATATACTGACACTAGAAACGTTGAAGACATTATATCCTGAGAATTTAACTTTGTTAAGTGAGGAAGAATTATACGTGAAAACGCGGAATTTACTAACAATATACCATAAAGACTTGTCCATTGACTTTCCTAGTCAAATTTTAAGCCTCAGAAAGGGACTTGGAAATAGTATTTTAAAATTAAAAACAGTGTATGAACATTTATTAATAAAAAATCAGTGTGTTCTTCAAATTTTCCAGATGTATCTAGTACAGTAGTGTTATTTCTAACTTTACCAGTTAGTGTGACATCAGCGGAACGATCTTTTTTCAAACTTAAAATAGTAAAAACCTTTTTACGTAACACCATGGGACAAGAACGCCTTTCGGATTTATCCTTAATCAACGTCGAACACGAGTTTGTTAAAACATTTTTAATATCGACGAAATTATAAACGATTTTGCAAAAAAAAAACCTCGACGATCTGGTCGTATTGTATAATACCTTGTATAGTACTTAGAGTCATCATTTGTGCAGACTTGTTGAATATTCATGTGTTTTACAGTTTTCTGTCTTTTGGATTCGAGGCTCGATCATTGCTACCCCCGTTACTACCATACGCGGTAAGCAACATTATAAGTGGTGTTTTAAAATTTTGATTTTGCATCAAGTTTGCTGGAATATTACGTATAATGACTTAATAACTACGTATGTTATGTCTACCAGTCTACCTATTATTATAAAATAAATGCGATTTGTTTGCTGTTTTAATAGTAGGTACTTAATACAATGACATAATGTTCAATTCAAAAATTCATAAACCTGAACTCCGGCAAGGTAATTTTTTTGATACTCTCTCATAATCTTTATGTAAGCATGACAGGGAGAGAGGAGGAATTTGACGGTACTAATACCTAAGTGCTGGTAGACACGTCATGCGAAAAATTCTCCTTAATCAAAATACTTCATTTTTCTTTTGCTTTTACTCAATTGCTCACTGTGGAAAGAAACAGAAACATTTTTTTACAGAAACAACGGAAACCGAAACACTCATCGTACCACGATAAAAATACGTTTGTTTTTATTCCAATAACTATTGCGGCATTATAAAAGAAACCTATCACAAATTATAAAGGTTGAAAGATTTTTCATAAACGTCGTCAAAGAAAAAGTTCCAACATGTAGAGTAAAGAAAACAAACCGTTTCATAAAATTGCGTACTCAAATCCTGGGCTGTGTTTTTATAACCCGAAAAAATATTCATAATGTTATGATTGAAAATGTTTAAGTTATTGAGTATAAATCATAACATAACGTACCTACATTTCTCGGAAAACTCATTACGGGAAAATTATCTTTTTAAAAAATAATTTTAATCACTTAAATAACTATTCTTTTCTCATTTGTTGAAGTGTTTTCTAATTTTACGGCCCATAAATTTTAAAAATAAATAAATTTTTGTACATGATGTCAGAATCGAAAAAATGAAAGGAAAGTGTGGAAATAATTTTGTTTTTATTGTGAAGTAGAATTGTTAGAATTTAGGTTAAAATGAGGGTATGTTCTAGTTTATATAAATGCTAGGTTTGATGTTAATATTGTTTTTACATGTTGAGATGTGTTCGGACCACAGGAGCACAGGCCTATAAAAAAGGAGAATGCCTTGTCCCCGTAAGATCTGTATTATTAAAATAGTATCTATAGGAAAGCAGTGGCGGCTCGTGCCATTTTAGTGAAGTAGGGCCAGGTAAACCCTTAGCGCCGCAGGCAAAAAAATTTTGGGTGCCACGCCCTTTTTTGTTAATAGTTCTTTCTTTTAAAGTAGGAAAAATAAGCAAAAAGGCACCTAATTTAATTTATGAATTTACAATCATATCTTGAATATACCTAAACACGATAACAAGTTGAAACACACAAGCAATGTCAGTGGTTTCATCTGCGATAACAGCGATAAACGGAGAGTCCTTTATTTCTTTTATGACTTCATCATGATACACATCTATCATACAGTCCAGAAGTTCATTTTGTAGGGGTTTTGATGTTCCTTTAAATACTTTCGATTTTTTAATATGATCTTTAAGAGTTTTGTCTAATTCTGAGCTGAAATTTATTAATTCACGAAATATGTCCCTATTTTCCGACGTCACTTTTTTGTCATGACCTCTCAAAGCCAACTCAAATGCACCACAAAACCGAACACAGTTTATAATTTGGTTTAATATGTATCTGTTTTTATCAATTTGTTCGTTTTTCTTCATTATTTCATTGTAATATGCAGAATTTAATTGAGTTTTAATGTTAATTTTACCAAGCATACTGAAATTAAATATATTGTTTAAATGTACCTTCGATTTTTCATGTGTCTTCATTTTGTCCCAGAAATGGACCAAATCATCTGTACCTTTTTGGGACCAAGTTTGCTTCCCACCAAATAAAACACACAAAAAACAAAATAGTCTATTAGATTCATCACAACCGCACACCCAAGTATTTTTTCCATAAAGTTTCCTTTAAAAATCTAATAGTATTCATTACTTATGTATTTCTAAAATAAAAAGTTCGTTAACCCTACATTAAATCAGCCGCCGGCCGAACGAAAACAAATCGGGACGCGACGCGAACATCAGCTGTTTGAAACGTCTAACATCAAACGGTCAAACGAAGAGAGCCTGGCTACGTCGTCGAGATTTTTGCCTGCTTGCATTCAAGGTCATTTTCCAACGTTTTTTTATTGAGGTGATGGCGTTTCGTCACCTCCCGTGTGCCTCGTCGCGCTTGGCGCGGAAGCTACGTTACCGTTTTACGCATAATCGCTTCCTTTTAGATGGAAATTTGCACCCGACTGTGTTCCATTTTTAAATTATTTTGCTAATTGCTTTAAAAACGAGAATATTAATTTTAATAGGTTTTGGTAATTTGTAAAGGGCAGGACGCTAGACAGGAGGGCAGGTAGTGCCATGGCACTGTAGCTCTACCCCACGAGCCGCCACTGTAGGAAAGGCTGTTTTGGCAGGGAATTAATTTTTTTTCTCTAGAAAATTGTTGGCAACCATTTGATACTACACTCACCGACTTTAAATTCGATCCATCCAAAATTTTGTTCAAGTTTAATGTCTGGTAACTATTTTTCCGTAGTCCGATTTAAATGATTTTTTTTTCAATTGTAGATACATGCTTCAGCTTTCATTTAATTTTTTCCGTTTTTTAAAAAGCTGTATACTTGGTGAAATATACAGGGGAATAAAAAGTATGTTTTTTCCCTAAATAAGCAAATTTGTGAAGTTAATCTATTCCTAACAGATTGCTTTTTTATTTGTCTCGATATCTTCCTCGGTTCAAGAGATACGAATTTTTTAAGAAAACACTACAAATTTTAATAAAAGATTTTAATTTTAAATTGTAACATAAAACAAAGGGTGCATAATCGGTTTTCATGTAATTATTATTCTGTTGTGTTTAAATTTTTGTCAGTTGAAAATTATGGTCCTTCCACCTACTGATGCGGCAAGAGCAGTAGCTTTAGTAAATGATGGAAGATCGCAGTATTATACTGCTAGAGTTTTAGGATGTACAAGATCCCGTGTTCAGAAAGCCGATTAACTTTTTAACGAAACTGGCAATTTTTCGAGGAGAATAGGATCTGGAAGAAAACGTCGTTTTCTTTCGCACCCTTTATAGAAAATAACGAGTTCCGGTTCTAAATAACTTAGAACAGTTAAAAGAAGCACTAATCAAAGTATGTGGTCAAAACGATCAAAATCAGATCAGACACCTCATTTAATGAATGCCAAGGCGAATGGAGGCAGTTGTTCGTGCTCGGGGTGGTAATACCCGTTATTGATGTTTTTTTTAGTTCTTTTCCGCTAGGTACATTATTTTTTTTAATTAAAAATATTTTGCAAAAAATGTTAAAATTAAAATCTTTTAATAAAATGTGTAGTGTTTTCTTAAAAAAATCGTATTTCTTGAACCGAGAAAGATATCGAGCCAAATAAAAAAACAGTTTGTTACGAATAAATTAAACTTCGCAAATTTGCTTCTTCATTAGAGTTAATATTGCAAAATCACTCTACAGGGTGTTACAAACTTAAAGGGAAACAACATACTTTTTATTCCCCTGTATATTTCACCAAGTATACAGCTTTTTAAAAAACGGAAAAATCTACTTAAAGCTGAAGCATATATATATCTACAATTAAAAAAAATCATTTAAATCGGACTACGGAGAAAAAAGTTACCATGCATTAAACTTGAACAAAATTTTGGATGGATCGAATTTAAAGTCGGTGAGTGTATATTAACGCCAACCAAAAACACGAGTCTTGCCGAAGCACGGCGAGTCGGCGAGCCAATCAAGTCTACTGTTTATTGTGGTGTTTATTACTTTTGTTGAACAATTTGTTGTTAAAGTCACATTTGTGTAAGAACTCGCCCCATCACCTGTCATTAATGGCACACTGTTGAAGTCTGGTATATTTTGCGTTAAGCGGTTGGCAACAGAAACGGAACCGGACTAAGTTACTTTACCTTCCCCTTCGCCATCCGTTGAATTTTGTAAGGGAGTTTTAATATTTTGTAAAGATATAGCGTAGATACTAATTTCATTATTTATAAAATAAAATATTGACAGACCCGTATCAACGAAAATAAGTATGTAAAAACATTATAAAATTAAAGTAAAAAAAAACATTTATTTTTTCTAGTATTTATTTATTTTCCTTCCAAACAAGCTTAAATTTAGTAAAATCGGATAAGTCGTTTACAAGTTACAGCGATTTTAATGTTTGCACATTCAATAGCTTCCCCCACTCTTATCAAGGTCGTTACGCCAATAAGCCTTAAACCAAAATGATGCAGAATTGTCTGAGCTTTTCGATGATGTAATCAGAGTTATACCTTAATATGGGAAATTTCGGAGAAATTTAGAATAAAAAAAAAAATTTAATTGTGCCCCCTTGCGGCGAAATGAGGAACTTAAAAGTAATTTCCAGAATTTTCTCATGACTGCTTTAATCATAATTTTTTTTTCTCCGAGTTTCTATGTCTAGTAGTTTCCGAGATATGGCCAGTGGCCACCCTTAATGAATCACCCTGTACAAGGAAAAAAGTAATACATTTTTTGCAAGGTGTAAGCTATGTGGTGCACCTCTAATTAAAACACCATATAGAGAACCCTTTTGGTATTGTTACATTTGTGGGAATTTTATATGGATATAATATATAGGGTCTCTCGTAACTAAAGAGCTATACAGTAACAGTAGATAGTACTCTTGAAAATATGGCATTTAATTTTATTTCTTATACCTACGGTTAAAGAGATACAGGGTGACCCAAGTAAATATTTACTTTATAAAATTGGCGATAATATGATGTTAAGTGGATATGAAGCAAATTTAGTGTAGTTATATTTTTAAGGGCAAGAAGGAGGATTCCATAATGAGTTTTAAGATACCTCGTAGAGAGAGAACACCATCTACACGATATAAGCTTGATAAATTCTAGCATGTATTTTTTGTCTATCACATTTCTGACCGCTTTACCTCAAATTAAGAAAGAACGATCTTTAATAACTTCATTGATCTCAATATTTCAATTAGTTTTTGAGATAATTCCGTTTAAATGCTGGATGACAAGAAACATTTATATAAACACCTTTCTTAACAAAACATATTTATTGAAAATTAACCGTGCGTTCTTATAAAATGACATATTTTCAAGTCTACTATTTCCTGTTGCTGTAATTGCCCCTTAGTTATGAGACATCCTGTACATAACAATAAGTTAATGGTTTAACTAGGCACTTTATTGATTTGATAATAGATGAGTTAACCGAAATGGTGTTTGTACTCACCATTAAACTTAAATAATAAACACCAAGAAAATCTGGTGACGCAACCTGACGTGTGAGCTTGCTACGGCCCACTGCTGATCTGGGAACTTTAACGACGAAACCAGATCAGTTGTTAATGTCAAATATCGTTGTAGTTGTTTTACTGAAATTTAAAATACTTTCTGGTTGGAAAAAACTAGTTCTGTTGTCACTTACCAATAATTTTAATTACCATGCCTCATTTTTTATTAAGGTGGAATTATCAACGTCATTCAATTTATTGCCAACCTATAACCTATTTCGCCTTGTTTTTCTTAGTTTATTATTTTATTGACTAAGATTTAAATAAAATCAATATCGTCGGCACATTATTTAGGTAATATCTGATATATTACAAAAATATCAATTTATTTCATTGCTTATTTTGGGAGAATTGTATGGTAAAAAACAATGACATAATAATGTTAAAAAAAATCTTAACCGATATTGTTCGATGTACAATTCTCCTTAAATAACTTATGAAATTTCTTGATATTTATTTAACATGTTAGTTATTACCTATAGAATATGAAGACGATATTGATTTTATTTAAATTTTGTGTAAAAGAAAAAATAAATAAATCTACGCGAAATAGGTTATAGGTTGGCAAGCATGTTGATACTCCCACCTTAACAATTTTTGACTAAATGTGGAATAAAAAGAAACAATATGACAAGATGTGTATTTAAAAAGATATGCGCCTCAAAAGACTTTGCCCCTCTCGCCACTAAACCCTAGCTACGCCACTGGCTATTTAGATGCTGGAATGGGGGGCTATTTCCGGTTTTAGTTTAATAAAATGCATGTTCAATTCTGAAAAATTTCTTCGTTTTTTTTTCGAATTAACCACCGAATCATTAAATATTCTTTAGATACAATTTTTTTTAGTTTTGCGTAGGCGAAAAGCCAATTTTCTTTTTAAATCGCTCTTATAAAAGTCGTTCAGCCTTTATCAAAGGTTTTATTACGAGTCTGTTGACACTCGGATAAAGTACATTTTATATTCGCAGAAGAAAAAACATTTTAAATTTCATTTATGCTTTTTTTACTTTTAATAAAACACATCATTTCTTCGGTTTGATTAAAATCTTATTAAGAGCTCATTACGTGTAAAATAAACTCATTTTTGGCGTTAAAGATAAAGCCTGACCGTTACGTCACGACTAGTGCTTATCTTTCTAACATTCGTGGACTAGGTGAGATAGTAAATTTGCGTCAATAATGAATGTCGTATAATTTCACCAGTCAAAAAAATTTTATTGTCATTTTTGACAGTGACATTTTTAAGCAACATTATTTCAAAAATGTCACGGTATTGTGAAAAAGAACAAGCATTAATTTTTTAAATTATTTGATTATTTTCAAAGAGAAAGTGATGCAGGAAAGACTCTTTTACCCTTTAATGCAGTTTACGAGGTAAATAGATATAATAAAGCAGGAATTGTAAAAACATAAACTTACAACATACATACAGTGTGTGTATAAAGTCTGGAAACGGCTTAATAACATCACAATTTACTGGCCGATTTAAACCAAATTTGGTACTGTTGTGTAAGAGGATCTAACGCACCGAATGAAGATATTGGCGTTGTTGCCAGCTTTTTAGTTTGTCTGGAATTCGAACGAATTTTATATTTTTAAATATAACACCCAGTATATTTTTACATTTTTAAATTCCACATAAAATTATAATTATTTTTTATTAAATGCATTATTAGTCTATACCTTATAGTTTCCGAGATATTGACTCTCGAAAAGTGACATTTTTTAACTTTGACAGCTTATAACTTTCTAACAGTACGTCTTAGAGCAAAACGGCTTACATGTCCCTATCTTAAATTTTTATTATCTTCTCAAAAAAATCAACTTCCGGTTAAACCGGATGTAACTCGAAAGCAGGAAATATAGTTCCGGTTTAACTGGAAGTTGATTTTTTTGGGAAGATAATAAAAATTGAAGATAGGGACATGTAAGCCGTTTTGCTCTAAGACGTACTGTTAGAAAGTTATAAGCTGTCAAAGTGCACAAATGTCACTTTTCGAGAGTCAATATCTCGGAAACTATGAAGTATAGACTAATAATGCATTTAATAAAAAATAATTATAATTTTATGTGGAATTTTAAAATGTAAAAATATACTGGGTGTTATATTTAAAAATATAAAATTCGTTCGAACTCCAGACAAACTAAAAAGCTGGCAACAACGCCAATATCGTCATTCGGCGCGTTAGATCCTCTTACACAACTGTACCAAATTTGGTTTAAATCGGCCAGTAAATTGTGATGTTATTAAGCCGTTTCCAGACTTTATACACACACTGTATGTGTAATATTTTTATAAATACCTATCTTATTTAGAGAGTTTCTGATGCTTTGGGTGGGAGTTTCGTGTTCAAAAATCTAACGAATTAAGGCAAAGGGAATAGGCAAGGACGTAGATTTTAAGAATCGTAATAATGTAGCTATTTTTTCATCCCGTGTCGACAAATTTATGAAATTCATGAACATACCATAAGAGAGAGTATTTATGGGATGTATATAGAGCAGATAAACTAAACACGTTACCATTCGTTCAATACAACTAAACCTTAAAATTATTGATGGTGTTGAAGCATCTACTGGTTTATTAGCGGGCTGTTTAAAAAAATTAAAATTGAAATGGTGTAAACGTACTGTATCAAACAGGCGTTTTTTATTAATGCAATTAATTATTTTTATTTTATTTTAATAGGTCAAGATCAAGAAGGAACAACAAAATAATTATTTTACGAATAAAATTAAGGCCTAATACAAACATATATCCTGGATGCATTGCTTAAAAACGATGTATCGTATTGAAAATATCGATGTTTTCGATGTGTCGATGTAATCCCTACTCTGTCCCACCCAGCTCTTCACCGCCTCCCTCCTACAAACGATGTTTATAGGAGAAGTTTATAAATGGCATGTGCCATCTATAGGTACCAGACCATTGGATGTATCTCCTACCGCAAACAAAGATAAAAATTGAAGATGTTATTATCGGAGTCGAAAAGTTAATATTTGATAAAAGTAGTATTGCATTATTATATTAGACACAAGGTTTGCGAAACTGCATTAAAAAGCACATGTCCATATTTAAAAATACGTACCTAACGATGGTACCCGAACGACGAAACGTCAGAATCAATATCTGATAGAGACAAGTTATAAAAATGAAAATATAAAATTAAATTTGGTTATCTCTTGAAATAAAGCTGAAAAAACCGAAACGAGAATTTCCGGTATTTTCCGAATATCTTTGGAAGTAGGGCTGTGCGATTACCGAAAAAGAAAATCGATTTTCGATTTTTTGAAATAATCGATTATTTCCTATTAATCGATTAATCGAAAAAAATCGATTTATCAAAAATAATGGATTAATCGAAAATAATCCATTAATTGAATATAATCGATTATTTCCGATTAAACGAAAATAATCGATTAATCGAAAATAATAGATTATTTCTCATTAATCGAAAATAATAATCGATTAATCGAGAATAATCGATTAAACGAAAAGAATCGATTAATCGAAAATAATCGATTGATTTAATGAAAATAAATCAAAAAGTCGATTTAAATATTAGATCATTAAGAATATTAATTTTATGAAAGGCGCACAGATTGAAACGTTGTTCAAATTATTTCGTTGATTGTCTTGCACTAATATGCTATAATATTTTTAAATCGATTTTCAGGGTAATAGGGTTGCTAATAAATATATAGAGACTTAAAGCAATATTACTAATAGTAACTAGCAACTTCAATCATCCAAGAACATACCTATATTTTCAAATAATCGAAAAATAGTTTTTTTGATCAATTGAGTAATCGAAATATCGTTTTTTTTTCGATTAATAATCGATTAATTAAAACATCGTAAATTAATTTTTTTTCGAATACCTAAATTAATCGAATAATATTTTTTTTGGTTAATCGATTAATCGAAATACATATAATTTTTTTTTCGATTTTGATTTGATGTTTGATTAATCGAAAATTCGTTTATTTTTTCGATTTCTTAATAATCGATTAATCGAAAAATAGTTTTTTTTCCATTAATAATTATCTCCAATCGAATAATCGATTTTGTTGCACACCCCTATTTGGAAGTACTTTGAATTTTTCAAATTTTTGGACGGCTTTGTTTGTCATGTCCGAACTGCGCGACTTTGCCCTAATTTAACCTTTGCTGTATCTCTTACCATTTACGACATCCCAATGGTTAGCGTCGAATTTGTAACACCCTGTATATACCTTGAAATAAATTCGATAGGTTAAATTGTTAAAAATATCCATGCATAAGAAACGATATATTAGCGTTTTTGCAAAAATTATCTGTTTATCTACTATTATTTTTTACAAACTCGAATGGAGACAACGTAACACAATATTTTTTAATTAGCTTCTTTCTAGATGTGCTCCAAATTTTATCCCGAAGCCATTTGCAATTTATTTTCCGAAACGGTGAACTTCTCTTTAGCGAAAATTTACTCCGATTGTCCCCGCATTTTAGGGCAGGTAAACGAGATTGTCGTCTAAATTTACGACTTTAAGGTGGTTAATGAAACAATTATTTTTTCGATACAGCAGGGGAGACTTTAATTAAAATTGAGTGGAAATGGGGTAAATGGGTACCCCTATAGATCGTTATGGTATTGCGACGCACTTCTTTAATATAAAACTGATTTTTATGTACCAAAGCCCGAGGACATGTTTTTGGAATTGCCTGTTTGCAGTAAGGATTATATCATTTTAGGTAGGGTTGCCACCTGTCCTTTTTTTAAAGAAAATGTCCTTGCGGTTTTTTAGGGTTGAAATGTCCTTTTTTAAAAGATAGGTCTTTACCACTCGACACCTCATCATGGGTCAAGACACGGCGTCGACACCACACTCACACTCTCCAAGAATCACAGAGTATTTTTATCATTTAAAAAATACTCAAAATGTTTTTTCCTTAATTTCGTTTTTGTTGAGCATACCTGCAAGTTCAGCATTTTCTGGACGAATTTTTTCTGATGGGCACCAAATGGAGAGACGAAAGAAATCGTTGCTCCACAGAATTAATTCGTTCAGAATTGTTAATTTTTATTTTAATTTTAAGGAAACTTGTCAAGAATTTTTTGAGCTAATAAAAATGACAAGGTTGCCCTGGAGGCAGCAAAATCAAACAAGAGATATTCATTTAAATTTAATATTGTGTAAAAATGAGTTATACAGGGTGTTCATTTAAAAAGTTCCCACCTCGATTTTCCTGCTTTAAAATAAAAATGTGGGAAATCGCTCGAACCCGTCGATTTTTATTTCGAGGGGGACATCTTTTGCGTATATTGTCCATCTTGTTACTTTAAGCCCCTAGGATGGGGGGGGGGGGGGGGTTAAGATCTAAATCTTAAATGGATACCCCTATTTTATATAATTTTTTTGGATTCTGCATAAAATTCTGAACATTTTTTAATAAAAGCATTATTAGTCTATACTTAACAGTTTCCGAGATATTCACTCTTGAAAAATGACATTTTTGAACTTTGACAGCGTCTAGCTTTCTAACTGTACCTACGTCTTAGAGCAAAACGGCTTACGATGTCTTCGATTTTTATTATCTTTCCAATAGTGTCAACTTTTGGTTAAACCGGATGTAAGAAATATAGTACTTCCGGTTTAACCGGAAGTTGACACTATTGGAAAGATAATAAAAATCAAAAATAGAGACATGTAAGCTAAGACGTACAGTAAGAAAGCTAGAGGCTGTCAATTTTTAAAAATGTCATTTTTCAAGAGTAAATATCTCGGAAACTGTTAAGTATAGACTAATAATGCTTTTATTAAAAAATGTTTAGAATTGTATGAAGAATCCAAAAAAATTATATAAAATAGGGGTATCCATTTAAGATTTAGATCTTACCCCCCCCCCTCCCTCCCTCCCTCCTAGGGGCTTGAAGTAACAAGATTGACAATATACGCAAGAGATGTCTTCCTCGAAATAAAAATCGACGGGTCCGAGCGATTTTCCCCATTTTTATTTTAAAGCAGGAAAATCGCGGTGGGAAGTTTTCAAATGAACACCCTGTATATACAGTGTGGTTGTTTAAGTGTGCAACATATGGGCATTTTTTTTATTACCGATTTCTCAGAAAATTTTATTCTTGATAAAAGTTGGTACATGTTCGATAATCATATTAGGTGCACTTGGAATGGTTGCAAGTCAAACGACGTACAGGGTAGGCCAAAAAATATTAAACTTGCACAAGAATAAAGTTTTTTAATAAACATTTAAAATAAAAATTTTGCACGTTAAATGATAGTTTTTTTAATTATTATCATTACTAATGTTTTATCTTGTTAAAAAGAATTTTTAGGATATTTTAAAGTTCTGTTTAATATCGTTGCAACAAACATGAAGTTTGTGATTCCTTAATAAATTAAAAATTCAAGTAAATTTTACAAATATGCTTGAACTTGAACAAAGATATATGAAATTGAATTGATTAAAATAAAAATTAACAATTCTGAACGAATTAATTCTGTGGAGCAACGATTTCTTTCGTCTCTCCATTTGGCACACTTAAACAACCACACTGTATATAAGCTATAGAGGTCAGTCAATTAAATTCAATTTGGCATACCTACTAGACGCATTTTTCTTGAATTTGTCCTTTTTTACGTTACAAGAAAGGTGGCAACCCTAATTTTAGGTCACCCCTTTCCTGTATCATCAATATATTATAGTATTGGCCAAACTGATCTTACAAGGGCAGCTTTTGATGTAAAGAAATGAATACAAAATATGAGTTAAAAAGAGATCGAGCGTGATTCACATTCCACTCTCGCTGCATTCCTCCTCTATAGCCGTAAATAACTTTCAAAATGTCTTTATTCCAAACTAACTTTTACAGTTCATTACATGGAAAGTGACAATAATATAGAAAATATTAACCATTACAAAAAAAATAACAAAAAAATAACGAAAGTTAATCAGATTTAATTCATTAATAAAATCAATTTAAAAAAAAATAGTATAAATAATTTAATTTAGTAAATATCTCTTTAATTTTTTTTTAAAAAGTTGTCAATTTTTTTAATTTTTCTGATATTTTTTGGAAGATTGTTATATTTTATTATTCCGTCATATAAAAGCGATTTTTTTCCGAAATTACTTTTTACTGGTAGTTTGATAATAATTTATACAACGTCTGGTGTCATGATCATGTAATGGCCTTATTCTCCTAAATGTTACCTATGTTTGATTTTTTTTCTTTTAAAATAATAGAGTGAATTAGAATACAAATTTTTAATTTATAAATGTTTTGAACGTGTAAATACCCTTTCGGTCAATATAGATTAACAGTTGGTTCTAAATGTAGTAATTTGTGTATACATTTAATAACTTTATTTTGCAATCTTTGTAATGGTTTTAAGTTTGATAAACAAGCAGATCCCCATGCAGAAGCTAAGTATTGTAATTTTGAATATATTAATGAAAAATATATATTTTTTAAGTATTTCAAAGGAATGAAATATCTAGCTCTGTACAAAACAAAATCGAGTTGATAATATACTGGATATGGCATTTCCAATTTAAATTTTCGTCTAAAACTAATCCTAAAAAAAAATATTTTCAATATTAAATGTTAAGGGGTTGATGATGGAATTTATTTTATTTTTAGTTATAAACATAAAAGAAATAAGTTTATTTGATTGAAGCCAAAAAAGAAGTATTTTTATATCATTATTAATATCAAAATACATTTCTGCAAGAGTTTCAGCAAAATAAATAATTGTTAACTGAATTAATGTAAATTAAGAATAATAACGGACCCAATATTGATCCTTGTGGAACTCCGCATATTATTTATTTTTCCGAATTTTTTCTTTCCCCAATTTGAACAAATTGTTTACGATAGCTTAAATAACTTTGAAGTAGTTTGTGTGTATTTCCCCTTATCCCAATACTGTATAATTTTCTTAATAAAATATCATGGTTTACGGTGTTAAAAGCCTTACAAATAAAATTACAAATACTTCGTACGTAGTTGTAGTTCGTATGAGGTCAGCGGATACTGGACCCCCCTATTTTGAATATTTGACATGTGTCTTTTATTTTGTTTTTCTGAAAAGATGTAACTTTTTCTGTTGGAGCAATGCACCCAATTTGAAATTAATATCTTATTAAATACTCGAATTATTGACACCCTGTATATCGAATATGAGGGCCACAATTGAAAAATGGCGTTATAAAAGTCATATTGTTTTTGCTCCAGGAATATATGGTTAACGGGTTGACTTCCTTTTTTCGGGTACCCTGTATATGTGAGACAAGTTTTAAATCTCGTAAAATTTTGGCCAATTCTTTTAAAATAAATTTTTAAAAATCTCTGAAAGCACCATTCGTATAAATATTAAAAATATGCCAACATCAAACAGACTTCAACTTATTCATCTTCTTTATGCCTTATAAAATAAACATGTATTTATTTAAGTATTTTCTTCTGAATTAAGTTTACTTTTCGTATATTAAATATGAAAGTACCCACTTTATCAAAAAAATACTTTACCTGTGTGAATAAACATATTTTATTCTAGTTTGGAAGAGGAAAAACTTTTTTATTAGTAGTTATGTTATAGAAGAAAAAGTCATTCTTTATAAAACGTCTGCTTGTGCTGAAACTACAATTTCTAGTATCATATTTGCGATTACTATACAGGGTTCATCACAAACAACATTTTTAGTTTTTTGGATTTCGTTAAAAATGTAAAAACAAACAACTATTGTTGCTTTCTTACTTCGAATATAATTTTATATTATCTGACCGAGTAACGATTTTGTTGTGAGAAAGTCATTTTTTATTATCTTTCTTTTGAAGTATTTTTATTATTACATGTCATATTTCTCCAATTCATTCAATCATAAATTATAAAACTTTTATTTAAACGTGGTACTAACGAGTTAGCGCATAGTTCAACTCGACATCTGAATTCCTAACTAGCTGTTTTGGGATATTTGCAATAACTACTTTTATTCTTTCTTTCAAGAGATCTAAGTTACTAAGTTATTATTGAAATTGGTTTTATAGACATGTGGCTTCAGATATTCCCATAAATGAAACTCGATAATTGTGAGGGAGAATTGGGAGATACGTGCCAACTGATTTGGACCATAGATACCTTCCAATCTATTTGTTCCCTATATAGGGCTCGCTGACAATTACCTAAACGATTCCTCCATATTTTAAAAAAGAAACAATTAACTTCCTAAAAAATATTTTTTAGTTATGAAAAGAGGGTTTATTTTTAGTTTATTTTTTGTAATAATTAGATAACCTTGTAGGAATTCGATACATATTTTAACGGTTATGTTGTCAAAAAAAAAACGACCTCGTGTGTGTCTAAACCAGGGGTTCCCAACCTTTTTTTGGTCAGGGACCATTTTTATATCATTCTTGTGAGCAGGGACCACTATGGAGGTATAATAAAAATTAACTGTAATAATCAAACTGAAACTTTAATTAAACACACATTAGGAACTTAGATAAAAAGTTATAATAATATTTTTAGGATAAACTTCTGAAATTTTGTATTAATGTGATTTCTGAGCTTGCATCTTCTTCACGAGTTCGGCTATCCTAGGACTAATATTGTTACTCAAAGCTACACGCAAATCATCACCTACTTTCAAACGATTCTTCGCCTTGTTTTTAATTACCAACAAAGCGGAAAATCCTTGTTCACATAAATAAGTTGTGGAGAAAACCATAAAATACCGCAAGGCGATTTCTCGACGTTTAGTATAAGAAATTGCTTTTTTACACCAAAACGACTCAAGTGAATTTAATTCAAAAGCATCCTTGCAGTTTCTATCATTTTGGAGTTCAATAAGTTCTTCCTGGATTCCAGTAACTTCACCAGCGTCCGTACTAAAAGGATTACGAATCAGTTTTTCATCAACTTTAGCATCTTCGGTATATTCTGGGAAGTAACGATTAAATTTATCAATCAACAATTCTAAATGAGTCTGGATGTTTTCTTGCATATTTGATTTACTTGCGTCATAATTTTTGTCTTCCACGAGTGGTTTTAATGTCCCAAACGCAGAATAATTATTTTCTTCAACTTTACGTAACCACAACTGAAGTTTGCAAATAAAAGCGCAAAGTTTATCTTCAAAAATGAATATATTTGCGGTGTTTTCTAATTTTTTATTTCCGGAACCTTGCAGTTGCATATTCAATTTATTTAAGTGTGTGATTTTAATTTTAAAATATATTCCCTTTTTCCCTAATCGGTGTCAAAATTCCCCAAAAAAGGGAAAATTCCCTCTGGTTGGCAACACTGACGCGGCGACCAACGGCTCACCGCCCGCTAAATTAAAAAATCATTCGCGGACCATATTTTGGGCTTCTGCGGACCACCGGTGGTCCGCGGACCACTGGTTGGGAACCACTGGTCTAAACGAAATATGTTAGGGATTAAAGGGTTTCTTTTTGTGGTACCCCATATACAGGGTGTCCGGAAAAATGTGGGAAATCTCCCGGATATGAAAAAAACACGTGAAAAGAATAATACAAGTTCATATAAACTTCTTTCGTATCGGCCTCCTCTTCGGAGATATGCGCTCCCAAAGAGCTCCAATGGAAATAAGTTTTTGACACATAATAAACACCAAGGGGTATATTTCATTTTTTTTTTTCATATGATCTATACCAGGAAAAACCCTTCAAATTACGATCCCAGAAAGTGTTGTGAATTACTCACAGATGTAGAGACAGACTAGCTGTGACACTAATGTGCCCATTTTTTTACGCCCTGTATGATAAAAACTTTGGACAACGTTGTTTACATACCTTTAACTATTGACTAAAAATTAAGTACTCTTCATTTATGTCGCTAATCCTAACCGTTTTCGGAAAAACGTCATTTTTAACATATTTACATCATGTATATTCAGCGTATTTCAATAAAAATTTTTCCTATAAATTATAAATGTTCACTTTTAACTGCTTGATATTAATACATGATCGCAATAAAATGACGTTTTTCCAAAAACGGTTAGGATTAGCGACATGAATGAAAAGTACTTAATTTTTAGTCAATAGTTAAAGGTATGTAAAAAACGTTGTCCAAAGTTTTTATTATACAGGGCGTAAAAGAAATGGGCACATTAGTGTCACAGCTAGTCCGTCCCTGCGGCTGTGAGTAATTCGCAACACTTTCTGGGATAGTAATTTAAAGGGTCTTACCTGGTATACATGATATGAAAAAAAATTGAAATATACCTGTTGGTTTAATAATTATGTGTCAAAAACCTAATTCCATGGGAGCTCTTTGGAAGCCCATATCTACGAAGAGGAGGCCGATACGAAAGAAGTTTATATGAACTTGTAATATTATTTTCATGTGTTTTTTTCATATCCCACATTTTCCAGTATTAAATGATTTTCCTCAGTGTATAGCTAAACTCTCCTCTGTAAACGTCTCCTTTCCCCCGAAGGGATTGGGTGTGGTCCCGAAAATAAAACGCTTTTGCACTTTTCTGCTATCTTGCAAACTAATCTAAGCCATATACAGGGTGTCCGGAAAATACGTGTACAACGTTTGACGACAGACTCCTGACGTCAAAATAGGTCGATCTAAGCCGACTTAGTTATATCCAAAATTGTCTCGTTTAGCCGGTAGAGGGCGTCAAAAAGTTGTAAAAATATTGGTTTTTCCTAAATTACGTGAAAACCTGCTAATCGATTTTAATGATTTTTAGTATGTAGACTAATACTATAAAATGACGTTTTCTAGTAGTATAGTCACCGGCTGTAAATAAGTGGAAGTGTTATAAAAGTGATATAATACGTCAACATTTCTCCTCATTTTTTATATGAACGGCGTTATGACAACCCAGATATTTTTGTAGAGTGACTGGATGTATTTGGAAGCTATTTTACCTCTTTAATATTTTTCGTTGAATGAGCTGTTTTGCCAGAAGAAAATATTTACAATTACCTGCATACATCAATTATTAACAATAAAAATAAAACAAAGTACAACAAACTTGAAAGTATGTATTGTAAGAAACTAAGTAAAACAAAAACATTACTTATGCAAATGTGTAAAATGACCGCCATCTTGCTAAATACACTTATTAACACTCCTTAAAAAATGATATTGGACCCTATCTAATGTCTCGGGGTTATTAAAATGGTTGCCTGCATTTAAAATCCGCTGCAATAAATCATCGCGTGTGTTTACCGGAGTCTTGTAAACTTCTGTTTTAATAGCGCCCCACAAAAAGAAGTCACACATATTTAACTCATGAGAACGTGGTGGCCATTTTACTGGTGCATCATCCATCATTGTGTTACTTAGTTTCTTACAATACTTACTTTCAAGTTTGTTGCACTTTGTTTTATTTTTATTGTTAATAATTGATGTATGCAGGTAATTGTAAATATTTTCTTCTGGCAAAACAGCTCATTCAGCCCATATCTGGGTTGTCATAGCGCCGTTCATATAAAAAATGAGGAATAATGTTGACGTATTATATCACTTTTATAACACTTCCACTTATTTACAGCCGGTGACTATACTACTAGAAAACGTCATTTTATATAGTATTAGTCTACATACTAAAAATCATTAAAATCGATTAGCAGGTTTTCACGTAATTTAGGAAAAACCAATATTTTTACAAATTTTTGACGCCCTCTACCGGCTAAACGAGACAATTTTGGATATAACTAAGTCGGCTTAGATCGACCTATTTTGACGTCAGGAGTCTGTCGTCAAACGTTGTACACGTATTTTCCGGACACCCTGTATATCCCCAAAAAAAATTACTAATAATCAAAATTAAAAAGAGCAACATTTTCAGCCAATAAAGCGGAAACAGCCAAACACTCGAATAAAGGAAATTAGACTAAAGCATCAAGTTTCTATTCCGCAAACATTGCGTTTTCTTATTTAAAAACTTTCAAAAGTGCTGACGGAAAATTGTAAAAGCATTGGTTAGGCTTCCAGTAAATTATTATCTTAATGGTATCGGAAGTCATTTTATTAGTGGCTTTTCTTTTTAAAGCAACAAACAACGTGCACAGCACTTTTCTCGCTCTATCTATACTAATAGTAGGAGTGCCCGAACTGAAGAATCCACCAGGAAAAGATTCCTGTTGGCCATCAAACAATAGATTATTAATTTTCTAACTTATACAGAAATAGCCTTACAATATTATTGGGCTGTTGATCATACCATTAAAAATTCCTGCTGAAAAACAATATAGGGTGAAATTTTTAACTGGAATAAATTCTTTCTTTACTTGCTGAAAAATGTAGTACAACTAAGTTTATTTTTAGTTTGGCATACTTTTTTTGTGTCTTCGTGTAATTCACCTCGCCTTTGGGGGTAGAAACCGCCCCAACTTTATTTTTCAAATGTAAAGGTAGGTATGTATTATGATAGTTCGTTGAAAAGGGCATAAAAAATTGATACGACCCAATATATATTTACTTTTGCATTTCGGTAATCTAGAAAGCTAGAAAAAACTGGCCATTTTAGCAACAATTGATACTACCGTGCGAGCAAAAATTATTTGCATCAAAGAGGGCTTGGATTAAAAACGTAGGGCTTGGTTTAGATCACAATGATATGGGAACGATATATCTAACCAAATCTAGGTTAAAATTTTATCAAATTCATATTATGACATGATATGCCAAACTAATGAGTAATAAAATAAGTAGACAAATACAAATTTATTTTTGTTGTTAACAAAATTAACAAAGTAAGAATATACAGAAAGAAAAAGAAAAATAATTACATAAATTGCTGAAATTGGTTTTCACTACTCCACATGCGTGTATTCTGAGAATTCACATAACCGGAGAGGTGGAACCAGACTTTATCCGAAAAAAAGTCAGGTCTAATAAATCATTTATTTCCAATAAATTTTGGGTAAACCATTGGGAGTAATTCCTGCGTGTTGCAAACTCTGCGGCTTGTATTTCTTGAAATACTTGCACTTTATAAGGAAATAAATTTAGCTGCTTCTTAAGAATAGTCCTGCATGTTCCATAAGATCTTCCCACTTTTTGGGCAGGCGTCTTATACAATTTGTTGGCGTATTTTGCATTGTTTCACGAACGTTTGCAACAAGTTCTTCTGTTCTTACAGATGGTCTTCCTGCTCCTTTTTTGTGTGGTATAGAATCTGTTTCCCTAAACACAGCCACGGTTCTTTTCAGGCAATGATAAAAATCCCCAGCAATAAAAGCAACGTTAGGAAAATGTTCGTGAAAATCGTCCATGCACAAACCAGGATTGTATTGCCACTCACTATTTACTTTAACCCCATTTCGAAAATACGCATCAACCATGAATGTTTTGTACTGTTCCGTAAAGCCCATTGTGTGAATTGTTCAAGAAATTGGAAAAATGAGCGATGAATCAAAATACTTGTAACGACTGTCAAAGATGACGGAATAACTGATTCATTGTTAATTCAGGTAGCTACTGACCCCCAACAGGCCCTACGGCTAAGCATTACGTCCTTAGATACCTACAAGGCCGTCTTTGATGCAAATAATTTTTGCTCGCACGGTATTATTGTATGAGTTAGAAAATTAATAATGCTTTGTTTGACGGTCAACACGAACATTTTTTTATTGAATCCTCGCCGTAATCAGTATATAGGTAAATAGGAAAATTTGTCGTTCTTGTGGTATTATCCTCGATTGCCTACATCAAAGAACGATAATCATTTTAATTAATAGATTGCTATTAACCCTTCTTCCAGCAAATTCCAAACGCAAAACAAAAACATTCCCAAAATGGCTCCCATAAAGACCAATTTATTTGCTTTGAGGGAGCAGCTTATTAAAATTCCCGCGGCGCGTGGCGTAATAATACAGTGTACAAGGTGGAAATAGGCTCAAGATTTTCGCCACTCGGGAGTTTTTTTTAACAACCATCTATCATCTTTTTTCATTTTTGGGAATTTTAGGATACTTCGGGGAGCCTCTCGGTGTGTGGTCGTTTATTTTTAACAAGATTTACGTTTTGTTGTGTTCTTTTTTTGGCAATCTTTAGATGCCTTCGTATCAGCATACATAAGCATAGTGTATCATAGTATTCTCGACTTAAAGAAGTGAGTAAGACAGAATATAATACTTTGACGGTAGGTGGGCGTCTAATTTGTAGGTTTGCACCAGGTTTTGTTTCTAGGATACAGAAACTCTTTATAAATTTGCCGCAATAAAAATACCGCCATACGAAATATGCAGACCATCCTGATTATCGATATTTTGGAAATAAACCAACAATATTAAGTCCTATATTTGGTCAAACCGAGAGAAAACTAGAGATTTCAAATAATAATCGATTACATTTAACATTTCAGTTCAAAACCTTCAAACTACGACTGAAGTCGAAATACCCCATTTTTGCCTAGTTTTGGAAGCCGGAATTTTATTAATTTCAATCGATAGAATCATTTTCACATTCCTTTCTTCAGACCCGATGTAGATGTTTCATTCTGACTTTCTTTTTCTATTTTCTTACAGTGTAAAATTTAAATTCCGTTTTTTTATTCTCTAAAAGTCTATCGTTTAATAATAAATTTAAAAGAAATAATTGTATATAATGGTTATTTTCTTTACATAGAAAATTAAAAATTGAATTCAATGTCAGAAAATCAACAAGAAAGGCATACAAATTATATCTATTCCCTTTGTAGAAATGTTTTTGGAGTGACTCATTCTCAATACAGCAAAAGTATTAATAGTGTTAAGAGGAGTTTAGAATTTGCAGAACACTTTTTTAAATCCAGGTTAAAACAATATTGTTTTGTTACAATGTTCACCCGTTTCACTTTTTTCAGTTCTTCAATGTAAGAAATTTCGATATGTATGTTTGAATGCTAGCGCTAAAAGACAAACTACTAAATGTTAGTTCATATTATGTAAAATTAGTTAATAATAATAAATTTCTTTGCAGAAATGACCCACCGGAATGTCATCAACCGTGGCAACTTCCGCGGAAGACTATCAGCCCAACGACACATTCTACCCGATTCAAGAATTGGCGTCCCATTCCTTCGGATTTCAACAAATATCACTGGTGATACTCCTCAGCGTAGTAATTGTCATAGTCGTGATAGGAAACACGTTGGTGATAGCCGCAGTAATAACAACCAGGAGGTTAAGGACTGTGACGAACTGTTTCGTGATGTCTTTGGCGGTAGCCGATTGGTTGGTGGGCATTTTTGTGATGCCGCCTGCTGTCGCCAATCTTTTGATGGGTGAGTTTACCACTTTTGGATCTATATATAGGAAGTTTTTAATACTCCAACTTATTATTATTTTTAGGTCGTTGGGAGTTGGGCTGGGTCCTATGCGATATCTGGGTATCGCTGGATATCCTCCTCTGCACCGCCTCGATTCTAAGCCTTTGTGCCATAAGTGTAGATAGATATCTAGCAGTTACACAACCCCTTAGTTATTCCAGAAATCGGAGATCGAAAAGACTGGCTTTTTTCATGATACTGATAGTGTGGGTTAGCTCCGCACTGATTACTGCGCCACCTATGTTTGGATGGTAAGTACAACAAAAAAGTGTATATAGATGAACACTTTTAAAATGAAAATCCTGGCACTAAATTTACTACAGATATCTGATACTGTTTTATTATAATGGAAACAAAGCACGTAAAAATGTTGAAATTTCATCATTATTTTCACAATAATCTAAGCTTTTGAAAGAAACCGTTCAAGATATAATTGGAACCCTGTATATACCTATCCTTATTTTCGATACATCTACCCAATAAATTTTTTGCCTTTATTTAAAGCTCAATTTTTTTTTCTTTCAATTTATTGTTGTTTTGATCGTTGAAGAAAAAAAGTTAAATGAACCGTAAACCAATATAATTAGTACGAAAATTGTCCAGAGTTGAAATTCAATTAGGTTGATTAAAGGAAAATTGATCTTTTACGATGTTTTGCTTCTTCCTATAATTTTAATGTAATGGTGCGTCGATAACACAAATAGGAGGCATATAGTCATATAATCAACGTGTGTGTTCATAATACGTTTTTCTTTGTTTTTCTTGTGCCTACCTATTAATAGAATATTATTTAACGAGGGTATAATGTAATACATAATAAAGGAGATGACTTACGGCCAGTGTTATAAATATTAAATTTATGTGGTTCATTATAAGCGAGTCAAAAGCTGCTTAAATTATTGCTAGGATAATTGCCATTGGACCATTGGCATCAACTTACGTCTTCCTTGATTGGTAACTGGGGCGGACCGATTAACAAAGTTAGATAGTTTAAAATACCAATATAGGGCATTTTTTTAGGTATGAACCAGGAAGACACAGCCAAAAAACCTGCCGTTACAATAATAACACAGGCTACGTGATTTTTTCGGCCATGGGTTCGTTTTTTCTGCCAATGTGTGTTATGCTCTATGTATATGTAAGGATCTCGTGTGTCATCGCCCAAAGACACGATCAGTTGAGTCATATTGATACATCATATACTAGGGTAAGTAAGGTGATAATGACGAAAATTTTTATTTGTTGCATCATCATTACAATCGCAGGTGATTTCAAGTAACACTCTGCACTATATAACGTAAAACCTAACTAGCACATAACCAATTTTTGTAAATATCTATTATTCGCTCGTCAAAATTGTTAATTTTTCAGGTATGATAGATTTTGGGGCAAACATTACAAATAATTTAAAAAGGATTTTAGCCGGAAACGCGAATTTGAGATATTTCTTCTTAAAGTGCATGTTCTTAAAGGTTAGGTTGTTAGAATGTTAGTTTTCAATGTCAAAGTCATTTGCATTCTTATTAAAGCCTATATTCTCGACGTTCTCTTTACTTCAATTTAATAAACTCATTCAAATAATTACTTTCAAATTTACTAATTACCAAGACCATAATGAACAAGTTACTGAAACCTGAACGATTGAATATTGAATCGTCAACAACTGTAAACCTATTGCAGTCAAGTCGCGCAGATACTCTCTTGCTGATTCACAATTTATTGAATCTGAATTGAATATATTATCGAGTCGAGAAAAATCAGCTTGGAGAGCACAGGTATATGTGTAACAAAGAATGAAAATCATAAAAGACGAATGCTAATAGATTGTTCATTAACATTAAACAAATTTACAACACTAGATGCGTACCCATTACCTAAAATTGAAGAACTAGTCCATGCAATTTCTCAGTGCGAATATTTCAGTTTCATCGAGCTCCGCACTGCTTACGATCAAATACCAATCCTCGAACATAAAAGAATTTATACTGGATTTGAACCATGTGGAAATTTATACCAGTTTACAAAAATGCTATTTGGAGTGACTAATGGTGTTGCATGTTTTCAGCGAGTAATGAATAATATCATTTAAACAAAAGGTTTAATAATTGGAATAATTCGTCCATTTTTCTCAAAGAGGCCTAAAATAAGTGTAAAGTGAAAATGGCACCAAGTCTAGGCCTCAGATTAAGAAGATTTAGTAGACGTTTATACATTTTTGGATGACGTTACCATTTGCGAAAAAATAACTACCATCAAAACGTACAGAAATTTCTAAATATTGCTGAGAGGTATAGATTAACTCTTAATTTAAAAAAATGCACGTTTGAAATGACAACTATAAACATATTGATGTATACAATCGAACAAGAGAGTCTACGACCAGTTGCTGATAAATTAAGGCCCCTCATTTATTTGCCTTTGTATGTTCTGACATGACTTCATCTACCATAATCAATTGTGTTACATATATTTTTTCCGTGTTTGGTACATTATCATATATGCATACTGATTGAAAAGCATCATTTATGTCTGAATATCTGAAAAGATACGATAAATTGTAAAATTCTGCGCTGGCGACATAACTTCATGAAAAACAGCCCTTTAAGAAGTATTTCCGGTAAAAATCGTGTTTGATAATCTACGCCCATAATTCCTGAAAAATTATCAATTTTGGCGGCGTGATCAGCATAAAATAGATATTTACCCCAACTTTTCTTATTTATTTCTTAGAAAAGTAAGCAACACGTCTTACCTCAAGAAGAGTCGGACGTAGATAGGGCTTCCTCAGAAACAGAAGAAGGAAACCCGAGGTGTACAAGGTATTACCGGCAACTACGTGCATGGTTAGTTTTTTTTTCATTTTTTTCCCTGCATTAATTATTGTATATTTTATTTATTATTAGTAGTCATAAGAATGGAGAATTATATGCGATTTCTGTGCTTTGCTGGGTAACAATCAACACTTTCTTCATACCTATGCCAAGCCTAAACCAAGCAATTGATGGTTCATTCATGTCATTACTACTCACTATTATTATTTTAAATACCTATTAACATACGATATCGGGTCAAGCTGACACTATTACTATGCTTTAGCTGTTATAACCGAACTGCTTTCTTTATATTTTTATCATATAATTGCACCAAATTCCATGTTATTTTCAGCAGCCATGCCACTCCAGACGTTCTCAACAACCATCGAAATAATTCCACATCTGAAACACCAAAGAAATCTTCCAATTCAAGACTGCTAAGGCCAAATATAAGTTATTCGTTTCAGCATCACGAACCACTTACTCCAGTCAGTTCCAATAGTTTTTATAGGTAAGTCAGAATAAACAATAAAAATAAAATTTAATGAGCAAATTCGAACTGAAGTTACATACATTTTTTGTTTATAAGTATCTGAAGTCACTACTTTCATTGTAAATATTGTAAGTTCTAAGCCTATAGTATTAGGAATTTACTCGATGACTCCGGGCAGCACCATGGTTGCACATATAGTGGCTATTCCGATAACCGTCGAGTTTTTTCTAACTTTCTAACTCAACTACTATAATAAAACGTTAAATATTCCCAGCCAAGAAATCTTAAATTACCTATTACTTCACAGGAAGCAGTAGGAATAACTAACTACTTATAAAATTCCAAAAGCCGATGATGATAGACTTTCTGCTAAACTACAGCTAAATATTTTGAAATATGAAATAATTTTTAGGTCCTCTTTGCCTGCTCGACCAAGACCTGAACCTCACGTCCACGTCGATGCATCCATGTTAAATTTCGAGCCCACGACCAGAGTGTCATCCTTTAGAAGAGAAACAAAGACTGCGCAAACTCTCAGCATCGTTATGGGTAAGAAAATACTATTTTTATTACTTATTTGTATGTTACCACCATCTGACAAGCAATCATTTATTTAAACAGTTTTTTCAACAATATAACACGACGACAATAATAGATATGTACTCAGATAGCACAAGATATTCAGAGGATATCCGTTCAATGTCCTACGTTTGGGGGACATCCTCGGGATATAATGCTTTGAGATATCCAGAGGAAGTCCGGTTATTATATTCTGATGAAAAGCTAGCGCATAGCGGAAATCGGAAAGAAATCCTGAGACGTCTTCTTCTATGTCTTTTTGGATACCCGGGTGCTCTCTGGGTAGCCAATAGACTACAATCTACTTTCGAAAGTCATTAAAGGTTCAAATTTTATTATTTATAGGTGGTTTCATCCTTTGCTGGTTACCCTTCTTCATCTTCTACCTCCTCACACCCTTCATTCAACAAAACGATGTCAATCAACTAATCATGCAGTATTTCACATGGCTGGGTTGGATTAACTCAGCTATAAATCCGTTTATCTACGCGTTCTATAGTCCGGACTTTAGAATAGCTTTTTGGAGACTTACATTGAAGCACTTTAAGAAAGGGGCTCAAAATAGGGGAGATTTCGTCGCTTCCGCCCAAAAAAGGGCGGAAATGGGCAATCTGATGACAGCCAAGTGACAGGAAGATGAACTTTAGAAAAAAAGATGGTTTGCTTGACAGTAAGCGAAGTAAATGAATCGGTTACTTGTCGGGTATGTTGCTGGTTGTAATAACTGCCGATTAAGTTTAGTTTAAGTACGCACAAAAATGAACTTTATGCTTTATATACTGAATGTTTATAGCTAAAATATAGGTGTTACAGCAGTCGATGTTCGGTGTTATTCATGCAATCATGACTTTTATACTACAATCGAAGTTATCATATTCAGCACTAACATCCTAAATTATTAGATTCGAGCCTATTGAAAATATATTCCAATAATAAAAACCTCCCTACACGAAGCACCTGCCGTCAAGTGACTGGAGCTGCTATGACGTGGGTATGGTTTTTCGCATGGCGGAAACTTAGGAATTGTCCTTAGCAAAACTGACTTGTGAGCAGTAACATACGAGGAAAGGTTTTTATAATATTACGGCCCACCGACGAACAACCATGGTTGACTACCATAACTAAGCGACTTCGCAAAGTTTGGTTTCGAAAAGTAAGTTAGAAATTCTAATTTAAATATATACATAAATATATGTATACAGGGTTGCCCACAAGTCCGGAATAAAATTAATATAGCCTTAACCTGTAACTTTTGGGGAAAACGCTCGGATACGTCGATTTAGTTTTATATATGCTCACATGTTGACGTTATTCGTTTGTTTCTTTATAGATATTTGTCAAAGATATGACGACATCGATCTTTTTTTAAAATGGAAACATACAACTTTTTTTTTGTTGTGTTTTGTTTCGTTACATTTTTATTATTTTTGACAAAATAAATAACAAATAAACCATAACTATTGTTAAGTCACAAAATGTCAGAACGTGAAACAATGAAGATTTCTTACCTTGAAAGGTAAAAAAACATCAATGATTTATCATTTCCGCTTATTTAAATACAGATTTTTTAAAAACTTTTAACAGTCGCCATTTTGAAATAGCTTGACAGAATCGCGCCAAAATGTATGAGCATACTGTACGAGATATTAGGTTTTAAATGATGTATCACAAGCTGTACGTTTCCATTAAAAAAAAGAGATCGATGTCGTCATCATATCTTTAACGAATGTCTATAAAAAAAAACTAATAACGTCAAAATGTGATCATATATACAGGGTGTTTCAGAATAAGATACTGATCCTTAACGGTGTGAATCCTTAGGTGATTTTAAGAAGAAAAGTTCAAATTAATGTATATCCTTAACCTATCAACTTTCGAATTAAAGGGCGTTAAAGTTTTAAGAAAAAAATCGTTTTTCTATCATAACTTTAAAAACTTTCTAGTTATTTTTATGAATTTTTCACACATGCCCTCTAAGCATCAATAGTCACACGTTATTAAATGTTAGTTGTTTTAATTTATTGTTAAAAAATAAACCATAGGCACATAGCGAATGCGCATTTAATGCTTTTTATTTTTTTTGTCGGGAACTGTTTGTCGGACGATAAAAAGGCAATATATTAAATTTGGCCTAAAATGAATGAGTATTATAAAAATAATTTTTATTTTGAGAAAAAGCAGTGGCGTACATAATATTTTTCCAAAATGTCTAGTCCAAACCCTTTCAGGACGCCACTGGTTAAAATTTTTAAATTTTTTCTACACCAAAAAATGGCTATTGATGCTTAGAGGGCATGTGTGAAAAAATCATAAAAATAGCTAGAAAGTTTTTAAAGTTATGATAGAAAAACGATTTTTTTCTTAAAACTTTAACGCCCTGTAGTTCAAAAGTTGATAGGTTAAGGATATACATTAATTTGAACTTTTCTTCTTAAAATCACCTAAGGATTCACACCGTTAAGGATCAGCATCTTATTCTGAAACACCCTGTATATTAATTTTATTCCGGACTTCTGAGCAACCCTGTATAAAAATATAGGACTTTTAAGATTAATATACAGGGCAACCAGAAACATTATGTTCTAGATATAAAGCAATTTGATGAAATATTCTGGTAACTTCTTGTATGTTAGATTGTACCTACTTGTAAAGTATTCAGTTAGTATAAAAACGTATAATAAAAAGGGGAAATTAACCGCTAAAACTTGGATGTAGGAATATTGTAAATAAATTTGCCTTAATAAATAATAGAAACTGTAACTCCAAAAATGTATTTAACGAAATTTTTGCGACGAACGGTTATTCGGACCATCACACTTTGGAGATAGGTACTCTTTTGACGTCATCAACAAAATGACATCATGATTTTGTGGTCCGTTTATTCACATTCACAAACCTACTAGTTTTGTCAAATTTTGAAATCATGACGTCATTTATTGTAACCTTACTTGGTTCATCGCAAATATTTCATTTTTGTTTAATTTGTAATTTAATTTGTTATTAAACTAGTCTATTAATTTCCAAGATAGACCGAATATAAACAGATTCACGCTGCTTGCAAGCGAAATACCGCCGATACGGCAAGCCTATTTCATATTAAATTCCCATCGGTCAAAAATAACAATAAAAATAATAATAATAATAATAATAATGATAATAATAATAATAATAATAATAATAATAATAATAATAATAATAATAATAATAATAATAATAATATATAATAATAAATAAATTCAAAAATTTTTTTTTTTACATTTAACTCTAATATATAATTCCGAACTCAGAAGTAAAATACTTGTTTTGAGTTAAATAATAGAAGAATATTTATTGTTAAGAATATATTTTATAATTCAGGCACAACTAGATTATAATATAAAACGAATATGACAATATTTTTTATCACTACAGTATACAAAGATACAATACGTCATATAATATATATATTTATTTATTTTATTCATTATATTTATTATATTCAGTATGTTATTATTTATTGTTTATTAATGACGTTCTTGAATATATCTCTTGGATTGGATAATATCCAATTTTTAATTTTATTTCTATAATTATTTAATTTTTTTAATTGAATGTGGTAGCATATCAAAAATATATGAATTGATGTTTAAAAAATGTTTGTGTGCTATTGTTTTGTTTACTCTATTTTTATATGTAATAGTATTTTTATGACGAGTTTCATGTGTGTGATTAATACAATTTATTTTATTTTTATGTTTAAAAATATACAGTGTGTCCAAAAAAGTATGCAACATATGGGAAACTTCTTTATTACCGATTTCTCAGAAAATTTTATTCTTGATAAAAGTTGGTGCATGCCTTAAAACTATAAATGCATATTTCATATTTCACCTGCGGCTAATAGTAAGGGAGCAAATGCCATTTTTTCGAAATGGCCTTAAGAGTAAAGTACCTTAATCAGTATAAATACAAAAAAACTTTATATGGAAATGTTTTTGCAAATACGAAATTTGAGTTATGTGTCTTCATTTTTTATTTTTTTTTTCTTAATATCTATTTTCCCCTAAACGGTACGCGTCTGGTCGATTTTTTATTTAAGCAATTTTAATATATTAATCAAATATCTTAATCATGTGTTTATTATAAAAATGTAGTCAGTAGTTGCACACCTTTTAAAACTTTTCAATGATACGGGTGGGTTTAGATATTGGCGTGTTGCACGCATATTTAAACACATGCTAGCCAGCTTGGGTTCTAATAAAAATTATAACAGAATCCAACTCGATTTATACGAGTGGAAATAACTAATAATTTATTTGTCATTTTCACCTAGTACGGTCAAGTCCAGTCTTAGAGCAATTTTGAAAAAATGGCATTTGCTCCTTTACTATTAGCCGCCGATGAAATATAAAATATGCGTTTATAATTTAAAGGCATGCACCAACTTTTATCAAGAATAAAATTTTCTGAAAAATTGGTAATAAAAATCTTTCCCATATGTTGCATACTTTTTTGGACACACTGTATATTAACATGTTGTAAGAAAATATTTGTTTAATATCCTTTTTTTTTGCTATCTTTAAATAGTAAACCAGAAGAATATTGGTGGTCTTTTTCGTAAATAATTTTCAAAATGTATTTTTGAATAGTTTCAATATTATTAAGATAATTCTTATTTATAATAAAATATAAGATGGTTGAGGATCAACCTGATCGTTTGACTATGACGCGTAAGGTTAATATTTACTTGAGGATCGACCTGATCGTTTGACTATGACGCGTAAGGTTAATATTTTACATCTGTCTTCCTTGGAAATAAATAGACTTTAGGTATTTTCTATAAAAGATGTATGGTGTTATTCTTATTACCTTATAGCATTTTTTAAAGTATTACAAATTGTTTTCTCAGCGAATCTGGCTGCCATAAATATATTCTCTTCGGTTTTAAGTTTCGCTCGTTTTTATTTTTTTTTAACCGAGAAACTAGTATACCGATAAGCAGATGTGAAAATAAAGTGATTTTATAAGATTTTTTTGAGAATTTTAATTGCACATTATAAATTTAATTGTATTTTGTTAATTTAAAAAAAATTACACCGTTAGTAGAGGGAGAAAGGGCATTCGCCGTCACCCGCATCCGCTGCGATCAACAGCCATTGAAAAGTAGAGGTAAAATGACGGTTTTGATGTGACGGAATTTTTTAAGCTTTTGCCAGTCGTCTTAGTGAAAATCGTGGCTTGCGGGGGCTGTAGCAACGAATATTCCCACGGAAAATGTGTTCTTTAAATAAATGATTGTAAGCAGCTTAAAACAGTTATTTATTTCTCCTCTATTTTTTAAACGTTTAGTTTTGTGTCGTGCCTGTTTAAATTGTCGAATACGGGAAAAAAAACGTAGATTAAATATATGACGTGTTTTTTTTTTTTATTAAAGGGTACATTTAATGCCAGTCTTGGATTTTTGAGATATGTTTAATTTTTTTAGCGGCGGGTCATAAATTTCAATAGAGAAAACTGAATTTTCTCGCTTGTTAGTGATGAAATATTTTTCTGCAATCTGTTTTCATATCGGAATTTACGGGTTTATTTCTATAACAGCCTGTTGCTATGTTACCAATTGTAGCAGTTTTATTTTTTACAACTCTTAGTCTAAGGATTCCATGTAAATACAAATCTGTAACTGTAACTGAACTAGTCAGTTTAAACCAAATCTCTCGAATTTGCTTTAAAACAATATTTTCTTCTTCTAGTTATAGTAAAAACATTGTATTGTAAATTGTCTACCGAGGTATATTTGTATATAAAGGCCTATTTATGACCTTGACAGACTATTATGCATTCTTAGATATGTAAATATTGGGTGGTCAACTAAGAATGGCCATCTGTTATATCTCAGACACTAGTAATCGTATAGCATCCGGGTAATTTTTTTTAGGGAAAGTGCCGATAAGAAAATGCTGGAAATTATTTTTAAGTTAATGAAATGTTCGCAAGTAACAGACGTGACCAAGGTTCTTTGGACTAAATAAGAGATATACAAAATATCTGTATTTTAATCCTCATGTATACAGTGTGACCAGTAAAGTCCGCATCATATATGGAATTTTTTTTATTAATAGCTTTATTCGAAATTTGACTTTGGCATCAAGTTCTGCTTCGATCGAGATGAAAATTGAGCAAAAAAATAGTAGTCACGTGATTCGCATTATCTGTCAAATTTTAATTTTTTCCAAAAAATAATTCAATAGTGGGGTTATTTCTGAAAATACCGAAAAAGTTTTTTAAAATGCAGTTCCTAGCCCACATGCAAAATTTCAGCTGCATAAGATAATTTTGATTTTTTACCCACCACTAAAATTTATTTTCCACTTAATGAACACTTTACTGATGACACTGTGTTATTTTTCGTCTTATAATATTAAGGTGTATTACTTTCAGACACAAACTACGTTTTCAAAAATACTTACTTTATGAAGTTACCTTATACAGGGTCAAAAACAAATAAACTTTGCATCACATGCGACCAAATTTTAATAGCCCAATTTTGATTTTGTAGAAAAACACAAATTTAATATGGCGCTACTTTAAAGAAAATGTATCTGAAATAAAGCATTGTCAAAATTAAGAAGTTTTATGTAGGTTGCGTTGCGTCTTATTTTGCAAAAGTGGTGCAATTTACAAAATATGGGTAAAAAATTAAAATTATCTTATGCAGCTAAAATTTTGCATGTGGGCTAGAAACTGCATTTAAAAAAAACTTTTTCTTATAACTTTTTTCGATACTTTCAGAAATTACCCCACTTTTGAATTATTTTTTGGAAAAAATTAAAATTTGACAGATAATGCGAATCACTTGATTACTTGCTTAATTTTCATCTCAATCGAAGCAGAACTTGATGCCAAAGTCAAATTTCGATTAGTTATTAATAATAAAAAACCCATATGATGCGGACTTTACGTACTGGTCACACTGTATATATCCTAATACTTTTTGTTTTACGCAAATGGTCTATTGAAATAAAATTGTGGGGGAAATTCCAATGTTTTTTAAAATAAACTACGATAACTCCGACATAACCAATAAAAAAAAAACTAGGTCTCGTTTATAGGAGTTTTATTTAACCTAGAAACAAAGCCTTTGTTTTGTCTCCTCGACTTTTGGCGTCACCGCTAGATGGCGTTAACTGAACAAGCAAATACTATACTTTTTTTCAAAAACGTTTAATGCAATAATACGGTTGTTTTAACACGCTATCTCTTAATTAGTCAAAATACGAAGAAAATCTTAATAACCTTGGTCATGACTGTTGCGGACATTTTACAAACTTGACAGTTAACTCCAGCATCTATGATTACTAGTTTCTCAGATATAGCAGGCGGCCATTCTTAGTTGACCACCCAGTACATATTATGTTGTTATCCCTGTAAATAATATAACAGATATTGCATTTATTTATAGATAAGACGTATTAACGTTATTTGTCAATTAGATTTATTATATTTATTATCTAGGAGGAAATAAAGTGTTTTCATCGCTGTTACAGAAAATATAGTTCGAAATATCTGAAAAAGTAAACCACATTTTTAGATTTCGCTATTTAATTTTTGATCATTGTTAGTAATTCTAATGATCTGGTGCCTATAAACGAAACAATAACAAATGAACCCTTTGACAAAATCGTATTTCATTCTGCAATAAATCAACATACAAATTTCAGCCTCCACTTTGTTTGCCAAACTTACGCTGTTAAAAGTATTAACAATGTACGAAATTTAAATCTTTGTCTAAAACCTTATAAAAAAGTCTGCAGTATGGCAATGCAGCATTAAGAGAATCGTCCCGAACGATGTAACCGCCACGACATTGGTCTGAGGCCATAATGACGTTATTTCATTCGTTTCCGTTAGGGATGTCTACGGAAAATGTATCACGGAAAAAAATCGATGTTTGCGGTGCATCGAAATTTTTTTTTATTGAATTAGAATAATTACACAACACATTACAAATCTAATTATTCTAAGCTCACACCTTACCTGATACCAAAGGTAAAAGGTGTAAAGAGGCAACGGTAAAATAATTATTTTACGAATAACAATACATCGATTAAAATACATCGATGATAAATATCAAATGGCCTCGATGCATCGCTTAAAAACGATGTATTGCATTAAAAATATCGATGATTTCGATGCGTCGATGTATATCGAACATTCCTATTACCGTTTGGTGGTTCTGTGACAGCGGTCTAAAAAATTTTCAGTTTAACGGTTTTCTGTAATAATTGCTGTGTTTTTAGTGTTATGTGATATTTTTTGGAGACTAATTAAGATGAGTTGCAAGTGTCAATTATGTGAGAATTCGGAAAATAATAATTCTGCATAGTTGAGTAAGTTGGGTTATTTGTAGGTTAGGTTTAAACGATAGTAGTAAGGTCATATTCAATGATAAATCCACCGTAATCCCTACTCCCTGCCCCCACCCAGCTCTTCACCGCCTCTTTCCCACAAACGATGTTGTCAACACATTTTAAGAGTGTCTATGAATGACATAGGTAGGTACCAGATCATTGAGTAATTCCCTTCAATTTTAAGTATACATAGATAGATTTAAAAATGCTATAAAATACAGTGTGTTCTATTTAAAAATAATGTTTTATGTAACGAGCGTATAATGTAGACCATAATAAACGAGGACGATTATAATTTATTATTATAAAAAGTAGAGTAATCGCGTCCGTATAATTTATATCAACGGCTATCTCGGCTAGCAGACTTTAGTGTGAAAAAACCTGAATTCTGCATTAGAGTACATGCACAGGTATGCCAAAAACAATGGACTCCCCCGGGCCGAGTAGACATTGACAGCTGTTTCGTCCTTGTTAGGAACTCATCAGTAGAGTCTGAATTAAAAAGCATAAAAAAACTTAAAATAAGCGCATAGTGTAAAGTTGCACTTTAAAAAAAAACATGAAATATGCACAAAAAAGGCAATAAATATATAAAAAAGGACAAATCAAAAACATAATTTATTCTTTCTTAACATAAATAATATCGCAAAATAATTTAAAAAATATTATAAAGTTATACCGGGTGTCCACGGAAGGTGGCTCGCCCCTCTAACTTTTTTGTTTTTTAAGATAATGGAATAAAATTCGGGGGATTTGTATACGACATAAAACTGCATTATTTGACAGGTGACTCAACATTATGGAACTTCCGGTTTAACCGGAAGTGATATAAACTTTCGATTTTTAAACGGGACACCTGGTATATTTTTCCTTTTTTTGACTCCATATGACATTCTTAATACAACGATGTGTCAGTTGTCGCTTTTTGTCACCAAGAAAATATTTTTTTTTAAATTTATTGTTTTATCTAGAGGGCTATGAATACCTTAAAATCACTTATTTCAGTTCTCTTATCTTGGGAAAAATACAATTTTACTATTTTTGATCCAATGCTATGTGCTATGTAAAATTTAATCTTTAAAGTTGTATAACTCATATTTTTTAAAAAGCAACATGGTGGCTCGTCGGGTTAAGAAAAAAGAGGATTTTATTACGATTATTTTGATACCATACACTATTAGGTTTTAGAAAAGATGCCATTAAAAAACTTTAAAAAGTTAATTTAGAACTTTCCTAAAATGAAGCATCTTTTGAGAATAAATTTAGATTTAAATGCATCAAGTAGCCTGTGACCAGCAAAACTGATAAAACAAAATCATGCCTTGAAGAAAATTTATATGCCAACAGCTTCTGCCAAAGTAAATTAGTTTGTTGTTTAAAAAACATGGAAAATAATAGTTTTACAAGGAGTGAAAAAAATTTTCTTGGTGACAAAAAGTGACAAGTGACACATCGTTGTATTTAGAATGTCATATGGAGTCAAAAAAAGGAAAAATATACCAGGTGTCCCATTTAAAAATCGAAAGTTTATGTCACTTCCGGTTAAACCGGAAGTTCCATAATGTTGAGTCACCTATCAAATAATGCAGTTTTATGTCGTATACAAATCCCCCGAATTTTATTTCATTATCTTGAAAAACAAAAAAGTTCGAGGGGCGACCTTCCGTGGACACCCGGTATGTATAACAAAATTAAGTTTTATAAAAACAAGCAATAATCAAATGTTGGTTTAAATGTTGTGAAGTTTTGTCTTCGATCACTTAAAATGTTTTTATAGTCTGAAAAACTACTTTCTATGTCAAACACTTGTTATGGGCGCATATTTAAATTTTGCAATCATATTCGGGGTCATTTGCAAGTCCGGATTACCGTTTTCTGCCAATACCAAAGCAATTTTTTTAACTCTTAAAATCCTTTAATCTTTTAGCTTTTTTTGTACTATTTGGCCAGTTTCTCCAGGAATATTGGCAATGGCCTCTTCGAAATTATTAATTATTTTAATGGAGGCATATAATGGCATTCCTTGTTTCTCGAGAGATTTTATTGTGTCACTCACAAAATTAAAATTACTCTTTAAATAGGCCAATCTCTTCTTAATTTCTTTATGATTTAGGACCGTTTGACAATATTTAATTGCTTTGCTGGCTGATTCGGGTAGCGCAAATATAACTTTTTTTAAATTTTCGAAATTATCTGCATAATATATTGCAGCATCTAACCAAGTGCCCCACATTGTCAAAACGGGTTCAGAGTTCAGGTGATAATGGGGTGTTAGGTACTCATTCTTTGAAGAGTTGTACCCGTAAAGACGCCTTAACAAAATCTTTTTTTCCATTTTTAATAAGTTGCAAGTGATTTAACTACTAAAAAGTGAGCAAAGATTTCAACAACAGGCAAAAAAGCTATAAATAGGCATAAAAATTAAAATAAGCATAAAATTTAAAAAAAAGCAAAATAAGCATTAAAAACACCGTATTTTTTGCAAATTTTTAGTTCAATTCATCAATATCTTGAGTTATCTACTATTTGCTATTAATATTTACAATAGGCACCATGCCTGAAAATCCGGACTTTACTCATCAGTATCAGAATGCCACAACCCGAAGCAACTCCACCGATAATACCGAAGCGCTTTTAAACCTTGCTTAATAAAATAGCAAGTAGTAAATAAGCCGCAACGCCATCACGTTGGAATCGACAATGCTCCGTTTTGTTTTTTGAGTCCTTTCACATCCACACGTCATTGTACCTGTATTTTGCATTGTTGTTGATTCCAACGTGATGGCGTTGTGGCTTATTCACTACTTGCTGTTTTATTAAGCAAGGTTTAAATGCGCTGCGGTGTTATCGGTGGAGTTGCTTCGGGTTGTGACATTCTGATGAGTACCTAACAAGGACGAAACAGCTGTCAATGTCTACTCGGCCCCAAGGAGTCCATTGTTTTTTTTGGCATCCCTGTGTAGTTCAATGCAAAATGCAGGTTTTTTCACACTTCAAAGTCCGCTAGCCGAAATTATTTTTCGTTGATATTTATTATTATTATTATTATAAGTAATCATCCGAGTCCGAGTATATTTTAGTTCATTATACGCAAGTCAAACACTATGCTTCATCTACAACCATTCACTTATACAGCGCCACGAATTTTAAGATCTGACAAAGCACCCATAAATAGTTATGGACAGTAAATGATAATATACCTTATTTTCCTCTTGAGAAAAAGACACCTTTATTTATTTAGAGATATATTATATTGATTATAATGTAATATTAAAGAGAAGTAAGAGTAATAAACGTTACGTCATTTTTTACTTCAGGTGTTTTATTTGTTCTACATAGTAGTAACGTCCACGTCACCGATTTTGAGTTGCCGAAGGAATGCGGGCAAAAAATATACATTTTCGAAGTGCTCAGTTCATATAATTTTAATTATAACGCTGTTTATATTTTTCACATATAAAATAATGTCAATCGTTTAAAGTAAATTCACGATGCGATAAACCTAATAGTATAGGTATTTTAAGAAATCTTGATAAAACCGATGATTTTGGTAAACCTGGCAACCCAGCTGTATTCACAGTATCGGACTTGTAAATATCGTGCGCTAAGTTCTCCCGGTTACTATTCTGTCTCTTTTCATCACATATAATATTTAACAATATGTCACGTTGATCGTTGATACGAACACACCGATAAATCTCGAGTCGTCTGTCTGTCAGTGTCGGAGTATTTTTTCCAAAGTGGGGTTATTTCTGAAAGTAACGAAAAAGTTATTAGAACAAGTTTTTTTAAATGCAGTTTCTAGCCCACATGCAAAATTTCAGCTGCATAGAGAATTTTAATTTTTTACCCACCACTAAAATTTATTTTCCACGCTGTGTTCTTTTTTGTCTTAATATTAAGGTGTATTTACTTTCAACCACAAACTATGTTTTCAAAAATACTTATTTTATGAAGTTACCTTATACAGGGTCCAAAACAAATAAACTTTGCATTACATGCGACCAAATATTAATAGCCCAATTTTGATTTTCTAGAAAAACACACATTTAATATGGCGCTACTTTAAAGAAAATGTATCTGAAACAAAGCATTGTCAAAACTAAGAAGTGTTATGTAGGTTGCGTTGAGTCTTATTGTGCAAAAGTGGTGCAATTTGCAAAATATGGGTAAAAAATTAAAATTATCTTATGCAGCTGAAATTTTGCATATGAGCTAGAAACTGCATTAAAAAAAACTCTTTCTAATACTTTTTTTCGATACTTTCAGAAATAACCCTATTTTTGAATTATTTTTTGGAAAAAATTAAAATTTGACAGATAATGCGAATCAAGTGACTACTATTTTTTTTGCTTAATTTTCATCTCGATCGAAGCAGAACTTGATGCCAAAGTCAAATTTCGAATAAAGTTATTAATAAAAAAAATTCCATATGATGCATGGAATCGGTTTCACGAAGGCGACAAAGAAAACTGAAAAAGGTCATAAAAATTAGGTGAATATTTTATGAAAACATAAAAATAATACTTTTTTTTTAAGAAATCAAATAGCAAATTATATAAAAGCTCACCCTGATCACAGAGGAGATGTCTTATGTCACTCTTGGCTTTCCAGGAAGATAGTATTCTTTATATTCTGTCTTTGTCCTTCGATTTTTTTAAAACTAGGAATTAATTAAAATAATTATTTATTAGTCTTTTCTCATTTTGTTTTGCGCTTCCTTCGAGTAGTAGGTTTCGTGGGCGGTTCCTCATCGGGTTCTTCCTTCGTTTTTTTTTTGTTCCACTCTTTTTTCAGTTCGTTTAACATCGACGGTGTCAAAATTCCTTGAGCTAGGAGACGCGCTGTCAATCTACCTCGGCCAACTGGCGATGATTCTGAATCTAAAATTAACAAAACATTTTTATCTACAATCGTATGAAGGGGGTAGACAATATACAGTAACAGGGTGCTAGAAAAATTAATTTTACATTTTCTTTGCCGCTTTTTATTTTTTTATAACATGTCGTTATCAGACGTTTCGTCTTTCAGGTATCCATCATCAGGTGTGTATTTTTCAACACGGACCTGTATTTTTTTATTTAGTTTCGTATACTTTGTTTCTAATAAAATAATAATGTAATACTACTTTCATCAAATATCAACGTTTCGGTTCCAATAGTAACATCTTCAATGCGTAACTCCGTAAATAGGAGATACATCTAAGATTAAGCAGCAGCAAAGTTGCGCTATGGAGTCGACTAACATGGCTTTGGAAAATACCGAGCGACATTGTCACTTTTCATTTTCTATCAGTTGGCGGGCCGAGATTTTGAGCCCGACGATTCGTCTCCTGGGCGCTATCATCAGATTTGTTGTTTAAATACGCCCTTATATATCCTTAAATTTTCGTAAATCTCAGGTTTCCTCACTCAATTTAAACGCGATTATTAATGTAAAACTTTTTATACGTCATCTTTGTAAAAAACACCGCCAAAAACAAACGGTAATTTTCGGTCTTTTGAGAATATTTTCGGAATTGATCGGAAAATGTTTTTAGATTTTTTAAAGTACAGGGTTATCCAACCAAGACTAGACAAGGCGATTTTTTGACTTTTCCTGTACTTTTATAAAAAAAACTGAAATAGCCATCTTAAGTCATTTTCTCCCGCGAATTCGAATATCTTCAGCAAAAAACAATTGAACATCAAACAAAAGTACTAGGGGTCACTTTGATATTTTTTTAAATGGAACACCCTGTATATTTTTACATTTTTAAATTCCACATAAAATTATAATTATTTTTTATTAAATGCCCTATTAGTCTATACTTCATAGTTTCCGAGATATTGACTCTCGAAAAGTGACATTTTTGAACTTTGACAGCTTATAACTTTCTAACAGTACGTCTTAGAGCAAAACGGCTTACATGTCCCTATCTTCAATTTTTATTATCTCCCAAAAAAATCAACTTCCAGTTAAACCGGAACAACTATATTTCCTTCTTTCGAGTTACATCCGGTTTAACCGGAAGTTGATTTTTTTGGGAAGATAATAAAAATTGAAGATAGGGATATGTAAGCCGTTTTGCTCTAAGACGTACTGTTAGAAAGTTATAAGCTGTCAAAGTTCAAAAATGTCACTTTTCGAGAGTCAATATCTCGGAAACTATGAAGTATAGACTAATAGTGCATTTAATAAAAAATAATTATAATTTTATGTGGAATTTAAAAATGTAAAAATATACAGGGTGTTCCATTTAAAAAAATATCAAAGTGACCCCTAGTACTTTTGTTTGATGTTCAATTGTTTTTTGCTGAAGATATTCGAATTCGCGGGAGAAAATGACTTAAGATGGCTATTTCAGTTTTTTTATAAAAGTACAGGAAAAGTCAAAAAATCGCCTTGTCTAGTCTTGGTTGGATAACCCTGTACATGTGTAATACTAGAAAAAATAAAGAGCAGCAATGAAAATATAAAATTAATTTTCATCATCTCTCTAAATAAAGCTAGAAAGGTTTTTTTCCCGAAAATCTTCGGAACTACCTACTCGAAATTTTCCAAATTTTTCTACGGCTTGATAGTCGTGTCCAAATTGCACAACTTCTACCCCAACTTACTCGCCGCTCTATAAGGTTGGCAGGATATATATCCATGATAAATATCCTGATATATATCTTGATAAATATCATGATATTTATGCGACGATATTTATCCTGATATATATTAATATTTTTTTTTCTAAAATTCTATTCATCAGTATAAAAATATGGCCCCGCTGCCGCTGAGCCGGCAACAGCGTAGTACGCTGCTTACGATGCGGTAATTCCCCATCCCGCCATGCCGATTTCTGATTGAACGGAGCAATATTTTGCTGTTTGTTTTATGAAATAAAAATTTTACAATGCCGAAAATAAAAATTCCAGTTTGGGTTCATTTTGATTTAATTAACAAGCCCAGTAATTCTGGGTTTTAAGTTGAACCTTAGTTAAAAGCAAAAATATATGATGTGTTCATATTTATAAACTTGTATTTTTTACCTACATTTTACATTAATAACATAGGAGTACTAAAAAAACTTGTTATTGTGATAGCAACTATCATTGAATAGAATTGAAATACAAATTTACAGGTTTATAACATGTTCATAACATGTTTATGTTAAATTTTGAATTTTTAAAATATATCGTTATAGAAAACAGATGAAATAATTAAAAATATAAATAAATATTGTGGTAAATAGATGGTAAAAAAATAATTTCCACAAATCTGTGGACAGTGTAAAATTATAATTTTTTTATTATTTTTTTACAATACCTATATTTAACACGATTAATAATGGATTTCCACTAAGTAAAAGCCGAATCAATATTTTTTTTTATTTTTACGAATATGATATTTGCCAACCCTGAAAATAATATGTTTTTCGAGATTAAGCTGTAGATTATTATTTGTAAACCAGACAAATTCAAAAGATGACATGCTCCGCGGTATACTCGGAATGTCCTCAATAGTAATCTATAGCCAGTTTTTGAAATTATTAATACCACACACAACAGGCTTAAATTTGATAATAAATAGAAAAATAGTCAATCACTTACTCCTTAAATATTCCTGTTCTTTCCTATGCGAGTCAAACTGTTCGTCATCGACTCGCGACGTTCCGGAACTGATTCCAGTTTCAGAGTTTCTGAGCAGACGGGTGAGCTGGACCACGCCCTGCTGTATGATCTCGTCCAACTCCTTCTGCATATCCCTTACCAGATCGGGTTCAACAAACAGGTCCATAAATCGATAACTAAAGCGTCAAACAAACCAAAAAGTTGTGAAAACAATCGACACTTCATATGATATATATATCATACATACCTTAACCATAAGTATAGATCCAAAACATCAAAAACCGCTTCCAGATGTACCAAGTCGATGATAGTCTTGGGAGGTTGTAAAGGCCATCCAATGTTCCTGCACAACCAGTCAAAGGTGATTGGATCATTTTTGCTATACTGTCTGGCATACTAAAAAATAAATGTTATTATTTAAAAAAAAATAATATAATAAATATATTTATGTTGTCTTCTATAAACTTATTCTTCAATCCCCTGAAGCTGAGCTTGTTAGGGGCAAATCTTATTTTTTGTTTTAGTATGTAAAATCATAATAAATCATAAATGTGCATTAAAAATCAAATTTTACAATAAATTAAAAATATTAATTTATTGTATAAACGCAGTAAAAAATATTACTTATATAAATTATTCAGAAGAAATTTTTTTCTGGACCACGCCCAAATTTTAACAAATTTGGTCAATAATCAACAGTAATATCACAAGACCTCGTTTTTTATCGGTTAGATTTTTCAGCTGTCACGAAAACTTTTTTTGGAAATTTTTCGAGTTGAATATGGACATGTTTATTCTGATTAGATCCCGAGAGCGTCTTGGCAGGCAGCATTGGATTTCTAACTTTACAGACCTGGCTTGGAGTTCCGATTCCGAGTTTTAGTAGCGCGTATAGGGTATAGACTAGACTAAAAATATAATTGATGAATAAATATAATTAATTTATGTAGGTATTTTGTATTTTGTTTTTAGTTTTTATTGCTTAACAGTTTAACTGATGCCCTACAGTCATAGTCAATAGCAAAAAATAAAAATATAAAAAAAGGCATACCTACTCAAAGATAAAAATACAAATAAATAACTTACCTTTAATTAAATTGAGCTTTAAATACTCAGACTCAGAATTTTATCATATAATTTAAGATAATTAAAACAAATAATTTAATAAGGTTAGGTTTAGGTTCACGATTCCTTCCTCCAAAGAACTACATAATATTTTTTTCAGTAAATTTAAAGATTAACTTGAAAAATATAATATTTAAAAAAAATGCAATTAATCAATTTGTCGTTTGACTTATCGTTCGCATTTGGGTGGTCTGGCAGAATAAATTTGTTTCTCGCGGATTCTGGGGGGGGGGGGGGGTGGCAGGCAGAGACCTCTGGGGGGGACAGGCCCCCCCCTGGTCCCCCCTAGTTACGCTACTGAATATTTCTAATTTTTTAACTAAAGTTCTATTTATTCCTCCCCAACCTAAAATTCCGTAATTTAAATGAGTTTTAAAGTTTTAACTAACGCATAATATAATATTTCCATTTGTCTTACATTTAAAAAATTTTTAATGATTTTAAAAATCGGTAGTAAACTTCTTAATTTTTTAATTAAATATTCTAAGTGAAAATTCCAATTTAATTTATTGTCAAAAATAATTCCTAAATATTTATTATTTATTATATTATATTTAAAAAAAATTCAATTAATCAATTTGTCGTTTGACTTATCGTTCGCATTTGGGTGGTCTGGCAGAATAAATTTGTTTCTCGCGGATTCTGGGGGGGGGGGGCAGGCAGAGACCTCTGGGGGGACAGGCCCCCCCTGGTCCCCCCTAGTTACGCTACTGAATATTTCTAATTTTTTAACTAAGTTCTATTTATTCCTCCCCAACCTAAAATTCCGTAATTTAAATGAGTTTTAAAGTTTTAACTAACGCCTAATATAATATTTCCATTTGTCTTACATTTAAAAAAATTTTAATGATTTTAAAAATCGGTAGTAAACTTCTTAATTTTTTAATTAAATATTCTAAGTGAAAATTCCAATTTAATTTATTGTCAAAAATAATTCCTAAATATTTTATTTTATTAACTTTAAAAATTTGAATGTCTTCATTTATTTGAATACTATTCAATTCATATTTCGTGGTAGGTTATTTAGGTTTAAAGTAAAAGGAATATAATTTGTTTTATTAAAATTAATTGTTAACAAATTGTTATCAAACCCATTTTTTATAATTTTAAAATCTTTTTAAATTTTATTATTTAAGTTGTCCCAATTTGTATCGGTATAAAAAATTATAGTATCATGTGCAAAACTATGAATTTGTCCATCGCAATTTATACTAAATAAGTCGTTAATATAAATATTAAAAAATAATGGTCCTAAAATTGTTCCTTGAGGAATACCATACTTAAATACTTTTGGATAGCTTTTTTGTTTATCTATTTGAACATAAGTTGGTCTATTTTTAAGAAAATTTTTAATTAATTCTAATTTCTTTCATTTTCAAACTTTTTAACAGTAAATTATGGCTAACTGTATCAAAGGCTTTTGCTAAATCTAGAAAAATATTAATACAAGGTTTTTTAATTTCTAGTGCATCATATATTTCTTCTGTTAGATAGCAAATAGCGTATGTGCTGATTTATTTTTTTGAAACCCAAACTGTTTATGTATTAGAAATAAAATGTATTTTTTCAAATAATTTTCAATTCTTAATTTTAAAATTTTTTTGAATACTTTTGCTATCGAAGATATTAATGTTATTGGTCTATAATTACTAGAATCTCCATTTAAAAAAAAATATTATTAACAGTACCAAAGTGATGTGTCAATGAATTTTTTGCTAAAAACTTACCTTCAGGAACATGGTACAAACAAATGGCATCTTTTTGTTGATAGGCGCACAGCAAAAGACATATCTTGCCCTCAGCGATAAAGGAACATGCTGAATCATATCAGCCAAAAATTTGAAATCTTCCGTGTTGCACATGAAGTATAAAGAATCGTCTACCGTTGACAAAGAAACGAAAATATCCTGGAAAAAACATTTTTATCTTCATATCAATTTTCTTTTGAAAATGTAATTTAAAGAAAATAAATCTTACCATTAAATTGCTTAAAGTTGAATTCGGTAAGTGGTAAGCATACAATTCGATCTGATCTGCTGTTGGATGTAAGCCTGCTTGGGTGATCGGTTCGGGCGTTGACGATAACAATGATTTTAGTGTGGGTAAGTCTTCAGGTTTAAAGGTTGTTACGAAACCTTGCTCCCATTGGGTCCCATACCTACCGATAGTATCTCGAATTTAGTTTAAAAATATAAGGAGAGTAGCGTTCATTTTGTTCATGGAAAATTAAAAATACAGAGTAAGATACAGGCCCAATAATTCAATGAATTGTTTTATCAATTGTCATTGAATTCTTATTTCTATTATCCCTGAAAAAGGTTGTAAACAGAGGAATAAAGACCAAGTTTATTATGTAAAAGTTCAGTTTTTCCACTTACCTCCCAGCTCTACCAGCAATTTGCAATGCTGCAGACACCGACATTGTATCCATTTCTTTTTCTCCTTTTTCATTCATGATGGGTTTTATTAGAGAATAAAAAATTATCCTTCTGATACTCCTAGAAAGAAAGGTTGAAAATTGCTATAAAGAAAATAATTTTTGAATAAACAAAAAAAAAGTTTCAATAGGTATGTACAGTTTTTTAAACTTACAAATTTAGTCCCATTCCGATGGCATCAGTAGCTACTAGTATTTTGCAACTATTTTCGGGGTCGTTGAACTTGGCAGCTTGTGCAAGCTTTGTACCTAACAAAGATATTATTGTATAAAAAAAATATAGGTACCTATAAATAATTATATTCTTAGACTGTTTGCATAAAAAATCTATCAAGCATATTATCTCTTTGTTTACCTGGAGGTAGTCCTCCATATATTACAGCTACTTCTTTGCCACTAGCCTCAATACCTCTGGACACTGAGTATATGTCATTTTTGCTAAAACATACTATGCAATCTCCGGGTTGCACATTTTGTAAACTGCCTAAAAAATTAATGTATGCGAAATAGCTCTAAAAACTACATTATGCAACGTTTTACCTAATGCAGTATTTTCGGTCTTCAACTCGGTCAACCTCTTATAATTTCTTACTTCCATATCTTCCCCAGTGGTAAGACACAACTGTCTTACTAAATCTATAGCGCCGGCTTCACCACACAAGTGTATTTCTTCAGCCATAAGACCTAGGAGAGCCCTAGTCCAAGCCCATCCCCTTTGAGGGTCTTTAATCATTTGAATTTCATCTATTACGGCGACCTCATCTAGAAAGAGTAAGATAGGGATAGAATATGGAGAACTAAAGGGTAGGAGGCCGATCGACAATGGCAGCATTTTCAAATTCGGTCCCGGTTTTTTGGTTAGTTCGCTATTGGCCGATAGATGCTCTCGCGTCGCAAGTGGGCTGGTGTCGTCTTCTTCTTCTTCTTCGTTTTTTACTTTTACTTTTGACAAATTGACATTTTATTTTCGAAATAACAAATAACGTTTGAACACAAGACGAGACAAATAACGTGATTTCCATATTTATAATGAATAATGGTACAGTTTATAAAAGTAGAGTTTGCTTTGTGTGTAAGACAGGATCTTTTTCAGAGAGGAAACGCAGCCAAATAAGTCTCTTTCTAGCTCCAAAGGTATAGCTAGAATGTTTTATACCCTGTATTTTAAAAACCAAGCATAGTTGGAACTTTATACAGGCCGAGTTTACTAATAAGTACAACAAAGTAAGTGTAAATTCATATAAAATTCCTTATTTGTTCCTTAAGGTGGGAGTATCAACATGCTTGCCAACCTATAACCTATTTCGCGTAGATTTATTTATGTTTTCTAGCTTTTATATAAAATTTAAAGAAAATCAGTATCGACTTGATATTCTATAGGTAATAATTGACATATTTAATAAATATCAAGGAATTTCATAACTTATTTTCGTAGAATTGTATAGCGAAAAATATCGGGTAAGATTTTTTTAAACATTATTATGTCATTGTCACTCATTGTTCTTTCACTATAAAATTCTCCCAAAATTAGCAATGAAATAAATTGATATTTTTGTAATATATCAGATACAACCTAAATAATGTACCGATGATATTGATTTTCTTTAAATGTTAGTTATTAAAATAATAAACTCAAAAAATCAACGCGAAATAGGTTATAGGCTGGCAATAGATTGAATGACGTTGAGAATTCAACCTTAAAGACCTAATTTAAATAAAAATAGTTATCGCGTCCATAAGAAACCATTTATTTAATAGCCAATTTCGAACACGAGCGCTATCTTACGACGACTTGTAAAGCTGAATTACCGATGCTAATTTGGGACCGAATCCAATGCATTGCGATCGGCCTCCTACCTCAAGTCCTCCATAGGATAGAAGACCTTTAGAAATACAGCGTGTATTCGAAAGTTCTTACCAAATGGGAAACTTTTTTATTATTTATTTTACGAAAAAAAGTAATTCTTCATAAAAAGCTCTGCATGGTCTAAAACCTAAAATGCAACCCTCAAATATCGAAATTTTCTAATCATATACGAGGTTTGTCAAAAAATGTGAATTTTTCCCAAGAATGTGAATTTTTCCCAAAAAAATTAATTAAATAATGAAAAAATTAAATCATTAATAATAAATCAATAAAATAATTTTTCAACATAAATGCGTATAATTGCACATTTAGCCGTAGTTTTTAGTTCTGATCAACTTTTTTTAATAACAATTTTTGATAATATCAAAAATAAAGGTACTTTACTCTTGGGAAAAATTCACATTCTTATTGGGAAAAATTCACATTTTTTGACAAACCTCATATATGACTGGAAAATTTCGATATTTGATGAATGCATTTTAGGTTTTAGACCATGCAGAGCTTTTTATAAAGAATAATTTTTTTTCGTAAAATTAATAATAAAAAAGTTTCCCGTTTGGTAAGAACTTCCGAAGACGTATATGAACTACTTTAGTCTATGACCACATATTTTTTCACTTACATGGGTTATTGACAGATGTCATTTCCACTGTACAGGCAACGTGGCCTGATGGGGTTCCCGAAGGATCTGCAAATTTTCTTTCTTCTCCTGTAACAAGGTCGCATGGTGTTCCCTAATAAAGACAGTAATGTGTTACCTCTGTAGTAAAAAAGTTTTTATATATTATATTCAGGTACCTAGATATTATATTTCTTGGTTTTATTTACGTACTTACCCTATGATTAGTCTTAATATAAACCTCACTAGCCAATAGTTTTAGGGGTCCACAATACACTCCAGACTTAGCTGTAATATACCTTTCCAATGCATGGTAAGTTTTGCCAGAATTAGTTGGTCCAGCATGGAAAACTATTTTTCTATTTAGTGCTCTTGCTTCAGGGTACCAATTGGCAGGGGTCCTGTAAAAAAAAAATACTATTTAAAGCAGTTTTTCTCAGCTTTTCTAAAACACTGCCATGATGTTTGTCTACTCGTTACTTAAAAATGAAGTAAGTAGGTGGTGGAAATATTTTTTCAAAATCTACATTAAGCTACAGACAATGTAAGCTACCTACCTACTATAAAGTTTGCCCTATTAGAACCACAAGTTTAGATGTTTAATTAAGATAGTAACACCAGTAATACCTACTACCTTTCAAAAACCATTTACCTAAGGTCTGAAATTTTCTTTAAATCATCCATACATTCCAAGTGAGGAAACATTTGTCTGGCATGCCTTAGAAAATATGGGAATATATCTGTGGGATTCCCTGCTCCCTGCAAGATATCACTAACCACTACATGTAAATCTACTGGTAAAGTAGGTGCTTCCAGGCAATATCTTCGAAAACTAACATAAGCCTGGTGTTGTAAATAATCTAGAATAGGATTAAAATCAATATCTAATGAAAAGAATATTCATCAGGGTTATTTAAAATAGGTACCGCTTTTAGAAACGTTTCAACTTACTGTCCAGCCCTTGTTCATTAAGTAATTGTTTTATTTCGGACTTCTGATAAAACTTATTTAAAATCTTAAGTAAATCAGCCTTATTTAAACTTCCTGTAAGTTCAGCTCCAACATTTATATCGTCTGAATTTGGCCTTATTGGTACTGGAATAAATAAAGACGAGACAGTGTCTTTCGCACTGCCCTTTTTACCCCTTGTTGGGAAGTAGCTCGATAAGCACTGTGGGACATTTCCAGATAGAATTCCTAGGCGGTTTAAATAAATATTGTTTACTGCTGCATACAGACTGCCGAGTTTTCGTGTATTCTGTAACATTTTTATTGAAATACATGAAAAAAATATTTAAATTAAAAACTCATTTTTAGGTTAAAAATAAAAGAAGTAGGGTTATGTTTATTTATAAATATCTCAGTCTTCTTCACTTCATTTTATAGGTTTTAACAACCATTTTTGCACAAAGAAAACATAGGTATATCCACATCCCTGGCTTGCTTGGGTTATTATTGGCTTCTGATTTCTAAAGATCAATTTGCCAGAACTCTCAGGCTTATCATAGTTATATCCTAAATGCTACCGAAAATAAATATATAAAAAAACAAGAAAAATTATTGCTTTGTATCATAAGCCAGATTTAATAAAAGAAAAAGAGAAAAAAGTGAACTCCTAAGATTATCCAAAACATTCTTGTTCATATTTCCTTTATACTATAGATAAGGATAAATATAGTTTCGATCGCCCATCGACCTATTTCTCATGTCAACCACGGAGTCAAGTGGCGAACTGGCAAACACGAAAAGTAGTTTTAAGTTTTCAATGTCATATCAGGGACGTATTTAAATAATTTTTTTTAATTTATTCCAATAATTTAACTTTAACGTTTTAAATTATAAACTTTAAATACAAAGCTATGAACACTAAACTAACCAATTTAACATAATAATAAATCAACTGCTTCCAAAATCCATTTTCATTTTACTAACCTTGCAGATAATAAGGTTAGGTTCGCGGCGGTGGTTGGCGGTTTCCAACGGTTTGGTCTAGTTAGTGCTCACAACCATATAAATTTTCTTTGGTGCTCACATGTTGCATTTTCAGAAAATATAGGGCCCCAAAAATGACTGAATTCACTCTAGGTTATCGAGAGGCTATTCCAGACCAAGCACTATTCGAAAAATGGACAGAAATCACCCTAACCACAGGTACTAGTAGTTTTTATTGTGTTTACATTAGTTCCCTTTAATATACATTTATTTTATTTAAGGGGGAACACAGAGCACTTTGCAAGACATTAAAGTAACGGAGAGAGCTAGCGGCTACAGTTATTTGGATTCTACAAAGCATTATACTAGAAATCGATTCATATATTGGTAAGGTTATAATACAAGTGTTTCCTTGCGACTAAACTTATTTTTTTAATCTAAAGTTCTTAATTTGTAATGATGCATTTTTTATTTAGGCGAATTAATTCAGACACATTGGAACTTATAGAACACAGTTTAGATATAAATTTGACAGGGAATCGAGTCCGGTACAGGTTTACAGACAGTCCTATTATAGATGGAGTTTCTGTGCAAGAGACAGAAGATAATGTTGTTATTTTGGTTCCCACTGTATGCAGTGTCCATAGGCTAACCTTCTTACATCCATCAAAGTTTCACAAACAGGTATTAAAAATTTGTTTTTATAAAGATATGGGCTAAGCTAAAGCATTTAAAAAAATTTTAGGATGAATTGTTGGGTAGCCATCCAAACTTGGCAGCTCCATCCATTTTTGCTAAAGCAAATGTTATTGACGCAAGAAATCCCAACAGTTTTTATGTGTTTAATAATCCCAGCACTGCCAGTTAGTATTCTTTTTATTAATTTATATATAATATTTTTAAAGAGCCGATTAAATAATATAAATTTTATTGTAGAACCCATGTAAGTAACAGTAGGTAGGAATACCAAAATTATACCATACATTATTTTTTTTTAGTTGATCAATTGCCAAATATTGCAAGTTCATTCTACAACATAGAAACTGATGAATCCGTTTTTGTTCTCTCATACCCTTCGACAGAATTACTACTTGTGAAACTTAACTTACAAGGACAAGCAATTTGTATTGAATTAAAAGGGGAATCGCTTATGCCCAGATTTTTGTCCGGGTTGACAGAAAAATTCAGGTACCTAAGTAAATGGATTTTACATTTTGTAAGATAAGTTTTAAAAATTATGCTTTTTTTCTACTTAGGTAATACTCATCTACCTTTTAGTTTTACACATCCTATGTTTTGATTAATTTTGGATTTTATCTTTTTATTAGATCCAGAAATAGTGATGCAAATCAAACTGTAAGTACATTGATCCAAGTAATAGATTATGAGATCTATGTTTTGACATTGGCAAGAAGTGGCCATCTTAAATTTTGGTCCTGCAAAAATGGACAGTGCGTGGCAGCCATGGATATTTTGACAGAGACTGGAGATTTTGGTAAAGATAGATTACAGAATGGTAAGGGTAAAAGTCTTTTATCCTGGTGTAATGTTTTACATAATAATATAATAGTTTCATGATAATAATTTTTTTCCAATATACTTAGTAGGTAGGTACAGGTATTAGCTCATTTTATTTTACTTTTTGTGTATTTAATAATAAATAAGGATTCTAATGGTTTGGTTTTTAGCTGTTTTAAAAAAGGCGGTTGATACCCAAGAGAATGATTGTCCATTAGCAATTTTTATGAGTTTTCCTAACGGCTGCCAATTTCATATATTAAAACCAGTAATAAATTCTCAACAAATTCGAATTAAAAGGTTGAACACTTTGACGTCTTTGGAGGTAAGAAGATGTTTTCAAACCCTTCTTTTTACAGCTTACCTGTGTGTCATAGGTGGCAACCTAACAAACTGATAAATTAAAACAAATTTAAAATTGTGTTTACACACATTAATTCCGTCGTAAAAAAAATTGTACAATATCTATATTTTTTCAATTTTAGAATGATTTAATAGATTTTTGTCTCCAATCCAATCGCATATGGTCGGCTTGGCGAACATCTGACGACGATTGTGTTGTATATACTGCTTCACTGAAATCAGGAACTTGGACGCCAGTAATAAAAGAGTTCATACATGATACTCAAGTAAGAATTTTTCTAAACTCAAATATATTCTTTATTGTGACAAAGGGAGAATGTTTGCTGATGTATACTTACAGTTTGATTTTGCCTGTTTTTTAGGGGCCTCAGATAGTGGGAGAATGTGATCCTCGACAGGTCTACTTGCAACATATATTCCACCCGGGAAGATTTCCACTACATATTATTAACAAGTCTTTGGGGGTAAGAACATAATTAGCTACAATGAAAGAATAAAAAAAATTTTAAATGGACACTCTGTACACATTAAGTGGCAAAACGACATTATTGGTTTTTAAGACTATGTAATTTATTTATTTATCAATAATTATTTTTTTGTAGATTTATAAAAAATCTAATCTTATGGGGTCGGAAATTAATCTAACTTCGGTAGCGGCTTTGAAACAGGCCATATGTTTGGCAATAGAAAGCGAGATACAGAATTGTTTTACCGATGCCGAAGTCACTGACGATGAATACTTAGAATATGCCGAATGGTGAGTATACAGGCTGTCCTTGTAGGTGGATGCAGGTAATTGAAACAAAAATTTGCGTTAAACTTTGATTTTTTCCATTTTTCCACTGTTACATTTTCTATGGCTTCATTCCGCAGACACAAAACTGCGTCATTTGTTACAGGATGCAAAGAACTTATTTTTGCATCATAATAGCGCTGACATTTCGACCAAACCATTTTAATAGGATTAAAGTGGCAATGATATGGAGGAAGTCTTAAAACTCGATGTCGGTGTTGCAACGCTACTTTTCGTCCAAGCTTTTAACATAAAATTAAAATAATTAATTGCATTATTAAAAAACTCCTGTTTGATACAGTACATTTACGCCATTTAATAATATAATAATAATAATAATAATAATAAGTTTATTTAAAATATAATAATATAATAAATATGTTTATGTTGTCTTCTATAAACTTATTCTTCAATCCCCTGAAGCTGAGCTTCTTAGGGGCAAATCTTATTTTTTGTTTTAGTATGTAAAATCATAATTCATAAATATGCAATTAAAATCAAGTTTTAAAGTAAAAATGTTAATTTATAGGATAAACGCAGTTCTTTTTGAAGAAGATAATACCTATAATAAAATTATTAATTTACAATTTTTAAGTAAAAAATATTACTTGTATAAATTATTCAGAACAATATTAATTAAACCATTTTTAAAAATATTTTCAAATTGTCTGTTTTTAATATCCATATTTTTATTTCGACTTAAAATTTTTTTAATGAAATCATTTTTTTTTAATTTGTTGGTAAATAATCGTTTAAATAAAAATATAAATACTTGAAATTTTTTTGTCCTATGGACTTTTTTTAAATTTTAATTTTTTTAAACAGTCCGCTAATGAACCAGTGGATATTTCAACACCAATTATTTTAAGGTTTAGTTGTATTGAGCGAACGATAACGTGTTCACCTGCTCTATATCCCATAAATACGCTCTCTTATGGTATGCTCATGAATTCTTAAAATCTACATCCTTCTCTATCACCTTTGCTTTAATTCGTTGGATTGTTGAACACGAAACTCCCAAAGCATCAGAAACTCTCTAAAACAGATAGGTATTTATAAAAACATTGCCATATATTTTTCATGTTTATTATTTATATACATATTTACAATTCCTGCTTTATTATTTCTTCTTACCTCGTAAACTGCGTTAAAGAGTAAAATAGTCTTTCTGGCATCACTTTCTCTTTGAAAATAATCAAATAATTTTAAATTTAATGCTTGTTCTTTTTCACAATACCGTGACATTTTTGAAATAATGTTGATTAAAAACTTTTTTGACTGGTAAAATTATGCGACATTTATTATTGACGCAAATTTACTATCTCACATAGTTCACGAATGTTGGAAAGATTAGCACTAGTCGTGACGTAACGGTCAGCGGTCATTGAACAGACTTTACCATAAAAAAGCCATTTTATAATGTAACGCCTCTTAATCTTTGACTTTGACTCCCTCTACCGGCTAATCGACTTAATTTCGAATTGAGCAAACTCTCGTTACGTGTTCGCCATTTAATTTTTTTTATCAATATTTCGTTTTTTCCAAAAAGTGGTCTTGGTAGCAGTTACCTACCTTTTTAAATTAAAGAAAAATTAAGCAAGAAACGAAATGTTGTCAAATTTGCCCATATTTATTTTAATGCAATTTATTATTAAATCCAACCTTTTTTAACGTAATACTTTAGGTATCTAATTGTATTCCAGAGATGGGTATTTGGCCGATTTTTGGATAAAACAAGGAAGAAACGAACTATTCATCAAAAAACCTTTGCTTAAATCGACCTGTTTTGACGTCAGAAATCTGTCATCAAAAGTATTTTCCTGTCGCCCTGTATAATTAAATTAATATTTCAGGTGCTGGCAGAAATTCTACTCGTGCTGCATCCAATACCATCAAGCCAGCTTAAGACCTTTGGGCTTGATGTTGCTACACCAAAGTTCGGGAGCTGCTATATTGAAAAAAGCTACGTTTTCCTTCATAAGGCCAATGGAGCCTTTAGAACATATGACTCTGTGTAGCGAGTACATGTATAAAGATCAGTTTTTAAATTTTTCGTTGTTGGGAGAAGGTAAGTTATTTTAAAATATACCATTACTCGTTAAAATGTGCCTATTTTTTATTATTTGTCAACATGTTGAGGAAGCTAGAGTAAAATCAGATGCTACTATCAACCAAAATCAACGTTGTACACTTTATTTTTAATACTCGAGTTTGTGATCGATTGATAGTGAGCCTAATGAATAAAAATGTAGCAATTGCTTTTTCTTATAAATTCGAAGTTATTTCTTGAAAGCCAATGAATAAAAACTAAAGTAATTGCTTTTGCGTCCAGCAATTGCTTAAAAGTGCAGGAATTGCTTCTAGTCAATGCTTTTTCTTAAAAAATAGAAGCAATTTAAGGTAGGTCGACCCCTGCATCATTTGCTTGGTAGCAGTCAACTTTAGTTCTCCGCTGCATACACTTGCGTTGCTCTTAATTTGTGTCTTCAATTATGGCTGAACATATGAACGTCCGTAAAAGAAAAATCTTCAGTGTACGTAAAAATTGCAGATATGATGATTTCAGAAAGTTATATCGATTTGACTGCAAAAATGTTTGGTTGGCAAATTATTTTTTGACTGATGCTGGTAAAAGGCGAGGGGGTGCACTGTCGCCTTTAAATAAGAAAAAAATCTTTCTGCGGAGATTGTCGGATGCGGGCTTTCAAAATTCTGTAGGTGAAGAACTCGGTGTTCACCAAACTACTGTCTGTAATGGATGCAGTTTTGGAGAAGGCCGTTATTTTTATTAAATTTCCTACAAGTGCTGAAGCTGTTGTGGAACCTAAACGGTTGTGGTCAGAGAGATTTATTTATGTTCCTTCAATTTGTGAACGAATATCAATTGCTTTTCTTTAATTTCTTCATCACTACTATCGCTTTCCTCATTTTCACTGAAATCTGCCATATCACAAATATGTTTCCTATTTTCCACAAAAACGTAACGTATTGTACTAAATAAATAGACCAACGTTGTTGTATTAATTTATGTCAACTCTTTTGCAAAACTGAATATGAAATCTATAATCTGAACAAGTGGATAAGCCACGTCTGAACTTGTTTTGAATAAGCATTTGCTACAGAGGTTTAAGAAAAACAGCAATTGCTTCAAAATTGTATTCATATTCAGATGTAGCGATCGCTTTTACTTATATCATTTGCTAGTCAAGCAATTGCTTTTACTAAAAAGTAATTGCTTAATTTTTTATTCATTTGGCTCAGTGAGTTTGCTAACGTCAATATTTTATTAATTTTTAGAAGAAGACCTTATAGACGATGTTATGATTCTCTTTGAAGTAATAGTCTACCTAGATAAGCAATTGAGTACATCTTTTAAAAATAAGTTTGAAAGAGATCTTGGGAACACTCTCAAACCTGACACGGTCATCACTACGTTGTTGGAGATTTTAAAAACTGAAATGGAACATGAGGTAAGGATGCTGCTCATAGTGTTCTCATATCACTTTGTAACGTTAATTTATCTATTTTCATGCACAGTACAATGCGATATGTGTCCAAATATCCACCTTACTCAACCAATGCACCGATATGTACAGGGCGATCCACAAAGTTTTAGAACTGCTCAGGGCGGACAGTTCCCCAGCACATCCCGATAACGAGATCAATCCAAACGCCATGCACTATTTTAGTAGTGCTTTGGGCGTGTCGTTTATCTCTGCGTGTTTGAGACAGCAGTGTCAAACTAGGTAAGATATTTTGCGCGCAAGAAACATATATATGTTTACATATTTGTAGAAAATCCTTGCAACATTCTTTAAAAAAATATGCTAATTTGGAAATTCCAATAACTCTAACAACTGCTTTAAAATGGGAAATCCGTAATTTCATTATTCTTACTACTTGTATGTAATTGTAATTTTTGTTAAAATTATTTCCAGTAATAGTATAGTACTCTGACAAATTCACACAAAAGAATGATTACCAATATAGCCAGCTCTTGCCACTTTATACCTAATACATTGTATTCTAAAACACAGAGGCATATATCATACATCCTTCCAAAAGTATTTAATTTATTGCCAGATAATCTTAAAAAAAGTAAAACACCTAATAGTATCAATACCAAACTAAATGAATGGATTTTACTGAACTCAGGAAGAATATATGAAATTATTCCAATCTTCAACATTCCCAAGACAACTTAACACTTAAAAATAATAAAATACTTTTATGTACAGTATCAACTACATTATAGCTATAAGGCAAACATATTGACACTTTCCTTGTAAACTTTCATATGACCGAAAGTATAAAGATAATACAACCCACCTTTCAATTAAGTAAATAAAAAGAAAAAATTGGTATAATTCTAATAAATAACTTTATTTTCACTTACAATATAATATGTAAATTATAAATAAATGTAAATTTGTTGATGTCTCTAATCGTTTTTCACAGAACAAACAATGTTTTACCTAGACTAGTCGACGAAATTGTGATATACAAATTTTTATTATTAGGTTAGACTAGAAACATGCTTGTTTTGTAACTTTGTAAAACTGCTAACTTTATATAGTTGGTAGATATAACTTAAAATAGTACCATCGTGGTAAGTTTTCTTAAAAATAGTAGTTTAAAGGCACACACAGATCATACGATTCATTGTGCCTATAATTGTGCTAATTGTATTATGATGTGATGTTTTTTTTATTTGGAAATAAAATTTGATTGATTGAAATTTGATTTGTAAGTAATGATTTGAACTCTAAACTCCAGATAGATTTACAAAAATTCTTCTCGTAAAATTGTGACCACGGATAGAGTTTGGAAAAGGAAATAAAATTTTATTAGTCGGTATAGAAGGAAAAGTCATTCTTTATAAAAACATCTGCTTGTCCTGAAACTACAATTTCGAATATTAGATTTGCGATTACTATACAGGGATTGTCACAAACAACATTTTTAGTTTTTTGGATCTTTTTTTTTTCAATTCCTTGAATTATTAAACGAATTTTGCTAGTGTTGAAATTACAATTTCAACTATTAGATTTGCAATTACTATACAGGGTTCGTTAGAAACAACAGTTTTTGTTGTTTGGATTTTTTTTCAATGCCTTTTGACGATTGAGTAAATCATCACTTTGAGAACAAATGGATTGGAAGGTACCTATGGTCCAAATCAGTTGGCACGTAGGAGTCCCGATCTTACAATTATCAACTTTCATTTATGGGTATATCTGAAGCCACATGTGTATAAAACCAATTTCAATAATAACTTTGATCTCTTGAAAAGAAAAAATAAGGGTAGTTATTGCAAATATCCCAATACCGCAAGTTAGGATCTATTATCGGGAATTCAGATGTCGAGTTGAACTATGCGCTACCACGTTTGAATAAAAGTTTTATAGTTTATGCTTGAATAAATTGAAGAAATATGACATGTAAAAATAAAAATACTTCAAAAGTAGGCAAATAAAAAATGGTTTTCTTACAACAAAATTGTTACTCGGCCAGATATAAAATTATATTCGAAGTAAGAAAGCAGCAATAGTTTGTTTTTACGTAAATTTATTTTAAACAAAATCCAAAAAACTAAAAATGTTGTTTCTGAAGAACCTTAAATAGTAATGGCAAATGTGATTATGGAAATTGTAGTTTCAGCACAAGCAGACGTTTTTATAAAGAATGACTTTTTCTTCTATACCTACTAATAAAAAAGTTTTTCCTCTTTCAAACTCTATCCGTGGATGTGTATATGCCAAATTTTACGAGAAGAATTTTGTAAATCTATCCGGAGTTTAGAGTTCAAATCGTCAGGTACTTACAAAGTGACTAGAGCAGGCTATATTGGTAATCATTCTTTTGTGTGAATTTGTCAGAGTGCCAAATACTATACTATTACTAGAAATAATTTTAACAATTACAAACAAGTAGTAAGAATGATTACTGATTTCTCATTTTAAAGCTGTTGTTAGAGTTATTGGAATTTTCAAATTAGCGTATTTTGAAAGGTATTTTTGACAAATATGTAAATATTGCTATGGCGCAATAAAATTGAATTGTATTGAAAAGGACGGAATGATAACGGGTCGGTTAAAAATGTAAACAAGTGGGTCTCTTTTTTAAAACATCTTTGGAGTCAACCCAAGGCTTTTAATAGTCATGAATGAGCGACGTAAGCAGAGAGAATCGGCAGAATAGAACATGTGTTGGACGATTGCTATGTTGTCTGAATTTTATTCAGAAGTGTTAGCAGGAGCTGAAAGAACATGTTTGTACTATGCTGATTATCTTTGCTTTTGTCGTTTATTTGTGACGATCTAGTATACGATACCGAATTTGTCAAATGTTAGCTGCTAGGTGCGTTTTGCGTGTACGTACTCTGACTCCTGTTTTACATATATATATATATATTGATGTTTTTAGGTTTTCCATATGTCGACACCTACTCCTGATCTGTAACATTCTGGTTAAAACCGAATCTTTGCAGGCAAATGTTTTGGAGGCGATCCATTCCGTCTGCAAGCCTGAAATAACCTACCTGACGCAGGCGAACTACATTATGTTGTGGCTGACAAAGTTACCTGCACTTAATAATGTCCCGCAGTAAGTATGAAATTTTTCGATGAATTCTAATTAACTGTTTTGAAATTATGAAAATTGCTAAAGTAATTCCAGTATTTAAAACTGATAAAAGATATAAATGCAGCAATTATCGCCCAATATCTGTTTTAACAATCTTTTTAAAAATATTAGAAAAAATAATAAATTATGCGACTTTCTAGAAAGCCAAAATTTACTTTTTGCTAACCAGTATGGTTTTCGCAGATCTAAGAATACAGAAATAGCTGTAGGAGATATCATAACAAATATTCAAGCTAATGTCGACAGCAGTAAAGAATGCTGTATACTATCCTTAGACCTGTGTAAGGCTTTTGACACCGTACACTATGATATTTTATTAAGAAAATTATACAGTATTGGGATAAGGGGAAATACACACAAACTACTTCAAAGTTATTTAAGCTATCGTAAACAATTTGTTCAAATTTGGGAAAGAAAAATTTCGGAAAAAGAAATACTATGTGAAGTTCCACAATAATCAATATTAGGTCCGTTATTATTTTTAATTTACATTAATTCCGTCTGAAACTTGAAATTAAAGGGCAACATAAAGCTATTTGCAAATGATACAACAATTATTTATTTTGCTGAAACTCGTGCAGAAATGTATTCTAATATTAATAATGATTTAAAAATACTTTTTTCTTGGCTTCAATCAAATAAATTTACGTTAAATTTTACAAAATCTTCTTTTATGTTTATGAATAAAAATAAAATAAATTCCATCATTAACCCCTTAACATTTAATAATGAAAATATTCAATATTCAAAAACGACAAAATTTTTAGGATTAGTTTTAGACGAAAATTTAAATTAGAAATGCCATATCCAGTATATTATCAACTCGATATCTCCTTTGGTATCTGTTTTGTACAGAGCTAGATATGTCATTCCTTTAAAATACTTAAAAAATATATTTTTTTCATTAATATATTCAAAATTACATAATTAGCTTCTGCATGGGGATCTGCTTGTTTATCAAACTTAAAAACCATTACAAAAATTGCAAAATAAAGTTATTAAATTTAGATACAAATTACCACATTTAGAACCAACTGTTAATCTATATAGACCGAAAGGGTATTTACACGTTCAAAACATTTATAAATTAAAAATTGGTATTCTAATTCACTCTATTATTTTAAAAGAAAAAAATTAAACATAACACTTCAGGAGAATAAGACATTACATGATCATAACACCAGATGTTGTATAAATTATCAAACTACACCAGTAAAAAGTAATTTTGGAAAAAAATCGCAAAAATTAAAAAATTTGCAACTTTTAAAAACAATAAAAAGAGATATTTACTAAATTAAATTATTTATACTATTTTTTTTAAATTGATTTTATTAATGAATTTAATTGGATTAACTTCCATTTTTTTTTTGTTATTCTTTTTAATGGTTATTATTTTCTATATTATGTTGTCTCTTTCCATGTAATGAACTGTAAAAGTTAGTTTGGAATAAAGACATTTTGAAAGTTAATTAAAGTTTACACCATACTAAATTAGTACTTGTTTAATAATTAAATATAATTTGTGATATTTAACGTATTTCCTACAATAATTCCAATAGCTTTGTTGGTTTGTTCTTTTCGAGCAAGTTGGCGATGCGTGATTCAAAAAACAATATTGACCTTTGTTTTTTTTCTTAATTTAGGGGTTGGGAAAAATATCTTCCTTCTTAAATTTATTAAAACTAAAATCAGTGCGTACGCGTTTCGGCCAAATAGGCCGTCATCAGGACCGAGGCAGTGAGGTCCAAAAACACAGGGACAAAGTAGGACTAACTTTGTTCAAATAAAATCAACTGGTATGTTTTAGGGAATCCACATTACAGCGTTTAACCCCTATAAAACTGGCCCCCGCCTACAACATCAGACCAAATGGATCGGTATTTTCGCTTCTGGAACTGTTCACCATGTCGACCGGAGGTCACGAAGCGAGAAAAGCGTTCGCCAAGATCGACTATAACGAGGAGGCGATGGCGCATTGGCATCTGAGCTTGTTGCCGTTTACAAGTTATTTGAGGCATATACTGTATCCTTTTTTGCTTTAAATGAGAAGCCAATATTTTTCACGGTGTTATATATTTTTTCTTCCCCCGTACAATTTTCCTTAATAGTTATTTCAGATGGCCGCTAAAAAATAGCACGGTTTTAGTTGAATGGCTGGTGAGCAGTGGCCAACACGTTTGGCTACAACAGTATGTGAAGTTGCTAAGCTCGTGGTGCGACTGGAACATCTCCAGCTGTAAGTTTTAGATAAGTTTGCCTTGTTTACGCATGTTCGAGGAAAGGGTCAAAAAATACTGGTACAAGAAAAAAAAATCAAAGTATGTTGCTTCTAGACTTATAAAAACCTTTTTAAAGGTAAGTGGTGTCTATAACCTGACTATACGTTAATATATGAGGTAAAGATGGAGGTTTTCAAAATGGTCGGTAGCATTCGGTGTTTGAAAGGCTTTTCTGTTTTTTTTTACGCGATACATGTCTTATTTAAGATCATTAGTAAAATAAAGCCATTGTCTCGTCAAATAATATATCATAGAATATAATATTTAATTTCTATTTGGGAAAAATAAATAATAATAATTAATATTTCGTCATTGCACCATTACTGTCGATAAGGGCTTGTAGACGACGTGGCATTCTTAACACCTATTTTTTTGTAAATTCTGTAGTTATTTCATTCCATGCTTTAAGTATCTTCTGTAGGAGTTCTTGGCTTCTCGGTTTAAAATCATGCCTATGCATATACTTTTTCATTTCTCCCCAAACGTTCTCAATAGGATTTAGGTGTAGATACTTTGGACCCCGTATAAACGTTATTTTTTCGGATGAATTCTTGAACAATTCTTGCCGTGTGGATTGGTACATTATCGGGCTGGAAGATGCCATGCATTCTATACCACTCCAACCGGTCAAATCATGACTAAAATGAATATCTCGAACAACAGCCTGAACAATTTGCTTGCAAACTTTATTTCCTTATAAAGTGCGAGTATTCCAAGAAATACAAGCCGCAGATTTTGAAACACGCAGGAATTACTCTCAATGGTTTACCCAAAATTTATTGGAAAGAAATGATTTATTAGACCTGACATTTTTTTCGGATGAAGCCTGGTTCCACCTCTCCGGTTATGTGAATTCTCAGAATACACGCATGTGGAGTAGTGAAAATCCCCATTTTTTTGTAGAGTCCACATTGCACCCTCAACCATGTCTGGTTAGCTGTTTCCCAAAGAAGAATTATTGGCCCTATTTTTTTTCCATGACACAGTTACAGCACAGCGGTATAGAGACAATATTTTGAATCCATTTGTGGAGCAATTACTTGACGACGAACTACGTTTTGGATATTTTCAACAGGACGGTGCAACCGCCCATACAGCCGACGAAACTATTAACTACTTCGCAATTTTTTCGAGGACAGATTGATCAGTTTTCGATCAGACATTGAATTCCCACCTAGATCACCTTGTTTAACGGTTATGGATTACTTCGTTTTTCCTCATTTAAAGAACACTATTTTTAAAACACAAGTTGCAAATTTAGAAGAATTACAAGAAAGGATTATCCAAGAATGTGGTAACATTTCTCCAGAGATGATGCAACACTTTCGAAAATATGAAGAGACGTGTAAATTTATGCCTGAAGCATGGCGGTGGCCAATATATCGGCAATTTATGTAATTATTTTTCTTTCTGTATATTCTTACTTTGTTAATTTTGTAAACAACAAAAATAAATTTGTATTTGTCTACTTGTCATAATATGAATTTGACAATATTTTAACCTAGATTTGGTTAGATATATCGTCCCCATATCATTGTGGTCTAAACCAAGCCCTACGTTTTTTAATCCAAGCCCTCTTTGATGCAAATAATTTTTGCTCGCACTCGGTATATCAACTCTAGCAAATATTGATTATAATATAACATTATTTGACAAGTTGATGGCAACAAATCAAAACTTACTTACCCGCAATTTGACACGTTACCTTTTCCAGGAGATTAAAGCAAATTTTTTTGTTCAGCATTTTCTGGCCACAATGGTACAAAACTGTACTAATTGTTGTTCTCCTTTCTCGTTTTATTTTAAATACCATTCTTGATATTAAAAATTCCATTACCATTTGCAGGTAGTTTTCTTCTTGCCGTTTCATTTTTGACTAGCGCCGAAAACTACAAAGCCTTAGACCTGTTCGAAATAGCTGCCAAGGGTATTTTTAACGAGCCCTTTCTACAAGACAGAATATTGAAGGGACGGAAAGACACAACGGCATACGTCACTTACTACTTAAAGGTAAATGAGGTACTTTCCATTTGCTTCTTTTAACAGCGATGCAAAGTAAACATCTTTGCTTAGCTAAGTTGTTAAAGGAATAATCTGTATGGGAAATGTAGAGGGGCATACTTAATAGTAGGGCTAGGCAAAAATTCGATATATCGATATTTGTATCGATATATCGATTTTATTGATATTTATCGATATTATCGACTATATCGATGTTCGATTGGAATTTCAATATCGTCCTTATAACACATTTAAGGACCAATATTTAATTCAATCTTTTTTCTTCATGTTTTCATAATTAGCGTCTCCCCTTGAAATGAAGGTAAGGAGTTTTACAGGGCACATAAGAAAATATTGATATACAGTGTCACCAGTAAAGTCTGCATCATATGGGATTTTTTTTTATTAATAGCTTTATTCAAAATTTGACTTTGGCATCAAGTTCTGCTTCGATCGAGATGAAAATTAAGCAAAAAAATAGTAGTCACGTGATTCGCGTTATCTGTCAAATTTTAATTTTTTCCAAAAATAATTCAAAAGTGGGGTTATTTCTGAAAAAATCGAAAAAGCTTATAAGAAAAAGTTTTTTAAATGCAGTTTCTAGCACACATGCAAAATTTCAGCTGCATAAGATAATTTTGGTTTTTTTACCTATATTTTGTAAATTGCACCACTTTTGCAAAATAAGACTCAACGCAACCTATGTAAAACTTCTCAGTTTTGACAAATGCTTTATTTCAGATACATTTTTATTAAAGTAGCGCCATATTATATGTGTGTTTTTCTACAAAAACGTTATTATGGTATAGCTTAATAATAAATTATAATATAGGGGTTTTAAATTAAATCGTTGAAAATAGATAAACTTTACGTGGTTAAACTAAAATTTATTTTCCACTTAAAAAACACTTTACTGAAGACAGACTGACTGAATAAAAGCTATTAATAAAAAAAATCCCATATGATGCGGACTTTACTGGTGACACTGTATTTATAATATAATATTTTTACAATTTATCGATAATATATATTATCGATATAACGAATAACGATATTTAAAAAATAAAATATCGATATATCAATATTTTTTTAATATCGATATTCGATATTGGAATATAATATCGCCCAGCCCTACTTAACAGCGGCAAGGGGGGAGAAATCTTTGCTGTGCTAAGTTAATCAATTTAGCCGTTGGCTTTGCTTTGGTATTTAAAGGTAACTAAAAGGGAATCAGCCATAGTTTCTTACTTATAAAAAAAAACAATAATTATTGGCATTTATTTAGGTTATCCAACTGTTTGAGCTTCACAAAGCTCGCGATTGCGCCATCCAAATGGCAAACACGGCCTTAAGCATAGTCGAGCCCGAGAACCCGCTGTTGGCGACGTTATACTCGATCAAGTTCAAGCATCATCTGGCGTTGAAGCATTACGAAGAAGCCTTTTACGCGTTGAAGTCAAATCCGGACCAAGAGAGGAAAAAGGATAACCTGAGGGATTTGGTGAAGACGCTTTTGGACGAGAGGAAGTTTGATGTGTTGCTGGGCTTTACATATGGAGGTAAATCGATTTGAATTTACAGATTGTTAGGTTAGGTATTGACATTCCAAAAAAATATATTTGAAAAAGTTGTTTAGAATTAAATTCTAGGGATGTATGCAAAATGTTAAGCTTTTATGTATTGTGGGGGGGTTAAGGACTTCAAAACACGCACACCCTGTACCTAGCCCCACTATTTATTTTTTCAGATATGGACGAACTGTTTACAAATATATTACTAACAAGAGCAAGAGCTACAGATGCAACAAACAACGTGTTCTATGATTTCTTGTATTCTTATCAAATAAGAAGAGGACCTTTATGTCACAGATTAGGTAAATATTTCTATAAAGTTTGGTTCTTTTTCGTGAAAGAAAATCTCAAACTGACATTATTATTGTGGATCTTATTATGTTCAAATAGATAAAGAAAAAAGCTATCCAAAAGTATTTAAGTATGGTGTTCCTCAATGAACAATTTTAGGACCATTTTTTTTATTATTTATATTAACGACTTATTTAGTATAAATTGCGATGGACAAATTCATAGTTTTGCAGATGATACTACAGTTTTTTATACCGATACAAATTGGGACAACTTAAATAATAAAATTAAAAAAGATTTTAAAATTATAAAAAATTTGTTTGATAACAATATGTTAACAATTAATTTTAATGAAACAAATTAAATTCCTTTTACTTTAAACCTAAATAACCTACCACGAAATATGAATAGTATTCAAATAAATGAAGACATTCAAATTTTTAAAGTTAATAAAATAAAATATTTAGGAATTATTTTTGACAGTAAATTAAATTGGAATTTTCACTTACTTACTTAATTAAAAAATTAGGATTAGGCTACCGAGTTTTAAAAACATTAAAAATTTTTTAAATGTAAGACATGGAAATATTATATTACGCGTTAGTTATAACTCATTTAAATTACGGAATTTTAGGTTGGGAAGGAATAAATAGAACTTTAGTTAAAAAATTAGAAATATTACAAAAAAGGTTTCTAAAAATTATATTCAATAAAGATTATCTTTATCCTTCAAAAGAATTATATTCAGAAACGAAAAAGTTGAACAAAAGACAACTTTACATTTATAACATCTTAATATATATATTTAAAAATAAAAACCTTATACAATTTAAAAACCATAATCATAATACATACACGTCATAAAAATGAAATAACCATAAAACCTAAAATAAATAAGTCCATAGAACAAAGAAATTTCAAATATTTATGTTTTCCTTACCAACAAAAATTAAAAAATTGATTTCATTAAAAAAATTTTAAATCGAATAAAAACATGGATATTAAAAACAGACAATTTGAAAATATTTTTAGAAATGCTTTAATTAATTAATATTGTTCTGAAAAATTTATATAAGTAATATTTTTTACTTAAAAATTATAAATTAATAATTTTATTATAGGTAATAGTATATTTCTTCAAAAAAAACTGCGTTTATACTAGGTACACCTATTTGACTGATTAATATAAATTTTAGCTGCTTCAGTCATGTACGAGCAAGCGTTTAGATTGTCCCAGTGTAACACAACTGAAGCGCTGGAAAAACAAGCAAAATGTTGTTTGGCCGCCAAAAATGTTTTGCAATTAGTTGATCCACAGGTGAGACTAACAATTATTCATTATAATTTATTAATTTTTATTAATAAAGCTTCATCGACAATCAATTAATAAAATTTGACCTCAAAATTTGACATTACCCTTATATAGTCTTTATCAGCTAAGAATGGAATGGCCACTATTGTCATAATATGTAATTTCTAGTAACATTATGTTTATACAAATTGAGCATTGGTCAGGGCAGGACTGCACATTTTTTATTATTAATTACAAACTTCCGCACTGAGAACAACCAATCTATCACAAAAAAACGGGCATCATAAGATTTGGATTAAGTTTAGGGATTTAAAATTCTTTCATTTTTAATCCGATTTAAGTAATATTTTAGAGAGCTATAGATACATTTATTATTTTAACATGCCTATGCAAATTTTAAGAGAAATTTTTTTTTTGACATAATATACAAGGATAATCGAAAAGTTATTTTTTGGCCTAGCGTCAAAACACCCCGTGGAATAATTAAGAATCAAATTACTTCAAAATATCAGTTTTCATTAAGCGGCAAATATTCTTTGCATTTTGGTTTTTGGTTCATGTCAATACGTGCATGTGTTCTCACCCAAATGCAAAATGATCATGATGATGTCAATGATTTCGGAAACGCAAAACTAATGATGATGACCGATTTCTTGTACTTAAAACTCTTCGGAATCGTCGTTTGATGTCAGTACAGGCGAAAAACCAACTTCGAGAGGTTCGAATTAAAAATGCCAGTTCTTGGACAGTTCGTCGAAGGTTACACGAAGGTAATTTAAACTCACGCAGGCCAGCAACTGGACCCAAATTACTACCGCGTCATAAGAGGCAAGAATGGAGGAATATTACCCAGGATGATATTCGCGGGCTAAGTGCATAAACCGACATGTACAGGCAGTAGTAAAGGCTAGAGGAGGTAATAGAAATTATTGAGATGTGTTTAAGTGAAAAAGTTGTTGTTGATACCTGCTAAGTTTGTTTTGCGAAAATGTTATTTTTTAAACCTTTTATTACAATTACATTTGTTTTCTTGCATTTTAATAGTATATTTTATTTTGAATGCAATGGCAATGACAAAATTATGGAAAATTTAAATTATTGACATCATTTTAAATTTGGGTGAGAACAAACGCACGTATTGACATACCAAAAACCAAAATGCAAAGAATATTTGCCCCTTTTGCTTCTTAATTATTCCACAGGGTGTTTTGACACTAGGCAGAAAATACAACTTTTCGAATATCCTTGTATAATATGTCATAAAACCAATTTCTTGCATATTAAAACTAATAAATGTATCTATAGCTCTGTAAAAATCACTTAAATCGTAGTAAAAATAAAAAGGTTATAAAGGACTTAAGTGGGGAAATATGTATGACAACGACGGCTAGTACATTTTTATTTTTTGAAGAGTCCATACTTTAAGTGGAGTTGAAAATGTAGGAAAGAAAGAAAAACAAAAAGTCTTCCTCCACAAAATTTAATAGAAATAGATTCTTTAGGGGTCTCTACATGCTTCGAACGTAGAAACGTTCATCTTCAGGAGACAAATAAATTTTATACAGGGTGTCTCACGGTCGATGGTACCTTAGACGTTTCTGACGAACCAGTAAAGGAATCGTTCAGAAAATTTGGTCGCGTACATTAGCGGACATGCTTTACCCACCTAAAATATTTTTAACAATACAGTGTTGCCGCTTCCACACAAAAATAATAGTAACTTCGATTTTTTAAATGCAACACCATATATTTTATTTTATTTCCGAAACCCTCATTACTTTCCTTACAATTTTTATTGACCCTACTCTATACTTATCTCTTACCGTTTCTAAGATATAAATTAATTTCCGTTTTTTTTGTCCGAAAACGTCATTTTTAAAAATGCTGATAATTTTGAACTCTAAAACACTGAAACCCTGAAATTTGGTAAATAGTTAACTAATACCATAGGGCTCTTTGCCCTAGTCCCAAATCTTAGTTGCAATATACAGGGTGGTTGAAAAATACACTTATTCTGGTAACTCGAAAAAGTTACCGTAAGTCCTTTTTTTCAAATGTAACACCCTGTATATTATAACGGATTTGAAAAGCTCCTAAAATTTTACTTAACACGTTCGCTACCGACGGCCACTATAGTGGCCTTTCCGATCCTCCGTGGTGAACCGCGGCCGCTATAGTGGCCAAAAATTCACACTCATTCTTATGCATGTAAATTGGATCTGGTCCACGCGCGGTGGTTGTTTACCTTTGTGCGGTCTGTTGGCGGTCCGTTGCCACTATAATGACCATTGGTACTTAATTTAGGTTAGTCACTAAACGCGTCTTAAAATTTAAAAAAAATTAGGTATATCATGAAATACGGATCTGGTTCACAGCGGGATCCTGCCATTTCTGGTCGGTAGCGAACGTGTTAATTCTTGTATATCATACCTGTACCTAACTAACTAGTTTAACCATTTTTTTGAAGTATTAAGCATAATTTCTAAAATTTTCTATACAATTCAATTTTTATTCGGTTATTAGTTAGTTAGCCATGACAAAAACTGATGTTTACGTATGTTACTATGGTTATCGTTTTGACATTTTATTAAGTTTAGATCTAACACTTTAAAGTCATGGAAGAAAACTATACAAATGCAGTTCTTATGAATTTATTTATTTTATTTGGACAATGTGATTATCGCCAGGACATGTATAAAGTTTAACGAAATGTACTCTAATTTACCGCCAATGAATCTTAGAAAATTTATAAGGATCCAGGACAATTTTATTAAATGTTAACTAGGTAGTCAAATAATAAAAGACTACTAAAATTATAACTAATAAAATGCTATTTTAACAGATGTTCAAAACGCTGGCCGTTTACATCCAAACACTTTAATATGCGGGTGTTGACTTCATGGATTTCAAGAAAAATTTAGTTTTAATATTTTTTGCATGTTGCAAACACACATTGTCCAAATAAAATAAATAAATTCATAAAAACTGCATTTGTATAGTTTTCTTCCATGACTTTAAAGTGTATTTCTATCTTGTATCTAAACTTAATGAAGTGTCAAAACGATAACCATAGTAACATACGTAAGCATCAGTTTTTGTCATGGCTAACTAACTAATAACTGAATAAAAATTGAATTGTATAGAAAATTTTACAAATTAAGAGAATTTACGTCAAAAAAAAAATTGTTAAAATAGTTAGTTAAGTACAGGTATGATATACAAGAATTAAGTGAAATTTTAGCAGCTTTTTAAATCCGTAATAATATACAGGGTGTTACATTTGAAAAAAAAGGACTTACGGTCACTTTTTCAAGTTACCAGAATAAGTGTATTTTTCAACCACCCTGTATATTGCAACTAAGATTTAGGACTAGGGCAGAGAGCCCTATGGGATTAGTTAACTATTTACCAAATTTCAGGGTTTCAGTGTTTTAGAGTTCAAAATTATCAGCATTTTTAAAAGTGACTTTTTCGGACAAAAAAAACTGAAATTAATTTATATCTTAGAAACGGTAAGAGATAAGTATAGAGTATAGTTAATAAAAATTGTAAGGAAAGTAATGGGGGTTTCGAAATTATAATAAAATATATGGTGTTGCATTTAAAAAATCGAAGTTACTATTATTTTTGTGTGGAAGCAGCAACACTGTATTGTTAAAAATATTTTAGGTTGGTAGAGCATGTCCGTTTATGTACGCGACCAGATTTTCAGAACGATTCCTTTACTGGTTCGTCAGAAACGTCTAAGGTACCATCGACCATGAGACACCCTGTATAGTGCTGATGGTATACTGGTACCATTTACAACTATTCTGACATTATGACTTCTACTGTAGATTCTTATCTTTTTACTGTCTTATAGACATAATAATGATTTTACAAAAAAATTTATATAGATGATTTAAAAATCTTCGACACCTTGTCTTCAGGAGGTCTTTTTTCTTCTTCCTCTTTTACTTTGGTTGTTTATACTTCCTTTACCAATGTTCTTCACATGCTCAGCATGTTTTAACTCTCCTCAATTTTTTTTATATGTGTCACTTCTAAATTTCAATTTTCCAATGCCATAAAAGCTCCATTAAGGTTTTATACCATTTTCTCTTCTGCTAATACCATCAGCACTATATAAAAATTTTCTGTCTCCTGAAGATGAACGTTTCTACGTTCGAAACATGTAGAGACCCCTAAAGAATTTCTATATTCTATTAAATTTTGTGGAGGAAGACTTTTAGTTTTTTCTTTCTTTCCTACATTTTTATCTGATAAATATTATCTGTGACAGTTCTTAAATATGCTTAATATATTTTTTTAAGTATGCTTGGGTTGTTCCCCCTTCAGACCCAGACGAGGAAGAACAAGAGGTGACCCTAGAATCGCTAGCGGGGTCCCAAAAAGACAGCGAAGTATTTAGAATCAAGAAACAGGTCGAAGTTGTCAATGTCGATATTATAAAAAAGGAACTGATATTTGCTTGTGCCAAGCTAAAGTTAGCGCGGTACGATTCGTCGGCACCTTCAAATGTAACAAGTAAGGGTGCAGTGTTTGTTATTTATGTTATTTACAAACAAATATCATAATTATTCTTACAGATAAAACTGTTAAAACTCCTTTTCTAGCTCCGGCGGAACTAGTGACGCTCCTCAACAGCGCCGGTCTTTTTAAAACGGCATTGGAAATATGCACCATTTACAATATACCCTATGCTTCAGTTTTTGAAGCATTGACTTGGAGATGTGTGATACTTAGCGAGGAAGAAAATCCAAACGCGTGGGACTGGCTGGTTGAAAATGATTTGCAAGGTATTTGTTATTTATTTAAAAATGCTTCAGGTTAGGTAGTAGAAAGTAGCTGTAAGCAATTAACTTTACAACAATGCACTAGCTTAAATTACTAAAATAGCCAGGAACGTGATCGGTTAATTTTTTTAGTGGTGGGGTTATACTGTAGATATTTACCTTCATTGATATCAGTGGTATCTTTACTTTATTCGCCGACGATACTACTATCTTGTGGCGTGGAAAAAATGCAGAAGAGTTAAGGCTAATTGTGCAGAACGATTTATTGCTTGTCAATCAAAGGTGTGATGCGAATCTATTATGTTTTAATATCAGCAAAACTAGTATTCTTACCTTTAAGTTTTCGTTTTCTGACTTAACTTTGACAGATAATTTTGTTAAGATTTCGGGCGTTGCTAAATTCTTGGGTGTTCAAATGCGAATCTATTATGTTTTAATATCAGCAAAACTAGTATTCTTACCTTTAAGTTTTGGTTGTCTGACTTAACTTTGACAGATAATTTTGTTAAGATTTCGGGCGTTGCTAAATTCTTGGGTGTTCAAATGCGAATCTATTATGTTTTAATATCAGCAAAACTAGTATTCTTACCTTTAAGTTTTCGTTTTCTGACTTAACTTTGACAGATAATTTTGTTAAAATTTCGGGCGTTGCTAAATTCTTGGGTGTTCAAATCGACGACAAACTTAGGTTTAAGAACCACATTCTTGCATTGAATGGGAGACTAGCGTCCGGTTCTTACGCCGTGAGAGTTGTCTCAAGAGAATTGGGGAAGAGTGTGGGTAGAATGGTTTATTTTTCACTTGTTGACAGTCACTTGAGGTATGGTATTGCTTTTTGGGGATTTAGTAGTAAGGACCTATTGTGCTCTACATTGGTTTTGCAAGAGAGGGCATTAAGATACTTGTGTGGTGTTAATTGTCATACTCACTGTAAAAGATTTTAACTTTGATTGGAATTTTTATCTTGGAAACGGCCTGCCTTATCCATAAAAAATATAAAAATTATACTGCTAACAGCTCCTATAACATGCGTACTGTGAATGATATTCCTCTTCCTATACCAAAAACAACTCTCACCAAAAATTCCTTGATATTTGAGAGCATCAAAATTTATAACCACATACCACTGGCTAATCGGCAGGTGATTGATGGCAGGATTTTTAAGCAAAGACTAAAAATGCGACTAATTATAATACTAGACCCTACTATACTATCCAGGAATTTTACAATGATAATATCTAGGCACTTCCTTTGACATTTTTTTTTTAATTTGATTAGTATTCTTGCCAGATTTTTTGTAAGCTTGAGCTTGTCTTCGACTTAGATGGGTTTGTGTCTAAATTTTTGACCATGACTATTTTATTGTCTCATAAGGTGTGATTATCTGTTTATTGGATTACTTATTCTTACTTTATATAGTGAACATTGTAATTTCCATAATAGTTTTAATACTGTCCAAAGCTTTGTTAGCAAGATGTACTTCTTATAAAAATAAAGTGTATTTTGATTTGATTTAATTTGACAATAATCACGAAAGTGTTTTTTAGATCTTCCAGCTAACAGAGACAGTATATCAGAAGTTGTTTGGCAGTTGCTTCAAGATTATTTGGAAAAACTTGAAAAGCCCAATATGACTACGTTGCACAGAGTGATTTGTAAGAAAATTATTAACATGAGAATGTATTTACCTTTTTGGCTAATTGCATCATACAAGGTTTGTGATATGCAACTATTATATAGTTAAGCCGGCACTAATTTTAGGGAAATGTTACAAACTGATTGCTTTTTTCAGGTTCGAAATCCCGCAGAACTTCTAAGACTCCTTCACTGTTCGGGACGTCTGGAGGAAGCCTTCGAAGTGTCGCAGGAGTACCTTTTGGCGTCCCAGGGTTACGGTAAGGAGTTGTACGGGTTCAGGATGCCTCTCGCTCCTAATTCACCAGCATTCTGTCTACCAGTCTACGAGTTGCAATGTTTGATAAAGGAATTTGAGATGCAGAATGAGAAGGACTTTGACAGACCGTTCGAAAAGGTACGTTAGCAATATTTAATATTTATATTTAACCAGTATATATCCAGAAGCTTTCAAAATTGGTATAACAAAAGTAACAAAACCCATTTTTAAAAATGGAGATTCTAGTAAAACTAGTAGTTATAGACCAATAACATTAATATCTTCGATAGCAAAAGTATTCGAAAAAATTTTAAAATTAAGAATTAAAAATTATTTGGGAAAATACATTTTATTTCTAATAAACAATTTGTGTTTCAAAAAAATAAATCAACACAAAACGCCATTTGCTATTTAACAGAACAAATATATGATGCACTAGATAATAAAAAACCTTGTATTAGTATTTTTCTAGATGTATCAAAAGCCTTTGATACAGTTAGCCATAATTTACTGTTAAAAAAGTTTGAAAATATTGGATTCAGAGGAAAGCAATTAGAATTAATTAAAAATTATCTGAAAAATAGACCAACTTATGTTTAAATAGATAAAGACAAAAGCTATCCAAAAGTATTTAAGTATGGTGTACCTCAAGGAACAATTTTAGGACCATTATTTTTTAATATTTATATTAACGACTTATATAGTATAAATTGCGATGGACAAATTCATAGTTTTGCAGATGGTACTACAATTTTTTATACCGATACAATTGGGACAACTTAAATAATAAAATTAAAAAGATTTTAAAATTATAAAAAATTGGTTTGATAACAATTTGTTAACAATTAATTTTAATAAAACAAATTAAATTCCTTTTACTTTAAACCTAAATAACCTACCACGAAATATGGATAGTATTCAAATAAATGAAGGCATTTAAATTTTTCAAGTTAAAAAATAAAATATTTAGGAATTATTTTTGACAGTAAATTAAATTGGAATTTTCACTTAGAAATGCTTAATTAAAAAATTAAGAAGTTTACTACCGATTTTTAAAAACATAAAAAAATTTAAATGTAAGGCATATGGAAATATTATATTACGCGTTAGTTAAAACTCATTTAAATTACGGAATTTTAAGTTGGGGAGGAATAAATAGAACGTTAGTTAAAAAAATAGAAATATTACGAAAAAGGTTTCTAAAAATTATATTCAATAAAGATTATCTTTATCCTTTAAAAGAATTGTATTAAGAAACAAAATAGTTGGAACATAAGACAACTTTACATTTATAACATCTTAATATATATATTTAAAAATAAAAACCTTATACAATTTAAAAGTCATAATCATAACGTCATAAAAATGAAATAACCATAAAACCTAAAATAATGGTGTAAAGTCCATAGGACAAAAAAAATTCTGTTTTTATTTAAACGATTATCTACCAACAAAAATTAAAAAATTGATTTCATTAAAAAAAATTAAATAAAACATGGATATTAAAAACAGACAATTGGAAAATATTTTTAGAAATGTTTTAATTATGTAATTAATATTGTTCTGAATAATTTATATACGTAATATTTTTTACTTAAAAATTATAAATTGATAATTTTATTATATGTAATATATTTCTTCAAAAAAGCTGCGTTTATACTATAAATTAACATTTTTACTTACTTGATTTTTAATGCATATTTATGATTTTACATACTAAAACAATAAATAAGATTTGCCCCTAACAAGCTCAGCTTCAGGGGATTGAAGAATAAGTTTATAGAAGACAACGTAAACATATTTATTATTATTTAATATGTCTAGTTCATAAATTTATCTATTTGCCTCTCTAAACTACCTTTGGAAAATAAATGTGATGATTTGTTCGGGTTTTTCGGTGACGTTTCATACAGACCTTCGATTGGTTACCTTGTGGCACTGTTGCCAGTTGTTGATACCGACTTAGCTGTTTAGAGACTGTTAATTAAACGGTTGGTGATAATATCCTGTTAAGACAACAGTCGGTTACATGACGAATCTTTTTTAGGAACATGAAATCCTAAAGAATCTTTTCGAAAAGTACCTGACGACCGCCACCAGAATTTCCAACGAAAAGTGCCAGTTACAGATGTCATCTTACGGATCTATACAAATTGGTCCTAGCAGAATGGGTTTCCAGTAAATATTTTTTTTTAATCATAAAATTAAGATACGAATAATTAAGATTAGGATTAATGATTATTGTTGTTTATACATCCATTTTTTAAATAAAAAGGTTTTTTAATAAAACTTATCAAGTGTTTTTCTTTGAACCTTTGGATGTTACGGCATGCTTTAATTTTTCAGTGCTCTACCAGTGATAATAATAATAATAATAAATGCCTTTATTTAGCAATTAAATAAGTTTTTAAACTATTTGATAAAAATGGTGGCGGTATCCAACATGCGCCGCTCATACAACCACCCTTATTCAAAATACCCTAAGAAAAAAAATTTAAATAAGAAACATGCAGCTAATATAATGTTAGCCTATAGCAAAAAAGTTTACCTAAACATTATAATTATATTAGTACATACGTATATTAGTGGATTAGATTCAAATAGTATTTTCAAAATTCCATACAAATATTTAAAGAAAATAAAAGTGTTATGAAAGCGGAAATAAAATTGAATTTTAAAATTACAGACCTGTAATATTAATTTCATCATTAGCAAAAGTTTTCGAAACAGTTTTAAAAGAAAGATTAGAAAATTTCTTAAATAAAAATAAAATCCTATCAGACAAACAATTTGGATTTCAAAAAAATAAATCTACACAATCTACATAAGATGCAATTTGTCACCTAACAAATCAAATATATAATAATTCAATCAAAAATAAAATAAACAGTATATGCATATTTTTAGATTTAGCTAAAGCCTTTGATACTGTCAGTCATAAAATTCTTATTAACAAATTAGAAAAACTTGGATTTCGTGGTTAAATATTAACTTTATTTAAAAACTGTTTATATAACAGAGTACATCATGTTAAAATTGGTGAAAATGTTAGTTCACTAAAAATATTTATTATGAAGTATCACTATAGGTACAGTCCTAGGACCAATACTTTTTGATATTTATCTAAATGATATTTTCAATTTAAACTGTCAAAGAAAACTACATAGTTTTGCTGATGATACGGTAATTTTTTACGAAGGTCTAAATTGGAATATTTAAAAAAATACTATTAAAAAAGATTTTATAAAATTAAGCAAGTGGTTTAATAAAAAACAACATATATTCCATTTACTTCATACAAAAATAAACTTCCAAATATTGGTCCAATAATACGCAATAATAATATTAATATAAAGGAACGTGAAAATATTAAATACCTAGGAATAATTTTTGATAAATATTTAAAATGGGATTTACATAGTGACAACATTGTAAAAAAAACTAAGAATTCTTATACCAAAATTTCAACACCTTAAACAATATTTTTAGATATAAAAGAATTAGAAATATTTTATTATTCTTTAGTATAATTTATCCAAAGTCAGTGTAATGACATTCCAATCATTCCATACGCATACAAACGGCGGCAACTCTTTGAGACTGTTTACCGCCGTATGGAATGTCATCACACTGACTTTGGATAAATCATACCTACAAACCCATTTAAATTATGGAATACTAGGATGGGGAGGCATAAATAAGAATTATCTTAATCTTAATAATATTGAAACTATTCAAAAATGAATTTTGAAAATTATTTACGAAAAAGACCACCAATATTCTTCTGATTTACTATTTAAAGATAGCAAAAAAATTGATATTAAACAAATATTTTTTAAACATTAATCCATATATTTTTGATATGCTACCACAGTCAATTATAACCATTAAATCATTAAATAATTATAGAAATAAAATTAAAAATTGGATATTATCCAATCCAAGAGATATATTCAAGAACGTCATTAATAAATAATGAATATATCAAGCTATAATAATCAATAAAATAAATAAATATATATTATATACATGACGTATTGTATCTTTGTATACTGTTGTGATATATAATATACCAACAAAATATTGTCATATTCGTTTTATATTATAATCTGGTTGTGCCTGAATTATGAAATATATTCTTGACAATAAATATTATATTATTTAATTCAAAACAAGTACTTATTTTACTTCTGAGTTCGGAATTGATAGTTTATACAAAAAAAATATATATTAGCATTAAATGTCGAAAAAAATATTTGAATAAACTTTTATTATTATTATTACATTAAGCATGCATTTTCTAGACTGTCTCTGTCAACTTGAAGTAGAGCGGGCCAATAAACTACGTCGGAGTAGCCCATATGGGACAGAACAAGGGATTTACATAACCTTAGTTTCGTAGCTAAATCGAAAATATCCTTATGCATGTAGAGTAATTTATTTTTACCATAGGTCTTCTGCAATAAAAGCGAAACATAGGAAAAAAGTCTTAGGTCAGAATCCATGGTTAATAAACAAATAAATAAATTCTCTTGCATTCTACTATGATTTCTATTTATAAATACTTTTGTGGCTTAAACAGACTTTTTTCTTTCTTCATCCTTTTCACAATTTTGAGTATGCAATTAAAAATTAAAGGCAGACAAAAACGTATTTTTCAACAAGCCACAAGACTGGAGCCAAGCTCACAACGGGGTTACCAAAAAATTCACCTATTTTACAATATCAATCAGTTTTAGACTATAAAAGAAGGTAAAAAAACAAAAAAAAAATCATAAACCACACGTAAAGGTTATAAAAGTCACTTTTATTGCAAAAAGGTTGTACTACTATAGTAGAACATTCTTTATAAGCGGCAAATGAACGTAAAATACCTGAAATATGTGAGACTTTTGACAAAAGGGCGTGAATATTGGTCGAATATATACCGAAGAGTACCTATTTTTGTTTTAAAAACCTTTTTAAAGAGGTTTTTAGTGAGGCGGATCTTTCACATAAAAAAGGACATTAAAGCGTGCAGTATACAAAAGAAAACGTGTAAAATATAATATATTATATCGGCAAATGAGTACCTATAGATTTTAAATTATAAGCCATGAATTTATTTAGTGTGGTTTCTATTTCTCGGTATTTATAATAGTTTTCTGCAGCAGCCTTCCTAACATTTAAAGGACGATTAAAGAATTTTAAGTTAATTGTCATCAATTTGATTCAGATTCGAATGGCTGACAACTGAATTTAAAAAAAAATACTTGCATCATGTTTTTTTATTATTGAATTCTACACCAGTACTTTTTAACCAATCAAGATGGGTGTTTTTGACAGGTCACCCACATGTATTTTATCAGAATTTTTTTCTGTTTATTGCAAAACACGAACTTTTACTGACAGTTTGTACTGGCAAAATATGATGGACAATCCCCTATGACACAAGCGTCTAGGTCTAGAGTCTGGCTGTGGACTTTTCAACCGCATAATCAACTTTCGCAATAAAGCGCGGAAAACTAAATTATGTGTTAGAATGCGCACATAAATCATTGGGTTATTTCCTATTAAATTGAGGCGAAAAAATTGATGAAATAAAATAATAAACTAAACGAATTACCTTGATTTTCGCAGACGACAAATAGTGAATATGAAAATATTTCCTAATGCGGAGATTTTTTGGAAGAGGATAGTTTAGATTGGAAAAAATTATATATTTTTGAGAAAGGTTTACACTAGTGATGTTACAACCTTCCCGAATGTGACTTTTATGTTTGTACTTACCTACGTTAATAATGTAGGTACTTACTACTTTTACAGGTTTTGATTTTTTTTGTATTGAGAAATCCTATTGCAAATGCAAAATAATTGAATAAACAAAAAAAGGAACACATGACAACTTTCGGTTTCTTTTAAAATATTTTTATTAAACAATTCTCGTTACGTAACAACATTAAAACTGTTTATCTTCTGGTGTTAAATTCAAATTATGACATATAATTGTTAAATGGTCAAGTATCGTATTAATTCTGTAATGTTGATATTTGTAGTATGTAGGTACCCTTGTAAATCTAATTATTCCTAACGTATGTAATATTATGTTGCTTCCTTTCATGTCTTGAAAGACACTGTTTATTGTTGTGTGATGAACTTTTAAGAATTTTGAAAAGGAGAGTGTTTTTGGCATACGTGACATTTCAAAGAAACCTATATACCGATATTAATAAATAGCATTTTATGTTCCTAATTTACAACAACCGACTTTACATCGCTTAACCTCAAAATTACTTTCTTTAAGACGGCGGCCTATGATTGGTCGGTTGAAAAGTCCATAGTCAGACTCTAGACGCTTGTCCCTATGACCGGTTCGCTGATTATGCAAGCCATAAAATATACGTATAAAAAAATTAAATAAAAAATAATTTTCTACTACTCTACATAGTATATTCATTAATTTTGCATAAATTTGAAGTCTTAAAATTGTATTTCAGTATAACTACAATAAGTAGAAATCTGCGAAGCAAACTAAATCTCTTCATGTACCTACCTACATGAAAAACCAATAAAATTTTAATTTTCTACCAATTGTAGTAAAACCAATCTTACATTATATATTGAAATAATATTTTTGCGCAACTACAATCAATATTAAAAAAATATGGCCCTCAATTTTAACTTATTAATTTTACAATGCGTTTAGAAGTAAAATTATATTTATGTGTAATTGCAAATAGTAGAAATCGTATAGATAGTAAATAGAAAATTCCACACCAAATTGTGTTTAAAATAAATGAAATTTTTTAAAAATTTTATTAAATCCGGAAATATTTTCTCACTCATGAGTATTTTTAGAAAATTATCGCTCGTCTTCGACTCGAAATATTAGGTATCATATTTTTCTAAAAATATTTATGAGCTCGAATAATTGTCCGGAAATAATTTGTAGTATTACTATAGTGAAATTTCGCAAGTTTCTTGCGCAAGGGCCATCGTACAAACGTCCCCACTTGACTTTCTAATAGTAATCCCAAAATCCTAGCTAAAATGGTCAACTTTCTTTAAAAATTCCCCAGAAAAGTAGGAAATTTGACTTTTGTTTACCCCAAAACAAAGGAGATTAAAAGATTTGTCTGAAAGACAAAAGTTAAGCTGGCCATTTGTAAATTTCTAAAGGAAATAATAATTATTTTACAATTACCTAGTGGCTGATTAGTGATTAGAATAATGGGGTTTCCCTTTGTAGTGTGATGCATATTACCAAACGTTATTTTTTCATTATTACTTCATTAAAATAATGATTATTATAACCAAGTCTATGAACACAGGTGCTAAAATGTAAAGCTTAATTTAATATTTTTAAGTAAGTTCTTCTTTTACATTACAAGATTTTACCATGAACTGATAAAAGTATATCTATGTCCGCCAGACCAAGACTTTTTTTGTGTTTAGTGTGATAGGTTGACACGTTAACGACAGGCCTGTGCAATCGCCGTAGGCAAGAAAAGGTACCTTGTGAGGCATAGAAAGTCCTGTTTGATAAAAATTTGCAACGGCCATGATTATTGGTTATTTTTGCAAACACTACAGCTATTGATTTTACTTTATATGCATATTATACAGTGTATGGGATTTTTTTTATTAATGGCTTTATTCGAAATTTGACTTTGGCATCAAGTTCTGCTTCAATCGAGATGAAAATTAAGCAAAAAAATAGTAGTCACGTGATTTGCATTATCTGTCAAATTTTAATTTTTTCCAAAAAATAATTTAAGAGTGGGGTTATTTCTAAAACTATCGAAAAAAGTTTTTATAAAAAGTTTTTTTAAATGCAATTTCTAGCCCACATACCAAATTTCAGCTGCATAAGATAATTTTGAATTTTTACCCACCACTAAAATTTATTTTCCACTTAATGAACACTTTACTGATAACACTGTGTTCTTTTTGTCTTAATATTAAGGTGTATTACTTTCAGACACAAGCTACGTTTTCAAAAATACCTATTTTATGAAGTTTACAGGGTCAAAAACAAATAAGCATCATATGCGATCAAATTTTAATAGCCCAATTTTGATTTTCTAGCAAAACATACATTTAATATGGCGCTACTTTAAAAAAAATATATCTGAAATAAGGCATTGTCAAAACTAAGAAGTTTTATGTAGGTTGCGTTGAGTCTTATTTTGCGAAAGTGGTGCAATTTACAAAATATGGGTAAAAAATCAAAATTATCTTACGCAGCTAAAATTTTGCATGTGGGCTAGAAACTGCATTTAATAAACTTTTTATAATAACTTTTTTCGATACTTTTAGAAAAACCCCACTTTTGAATTATTTTTTGGAAAAAATTAAAATTTGACAGAAGTGAATCACGTGACTACTATTTTTTTGCTTAATTTTCATCTCGATCGAAGCAGAACTTGATGCCAAAGTCAAATTTCGAATAAAGTTATTAATAAAAAAAAATCCCATATGATGCGGACTTTACTGGTCACAGTACCTATTTATTTTCAAGATATTTTTAGATTTGACTATACAGTTCAATTTATAAATGGAAAACTATATATGGAAAAATTTTGAAAATTTGACAGTATGCTAATTCTGATGGGGACACTTGCGGTTATACCGGTTCGCGTTTTGACATTTAAGTTTTTTGTCAAAAATGACGTTTGCGGCCCCTAAAATACATAATTATCAATTTTTCCTATAAGGAAACTTTTAATGTTTAATTTGGTTTGGATCTCTTGTTCAAAAGGACCCGCTTAAATAGATTTTTTAAAAATTTTAATAACTATTCATACAGGGTGATCCCTTATTGGTGTTAATGTGATTATTTTACATGAAAAAATGAATTCTCACCGTCCAATTCTTCGAAATATTGTTCATCTTGCCAGAATGTTTCTATAAATTCTTGAAATATTTTTAAAAACGAACAAAAAGGGGTATCTGTAACATTTCCGGTCTTTTAGAGGACAAACACGACAAAAGCCTAAAGGTCATCTTCAAGAAGTCCGGTGCCAAAAACCACTTGACTCTGTCGTCTTCGAAGTGTTAAAAATCCGCGGGTGGCGAGCTAACGGGCGCCCCGTCGGCCAGACTTCGGTCCCTGTGCCTTTTAGGCTTTCGGTGACACCCTTCGTTCTGCTGATTAGCCAGTGTCGCCAGGATTGTTTTAAGGTAGGTTATGTAAAAGATGACAGGGTATGACGTAGGAGACAGTGGAGGAGCTTTGACAGAGCAGAGTTAGCGGGAAACTATTGACCATAAATATATATGTTTGACTTCGATTTTATTAACGAACGAAAGAAAGTTAAATCAATCAATTGAGATTGATGAGAAACGCAGTTTAAGTCGTTAATATGTGATTAGTATATATATGTCGTAGGTTAATTACAAATTCAGTCGTTTTATAAAAAGCCTAGTCGTTTTATAAATGACTAGGCATATTGTAAAATGAAGAATAAATACTGAATTTTTACAATGCTACTGAACTTTTTAGGCTTTTCATAAAACGCCGAATTGCTCTCAGGCTTGTTTCAAACGGTTCTTTGATCTCGTTTGTTTTAAGATATGATTGACTGACTAGTCGTTTTGTAAAAGACTGGAAAGTAGATACTTAGGCATTTTATAAAACACCGATTTATATTGTTTACTAAGAATGGGATGTGTTGCTGGTCAAAAACGTGCTGCAGGAGAAATGCTTCCAAATATCAACCAAAAATTAAGACCTCTATTTCTGGGTCAGGATATTGCGGTTAAAGGATAGGGGACCACTAGACCCTAAAAATATATTGGGAACTATCGTAGAAATAAAAAATGGAGTAAACCAAATTGGTACTAAGCACGGTATTTTGAATCGATGGTTTTCAAAAGACGAAATCGTTGGCATTGAATATCCCGAACCAATTCAGGTTTTGGAAGGAAAAATGATTTCTTTGAGAGAAGTTTTAACAAAGTTTTCTTAATTTGGATGGCAGGGATTCAAAAAATGTTCCTGCAAAGCAAGCAAAACGCAGTGCCACCCACACAAGTAAGTGTTTTTGTTATAAGGCTCACTTGAAATGCAATAGTAAATGTCATTCAAGCGGACCGTGTTCAAGTAAGTCAAATAATAATACTTTTAAATTTTGTTAGATTACATTATGTAAATATATATCTAAATTTACGTAGCGAATGTCGGAACATGTGTTGTACCTAAGAGTTACCCATTAATTTCTTTTATGATGTTATGACAAAAATAAAGTATCCAACTTACTATTTATTTGTTTGAAATATTATACCATCAAGCAACAACATAAATCAGTGTTTTATAAAATGCCTAAGTACTTTCCAGTCTTTTACAAAACGACTAGTTAAAATCAGTCATATCTTAAAACAAACGAGATTGAAGAACAATGAGCCTGAGAGCACTTCGGCCTTTTATGAAACGAAAAATTCAGTCGGATTGTAAAAATTCAGTATTTATTCTTCATTTGACAATATACCTAGTAATTTATAAAACGACTAGGCGTTTTACAAAACGACTAAATTTGTAATTAGCCTACCACATATACACTATACAAAAGGGATAATAAATTTAGTGGTTAAAACTCATTAGGATTTCGCTTAAGAAATATTGCATATTAATTTGCAATATTAATTATGACGAGGTAGGTACATTTGGCTCATAAGCAGGCTGGCGGTCGGTACCAAGGAGAATTAACCAAAGATAGACCACCTATCTGATTCATAACACTCACTGTTTATAGAGGACATTCTATCATATGACAAGTCTATAAACACTTATTAATTGTAAAAAGAAAGTTCTGGCACTAAGCCAGTGACTTTACCAACCGGGCACTATCTTATAATATTGTTTTGTTATAGAGGAAATATGCCCAGGCCATCACCAAAGATTACCCACTGATTTGTATATTTTAGTCCTGAAGAAGGCAATAATTTTTGCCGAAACGTCAAAGAAGCAGTCTTTTTAGTTTATTCCGTATGAACACCCTTTCCTGCTTATTAAAAGTAGATTTTTTGCACATATTGGACGATTCAGCATTGGAATGACAGTTCATATGATGCAAGCTTATATCAAGAAAATTATCAAATGTTTAAAAAAAATTGTACGGTATCATAGTTACAGAGGAAGGAAGCTAATTACGGTACAAGACCTTTTTTACAATAATTTTACCTGTAAAGGAAGTTAAATTAAAAGTAATTGTCTAGACATTAACACTAAGAGGTCTTGTTTCCGGTCAAAATGGCGTTTAACGCAAACGGGTAAAACTTTCTCTTAAAATATTTTCGTCTAGGGGAAATCTAAACAAAAACAAAAAAAGGCGTAGATATATTTTTATATTAAGTTCGAGGTGTGGCATTTTTCAAGTCCGATGTTTCCCTGAAAATTCCACACCAGTACTTTTCAACCAATCAAGATGGGTTTTTTGACAGGTTACATGTATTTTATCGGAAATTTTTTCGTTGATTGTGGGTAACCAACAGCGAATTATAGTGGATATTTTTTGACATATAATTTTGTTTGACTTAAAGTTAGTTTCAATTTTTTTATTTAAACGCAGTTGAACAAAGTCAGGTCTTAATTTTTTATAAACTAAAATTTTTATACATTTTCGTAACACAACAACAGGTGTTTTTGGTATTCTTCTGCAACCTCCTTTCTTCTTAAAGGCGAAAAAGCTGGACTTGGAATCGAACATATCGCTTTATTAATTAAATAACTATGTCTGATAAAATATATATAATATTTAGACACCATTTTATTTACCATTTTTCGATTTAATAGTTTCAATTGTGAATAATTTAGAAGCAAATATTCCTTAAATATACACTTTTGTCGATCAAGACCGGAAAATGGACGTGAGAAACCGGCAAAAGATTTTTCCGGTCCCTGTTTTTTTCATTTTTCCAATCGCTCTTTGATAATACAATCTACCTAGATTTCGTTACTATGATAACAACATTTCGATGTATTGTCGAGTGACATCAGTTCGTTGATTTTTAATTTGTTGTTTATGTCAAACTTGTTTCGCGAGTGCGCAAATTTAGAAATATGAATTCAGATTTTGAATTATCCGACAGGGAAAATGAGATTCCAGAAGAAATTTTGAAAGCAGCAAGGAAAGTTACTTACGATGTATTGCCAGTAAAATCAAAAGCCCGTTACGAGAAGTCATACGACGCATTTAAAAATAATATAAAATAAAATAAAATAAAGAATTAATTAAATGTATATTGAAATGTCGGTCTTTGTACGTCACGCAATCGAAAATTAGTGTTTTGCAGGTCTCTCCAAGCTTCCAGGACTCGTCTACGGCTCGCCCTAGAAATGCTTGTCTCGACCTGAAAAACACGACTTTCCGGTCTTGTAACGTAAATTAGTATTACAAAACAATACTTAGTTGACTTCTGTTCTGACACTTGTCATTTTAAACCTAGAACTGTCAATTTAAGACAGTTTTAAATTTAGACCCCTTTAGTGAATACAGCTATTCATTTTCTACCAATTGTAGTAAAAAAAAATCTTACAGAATATGAAATAATGAGCTTTGTTAAATTTTGAAATAATATTTTTGCGCAACTACAATCGATATTTAAAAAATATGTCTCTCAATTTTGACTTATTATTATAGCATTTCGGAAATATCCCTACTTGTAAGATTAATAATTGGAAATCTCCCTGGTCGGAAATATCCCTACTTGTAAGATTAATAATTGGAAATCTCCCTGGTCGGAAATATCCCTACTTGTAAGATTAATAATTGGAAATCTCCCTGGTCGGAAATATCCCTACTTGTAAGATTAATAATTGGAAATCTCCCTGGTCGGAAATATCCCTACTTGTAAGATTAATAATTGGAAATCTCCCTGGTCGGAAATATCCCTACTTGTAAGATTAATAATTGGAAATCTCCCTACTTGTAAGATTAATAATTGGAAATCTCCCTGGTCGGAAATATCCCTACTTGTAAGATTAATAATTGGAAATCTCCCTGGTCGGAAATATCCCTACTTGTAAGATTAATAATTGGAAATCTCCCTGGTCGGAAATATCCCTACTTGTAAGATTAATAATTGGAAATCTCCCTGGTCGGAAATATCCCTACTTGTAAGATTAATAATTGGAAATCTCCCTGGTCGGAAATATCCCTACTTGTAAGATTAATAATTGGAAATCTCCCTGGCTTGACAGCTTTAATAGGAAAAGTGACGTTTGTGTTATTATAAGGCGGAAATTTATCATTTATTTTGTAAGAATTTTATTTATTTATTTGCAGGTTTCTTTATAATAATATTAAAAATCAATAACATTTTTTTTTATAAAAATAAAACCATAGATTAACAAATCTGTCCGATTTTGTAATGAAAAAATATACACCCATTTAGATTATTAATTTTAATCACATCATAAATATAATTTAAAAATATAAGTAGGTAAGTAATTCAAAAATATTTAACCCAAAAAAAAAGGAAAAATTATAAATAAGGGATAAATTATAATAGAAAAATTGTAATAGTATAAGTTGACTTAACTTAACTTAATTTTGCATAATCCATGATTTTAATTTTCTTTTAAAGGCCAAAAAACTCATAGTTTTCAAATTAGTAGATAATATATTAAAAATTTAGATGCCAACAAATAAAGCATTATTTTTTAAAAGTGTTAAATTATAGTAATTTACCAAACTAGTGTATTAATAAGGGCGATTAATAATTGAGACAATTTTAACGTGTTAGCGCAGCGGCACAGCGAGCACGTTAATTTGTTGAGATTATTAATCGCTATTTAATATACGCGTTAGTTACAATATTTTTCCGTCGATTGTCTTGTTAATAGATTATATTTTTTTTTATTTAGAAACAAACTACATATAACAAATTTTTGAATTTCAAACTTATTGACATCGACAGAAACTATGGCAACGCCATTATGTACGCGGCAGTGCGTGCTTTGTAGTATGTTTGGTTGCCTAAAATCGTTTATTAATAAAAAAAAATCATGCATTAATAGGGGCCATTAATGTATGATTTTTTATACATTAATTAAGGTTGTAAATACACGGTCGACGGAAAAAATTATTATTGTCTTGTTTGGTATAATTGAGTAATGTTATGTAATAAATTTTTAGTTTTATATATGTATATATAAAATGGAAGTTTTGTAATAAAGTTGTATTAAACTCAGAATATTATTATAAATAAATAATATTTTTGAAGGAAAAAAAATATGTTTATTAAATATTATTTTTAAAACATATTTTTGTATTGTTATAAGCGGTTTCAAATTCGAGTCGTATGCACTTTCCCAACCAATTATAGTACCACAGTACAGGAAAATTAAAAATAATAAAATTTAAACTGCTTATGATTTACCAAAATATAGTGCCCACTATTGTTTTTTACAACACAGGGTTGTATTATGTCCCTTACGTTCGTATGTCACCAATTTTATTCTATTTTCAAATATCTCCCGGGGGCTTAAATATTTTTATCTCAGTTGCGAATTTTTAAAAAACTTTTCGCACCTCGACAAAATTTCCGGAAATAATTCATGCTCTAGTGAGATTATCAGTAAGAATTTATTCACACACATTTCTATATAAATTGCATTTTAAACCATAAACCATGTCAAACACTTTAGCTGTCTCGTTTCACATTTCCTCAGTTTACGACGGGTGGGTCACATGCACACCCCATTTTGTCACTAAACTGCGAAATTTTTCTTCCTTGTTGATCTTTTACATAGACAAATATTTGTGACGAAATATGGTTTATTTTCAAATGAATTTACAAGTCTGGTAGATTTCAAAATTGTGTAAATATTTTTGCAACGACTACCATGTCTTAATCTTTATAAACACCCTGGTATCCTAAAACAATTATTTTATAAAGGTTCAAGAGGATATTAGAAAGAACGCATAAACAAAAATATAGAAATGGGGGCCCTTAGAAACTAGAACGTTGACGCTGATTGGGCAGGGGATCGAATATTAGGGTTATCAGTATCTATCACCAAAAATATATATTTGACGGTTTTACGCAATAATGACAGAGATAGATGCGCTGTATCATAACAAGCCGACAAGACGTCACGTGCAAAGATCCACCAGGTTCCTCGCGAGTTCATCAATGAAACCATGTGAAAAGCACCAATTTTTACTCTAGATTGATACACTGTTGCCGAAGACTCACCACTTTTGGGTTTTATTTGAGGTTAAATTGACTTAATTTGTACCTATTGAGAATTTACCAGCGCTATGGCGGCGCCTAATACCGGTGTCCAGAAAAGTTGTAGTTGACTGGCAGCGATATACCGGGTGTCCACGGAAGGTGGCTCGCCCCTCTAACTTTTTTGTTTTTCAAGATAATGAAATAAAATTCGGGGGATTTGTATACGACATAAAACTGCATTTTTTTACAGGTGACTTAACATTATGGAACTTCCGGTTTAACCGGAAGTGACATAAACTTTCGATTTTTAAATGGGACACCTGGTATATTTTTACTTTTTTTGACTCCATATGACATTCTAAATACAACGATGTGTCACTTGTCACTTTTTGTCACCAAGAAAATATTTTTTTTTCCAAATTTCTTGTTTTATCTAGAGGGCTATGAATACCTTAAAATCACTTATTTCAGTTCTTTAATCTTGGAAAAAATACAATTTTACTATTTTTGGTCCAATGCTATGTGCTACGTAAAATTTAATCTTTAAAGTTTTATAACTCATTTTTTTTAAATGGCAACATGGTGGCTCGTCGGGTTAAGAAAAAAGAGGATTTTATTACGATTATTTTAATACCATACACTATTAGGTTTTAGAAAAGCTGCCATTAAAAAACTTTAAAAAGTTAGCTTAAAACTTTCAAAAAAAGGACGCATCTTTTGAGAATAAATTTAGATTTAAATGCATCAAGTAGCCTATGACCAGCAAAACTGATAAAACAAAATCATGCCTTGAAGAAAATTGAAATGCCAACAGCTTCTGCCAAAGTAAATTAGTTTGTTGTTTAAAAAACATGGAAAATAATAGTTTTACAAGGAGTGAAAAAATTGATAAAGTCGTGCAGCATCGGTTGAATTATTTCTACATTCTCCAAACACTAATAACATCAATTTTTTCGCTCCTTATAAAACTATTATTTTCCATGCTTTTTAAACAAAAACCTAATTTACTTTGGCAGAAGTTGTCGACATGTCAATTTTCTTCAAGGCGTGATTTTGTTTTATCAGTTTTGCTGGTCACAGGCTACTTGATGCATTTAAATCTAAATTTATTCTCAAAAGATGCTTCATTTTAGGAAAGTTCTAAGTTAACTTTTTAAAGTTTTTTAATGGCAGCTTTTCTAAAACCTAATAGTGTATGATATCAAAATAATCGTAATAAAATAATCTTTTTTCTTAACCCGACAAGCCACCATGTTGCCATTTAAAAAAAATTAGTTATACAACTTTAAAGATTAAATTTTACATAGCACATAGCATTGGACCAAAAATAGTAAAATTGTATTTTTCCCAAGATTAAAGAACTGAAATAAGTGATTTTAAGGTATTCATAGCCCTCTAGATAAAACAATAAATTTAGAAAAAAAATATGTTCTTGGTGACAAAAAGTGACAAGTGACACATCGTTGTATTTAGAATGTCATATGGAGTCAAAAAAAGTAAAAATATACCAGGTGTCCCATTTAAAAATCGAAAGTTTATGTCATTTCCGGTTAAACCGGAAGTTCCATAATGTTAAGTCACCTGTCAAAAAATGCAGTTTTATGTCGTATACAAATCACCCGAATTTTATTTCATTATCTTGAAAAACAAAAAAGTTAGAGGGGCGAGCCACCTTCCGTGGACACCCGGTATAAACAAGTCAATAAAAATCATATTAATAATTATTTTTGTATATTTGTCACAATTTAAAATAATCCGCATTACCGTATTTTATAAAATTTGTAATTTATCAAATATTTTCTCACTAGCAACAGTGAGGTGTAGACTCTGCGCAAAAGTACGTTTATGAAAGCAGATATGCGTGGTATATTATCGTCGTTTGTTTTACGTTCTTCATAAATTAATAGTAATTTGAATTACAACATTATTAATACAAATTTGTCCATTTATTTAGGCAAAAAAGTAAGCATATTATCATTTTGTTAATAAAAAAATTAAAGTAACTTTTGTACCGGACCAAAGATAAAAATTTCTAAAGTGTTATTTGTGTGTTATAGCTCAAAGGTCAGCTGTACCTACTTTGGTAATGCAATATGATTTCAATATAACACTTTATGATACTAACTCCCAAAGATAGAATATTTTGTTGCTTATACAGAGTGTCCGAAATACGTGTACAAAACGTTCAAATAAAATCTTTAGACTCGAATAAGAAGATATAGCCCAATTTACCTTAGTCCAAAAGTTTGAGTTTCCCAAATACAGTATGTCAAAATTATTATTTTTTAAACTTTTTTGTAAATATTTATCTTAATATGTATTGGCCTGATTATCACCAAATTTGGTACTACTTTTCAGGATAAGAACTCGAGATCTGATGACAGTGATCACAGTTTTGATCTACATAGCAGAGGGCTCTATCAGCAGCACTTCGCCTGTATCTCAAACTTCATAACTTTTTTGTGTCTTGGTCTATTAAATTTCACTGGCTGGGGAAATATGTCACAGTTTCAGCTTTAGGTATAGTTACTTTATTTTTCAATGATCATAATGGTGATTTACCAAGTTCGACCTTATTGTTTCAATATAGCATTGTGCTTCTCCACATTATGCTGTTTATATAAGGGAATACTTAAACACCATTGTTTTGGGAGTAAACGGGGAGAAATGCAATGGCCACCCAGATCGCCTGATCTTAACCCGCTGGATTTTTTTATGATGTCACGTTAAAGAGTTAGAACCGATAAAACACACGTCTAACAATACAGTCCCGTTTTTTATATCGCCTAAATATTTACAAAAACCTCTCCCCCTTTTAGAAAACTATTTACGTATTTTAATCTTCGTAATTGCCCCATATCTCTCAAATCACTTGCCACCAAACCCTCTGACAAGCAAAAAGGGCTTCTGTGTTACCTTTTTAACTTTTTAGTACTCTTTACTATCTGCCAATTAGCTAATGGCACTAAACATCAGGTCTGTTTTGATAATTTTTGGCGCCCAAAGTATAGTTATAAAACTTTTAAGTGTAAAGTTGGAATAAAAAAGTGGCTAAAGTGGAATTTTGAAGGTATCTGGTAGTCTGTCTGGTGACGCGACGCGACGGTAACAATAGAGACTTGTTAAATAAATTATTTAAGTGCGAGTCAGGTCCTATATATGCAAACATGGATAAAAAAAATATACAGTGTGGTTGTTTAAGTGTGCAACATATGGGCATTTTTTTTATTACCGATTTCTCAGAAAATGTTATTCTTTATAAAAGTTGGTGCATATTCGATAATCATGTTTGGTGCACTTGGAATGGTTGCAAGTCAAACGGCGTACAGGGTAGGCCAAAAAATATAAAACTTGTACAAGAATAAAGTACCCCTATTTCAGAAAATTCAGCAAAATGTTATTAAGAAAAGTTGTTTAGAATTAAAAGTTATGCATAGATTCAAAAACGTGACCTCCTAAAATAAAAAAATATATTTTTTTAAAAAACAATAATTTCTCAAAAAATTTTTTTTTATATTCACCATAAAGACCTTCATAAATTAATCAAAAATTTCACATATCTTTGTTCAAATTCAAGCATATTTGTAAAATTTACTTGAATTTTTAGTTTATTAAGGAATCACAAACTTCATGTTTGTTTCAACGATATTAAACACAATTTTAAAATATCCTAAAAATTCTTTTTAAAAAGATAAAACATTAGTAATGATAATATGCTAATTAAAAAACTATTATTTAAAGTGCAAAATTTTTATTTTAAATGTTTATTAAAAAACTTTATTGTTGTACAAGTTTTATATTTTTTGGCCTACCCTGTACGCCGTTTGACTTGCAACCACTCCAAGTGCACCTAATATGATTATCGAACATGCACCAACTTTTATCAAGAATAAAATTTTCTGAGAAATCGGTGATAAAAAAAATTCCCATATGTTGCACACTTAAACAACCACACTGTATATATAGATTAAGGGTCTACCATCGCTTTTGGGTAGTTTACACTTCTAGTCCCTAAATAACACTAGTAACATTATTAATAATAATAGTAAATTTATTTAACGATGACATGGTTTAGGACCTTCGGATTTCACTTTTTTGAAATAAAAACTGAAAAAGTTTAATTTTTAGAAATTCTACATAAAAATATTTATGGATGAACCATTATTTACAAAGTTAGTAGCAAAAAATCATTTTATTCAAGCGTTTTCCTATGGAATATTTCTCACCGATTTCCTATCCATAGGGATAACTAAAGTATATGCGAAACAAATTAAATAAAAAAAGGCTAATTATTATTAATAAAATCGTTTTTAATGATAATATAAAATTACGACCTTGGTATTAATTTATCATATCAAAATTGCTTTTTTTTAACAACAATTTTTCTAAAAGGTGTAATGGCAACCGGTTTGTTTGTTGTTACGTACAGCATTTTTTTTAGTTTAATTTTTTTCCATAAATATTTTTTTAACTGAATTGACCCAAAAAAAATGTCAAATCCTTTATAATTTTCCTATATCAATCTATATTTTATACAGATAAAGTATTTTATTTTACAATAAAATAAAGTGTTCGTTTACTTCCGGAAATCACTCTGATTTGTATTTACGGCTTTACTGACGGTTGACGCTAAATATTTAATTTTGTTTGCGATGTTTTATTCGGACTAAGAGCAGCTTTTTACACTGAGAAAAAAACATGCTATTCCTTATCAGAATTCACATACTCTGTATACAACTGTTTAATACTATATGTGACAACAACACGCTTTCCTATACTGTAAGACAACGAAAATTGCTAGACCGTTGTGTAGTGATAATATCACGGTAATTTAGCCAATAGAAAATAGGAGTTAATGCTACCAAAGAATGGTTTATAGCTATTATTGCACTATTGCTCTGAATACCAATAATATATATATATCTAAATATAAGTAATTATCAAGTTCTATTGAGGGTGTAATCTGGTTTTATATACTGTATTAGTTCCGACTGACAGTTGTAATGAAACTTGACATTAATGATAATAATATTTTCTTGCTACGGTTAATAAAGCATATACTTAACACTAAAAATCATTATGTAGTTTTTAAAAATTTAAATAGCTTTAGTGTGATATTGTTCTTGTCGTTTAACATTGCATAATATTATGATTATCTATTATGCAACATGGTTTACTGATATGCTAACATTTGTCCATTGATTATAAAGTCTAATACTAATGATGGGTTGTGCGAAATAAGAATCTTCTATTGCTTTATCTGTCATGCAAAGTTTAAAAAAACTTAAATAGAAAGTAAAAATAAATTAATTGAAACAGGTTTTTCTGAAATTGGTACGATCAATAGAATCCAAATTCAGACAGTACAGCTAGAAGAATCCGAACAACGATGATAAAACTAATACTACGGCGCGCGGTGATTGCCGATCGCCACGAACCCCCACCTTATTGGATTACAGGTTCTGAAGGATACAATTCGTTTTTGGAGACGCTGTTCCAGTGGCGGCTCGTTAATGAAGGGCTCTGGGGCGCCGCCCTCCCTGCAATTATTTCAAACAGAATCCAAAAATACTTTACTTAAAAAACCAATAAAGCAATGTGTGTAAGCAATCCATTAAAATAATTCAAACCAAACATAGCCCTATTCCAGCGGGTAGGTTATACTAAGCGCGGGCATAAATTCAAACCAAACATAGTCCTATTCCAATGGGCAGGTTATACTCATAGACAAGCGAGTTGCGCGCTCTCAAGGTTATAAGCGCGGGCGACCGATTATTCGTCCCGATTCAACGCGACTTTCGATGAGTTGCCATGACGACGAGGGCGTGACGTCACCTACACATCGCACAACGAGCGGCCACGGATGAGCTCCAATTTTCTGCGCCCAAAACAGCTGTTTGCGAATCGCGATGCCATGATAGAATAATCGATATATTATGTACTCTGACGAGGCGACCTGTCGATGCCGCTGATGTTTTGTTTATTTGTTTTGATTTGATTTATTAGTTACATTATAAAGTTGGAAAATTTCGTGTAATATGAAGGTCAGTGGTTTACAGAAGCTTCTGTTTAGTTCTCTGAGCTTAAGTGAAAAACTTGATTTAAAAAATGAAGGGCGGCCACTACCAATATTGAACATAGTACAAGTGCAATCAAAATGTAAAAGTAAGGCACAGTTTACGCGTAAGTTTGACAAAGAAATATATAATAAAAATCCTGGATATGCGGTTGTGACAACAAAAAAAAATTTTTTTTTTTGTTTCGTGTGTATTCTTTTTGACGGGGATGATAATTGGATTATAAATGGGGTGCAGGACTTAAAACATCTTTCAGAGAAAAAAAAAATGAAAATAGTGCAAAACATCGTCATAATGTGGTAAGTTTTGAGATGTTAGGACAAACTAATATTTTAACTTGTTTAAGTAGTGCTTATGCTGATGAAATTAAAATTCACAATGAGAAAGTTAGAAAAAACAGTCACGTACTTTCGAAAACAATAGACATTTTAAATTTTTTCTATTTAAAGCCAGCGCCCCCCCTGACTCGCTAGTCACGAGCCGCCACTGCGCTGTTCTGCTTTCTTAATTATTGTAGAGAAAGCGCTTTACTGGGAATAAAATGCGTCGCATTGAAAAGACTCAATTTATTTCTTAAAAAAATTGCTGTATTAAAAGTAGTTTATTATTTAACAAGACTGTCCTGCTAATGGAACTGACCAATAAAAACACTGTTCTAGCAAATCTGGAATTGATATAACACTAAAGCGGGTTTGAAACACTAGCAATTTATTTAATATGGGTTAATAAAAAATAAGCTATTAATATAAACTCCTGTTTTATTAAATAATTTTCCAGTGTATTGACTTATCTGTAATTGCCTGCAGACTCTTTAAACGTATAGCTTTTACTCTTAATAAAACCATATTCTATTGTCCCGTATTGATTGAATCATGATCGTTTTTCGTTTATATTACCACAGACAAATTATTTTGCTGTCTACAGAAAGGGCATATCTACAAAGTCATATTAACAACACAAAAGGGTCATTATTATTCGAAAACCGCCCATGGCGCAACGTCATTCTTTGACACGCTGTTAATGTCGCAGGCAACTACGGTTACTTAGGCCGGCTCGCCGATAGGGCGAGTTTTAAGCGCCAAACAAATCGTAAAATTTTTATTACACATAAAGTGAAATAAAAATTGACTTTTGGTGTGGCTAAATTACGTTTTAAAGACTTTGGTAAACACTTCTGAAGTAGGTACCTGTTTAAAATTTAATGTTATTTAGGCGACTTTAAGTGTTTCAAGTTTTAAAAAATTTAAGACGAAAGTTGTGTTAGTTTGCACCATTAGAAAAACTTTTTTATTATTCATTTTACGAAAAAAAGTTATTCTTTATAAAAAGCTCTGCATGGTCTAAAACCTAAAATGCAACCATCAAATATCGAAATTTACGAGGTTTGTCAAAAATGTGAATTTTTCCCAAGAGTAAAGTACCTTTATTTTTGACATTATTAAAAATTGTTATTAAAAAAAAGTTGATCAGAACTAAAAACCACGTCTAAATATGCAATTATAGGCATTTATGTTGAAAATTTTTTTATTAATTTATTAATTATTTAAATAATTTAATGCGTGTTATTGCATATTTAGACGTGGTTTTTAGTTCTGATCAACTTTTTTTAATAACAATTTTTGATAATGTCAAAAATAAAGGTACTATACTCTTGGGAAAAATTCACATTTTTTGACAAACCTCGTATATGACTGGAAAAATTCGATATTTGATGGTTGCATTTTAGGTTTTAGACCATGCAGAGCTTTTTATGGAGAATAACTTTTTTTCGTAAAATGAATAATAAAAAAGTTTTCCATATGGTGCAAACTTACAAAGACATACTGTATATATAGTGTGACCATCAGTAAAGTGTCCGCATCATATGGAATTTTTTTTCCTAATAGATTTATTCGAAATTTGACTTTGGCATCAAGTTCTGCTTCGATCGAGATGAAAATTAAGCAAAAAAAAATAATAGTCACGTGATTCGCATTATCTCCATGTCAAATTTTAATTTTTTCCAAAAAATAATTCAAAAGTGGGGTTATTTCTGAAAGTATCGAAAAAAGTTATTAGAAAAAGTTTTTTTTTAAATACAGTTTCTAGCCCACATGCAAAATTTTAGCTGCATAAGATAATTTTGATTTTTTACCCACCACTAACATTTATTTTCCTCTTAATGAACACTTTACTGATGCCACTGTGTTCTATTTTTGTCTTAATATTAAGGTGTATTACTTTCAGACACAAACTACGTTTTTAAAAATACTTATTTTATGAAGTTACCTTATTTAGGGTCAAAAACAAATAAACTTTGCATCACATGCGACCAAATTTTAATACCCCAATTTTGATTTTGTAGAAAAACACACATTTAATAGGGCGCTACTTTAAAGAAAATAGGTAAAATTTAAAATTATCTTATGCAGCTGAAATTTTGCATGTGGGCTAGAAAATGCATTTAAAAAAACTTTTTTCGATATTTTCAGAAATAACCCCACTTTTGAATTATTTTTTAAAAAATTAAAATTTGACAGACAATGCGAATCGCGTGACTACTATTTTTTTGCTTGCCAAACTTGATGCCAAAGTCAAATTTTGAATAAAGCTATTAATAAAAAAAATCCCATGTGATGCGGACTTTACTGGTGACACTGTATATACGTAAGGAACCAATAGACATACCAATTTTTAAACCTCCACCAGTTTTAGTTTCTGACAGATTTTGTTGAATTTCGCTTTTAAACCCTCCCTATAAGCATATGCATATTTCCTTTATTTATTTATATATTCAATCAATTATTATACTTACGTATACACTTCACAAGTGTTTTTAACTTTATATTATCAATTACGGGTACTCCATGACCATTGTCATTATAATAATTCAAACCGATATGATAACAATATCGACGAAGATTTGTATCAGCTAATTAGAGCTTGAATATTACAACAATAAAAAAGATCGTGTCATCAACGTTAATTCGAACTTTTTTTATGATTAGGTAAAACGTAACGAGTAAAAATGTTACAGGATGGTCGGATTTTGTTTTTCATTTATGTGAAAATATCATTAATAAGATGTTATATTGCAAGATCTGTAAACTTCAAACGTTGTCTCATACGATGCTGACCTACTAGGCGCGCATTTGAGGGGGAGGGGGTAGTTACCCCAACTGGCAACTGGTTTGTTCGTTGTTACCCAGAGCATTTTTTTTTAATGTGACCTTGCTAGTTTAAACCTAAGCTAAAAATAACCCAACTTTCAATTTACTCACCTATGAAAAGTAGCTACAGAATTATTATTTTTCGAATTCTCGCATACTTGACACTTGCGGCTCATCTTAGTTAGTCTCCAAAAAATATCACAAAACATTAAAAACACAGCAATTACTACACAAAACCGATAAACAGAAGAAAATTTCAGACCTGGCTGTCAAAGAAACACCAAACGAAAATAGGGATGGTCTATATACATCGATATTTTCAAAGCGATACATCGTTTTTAAGCGATGCATCGAGGCCATTTAATATTTGTCAATGTATCGATGTATTAGGCCTTAATTTTATACGTACTCTACCTTTTAGCTTTGGTTCCAGTTAAGGTGTGAGCTTAGAATAATTAGATTTGTGATTTGTTTTATAATTAATTCTTCCAGTTTCAGCAGCGTTTAACCTAGCATTTTAAGAAAATGTTCTTAAAAATGCTATTTTCTTTTTCTTTTTAGATTTTTAGTATTATAGAATTATAGTATTATTTTTTTCATTTTCTCTCTTTTTCTTAGTTTAGGAGTTTGATTTGGATTTGTTTATACAGGGTTAGTTGAAATAACCGGAACGGCTAATTTTCTTCAAAACCACCAAGGCTAAATCAATAAATCTTGGTACAGGAGGATAACTTAAAGCGACGTTGCCAAATTTTTAGTTTTTTCTGTAAGTTTTTTTTCAAATGTAACACTACTCTTTTTTTTATTGACTTCGATTCCTCCCATTAACATTACCATTTCCTGACTATTTCCATTTAAAAAAGTTTCAAATAATGTGAAAAGGAAGGTTGGTAGACATAATGTACCTAATAGTATCGATAACAACAAACAACTACTAACAATAACATAGCTAGTAAAAATTACTTACATATGAAGGGTACAGGGTAAAAAAGAATAATGCCAAAAAAATCGAATTTAAGGTTAAGGCTGGAATGTGTAGCTTAATAACGGTTCAATTTAATTTACTATGTAAACCTAGCAAAAACGATGAGACATAGACACTACATCAAGATTAAATATCGCAGTACAGGGGAAAAAGATGAACGTCCTAGCGTTCAGAGAAAAAAGGATGGATGTCCATATTATCGGGAGGGGGAGAAGGGCTCAGCCACCTCAACTCTTCCTCCCAACCCCAGTGTGTGATCCACTGTTGGTTGGCCTCTGTTATCATCCAACTATTTTTTATTTTCCTTGTCCAAGAAGTTCCGCTTATTGCCGATTTTTGCACAATAGTTATGTGACATTAATCCTTTTGGCATTAATTATGTAGGTTTTACCCATAAAAAAATATTGCACGTCTATGACATCAACCTACAGATATGCAGCTATAAATAAGTAATTAAAGGGAGACCCTATGCTATATTGGCCAAAAAAAAAAAGGATTTGAAATATTTTCATATAAATAGTGTAAACACTAAACTTCGATTTTCTCGATAACTGTGTTTTGTGACATTCATATTTTTTACCTTGTACCCTTTATATTATAGTACACTATATTAATTTAATTATGAAACCAATAATATGTAAGTAATTTTTACTGGCTATGTTATTGTTAGTATGTAGTTGTTAGTTGTTATTATCGTTGTCGATACTATTAGGTACATTATGTCTACCAACCGTCCTTTTCACATTATTTGAAACGTTTTTAAATGGAAATAGATTGGATTTTTTTAGAGTTAGAGTTGTAACTAATTAACTTTTTTTCCCATAGAACTATTTGAGATAAAAATTTAATAATATCAGGAAATGGTAATGTTGATGGGAGGAATCGAATTGAATAAAAAAAGAGTAGTGTTACATTGGAAAAAAAACACTCCTTGAGTTGCAGAAAAAACTAAAAATCTGGCAACGTCGCAATTTTCAATTCAAGTTATCCACCTGTACCAAAATTCATTGATTTAGCTTTGGTAGTTTTGAAGAAAATTAACCGCTCCGGTTATTTCAACTAACCCTGTATATTTTAAATAAACATTTGAATATTTTAGTTTTGGGTGGTTGCATTAAACTATGAGCAACCATATGGTGGCAATACTGCCCCCCGATATCATTAGTTCGATATTCTTTTTTTTTGCTAGTATGAAATAAAAACATTTTTGATTTGATTTGATTTTAAAATGTTTTTTCGATCCATCGCAAACATCAATGTTTTCCGCTATACATTTTCTATGGACATCCCTAAATCATGGCCTCAGACCAATGTCGTGGCGGTCACATCTTTGGTGGCGGATATCTTACTGCTGCGTTGCCATACTGCAGACTTCTTGTAAGATTCTAGACGAAGATTTAAATTTCCACATCGTGTTAAGTAATCTTTTTAATAGCGTAAGTTTGGTAAGCAAAGTGGGGGAGCGCAATTTGGATGTTGATTTACCTCAGAACGAAATAAGATTTTGTCATAAGGTATTTTTTTCGGTATGCGTCGTTTAAATTGAGCCACCCTATATAAAGACACTTGTATTTTTTAGATAAAGCTGGTATCTTACTTATAATATAATTCATTCGATTTGTTCACTCTCCATAAACTTTTGTAATCAGTGATTTGCTATTCCAATTGAATAAAAAATAATTAATCGTTGAATTTTGAACAACTTTTTTTTAAATAAAACCACTGTAAGGCATTTAAACGATTTTAATGCATACCTATCGGTTTCGCATGAGTTCTTGATTTAAAAACGACATTTATACATAAATATCTGTAATTTTTTTTACAATTAGCGTGCGGAAATAAATATTCTGTGAGAGGTTCGTAGTTTCGGCTGTCAGAAGTTTCGTTGCGTTATTGTTATAGTGACTATTAACGTTTCAGTTTTTCACTGTCCAATAAATTATATATTTTTTTTTTATTATGTGGTGAGGTGGTTTAAATTTTAACTACCTATATTGTGTGTGATTTATTTATACACACAGATAGGAGGCAAGTAAGTATTTGAATCAATTTAATTTTTAGTTTAGTTTAGGGTTTTCTTATTAATACTATTACAATCGTAATTGTTGGGCCTTTTTTAAATATTTATAATTTTTGATTTTCTTTGTTTAGACAACTGACATGATTAAATAGCGATTGCGCGGAGATTTTCAATTGAGCTTTAAATTATTTTTTTTTGGTTAAAAAATAGTGTGTATACAGGGTGTCCCATAACTTATGGGCCGTAGAGTAACTGGAGATACTAGACATCAAACTAAGCTGATTAAGTCATATAAGTTTTTTCGGATTGTTACTCGTTCTAGACATATAGGGTGTTGAAAGTAAAAGTTTATTCTCGAAAATATGCCATAATTTTAAAACCGTTTAATGAATCGAATTGAAAGTTTGCAATATTATGTTTTTATGAGCAAGACATAAGAATTTGTAGAAATTTTTAAGTTTCACACTAGAGGGCGCTAGTTGTATACACTGGGCTTCATAAATCTATGATTTTTTTTCTTACCTGTGATATTAGGTGTTTTTCAATTAAAGTTTCTTAAAGAAGGGCATTTTCTGAGTCAAAAAGGTGTACTTGATTGATCTTAATATCTTTAACGGGTTTCGAGATATTTCCCTTTAAACATCCCAAAGCATAGGAAAACACAGTACATAATTAAAATAATATTTTAATTATCACAACGCAATAAATTCGACAGTGGAACAAAAACAAGAAGCTCACTTTAATAAATGTTGAAAGTGACCACCGTTGACCTCAATACACTTTATTAAACTTTTAACTAAATAAATAATAATATTAATAATAGAGACTTTTTGCACCTCTTAATTCGTCATTATTTTGTGGTTATCGTTATTCTGAGCATGCGCAATGTCAGAAAGGTGATCCGCTATGGTTAATAACCATAACGGACTTCGTTAGTTACGGAAGGATAAGGAAGAACTTATCGCTATCCTTATGGTTATGCTTAAACTGCATGGTTGCCGGAACATACAAAAGTTATGAAGCATCATCGCTATGAATTAAAATTGTGATAAGCAATTAATTAAAATCCAAAGCAATAGTAGCTTTACATTAAAATATACAACTTAATCAAATTATTTTTAGGTTAGGTATTTTATTTTGTTTAGGTGCGCCGGCGCCAAATTAATAACTACAGACAGAACGTATAGGCGCTGCAAAATCTCTGGTTTTAACAGTGGCGCTACTCGTTATGTTTAATAAAGTTAACCATAACGGAGCTAAAAACTGATATTAATTTAAGAGGTGCAAAAAGTCTCTAATAATAATAATAAACTTTTACTTTCAACACCCTGTATCTCTAGAACGAGTAACAATCCGAAAAAACTTATATGACTTAATCTGCTTAGTTTGATGTCTAGTATCTCCAGTTACTCTACGGCCCATAAGTTATGGGACACCTTGTATATTGCAATAATATTTATCAGTTATATTTTCTCTACATCATGACCCTATACAGTGTGTATCAGCCAAATGGAATAAAATCGATAATAAATACGTGGGGGTGTGTCCAAAAACCGCTCGGACAGGTCGATTGGTATTTCTAATTGCGCATTTTTTTTCAATAAAAACTTTTTATACAGGGTCATGTAACCATGGCCAATACAAACTTTCTTATTTAAATGCAATACCCTATATAGGTACATACCTATCTTCAATTGTTTCGAAAATATTAAGTGTTTTCAGATTTATTGCAAAAATTAACAACACACTCAAAATCTAATAAGTAATGCCGTTTATTTCTTGATAATGTAAAAAACAAAAAAAAACATGAACGTAGGAGATGTTGAAAATGCTCGCTGCGAACGTCTTGGCAACATCCTAATCTTAAATAAAAATTTGTTCTAATGTTTTCGTTCTTCAATCAATTATATTATTTTTCTTAAATTTTCATGAAAAAAAAATTATAAACCATCATCACTATTTTTTCGATCGAAAGTTGTTATACCGGACGCCTCGCTACATTTTTTTTTATAGGTATATCGGCCAAAATAAATCACTGGAATTATTTTTAAAATTATACGAAATACAAAATTCAAGTTATTTTAAAAATTTTATATAAACCATTAAGGTACTCTTTGTTATTGGAAGTTGGTTATCCATACTTGCGGGAACTTGGTCCTAAGGATTTTTTTCGTGTCTCCAATAATAAGGGTGGTGGAAGCTGGTAAATAAATTGTTACTAAAAGTAGGTACTGTATCTCTCACACCTTTACTGTAATTTTAATAAATTTGAGCCCATTTGAAAAGGAATTTCATGCTTAATAAAAAAGTAGTTTTGTTGATGGTCGCTAGTTCGTATTTTGTTTTACAGAGAGCGCTATAGGTATATAAAAGTTTCAATTTCCCTTAATTTTCCTTAAAAAAATTAATGGAACGGTATATTTTTGTATATTATTTTTGAAACTCATAAAAGTATCTACATTTTGGCGAAAACCGCGTTTTGATATCCTTATTTGTTTTCGCGTTATTTGCAGATAACCTTATTTTGAATAAGGAGGCCTTGGAATTGACTTAATTAGATAATAGTAGGTGGTTAATTCTCCTAAAAAGAAGATTTTAAAATACATAATAGCATTTATTCTATTATTTTTAATTATTAATATTTTTTTGAAAAATGTTGCCAGTAGATTTGCTTGTTATAAAAGTAATGTAATTGTAAAATTCTCAAATGAGAAATCGATTGATACTATTTTGAACCTTTCAAAATGCCGACCATCCATCTGAATGCAATAATTTAGTCTTCTTAGCTAATGATAATAATAAGTATCCTTTTATTGCCAGTAAAAATCACAATGGACATAGCGACGTCAAAATAAAAAGATTAACATTTACAAATTAAAAATTATAAAAGTTATTACATATTATATACTTATAAGTACACACAAAATAGTACATAAAACTGAAACTTTTATGCATAGCGCCCTTTGTAGAATAAAATAGGAATTAGCGAATATCATCAAAATTACTTTTTTAATAAGCATGAAATTATCTTTTAAACAAGCTCAAATTTATTAAAATTGCATAAAAAATGTAAAAGATACGGTAGTTTTAGTAACAACTTATTTACCAGCTTCCTTCACCCTTATTATTGGAGATACGAAAAAAATTCTTAGGACCAAACTGCCGCAAAAATAGATAATCTTTCTATTCCCGAAATTAAAAATACCTTAAAGGGGCTAATTTAAAAAACTTGAATTTTGTATTTTATCCCGTCCAGTTACGTCCTCTAGCGGCAATCGTACGAAAATGTATTTCAGTGTTTTCTTTTTTCCGATTTGCCGAAAATTTATAACCAATACTTTCCGAGATACAGCCACTGGACACCCGGTATATACCTCTACTCTCTACTCCTCCTCAATACATTTTTTGAGGCATTACTCTCCATGCCAAAAAGCCCAATCCGTCCTTGACTTATAGGATTTGTTTGCGTATAATAAAATTAAATATATTATAAATTATAACTTTTATATGTGATAATGAATTGAAAAACACCTAAACTCTGAAGAATTTTAAATAATATTAGGTATTCATAGTGTTTTTAGTCAACTAGTAGGTAACAGTTATGTTTTAGTCAAGGTAAAAACTACATCGTTAATTTTTATTTATTTAATTATAAAGTCATCGTAAAAAAAATTGCAACAAAATAACCATAGGTCAATGCTAAATGATAATAATTATTGTAATATAGGTACGTAGGATTTGCACTGTCTATAAGTTAGGTAAGTATAGCGACCTTACCAGTAGATTCGAGTAAGTGTAGCCGGAATGAGGGCAGGCAATGAAATGACACAATTGTATTTATCCCAACATTCGTTTTATATAAAAACTTTATATATTATTTAAGGGTCAATAAAAATCAAATTAGTTCGGATCTATACATGTATCCAATGTGTTTTAAAGAAAATGTGTTGTTATATTTCACAGCATGAATATACAGGCATATACAATATTTGGATCAAGCTCTTCCCAGCACGCATGTATTATTTCCCATAAATCGTCTGAATTTTGTGGCTCAAAATTTCGATTATACAGTGTGTGTATAAAGTCTGGAAACGGCTTAATAACATCACAATTTACTGGCCGATTTAAACCAAATTTGGTACAGTTGTGTAAGAGGATCTAACGCACCGAATGACGATATTGGCGTTGTTGCCAGCTTTTTAGTTTGTCTGGAATTCGAACGAATTTTTTATTTTTAAATATAACACCCAGTATATTTTTACATTTTTAAATTCCACATAAAATTATAATTATTTTTTATTAAATGCATTATTAGTCTATACTTCATAGTTTCCGAGATATTGACTCTCGAAAAGTGACATTTTTGAACTTTGACAGCTTATAACTTTCTAACAGTACGTCTTAGAGCAAAACGGCTTACATGTCCCTGTCTTCAATTTTTATTATCTTCCCAAAAAAATCAACTTTCGGTTAAACCGGATGTAACTCGAAAGCAGGAAATATAGTTGTTCCGGTTTAACCGGAAGTTGATTTTTTGGGAAGATAATAAAAATTGAAGATAGGGACATGTAAGCCGTTTTGCTCTAAGACGTACTGTTAGAAAGTTATAAGCTGTCAAAGTTCAAAAATGTCACTTTTCGAGGGTCAATATCTCGGAAACTATGAAGTATAGACTAATAATGCATTTAATAAAAAATAATTATAATTTTATGTGGAATTTAAAAAATGTAAAAATATACTGGGTGTTATATTTAAAAATATAAAATTCGTTCGAAGACGAACTAAAAAGCTGGCAACAACGCCAATATCGTCATTCGGTGCGTTAGATCCTCTTACACAACTGTACCAAATTTGGTTTAAATCGGCCAATAAATTGTGATGTTATTAAGCCGTTTCCAGACTTAATACACACACTGTATATATTTTTTTCGATTATACCCCAAATATTTTCAATTGGATTTATATCGGGACTATAAGCGACCCAAGGCAGCCCTTCCACATTATAGGTTTGAAACCAGTGGGTTACAGCATTGGCAGTCTGGACTGGACAATTATCTTGTTGAAATATGAAAGTATTATTGGAATATATTTGCTCAGCAGATGGTAAGAATATTCGGCCGATTTTACAAATACTCAAATATTGAAAACCCTTTATTATAGTTTCGTGCAATCCAAACTAGAATATGGTGCTATTATATGGCACCCCATTTTCCACAAATACATTAATCTTCTAGAAAACGTCCAAAGAAGGTTTGTCAAATACCTTGCCTTTAAGGAAGATGGCACATAATATCCCCCTAGAGGCACTGATCAAAATGCCCTTTTAATAAGATTCCAGATACCATCGCTTCTCAATCGCAGATATTACTTGTTCATTCAGCTCTTGTTCTAAGTGTGCAGGTCGCTCATCGATTGCCCTATGCTACTATTCTGTTTAAACTTCCATGTTCCCTCACGCACTGTCAGATCCTTCCATCTGCCTACTCCCTCAACAAACTTTTTAATTAAAACACCAATTTATCAATCAATGTTTATTTTCAATAATACTTGAAACGACATTGATGTATTCGGCCTGTCCTCCACTCAGTTTACAAATGCAACTAAACTCAAACTATTACAACAACGTTAACTTACCGAGTTTCACCATTTTCTATTTCAGAATGATTTATTAATATTTTTTAACCTATTATTATTTTTTTTCTATGTCACATTGTCTTGTAATTGGAACCTGTTCTGTTAGACAATAAATATTATTATTATCATATAAAACGAAACGTTGGGATAATACAGTGTTGTGTCATTTCATTCCTGCTCTACTTAGGTATTCGAAACTGTCTATAAGGTTGTAAGGTTCTTTAATACAATTTTTTTAGATCGTAATTTATATATACCTGATTCCGTATAAAATAATTTTAAGATATATTTTCTGCTCTTTGGAATTTTGAAATAAATCAAAAATTTTTCTTCTTTTTTAGATCGGATGGTTAAGTATTAAAAAAAAAACAGGAAGATTTTTTTATAAACCACACGAAAGATGAATTCCCAAACGTCGCTAAATTCGACGAATTCATACGCACCCATAAGAGTATATAAATACAGATGGGTAATTTTAACTGTTTTTGGCCTTGTATCAATAATCAACTTTATGCAATTGTTGCAATTTTCCATTATTGCTAACATTGTAACAAAGTAAGTTTTTTTTTTAATTAAAATTCGTGTATTTATTTTGCAGAATAAATTTTATATTCTTACAATTTTTATTAAATAATAGTACGAATGGATTTAGGGTGAGATTACAAAAATGCATACCTGCAACTTTGCAGATCTGAACGGTATCTTCCCATCCAGCGTTTCGTCCGACACTTTGAACTAGAATTGACCCTTCTCATAACAATTGCAAACGCCATAAATAAACTTATCGAATACGGGGTGGACCTACCTGCTCTTGAGACACAAACTACGTTTTCAAAAATACTTATTTTATAAAGTTACCTTATACAGGGTCAAAAACAAATAAACTTTGCATCACATGCGACCAAATTTTAATAGCCCAATTTTGATTTTGTAGAAAAACACACATTTAATATGGCGTTACTTTAAAGAAAATGTATCTGAAATAAAGCAGTCTTATTTTGCAAAAGTGGTGCAATTTACAAAATATGGGTAAAAAATCAAAATTTTATTATCTTATGCAGCTGAAATTTTTGCATGTTGGCTAGAAACTGCATTTAAAAAAACTTTTTTCTATATTTTCAGAAATAACACCACTTTTGAAATATTTTTTGGAAAAAATTAAAATTTGACAGATAATGCGAATCACGTGACTACTATCTTTTGGTTAATTTTCATCTCGATTGAAGCAGAACTTGATGCCAAAGTCAAATTTCGAATAAAGCTATTGATAAAAAAAAATCCCATATGATGCGGACTTTACTGGTGACACTGTATAAGATATAGGTATTGCTCTTGATCGGTAAAATGCAAAATGCTCCATATGACAATGATGGAGATGAGTATAATTCCTTCAATTGCGACCTGTAAGAAAAAGAAATGGTAAATGACCCAAATAAAACGCAGGCATCTTTGTCCAATTTTTTTCTATCGTCGCTCTTAACCATACTTGATTTTACAAAAAAATACCCTGGTATATTGTATATTAAATTGTATTTACTTAAATACCTGCTATTATTTTAGATTTTACAATGTCGAGAGTTATTTGGTTGATATGACTGTCCTGGTATTTTTTATTTCATTTATTGTCTTTTTCTATCCAGTGAGCTTCCTCATTGAAAAATACGTAAGTATATATAGACTTATTATATTATACCATAACTTTTTTACTAACTACTTAAACGACTTATTACCTTATACATATAGAGTGTGTGTATAAAGTCTGGAAACGGCTTAATAACATCACGATTTACTGGCAGATTTAAACCAAATTTGGTACAGTTGTGTAAGAGGATCTAACGCACCGAATGACGATATTGGCGTTGTTGCCAGCTTTTTAGTTTGTCTGGAATTCAAACGAATTTTATATTTTTAAATATAACACCCAGTATATTTTTACATTTTTAAATTCCACATAAAATTATAATTATTTTTATTAAATGCATTATTAGTCTATACTTCATAGTTTCCGAGATATTGACTCTCGAAAAGTGACATTTTTGAACTTTGACAGCTTATAACTTTCTAACAGTACGTCTTAGAGCAAAACGGCTTACATGTCCCTATCTTCAATTTTTATTATCTTCCCAAAAAAATCAACTTCCGGTTAAACCGGATGTAACTCGAAAGCAGGAATTATAGTTGTTCCGGTTTAACTAGAAGTTGATTTTTTTGGGAAGATAATAAAAATTGAAGATAGGGACATGTAAGCCGTTTTGCTCTAAGACGTACTGTTAGAAAGTTATAAGCTGTCAAAGTTCAAAAATGTCACTTTTCGAGAGTCAATATCTCGGAAACTATGAAGTATAGACTAATAATGCATTTAATAAAAAATAATTATAATTTTATGTGGAATTTAAAAATGTAAAAATATACTGGGTGTTATATTTAAAAATATAAAATTCGTTCGAATTCCAGACAAACTAAAAAGCTGGCAACAACGCCAATATCGTCATTCGGTGCCTTAGATCCTCTTACACAACTGTACCAAATTTGGTTTAAATCGGCCAGTAAATTGTGATGTTATTAAGCCGTTTCCAGACTTTATACACACACTGTATATCTATGTATATATTTTCAAATAAATAAATTTGCAAAAAAGCGTTTAAAAATTTAAATCTTTTACATTCATTATTTTACTATGTGTATAATATTAATGTATAATTAATGTTGCAGAATCTAAAATTCACATTAATCTCAGCAACACTACTAACCTTAGCAGGCAATTTACTCAAACTGTTGGCAGTCCAACCGGAAAGATTCTGGTTAGTTTTGGTAGCTCAGCTTCTCATCTCCATAGGTCAGGTTTACCTATGCACTATACCTTCAAAACTGGCCACCACCTGGTTTGGAGCTGATGAAGTATCCACGGCGTGTGCCATAGCTGTCTTGTGGATACAACTTGGTAATAAAAATGATTTACTTAAATTTAATTTAAATTACTAAGTCATTCATTCATGAATCGCCTATTTATTTGCATCAATCATTCGTACGTGTAAAACAAAGACAAAAGAGAGAGAGAGAGGGGGCGTTAAATTTTCTACTCCGCGGTTAACAAGAACCTATTAATAATTTCGGCCTTGGCAATTTTCAATTATTTTTATTTACTCTTTTCCCGATTACTACACCACTGAATGGACACGTACTACAGTTACCTGTAAAAAGATAATTTCGGATTAAAATAATCTAATTTTCCACAAATCTGACGCTGAAGCACCATTTTGTTAAGTACCTAACAATAAGATAAAAAAATCCTTTACAAAAAATTCAAAAAAAAACCCAAAGCTTTACAAAATACGTACAAATACGAGTATTCTGACGAACCAAGACATCGCAAAAATAAATACTATACGATTACTCACAGAAAAGGAGAAGGGTTTGGTTTGTTCGATTACTATTGCTGTTTTTGTTGTTATGTATCATAAGACGTGTGAAAAAAGGAAAGCGAGGTTGCCGCTATCATTCTAGATTTTGTTACCACGGCACTAAAATAAGTAAATAATAATAAATACAAAGACCTAAAATACCTCATATTTATTTTATTTAAACCAACAAAATTTAGATCTTAGATTAATTTTTTAATATTTTGATTTTTTTAAGGTTCTGCATTGGGGTGCGTCCAATCACCGTACATGATTTCGGGTGATGCCAATAACCACGATCAAATGAAGTCACAACTTTTTGATATGTTTCTGTACCAAGCAATTGCGTGCGCTTGCATATTTGCCATAGTACTGGGCTGTAAGTAAATAAACAGATATAAGGCCACTAGATCCTTGGTGTATGAGCATTTCCTTGCGAAGAAGTAAATAAAATAAATAATTTTCAAGTCGAAGTGGAATAGACTACACTGTGTTCTTGTCAGATTTCGTTCGCACTTCGTGGCTGCAGTGCGGATTCTCCCCTTGCAAAGCTAATATACCCTCATTTTCTTCTACATACACAAATGCTTACCCAAAGGATTATCCATAAGATCTACATGTTTACTAACTTAGTATTAAAACTTGTCATTTTTTATATCGTCTTTTTAGCACTCATATTACTCGTGTATTACTTTTAGTACACGTAGCCTTGGTATAACATGGGCCATGAGACCTATAACACACACTGCTGGGGATGCCTATCATCCGTCTACTACAGAAGAAGATGATGGCTTTTTCTAGAGTGCGTCGGTGATATACCGTGCGAGCAAAAATTATTTTCATCAAAGAGGGCCTTGCATCTAAGGACGTAATGCTTAGCCGTGGAGCTTAATACCTCTGTTGTGTGTCAGTAACTACCTGAAGTAACAATCAACCAGTTATTCCGTCATCTTTGACAGTCCTTATAAGTAATCGCTAATTTTTCCAATTTCTTGAACAATTCATACAATGGGCTTTACGGAACAGCACAAAACATTCATGGTTGAAGCGTATTTTCGAAACCAGGTTAAAGTAAATTGTGAGTGGCAATACAATCCGGGTTTGTGCATGCACGATTTTCACGAACATTTTCCTAACGTTGCTTTTATTGCTGGGAATTTTTATCATTGCCTGAAAAGAACCGTGGCTGTGTTTAGGGAAACAGGTTTTATACAACACAAAAGAGGAGCAGGAAGACCATCTGTAAGAACAAAAGAACTTGTTGCAAACGTTTGTGAAATAATGCAAAATACGCCAACAAATTGCATAAGACGCCTGTCCCAAAAAGTGGGAAGACCTTATGGAACATGCAGGACTATTCTGAAGAAGCATATAAATTTATTTCCTTATAAAGTGCAAGTATTAAGTGCAGATTGATCATTTTTCGATCAGACATTGAATTCCCACCTAGATCACCTTGTTTAACGGTTATGGATTACTTCGTTTTTCCTTATTTGAAGAACACTATTTTTAAAACACCAGTTAGGATTATCCAAGAATGTGGTAACATTTCTCCACAGATGCTGGTCAACACTTTCGAAAATATGAAGAGACGTGTGAATTTATGCTTGGAGCATGTCGGTGGCCAATTTTAGCAATTTATGTAATTATTTTTCTTTTTCTTTCTGTATATTCTTACTTTGTTAATTTTGTAAACAACAAAAATAAATTTGTTTTGTCTACTTATTTTATTACTCATTAGTTTAGCATATCATGTCATAATATGAATTTGACAAAGTTTTAACCTAGATTCGGTTAGATATATCGTCCCCATATCATTGTTATCTAAACCAAGCCCTACGTTTTTTAATCCAAGCCCTCTTTGATGCAAATAATTTTTGCTCGCACGGTAGGAAATACGAAAATCGCAGGCATAGCCAAGAGGACAGTTCCAATTATTTCTTCAAAATGACCCCCGTCAAGAACTACTTGCCAGTTTGCTGGAGCCCCTTCTTAACTACTACTATGTTAGTACACGAGAACAAAGTGCGACGATGCCTCCGATTACATTTCTTCCGCTTTATTTTTATTATTCTGGATATTAATTTCCAGTTTTAATTCTGCGCACTTGATATTTTAGCACAACTTTTATGTAGATCACGATCATGTAGTTTTCAGATCAAGACCCAGTCTACCACCAAGCCAATCCCAACTCAATCTTATTGAAAATAGCGGCGGCCTCGATCCCAACTTTTTCTCTAACATGAAAAAAATATTTCGAAACAAAAACTTTTGGTATATCAATTTGTCACTTGGACTGGCCAATGGGGTGTGGAATTCATTTGGGGTTTTGACGAATACGATGTATTTAAATTATTTTCCGGTGAGTATTTAAATATTTTAATGTCGCCAAATAGTATCTAAATGGATTTTTTCTATTTTACGTTCATAATAAGCTCAGTACGATACGCATTTGCGTATCGTAATGAAGCTATTTCGATACGCGTTATTTCTTTATTTGGTGTTGGTAACATTTAAATGTTTTACTTCATTGACTTGCGTGGCCTTTGTGATTTACGAGAAAACCCATTTTTCGCAGAGAAAAAATAGCTTGATAACCTACTTTTTTATTCTGTGTGGATAACAGTCATGGATGTTGGTTGCATAAATCTATAAATCAATTTTTTGTAGATGCTTCAAGCTATCATTTTCTGCCAAATCCTATCCAAAATTCAATCTACTAACCTTCCAATGTCGATTTTAACTTTAAGTTTATTTGAATTTTCCATCTTCCCTATACTAAATTGCAATGCCGTGACGTTAAGGTGGGAGTATCAACATGCTTGCCAACCTATAACCTATTTCGCGTAGATTTATTTATGTTTTCTAGCTTTTACACAAAATTTAAATAAAATCAGTATCGACTTGATATTCTATAGGTAATAACTGACATATTTAATAAATATCAAGGAATTTCATAACTTATTTTAGGAGAATTGTATAGCGAAAAATATCGGGTAAGATTTTTTTTAACATTATTATGTCATTGTCACTCATTGTTCTTTCACTATACAATTCTCCCAAAATTAGCAATGAAATAAATTGATATTTTTGTAATATATCAGATACTACCTAAATAATGTAGCGACGATATTGATTTTCTTTAAATGTGAGTTATTAAAATAAAAAACTCAAAAAATCAACGCGAAATAGGTTATAGGTTGGCAATAGATTGAATGACTTTGAGAATTCAACCTTAAATCACGTCTTTTGAAATTCGAAAAAAAGTAGCAAAATCGCCCGAATTTCCGAACGCTCTGTATATGTACCGAATGTTGTTCACACAACGTATTCCGTTCAATTTCAAATCTCATATCGCTAAAATAACTTTAGAATCTCGTGGTGAAAATGGGTCAATAAATCAAAAAATGACAGTTTGCAAAATAATTTTTGTTGTCCAGAGGCTACTATGATAAAAAATAGTATTACCAACATAAAATTTAGACATAAAAATTTACAAAATTTAAAGGATTTATTTTCTTTTTAAAATGTATTTTTCTTGATTATAAAAGGTGAAATAGAAAAAAATTTATAAAGCACATGTTTCATAAGGCGTTTTTTTGTGGCTCGTTTTTTAAAATAGACGCGTGCGCTAAAACCGCTTCTTATGAAACGTGTACTTTAATATACTATTAAAAAATTTTGAACATGGAATTATTAATTTTCTGTAGAATGGAAAAAATGACGTGGGATTAATAGGTTTAATAGCAATTATCTCTGGAGGGTGTATAGGAAGTATGTTCTTTGGTATCATATTGGATAAAACACATCGTTTTAAGTAAGTTACAATAATCATACATCATAGAAAGTTCCTTGCTCTGAATACTCGAATTCCTATATTTTCATTTCCTTTTAGGAGCGTCAGTTTTTTTGTTCTTGTGGCATCCGCAGTATCATACGTTTTTGTTGCTATTTCCATGTTGGAAAAGAGCAGAATTAAAACATTCATAGCAATTCCGACTTTTGGGTAGGTATCTACACATAATTTTTTCACACAGGTGCAATTATTATTATTTATTAATTTAGAAGATAATATAGTGTCCGCGAAAATAATTAAAAAGTGAATATGGTGGCATATCGGACAAGTGTTTAACTGTTTTTTATATTTGAATACGAAGAGATCCAAGCACAATGGCTGCCCGTAGAGTCCTATCAAGGACGAAACTTACATTATTTCATTTAACTGGCCGGGTGTTTCTCTAAGAACGTTCACCCCTATAACTTTTTTATATTTATAGATATTAAAATGACATTTTGAGATTATGCATAAGAGATGAGTCTGCATTTATTGGCATAATTTTCGAATTGTTAGCACTTCCGGTTTGACCGGAAGTGACTTTGACTTTGATATTTTAAATGGGACATCTTTATCTTATATATTTTTACTTATTTGGGTTCAGCATAACATTATGAGTGAAATGACTCCTCACGTGTCATTTTTTGACGTGTTATAACATTTTTATGATTATTTTTTATTTTCAATCTAGAGTGCTACAAAATAATTAAATCTGTTAATTTATAGTCAAGTAACTAGTATATGAAAATTAAACTTATTTCATAATAATTGACTTTCTAAGTTTCACGAGCGTTTAAAAAAATTAAATTTTGCTTTCTTGACGTTTACTTCATTTTTTCCAAATGGAACGATGGTGGTTCACTAGGATATTTAAAACGAGCATTTTTTCCAACAATTTGATACCATATACACTCCTATGCTATTTTTAAATTGACACTGAAAAATTTGCCTCAAATCCCAATCGCAAATTTAAAAGCGTTATGCTTTATTGCCGCCCTCTATTTTCTAAAGAAATATAAAGGCGACTTTGAAAAACAATGGGATGGTTTTGAAAAGCAATATGGCTTTAATTGAAAGTTGTAATGTCATTAGTTTATAAAACATACAATACATACAATCTTGCCGCATCAGAAGAATTTTTCTGGTCACTCCAATTAATTTGTTCATTTCTAGTAAAACTAACCATTTTATCTGATTTACAATGTAAGTTTAATAAACGAATGACATTACAATTTTAATTTAAAACCATATTGGGTTTCAAAACCATTCCATTATTGTTTTTCAAAGTCGCCGTTATATTTCTTTAGAAAAGACGGGGCGGCAATAATGCATAACGCTTTTAAATTTGCGATCAGGACTTAAGGCAAATTTTTTCGTGTCAATTTTAAAATAGCATAGGAGTGTATGGTATCAATTTGCTTGAAAAAAAAATGCTCGTTTTAAATATCCTAGTGAACCACCATCGTTCCATTTGGAAAAATGGAGTAAACGTCAAGAAAACAAAAAAATTTTAAACGCTTGTGAATCTTAGAAAGTCAATTATTATGACAAAATTTTAATTTTCATAGACTACTTGACTATAAATCGTGTATTATTATGATAACAGATTTAAATTAGGGCTGCACCGAGTACCGAGTAGTTCGGTGCTCGGCCAGAATTTTCACCGAGTAATGAGTACTCGGTGCTTGGTCTTATATTCATTACTCGGCCGAGTATAGTAGAATATTAGAAGCAATCCTTTTCGGTATGTCAAAAACAGTAAGAAATCCTCCTGTACCATTAAGGATAGCGGAAAACTGTTGACAAAGCTTATTAAGGGTTAAGAGATGCTTCTTTTAAAATTAATTCCGTCTATACTATACAAAGTGCTCCAAAAAACCGGAACGGTAAAAATTTTCCATTTTTTAAATAGAACACCCTGTGTTTTTTTAAATTTTCAGATTCTACATATAATTATAATTATTTTTTATTAAATGCATTTTTAGTCTATACTTAATAGTTTCCGAGATGTTGACCTTTTGAAAACTATCATTACTCGGCAGCCGAGTACTAGGTACTCGGTCAATACCATTAGCCGAGTACTCGGTACTCGGTCAAGTTAAAAGACAGGGCTCGGTGCAGCCCTAATTTAAATAATTTGTAGAACTCTAGATTGAAAATAAAAAATAAACATAAAAATATTATAACACGTCAAAAAATTACAAGTGAGGTGTCATTTAACTCATAATGCTATGATGAACCCAAATAAGTAAAAATATACAAGATGTCCCATTTAAAACATCAAAGTCAAGGTCAGTTCCGGTCAAACCGGAATTGTTAAAAAATCAAAAATTATGCAAATAAATGTAGACTCATCTCTTATGCATAATCTTAAAATTTCATGTTAATATCTATAAATACAGAAAAGTTATAGGGTTGAACGTCTTCAGGTATAATAAAAGTACATGGATCACGTAAAAAATAACAGAAAAGCTTTACAAAAATAGAATGTATACATGAAAATTTCATTTTCATTTTTTTTTAGATTCTTCATTGCCCCAGTCCTTATTATTGGGTTCGAATATTTGGTAGAAGTTACATACCCGATACCAGAAGCTTGCAGCGCTTCAGTCTTTAACGCTGCCTATTACTTTTTAGCTATATTGGCTACGTTGCTATTTGAAGCTTTATTTGAAGCTATAGGCTATTCGTATACCTTCATAGTGATTGCTATTATTTTAAGTTGTTGTGCACTGATTATTTTGATGGTTGATTCGGATCTGAAAAGGAGAGATGCAAACTTGCAACAAAACGGAACAAATAATCATATTGCTAATGTTAATGGGTTTAAGACAACAATAAGTAGTACTACAGTTACAGTAGCGAGATTTTAATTTTCTGGCAGTACCTCGCTACTTAAGTTAAATTATACTGTCTGATGTGTGTTATTTTAGGACTGAAATAACGATGGTCAAAAACTAAATTATTATGCTTTTTTACACTCGTTTTAATAAGAAAATATGACAATGACAAAGTATTCTGCAGATGGTCTAACATTTTTAAATACCTCATTAGTATTTGCTACATACAATATTATCATTCTGGACAGTCAAAATGCAGTCCAGTCAATTTTGTTATATTGCAAATATTTTAAAAAACAGGAAAAGTTGACATTTAACAAAAGTTTATAACGGTTACATTAGCCTGTAAGTATTATTTGACTGACTATACAGTGACTTGCCGAAGTTGGAGACATAATATGGGGAAAAATTTTGTTGAGGGAATATTGAAAAAAATGTTATGACATGACGATTATCTCTACTATTTATAAATATATTTTTTTTAAAACCGACCAGAAAATTTACACTTTCTGGACAATTTTTCGTCTAGAAAATAACGTTTTTCCGATCGCAAGACCGGAAAAGTGACATTAGAGTCCGGAAAAGATTTTTCCCGGACCGGAACAGTGACAAGAGACCGGAAAAATATTTTCCGGACTCTAATGTCACTTTTCCGGTCTCTAATGTCACTGTCACCCTGTTTTTTGTTTTTCCAATCGCTCTTTGATAATACAAGATACCTTGATTTCGTTATTATGACAACAACATTTCGATGTATTGTCGAGTGACAGTTCGTTGATTTTTAATTTTGTTCTTTATGTCAAACTTGTTTCGCGTAGATTATAAAATATATCGAAGTGTCGGTCTTAAAAAAAATATTGTACGTCACGCAACCGAAAATTAGTGTTTTCCAGGTCTCTCCAAGCTTCCAGGACTCTCATATGGCTCGCCCTGGAAATGCTTGTCTCGACCTGAAAAACACTACTTTCCGGTCTTGTAACGTAAATTACTATTGTTGTGAAAATTGCTATTATATGACGAGATATCGAAAAAATGTTTGTGAATAAGATGTTTAGATCTTATTTTTATGGTCGCTAAAGAAGTTTGATGCAAAAATTCTTTTCTGAAAAAATATCCAATTTTATATTCCCGTGAAAATTGAATTGTTCGTCCATTTACAGTCCGCATCATATGGGATTTTTTTGATTAATAGCTTTATTCGAAATTTGACTTTGGCATCAAGTTCTGCTTCGATCGAGATGAAAATTAAGCAAAAAAATAGTAGTCATATGATTCGCATTATCTGTCAAATTTTAATTTTTTCCAAAAAATAATTCGAAAGTAGGGTTATTTCTGAAAATATCGAAAAAGTTATTAGAAAAAGTTTTTTTAATGCAGTTGATAGCCCACATGCAAAATTTCAGCTGCATAAGATAATTTTGATTTTTTATTCACCACTAAAATTTATTTTCCACTTAATGAACACTTTACTGATGACACTGTGTTATTTTTTGTCTTAATATTAAGGTGTATTACTTTCAGACACAAACTACGTTTTCAAAAATACTAATTTTATGAAGTTACCTTATACAGGGTCAAAAAACAAATAAACTTTGCATCAAATGCGACCAAATTTTAATAGCCCAATTTTGATTTTGTAGAAAAACACACATTAAATATGGCGCTACTTTAAAGAAAAAGTATTTGAAATAAAGCATTGTCAAAACTAAGAAGTTTTATGTAGGTTGCGTTGAGTCTTATTTTGCAAAAGTGGTACAATTTACAAAATATGGACAAAAAATTAAAATTATCTTATGCGGCTGAAATTTTGCATGTGGGCTAGAAACTGCATTTAAAAAAACTTTTTCTAATAACTTTTTTCGATACTTTCAGAAATAACCCCACTTTTGAATTATTTTTTGGAAAAAATTAAAATTTGACAGATAATGCGAACTACTATTTTTTTGCTTCATTTTCGTCTTAATCGAAGCAGAACTTGATGCCAAAATCAAATTTCGAATAAAGCTATTAATAAAAAAAAATCCCATATGATGCGGACTTTACTGGTCACACTATATATAAAAATAAACCTACATAAAATATGGCATAATGAACGTGTACAGTATACCTACGTATAATGTTAGTGAAACAAATAGTTACCTAGATAGTGATAAATGAGATTGTGTGTTTATTTTAATATTGTGATTCATGGTAGTTCGTACAATAATTAAATATTAAGACTTTTATTTAAAAAATAAGTCGATGAATAATATGTAGTTTTATTTAAGTCTAAAACACATAAAGTCTGTTCAATGACCGCTGACCGTTACGTCATATTCTCCATATATAAATTAATTCAGCCAGTTTGACTTACCGGTGGTAAAAGTTATGATTTTTCTTAGGCTTGATCTACATAAAGAAAACATACATACATACAGAAATAGGTAGTTTATTTAGGGTAAAAGGTATTATGGGATGAAACATTTTATTTTTAAAAATCATTATGAAATTTTGAATTAATTTAAATTTACTTAAAAATAAATAGAACTCATTTACTTATAAAATTTAAAGTTGAATCATATATTTTTTTGTGTAAAGTATTGTCTAGTGCAGCTATACTCTAAGTGTGTTCCGCGGAACCCTAGGGTTCCGCGATACCTCTGTAGGGGTTCCTCAAGAATTTAGAAAAAAAATCAAAACACCTCTCTCTGGTCGAACGTTTTGACTCCGCGGCCGCGCGTAGGTATATTTATTTATTTGTATTTGTATAAACATGTGTTACAATAGCTGGTACAATATCTCATAAGTTTGGTATCACCATGTATACTTGTATACTTGTGAGCGCGCAGTCCCTTTGATAAAAGCCGCCTCTGAATTGTTTACAACGCAATTTTTATATTTCTCTTTATTTTTGCTTTTTGTTTATCAAAGGCGCCGACTCGAGTATTTTCGAGAATATTCTAGATCGAGTCTAGGACTAAGTATAAAAGCGGCGATCGCGCGTCGCGCCTCGTCAGTCAGTTGACGATTAGCGTTCGGAGCGATAAGTTCCTACCTACCTACTTACAAGCTCGCTAGCGAGAAACTAGTGTTCATTGTTCTAATGCCTGCTGTATTCTGTTGTCTCAGTTTTATACATTTCTTCATTGTACTAAACTTAGTCTCTTATACGCAGTAACGATTGTGCATTATTTAGACCCCACCATCCTGACGTGTAACATTATAAATAAATAAGAATGGAACGTTGGCTTAAAGGTGTTAAACGTGTTGCAACAACATCTTCTAATGACGCTGAATGTTCAAAAGCAGTACGCGCGGAGAATATAGCAATCACCGATTCAGACGATGATGCCACGACGTCAAGCTCGACGGTTTCAAAGACGAAAAAAAGGAAGTATGATGAATCATATATCAGTTTCGGATTTGTTGATTCCAACGGCTCACCTCTCTGCATGCTATGTAGTAAACTGCTTCCTAATAGTTCCATGGCACCTGCCAAATTGCGCCGACATTTACAAACTGTACACCCCGAGTCTAAAGAAAAGAATAAAGAATTTTTTGTTCGTAAAAAATATCAGTTATTGGAAAGTCAAAAAAATATGATGCATGTAACAAAAACGATCAACGAAAAGGCCACGGAGGCATCATATTTAGTTAGCTATCGCATTGCACGAGCAGGTGAAGCGCACACTATCGCTGAGAATTTAATAAAGCCATGTGTATTAGACATAACAAAATGTATGCTCGATGAAAAATCTGCAATGCATCTTTCTACTGTGCCGCTATCAAACGATACTGTTTCACGCGAATCCATGATCTGGCAAGCTACGTCAAACAAGCACTAGTTACACGTCTACAAAAAAACACGATTCGCCTTGCGAATGGACGAGTCAACTGATGTCGCTGGTTTGGCTATCTTGCTGGTTATCGTGAGATATCCATATGAAAGTTCTTTTGAAGAAGACATGCTTATGTGTTCACCGCTGCTCACAAACACTACCGGGGAAGAAATTTTTAATAAAATAAATATATTTTTTGAAGAAAATAATCTCAGTTGGAACAATCGCATTGACATTTGTACAGATGGGGCCAAGGCGATGACAGGTAAAATAGCAGGAGCAGTGTCACGAATAAAAAATAAAGCGCCTAATTGTAGTTTCAGCCATTGTATTCTGCATAGACAAGCACTTGCGATGAAGCAAATGCCGTCAAATCTAAAATTAGTTATGGATGAAGCGGTAAAAATAATTAATTTTATCAAATCACTACCACTACAATCCCGATTGTTCTCATTATTGTGTGAAGATTATGGCAGCAAACATAAAACACTGCTGCTCCATACAGAAGTGCGATGGCTGTCTCGGGGTAAAACTTTAACAAGGCTATTTGAACTTAGAGCCGAGTTACAAATGTTTCTTTCAGCAGATACTTCTTTTAATTTGAAGGACCGTTTGTATGATAAAACTTGGTTGTTCCGATTGTCTTTTATGGCGGATATCTTTCAAAAACTGAACGAATTGAATTTATCATTGCAAGGTAAACAGACAACAGTGTTTCAGGCCTATAACAAAATAACTGCCTTCAAAAGAAAATTAGATTTTTGGATTATTTGCGTTGGTAAGAAAGAAATAGAAAGCTTTACGTCACTCAGTGAGTTTGTTAGCGATAACGACTCAGAAATGTTTCAAGATGATGTGTTTGAAGAATTGGTCCAATATCTCAGTTCGATGCGCGCATCTTTTGAAAAGTATTTTCCCGAAGAACAGAATACAAAAATGAAACTGAATTCATGGATTCATAATCCTTTTTTACCCAACTTGGAAAAGCCCGAAAGTATGTCAAACGAGATATATGAATCTCTTTTAGAAATGTCATCAGACACAAGTATGGAGTCACTGTTCAAAACGACGCCTCTCAACGATTTTTGGTGCAGAATCCGTGATGAATATCCAATGCTTGGCAAAATGGCTCTGAATATTCTTCTCCCGTTCCCAACAACATATTTGTGCGAAACAGGATTCTCAACCTATGCAGCCACGAAAACAAAATATCGCAATAGACTGGACGCCGAACCTGATATGAGACTTCAACTGTCTTCTATCAAACCTAATATCAACCAATTGATGAAAAATAAAAAACAGTTTCATACCTCCCATTAGTTAGATTTTTCTTTTTTAATATCTTCTATTATTGTACTTGCCATGTGGTAAAGTAAGTAATAATTAGTAACTGTTACATTGTACTTTTATTATGCTTATTAATAAAGAATACACTTTTAAAAACTATTGTTTTATTGTAGGGTTCCATCAAGTATTTTGCTTCCCAAAAGGGTTCCGTCACCAAAAAAGTTTGAGAACCGCTGGTCTAGTGCATCAGTCTATAAATTTTTTTTCAAATATTTTCATATTTATAAAATCATAAAGAATAAAATATAATAAATAATAACACTATACAACAAAACAGTATTTTTATAATTAAAATAAATCATCTCCTTATGGGTAAGCATCATCAGATTCGTCCAAGTTAATAATAAGGGAAAGAGTATCTGAACCATCAAAAATCTTTCCCGTTCCCACACATTATTTATAATTTTATTAGTGTGTGTTACATCATTTTTCCAATTTTCCACTGTTACATTTTCTATGGCTTCATTCCACAGACCCAAAACTACGTCATTTGTTACAGCATGCATAGTACTTATTTTTGCATCATGACAGCGGTTACATTCCGACCAAACCATTTAAATATGAACTCGATGTCCATGTTGCATTACTAGTTCATCCAACCTATTAAAATAATTAATTGCATTATTAAACAACACCTGTTTGATATAGTAGGTACATTTACGCCATTTAAATTAAAATTTTTTTAAACGTTCCGCTAATGAACCAGTGAATATTTCAACACCATCAATGATTTTAAGGTTTATTTGTATTGAGCGAATGGTAACGTGTTCACCTGCTCTATATATGTCGTAGGCTGATAGTGAAATCCGTCATTTCAAGAAACGCCTAGTCATATCATGAAGCGTGGCTAAAAGGTATATTGCAACTGGTTTGTTCGTTGTTCCCCAGAGCAATTTTTTCAACTAATATTATTTTATAAAAATAAAATTTAAATTAAATTTTAAAAAAATGCTCTGGGGAACAACGAACAAACCAGTTGCCAATATACCTTTTAGCGTGCAGCATGATATGACTAGGCTTTTCATGAAATGACGGATTTCACTATCAGCCTACGACATATACATCCCATAAATACGCTCTGGCTCTCTTATGGTAAGTTCATGAATTTCGTGAAGTTGTCGACCACGGGATGATTAAATAGCTACATTGTTGCGATTCTTAAAATCTCCATCCTTCTCTATCCCCTTTGCCTCAATTCGTTGGATTGTTAAACACGAAACTCCCAAAGCATCAGAAACTCTCTTAAACAGATAGGTATTTAAAATAACATTGCCATATATTTTTCATGTTTATTATTTATGTTTTCACAATTCCTGCTTTATTATATCTACTTACCTCGTAAATTGTGTTTAAGGGTCTTTCCGGCAACACTTTCTTTTTGAAAAAAATCAAATAATTTTAAAATTAATGCTTTCTTTTTCACAATACCGTGACATTTTTGAAATAATGTTGTCAAAAATGACAATAAAACTTTTTTGACTGGTAAAATTATACGACAAAAATAATTTTAAAAAAATGTTAATGGAATTTAATTTTTTTTTGTTTTTATCATTTTGCTGTAAAATAAAAAATAAAAGTAGTTTACCTACTCTTGACCCGATTTAATAATTTTGTATTTTTCGAGCACCCTGTATAAAAAAGTTAAATACTTTCTTGGTAGATAATATTCGTTGTTTCCTACTGTAGAATTCCTAAATAAATAGGGGGTTTCATTTAAAAAAATATATCTTTATTGTCCTGCTTTTCTGGACATCTAATAATAGAGCGGATATTTTACTTTATCACACAAATGGGCCACCCTGTACCTAATGCTTACTGTAAAATTCCTCTATTATCGAAATATTACTTATTAAAGATCTTTCTTTTTGGTTAGAGTAGCATATTTTTTTAACAAAATAATTGTCAGAACCGTATTGCAAGACAACTTTAAGCTACTGATGATGAAGATGGATTTTCGGTTCTAAATGGCATCATTTTGCCAAAATGGTATTGATTTATGTTTTGGGGAAACAAAATACCTCAGAAAGTAATATTTAAACTTCAGGTTCGTATTTAAAATTTTGGATCTGAAGGTGATATCTGAAAATCGAAACGCCCGTATATAAATTTGGAACCATCATTAAATGCGTCGTTAAAAAGTGTCTGTAGAAAGTTCTTTTCGTTTTTCAATATGTTTATAAATAACGTCACAAGAAAACAAAAACGGAAAATGAAGTTTTCAATTTTTTCCAGATATCTCCTCGAAGTACCGTGCGAGCCAAAATTATTATTTGCATCAAAGAGGGCCTTGCATCTAAGGACGCAATGATTAGCCGTAGAGCTTAATACCTGTTGGGTGTCAGTAACTACCTGAATTAACAACATTAATCAATCAGTTATTCCGTCATCTTTGACAGTCGTTACAAGTAATTTGATTCATCGCTAATTTTTCCAATTTCTTAAACAATTCACACAATGGGCTTTACGGAACAGCACAAAACATTTATGGTTGAAGCGTATTTTCGAAACGGGGTTCGAGTAAATGGTGAGTGGCAATACAATCCGGGTTTGTGCATGGACGATTTTCACGAACATTTTCCTAACGTTGCTTTTATTGCTGGGGATTTTTATCATTGCCTGAAAAGAACCGTGGATGTGTTTAGGGAAACAGGTTCTATACAACACAAAAAAGGAGCAGGAAGACCATCTGTCAGAAGAACTTGTTGCAAACGTTCGTGAAATAATGCAAAATACGCCAACAAATTGTATAAGACGCCTGTCCCAAGAAGGGGGAAGATGTTATGGAACATGCAGGACTATTCTTAAGAAGCAGCTAAAGTGCAAGTATTATAATTTTTTAAACAACAAAAATAAATTTGTATTTGTCTACTTATTTTATTACTCATTAGTTTGGCATATCATGTCATAATATGAATTTGACAAAATTTTAACCTAGATTTGGTTAGATATATCGACCCCATATCATTGTGATCTAAACCAAGTCCTACGTTTTTTTAATCCAACCCCTTTTTGATGCAAATAATTTTTGCTCGCACGGTAGTAGGCATTTCCAATTTTGCCCCAATTAACATTTGCGGTATCTCTTATAGTTTCCGAGATCCCAGTGGTGACCATCGAATTTGGGACACTCTGTACTGGCAATGCGAAAAACCAACACAATTTCGTAATCAAATTTGCTTAGTAGATACGTCGCTAATAACAATAATCCACCACAATGGTTCTACAAAATCGTAAGAAGCTTATCGGTTAGATAAGTCAAAAAGCCTTTTAAATAGGCATTTAGGCACACTTAACATGAACTTGCAAACTACTTTTCGGTATTTGTGGATAAGATTGGCGTCGTTTGGAAATCTCGGTCTGAGGGCTGTTTATTTTACCAACTTATGGTTAACGTTGTTGAAGGGTTTCTATCACCCACATGCTCTCGGAACATGAACAGTCAGTTATTTCGGTTCTAACATAAACAAATTTAAAGACATCTACAGTGTGACCAGTAAAGTCCGCATCATAATATGGAATTTTTTTTTATTAATAACTTTATTCGAAATTTGACTTTGGCATCAAGTTCTGCTTCGATCGAAATGAAAATTAAGCAAAAAAAATAGTAGCCGCACGTGATTTGCATTATCTGTCAAATTTTAATTTAATAACAAAAAATAATTCAAAAGTGGGGTTATTTCTAAAAGTATCAAAAAAGTTATTAGAAAAAGTTTTTTTAAATGCAGTTTCTAGATGCAAAATTTCAGCTGCATAAGATAATTTTGATTTTTTACCCACCACTAAAATTTATTTTTCACTTAATGAACACTTTACTGATGACACTGTGTTCTTTCTTATCTTAATATTAAGGTGTATTACTTTCAGACACAAACTACGTTTTCAAAAATACTTATTTTATGGAGTTACCTTATACAGGGCCAAAAACAAATAAACTTTGCATCACATGCGACCAAATTTTAATAGCCCAATTTTGATTTTGTAGAAAAACACACATTTAATATGGCGCTACTTTAAAGAAAATGTATCTGAAATAAGGCCTTGTTAAAACTAAGAAGTTTTATGTAGGTTGCGTTGAGTCCTATTTTGCAAAAGTGGTGTAGTTTACAAAATAGGGGTAAAAATGAAAATAATCTTATGCAGCTTTCAGAAATAACCCTAATTTTAAATTATTTTTTGGAAAAAATTAAAATTTGAGATAATGCGAATCACGTGACTACTATTTTTTGCTTAATTTTCATCTCGATCGAAGCAGAACTTGATGCCAAAGTCAAATTTCTAATAAAGTTATTAATAAAAAAAAATCACATATGATGCGGACTTAACTGGTCACACTGTATGCTCATATTTGGACGTTAATCGTTTGTTTTTTATAGACATTTGTCAAAGATATGACAACATCGAACTTTTTTTTAAATGGAAACGGCTTGTGATACATCATTTGAAAGCTAATCTCGGACAGTATGCTTATAAATTTTGGCGCGGTTCTGTCAAGCTATTTAAAAATGGCGACTGTTATAAGAAATCTTCATTGTTTCACGATCTGACATTTTGTGACATTGTGAACTTGTAAAATTAATTTAGGTCCTATTTCCGAAGTATTATTTTACAATTTTCCAAACAAAAATGGTTTTGTCGGAAAGACTGCGTATCGAAGTGTTGATATCGTTAGGATGTGGAGATAAAATAAAAAGTCAAAGTGAATTTGATTATCCGGATATTTAGCATTAAATAAAGTGCACACTTCACTTTAACTTCTTATTTTATCTCCACATCCTAACAATATCAAGACTTCGATACGCTGTCTTTCCGACAAAACCATGTTTGTTTAGAAAATTGTATAATAATAAGTACTTCGGAAATACCTAAATTAATTTTACAAGTTTACAATGTCACAAAATGCCAGAACGTGAAACAATGAAGATTTCTTACCTTGAAAAGTAAAAAAAAACCATCAATGATTTATCATTTATCAAAAAATTATTTATTAGCATTACTTAAATGTCAAAAAAAATATTTGAATAAACTTTTATTATTATTATTATGATTATTATTATTATTTCGGGTTATTTAGATTTTTTAAAAACTTTTAACAGTCGGCATTTTGAAATAACTGGACAGAATCGCGCCAAAATTTATGAGCATACTGTACTAGATATTAGCTTTCAAATGATGTATCACAAGCTGTATGTTTCCATTTAAAAAAAAAGATCAATGTCGTCATATATTTGACAAACGTCTATAAAAAAACAAACGAGTAACGTCAAAATGTGAGCATATATAAAACTAAATTGACAATTGACGTGTCCGAGCGTTTTTCCCAAAAGTTACAGGTTAAGGCTATATTACTTTTATTCCAGACTTCTGGGCAACCATGTATATTTTTTACGCAAAATTATTAAGGTTTTTACCAATGTCATAATAGCATATTAAAGTACACGTTTCATAAGAAGCGGTTTTAGCGCACGCGTCTATTTTAAAAAACGAGCCACAAAGTGGCGAGTTTTTTTATTGACACGTGCGCTAAAACGCCTTATGAACCACGTGCTTTATACTATTTTTTCTATTTGTAGTTTTTTTAATAAAAAATACCTATTTAAAAAGAAAATAAATCCGCAAATTTTTATGTCTAAATTTTATGTTGGTAATATTATTTTTTATCATAGTAACCTCTGGACAACAAAAATTATTTTGCGAACTGTCATTTTTTGATTTATTGACCCATTTTCACCACGAGATTCTAAAGTTATTTTAGCGATATGAGATTTAAAATTGGACGGAATACGTTGTGTGATCCTTGTACATTCGGTACATATACAGAGCGTTCGGAAATTCGGGCGATTTTGCTAATTTTTTTTGGAATTTCAAAAGACGTGATTTTACGTCAATTTTTCAATTTCAATGTTACCAACATCGAATAAAGAAAAAACGCGCATCGAAATAGCTTCATTATGAACTTCATTTCAAGTTTATAATGAACTTATTATGAACGTCAAATAGAAAAATAAATAAAGGTACCTACCTAATACTTTATTGCCCACGATTCACCTATAATCGTGATGTATACCTATAATGGTTAAAGAACAGTTATATTCCTGATAAATAATAATAAGTCAACAAGGAATGATTCATTTTACTATCTTGTTTTGCAAAAAAGCTCAAAACAGAGTAATTAGTAGCAAGAAGAAAGCCCTTTACGATGTTTGTATCCTTTTAATACATTTTTCTTGTCAACGATTATAAAGTTGTTTACAACCAAAAATATGTAAATAATATACCCAATTTATTTATTTCATTCTGCAAGCTCCATCATTAAGGTTTTAAGGATCAACTCTACGAATTTTGAATTTTAAAGCATTTGGACCTTGAACTAGAAAGCAGTTGTTTACTACAAACAGTACAAACTGACAGAATAACAAGCCCAGTAGGGCATTTATGATAATTTTTATTTATTTTCTTAGTTTTTATTTGTATGGTGAGTGTTCATTATCGGCAAAGCTGTAAAATTTATGAACGATAAAATGATTTCTATTATCATCAATGGTGGTTGATGTTGATTTTTTCTTTGCTAATGACAGTTTATTGGGTAACTGTAACTTTCTAGCAGATGTTATATCGCATTGTAAGCGTCTGCATTACTTTTTTGATTATGATAAGGCTAGTTACTTGTATACTAAATATGTTCTGTACCACACTAGATACTTGGATAATTTAGAAAATATGTACTCAGGGCAATCGGCAAACCGACAACCCAAATGGTCTCAAATCATTATAAACAGTTTGTGGCTTCTACGACCAGTAAAGTCCGCATCATATGGGATTTTTTTTCATTAATAGCTTTATTCGAAATTTGACTAAGGCATCAAGTTCTGCTTCGATCGAGATGAAAATTAAGCAAAAAAAAAATAGTAGTCACGTGATTCGCATTATCTGTCAAATTTTAATTTTTTCCAAAAAATAATTCAAATGAAAATATCGAAAAAGTTATTAGAACAAGTTTTTTTAAATGCAGTTTCTAGCCCACATGCAAAATTTCAGCTGCATAAGATAATATTGATTTTTTACCCATATTTTATAAATTGCACCCCTTTTGCAAAATAAGACTCAACGCAACCTACATAAAACTTCTTAGTTTTGACAATGCTTTATTTCAGATACATTTTCTTAAATGTGTGTTTTTCTACAAAATGGAAATTGGGCTATTAAAATTTGGTCGCATGTGGTGCAAAGTTTATTTGTTTTTTACCCTGTATAAGGCAAAAAAAATACTTTATAAAATAAGTATTTTTAAAAACGTAGTTTGTGTCTGAAAGTAAAAAAATAAAAAATAAAATAAAGGGATTTTAAATTAAATCGTTGAAAATAGATAACCTTTACGTTAAGTTAAACTAAAATTTATTTTCCACTGAACACTTTACTGATGACACTGTGTTCTTTTTTGTCTTAATATTAAGGTGTATTACTTTCAGACACAAACTACGTTTTCAAAAATACTTATTTTATGAAGTTACCTTATACAGGGTCAAAAACAAATAAACTTTGCATCACATGCGACCAAATTTTAATAGCCCAATTTTAATTTTGTAGAAAAATGATAGATTTAATATGGCGCTATTTTAAAGAAAATGTAGCTATCTGAAATATAGCATTGTCAAAACTAAGAAGTTTTATGTAGGTTGCGTTGAGTCTTATTTTGCAAAAGGGGTGCAATTTACAAAATATGGGTAAAAAATCAAAATTATCTTATGCAGCTGAAATTTTGCATGTACGCTTTTCCAATAACTTTTTTCGATATTTTCAGAAATAACCCCACTTTTGAATTACTTTTTGGAAAAAATTAAAATTTGACAGATAATGCGAATCACGTGACTACTATTTTTTGCTTAATTTTCATCTTGATTAAAGAGGAACTTGATGCTAAAGTCAAATTTCGAATAAAGCTGTTATTAAAAAAAAATCCCATATGATGCGGATTTTACTGGTCACACTGTATATTCAGTTAAAAAAATTGCTTTTGATATTTCCATATTCTTAATGTTGTTATGATTCATAGTCAACCCATTTTACCTATTGGCTCAAAATCAAATAATAGCCACAGTCAAAGACAAGAAAAAGCATCAACCTAAATTCACTCCACAGGTAGCTTAAATCTAGCGCGTTGTATATAGTCACAAGAACGTTTATTTTGCCAGTGTTCAAATTCCGTAGTTGTAAAATGTGTTATTTTAACTTTAAAAATGAAACATATTTTTATTAGAAAAAAGAAAAGCACAAAGTCTTTCTCCACAAGTGTATTAGAATAACTAGGCCAACCTAGAATAATTCTTAATAATTCGACATGTTTCGAGTGTAGAAACACTCATCATCAGGAAAACAAAGTAAATAGTACAATGCTGATGTTATTAGCAATAGAGAAAATAATAAGTGGGATTGAGCCGTAATGGAGCTTTCAATGGTGTACACAAGGTGTAAAATATGAATAGTCAGAAGACCGACAAGAATTCAGCATACTGGAAAGTCAAGGGGTAGTGAAAAGGCCCTGTCTTGGGCAGAACAATAAAGTGAGCAAAAGAAAATTAGAGAGTTTTAACAGACTTTGTCAAAATCATTTAGGTATAAGTAGTGAATTGAGGGAAAGAAAAATCTTAAGTTTCAATAAACTTCGTCGGAGACATGTAAAAGTAGTGAAATGAGAGGGAGAGAAAAAAAATTGGTTTTCGTAAAAGTCAAAGCATCATTTAGCTTGAAGTAAAATGCTGTTGGGTACCAGGCTTGTTACGGCCCAGTTACCCCGGCAGGAGTCAAATTATACATCACATTGTGTGCAAAACTAATAAATTTGAATGACTTTAAAAAAAATATTTAATTTTACTAAAACATCTTAGAAATTTAACTTTTTCTTTGTTAAAGAAGTTCAACTGCAAGCAGCGAGTGTCAGAAGGAAAAATGAATTTTTTTTATTATTTCAAGCTGTACTAAAGCAGAATTTCTTTGATAAGTCTCTTAGACCATGGTAGTAGGTAAATTTTACTTCCATCACTTGACATTGTAAATACAACTACTTTAAACAACGTTTTATAAAAATAATTAGTCATTAAATAAATATACAGTGTCACCAGTAAAGTCCGCATCATATGGGATTTTTTTTTATTAATATATTTATTCAAAATTTGACTTTGGCATCAAGTTCTGCTTCGATCGAGATGAAAATTAAGCAAAAAAATAGTAGTCACGTGATTCCCATTATCTGTGAAATTTTAATTTTTTTCAAAAAATAATTCAAAAGTGGGGTTATTTCTGAAAATATCGAAAAAAGTTATTAGAAAAAGGTTTTTAAATGCAGTTTCTAGTCCACGTGCAAAATTTCACCTGCATAAGATAATTTTGATTTTTTACCAAGCACTAAAATTTATTTTCTACTTAATGAACACTTTACTGATGACACTGTGTTCTTTTCTGTCTTAATATTAAGGTGTATTACTTTCAGATACAAACTACGTTTTCAAGTTACCTTATACAGGGTCAAAAACAAATAAACTTTGCATCACATGCGACCAAATTTTAATAGCCCAATTTTGATTTTGTAGAAAAACACACATTTAATATGGCGCTACTTTAAAGAAACTGTATCTGAAATAAAGCATAGTCAAAACTAAGAAGCAAAAGCAAAAGTGGTGCAATTTACAAAATATAGGTAAAAAATCAAAATTATCTTATGCAGCTGAAATTTTACACGTGGGCTAGAAACTGCATTAAAAAAACTTTTTCTAATAACTTTTTTCGATATTTTCAAAAATAACCCCACTTTAAAATTATTTTTTGGAAAAAATTAAAATTTGACAGATAATGCGAATCACGTGACTACTATTTTTTTTGCTTAATTTTCATCTCGATCGAAGCAGAACTTGATGCCAAAGTCAAATTTTGAATAAAGCTATTAATAAAAAAGAATCCCATATGATGCGGACTTTACTACTGGTGACACTGTATTAAAAGTGAAAGGTAAAGACGATATTAAAAAAAAAATAGTAAACAAAATATCTTGCACTCACTCTTTACATTTTTCATAAAACTCCACAAACACCAAAACGCAACGTTATCATTATCAATAAAAATGCAGTCCATTTTCGACCCTGAAAAGGTCTTGGGCCGCAAACCAATCGCACCATCACAACACCCCGAGGTAGCACCCTTATCTCCACCAATGGGAGTGCCGGATACCCTTGCTGGGTGGTACCTTTCCTTAATGGACCTTAGTAGTTATAAGTTCTCGGATTTTGGCATTTGCAAATTAGTTTGTACTGTTGATTTGATCGAGGCAAAACATCTCAAATAATTTTTTTTTAAAACCGTAAATAATTAAAAAAAAATCTTGCTGGTTCGAGATTTTGCGCGTTTTTGGCGATCGTGATAGGAATTTGGTGTTCTGTGATAATTTAACAGTTTTGGTGTGTGTATATTTTCAACTATTTTTTATTGGCAAGAATGGATTCTTTTAGCTACAGTGTTGATCGTCCAGAACTTCCAATGCCTTACAGTAATTTTGATGGTAGGTATTATTTTTTATTGAAGAAAAAAATTAATCCGCAGTATGGTTATGAGAACTTCCATGTACAGGGTTTTTCCGTATATTTTGGAGCACCCCTGGAGCTTTTATTTGAAGACCTAAAAAAACTTTAAATTACCAAAGTTGCATGATTTATCCTGAACTGCCAGAATTTGTTATCGGACAAAACAAATGAACATCGTAAATTTGTTTAATAATGCCAATGTCGATTTTTTAAAATGGGACACCCTGTATATTAATTTTTTTTTAACTCCTCACTCTTTTCTGATTCCAAATATGTATATATTTTATATGTTTACTTTAGTCGTTTAGGCAAAATTTCATTGCAAAATATTGCGGATTAGAAAAACTATATTGGGTGTGAGAAAAACATGCTAGAACATAATGCTTATTCAGTAACAATAATTAATATAAATAATGATAATAATTTATGAAACAAACATATAACATATATACATATTTGGAATCAGAAAAGAGTGAGGAGTTAAAAAAAAATTAATAGTGTTCCATTTAAAAAAATCGACATTGGCATTATTAAACAAATTTACGATGTTCATTTGTTTTGTCCGATAAGAAATTCTGGCAGTTCAGGAGAAATCATGCAACTTTGGTAATTTAAAGTTTTTTCTAGGTCTTCAAATAAAAGCTCCAGGGGTGCTCCAAAATATACGGAAAAACCCTGTACAGGGTGATCGCGTATAATGTTACCCCCCTTTAACTTCTTTGTTTCGAAATTAAGAAAAAACTGTTAAATACAAAAGTTGTAGGATTTAATGTTAACTTCTTGCAAAATATATCTTCGTAGATACGTGTTGCATAAAAGCGTGACAGATCAAAGTTATATTTTTTTTAATGGAATACCCTGTATATTGTTACATTATTGGATTCTACGGACAATTCTAAACATAATTTATATATACTACTATATATCTAAATTAATCCGTTTTCGACTTATTGATGTTTGAAGATTACTATATATTATTTAAGAAAATAAGGTCATTCAAGTCAAGATGCAGTGGCGGGTTTACAAATTTGCCGCTAGTAGGCTATTCAATTTGTGCTGCCCCTACCACTGACGGCTCGTAAAGTGTTCGGGAGAAAAAAAGCCCGCTGCAGGCGAAATGCGCCGTAGGCGAAAAATTTTAAGACCACGCCCAAATTTGGTCAATAATTTTTAATAAGTAAATATTTTAAAAATTTATGATTACCTACTTAATTTATTGAAAATGAAATTTCTTTCTGCAAAGCCAGTAAAGTTCCATAATATACTTTTTTATCGCCATTAACAGATACCTACGGCCAACAATAAAGTTTATTTAAAAAAATACTATCCGTCCACCATGAATAAAGATTGTACCATTTATTTCTGTAAGATAAAAAAAAAATTTGGGCCAAATTTGCCGCCCCCTAAAATTTGCCGCCCTAGGCTCCAGCCTACTCAGCCTATTGGTAAATCCAGCACTGTCAAGATGTATCGTTTCCATGGATAAAACAGGATGACGATACTGAACTGAATATTTTGCCGACTATTAAAAAAAAAATCAAGCACAAAATGATGAACACGTAAACTGACTTGAAAAATGCTGTGCCATTATCACATTATTATTATTTTTAATATAAGCCATTAAAATCGTCTGCTTTTCTTGAATAGAATAAGGCATTTTTGAATAGAAATTCTTACTGTTTATCAAAACTGACAATTCATGTTTTTCGAGTTTTTTTCGAAATTTACCAAGTTACCATTGTTAATATTATTATCCATGGAAACGATACATCTTGACTTGAATGACCTTATTTTCTTAAATAATATAATATAGTAATTTTCAAACATCAATAAGTCGAAAACGGTTCAATTTAGATATATAGTGGTATATATAAATTATATTTAGAATTGTCCGTAGAATCCAATAATGCAACAATATACAGGGTATTCCATTTAAAAAAATATAACTTTGATCTGTCACGCTTTTATGCAACACCCTGTATCTACGAAGATATATTTTGCACGAAGTTTACAATAAATCCTACAACTTTTGTATTTAACAGTTTTTTCTTAATTGCGAAACAATGAAGTTAAAGGGGGGTAACATTATACGCGATCACCCTATACATTTTGCTACCCTTAAATATTGGGTCCCCTCGAATTGAATTTTAGAAACTATTTCTAAATTTTACGTTTCCTTGGACGCTTTTTAAGCATTTAATAAGAAGGAACAGGTTTAAAAAAAAAACGTTGAAGAAAGATGCAGCATTGAAAAAAAGTTTACCTACCCCATATGAGGGGCATATGTATCCTAACATGGGGATTACAAATTTAATATGTAAAATTTAAAAATATGTATCTAAAACTCTTTTAGGTTTGTATAAAAACTATTTATTTTTTAAATGAGAATATAAAAACTAAATCTTACAAAAAACGACATTCTAACCTAACCAAAAAGTGTTAGGTATTCTAACCTAACCAAAAAAATTACTTATCTAAGAAGCACAAAACAAATCTATTTACTAGCACAAAAGTCACAACAGCGAACAGCTAAAATCGCGGAAATCATTTCTTCCTTACTCCAAACTTTTCGTTTTTTAGGCATCTAAAAGATAATATTTTGGTATTACACAAAAATGAAAAACAAAATTTTTTATTAAAATTATAATCCTAATACCGGGTACCCCAAATTAGGAATTGATTGTACCCCATATTAGGGGCGAATTAAATTATTGAGAGGGGGGACTTTTTGCAAAAAATGTGGTGTGTTTTAAAAAAACAAAACCATTTTCATAAACTACGCATAATTTTGTATAGAATTATATTAGTAAACCTTTTAAAACGTACCTTTAAGTCTCCTTACTCGGGCCAAATCTATACCACTGAAAAAACTTTTAACACAGGACAAAATTATTATAACCTCAAACAACGAACAACAACAACAAAAGCGAACATATGTTGGCGTCAAAAAACTAATGGTCGCTTTCTGGCAAGTCGTGCTTTAGTACGAAATACACACAATAGATGTCGGAATCAGTACTGGCTCAAAAGTGAACTATCCCATATTAGGCGCTACCCCCATATTAGGACTTTCCTCTATACACTAATTACCACATTTAGAACCAACTGTTAATCTATATAGACCGAAAGGATATTTACACGTTCAAAACAGTTATAAATTAAAAATTTGTATTCTAATTCACTCTATTATTTTAAAAGAAAAAAATCAAACATAACACTTCCGGAGAATAAGACATATTATATGATCATAACAACAGACGTTATATAAATTATCAAACTATACCAGTAAAAAGTAATTTCGGAAAAAAATCGTTTTTATATGACCGAATAATAAAATATAACAATCTTCCAAAAAATATCAGAAAAATTAAAAAATTGGCATCTTTTAAAAGCAATTAAAGAGATATTTACTGTTTACTAAATTAAATTATTCTTTAGTTTAGAATAAAGACATTTTTTGAAAGTAAAAAAAAAATTAAATATTTAGCAAAAAATTTATTACATAAATAAAATTTGGTAACAGTATAAAAAATTAATTAAGGTTTGTGTAATGTTGTTTTTCTCTTCTAGATTCTTTTTCTAAAAATAAATGTAAAGTCACTCTCAAGAACAGAGACCTATGGCAAAAATTTCATGGCCTAGAAACAGAAATGATCATCACCAAATCAGGAAGGTAAGTTAATAATTTTTTTGATGCTACTTTTTAAATATTGACATCTTAAAGAAAATCGATCGACTGAACGCATCAAGTTTACTAAAATTACCAAATTTCGTAAATTTCATGACATATTTTACAATCGACGGTAGTTTAGTAACATTCCATTCTAAATTATACAATAGTGGTCAGATTTATGAACGAAAAGTGTACCTACAGGAAATAAAGGTTTATCGAAAAAAAAGTCTAACCCAGGAAGTGGCATTTTAGTATTGTTTATAATGCCATGTGACACTTTATTGATATTTTGGATATTTTGCACTCTTAAGTGGATTCAAAACCACATGTGGTATATCTCATTTCGGTCGCTAGTTGTTTATTTAGATTTGGTCCCAAATCAACACCCCATTTTTGTATAAGCAGTTGTCTTAGCGGGGCTAAGACTTTAATTTATACATAATGCACCGAGTACTTAGAGAGAGACACCTGCCTTAGTCTTAAAACACTTTTTTTTTTAATTGACAAAGAACTACAGAACTGCGTGATACTGTAATGTCATTGATATTAAAAATGCTTTCGTTATTGATCAAAAGGTTTGTGCAAGCAACCTAACATAAAAGATGCTTTGTTTATATTTTTTTAAATTGACCACACAGACCAGATCAGACTCGAATAATAATTGTATTAAAATTAATTTTATACCATTTTAAAATATTTTCCATTTATATAGGTACCTACTTATAGTACAGTCTGTTCAATGACCGCTGACCGTTGCGTCAGATTTTCCATATTTGGGGTACGTACGTCGTAAATTAATTCAGTCAGTTTAACGTACCGATGGTAAAGGTTATGATTTTTCTTATGCTTGATCTACATAAAGACGGATGCATGTAAACAAGTAAAATACAAGCGCGTTTTTTCAAATTTTTAATTATTATTTTTATACTATTAATGAAGTCAGTAGTTTATTTAGGGTAAAAGGTTTTGTTTTTGAAAATCAGTATAAAATTTTTAACTAATTCAAACTTACTGAAAAATAAATAAAACTCATTTATAAAATTTAAAATTGAATCATATATTTTTTTGTGTAGTGCATGCATCTCTAGTGAATCGGTCTATAAATGGAAAATATTTTTAAAAAATTACAACACAGCAAAATACAGTTTTTTAATGATTAAAATAAATCATCTCCGCAAGGGTGATCATCAGATTCATCCAAAGTTAATAATAAGGGGAAGAGTATCTGAAGCATCGACAAATCATTCTCGTTCCCATACATTATTTATAATTTTATTAGTGTGTGTTACATCATTTTTCCATTTTTCTACTGTTACGTTTTCTATGGCTTCATTCCACAGACCCGAAACTACGTCATTTATTACAGGATGCATAGAACTTATTTTTTGCATCATAATAACGCTTACATTCCGACCAAATCATTTTAATAGAATTAAAGTGACAATGATATGGAGGAAATCCTAAAACTTGATGTCCATGTGGCAATGCTAGTTCGTCCAACCTACTAAAATAAAATTAAAATAATTAAAAAATTTAATAAATAGCGCTTTCCAGATTACTTGTAACGTTTCGGTGGGATATGCCGCTTCACTATTATCCAAATCTGATCCATCACTGCAAATGGTGAAACCGAAAGTTGTGTTTGTTCCAACCATGCAATAAGTAATCTTTTTGACCAACTCCTATTTAATGTTTTACAATTAGCCCAGAATGATAGGTGGCGTACAACTCCTACACACATTATCGAGGGGTTATTGGTTATTCACGATAATAAGCGACGGTTCTTCCAAGTTTGGTAACAATTTTTCTTAAATCCATTTCTCAAAGTTTGCACTATTCATCGAATCATGATAATCAGGCCAGACTTGAATATCAAACTTGCATATTGGATTATATTGTACAACTGTGGCGTGCTCCTACGTTTTATGTTTTTCTCATACAGGGTTTTTATAAATACATTTAACAAAAATTACTTGTTACATAATATCAGTAGATGTTTCTTATTAAAATTTCAGTGATATTTAAGATTTGATGAAAAAGCTATAAAATTAGTTCTCAGGAAAACTAAAATTTAAAAACTAAATTGCATTCATCTCCATCGATTTTTTACACTTCAATAGCTTTTAAACTTCATTGTCCTTTTCCTGCTTTACCATTAAATTTTTCGAGTGATCTCGTGATATAATGATAAGTTAAAACACACTCTCTTATTATTGCACAATTAATGAAGATATGCCACACATTTCCTAATATTTGTTTAATTTATAAACTTATGATATGCAAAACAGTTTTTTCTTTGCTTATTAACTACCTTTAGGTAAATGACATACAAATATTGTCAATGTTTATGCCTAAATTTTCTGTTGGCAACACTATTCAATTATTAAATAATTTTATGTGGGCAAAGTGGATTAATGGGTTACCACTTCTTTTTTTACCAAATGTCTGGCCTTCTATTAGAGATTTTATTAAAGGTCACAACAGGCCATCGTCATCACTGTCAAAAAAATAATAATAGGTATCATTACCAACTTTAAAAAAGTAAAATAAAAAAAATCTGTTTTATAATGTTTATTACAATACTGAAAACGATATCGAAATAGATTTGAAACAAAATTAGAAAAATGTTTTTGTGCAATTTCTCATATTTCGCATTTGCGGGTTTAACTTGAATAAGTCATTTCGATAAAACCACAATGTGAAAAGAAGGTTTATAAATTAGGTAATTATTGTTTAACAAATAGTGCGTCATAAATTCAATAATTGTGGAGGCGAGAAAAGGAAAAACTCCAAATAAACTCAGTTATAAAGGGCATTTCTTCCAAGAACAACACAAAACCTTTGTTAACAATAACCAAGATTTAAATAACAATATTAAAATCAAGTACCCACCCACATTAGGTACAATGTACAAACAAAATTCTGTTGGAGACAGTCCCTCATAAGTCTGAATATGCTTGTCTGTCTCTTGAGCACTTCAGTTCTCTGTTTGTGACCAAATAGTAATTGCAACAGAATTAGTAGTCTGAGTAGTTTCTCAAGTACGTATTTTGCGCCCTTTTCGAGCAAATATTGGATTTTGGCTTGCTAACGTTAACTTTCCCGTTACGTTAAAACCATAGACATTTACCTTAAATAGGTATCTATGGTTAAAACAAAAATGAAGGTATATTTCTAGGTTAGTTTTGTTTGTGAAATAATGACATCAACATATCAAAAATCAACTACCATTTTAGTCTCGGCTATACAGTTGGTTTGTATATTTACTAGCAGAGTAGTTGTACCACATTATTTAACCAATATATTGCCAAGCTTGTAATTCTGGTAAAGGTACTTAAACTACCTTTAATTTGAATAGAATATAGAAACTCTTTAGGGGTCTCTACATGTTTCGAACGTAGAAACGTTCATCATCAGGAGACAGAAAATTTATATAGTGTAGATGGTATTAGCCGAAGAGAAAATGGTAAAAAACCTTAATGGATCTTTTATGGCATTAAAAAATTTGAAATGTAGAAGTGACGCATATATAAAAAAGATGAGGAGAGTTAAAGCATGCTGAGCATGTGAAAAAGGATGTCTAAACAACCAAATGAAATGAGGAAGAAGAAAAAGGCCTTTTAAAGAGAAGGTGCGAGGATTTTTTAAATTATTTATATAAAAATATGTATGTAGAATTATTGATTATTAATATGTCTGTTTATTTACACTGTCTTACAGACATATCAATAATTCTACAAATATTTTTATATAAATAATTAAAAAAATACTCGACACCTCTTTAGAAGCCTTTTTTCTTCTTCCTCATTTCATTTGGTTGTTTTTCACATGCTCAGCATGTTCTAACTCTCCTCAACTTTTTTATATATTTCACTTCTACATTTCAAATTTTTTAATGCCATAAAAGCTCCATTAACGTTCTTTACCATTTTCTCTTCGGCTAATACCATCAGCATCATATAAATTTTCTGTTTCCTGATGATGAACGTTTCTACGTTCGAAACATGTAGAGACCCCTAAAGAATTTCTATATTCTATTAAAGTTTGTGGAGGAAGACTTTTAGTTTTTTCTTTCTTTCTTAAACTACCTTTGCCATCCTATATACAGTGTGTGTATAAAGTCTGGAAATGGCTTAATAACATCACAATTTACTGGCCGATTTAAACCAAATTTGGTACAGTTGTGTAAGAGGATCTAACGCACCGAATGACGATATTGGCGTTGTTGCCAGCTTTTTAGTTTGTCTGGAATTCGAACGAACTTTATATTTTTAAATATAACACCCAGTATATTTTTACATTTTTAAATTCCACATAAAATTATAATTATTTTTTATTAAATGCATTATTAGTCTATACTTCATAGTTTCCGAGATATTGACTATCGAAAAGTGACATTTTTGAACTTTGACAGCTTATAACTTTCTAACAGTACGTCTTAGAGCAAAACGGCTTACATGTCCCTATCTTCAATTTTTATTATCTTCCCAAAAAATCAACTTCCGGTTAAACCGGATGTAACTCGAAAGCAGGAAATATAGTTGTTCCGGTTTAACTGGAAGTTGATTTTTTTGGGAAGATAATAAAAATTGAAGATAGGGACATGTAAGCCGTTTTGCTCTAAGACGTACTGTTAGAAAGCTGTCAAAGTTCAAAAATGTCACTTTTCGAGAGTCAATATCTCGGAAACTATAAAGTATAGACTAATAATGCATTTAATAAAAAATAATTATAATTTTATGTGGAATTTAAAAATATAAAAATATACTGGGTGTTATATTTAAAAATATAAAATTCGTTCGAATTCCAGACAAACTAAAAAGCTGGCAACAACGCCAATATCGTCATTCGGTGCGTTAGATCCTCTTATACAACTGTACCAAATTTGGTTTAAATCGGCCAGTAAATTGTGATGTTATTAAGCCGTTTCCAGACTTTATACACACACTGTATATATAGTGTTTATGGTATATATGGCAGTAACAGTTAAGTGATGTGTGGGCCAGATACAATATTTTAAGTTATGCTTTTCGTTATAAAAAGTGACTAAAACTTTAGAATATCATCACGTTGTATATTTCCTTTAAATGTATAAATAACAGAGCATTGCCAAAACTACAAATACTTCAAACCTTTATTTACTTTTTCGTACCAGGATATTGTACCTGAGATTTTGACGCCATTTACAAAGGTATGGAGATGAGTACCATAAAATAATAAAATGTAAACGCTTATTGTAAAAGTCAAGTACTTTTTACAATATTGGGGGTTGTAAATATTTTTGGTGTTACTATTTGTACTGTTAGAATCAGGAATTTGCCTTCTTCCGGTAGTTGTAAAAAAAAATGTTTTGAAACCTCTTAAAACCGCAGCAACATTTTGAAAATTATTTTGTTAATCAAAATTTAAAAAAAGTGGTAGGTATTCACTTACATTCCTTAGTGAAAACTTATTGTTTTCCACTTTGGTTTCATAAAATCTGTCTTCTGCTTAAATTAACAAAGGTTTGTTCGTTTGTTTATTGTTTGTGATATATAAACTTTCAAAACAATAGCTATTAACAATGCCACTGTGTTTAGTGCAAATAGGTATGTGTTATAGTGTGGAATGTGTCGCAGAGGATATATTATATCTCTTTCAACACGTAATGAATCTCAATACAGGTGCATTTTTTTATTAAGATATTATAATATTATTTAATTGTAATAAATATTATATTAAATTCTAGCAAATCTATTTACCAACTGTATTTATATTATTTAAACTTTTAAATCAAAAGGTGTATCTACCAACTGTCGCTAACACCGCCATCATTTTCACAGTAACGCTTAACTTTTGTTTTCATTTCTCTGACCATAGCCATCGTTGTTTTTCTAATGGTAATCCTTCGAAAGCAGCGGCAATTTTTGATGTTCCCACAATTTTAAAACAAAAATAACAGCTTTTCGGATTTAAAAGGGACAAAGTAATTTTAGGGCCAACTGGGCCAAAACGGAAGTCATCTCAGGCGTTTGATTTTCTTGATTATAGTTATTTTTGGTCGAAATAAATTATCACTTCCTTAAGGTTTGTTTTTCTTTTGGGTTTCGTCGCCTTTTTAATGGTATTAAATTTAGAATACGAAAAAAAATGCTCAAGTGCGAATTAGACATTCATGTCGTTCTTTTCATACCGAGCGAGCAAAAATTATTTGCATGAAAGAGGGCTTGGATTAAAAAACGTAGCGCTTGGTTTAGATCACAATGATATGGGGACGATATATCTAACCAAATCTAGGTTAAAATTTTATCAAATTCATATTATGACATGATATGCCACTATGCCAAACTAATGAGTAATAGAATAGACAAATACAAATTTATTTTTGTTGTTTACAAAATTAACAAAGTAAGAATATACAGAAAGAAAAAGAAAAATAATTACATAAATTGCTGAAATTGGCCACCGCCATGCTCCAAGCATAAATTCACACGTCTCTTCATATTTTCGAAAGTGTTGACCAGCATCTCTGGAGAAATGTTACCACATTCTTGGATAATCCTTTCTTGTAATTGTTCTTCCTGCTTCTTTTTTGTGTTGTATAGAACCTGTTTCCCTAAACACAGCAACGGTTCTTTTCAGGCAATGATAAAAATCCCCAGCAATAAAAGCAACGTTAGGAAAATGTTCGTGAAAATCGTCCATGCACAAACCCGGATTGTATTGACACTCACCATTTACTCTAACCCCGTTTCGAAAATACGCTTCAACCATGAATGTTTTGTGCTGTTCCGTAAAGCCCATTGTGTGAATTGTTCAAGAAATTGGAAAAATTAGCGATGAATCAAATTACTTGTAACGACTGTAAAAGATGACGGAATAACTGATTGATTGTTAATTCAGGTAGTTACTGACACCCAACAGGTATTAAGCTCTACGGCTAAGCATTATATACGTCCTTAGATGCAAGGCCCTCTTTGATGCAAATAATTTTTTACGCTTTTTATATTTTGTGTCAAACATTGACATTTGCCGCTATGTGCAGCTGCCCAGATTGCTCCCCCTCCTTAGAGCGGGCCCTGATATTTATAGGGAACTATTGTCTTTTAATTAATTATATGGTAGCAAATTATCTGCCTTGAAAAAATCAACATGCTATTTTATACCTATTTATAAGTAATCATCCACCTAGAACAGTGGTTCCCAACCAGTGGTCCGCGGACCACCGGTGGTCCGCAGAAGCCCAAAATATGGTCCGCGAATGATTTTTTAATTTAGCGGGCGGTGAGCCGTTGGTCGCCGCGTCAGTGGGTCGCGCAACCAGAGGGAATTTTCCCTATTTGGGGAATTTTGACACCGATTAGGGAAAAAGGGAATATATTTTAAAATTAAAATCACACACTTAAATAAATTGAATATGCAACTGCAAGGTTCCGGAAATAAAAAATTAGAAAACACCGCAAATATATTCATTTTTGAAGATAAACTTCGCGCTTTTATTTGCAAACTTCAGTTGTGGTTACGTAAAGTTGAAGAAAATAATTATTCTGCGTTTGGGATATTAAAACCACTCGTGGAAGACAAAAATTATGACGCAAGTAAATCAAATATGCAAGAAAACATCCAGACTCATTTAAAATTGTTGATTGATGAATGTAATCGTTATTTCCCAGAATATACCGAAGATGCTAAAGTTGATGAAAAACTGATTCGTAATCCTTTTAGTACGGACGCTGGTGAAGTTACTGAAGGAATCCAGGAAGAACTTATTGAACTCCAAAATGATAGAAACTGCAAGGATGCTTTTGAATTGAATTCACTTGAGTGGTTTTGGTGTAAAAAAGCAATTTCTTATACTAAACTTCGAAAAATCGCCTTGCGGTATTTTATGGTTTTCTCCACAACTTATTTATGTGAACAAGGATTTTCCGTTTTGTTGGTAATTAAAAACAAGGCGAAGAATCGTTTGAAAGTAGGTGATGATTTGCGTGTAGCTTTGAGTAACAATATTAGTCCTAGGATAGCCGAACTCGTGAAGAAGATGCAAGCTCAGAAATCACATTAATACAAAATTACAGAAGTTTGTCCTAAAAATATTATTATTACTTTTTATCTAAGTTCCTAATGTGTGTTTAATTAAAGTTTTAGTTTGATTATTACAGTTAATTTTTATTATACCTCCTGCTCACAAGAATGATATAAAAATGGTCCCTGACCAAAAAAAGGTTGGGAACCCCTGACCTAGAAGCACTATTCCTAAAAAGGATAAATATCCCTAAACAATGCTTTTGCGGTACCCTCCAAACAATAGGAAACACTCTCCTCTTTATCCATGTGTGAAACTTCTTCATTTACACGCTAAAAGTACCTGTTACAATAGCCTCTCACAGTCTAAGTAATCTTTTCGATAGTTTCCTTTAAGGATGGCTTTATAGATTGTGAATTGAATAGTTGTTATGTCGGCACCTTTGATATGGAAACCACCAACTTACAAAAGGATTTGTTTGTAAGACTTAATGGTCTTTTGAGGTTTCAAGGATCCTTTTCTTTCTTTTGTTAGAGTATAATACGGTAGCCATATAGAAGGTAATTATTATTAGATATATCTACTTAAATACAGTGTCACCAGTAAAGTCTGATGCATCGTATGGGATTTTTTTAAATTAATAGCTTTATTCAAAATTTGACTTTGGCATCAAGTTCTGCGTCGATCGGGATGAAAATTAAGCAAAAAATAGTAGTCACGTGATTCACATTATCTGTCAAATTTTTATTTTATCCAAAAAATAATTCAAAAGTGGGGTTATTTCTGAAAATATCGAAAAAAGTTATTAGAAAAAGTGTTTTTAATGCAGTTTCTAGCCCACATGCAAAATTTCAGCTGCATAAGATAATTTTCATTTTTTACCTACACTTTCTGCAATTGTTGAGTCTTATACTCAATAACGCAACCTACATAAAACATTTCAGTTTTGACCAGGCTTTATTTCAGATACATTTTCTTTAAAGTAGCGCCATATTAAATGTGTGTTTTTCTACAAAATCAAAATTGGGCTATTAAAATTTGGTCGCATGTGATGCAAAGTTTATTTGTTTTTGACCCTGGTGTATAAGGTAACTTCATAAAATAAGTCTTTTTGAAAACGTAGTTTGTGTCTGAAAGTAATACACCTTAATATTAAAACAAAAAGAACACAGTGTCTTCAGTAAAGTGTTTTTAAGTGGAAAATAAATTTTAGTTTAACAACGTAAAGTTTATCTATTTTCAACGATTTAATTTAAAACCCCTATATTATAATTTATTATTAAGCTATGTCATAATAACGTTAACGTGTATTACTTTCACAAACTACGTTTTCAAAAATACTTATTTTATGAAGTTACCTTATACAGGGTCAAAAACAAATAAACTTTGCATCACATGCGACCAAATTTTAATAGTCCAATTTTGATTTTGTAGAAAAACACACATTTAATATGACAATACTTTAACGAAAATGTATCTGAAATAAAGCCTTGTCAAAACTAACAAGTTTTATGTAGTTGAGTCTTATTTTGCAAAAGTGGTGCAATTTACAAAATATGGGTAAAAAATCAAAATTATCTTATGCAGCTGAAATTTTGCATGTGGGCATTTAAAAAAACTTTTTCTAATAATTTTTTCGATACTTTCAAAAATAACCCCACTTTTGAATTATTTTTTGGAAAAAATTAAAATTTGACAGATAATGCGAATCACGTGACTACTATTTTTTTGTTTAATTTTCATCTCGATCGAAGCAGAACTTGATGCCAAAGTCAAATTTCGAATAAAGCTATTAATAAAAAAAATCCCATGTGATGCGGACTTTACTGGTCACACTATATGTTATACATATATTTTGCTTTTGAAAAATAACCCCATTAAAAACCTCACTTTTTCATATTTTAATGGATCAAAAGCTAACACCACTATATTGTACCGATATAGTCTATTGATCCTGGCCGATCAAGATCTCAGTTGGCCACAAAAGGCTTGAAAAATAACAACAGAAGACGAAAATAAATTCGTCCATCAGGGTGGCCGTGAAATCGTGTCTTTCTGCGTAGCACAGTTCTAGCGCGGCTTCTTTGTACGATCAAGTCAAGTGTTAAGGAAGACGCCACACAATGGACGTAAAGGATGGCTTATCTGGGCCATCCTTTTTGTCTGTTTTTGCCGACAGACAGTAACACAAGGGGTTGCTTCTTTCGGGGGAAAGAATTTTGCGTAATTTTTGGGGGCGCCATTTGGTTTTTGAAATATCGAAAATTTGTATTGCCTATACAGTGTCACCAGTAAAGTCCGCATCATATGGGATTTTTTTTTATTATTAGCTTTATTCAAAATTTGACTTTGGCATCAAGTTCTGCTTCGATCGAGATGAAAATTAAGCAGAAAAATAGTGATTCGCATTATCTGACAAATTTTAATTTTTTCCAAAAAATTATTTAAAAGTGGGGTTATATTTGAAAATATCGAAAAAAGTTATTAGAAAAAGTTTTTTTAAATGCAGTTTATAGCCCACGTGCAAAATTTCAGCTGCATAAGATAATTTTGATTTTTTACCTATATTTTGTAAATTGCACCACTTTTGTAAAATAAGACTCAACGCAACCTACATAAAACTTCTCAGTTTTGACAAGGCTTTATTTCAGATACATTTTTTTTTAAAGTAGCGCCATATTAAATGTGTGTTTTTCTACAAAATCAAAATTGGGCTATTAAAATTTGGTCGCACGTGATGCAAAGTTTATTTGTTTTTGACCCTGTATAAGGGATAACTTCATAAAATAAGTATTTTTGAAAGCGTGGTTTGTGTCTGAAAGTAATACACCTTAATATTAAGACAAAAAAGAACACAGTGTCTTCAGTAAAGTGTTTTCTAAGTGGAAAATAATTTTAAGTTTAACTAATCGTAAAGTTTATCTATTTTCAACGATTTAATTTAAAACCTCTTTACTTTATCTTTTATTTTTTTATTTTTAGGCACAAACTACGTTTTCAAAAATACTTATTTTATGAAGTTACCTTATACAGGGTCAAAAAGAAATAAACTTTGCATCACATGCGACCAAATTTTAATAGCCCAATTTTGATTTTGTAGAAAAACACACATTTAATATGGCGCTACTTTAAAGAAAATGTATCTGAAATAAAGCATCGTCAAAACTAAGAAGTTTTATGTAGGTTGCGTTGAGTCTTATTTTGCAAAAGTGGTGCAATTTACAAAATATGGGTAAAAATTATTTTATGCACCTGAAATTGCATGTGGGCTAGAAACTGCATTAAAAAAAACTTTTTCTAATAACTTTTTTCGATATTTTCAGAAATAACCCCACTTTTGAATTGTTTTTTTGGAAAAAATTAAAATTTGACAGATAATGCGAATCACGTGACTACTATTTTTTTGCTTAATTTTCATCTCGATCGCTGCAGAACTTGATGTCAAAGTCAAATTTCGAATAAGGTTAAAAAAAAAATACCATATGATGCAGACTTTACTGGTCACACTGTATATACCGTCGAAATAGCTTTGCCGGTAAAACGTAGAATGCTTAATAAGCTGTATAAATGGCACACAAAATAAATCGAATAATCAATTAATCGAAAAAATCGATTTTTAAAAATGTTATAAGTAATCGATTATTTTGTCAACCCCCAATCAGAAATAATCCGTAGATAGCAAATTGCAGGACTGTGATGCATATAGGTTTGGTACATTCAATTTTTTTTTTTGCAGAAGGATGTTTCCATCACTTCAGATCCAGATTGGTGATATGGATCCCCAAGCTCATTACTGCGTTTTTCTAGAAATGGCACCTGCTTCTAGATGCAGGTTCAAATATTCATCTGCAGGAGGGTGGGCACCAGCAGGTAAATACCTAAATAGCATTACTAAATTTATGTAAATAGATGCTGACCTCAACCAACGACAACAGAGCAAGATAGACAACTTATTCTTTTAACACAACAAGCCGACAAGACGTCTGATGCAAAGATCCACCCGGTTTCTCGCGAGTTCCAAAAATCAATGAAACGACGTGAATATAATATAATATAAAGCTATCCATAAGTATTTAAGTATGGTGTTCCTCAAGGAACAATTTTAGGACCATTATTTTTTAATATTTATATTAACGACTTATTTAGAATAAATTGCGATGGGCAAATTCATAGTTTTGCAGATGATACTACAATTTTCTATACCGATACAAATTGGGCCAACTTAAATAATAAAATTAAAAAAGATTTTAAAATTATAAAAAATTGGTTTGATTACAATTTGTTAACAATTAATTTTAATAAAACTAAATATATTCCTTTTACTTTAAATCTAAATAACCTACCTCGAAATATGAATAGTATCCAAATAAATGAAGACATTCAAATTTTTAAAGTTAATAAAATAAAATATTTAGGAATTATTTTTGACAGTAAATTAAATTGGAATTTTCATTTAGAATACTTAATTAAAAAATTAAGAAGTTTACTTCCGATTTTTAAAAACATTAAAAAATTTTTAAATCATAATATGGAAATATTTTATTACGCGTTAGTTAAAACTCATTTAAATTACGGAATTTTAGGTTGGGGAGGAATAAATAGAACTTTAGTTAAAAAATTAGAAATATTTCTAAAAATTATATTCAACAAACCCGAACAAACCCAAAAGGGTAAGTCTTTGGAGTTTTTGGCAACAGCGTATTATTCTAGAGTCAAAAATGGTGTATATAATAATAAGTTTGTTTAAAATTTAATAATATAATAAATATAAAGTTTTTTTTTGTATTAAGCGTAATTTAATTACTATTGCCCAGCGCTTTCGGCCTATTATGAGGCCATCATTAGGGCTTATTAGGTTCTAAAAGAAAAACACAAACAAGAGTAAAAAAAGCAGGAACAAACTACGTGAGAATACTTTTTCGTCAAATTATGTCCAGGAGACAAGAAACATACTAAAAAGATATTTGAAAATTTCTTAACAAATTTTCTTGGTACAGGTTTCAAATTATAAACAACACCTGATGACTGACATTTGACACATGGACACAAAGTGGTGAGTGACATCTCAGATAAAAACGTAGTTACTATACACAAAATGACGAATAGAAAACAGAAAGGTGGTACAAAAACTTTAAATAAGTTACAATGAATAAAATTGTATAAAAAGGTAGGTATATAACTCCGTTTTGAAACTTTTACCAAGAAAATTTGTTAAGAAATTTTCAAATATCTTTTTAATAAGTTTCTTGTCTCCTGGACATAATTTCACGAGTAAGTATTCTCACGTAGTTTGTTCCTGCTGTTTTTTACTCTTGTTTGTGTTTTTCTTTTAGAACCTAATAAGCCCTAATGATGGCCTCATAATAGGCCGAAAGCGCTGGGCAATAGTAATTAAATTACGCTTAATACAAAAAAAAATTTATATTTATTATATTATTAAATTTTAAACAAACCTATTATTATATACACCATTTTTGACTCTAGAATAATACGCAGTTGCCAAAGACTCCAAAGACTTACCCTTTTGGGTTTTATTTAAGCTTAAACTGACTCAGTTTGTACCTATAAAAAACCTTTAATCTAAGTTGTTGCTAGTTCTAGTATTTGATAGTTAAAATAATTGCAAATAACCAACAAACCAAACCAAACATTAAAAACATGGTCTTTAACTAAATTCGATATTTCTATTTATCTTCCAGGATCTGAAGAAGCTCAAAGTCCTCAAAGAATCTACCTGCATCCCGAGAGTCCAGCCAAAGGCGAGTACTGGATGTCGCAACCGATCAGTTTCGGAAGACTGAAGCTTACAAATACACCGGCCCCCCCTGCAGGTCAAGTAAGTATTAATTGTTTTTATTTCTTTGGCCCATTCCATTCTTTACGTTTCTTATCAAAAAACTTCTTTAATAACGTAACAATAAAATTTATAATTATTTATCTAATCTTTATTATGTTTAATAAATAAATATTTTAATCTTTTATCTTAAAACAAACAATTTATTATTGGCAATTACCTACTCCCCTTGAAATCTTAAGAAATAAAAAAAAACTCTTTCTAAAAAACTCTGTTTGTATCTAAACGTTATCTTCTTGATCTCTTCAGGTGGTCCTATCTTCAATGCACAAATACCAGCCACGCATAATCATCGTCAAAACGTCAGATCCCAGAACGATCGGTTGGTCCCCGAGCACATGCGCAGTATTCCCAGAAACCCAATTCATAGCGGTAACGGCGTATCAAAACGAGAAAATCACCCAACTCAAAATCGACAACAATCCATTTGCCAAAGGTTTCAGAGAAAACGGACAAGCCAAATGTAAGAGAAAGAGGGTACATTTGGATGACAATGAGAGGGAAGAAGAGATCATATGTGTTACCGATGAGCATAAGGACAGATCGAGCAATGAAATCAACAATAATTGTTTGAAGAGCAGCGCAAGTTCAATTGGCAGTACGGAAGTTTCTTCCACGCAAGTTTCGTCGCCTAGAAGCAGGACATCGTCAGAGGGAGACCGGGTGTCCGTGTGTTCCTCACCATTATCCATACAAGGTACCCCTACAGTACGATGTGTTAACACAGAGCGTTTAGTTCAACATACTCCAAAGCCACTATATCTACCTCCTAAAATTGATGTAGAATCATCACCGCTTTCATCCCAAAGACTCTCACCGCCTCAATCTACAACTTCCAGACTATCGCCTTCAACTACAGAATCATCTCAAAATCCCCCTTCATACTCCTACCCTGCAATTTCCTCCGTGTATTCCTCCCCGCCTCCTTACTACCCTTACTTAGCCGTTCCTTCAATAATATCGCCTTCATATACGGGTACCTACTATCCTCAGTACACGGGATATTACGGAAGTAGTATTTGGGGAATGTCCCCACAATATTTTTATCAACCACATCGTGTTGAAAATGTTAGGGAAATTAAAAAGCCGAGGAAACTGACTGATTTTTCTATTAGGGCTATTATAGGATGTTAATAAGATGTTCCTGTTATGTTTTATGTTAGGTATGTGATGTGGTACTTCAGGTTTATATCTACGAGATTCGTTTTTATTTTTATTGGATAGAATTATACAGGGCGAGTTTGTAACTTTCAATAAATTCAGTAAATAGGTACCAATGATCTGGTACCTATAGATGGCACATTTCATTCATAAACGCTATTAATATGTGTTGAAAACATCGTTTATAGGAGAGAAGCAGTGAAGAGCTGGGGGGATTAGGGATTACGGTGCATTTACCTTAATTTGTCATTTATCAGATATTAAACAAACAAAAATTAAATTAATTGAAAAATAAAAAATATTCTTCATTTCTTCACTATTTGACAAATAATAAATATTTGAAATTTGGTACTTTATGTAATACGCACTTTAAAAATATAGTCAATAAAAAACTAAAGTGTTTATATTTTAAAAAATTTATCGATACTGTGATATCTCTATTTTGGAACACACCGCATGCATTAATATTTTTTTTATAAAAATTATCACAAATTCTCCTGTCCAAGCATTTTTCCAAAATAAACTGTGCTGGGTTTACTACTGAATTAATTCCAGGTTACAAACTCACACTTTATAAATAGAACCTCTGAATTTTCGTTTGAAGCAGCAACCATTTTTTTTTAATAAACTAAAAATAATTAAATATATTAAAAATAACCTAAATATTGTTAAAAATAAATGTTTTCCTGCAAAATTCAGGTCTGGATGGATGCAATATTTCTTGTAAATATTACAGATCATATATTTATGTACGTACAGCGTGTCCAGAGAACTTCTAGACATATGGGAATTTTCTTTATTGTTGATTTTACGAAAAAAAGTTATTCCTTATAAAAAGTTCTGCTTGATGCGCAAATATTATTGACATATCAAATTTTAATATATCATGTACAGGGCGGCAAAAAATATAAAAACACAAAATAAAGTTAAGAGGGAAGTATATCCTCAATTTTTATTTTAGAGCAAATTGTTATAAGACAATTTTACTAAGGACTACAAAACGCGGTCAGATACAATTTTTCGTTGAAATATTTTAATTTACAGGATACCATCAAAAAGTCTTTGCAAAATATTTTTTTATTTTATTTCTTTAATTTTTACCTGCAACAATTTCGCAAGAACTGTGTGCAATACTATAGTAATGAATATTGACATGTTAGTCAAAAATCATTTAATATTTTTTTTAAAACCGACCAGAAAATTTACACTTTCTGGACAATTTTTCGTCTAGAAAATAACGTTTTTTCGATCGCAAGACCGGAAAAGTGACATTAGAGACAGGAAAAATCTTTTCCGGACTCTAATGTCACTTTTCCGGTCTCTAATGTCACTGTCACCCTGTTTTTTGTTTTTCCAATCGCTCTTTGATAATACAATCTACCTTGATTTCGTTATTATGACAACAACATTTCGATGTATTGTCGAGTGACAGTTCGTTGATTTTTAATTTTGTTCTTTATGTCAAACTTGTTTCGCGTAGATTATAAAATATATCGAAGTGTCGGTCTTAAAAAAAATATTGTACGTCACGCAACCGAAAATTAGTGTTTTCCAGGTCTCTCCAAGCTTCCAGGACTCGCCTATGGCTCGCCCTGGAAATGCTTGTCTCGACTTGAAAAACACTACTTTCCGGTCTTGTAACGTAAATTACTATTTCGACTTATTAACAAGAGATTTTTTGATGGTACCCTGTAAATTAAATTGAATTAAAATGTCAATATTATTTGCGCATCAAGCAGAGCTTTTTATAAAGAATAACTTTTTTTCGTAAAATGAACAATAAAAAAAATGGACACGCTGTGTATTTTATACAAAAAAAATTGTGTAATTTATTTATGCATATTTGTTAGAATTGAATTGAGTTTATTGTAAAATTTAATAATAAGTAAGGGTTTTTCTATGTAAAATAATGTGTAAATTATGATTGTACATATTATGTTTTTGCCTATTTACGTATTATGTTAAGAGAAATGATATTTTTTACCAAAGTTTTAAATACAGAAAAAATAAGCCACTTTCTTTGGTTTCATATGTACCCCAATGTCCGATTTTCCAAATAACAATAGAGTTGCTTGGTCTCAGGGCCGTACCCAAAGGGTGGGGGGGGGGGGATTAGGGGGTTTAAAATTCTATTTACGGCCCTGTAGGGTTTCAGCAGCGCAGAAAATATATTCTCGATCATCACTAAGTATGAAGGAATGAAATATTGTCTTTTTGATAAAATGTTGAATGCTCTATGTATGTACAGGGTGTACATGTACCGCCCTAGCTGTAGGTATACAGGGTGTTATTTAAGTATGTGGCCAAAGTCCAAGGAGTGCTTCTTTAAGTCCAGGAGCGTCCTGGAAGACAGTCCAACCAATATTTTTGACAAAAAAATTGCGCGCCACTGACTTTTTTTAAAATTATGTATTTTTTCGAATTACGCAACTATTTTATCTTCTGATTTTTTTCATATCATTGCTTTGTTTTCGAGAAAAAAAATAAAAACTACTTTATAGCATGTCCACGGGACAATAAGAGAAATTTAAACTAAGTACCAAACTATTAAGCAATTAAAATTACAGGAAAGTCCTGTTTTGAATTTTTGTATTTTAAAATTTATGCTAAAAAATTTAAAAGAGGACTTTTGTGTTATTTTAATTGCTTAATAGTTTGGTAAGTAGTTTAAATTTTTTACTCTTATTGTCTCGGGCAAATGCAATAAAGTGGTCTTTATTTTTTTTTTCTCGAAAAAAAAGCAAGATATGAAAAAAACTCAGAAGATAAAATAGTTGTATTTGTAGTTGCTTAATTCGAAAAAAATACATAATTTTAAAAAAAGTCAGTGGCGCGCAATCTTTTTGTCAAAAATATTAGTTGGACTGTCTTCCGGGACGCCACTGGACTTAATAATTTTATTCTAATTTAGGCTAAATTATCCTTTTGTTATTACACACAGAATTGACAAATTTCAACAAAATCGAATAAAAGAGTATTGAGATATTTACGAACGTCCGATTTTTTTTTTAAGTTTGACACCCTGTATCGTAAAAATTATGCATATTCGGACCCATGTTTATATTAACTATTCTTCTTAAAATCACTTAAAGAAGCACTCCTTGGAGTTTGGCCACATACTTAAATAACATCCTGTATTTATACAGTGTATCTACGATCTACGTAAGTTGGCGGCATATCGGAAACTTTTTTATTATTCATTTTACGAAAAAAGTTATTTTTCATAAAAAGTTCTGCATGGTCCAAAACCTAAATGCAACCATCAAATATCGGAATTTTCCAGTCATATACGAGGTTTGTCAAAAAACGTGAATTTTTCCAAAGAATGTAAATTTTTCCCAAGTACCTTTATTTTTGACATTATCAAAAATTGTTATTAAAAAAAGTTGATGAGAACTAAAAACCACGTCTAAATAGGCAATAAGACGCATTAAATTAATTAAATAATTCAAAAATTAAATAATTAATAATAAATCAATAAAATAATTTTTCAACATAAATGCATATAATTGCACATTTAGCCGTAGTTTTTAGTTCTGATCAACTTTTTTTAATAACAATTTTTGATAATGTCAAAAATAAAGGTACTTTACTCTTGGGAAAAATTTACATTCTTGGGAAAAATTCACGTTTTTTGACAAACCTCGTATATGACTGGAAAATTTCGATATTTGATGGTTGCATTTTAGGTTTTGGACCATGCAGAACTTTTTATGAAGAATAACTTTTTTTTGTAAAATTAATAATAAAAAAGTTTCCCATATGCCGCCAACTTACGTATAACTGTATGTATAATTAATATGGTTCGATCCCGCACAAAAAAATACTAAGGGCGCTTAGCAAACCATTTAGAAAGTAAAATAGTCAAGTGAATCACAATTCAAGAATGTAAATATGGGACAATCAATTTCGATATCTCATATATATCTCAACTGCTGTCGTCGGACGCCACCTCCGACCTAAACATTAGACTAATGGCATGTTTTGGCCCTGTGACAAGACGTGAAAAGGACCGCCAGAGCGGTAGGTGGCCCTTTGTTGGCTCTGGAGTCGCAGACAGGCGTTAAAGAACCGTGCTAAATTACCGAAGAGCTACTTCCGCATGTCACTGGTCTATTCGTTTAAGAGTTCCATCACCGTACGTAAAATAAACCCAATTCGCCCTTCGCAGTCACCGAATTTCTCCGAAACCGCACATACGATTTACTTCAATTTAGCAATATCGAAAGACCTATCCTGAAACTATGTTTCTCATGTAATAGATTTTATCTACAGACGTGTGGGAAAACCAATTTTCCACACGGAAATCAGTGCGAAAAATTGATTTTTCCATACTAGTGCGGAAAAAATTTTCGGCACGATTATGTCAAAATCAATAATATATCAATATCACTTTTCGGTTACCTACCATGTTAATTTTAACAAAGACTAAGTTTTTTTAACAGTTTCCTATAACTTAATGTAGTTATTACTTTTTTTCTCAGAATTAGATACTGTTACATACAGTGTGTCTACTTAAGTTGGAACCATATGGAAAACTTTTTTATTATTGGTTTTATGGAAAAAAGTTATTCTTTATAAAAAGTTATGCATGGTCTAAAACTCAAAATGCAACCTTCAGTTATCAAAATTTCCCAGTCATATACGAGGTATATCAGAAATTACGAATTTTGCTCAAGAGTAAAGTACCATTATTTTTGACAAAACAGAAGAATTTTATAAAGAAAAGTTATTTTGAACAAAAAGTTATATCTAAATACTTATTACAGTTATTTAGCATAAAAATTAGGTTTTGTGATTATTTACTAATCATTCTGTATTAATTATTCTGGCTTGGTACAATTTAACGTAATCTAGGATGCACTGACATGAATTATTTGACACGGAATTGCGTTGGTATTTATAAAATACATCAGAAATGGCAACTTTACTAAGTTGTAAAAAAAATATGTGATCGATAAATACAAATAATTTATAATGTAAAACGTAAATAATCACAAACCTAAATTTTCATGCTAAATAACTGTAATTGCATATTTAGTTAGACCTTTTAATTCAAAATAACTTTTCTTTATAACATTCTTCTGTATTGTCAAAAATAAAGTTAGATACTATTTTGAGCAAAATTCGTAATTTCTGATATACCTCGTATATGACTGGGACATTTTGATAACTGAAGGTTGCATTTTGAGTTTTAGACCATGCAGAACTTTTTATAAAGAATAACTTTTTTTCATAAAACCAATAATAAAAAAGTTTTCCATATATGGTTCCAACTTAATAAGTAGACACACTGTATGTACATACCTATGTGTTTGTTATAGTTAATTAAAAATTATTAAATTTCTTTGAAATATGTGTTATTTATTTCCGTACGTCTGTAGAAAAACTATTGTACCTGAGACGTGCGGAAAATGTTTTGTTTTTTAAACCGACCAAAAAATTTACACTTTCTGGACAATTTTTCGTCTAGAAAATAACGTTTTTCCGGTCTTTAATGTCACTGTCACCCTGTTTTTTGTTTTCCAATCGCTCTTTGATAATACCAAGATACCTTGATTTCGTTATTATGACAACAACATTTCGATGTATTGTCGAGTGACAGTTCGTTGATTTTTAATTTTGTTCTTTATGTCAAACTTGTTTCGCGTAGATTATAAAATATATCGAATTGTCGGTCTTAAAAAAAATATTGTACGTCACGCAACCGAAAATTAGTGTTTTCCAGGTCTCTCCAAGCTTCCAGGACTCGCCTTTGTCTCGACCTGAAAAACACTACTTTCCGGTCTTGTAACGTAAATTACTATTTTTAAAACCAACCAGAAAATTTACACTTTCTGGACAATTTTTCGTCTAGAAAATAACGTTTTTCCGATCGCAAGACCGGAAAAGTGACATTAGAGACCGGAAAAATCTTTTCCGGACTCTAATGTCACTTTTCCGGTCTTTAATGTCACTCTGTTACCCTGTTTTTTGTTTTCCAATCGCTCTTTGATAATACCAAGATACCTTGATTTCGTTATTATGACAACAACATTTCGATGTATTGTCGAGTGACAGTTCGTTGATTTTTAATTTTGTTCGTTATGTCAAACTTGTTTCGCGTAGATTATAAAATATATCGAAGTGTCGGTCTTAAAAAAAATATTGTACGTCACGCAACCGAAAATTAGTGTTTTCCAGGTCTCTCCAAGCTTCCAGGACTCGCCTATGGCTCGCCCTGGAAATGCTTGTCTCGACCTGAAAAACACCTTTCCGGTCTTGTAACGTAAATTACTATTCCCTGCACTCGGCTGCTTCACCGATCGACGCGTAGCGGACGGCAGACTCGTGCGGAAAAATTCATTTTCCGCACTTGTTAGGTAAATAGCTATTTCGATTAACCTTTCGTTTTCAAAATATAGGTAGGTACTATAATTTATGATAGTATAAATAGGCCATCTTTAGAAATTATTTTCTCTCAAAAAAAGGCCTAAATTAAAAATATGTTTCAAGACAAACATCGTCTAAATCTTTAGCTATGCAATGATACCAAACTTATACCTATTTAATTAAATTTTAATGGGGATATTTGATGACAGCCGAACGCCTGCAATATTTTTTGAAAGATGCAGCCAAATTTTAATAAGACATCATTAGGCAACACCTAAACTAACTACTTCGACACATAAAATATTTTATTTCCACTTACGTTGACTGCAAATGCCTGTTTATTTACACTATCAAAAAAACTTTACTACTCACATCGGAAGAAAAAGTACCTGCGCAGAAATAAACGAACTGACGCGCTCAACGAACTCTTTACCACTGCAGTCTAGTTTATTTGAGTAAGTTTACGCCACTTTTGTTAGATAGCGTTACATATACATTAATATGCGCCTATCTCAAAATTGGGTCTCTTCCTCTATATACCTATATAATAGAGGTCCAATGTACAAAATTGGGCATGCGCACAAACCTCTTATTATCGGCCTGTCATTCTTTAGCGACATGCTCAAAATACACTCCAGGACCGACTCGGTCTCAATTTTTGTTGTGTTTTAAGTTTTCTCTGTGGATTCCTTGTTCTTTTTTTGGGGGTGTTTAAAATTGACAAGTATCTAGTTTTTGTGTAGTTTAGTGAATTGTGTTTGTGCTGTTAGTGACTCGGATTGAAATATGACTATAGTAACAGCCGTTGTATGATTTTATTATGCCCAAATACGGGTAAAATACCCGCCGAGTATTTCGTATTTTCAGTAAGTATGGAGCAGTGATGTATATATTATGTGATATAACTTATTTATTTTATTATGATCAATTTAAACACATATCCAACTAGGCCTAGGCTACACAAACAGGGTATGAAAGTAAAGAGAAACACACACAAAGACAGATTATCCCGATGCATGTTCATGTTTTGATATATTTTATTTGCAGCCCTGCAATCTTATTAGGTAGGTAGATACGCCTATTTTTCGGGCAACATATTGCTTCAAAAAGTTTAAAAGACACTTTTCTCTATATATATTATATAAAAGAAAAAGTAAATACCTAGGTATGTTTATATTAATCCAAGGGTGATAGTATTCCACGGGTGAAGTTCTCGGGCAAAAACTTTTTCAAATTCTTGAACAAGAAATTGTGCTTGAAAATGTGTTACACGTACCCAAGTTTTTGCCAAATTGTAAAAATCAATACAATAAGTTATATGCCAACTAATATTTGACTTGAGGTTAGGTATCGCGATGTCATCGAAGATTGGTTATTTTGCTGGTTTTGTTTATTTTTATATTCGATTTTATAAGTTTCATATGTTTAATTGACTTGCTCTTTTCCTTTTTAAACTAAAAACACGACGACGAATCATTTTTTAAACAAATTTTAGAAACAAACCCTTAAAACCAATTTTCTATCTTCAAAATCTGATAGGTTTGCAAGTACTAAAAATGTCAGTAATAACAACTACCTTTTAATTCCCAACTTGATCAAAAATTAAGAAGAAATTCCAATTTTTTGGCAAGAATTTGGGGCAAATTTTAGCTGTTTACACGTAAAAATAAATTGAAGGTAAACTTTTACAATTTCTTGAGCCAGAACTTGAATTTTAAAGCCCGAACCTGTCTATTTTCCCATTAGTCAAATGATAATAATGTTGCAGTGCGCAACTTGTGTGACTTTTTTTATAGTTCATCTGTGGGTACCTATACCTAATCACATTTCAATTTCAATTATTTACTCTTATCAGATAGACTTTTTTTCTGTCCAGAGGGTCAGTTCTTTAAAAAAAACACTCAAACCCAGTAATACCAAGACACAAAAAAACGTGTTAAATTTCAAAAATATCCTCATATCATATTTCGGAAAAGCAAACAAGTTAATTGGATGCGGAACGCAGGCACCACCCTCGGAGGGGTCGTGTCTAGACGTACCACCCCTCTGACTTTTGTCGCCTAATGCTTCCGACTTGCGGTACTGCGAAAGATGGGCTTCGTGGACGTGGAGGTATGCGCTTTGTAATTAGCGGAAAAGGGCAAGTCACTGTTTGTTATTCTGAGTTGTTGCCAATTAGAGTTGGGTATGAGAGGGTACATTCGACTTTGTATATATCGGGACTGCAAGGCCGTAGCCAGGGGGGGGGGGATCAAGGGGGATTGATCCCCCCCCGAAAAAAAAAAATTTATTTTAGACTTTTAATAAGTATTAATGAGACTGCAGTTATATAAAGTGCGCGCGTCTCACTTTGTTGTTACACAACATAATAGTTAATCTTATTTACGGGCTACAATGGCTGCAGATCGCCTTAATGGTCTGGCTTTCCTATATGCCCACCGTGATATAAACGTAGATGTAAACAAAATCATAAATATTTTCTCTTCTAAGAACAGGAAACTTGATTTTGTAATTTAGTACAAAGTAAGTAGGTACTTCAGATATTTTTTTTGTTCTTATTGTTTATTTTTCGTTTTCATTTTTGTTTTTGATCTTATTATTATATAATATAATTTATTACAATAATTATTATACTTAGATATAATTATGACTTCATATAAGAGACATGTTAATAAGTAAAATAAATAGTTTATTGTTTATTTTGTCGACCGACCTTTCAAATTTCGAATTTCTTTTAAATTAAAAGTGTTTTAAAGTCTGGCATACTGCCGCAGATTAAACTTTACTTTAAAAGGGCGTGGCACCCAAAAAATTTTCGCCTGCGGCGCAATTCCCTTTCGTACCCCCCCCCCCCCCCCCTAGAACAAATCCTAAATCCGCCACTGGAACAAAACCCCCCCGAAATTATTTTCTGGCTACGGCCTTGATCGGGAGTATTTTTTACGGGGTGATTGGGGTTTCGATTTAAGAAAAAATATTTAAAATTCCTAGGTACAAATCCAATATGTAAAGGGTGTAGGTATAGTATAAGGGTGAAAGTTGTGAGGAGATCTACACATAATTTCTTAATTAATCGTTTATGAAAACGTTGACTACAAAGTAGGGTGAAGTGGTGTAGTAAGGTATATTCGTGATAATTATAGTTTTTTCGTCGCAAAGTAATATATAAGTAATTAATTAATTATAATAATCGTCGGGGAACTAAGACCTAACATTTGGCTTTTAGATTTTGTTATTTTCTTTAAAGAAAGAGAACTCAGAAACACTACAAAAATAAACATTTAAAGTAGCCCTAGTCAAGGGAAGGTAATTTCGTGATAGGATATCTATAATTTCGTGATATGGGGTACACCTAGGCATATTCGTGAGGACTGAGGTGAGGACAACCATTACTTAATGCTAAAAATTGTTAGGTAAGGTAGTAAAGGTTTTGTTATCGGTTACAAGGTAATATTTTATGCGTCAAATCTTATAATATTTGCGATATTTTCTTTTGATTGCTTGCATTATAAAGCTGAAATTATTAAATTAAAAACAACAATAGATTACCTTTTAGGTTAGGTTCGTAAGCAATCATAAAAATAACATAAACTTGATGGAATACGGAAAAATTTTACTGCATACGAAAAAATATATTTCCCAAAATTGAACAACCCTTCAATTTTTACATCTTCAACAGAAGTCAAAAATCATTAAAGAAATTAGCTCCACGGAATAAGCAATTACGGTAAAACTAAGCCAGAATTTGATAATCGGATTTGACAAAAAGATTCCCAATCTAAAATACTATAATTGATATAAATTTCATAGGCCTACCTTTCAGTTAATCTTGTTGAAGCAGCAGATCGCAAAACCCGCGAAAAGGCACGTCGAAATACGCATGACATGATGGGAAACCAGTGTTGCCAATGGCATTAGGTGAAAAGGTCCGCCCAGTGGCACGAAAAAGTCCGATTTAGTCCGCGTCGAAATGAAAATGCTTCGTCTGGCGCATTCGCCATACGTGATATTTATTATTTACTGTTGGATGTATATTATATAATGAAAAAGACTGATAACTCTATAAACATTTACTTTTTAATAACAAAAAAAAAACAATGATAAAAAAGTTAATGTAATAAGTAATAAGACAACCCAACACTTGGTAAATAAACAATAAGTTTCCTGCCGATTTTATTTCCAAATTTGTGCATTTAGCATATTTTCGTTAGGTATCAAAAAGTCCGAAAAGTCCGAAATAGTTTCAAAGTCCGACAAAAGTCCATAGCCTTAAAAAAAGTCCGAAAATCGGACTAAAGTCCGCCGATTGGCAACACTGTGGGAAACACTGGTTATGGTGGTATGTTCGTGATATCGAAACGCGACAAGTAGCGGCATCTAGTAGCATCGTATGCTTTCCACTAGCCAAGAAATCATCCATCTAAGCAACAGGCAACTTGCTGACAAATTTTTATAATTCTATCAGGAACTTACCTCTGCCACGAAATTACCTTACTTCACCCTATATAAAAAAAACGACTATAACAAAGTTCCTTTTAGTTACTTTTAAATAGCATAGCAAGCCAGCGGCTAAGTTAATCCTTTCTTTTAAAAATTTAACTCAACGGCAAAGATTTTTCGTCCTTCCTTGCTACGGTTAAGTATGCCCAAAGACATTTACCTTATGCCCCTCTATATTTCTCATATAAGACTATACAAAGTTGGTCACAAAAGCGTTCCTCAACAAACTAGCTAAGCAAAAAATCTTACTTTGCTATGTTGTTTAAAACAAGCAAAAGGAAAGTAAGCCTACCTATATTGTCGGCCGTTGAGTTACTTTTAGACAGCAAAGCAAAGCCAACGGCTAAGTTGACCGTTCCTTTTAAAAATTTAACTGAGCACAACAAAAATGTTTCCTTCCCCCTGGCCCCTCATGCAATTATACGAAGTTGTTCGCGAACCGTTACTTTAACAACTTAGCTCAGCAAAGACGTTTATAAATATATATATATATACCTACTTTGCTGCAAATGGTATGTAGGGCAATCATAAAGCAAAGGACTGGCATTAATGCAAAAACTGGCAGGTAAAAGTATAATAAGTAGGTACCCCACTTCCATGAGAATCTGACTCTATAAATGGAGTATAATATTATATATTATCCAGTTCTTTTCAAAATTTCCTAGACTATTGTTGAATGTAGAGATATTTCCCTCAGGTTTTATGTTATTTTTTGAGAGTTCCTACTTAACACGCCCTAAAAAGACAATCAAAATAAGACAAAATTTTATATCTACTTAATTGTACCTAAGCATACAACCTGTAGTCTGTGGTAGCGAACAAACACTAGGTGAAGTCTGTAGTATTAGTCGACGTTGTGGTCTAGTGGTTAGCGCAGCAGCCTTACAGATCGTAGGCCCGGGTTCCATTCCCGGTGCCCGCAACGTCGATGTTAAATTTGGAATTTGGTTTAAGAGGTGGCGCCGTCTTTCGGAAGAGACGTTAAACTGTGGGCCCCGTGTCATGGATGTTGGCACGTTAAAGAACCCTACCCTCGAAAAAGAGGGATTCGGCAAAAATTACCAGATAGTGTGTGACAAATTCCCTGGCGTCGGTGATTGGCCTCGTTGCGGAAAAAGGCCGACGTAAAATAAATAAATAAAAAAAAAAAAAAAAAGTCTGTAGTATTACATTTGTTACACAAACACAACATGAACGTCGTATAATACGAGATGAGATAATCACTATTTCGTTTTGTTTTTATTTTTTCTGTAGCGTGTAGCGTGCTTCCTTCCTCAATTTCACCATTTTCCAGGCTTCAAATTCTTCAATTTTCTTTGTGGAAACCTAGTTGGTTTGAAGTTAAAGAGAAGTCAGCGCACAGAAAAATAAAGGGTTTGTCGGGTTTAGTCATAAAACAGAAGATATGACAGTTGACAGTTAACAGCTGTCCAGCGTCCAGCTGTTTGGTAAAGTTAGGTTTCGTTTTTCGTTGTGATTTTTGCTCTTTTGATAAAGGACAAGATATTTTTATGTGTTTTAATGTTTTTATTTTGAAAATATGCTCATAAAATAGGAAATTAGAAAACGAAAATAAAATCTAAATAGTGTTATAGTTCACTGTTTCGAAGAAGTAAGTTAAAATAAGCTGTTAAATTGGCGTCTGAAATAGGTAAGTGCTCACATAACCTCGACATTGATAAACGACTTTAAATTAATTTTGGGATTTTTTTTCCAATACGTTCCCCAAATTATTGTATAATGTTAAAGATTTACCAGGCAGTATCCCTTTAAATTAAGTTTATATTATTTTTTCGGCAAAAAATAAAATTTTTCCCAAGGACTTTGTTGACAAAATTAAAAAGTCTAGACAGACACCTTGTCTTATATTATTTGTTTGGAATTTATACGAAATATTGTTCTTTATTTACTTAAAAGAATATTGAACATTCACGCCACATAAAGAATTCTTTGTTTTGTGAACTGCATACTGCATTCAAGTACCTAGATATTAAGTAGTTTCACAGAATAAGCACTATGATTAATAATAAAATTATTCTTGTACTAAATAGTTAACTTTGACTTATCACCTTCATAGATAACTTGAACCCCTTATTTAAAAACACATTTTTAGGAATCTCCTAGCTTTTTGATAAAATAATACTTGAAGGTTGTTATTATCACATGCCTAAATACTTACTGTGATTATTCAAAGGAGATTAATTTATTATAGACTGTGATTTTTGATAAAAAGGTAGGTAAGTAAGTACCTATTTAATTGATAAATGATGCTTAGCTTATTGCTGGTTTTAAGTATATATTAAGCTCGATATTAAGTATATGACTTATGTTATTAGGAAATAAATATGCTGTGGGCAGTGAGTAACTATCGAGTAGGCTGTATGAATATACAGAAACAAAATGGTCTTATTTTATTTTAAAAAGTAAAAAACTGATCATGACACAAATATTATTGCGAAATTAGTCCTCTTTAGTTTTTATGTGATTACTTATAACTTATAACATACCTAACTTATAAAAGATTTGGTCCGAGGTCCAAATAAAAACTGATCATGACACAAATATTATTGCGAAATTAGTCCTCTATAGTTTTTATGTGATTACTTATAATTTATAACATACCTAACTTATAAGAGATTTGGTCCGAGGTCCAAATTTACAAAACATAAAAGTCTTGATTTTGGAGAGTAGATTTAAGATGGAAAATAGTCTTCGGAGAGTATCCAAAATGTTCTCTGCCATGTTTCCTAACATACCCATTCCAAGCAAAACAACAGTCCTGAATATTGTCCATAATTTTGAGAGTAGAGGTACTGTAAATAAATGCAACTGCTTAAAAGCAAAATAATGATGTACTTGATGGTAGAACACAAGAAAATAATGTGAGATTTGGAACCTTTACTCCATGTAGAAGAAGAGAATGGAATTAGCATCAGGCTTCTTTGCAAAACTAGGAAAGCATAGCTCCACAGTACTGCGCAAATTACATAAGTAGTATCATCCGTATAATCATCGAAAGCATCAGGAATTGAGAGAAGGTCATGAAATACGAAGAGCAAACTTTTATTTTGAAGTTATGGAAGGGTAAATAACCATTGGGAATTCTCACGCAATGTTTGTTTTACCAATGAATCCACCTTCACATTAAACAATGAACTAAATGTCCGAAATTGTAAATATTGGAGTACACAAAATGAACACAGATGTGCACAAACAAGGACTCAATACCCTCAAAAGGTAAAGGTTTGAGCTGACATATTTGAGGCCCCCGCTTTATAAAATACTACTACGCTACCCTTGACTAATTTTTGAACATAAAATGAGGTTAAGTTAAAATCGATGTTTCAGATCAGATCGAGGATCAGATCGAATCGATCCAAGTCTCTATGCCAATCGAATACGGCTGAGATGGCGATGTTGCCAATATCCGTTTTTTTTCTGTATCTCACTTTGGTAACCAATTTTCGACATGGATGTCGGTAACTGGTTATAAAGAGTCGATAATTGGAAATCACTCTTTTTAGAAATGTAGAATAAGAAAAACCTACGACCCACAGAAAATGGATCAGGCTTTAGAGGAACCAAGGATAATCACTTCTTGGTTGTTCCCCTGGTCATTATACTATTCTTGATCCAGAAAAAGAGAACATATCGGTCAAATGGATATTGGCATATTCCAGTTTAAAAAACTCAGTTATCAGATTCAGTACAAAAACTTATGACACTTTTGAATGAGTCAAATAAAGTAAAAACTTTCGAAAATAATAACAGACGAAGTGACAAGTGGTACATACTGTTTCTTTAAAAACATCCGAAAATTTCTCCTATGTTTTGTATATCAATCAGTATTCATACGTACCTATTTATATTTTTAAAACAACTCATTTGAGTAAAATTTTTTATTGTAATATTTGTATATAATACCTTTTAATTCATTTTATATGGATGTATTTTTTTAGTAATAAGCTTATCATGTTACATTTATGGTATATTTGGAGAAAAATTTATGTCCATATGGAATGTCAATAAATGGTATTTCTTAAAAATTCGATGTCAATTATTGATTTTTTGTAATGGTACTTTAAAAATATATACAGGGTGATTCACGGTGGATGGAACGTTAGACGTTTCTGACGAACCAGTAAAGGAATCGTTCTGAAAATTTATTCGTTTACATAATAGTATATTAAAGTACGAGTTTCATAAGAAGCGGTTTTAGCGCCCGCGTCATTTATTGACACGGGCGCTAAAACGCCTTATGAAACATGTGCTTTATACATTTTTTTCTATTTCACCTTTTATAATCAAGAAAAATGCATTTTAAAAAGAAAATAAATCCTTCAAATTTTGTAAATTTTTATGTCTAAATTTTATGTTGGTAATACTATTTTTTATCATAGGAGCCTCTGGACAACAAAAATTATTTTGCAAACTGTCATTTTTTGATTTATTGACCCATTTTCACCACGAGATTCTAAAGTTATGTTAGCGATATGAGATTTGAAATTGGACGGAATACGTTGTGTGATCCTTGTACATTCGGTACATATACAGAGCGTTCGGAAATTCGGGAGATTTTGCTACTTTTTTTCGAATTTCAAAAGACGTGATTTTACGTCACGGCATTGCACTTTAGTATAGGGAAGATGGAAAATTCAAATAAAGTTGAAGTTAAAATCGACATTAGAAGGTTAGTAGATTGAATTTTGGATAGGATTTGGCAGAAAATGATAGCTTGCAGCATCTACAAAAGATTGATTTATAGATTTATGCAACCAACATACATGACTGTTATCCACACAGAATAAAAAAGTAAGTTATCAAGCTAGTTTTCCTCTGCGAAAAATGGGTTTTCTCGTAAATCACAAAGGCCGCGCAAGTCAATGAAATAAAACATTTAAATGTTACCAACATCAAATAAAGAAAAAATGCGTATCGAAATAGCTTCATTACGATCCGCAAATGAGGGTCGTACTGAACTCATTATGAACGTGAAATAGAAAAAATATGTATGTCATTGTATATCAGCCGTAATTAATTTTTACAAATTTTACGACCTTTTTTCTCATTAACTTTTAATTGGCGTATTAAAAAATAATAAAATTTGGGGTGCAAGTCCATCATACAAGAACCTTCAAGAAAGTCTAATACAATTTTGATGTAAAATTAACAGGCGAGCCAATATTTGAGGATACAGCAAAATTTACATGGGATTTCATGGGATATCCTAACGAAAAGGCGAACTAAATGAAATAAGCGCCAAAATAATGAAATTTTACCAATGCTATTAAAACCACCTTATAAAATTAACTATTTTTTACTTCCTCTTTTTGACCGTTTCATTATCAGAATTTAGTATATGAGACATCCTTGATAACAATACTTAATTAATTATTATTAAATATATTTTTAATTTAAACTGATGTGCGTATTTTATTTAGTAATTATTGCAGTGCAAGGTTTAGAACCCAACCAATCTTATCTGCTTCATATAGCCGCAATTAAAAAAAAATGTATAACAACCGAAATAATTATGATTACATTGTGTGTGCTGTGCAGCTAATTCCTCACAATATTATCCTCAATAAAATCTACAATAAACCCATTAAAATCCATAAATTAACCACTCGCTTTAATTGAAACTCAAATATTAGTCCGCGAAAACCCTTTATCAAACATTACCTTTTAGTTTTAATTTCGTTAGTTCTTATCAGCTCAGCATTACATTATACAATTAACAATATTTGCAGTGTGCCGTGACATTTTTCTTTTGTTTTACGACCGCGGAATTTGTTTTCGGCACGACACTCTCGAGTATATTTTGTTTCATTTGTTTTGGTCAGCGCACTCTGTTGATTTAATTTTGTGGGTTTTTTTTGTCTAAAAATGCCAAATATTACTTTGTTCGTTCGGCCAGGTGTTGTCTGTTTTTTAATAAATACGCGGCATTCTAACAGTACAGCAAGTGAAAATCGTTTAACTGTAACCCATTTCTAATTGATAAAGTTAATCGTGATAACAAGTTTTTAGATTAGCTATCGTCTATTCTATCATAGACGTATGCATATGTTTTTTTATTTTGTTTCATCCTCGGATTACTCGGTCTATCACAATAAATAACAAAACAATCCCCTTTATTCTTGACATTCATTACTTTTTAAAATTTATTCATTGTGTTGAAGTAAGTATACGAATCGACGAATTAAATTTTCAATTAATTTAAATTAAAAAGTCATATGACCGCGTTGAAACATATGTGTGTTTTTTCTTTTGTTTATAAGCATAGCCTACTGAAAGTAAAGTTTAAGTGCATCTAAGTGATGAAATTTAATGGATAGTAAAAATCGCGGGTAACCTTGGAAAACATAGGAACTTATGACAAACTGTGGTTTTTTTAGTTATTCAATTTATTTTATCGATTGTTTTTAGCACAGCTTGTGCAGTTTTCTCTTTGGATAGATATTTCTTTATCGCTCTTTTGTTTTTAAATGTGACTATATTAACTTAGTTGTGAGTTTTTCCGCCAAAATGTCGCATAGAAGTACGAAAAGCGATAGCCATGCTGTGACGTATAAGCACTTGACAGGTAAATGGATGGACATACATTTTAGAGGAAAGAATAAAAACAGTGAGGTAATTTTTTTGTGTTACTTATGATTATTTAAGGTGGGAGTATCAACATGCTTGCCAACCAATAACCTTTTTCGCGTAGATTTATTTATGTTTTCTAGCTTTTATACAAAAATTAAATAAAATCAATATCGACTTGATATTCTATAGGTAATAATTGACATATTTAATAAATATCAAGGAATTTCATAACTTATTTTAGGAGAATTGTATAGCGAAAAATATCGGGTAAGATTTTTTTAACATTATTATGTCATTGTTCTTTCACTATACAATTTTCCCAAAATGAGCAATGAAATAAATTGATATTTTTGTAATATATCAGGTATTACCTAGTAATGTGCCGACGATACTGATTTTCTTCAAATGTTAGTTTAAAAAATAATAAACTTAAAAAAACAAAGCGAAATAAAGTCGCCACAGTGGATCTTTTCCCGTGCGTCATCAATCAACGATCAGGACTCAACGTGGTTAATAACTTTGCATCCTTATTTATTACAGTAACAATTTTGAATAAAAGCATAAAAAAAACGTCTCCAAGATTCCGCAATAATATAACGTGCTAGACAAGAATAAAACTATAAACGTCAATTAATTACTTTTTTTATATGTTTAGTTGACTACCGTTGTATTTTAGAACGTCATTGTCAACCTTATTTTGATCTGTCAATCTAATTCGTATTTTGTAAATTTGTGTGACTTAAAACTGTTCCTTTTTCTAAAAATAGTTCTTTTTAGAGCTAATTATACCCACCATCTGTTTTGGCGATAAGTATTTATGGATTTTTATAATACCTACCTAATTTATTTATTTTAAATATTCTAACCGTGAAAGTTCTTTGAAAAGTTTACGGCAGTGGCTAAATTCCCTTAAATGAAAGGATGTCAAAAATTTGACTTTTGCGATTTTAATAGTCAATAAAACACCAAACTTTTCTAGATTTTAAGCTTTAAAAACAGTATTAAATGTATTAACATTTGTTTGTCAATTTCTTTTAGATAATAGAGAATGCCGGGCAAAACTTAAAATAAATAATAATTTTTCGGGATATTATGTAGGTACGTCAAACGGTAGGCAGACACGTCCATTTTATAAACTTAGACTTAGGGTATGGTCCGAATATCACCACCAGTAACCACTGTTAACCGCGACAAATGACAGATCAACCATAAAAATCCGGTTATATTCGGGACGAAAAATCACCATGTTCGTTAAAAGCATAACCTTTAATTTTGAAAAGTCCATGACAGAGTGATAATTTACAGGAATGCTAAATACACTTACTTCTTATAATTTGATTGAGATTGATTCTCTGAAAAACTTAATAAATTACCAACCAAGGGCCAAACATTTTGAAATAATTCATAACAAAACAAAATATTTCATAATAATGACAAGTGACAGGAGGAACCGCTTGTAACCGGGCGTTTAAGCCGGTGAGCATTTTGACATTTGGGTGACGTGATATCCGAAAACCGTGTTCCAAAATAAACCTATTTTTTGGTTACCGCTATAATTTGGTTAATTACGGAACGCTAAACCACGACACTAGTTACTTTCGGACCATACCCTAAGTTTTGACTTTTTTCGTCTCGTAATTTTGATTTGATTCATACGATTTTGATGACGTGAAAGTGATGACGCACGGGAAAAGATCCACTGTGGCGACTTTAGGTTATAGGTTGGCAATAAATTGAACGACGTTGAGAATTCCACCTTAATATTGATAAATAAATGAAAGTATTTCATTTATTTATCAATATTTCGTTTATTTTTCGTTTTCTTCAAAAAGCGGCCAGATACCTGTCTTTGGGTAAAGTCAAATTAATCTAAGAACTCGTCGCATCACCTGTCATTTATGACACCCTGTTAAAGTCTGGTATATTTTACGTTAAGCGGTTGGCTACAGAAACAGAACCGGACTAAGTTCTTTTATCTTCGCCTTCGACATCATGTAAATTTTGTAAGGGAGTATTAATATTTTGTAAAATTATAGCGTAGGTATTAATTTTATTCTTTATAAAATAAAATATTGACAGACATGTACCTACCAAATAAGTATGTAAAAACGTTATAAAATTAAAGGAAGAAGAAGAAAATAACTTTTAGTATTTATTTACAAAAAGCAAAAATATGTATTTATTATACAAGGAAAAAAGTAATACATTTTTTGCGAGGTGTAAGCTTTGTGGTGCACGTCTAATTAAAACACCATATTGGGAACCCTTTTGGTATTGTTACTTTTTTGGGAATTTTATATGAAGGGTGTTAAGGGGCTATACAGCAACAGGAGATAGTGGACTTGAATATATGTCATTTAATTTAATTTCTCATACGGTTAAAGCGATACAGGGTGATCCAAGTAAATATTTACTTTATAAAATTGGCGATGATTTGATGTTAAGCGGATATGAATCAAATTTGATGTATTTATATTTTTGATGGCAAGAAGGAGGATTCGATAATGAGTTTTAAGATACCTCCTAGAGGACGCCAGTTACACAAAAATGCATTTTTAATGTTTTGTGGAATGCGCAAGACTGCCGTACCTCCTTGTGGTGTTAATTTTAACATTTCTTTTAAAGATGCAAGAACCACCGTTTCAGTAACGAAAGTTTAGACCAGGGTCGATAATTTTTAAAACCAAAAAAAATAATAGTAGGATGAAACCCATTGGAAAAGGAAGAGAATAGAACAAAAATGAAAGGAAAAATAAGGTACGGGCGATCCGAGGTCGGGAAGGGGGGGAGGAGGGGTTTGAAGGGTAGAAAACGATTTATCTCGATTTCCGGTAAAACTACAAGTCCTGTGGAAAAACGTTGATTCGCAAAGTTGTAGGTAATAAAAAGATCTACAACTTTTGTATTTACACTTTTTTCATATAACCTCAAAATGTATGTGAAAAATTCAAATAACCAAGTTTTTGGTTTTTTATTTTTATCTTTTACAAAAAAATTTTTTTATCCACGAAATTTGGTAAAAACTTACCTATTTATGTCCTAAACACACTGTAATTTTTTTGATTTAAAATATTTATTTTTTAACCTTATTTTGACTTAATATCGAAAAAACACCCTAACTTTCAATCGAAAATTCTCACGTCAAAATATTTGCTTTTTTAAAAAAGTCGGTGGGCTTTTTGTTCGTTGAAATCTCTACTTTCTGATAGTGTTAAAAAAGTATACATTACTATGGTCAATGTTCTCAAAAAAATGCAAAGAAACGAAAAAAAACTCGAATCCGAATTTTTTTTTTTAGATCAATATATACAATTTTGAGCTATTTATTAAAATGTATACTTTAATTACTCGAAAAACGTAAGATTCCATGTTACATTGATAAAAAGAAGTATAAATTTTAATAAATAGCTTAATATTATACATATTGATCTAAAAAAAAATTTCGGATTCGAGTTTTTTTCGTTTCTTTGCATTTTTTTTAGCATTACCATTTACATTTACCATAGTAATGTATATATTTTTTAACACCATCAGAAAGTAGAGATTTCAACGAACAAAAAGCCCACCGACTTTTTTAAAAAAGCAGATATTTTGACGTGAGAATTTTCGATTGAAAATTAGGGTGTTTTTTCGATATTAAGTCAAAATAAGGTTAAAAAATGAATATTTTAAATCAAAAAAATTACAGTGTGTTTAGGACATAAAAAGATAAGTTTTCACCAAATTTCGTGGATAAAAAAAATATTTGTAAAAGATAAAAATAAAAAACTAAAAACTTGGTTATTTGAATTTTTCACATACATTTTGAGGTTATATGAAAAAAGTGTAAATACAAAAGTTGTAGATCTTTTTATTACCTACAACTTTGCGATTTAACGTTTTTCCATAGAACTTGTAGTTTTACCGGAAATCGAGATAATTCGTTTTCTACCCTTAAATCCCCCCCTTCCCGACCTCGGATCGCCCGTAATTTATTTTTCCTTTCATTTTTGTTCTATTCTCTTCCTTTTCCAATGGGTTTCATCCTACTATTGTTTCTTTTCACTTTTTACCATTTTCAAAGGCTTCAGCACTGGTCTAGTTATATAAAATCCAGAAGTAAAATGTTAAAAAAACACACACTCGCAAAAAACAGCCACTGACACACTTAAAAAACACCGAAATCAGGATAAAATATTATGACGCAACCTGACGTGTGAGCTTGCTACGGCCCACTGCTGATCTGGGAACTTTAACGACGATACCAGATCAGCTGTTAATGTCAAATGTCTGCTGTCGTTGTCTTCTGTCGAAACGTTGTGTTTTAAGAAAAAGTTAACTCTAGCAGGTACCTAGTTTCAAGTTTAAAAAAAAATAATTGAAAATTCCACACCAGTACTTTTAACCAATCAAAATGGGTTTTTTTGACAGGTCACCATGGCAACACATGTATTTTATCGGATTTTTTTTTCGCTGTGCGTAACTAACAGCGAATTATAGTGGACATGTTTTGACATAATCACAGAATAATTTTGTTCGGCCGGTTGCACAAAGCTTTTTTAAGCTTAACGGCCGATTAACTCCTTAGAAACCGATTAAAGTCCATAGTGACCGATTAATATCCATGACAACCTTAAACCATTAAATTTTGTCTTTTTAGTACACGGTTAATTCACCGGGAAAGATTGTGTAACCCGCCATTGCGTTAGTTTCAATGTTTTTATTTAAACGCGTTTACACTTCGCAAAACGCAGTAAAACAAAATTGGGTCTTAATTTTTTATAAACTAAAATTTTTATACATTTCCCTTACGTAAGTAATTAAGATGTTTTTATTTAACCACCTAAATTATTTTTCTCCCACATAATTTTTTTCTTTTCGCTTCTTAGTTTTTAAGTTTTATTGTTTATTCCAGGTTATTGGTTTGTAGTGTTGTATCTACCCAACCTTAATTGAGCTTTTCCTCTATGAACAATTTTCTGTTTCATTTACTTAATTTAAATTTTACCGCCATACTATCTGTCTTTATAGCTGTCAATCAATTCATCTCCAATTCACTTTTGTCTCAACACGTGGACGTGAGCAACCACCTGTTAGGCAGTATTTTCGTAAGTACTTACTTTTTATTCAAAAAATGTTTAAACATTTTTTACTTCCTCACTCTTTGATTTTAATTTCAATTTTTATTTTTACAGATTGTGATATCTTCACATTACTTCCACCAATGACTAATTTTATCTCTATAATGTCTTACAGACATACTTAAAAAGTTTTATAAAAAATTTTAAATAACCCTCGACACCTTTTTAGAAGGTTTTTTTCTTCTTCCCCTGTTTATTTGGTTGGTTTACATCTCCTTTACTGTCTTTTTCACATACTCACCGTATGTTTTAACTTCTCTCAATTTTCTTCATATTTTGTCGCTTCTTACACATCAATTTTTTAATTCCATAAAAGCTCCATTAAGGTTCTACACCATTTTCTTTTCTGCTAAAACCATCAGTATTAAATAAATTTTCTGTCTCCTGATGATGAACGTTTCTACGTTCGAAGCATGTAGAGACCCCTAAAGAATGTTTATTCTATTAAATTTTGTGGAGGAAGACTTTTAGTTTTTTCTTTCTTTCCCATTAGATGTTTTTGGTATTCTTCTGCCACCTCCATTCTTCTTAAAGGCGAAAAAGCTAAAATTGGAATTGAACATATCGCTTTATTAATAACTATCTATATCTAATAAAATATACAGTGTGTGTATAAAGTCTGGAAACGGCTTAATAACATCACAATTTACTGGCCGATTTAAACCAAATTTGGTACAGTTGTGTAAGAGGATCTAACGCACCGAATGACGATATTGGCGTTGTTGCCAGCTTTTTAGTTTGTCTGGAATTCGAACGAATTTTATATTTTTAAATATAACACCCAGTATATTTTTACATTTTTAAATTCCACATAAAATTATAATTATTTTTTATTAAATGCATTATTAGTCTATACTTCATAGTTTCCGAGATATTGACTCTCGAAAAGTGACATTTTTGAACTTTGACAGCTTATAACTTTCTAACAGTACGTCTTAGAGCAAAACGGCTTACATGTCCCTATCTTCAATTTTTATTATCTTCCCAAAAAAAACAACTTCCAGTTAAACCGGAACAACTATATTTCCTGCTTTCGAGTTACATCCGGTTTAACCGGAAGTTGATTTTTTGGGAAGATAATAAAAATTGAAGATAGGGACATGTAAGCCGTTTTGCTCTAAGACGTACTGTTAGAAAGTTATAAGCTGTCAAAGTTCAAAAATGTCACTTTTCGAGAGTCAATATCTCGGAAACTATGAAGTATAGACTAATAATGCATTTAATAAAAAATAATTATAATTTTATGTGGAATTTAAAAATGTAAAAATATACTGGGTGTTATATTTAAAAATATAAAATTCGTTCGAATTCCAGACAAATTAAAAAGCTGGCAACAACGCCAATATCGTCATTCGGTGCGTTAGATCCTCTTACACAACTGTACCAAATTTGGTTTAAATCGGCCAGTAAATTGTGATGTTATTAAGCCGTTTCCAGACTTTATACACACACTGTATATGTATATAATAATTAGACCCCACATTGTTTACCATTTTCCGATTTAATAGTTTCAATTTTGAATAATTTAGAAGCAAATATTCCTATAATCAATTCGGAACGAATTTTCTTTCTTTAAATGGCAACTGCAATCTTCTATTAGTTTGGCCAATTATGACATAGTACGAATATTGATCGTAACGTCGGACAATTTTTTGCATAAATTGCGTATAGCATGATTTTCTAAACGATTCATTCTTTTGAAAAATAAACTATTGTTTGTTTTTGGCTGCAAAATATTCTGTTTACTACAAAACACGAATTTTTAGTGACAGTTTATATACTGTCAAAATATGGTTCGCTGCCGCTAATTATGCATCCCATAAAATGCACTTTTAAAAAAGATAAATAAAAACTAAAAGAAGCAATTTTCTACCACTTGTAGTAACTCAAATTTATGTAAAATTAAAGAATATACTTACTATTAAGTCTTAAAATTGTATTTCAGTGTAACTATAATAAACATAAATCAATATAATGTTATTGCTACCGAAAGCTAATCGAAGCAAACTAAATCTCTTCATGTACGTACCTATGTGAAAAAAACAATAAAATTTTAATTTTCTACCAATTGTAGTAAAATAAATCTTACATAATATAAAATAATGAGCTATGTTAAATATAAAATAATATTTTTGCGCAACTACAATCGATATTAGAAAAAATATGGCTCTCAATTTTAACTTATTATTATAGCATCACAATGTGTTTAGTGGCACTTTAGAAAAATAAAAATTAGTTGTCAAGGCAAAAAAAAGCATATTTTGTAGACAAGGTGCATTTGTCAAATTTACGCATACTTCTTTTTCTGCTTTTATTAATTTATAAATTCAACCTTTTCTAACGTAAAACTGTAAGTAATTGTACTGCGAAGAGGGGCCTTTAGCCTTTTCTTTGGATTAAACGAAAAAGTGACGAAATCTTGATCAAAAAACGAACTGGCGAAGTCGTCACTAGTGTTTGCTCTTAAAAGGACCCAAATATCTAATAAATAAGGTGGCGAATACTTATTGAATAAGTATACAATAGAAGGACAACGGATTTTATTTAAAATGCATTTTAAAACGGTCAAAAATACTCTTGACACTACTAGAAAAACAGCAAGAGATTTCCCTTTTACAATGCTTTTGAAACTTCCTTACTATGTGACCAACTATGAAAAATGTTCGCCATTTCGTCATGAAGTTGTATTATATTTATTTTGAATGTATATTATATATTATTATATGAATTACAAATCTAAAGGCCACGTTTGGCGAAAATGCGCTTAGGTTTTGAGATATTCATTCGTAAAGTGCCTGTTTGTAGATTTTAGGTTATTTTTTTAAACAATATATATAACAATACCGTGCGAGCAAAAATTATTTGCATTGAAGAGGGCTCGGTTTAGATCACAATGATATGGGGATGATATATCTAACCAAATCTAGGTTAAAATTTTGTCAAATTCATATTATGACATGATATAGGTACCAAACTAATGAGTAATAAAATAAGTAGACAAATACAAATTTATTTTTGTTGTTTACAAAATTAACAAAGTAAGAATATACAGAAAGAAAAAGAAATATAATTACATAAAATGCTGAAATTGGCCACTGCCATGCTCCGAGCATAAATTTCTGCAGTAATTCCTTCGTCTTTCAAAATCTGCGGTTGTATTTCTTGGAATACCTACTAGCACTTTATAAGGAAATAAATTTAGCTGCTTCTTAAGAATAGTCCTGCATGTTCCATAAGATCTTCCCACTTCTTGGGACAGGCGTCTTATACAATTTGTTGGCGTATTTTGCATTATTTCACGAACGTTTGCAACAAGTTTTTCTGTTCTTACAGATGGTCTTCCTGCTCCCTTTTTTGTGTTGTATAGAACCTTTTTCCCTAAACACAGCCACGGTTCTTATCAGGCAATGATAAAAATCCAAAGCGATAAAAGCAACGTTAGGAAAATGTTCGTGAAAATCGTCCATGCACAAACCCGGATTGTATTGCCACTCACCATTTACTCTAACCCTGTTTTGAAAATACGCTTCAACCATGAATGTTTTGTGCTGTTCCGTAAAGCCCATTGTGTGAATTGTTCAAATAATTGGAAAAATTAGCGATGAATCAAATTACTTGTAACGACTGTCAAAGATGACGGAATAACTGTTTGATTGTTAATTCAGGTAGTTACTGACACCCAACAGGTATTAAGCTCTACGGCTAAGCATTACGTCCTTAGATGCAAAGCCCTCTTTGATGCAAATAATTTTTGGTCGCATGGTATCTTCTTCCGTTGCCAAATCATTCACAATTTCCATCAAAAAACACTGCTAGCTGTCGCGCGACTACCGAGAAAGTGGTGGTTCCAGCGGGTGGAAGCAGTTAAAAACTTTTTTTGGCATTATATTAGGGTTCAGCAACCTCGAGAACAGGGGGGGGGGGGGAGATAGGTCTTGAAGGTGTCCGAAATATGTGCATTTTCATGACTCAGTATAGGTAGCCTGATGCTGTAACAGAAAATTCCCATGTAACAAATTATTGCAAATGCACCGAGTTTTATAATAATTATTATTTTAAAAGCTCAGCGAACTTGATATAAAGGGCAAGAGACGATAAAAATAGACTTTGATATTAAAAACAGATAAAACAACATTATTATTTGTAATAATAAGTTTGTAGCGTAATCAAACTTGACTCGAGTAGAGCGTGGAAACTTTCGTTCACTTGTCTTGCATTGCGCTATCTCAAAAACCTTCCGATCTCATTTTTATTTTATTTCGAACGAATTAACACTATAGTCAATAATAATTAATATCATTTTCCGGGCGGTGCATACGCATACTGGTCGTTTATTTCTTAAGTAGGTGGCCGCGTAAAATAAAAAATAAAATCCAACGCCTCCTCTCTAATTTTCAACAGTGTCACTCTCTTTTTATTTTTGTTTATTAAAACAATCATATTAAAACAATAGATTAGAATAATTGATGTCACAGCCGTCTGCAAGTTTAACTTCGTCATTTGTTCTTATCGCGAATCTCGTCATAGATTCATCTGGAACGGCGAATGGAGCAGTAAAATGATAACTAGTAGATTTTCGGTGATTTTTAAAAACCGGATGATTGTGCGCGCGTGTATGCACAAAAAGTGCTTTTGCGGGAGAACTAGGACTTTTTGCGCAGAACCTAAGTGAATAATTGTGATAGTGTTACTTTTTGTTTTATGATAAAAACGATAAGGTGGGATAAAATAGTATCTATAAGCATTACCTATAATACTTATGTTGTAGATAATATAATATGACTGGATTTTACATTTTTAGATATCACATTTAAATAAAATAAAACGAAAATTGTAGGAAATATTATTTTAAAAGAATAAATGAACTATAACATTTCCGGTCCGCTATTTTAAGGCCAAGTAGATAAGTATCTATTTTGTATTACAAAAATGTATTTCTTATCTTCAACAAATTTTAAAACAAGCAAAAACGGTTCATCCTAAAAAAAACTGCAAGGACGTTTCACATTGTATAAATGACACCGTATCAGTTCTAGAGCTAGTAACCTATTTAACGTATTATTTTATACGAAACTGTAACAGTATAGTATAGTACTGTAATATGTTTATAAAAAATAAAATTTAACGTTACTATGTTAAAACTTAGATGCTGCGCAGAAGTGAAACTACCGTTTTCTAAAAAAACGCAAGTTGTAAACATCTCAAACACAATCGAAAAAATCTAGTGTGCGTTGTAACGTCAAATGTCAAACCGAGGTAGTACGAGCAGCGGGTCGAGTGCCGAACGAACGAGCCAAGCGAACCGACGAAAATCGCGGAAACACCCGATAGTGAACGAAACGTTGCCGCTCATTTTACATAGACCGACCAGCTATGGTTCGTTGTTTCCCTATTTTGAGTTTATCAGAACTAGTAGGCATGGTAGTAATCAGGTATGTATTTTAAATTTAACAATGGCGTGTAAAAAATATAATTTCTCGTTCATATACCTACTCGCATTAGATTTTATTTACAGATATTTGATCATTGATAAAAACATTCATGATCATGATACAAACCAAATAATTAATGTTTAATGTCGACTGTAAGTCTCAAAATAACAGACGGTTTTAGTTTTAATTAGCTTACCCGAGAATACTTACAAACAACGCATAAGTGAACAGGATCTACTTGGAGAAATTTCGGTGAAAATTTATTAAAGTGTTCTGAATGTTTGTTTCAATCTATTTACCATTATATATGCGCATATATACATTATGAAAGGCTATTTGTGTCGTGCCACCATGTAAATATATCTTTAGTGTGTAAAGTACATAGATTTTTATTGGGGGGCATAAATTTTATTGCTGTTGAGGTTAAATATTGACAATGGGGTTTAATTTGTTTTTTAATATATTTTGTTTTATCTGGTGGTGTACATGTTTAATATACGATGTGGATTCGTGGAAGTAGCTGGTGACAATTTAGGCTGATCAGTTTTTACAAGTAATCGTTCTAGTGTTAAAGATGAACTGCAATGTTTTTCAGAAAAGATCGAGAATTGTTATCACTCAACATAGTCAGGTATAATATTTAATTTACAAAAATTGGATATTTTTAGAGGAGAAATATATGGGGTGGTCAGTTTTACGTTAAGGAGGGAGTATCAACATGCTTGCCAACCTATTTCGCGTAGATTTATTTATGTTTTCTAGCTTTTACACAAAATTTAAATAAAATCAGTATCGACTTGATATTCTATAGGTAAAAATTGACATATTTAATAAATATCAAGGAATTTCATAACTTATTTTTTCTAATTTTGTATCATAACAAATCTATTATATACGCAAATGCGTATCGTAATGAAGCTATTTCGATACGCGTTTTTTCTTTATTTGATGTTGGTAACATTTAAATGTTTTATTTCATTGACTTGCGCGGCTTTTGTGATTTACGAGAAAACCCATTTTTCGCAGAGGAAAAATAGCTTGATAACCTACTTTTGTATTCTGTGTGGATAACAGTCATGTATGTTGGTTGCATAAATCTATGAATCAATCTTTTGTAAATGCTTCAAGCTATCATTTTCTGCCAAATCCTATCCAAAATTCAATCTACTAACCTTCCAATGTCGATTTTAACTTCAACTTTATTTGAATTTTCCATCTTCCCTATACTTAATTGCAATGCCGTGACGTAAAATCACGTCTTTTGAAATTCGAAAAAAGTAGCAAAATCGCCCGAATTTCCGAACGCTCTGTATATGTATCGAATGTACAAGGATCACACAACGTATTCCGTCCAATTTCAAATCTCGTATCGCTAAAATAACTTTAGAATCTCGTGGTAAAAATGGGTCAATAAATCAAAAAATTACAGTTCGCAAAATAATTTTTATTGTCCAGAGGCTACTATGATAAAAAATAGTATTACCAACATAAAAATTTACAAAATTTGAAGGATTTATCTTCTTTTTAAATATGAGTTTTTTATTAAAAAAACTACAAATTAGAAAAAACAGTATAACGTAGGTGTTATATAAAGCAGTTTTAAGCACTTGTCCCGTTATAAAACTCGTTTTTTAACATGGACGCGTGCTATAAAATGATGGATGCTTTATAAAACGTGTACGTTAATATACTATTAGGAGAATTGTATAGCGAAAAATATCGGGTAAGATTTTTTTTTAACATTATTATGTCATTGTTCTTTCACTATACAATTCTACCAAAATTAGCAAGGAAATAAATAGATATTTTTTGTAATATTATATCAGATATTACCTCGGATATTACCTAAGTAATGTGCCGACAATACTGATTTTATTGAAATGTTAGTCAATAAAATGTAAAAATAACGCGAAATAGGTTATAGGTTGGTAATGGATTAAATGACGTTGAGAATGCCACCTTAAGAGCGAACACTAGTGGCGCCTTCGCCATTTCGTTTTTTGGTCAATGCTTCGTTACTTCTTCGTTTTATCCAAAAATCGGACAAATACCCCTCTTTGGAGCACAAGTACCTAGAGATTTACGTTAAGAAAGGTTGGATACATTAATAAAAGCAGAAAAAGAAATATGCTCAAATTTGACAAAATTTCGTTTTATGCTTTTATTAATTATTATTATTAATAAAACCAAAAATAAACGAAATATTGATTTTAAAAAAAAACGCCGCCAGTGTTTACTCTTATTAATCTCCATCTTACATGCCAAGACTGTGTGTTCTTTACTTCTTTAGCCGATTTTTAGAAAAAATAATACATAGGGATTAGAAGATTTACTATAACATAGTCATTTAATCTCGAAATTAATTTTTTAGGCTTATCTAAAATCCTTTTTCTATTAACTTATGAGTTATTGTTATACATAAAATCTCTCTCTGTATAATAAACATATACATTGGAAAAATTAATTTACTTCATTTAATGTAGGCTTTAAAAAAGGTTCTAGTAGTTCTCAGTGACATTTATTTTTTACACCACAAGAATATAATATCGTTTTTAATGTGTGGATTTTTATCACTTTGCAATAAGCTTTATCGGTATTAAAACTGAATTTTGGGATTATATAAAAGTTGACGTTCAATACTTCGGTTAAACATCTTTAGATAGTGCATGTTTTACTCTGGTTCAGTCGCATTTGACGACGTGAATGTTTAGTATCAGTTGGTTTATTGAAAACGATGGGTGGTGGCAATTGTTTTCACAAAAGAACGAGGATTTTTTTTACGAATCAAAGCCAGGTAAAACATTTACATAATTATGTCATATAGAAATGTTGACATGAATCTGACACCTAACCTATCTTTAAGAATTTAAAGACAAACCAAAAAATACTTAGTTGACTTATTCTGACACTTGTCATTTCAAACCTAGAACTGTCAATTTAAGATAGTTTTGGCTGCCAAATGTATGAATTAGTTTATCACAATGTGATTTTCAGTCAAGAGTATCGAGATATTATTATAATCCCAGCAATTTTCTTTCCGATTTAAGTTACTTAGAACATTTTTTTTGAAATTGGTGAAACCGAATAAATTAAGTTTTTTCTGCATTAAAAAATAAATAATGTTCCGCGAACCACAGGCTCATGTTGTAAAAGAGTCTCATTGCAGCGGTCTTCGAGTTGTTGGTCAAGTTGGTGGGCGACAATTGCAGATGTGACGTCAGCAAATATAAAGTGCATCCTTATCGACTCGATCAAGACCATTTATACAGGGTGTTCCTTAATGACGTGCCAATATTTTAGGGTGTGATTCCTCAAGTCATTTTTATGAAGAAAAGTTCATATAAACATACGTCCTAAAGGGCTTAACTTTTTTGTTACAGGGTGTTAAATTTTTTTCTTTTATAATGCGTTTTTTGTAATATCTCCGAAAGTACTTTGGATAATATTTTTAATTTTGGCATGTGCTAATAGGACATAAAACCACATGTTTTAGTTGTAAAAGTTATTTTTTTGTCCCACCAGTGGCGTCCCTGCAAACATGTCCTCTGATTTTTTTAGAAAAAAAGTGGTACACCACTGACATTTTTTCATCATCCTTGCATCAAATAGCGTACTCGTTAAAATATTCCAGGCTAATTCCGTATTGTTTTACAGAAGGCAATTATTCGCTCCCTTAAATTTTCTAAAGTGTGAATTGGAGTTTTATACACTTGATGACCCACAAGAAAAAAGCCAAACTATTGAGATCAGGGGATCTTGCTGGCCATTGTTGAGCTCCTCCGCGACCTATCCAACGATTCTGATAAACTGCATCTAAATGGTCGCGAACGATTACACTGAAATGAGCAGGAGCTCCATCATGCATGTACCACATTTGATTCCTTAGCGCATATGGTACATCTTCAAGTAGCATAGGTAGTTCTTCTTGGAGGAAATGCAGTTAAGACTGTCGTTAATTATGCTTTTAAGTACGTCACCGTTCCAGGATAACTAGATTTATGTGATCAAAAATTATTCGTCAATACTGCAAAATGAAGCTAATTTAATTTAATTATTTTAATTAAGAACAGTGTGCCTGAGGAGAAAAACGCAAGAGACCATTTTTATGTAGAATTGATCAGGCTAATCAGAAATAATATTGACATGGAAAAATGTCAGTGGCGTACCACTTTTTTTCTAAAAAATATCAGGACATGTTTGCAGGGACGCCACTGGTGGGACAAAAAAATAACTTTTATAACTAAAACATGTGGTTTTAAGTCCTATTAGCACATGCCAAAATTGAAAATATTATCTAAAGTACTTTCGGAGATATTACAAAAAACTCATTAAAAAGGAAAAAATTCAACACCCTGTAGCAAAAAATTTAAGCCGTTTACGAAATATTAATGTTGTACAATGTTTTACATGTTTTAAGTTTGGACACATAGCAAAAGAATGTAAATCAGGAAAAAATATATGCCCCAAATGTGCAGGGGAACACAAAATTGAGGAATGTGAATCGCAGGAAAACTCATGTGCTAACTGCAAATATGCTGCAGAAATATTAAAAGTACCAAATGTGGAATATAATCATAGAGCTTATGACAGAAGCTGTGAAGCGTATAAGAGAGTTTACAGGGAGTTGGAGCAGAGAGTGAACTATCCAGGTATTTTTACACACCAGAAATAGCAATCATCGGGTCAATTAATGTACCTAAATATACAAAGTCTGTTAGCTCATAAAGACGAACTAAATAGTACTGTAAATAAATGGAAACCTATTATAGTGTGTCTCTCAGAAACACATGTAACCGAACAGATATTTAACCATGAAATACAATTAGACGGGTATCGCATCATAAATACTTTATCACATAGCAGGTATACTGGTGGAACCACCATATATGTAAAGGATAATATTCAGTTAAGGATCATTCTACAAAAATCAATATCAGATGAACTGTGGATTACAGGAGTCGAAATAGCAACAAAAAACAAAAAATATAATGTATTCTGTTTTTATCATTCACCTGCAGCAAGTAAGGCTGATCTATTGAGCCATTTGGAGGATTTTTTTGAAGAATATGGTACGCAAGAAGGGACAATGATTTGTGTAGGCGATTATAATATTGATATGTCCAAAAACACTTATTACTCCAATAAAATGAAAAAAATTATATCGGAAAATGGCTTACATCAAAATATTAATGGCTTTACTAGAATTACCAATAATAATGCAACAATTATAGACTTATTTATTACAAATGACAAAAATCTTTTACCTCAAATTCATTTAACACCGAAAATTACAGACCACTGTATTATTACTGCAGAACTTGTAGAGAATAAGGACCAATGTGATATTGTAAAAATATATAGAGACTATAGACATTTTGATGAAAGGAGGTTTCAAATAGAGTTAATGGAGGCTGTATGGAACAGAAATTCTGTGGACATTGATGTGTTGGCTGACAAGTTGGTTAATACTTTAACGTGTACACTGAATAAACATGCACCAATCAGACAGGAAATCCTTCCAGCAAAATGGTCCAATAAAAAGTGGTGGACACGCGACATAGAAAGAAACATTGAAAAACGAGACCAATTATATAGAAGAGCAATGATCACAAAAAATAACGATGATTTCAATCAGTATAGAAAACAGAGAAACCAGGTGGTGAATATGATAAGGCAGCAGAAAATATATTATTATAATGCAACAATCGACAGGAACAAAAATGACTCAACAGAATTATGGAAAACAATTAAAAAACTTGTTGGTGGGAAGAGTAGTAATCGACAAACAGATATTTATTTTAATAACACCCCTGAAAAGAATGCCATGGTGATTGCTAATAAATTTAACATGTATTTTATCAAGAGTATTGAGGAAATAACAAACAGCATTAGCCAAGAAGATATTGAAGGAGTAGTTAAAAAAATAGGACCATTCGATACAACAATGAGTAATTTTAAACCACTGTCATTAATGGAGTTGAAAGAAGTAGTGAAAAACTTAAAGAAAAAAAAAAGTAGTGTCGATGGTATAACAACAAGTATATTGCAAACTTCTTTTGAGGTGATCGGTGACATATTTCTGCAATTAATAAATACTAGTCTAGAGCATGGTACTTTTCCTGAAAAGTGGAAAAAATCTACCATAATTCCTATAGAAAAAATAGCTAACACTAATAAATGTGAACAATATAGACCTATAAACATGGTTCCAGTATATGAAAAACTTCTTGAGAAAGTGGTTAATAAACAATTTATAGATTATTTTGAAAACAACAAGCTTTTAAGCCAATATCAAGCTGGATTCCGACGGGGAAATTCTTGTGAATGCGCGTTACAATCTGTATTATTAAACTGGAAAAGTGCTCTAAGACAAAGGAAGGTAATTGGTGTTGTGTTCTTGGACTTCCGTAGAGCTTTTGAAACTATAGACCGTAAGTTACTCTTAGAAAAGTTAAAAAAATATGGTTTGCGTAATAATGTACTAAAGTGGTTTGCAAGCTATTTAGAAAATCGTACCCAGGAAACAAGATACATGAACAATACTTCAGTCCCAAAAACAAATGCGTTTGGTGTACCTCAAGGAACTATACTTGGCCCAAATTTGTTTATAGTGTACATAAATGACATAACTAGGAATATAAAAAACTGTAATATTCAGCTTTTTGCAGATGACACATTATTATATTTTATAGGAGAAGATGTAAATATGATTGTAAATACTATAAACGAAGAACTTGCAGGATTATGTAGCTGGCTTACCCAGAATGGTCTCAGTTTAAATATAGAAAAAACAAAATTTATGCTTATAAAGGGTAGGTTCAATAATATTCCAACAAAAAGTCATGGTGGAATTTTTGTAAATAATGTAAATATACAACAAGTAGAACAATACAAATACTTAGGAGTCATTGTAGATGAGAATTTGACGTTTTCCCAACATGCAGAATATATAGCTAAAAAAGTGTCAAAAAAAATATATCTTCTTGGAAGAATGAGATCTTATCTTAGCGAATGGACAAAACAAATAATTTATAAAGCAATTATTATGCCGCATTTCAACTATTGCACTTCAATCTTGTTTTTACTTAATAACAATGAGAAGAATACACTGCAGCGGAAACAAAATCAAGCTTTGCGGTATATTTTGGGATGTAATAGACTTACTAGTGTGAAAACCATGTTAGAAGTAACAGGGATGTTAAGTGTTCGACAGGTCATATTCTTAAATACAATGACGTTTATATATAAAATGAAACAAGGCTTATATCCTGAACATTTATTAAAAAACACACAATATATATCAGATGTACATGACCATCAAACTAGATCTAGAGAGAACTTCTATGTAACGACAGCTCCAAACCGTTATAGTCAAAATGATGTTTTCCACAATGGACTTGTTCAATATAATAGCTTGCCCAATGATGTTAAGAAAGCAAAAACTGTTAAGATATTTGTCAAAGAATGCAAACAATATTGTAGGAAGAATGTGTAGGAGTTGCACTTTTTGCAAGATATTAAAATTATGTTAATGCCATATGCCTTTATTATGTTAAATCTAATGTTTATGTGTATACTAATAACATTATATCATATGTATTTTTTTTCCTATATTGTAACGATGTTAGCACATGCTATTACCAATAAATTATTATTATTATTAAATATGTTTATATGAACTTTTCTTCATAAAATAACTTGAGGAATCACACCCTAAAATATTAGCACGTCATTAAGGAACACCCTGTATAGAGCACTTACTAAAGGCTAGAGGCAAATTATTTTCTATACAGCGCCAGCGCTGTCTAATACCTAATTAGTTAATCTCGACTAATTCTCAAAAGTAAATTACTTGTTTAAAAGATTATTTTTCCACAAACTTTAATTCTTATAAAATTGTATTTATTAAAAATCAATAAATCTCTCCGACAGGACATCGTATTTCTTTGGAAATAATTGTATATGGGCACCTCTTAATTTTTTTTTTAGTTCCTATCAGGTAAAAATAGGGAAACCACTTTATGACATCGTCATACCCGGTATAGAATAAGAGTAATTTCCAATTTACACCATAAGTAGTTAATATTAATTAAAAAAACTATTCTCCTTTAAAAGCTAAATAGTGGAATTCTGCTTTCAAAAAAATAAAAAGTGAATTATGGCGTGTAGAGAGAGGTCGACGATACCGTGAATAGCCAACAACTCCTATAAAACAAGCGGGCCGGCCGCCCTATGACGTAGCGCTTTTGCGAGGCGTTGAGGTAGGTCGGTATCTTATGGGACCACACTACTAGTTTATAGATCTTGGGTAAAAGGTATGCGAATATGACGTCAAAAAGTGCAAATTTTGAATGAATTTTTTAAAAAGTATCAGCTTTAACTATAATAAAACTCGCAGCCTTCTCGATTTCAAAGAAGTTAAAAAAAATTAACGTTTTCCCCGTTGATGACGTAGGTCACAGCCTGCTGCTACTTGGGGAGTAAAGAAACAAAGTCACAAAACTAACCTCAAAATAGCAAATTAATAAATAAACTGATGTTAACATCTTATCTTAATATGACAAGCCAAATTAACCTCAAATCATTTAGTTTAACCCCTGGCTGCTGACATAGAGGTCACTACTAGCTCATAGTCCTCCCTCGCTCTGATCCTCCTGGATTGCTAGATCCGTTAAAGCGCCGAAAACAGCATATTTAAACTGGGCATGCTTTTAGGCAAAATAAAAAATAATTAAATATATTTCAAGCAGTGTTTACATGATCCACATATAATATATAACCAGTATATCGCTGTCACGTTACAATTACTTTGGTTTCCTGATGATGAGTGTTTCTACACTCGAAACATGTCGAATTATTAAGAATTATTCTAGGTTGCCTAGTTATTCTAATAAACTTGTGGAGAAAGACTTTGTGCTTTTCTTTTTTCTATGCATTTAACTCCACTTTGAGCATGGACTACTTCTTCAAAAATAAATAAAATGGTACTATTCGTATCGAATCAACAGCTGATTGACATTTTATTGTTTATAGTACATATTGCGCATGCTTACTATCCCGGAACGGCCTGCATAGTGGTCTCATTTTTCATAAGCTTGGTTGCATACCATTGGCAATATACTGGTTATCTTATATGAGAATGAAACGATGTGAACTGCGCAAACTCTGTATCCCGCTTTAGTCCTCCATAGGGGTCATAACCTTGTAACATGCCATTAGCAATATACTGGTTATATATGTGTGGTTCAACCTTATACGATTACTTTAAATTATCATTGAAGATAAGAAGGGCAATTTTTTAGTCATTTAAATTTTTGAATTGATATGTAGTACCTACCTACTCTAAAAATAATGAAATCAACTAAGGTGTCGCAGTCGTTAAAGCGGCGCTCGTCTAATGTCACAAGTGTAATTAGGAAATCCCCACTTTCGGTGCAAGATGTGTTCATAGCGTTTGAAATATAAAACGAACAAAATAACTCGTTAAAAAGTTTAAAAATTTACAAGAGATTTATTATGGCGAAAAGAAAGGGATTCAACAGCTATTTGTATGTGAGTACCTACTTTTTGTTAGCTACTTTTTCTCATTAGATTTTCAAGCATAGTCGGCGCCCATCAGCCCATGTAAGCGCTATACAGGGCGTTACAAATCGGACGGCCACCATGGGCACTTAATAAACCGTTAAAGATACAGCAAAGGTTAAATTAGGGCAATCGAAAAATTTGGAAAATTCCTCGAACTTCCGAAGATATTCGGAAAAAATTGAAAATTCTCGTTTCGGTTTTTATTGTTTTCTAACTGGTATTTACTGAGATGGCTAAAAATTTTACATTTTCATTGCCGCTTTTTATTTTCTATAATATGTAGTCAGATATTGATTGTGACGTTTTGTCTTCGGGTACCATCATCAGATATGTATTTTTAAATACGGACCTGTATTTTTATTTCAGTTTTAATGACCTGGTACCTATGGATGGATGGCACATATCATTCCGGATGCATAATCGGTTATAATTCGAGTGACCTACCTATTCATGAGCCGCCAATTATTAGTATTCGAATGAAAAACCGGTTATTATCCGGTCCGGTTTTTTTTAAATCACTTTAATACTCAATTAATACATTAGACTTCTTAAAAAAAAAGTTCGCAACGCGATAAAAGAACAGATTATTGGTAACTAACCGGTTATTAACAAAAACCGGATTATTCAGGTTTTTGAAAAAACCGGATGATAGGTTATTTTTCACACGAGTGATCCCAACACTAGTAATTATTTTGAAGAAATAGTCCATGCTTAAAGTGGAGTTGAAAGTATGGGAAAGAAAGAAAAACTCAAAGTCTTCCTCCACAAAGTTTAATAGAATAAAAATATTCAATAAAAGTCTCTACATGTTTCGAACGTAGAAACGTTCATCATCAGGAGACAGAAAGTATATTTGGTGCTGATGGTTCCAGCAAAAGAGAAAATGGTGTCGAACCTTAATGGAGCTTTTATTTAATAAAACATAATGTTTCAAGTAGACACGATATAAAGAAAACTGAAGAAAGTTCAACCATACTGAGCACGTGAGAAGTCAGCAAACGGGGTCCAGACCAACCAAACAAACTGGGAAAGAAAAAACCCCTTCCAAAAAGGTGTCAAAAGTTTTTTTTTTTTATAATTTTTTGGAAGGGGTTTTTTCTTTCCCAGTTTGTTTGGTTGGTCTGGACCCGTTTGCTGACTTCTGACGTGCTCAGTATGGTTGAACTTTCTTCAGTTTTCTTTATATCGTGTCTACTTGAAACATTATGTTTTATTAAATAAAAGCTCCATTAAGGTTCGACACAATTTTCTCTTTTGCTAGAACCATCAGCACCAAATATACTTTCTGTCTCCTGATGATGAACGTTTCTACGTTCGAAACATGTAGAGACTTTTATTGAATATTTTTATTCTATTAAACTTTGTGGAGGAAGACTTTGAGTTTTTCTTTCTTTCCCATACTAGTAATTATATTAAAATGTTTTTTCGGTGCATCACAAACACCGATGTTTTTCCGGGATACATTTTCTGTGGACATCCCTAAATGGAAATAAATGGAACAACGTCATCATGGCCTCATCTTTTACTGCTGCGTTGCCATACTGCATATTTTTTATAAGGTTTTAGACAAAGATTTAAATTTCCCACATCACGATAATACTTTTAACAGCGTAAGTTTGGTAAACAATGTGGAGGGGCGCAGTTCGGATCTTGATTTACTTCAAAATGGAATATAATTTTGGCAATATGTAGGTTAATTTGTTATTGTTTCATCTATAGGTACCAAATCATTGTGCAGTTTGGTAGACCTTGAGTCAAACAAAATAAATGTAATATTACCCTTTGATATGACAATGACATCTTCAATTTGTATCTTCGTAAACTATAACAGATACATCTATAAGTTTAAATGGAGGCAAGTGGCTAGGTGCTATCCTCGTGTTTGTTGTTAAAATAAGCCCTTCCACATCTACCAAAAATCCTCCAAGATTACACGTTCAGCATAAAGAAGGTCAACGGCGAAGATTACAAAGATCCTTTTCTGAAGTAGGTATATAATTTGGAATACCACAGAATTACCACTGCCCATATGATGCCAAACAATTTTTTCAATGAATAGGAAATTAAAATTAGAGATACAAAGCGAAAACAGCAAGTTGTCAAGAAAAGAGTAAATTCAAAAGTGATGCTTGGAGAGGCAATGAGGCCTCAAACTGCAAAGTTCAATATTTTTAAGAGGAGAACGACATCAACGGAGAGTTCACTGGACGAATTCAGTATAACAGCATATTTTCCTAGACAGCTCAATACAAGCTGTGCTAAACAGGATGGTTTACAGCAAGTGGTTAATTGAACAAATAAAGACTTTATGTCCTGTAACCTGTAAGATTATTTTTAAACAACAGATAGATATTTCTAATTATTCATCCAAACTGGCAAAAAGGATGTTGGTTGAAGAATACTCCATTAGAACTACTGTTTGCAGCAAAGTGGAAAAGGGGTTATAGAAGAACATCGTTGGAAAGCGTCTACTATTACCAAAGCAATAAATATATTTGGACAAATTAGTTTGGCTGTTCTACGCGATAAACTATAGTAGCCATAAATAAGGTTAAGCAAGGTGGGTTTCTGAACTCCAACGTTGTTGCATGCCATTAGTCTAAAACTGCAGAAGCTCGCCAAGACCTGTATCCTTGGAATTTTAACATACTCATTGTTAACGATAGAAAATCCTATCAAGCAAATGATTTTCTATTGTCCTATTGGAAAACAAAATCCTCGTTAAGAAAGATAAAAACTTACAAAGTACAAATACTTAAAAAAAAGTGTTTAGTTTTATCCTGAGTAATACGCAGCAATTATTGCGTACCCTACATCATCGATCATTTTTTTTTAATCAAAAAAGAAATTAATTGTGTTTTTTTAAAATGATTTTACTTACGTACAATTACTTTATTAGATCCATCATAATCAAGGGATTTTAATCGGTCACTGGAGGTACAAGTCCGCGAAGTAGCTGACAGATTAATAGAAAACTTCCTTTGAAAAATAAAATTTATCAATATTGTGAATCAAATAACGTAGAAAATACATCTAACCCTGTGTAGGGATCTTCCGCCATTATAAAGACCCGTAAACAAACCGCCAGGCCGGCCAGGCTGTTGGATTTTTCACCTTTTTAATACTATTACAGCAAATCCGCACCAAAAATGTTCACCAATATTTTGTAGAGGTTCTTAGCAATCATGTCACTTAAATTTTCTATTAGATATCAATCGAAAACTGAATAAAAATACAAATTAATACGAAAAACCGCAAAGTTAACACCTAATTCGCCCGTAAATTACATACTTAAGCATGGATAACCTTAAAAAAGTCACGTGACACATGGATCTTCAAGCAGTGTTGTCGATGGTTCTGCTTCACGGCTTCTTTCAAGGTGATTGTGACCTTAGCTTAGGAATACTGTGCAATCCTACAATGATTTACATTTTCTAAATTACAGTTAATTGAACTTACTAGCGCAATGTCAACTATCAATTTCAGCTGCATTTATTTTGCTGTCGAATAGCAAATAACAGATTTAATAATAATATGTAAATCTGCCTCTCAAATTTATTGATAAATATTATTACTAATTATTATTATTATTGGTACTTTATTATTAATAATAATATACCGGACTTATTTATGTACCTTTTAGTTTTATCAACTAATTGATTATCGTTAAGAGTCCATAACGCTGGGCTTTTGAGAGAAATTTAAATGATAAGCAAATTAGTTTAACCGGTACTTTCAATCGAGAAGGGGGATTTTTTTTAACGTTACATTTGTATTGAGATGTGCATGGTGGTAGGTTGCTTGTGGGAGTTCGCTTATTTAGTTTCCACCTGGACGAATCACAATGCGTTTGAATAGAAAATTGTTGGGGACAACTTATGTAAGTTGTGGATTTCAATTTGTGGGTGACTATTATAGTAATTTTCAAAACATAGAAATAAGAAATTTTCTTTTTTATTTGTTTCGGTTTTTTCAATCGTTCATAAGTAGGTTGAGGAATCTACGGCTACGTTTTTAAATGTATGGGATTTATGCCTATTGTGACAGAATATATAGGGTATATTATACACTATTTCCTATAATTGAATATTTATAACTTGGTCAAGGAATAATATCTGTTGCATTCCTTTTTTGATACCACCTTATCTATCTATATATACTTATAGGGTGTAATGAATGTCACGTAGTTAAGTGTGTAGTTGTTAGTTAATTACCAAACTAGATTTTTTTTTAAATGTTGTTACGAGTAAAGTAATGATAGAACCTTCGATAAAACACTACAGATAAACATTTTTGTATAAAATTTAAAAAACAAATATAGGGATCGTCACTGATTAAAAAAATATCTAATGATGGCTACATAGGAGCATTAAGGCCATGGCATGACAGCCATCCTAGACAAAACGTTCAAGTGAAAAATATTTGAAGTGGTACTCAACAATTTTTGTACTGTGCTTCTTATATCCATGTAAATACACGTTAAAGTATTGTATTTACTTGGATTTTAAAATATGCCGTCTTAATGATATTTAACTTTCCCATAATAAATAATCTACCCATATCTGTAGCTGAAAATTCCCAATAATTAAAAGAAAATAGTGTGGCATATCGGACAAGTGTGTAACTATTTTTTATATTGGAATACACAGAGATCCAAGCTTAATGGATACCCTGGGGTGGGTAGACCACGACGACCGTTTCGTCCTTGTTAGGACTCTACGGGCAGCCATAACCCAAGCAATCCCAACAACAGCGCTAAGATGTATTAAAAGCCTTTTGCAAAATCAAAGCGGCCATCAATACACCGTAGCGCCATCCTAGGGGAATTAACTCCAATATAAAAGGCAGTTACACTGGTCATAACGAAAGGTAGATAACTAAATAAACCACGAAGTGCATTACAATCTAGTATAGGGAGCGCTATTCGCGTTTTCACCGAAAACATCTGCCATTTTACAGACCAGAAAATAGATCAACGCTGGCACCCACCAGAATGCGCGCAATCCGTTTGAGTTTTGAGCCATAAAAATGTACTAGTGTCCGCGAAAATAATGAAAAGAAAAAGAAAATATTGTGGCATATCAAGTGTGTAACTATTTTTTATATTGAAATACACAGTGATCCAAGTTTAATGGGAGGGATGGCGCTACGGTGTATTGATGGCCGCCTTGATTTTGCAAGGAGGCTTTTAGTACATTTTTCCGTCGTTCTTGGAATAGGAAACTTGCACAACTTTTTTTATTGCATAAATATGTTCAGCCACACCAAAAAATAGCATATACAAAATATTTAATTTAATGAATAATTAAAGTTCGCCTTGTGACGTCACTTAGTATGAATAGCCCGCTCTAGCGCTATCTATTGTAGAACGCTTTGACGTCACAAGGAAACTTAATCGCTTCTATTTAATCCCCAGTGAATTAAAAAAAAAACGTTTCTTTGTGAACTGTATAGGGTCTTTTGATGACATTACCTTACGCTTAAGAGCATTAAGATTTTTTTGTGTTATTTCCGGGGTCATTTTATTTGTGAAATTAAAAATACATATTTCTGATAACACCAAAAATCAGTTTTTGAATCTTTTTGAGACCCCTTTCGACCGCTAAGCTGCTATCCAAAAAAAAATCTTTTACCTCTAAAAATTAAAAAAAAAACTAAAAAAATCGAGGATTTATTTTAAATCTTGGATTTGAATTACAAACGTTATTCTAAATAAGTTTTCTAATTGGCATTTTGGTCAAAAATGAAAAATAATGGTAGTTTACTCTCGGAGAAAAATCATTATTTTCTCTTGCATTTTTTTTACAAGCAAAACTTTTTATCAAGAATGACTTTTTCCCGAAATATGAAACTTTTCATCTATTAGTGCTATTGTAAACCATATCCGCGGACAATCTGTATAAATGTAAATCATAAGATGACAGTATTTAAACAAATAATTAATAGGTACCAAAGCAATTTTGCAGTATATAACATGGTAACAAACATTTTTACAAAAACACATGAGTAGCGCAAAAGTGATGCTCACGTTTTGAAATCTGAGCTGTCAAATTTAAGATTGTCAATAATTATTAATTTTCACCTCACCATAACATTTCTATAAAAACATCGGTTGTAGAAAAAATCCTGTACGTAAGTCGAGCGCAAAGTGACATTGCCGCTTTGGCGAGATAGCCTATAGCGGCAATAATTACTTTGCGCTCTTAATACACAAATAGCTATTTCATTAACGCTCTTTTTATAAATAATATTAATCTTCAGATGAAGAATCCCAATACTCCGACGACTCGCCCGATCGACTTGTGGGGTCCAACATTGACCCCACTGTCGATCCCGGCGTCACCTTTAGCATTGAAACCAAAACCTCCCCGAAAAGCAACCCGGAAAAGGCCCCCCCGAAAAAAATCCGCCACCACGCCCGTCATAGCATCGCGTCGGATGCCTTGGTGGGAGGAAAGGTACGGCCATCTTTCATGAATCTGATCATACCAGAAAGAAACCACGATTCAAGTTCATCTGCGTCGTCTAGTTGGAGAGGGTCGTTGACACATTTGGGGTTGCCCTCCTTTACTCTTACTTCACCGGATGGGGAGGGGAGGAAGTTTAGTTTTGGATTGGGGTTGAGGAGGCATTCGCATAACGTTAGTGTTTGTTGTGTGGTGTGAAGCATTGACGATTGTACTAATAACTATATAATAATTGTACTAATAACTAACTTATTGATGGAAAAAAGAAAAGCACAAAAAAGAAAAGCACAAAGTCTTTCTCCACAATTTTTTATTCGAATAACTTGGCGAACCTAGAATGATTCATAATAAATTGAATCGACATGTTTTGAGTGTAGAAACACTCATCATCAGGAAAACGAAGTAAATAGTACAATGCTGATGTTGTTAGCAGTAGAGAAAATAACAAGTGAGACTAAGCCGTAATGGAGCTTTCAATGGTACGTACGAGGAGAGAAAAAATTTGAATAGTCAAAAAGACAGAAAAGACTTCAGCATACTGAAAAGTCAAGGACCAGTGCAAATCCACTGTCTTGGGTGGGAAATGAAGAGAAAAAGAAAAGTTAGGGAGTTTCAAAAATACTTTGTAAAAATCATTTTTAAGTGTAAGTAATGAAAAATCTTTAGTTTAATTTAACTATGTCGGAGACATATGAAATAGGAGGGAAAGAAAAAAAATTGTTTTTCGTAAGTCATATAGAAGCTTTCTGTAAAAGATAAAAAAGGGAATGTAATAAATGAAATGTAATAAAATGAGGTAGATTGGCTTACCATTTAGCTTGAAATAAAATACTGTTGGTAAGCTAAATGGTAAGCCAATCTACCTCATTTTATTACATTCCCTTTTTTTATCTTTTACAGAAAGCATCTACATGACTTTTACGAAAAACAATTTTTTCTTTCCCTCCTATTTTACCACTTTCACATGTCTCCGACATAGTTAAATTAAACTAAAGATTTTTCATTACTTACACTTAAAAATGATTTTTACAAAGTATTTTTGAAACTCCCTAACTTTTCTTTTTCTCTTCATTTCCCACCCAAGACAGTGGATTTGCACTGGTCCTTGACTTTTCAGTATGCTGAAGTATTTTCTGTCTTTTTGACTAATCAAATTTTTTCTCTCCTCGTATGTACCATTGAAAGCTCCATTACGGCTTAGTCTCACTTGTTATTTTCTCTACTGCTAACAACATCAGCATTGTACTATTTACTTCGTTTTCCTGATGATGAGTGTTTCTACACTCGAAACATGTCGATTCAATTTATTATGAATCATTCTAGGTTCGCCTAGTTATTCGAATAAAAAACTGTGGAGAAAGACTTTGTGCTTTTCTTTTTTCTATATCATTTAACTCCACTTTGAGTATGGACTACTTCTTCAAAATTAACTTATTGACGTTTTATTGAAGAGTAATAACCATAGATAATCAAGCAAAGCGCAGACAAATTAATTCCGAATAATATACAGGGTCCTGCAATGGTGCTTGGTGCTTCAGGCATAGCTCCTATACGAATTAGGTTAGGAACTTCATTCATGTGCTGACTTATACTGTAATACGGGATGTGTTTTAGAAAAATATTTTCGTATATACAGGGTGGCCCAAAAAAGTGTGATACCATCAAGTTGTATTTTTCAAATGGGACACCCTCTATTTTTTGTGTTTTTAGGATTTTGCTTTGATGTCCTTTATAACTGTTTCTAATTTTATTGAATTTGCTTTAGTAGTTTGAGAGTAATAAATTTAAAACTAAAAAAAAGGTTTTGCAGCCCTGGAAAAACAATCTGAAAGCGTTTTTTTTATTTACGGCATCGTGTAAGAATAATGACAAATGGTCAAGAGATACTATAATTAAATAGGTTTTATCTATTTTATACAGGGTGTTTAAAATAAGGTCTCCAAATTGTTCATTTTGAGTGTTTTCCCATGGCCGCTTAGCTATTTTGTTTTAAAACGTTATTACAGATAGAGACATTTGTGTTTTTTGATAAATTATCAAAACGGGTTGGAATTTTAAATATATTGCAAATACAACATTTTTTTGTTTTGAAATTCTTCATCAAAGAGAAAATTAATATACCATTTAAAACATTTGAGAAAAATTTGTTTAAAGTGTGGCATTTTTGAAACCTTATTTTGAACACCCTGTATAAAATCCATTTTATTTATAATATCTCCGGACCCCTTGCCATTAAACGCACACATTATACAGATTATTTATTTGATTATTTTTTTCAGGGCGGCAAAACTTTTTTTTTAGTATTTAATTTTTACTCCTAAACTACTGAATAAAATTTAATTTAATTACAAACAACTGCAAAAGGCATTAATACGAACCTAAATACAGGGTGTCCTATTTAAAAAATAAAACTTTATGTTATCCCACATTTTTGGGCCACCCTGTATATGGAAAAACATTTTCCTGAAATACACGTGAAACAGTTTAAGTCAGTATAAGTATAAAGTTTCTAACTTATGTGCAACACCTAAGTTTTGTTACAATATTTAAAATGCATGTTTATTTATTTAGTTATTTATTACTAATTATGATATTTAAACTCAATACACTATGGCCAATATAAGTTGATCTTCGTAATCTGACATAGACACGGCCAATGAAAACACAGTAAATTGTTGTCCTTGTCATTATTTTATACACCACCTTATACAGGGTGTCCGGAAATGATGGGCAACAAATTTAGGGGATACTTAATTCTAGACCGAAAATAAATGCTTTCTTTTAAAATACGTAAGTTACTAGAACAATAAATTCAACATTCAAATCAAAGGTTCAAAGTGACGTATTTCCTCTTCAATGCATAAATTAATTCTTCTTAAAAAATTAGATTAATTAAATTATAAAATAAAAAAAATAAAATGATTTCGTATTCATCACATGCAAGCAATGTTATTTTAGCGGAACCCGGACACCCTGTATATTTTTACTTTGTTTACTCTATCGTGTTAATTATTCTAATTGTCATAATAATGTTAATAATGTTGACCGTGTAAGTTACTAGTTAGTAACATAGACCAGTTTTCTGATACCTTCGCTATAAACTAAACCCAAGTATTTCTTTAGTGTATCAAACATTTTCAAAATACAACTAAATACTTTCAAAAAATGATGTCGAAGTCACAATTACCATCGCACATAAGTACGATACCATTACTGCATAAACATCACCACAAAGTGGTCATAGACCCAGTTGAATCTTCTCAACAGGTAATACCTTTGTTCTCAAAATATGTGCAATAATAATTTTCAGTCATCAATATAGCTTTTTCCTCAGGGCACATTTTGTTTATCTGGGAACCCCTAAAGATACCTAAGAAGGTTTTTTGCTGTCCTTGACATTTTGTATGTTTTTAGTTTTATATTGACGTAGGTTGCACCTTAAAATGGTGCATGTGATTGAACCCCTTCATATAAATAATGCGCAACACGTAGAGATATAGGCACATACAGGGTGTTTCATTAAGGGTATATCTCGGAAACTACTAAGCATTGAAACTTGGGGGGAAAAAAATTATGATTAAAGCGGTCATGAGAAAATTCTGGAAATTATTTTTAAGTTCCGCATTTCGCCACAAGGGGGCACAATTGAAAATTAATTTTTAAATTTCTCCGAAAATTCCTATATTATGGTATACCGCATTTTGGTTTAAGGCTCTTTGGCGTATTGACCTTGATAAGAGTAGGGGAAGCTATTGAAAGTGTATTGCGAGTTTGTGTCACGGCTATCTAGATTTATTTTTTAAAACATCTTATTATGCCTAAATTAGAAGTTTTCCATGATTATGTCAATAATTCTAAAGTAGGTTTTGGGCCATTGGAATAATGAGTAACAAACCTACACATAAAAGAATCATAAAGTTTAAAAATATTTTTTTGTCGTGGCCAGGAAGCTATAAAAACAATAATTTCTTTGATAAAAGTGTTAAAAATTATTATTTTGGCAATAACTCTGAAACCAAAAAAGATATCGAACTGCAGTCTTCACATTTTTCTTGTAAATTTAATCTACTTTCCGATTATGATGTCATAGTTATACCGTATGATTTGAATTTTCGGGATAAAATAAAAAAAAACTGTTATTATTACAAATTGCGCCCTCTAGCAATTTTATTAGAAACTATCGTGTATTAAAAGTACTTACCTTTCTCTTCCAAACAAGCTTAAATTTAGTAAAATCGGATAAGTCATTTAGAAGTTATAGCGATTTTAATGATTACACTTTCAATAGCTTCCTCCACTCTTATCCAGGTCGGTACGCCAATGAGCCTTAAACCAAAATGATGCAGAATTATCTATTCTTTTTAATGATGTAACCAGAGGTATACCATAATATAGGAATTTTCGGAGAAATTTAGAATTTTAAAAATTAATTTTCAAAAATGCGGAACTTAAAAATAATTTCCAAAATTTTCTCATGACCGCTTTAATCATATTTTTTTCCCAAGTTTCTATGCTTAGTAGTTTCCGAGATACGGCCGGTGGCCACCCTTAATGAAACACCCTGTATAGATAATATGGGTCGTCTATCTTACTACACTTTTTCTAACAAAAATTGTACTCTTATTATATAATTTGAAATTGTGACCAGTGCTTGTCACGTGTCCAATCTTATAAATGTACGCTGTATAATTGTGACAATTATTCCTAATCAATATCTAATTATAAGGGTTTGTTGATAAACCAATTAATTGCTTGAGATAATATACGGTTTTTGGGTTATTATTTGTACTTAAAAGAGACCTTTGTTTTACTTGAATTCCGAGTTCATTTGGAGGTTTATCTGCCATATTCTACTTAAAATACATTTTTTTTATATTTACACAAACATGATTGTTTGGCCATTGCGACATAGACCGACACCAGCATACAATAATATAATAACAATAACAACAGCTATAAGTATAAGACTGTGACGATTACTTTGTTTACAGGCTACAATGTTTAATATAAACTAACTCCTAACACTGTGTTCTATTTGAATTAACGAAATAGCTGGGTATCGTCCACGTATAGACCGGCTCTTCATGGCCTGGGAACGAAAATCAGCATTGATTTATGTCCTTTCTCTTTCCAGACGCTGCACAAGAGTGAGTCGATGGTATCACTATGTTTCCAATCAATAATAACATTTGTTAACAATGACAATTTACCGGGACTGCAATCTTTTTTGGAAACCAAGCAAATACAGATCGACGACAGAGATGAAGTAAGTCAAAGTTTTTATATGATACTTTACACAAATCGTTTATACCGTGCGAGCAAAAATTATTTGCGTCAAAGAGGGCATTGCATCTAAGGACGTAATGCTTAGCCGTAGAGCTTAATACCTGCTGGGTGTCAGTAACTAATTGAAAAAACAATCAATCAGTTATTCCGTCATCTTTAATGGTTGAAGCGTATTTTCGAAACGGGGTTAGAGTAAATGGTGAGTGGCAATACAATCCGGGTTTGAGCATGGACGATTTTCACGAACATTTTCCTAACGTTGCTTTTATTGCTGGGGATTTTTATCATTGCCTGAAAAGAACCGTGGCTGTGTTTGGGGAAACAGGTTCTATACAACACAAATAAGGAGCAGGAAGACCATCTGTAAGAACAGAAGAACTTGTTGCAAACGTTCATGAAATAATGCAAAATACGCCAACAAATTGTATAAGACGCCTGTCCCAAGAAGTGGAAAGATCTTATGGAACATGCAGGACTATTCTTAAGAAGCAGCTAAATTTATTTCCTTATAAAGTGCAAGTATTCCAAGAAATACAAGCCGCAGATTTTGAAAGACGCAGGAATTACTCTCAATGGTTTACCCAGAATGTATTGGAAAGAAATGATTTATTAGACCTGACATTTTTTTCGGATGAAGCCTGGTTCCACCTCTCCGGTTATGTGAATTCTCAGAATACACGCATGTGAAGTAGTGAAAATGCCCATTTTTTGTAGTCCACATTGCACCCTCAAAAAATTGGTGTCTGGTTGGCTGTTTCCCGAAGAAGAATTGTTGATCCTATTTTTTTCCTTGACACAGTTACAGCACAGCGGTATAGAGACAATATTTTGAATCTATTTGTGGAGGAATTACTTGACGACGAACTACGTTTTGGATATTTTCAACAGGACGGTGCAACCGCCCATACAGCCGCCGAAACTATTAACTACTTACGCAATTTTTTCGACGACAGATTGATCAGTTTTCGATTAGACATTGAATTCCCACCTAGATCACCTTGTTTAACGGTTATGGATTACTTCGTTTTTCTTCATTTAAAGAACACTATTTTTAAAATACCAGATGCAAATTTAGAACAATTACAAGAAAGGATTATCCAAGAATGTGGTAACATTTCTCCAGAGATGCTGGTCAACATTTTCGAAAATACGAAGAGACGTGTGAATTTATGCTTGGAGCATGGCGGTGGCCAATTTCAGCAATTATTTATGTAATTATTTTTCTTTTTCTTTCTGTATGTTCTTACTTTGTTAATTTTGTAAACAACAAAAATAAATTTGTATTTGTCTACTTATTTTATTACTCATTAGTTTGGCATATCATGTCATAATATGAATTTGACAAAATTTTAACCTAGATTTGGTTAGATATATCGCTCCCATATCATTGTGATCTAAACCAAGCCCTACGTTTTTTAATCCACGCCCTCTTTGATGCAAATAATTTTTGCTCGCACGGTATAAGTAGAATTGGAAGCAATTATAGCCCTTTTCTTATTATTTTTCAATAGTTCCAATAAAGATGAAAATAAAATAATTTTTAACCCTATAATAACTTTTAATTTAACCATACGGTACTGTTTTCCAATGTAGAATGGCACGACAGCTCTCATGGTCGCCTGCACCAAAGGCCGTCCGGCCTTCGTCAGAGAGCTCCTGGCCCACGGGGCGGAATCGAACGCTGAGGACAACGACGGATGGACGGCGCTATTGTGCGCTGCCAAGGAGGGCCACTACGATATCGTTCTGCAGTTGTTGGAACACCATGCGGAGATCGACCACCGGGACATGGTAAGTAGTATCACATCTATCTTCCTCGAAAGTGTATTTAAAATATCTTTTAACGTTCACTAAATTATGTACTACATCCATATTATATTTTTTCAAAGTCTACAGTCTACACGAGACAAAAACCGACTAACAATAACAACAAGAACGATTACCTATATAAAACTCAATTACAGCGTAATTTTCCATATCAAAATTTTATAAACGGCTGTTTGCTCCAATCGACAAGTGTGTATTCATTGGCTTGAGAAGTACTGTGCACGAATAACAACAGTCCTGCTTAGAACATGTATATGTCGTCGCAAGAAATTTAATAAATTTACTTGGTCCACTGTAAAAATTAGAAACTACCAAATGGAGAAACAACACCTGATAGAAGTTTAATATCAAATTGCTTTATTGAATATTATTCAAAAGTTGAAAAATCACTAGCAAATAATATAAAAAGTAAAAATAACAACCACTTGCTGGATGAAACTGTTCACAATAATTTAAACTCTTGTTATCTAAACGAAAGTAATTATCATGAAGTTCAAAACTTTATTAATAGCTTAAAACCTAAAAAATCTCCTGGAATTGATGGTATCACATCTGAGATTTTAATATCAATAAATTCATACATTTGTAACTCATTTAATTAACACCATATTTAATACAGGAATATATCCATCTGCTTTTAAAATAGGTATAATAAAACCAATTTATAAGAGCGGAAATAAAATTGAATTTCAAAATTACAGACCTGTGACATTAATTTCATCATTAGCAAAAGTTTTCGAAAAAGTTTTAAAAGAAGGATTAGAAAATTTCTTAAATGTCAATGGATGGATATAGCTCGGGACCACATCTAGTCATATCATAACGAAAGAACAAAGAAAAAAATAGGGATGAGGATTCTACCAAGGATGTGTTTTGTGTGACTTTTATTTCTATAAATTGTTAGAAAAATCACTTTTTCAGGGAGGATGGACGGCTCTTATGTGGGCGACGTACAAGGGACATACAAACGTGGCCCTTCACTTGTTGGACAGAGGAGCAGAGGTGCACGCCCATGGAAACTTTCACATCTCGTCGCTTCTTTGGGCCGCCGGACGGGGTCACGCGCAGGTTAGTAATGTATTTATTTTGCTTTCAGAAATAGAGATGTTATTCGCAAATCATCATGCTTGATCGCCTTTTGGCAAATTTTCGCACACTTTAAAGTAATTATTTTTTAGATTGTCAGGGCTCTTATAGACCACGGGGCCAAAGTTAATGTTGGAGATAAATATGGCACCACCGCCTTAGTCTGGGCAAGTCGAAAAGGGTACACGGAAACGGTAGAAATGCTGTTAAAAGCGGGTAAGCAGACTTTTTCATGAAAACATCCTATTTTCTACCTATGTCTTCAATTTCTGCCTCTTCTTTTGCATCACTCGGATAATTTATTAAATAAGATAAGAATTATTGTATTTCCTCTCCATCTACCCATGTATATATCGGAGACACTGAATCTAAATACCAGATAAGAAATGCTTCTAATTATATTATACAAATTAGAACAACTTAAATAATAAAATTAAAAAAGATTTTAAAATATTAAAAATTGGTTTGATAACAATTTGTTAACAATTAATTTTAATAAAACAAATTATATTCCTTTTACTTTAAACCTAAATAACCTACCACGGAATATGAATAGTATTCAAATAAATAAAGACATTCAAATTTTTAAAGTTAATAAAATACAATATTTAGGAATTACTTTTGACAGTAAATTAATTTGGAATTTTCACTTAAAATACTTAATTAAAAAATTAAGAAGTTTACTACAGATTTTTAAAAACATTTTAAATTTTTTCAATGGAAGACATATGGAAATATTATATTACGCGTTAGTTAAAACTCATTTAAATTACGGAATTTTAGGTTGGGGAGGAATAAATGGAACTTTAGTTAAAAAAATTAGAAATATTACAAAAAAGGTTTCTAATTCAATAAAGATTATCTTTATCCTTTAAAAGAATTGTATTCAGAAACAAAAAAGTTCAACTTAAGACAACTTTACATTTACAACATCTTAATATATACAGGGTGTTATTTAATAAGTGTCCGATATTGTACAGGACGATTCCCCAGTTATTTATAAGGTGAAAAGTTCATTTAAGCATGGGTTCGCAAGGCAAATCACTTCTTATTTTTAATGATTATAGTTTTCTTGTAGGTGCCAACGTAGATACCGCCGGTATGTACTCGTGGACTCCGCTGATAGTGGCGACCTACGGCAACCACGTGGACGTGGTTAATGTCCTTCTGGAGCACAAGCCCAACGTCAACGCGTTAGACAAGGACGGGTGTAGTCCGTTGACTATTGCCTGCAAAGAGGGTTACTACGAGATCACGACTGCTTTGTTAGCTGCCGGAGCATACATAAACATACAGGTAAATTGGTGTCGAACCCTGTATAGTAATCGCAAATCTGATATTCGAAGTTGTAGTTTCAGCACAAGCAGACGCTTTTATAAAGAATATACCTATTAATAAAAAAGTTTTTTTTGTTAATTTGAACATATATATCGGACAGCCGTAGTCCAGCTTACCGTTGCTGCTGGTGTCACAGCTTCATTGTAACAAAATTCTTCATTATAACATAAAATTAATCTCATTATAACTAAAAAATAAGCTACGGTGAAATATCTGATCAAAATCACTCGCAAACTCCCGGACTATATAATGTCATTAACCGTTACTATGAAAACGAGAAACACCTGGGTATGTTGATTTAAATGTAGGGTTGGGATTTTGACCGTCAAAATCTTTTGTGGTCAATTTACCGGTCAATTGACCAAGCCCTGGTTAAATTTCTCAGTTTTGTCAAAAGAAATGAAGCCATGAGGAATTACATAGAAACGTGTCTTTATTAAAAAAACAGCTAACAAAAAATAAAGAAACCATTCTGAGGTACAAAAAACACAAAAATTACACATAAATATTATATATAATATTAATCTAACAATATTAAGTTACTAATGAAGTAATGAGTGACTGATTGATGATGAAATGAGAGACTGCTGGCAGTACTGGCCTTGGTTGATAGCTTAGATCAAGGTACATCATCTTCGTCACTGAACTCACCCCCAGCATTGCCTTTATGTTCTTCAGAATTTGACTTACTCGTTTCATCCTCACTACTGAAAATTAGCGCTGGTTCCTCCGAATTTCCATTTTTTTTTTATTTCCACTGCCACTTAACAGCTTTAAGTTGTACTTTATATAAACAAGCGTTCCTGAGCGAGTGGTTTTCAATCGGTTGCGAAGCTTGCTATGGACAATGCCCCATGAGGACCAATTTCTCTCACAAAAGGCTGCAAAACTTTTTGACCGAATTTGACCCGGTCAAAATCGGTCAATTGACCGCGGTCAATTGACCAGGCACAACCCTATTTAAATGTTTAAGTTTCCATGTTTGTGTTTAACAAGTATTAATAGATTTTGAAAATAGTAAGAATTAAATACGATCCGTGTTGGAGAAGCATAATATTTGACTCGCGTCTAATGACATAATACGATCGGATGATTATGGCCTACATTACACGCTCGTTAAATAATATACTATTAAATAAGAACAAAAAAATCTCCTTTTTAAATAAAATTTAAATATTCTTCAGGATCGAGCTGGTGATACTAATCTAATTCACGCCGTTAAGGGCGGTCATAAGAACGTCGTAGAAGCTCTGCTGAAAAAATACGCAGACGTCGATATTTTGGGCAAGGACAAGAAGTCCGCTACGTACGTGGCTGTGGAAAAAGCCAACGTTGGAATCGTCAAGTTGTTGTTGAATCAAAATCCAGACCTGGAACATGCTACGAAGGATGGCGACACGCCGTTACTTAAAAGTGTCAGAAATAGGTAAGGGGCCGACACAAATTCCTGAGGTTCAAATATGACTAACCCAACTTACCCCAGTCCAAAAGTGGATGATTTCGGAGATACAGAGTGTGAAAAGTTCAATTTGGGTTTAGTTTTTCATAAATAATTTTTTTAATGATTGATGTAAGTATTGTAAAAAATTATTTATGGAAAACTAAAACCACCAAATTGCACTTTTGACACTCTGTATCTCCGAAATCATCCACTTTTGGACTGAGGTAAGTTGGATTAGATCGTCATATTTAAGCCTCAGGAATTTGTCGTAGCATTTTTTTCGCACCTTTTAGAGGTACTCTGTATAACTAAAACATGTTTAAAAGGCATAAAACTTCTTTCACTAATTTTGACATTTCTGAATAGCGAAAAATGTATGCTTGTTTATTTTATTCACATTGGTAATGCTTTTAAACTTTTAGAAATGCTGAGATAGTCCAGCTACTCCTGGAAAAGAAGGCCAAAGTCTCAGCTACCGACAAAAAGGGAGACACCGCCTTGCACATAGCGATGAGAGCGAGATCGAAAGCTATAGTTGAAATTTTACTCAGGAATCCCAAGCACAGTCAGTTATTGTACAGGCCGAACCGGGCCGGCGAGACTCCGTATAACATTGATATGAATCATCCGAAAACTATTTTAGGACAAATTTTTGGAGCTAGTAAGTACAGCACGCATGGCTTGTTCTACAGATTGGGGGCAAATTTTTAAACTGGCTACTCGTGTGTAAGCCAAATGCAAATTTCATTAAAATTAGTTCATTTTAAAAAGTTATAGATCTAATCTACAAAGCGCACTACCTCTCAAAATTAATTTTAGGTTTATTCATATTTCTATTGGTTTTGTAAGCCAAATATCAGCTCCGAGGCTGCAACCAGCTATCTTTTTACCAGTTTATTTGTATACGATCCGAAATTACAAAAAAATAATTATCGATTTTTATTATATAAATATAGAATTTATAAAAACAAACTGACTAAACTAATTAAAGAAATAAAAACCAATTTTTATAAACGTCAAATGTAAAACTCTAATCAAGATATGCGGAAAACTATTAAAAAAATATGTAATAAAAATCAAAAACATCTTACTGATAAGAAAAGTATAGCTAATAGCTTTATTGACTATTTTTCTGATGTGGGAGAAAAGCTAGCAAAAAAAAAATCAATAAAGTTAATTAATAACACATTTTCAAATAAAAAAAAATAAACAGTATAAATTCATTTTATTTAGAAGAAACTAATCATAAAGAAGTTGAAAATGTAATTGATAGATTAAAATTAAAGAAATCTCCTGGTGCCGACGGAATAACAACAGAAATATTAAAAACTATTAAAACTACTATTTCTAAACCACTAACATTTCTTATAAATAATATTTTTAAAACCAGTATATATCCAGAAGCTTTCAAAATTAGTATAATAAAACCTATTTTAAAAAATGGAGATTCTAGTAAAAAAAAGTAATTATAGACCAATAACATTAATATCTTCGATAGCAAAAGTATTCGAAAATTTTAAAATTAAGAATTGAAAATTATTTGGAAATAATACATTTTATTTCTAATAAACAGTTTGGGTTTCAAAAAAATAAATTAACACAAAACGCTATTTGCTTTCTAACAGAACAAATATATGATGCACTAGATAATAAAAAACCTTGTATTAGTATTTTTCTAGATTTAGCAAAAGCCTTTGATACAGTTAGCCATAATTTACTGTTAAAAAAGTTTGAAAATATTGGATTCAGAGGAAAGCAATTAGAATTATATAAAAATTATCTAAAAAATAGACCAACTTATGTTCAAATAGATAAAGAAAAAAGCTATCCAAAAGTATTCAAGTATGGTGTTCCTCAAGGAACAATTTTAGGACCATTATTTTTTAATATTTATATTAACGACTTATTTAGTATAAATTGCGATGGACAAATTCATAGTTTTTCAGATTATACTACAATTTTTATACCGATACAAATTGGGACAACTTAAATAATAAAATTAAAAAAAGATTTTAAAATTATAAAAAAATTGGTTTGATAACAATTTGTTAACAATTAATTTTAATAAAACAAATTATATTCCTTTTACTTCAAACCTAAATAACCTAATATGAATAGTATTCAAATAAATGAAGAGATTCAAATTTTTAAAGCTAATAAAATAAAATATTTAGGACTTATTTTTGACAGTAAATTAAATTGGAATTTTCATTTAGAATACTTAATTAAAAAATAAAGAAGTTTACTACCGATTTTTAAAAACATTATAAATTTCTTAAATGTAAGACATGAAAATAATAAATTACGCGTTAGTTAAAACTCATTTAAATTACGGAATTTTAGGTTGGGAAGGAATAAATAGAACTTTAGTTAAAAAATTAGAAATATTACAAAAAAGGTTTCTAAAAATTATATTCAATAAAAATTATCTTTATCCTTCAAAAGAATTATATTCAGAAACAAAAAAGTTGAACATAAGACAACTTTACATTTATAACATCTTAATATATATATTTAAAAATAAAAACCTTATGCAATTTAAAAACCATAATCATAATACACGTCATAAAAAGGAAATAACCATAAAACCTAAAATAAATAAGTCCATAGGACAAAAAAATTGCAAATATTTATGTTTTTATTTAAACGATTATTTACCAACAAAAATTAAAAAAGGGCAAGCATTCGGTCAGTTAATTTAAATATAGCTATAAGGAATCTCAGTTGCCTTGCGGTGTTCTCAGAAGGAAATTTGTGTTTCTAAATGTAAGCGTATGCTTTTATAGTAAGTTTGTTGTTCTTATTATTACACTTTATACCTTCCCAGATAACTATTTGCGTGGCAGGAGCTTAACCTGTAACTTGGAGTGTGTTAGTAGTGTAAAAGGTATCCATCCTTAATTTGTAACACCAGTAGTATTAACCATCTTAACAGATATTTAAATTTGTCTGGAATGTTTTGGTTGGTCGTCAAACCCGAACAAACCTGTAATTTATAATTTCTAAACGAAATTAAGACCATACTGTATAATAAAATATTTATTTTTCTATCTAGGAAGACTAAATACCAACGAAGACAATGAAAACATGTTAGGATACGATTTGTATAGTAGTGCTTTAGCAGACATTCTGAGTGAGCCCAGTCTCTCGATGCCTATAACCGTAGGATTGTACGCAAAATGGGGCAGTGGAAAAAGTTTTTTGTTAAATAAGTTAAGAGGTATGACAATTCTTATTGGTTTAATATTTCAGTGGTTAACATTTTCTGCATGAAATACTGTCTAAAGGCTATCTCTTTTGCAGAGGAAATGAAGAATTTTGCCAGGGAATGGGTAGATCCAGTCTTCCAATTCACAAGTCTACTATTTCTAATAGTAGTGCATATTTCGATATTAGTATCTACGTTTGTATATATAGTCACCGAGGCAACTACCAAGGGACTGCAGCCTGAGCTATGGTCATTTGGTGTAGGCTTGGGATTTCTTGTATTTTGTTTTATATTTTTGGCGTTTGTATGGTATGCTAGTAAAAAGTAAGTAAAAGAAATTTTTTTGTTCAAAAATAGTGTATCGTTTTATTAGTAGAGTAAAAGCGATACTTTTATGACTGCCTTTCGACAAAAAGGCAGAACTTTAACGTCAAAAAATTAGTAGAAAAATGTCAGGTTTATTGAAGTTTGAAGAAAAATTAATTTGAATGAAAGGAAAATCCACTCCCTACTTCAAAACTTAATTTGTTGGAGGTGCTGTAATTTTTGCTCTTGCTGTAATATTATATATCTATACAGTGTGTCCACGGATAGAGTTTGGAAGAGGAAAACTTTTTTATTAGTAGGTTGTTCTGAAACTACAATTTCGAATATCAGATTTGCTATTATACAGGGTTCGTCACAAACAACATTTTTAGTTTTTTGGATCTTTTTTTTCAATTTCTTGATTTATTAAATGAATTTTGCTAGTGTTGAAACTACAATTTTAACTATTAGATTTGCGATTACTATACAGGGTTCGTCAGAGACAACAATTTGTTTTTTGGATTTTCTAAAAATTCCTTTTGATGATTGGTAAATCATCACTTTGGAAACAAATGGATTGGAAGATACCTATGGTCTAAATCAGTTGGCACGTAGAAGTTCCAATCTCACAATTATCGACTTTCATTTATGGGGATATCTGAAGCCACATGTGTATAAAACCAATGTCAATAATAATTTAGATCTCTTGAAAGAAAAAAAATAAGAGTAGTCATTGCAAATATCTCAATACAAGTTAGGAACTGTTATCGGGAATTCAGATGTCGAGATGAACTATGTGCTAACTCAGTGGTACCACGTTTAAATAAAAGTTTTATAATTTATGATTGAATGAAAATACTTTAAAAGTAGGCAAATAAAAAATGGTTTTCTTACAACAATATCGTTACTCCAGATATAAAATCATATTCGAAGTAATAACGCAACAATAGTTGTTTGTTTTTACATAAATTTATTTTAAACGAAATCCAAAAAACTAAAAATGTTGTTTCTGACGAACCCTGTACAGTAATCGAAAATGTGGTATTTGAAATTGTAGTTTCGGCACAAGCAAAATTCATTTAATAAATTAAGGATTGAGAATTGGAATTAAAAAAAAATCCTTAAAGTAAAAATGTTTTTTTTGACGAACCCTGTATAGTAATCGCAAATCTGATATTAGAATTTGTGGTTTGAACATAAGCAGATGTTTTTATAAAGAAATACTTTTCTTCTAAACCTGCTAATAAAAAAGTTTTTTCTCTTCCAAACTCTATCCGTGGACTACTACTAGTTGTATCTGATTTATTTAAACATATTTTTAATAATCTATGAATATAATTATATCTTACAACATGTATTTTACTTTCCAAGTAACTAAATCTGAATTGGTAGTTTATTTAAACATTGTATACGTCTTTTTTTAAATGTTTACAAACTATTTGAATAAACTTTTTGTTATTATTATTATTATTATTATTATTAAGTAAGATAAGGATATTAACTTTCAAAATGTCTTTATTCCAAACTAACTTTTACAGTTCATTACATGGAAAGTGACAACATAATATAGAAAATAATAACCATAAAAAAAATAACAATAAAAAAAAATGGAAGTTAATCCAATTTAATTTATTAATAAAATCAATTTAAAAAAAATAGTATAAATAATTTAATTTAGTAAATATCTCTTTAATTGTTTTTAAAAATTGCCAATTTTTTAATTTTTCTGATATTTTTTGGAAGATTGTTATATTTTATTATTCCGTCATATAAAAGCGATTTTTTTCCAAAATTACTTTTTACTGGTATAGTTTGATAATTTATACAATGTCTGGTGTTATGATCATGTAATGTCTTATTCTCCTGAAGTGTTATGTTTGTTTTTTTTTCTTTTAAAATAATAGAGTGAATTAGAATACAAATTTTTAATTTATAAATGTTTTGAACATGTAAATACCCTTTCGGTCTATATAGATTAACAGTTGGTTCTAAATGTGGTAATTTGTGTATACATTTAATAATAATAATAATAGAAATAGGGGTTTATATATAGTGGAATGAATGACTTACTTACTAAGAACCGTTAAATGTTTACTATTTTTTAGGTATGATTGGGATTGGCCCTATAATTTTAATGTAAATTTAACAAGAAAAATGAATAATATTAAATTAGTATTGCAAATTCTCTTCTGTCATCCGCCAGGAACATTAGGAGGAGATGGTCTTTCTGCACAACCAATTAGGTACGAGTTCTTTAAGAAAAATCAATTTCTGGCCCACATATCATACAATTTTTTGACACCATCCATTTTCATAATTTTTTAATACATCTTAAACTTGCTTTTTTTTTTAATTTATATATTTTTTAGGTTTTATTTTACCGACCAAACTAGAGTTAGTAGTACAACTGGGGGAGAGAACTCGGTTGTACAAATGATAGGTTCCTTGTACGATTCGATAGAAGTGCATTATGGTACTTTTGCTACTAGACTGTACAGAGCTTTCAAGCCCAAACCTGGTAAGCTATGACCATAGACTTCTTATAAAATAGACTAAGCCATTCATTCATGAATAGCCCGTTTCACAAAACACGTACAAATATGAGTATTCCGACGACTAACCACGATATCGCAAAAACAAATACTACGGGTACTCACGGAAAAAAGGGTTTATTCGATTACTACAGCTGTTTTTGTTGCTACCCGTGAATGGCCGACGCATGAAAAGCGAGGTTGCCTCTATCATTCTAGATTTTGTCATCATGAAACTAAAATAAGTAGGTACTAAATACAAAGACCTGAAATAATCATATTTATTTTACTTAAACCAACAAAACAATAACTTGTTCTACCTATAGTATCTTATTAACGATTGTAGTTTATCTGAATTACACTTGTAAGACGTGTATTTTATTATTTTTCTAATATGTGACTTAACAGTAAATTTGATAACAGCGCTTGCTTTTTTTGATGCACGTGTTAAGTAAAGTGGACCATACAGCTAACCAGACAAATTGTGAACGCTGAAATCTTTGATTTTTTAAAACGTAAACAAAGTCTATTCTATAAGAAATCTATTTTCCCAACCTTGGAACGGAGAATAGATACAAAGAGAAATGCGTGCTTTCTTTTTTTAGTGAAGTCGTCTTCTTCGTGGGCTTGGAGGAAGATGTGTTGCCTGCCGTACATAATTATTTTCGAAATTACTTACTGTATGATGATAGTTGGAGTTAGTGCCTTGACATATTACTTAACCCGCGTCAATTCCGGTGAAACGTAAGTTAATAATTATATTTATTTTATTTTATTTTTTAATCTCAACCAACTTAAAAAAGTTTATTACAGAGAATATAACACCAAATAATATACAATAATATATAAATTCACAAATAATAATAAAAACCATGTTTAGTAACTACATATTAATAACTCCATCGAAATTATTTTAAAAAAATATATATATTATGTTTAATAACCATTTACAAAAAATAAATTAATATGTATACAATACGTTAAAGTTTTAAAAAATATTTTTTTAGTGTTTTTTAAAAGTCCATAATTTTGATATTTCTTTAATTTTTTTCGGCAAACTGTTGTAAATTGTTATTCCTTAATATAATATTGATTTTTGGCCAAATGTACTCTTTACCATTGGTGTTTGAATATGATGATTTTGTCTCGTGATGTGAATAATATTGGTCGAAGGAAATATTATATTCGATTGTTTTTCTTCAATAATAATAGAGTGTATTAGAATGCATAGTTTTAATTTATAAAGATTTTCTATATCCATTTGGTTCATACAAATTTATAGTTGGTTCTAAAAAAGGAAGTTTATGTATGCATTTAATTATTTTGTTGTGTAGTTTTTTTAATGGCTGAATTGTAGTTAAATTCGCTGATCCCCAAATTGAAATCATATACTGTAATTTTGAATAAACCAAAGAATAATATATTATATTTTTTAAATATTTTAACGATATATAATTTTTAGCTTTAAATAAAATGCCAATTATGGGTGAGATGTAACTTCTTAAATATTCAATATGTTTTTTCCAACTTAAATTTTCATCAATATATAAACCTAAAAATTTAATTGTATTAGTATATTAAATTAAGTGATTATTGAAAGACAGTGAAGAAATATTATTATTTTTTAATTTTGATTTACTTATAAACATAAAAGATGATTTATTAAAATTTAATCATAATTTATTAATTTCAAGCCATATTTACATATTATATTTAGGTCGTTGTTAATGTTATTATGAATTTGAGCATAGTCTTCATGAAAATATACAATAGTAGTATCATGGGCAAACAATTTTATTTTACCTTTTACATTTAATTTTGCTATAGAATTAATGTACTTAGATTTAAAAAAAAAAAGTAGGTCCTAAGGTTGATCCTTGCGGAACACCACAAGTTATGTTTTTTGTAAACTTTTAACATTTTTAATTTGAACAAACTATTACTATTACTTAAAAAAAAATTTTACAATAAATAAATATTTCCCCGAATTCCAATATTGCATTTAAGTAAAATGTTGTGATTGACTGTATCAAATGCTTTACATAAATCTAGAGACAGTATAGGCAGCATTTTTCGTTGCTATCAACGTTTTGTTGAATATCTTTAATAATATCTGCAGCTGCAACTTCTGTATCTCTAAATTTACGAAATCCATATTGAAATGGAGGGAGTAATTTTTTCTCCTAAAAAATTTACTATTCTATTATTTAAAAAATTTTCAAAAATCTTTGAAAGTGTGGGTAAAACAGAAATTGGGCGATAGTTACTACTAAAAATTTTTCTGTATTTTTAAAAACTGGTGATACTTTTGCTATTTTTAATTTAAAAAAGAAATTCTATTCAAAAATGCCTGTAAGTTATAATCAAACATCTGTATAACAATAACTATATCCTTTTAGCGATACAATAAGCATAACTAAATCAACCCTAGAGATAATCCTAATAGTAGCAGCTCTTCTGTTGGCCATCGCTACGGTAGCTAATGTCTACACGTGGAGCAAGTTGATTAGATCTGTGCTGTTTTCGCAAAGGAGACATTTGCAAAGGTCCATTTCTAAGTTGGATACATTAAAGAGCGAGGGATTTTTGCAAACGCTCAGGCAAGAGGTAAGAATTTTTATTTATACAGGGTGTTACGAATTCGGTGCATTAGCATTGGCTATCTCGGTAACTATAAGAGATATAGAGTTGACAATAAAAAAAAATGGAAGTTAATCCAATTTAATTCATTAATAAAATCAATTTAAAAAAAATAGTATAAATAATTTAATTTATTAAATATCTCTTTAATTGCTTTTTAACCAATTTTTTAATTTTTCTGATATTTTTTGGAAGATTGTTATTTTATTATTCCGTCATTTGTAAGCGATTTTTTCCGAAATTACTTTTCACTGGTATAGTCTGATAATTTATACAACGTAAGTATTTTTAAATCATTATTAATATCAAAATACATTTCTGCAAGAGTTTTAGCAAAATAAATAATTGTTGTATTATCTGCAAATAGCTTTATATTGCCCTTTAAGTTCAATTTGGAAACGGAATTAATGTAAATTAAGAATAATAACGGACCTAATATTGATCCTTGTGGAACTCCACATATTATTTCTTTTTCTAAACTTTTTCTTTCCCCAATTTGAACAAATTGTTTACGATAGCTTAAATAACGTTAAATAATATCGCCATATTTTAAACTTGTACTGTGTGGTTTATTACTTTATTAGCATAAAGGATTGCAAATATACAGCGTCAATTTTATTTATAATTAAAACATCGAACTCAACGTACTTAACGTGCGATAGATCAAAAGTTATGTCATTATTCATTGGTAAAACAGAGATACATTTGACATGCACTAAACTTTTCAATGGAAAACGCTATGAACAACCCTGACAACATACAAGAATTTCGCCGCCCAAATATTGTAGCTACAAGCCAATCAAGCGGTGCGCATGTTTCGCGTTCAATGCTGCGTTGCCATATTATAATTTACGTTCGCAGCGTAGTGCAGAGCAAAGCAAAGTAAACATCTTTGCTTAGCTAAGTTGTTAAAACATTGTGTTTACTACCCGGATTTTCCGTTTAAATCCCACGAGTTAATAGAACTTTAAAGTAAATGCAAAAATTATTTGTTATTTTTTAGGTTAATCTTATGAAAGAAATGGTAAGATGCCTCGATGGTTTGAGTTTCCAGCAGACCAGGCTAGTGATAATTGTAGACGGACTTGATAGCTGCGAGCAAGAAAAAGTACTGTTGGTTCTCGATACGGTACACATGTTGTTCTCGGACGCCAACTCCCCATTTATTGTGATATTAGCTATAGATCCTCATGTTATTGCGAAGGTGAGATTAGTTATTTGGAAATATGTATAATATACATTTAGTCTTGGAATTTAAAAAAATGTACTTTTTGTTTTATTACTGGTCATTTTAAGAAAATGCATTACTTTTTATATCAAACCTTTAATAAAAATAACTCATACACATTACTATTAAAAAGTACAGGGTGGCCCATTAATAAGGGAGGCCGGCTTTATCTCGAAAACCATTAATCGTACAGCTTTCGGAAAAAGAATTTTATGAGTAAAGCGGTCATGAGAAAATTCTGGAAATTACTTTCAAGTTCCTCATTTCGCCGCAAGGGGGCACAATTAATAATTAGTTTTTTAAATTTTAAATTTCTTCGAAAATTCCCATATTAAGCTATAACTCTGATTATATCATTGGAAAGTTTAGACAATTCTGCATCATTTTGGTTTAAGGCTTGTTGGCGTACCGACCTTGATAAGAGTGGGGGAAGCTATTGAATGTGTAAACATTAAAATCGCTGTAACTTCTAAACGACTTATCCGATTTTCCTAAATTTAAGCTTGTTTGGAAGGGAAAGGTAAGTACCTTCAATCGTCGTATCTAGCAGTACACGATAGTGTTTAATAAAATTGCTAGAGGGCGCAATTTGTAATAATAACAGTTTTTTTTATTTTATCCAGAAAATTCAAATCATACGGTATAACTATGACATCATATTCGGAAAATAGATTAAATTTGCAAGAAAAAATGTAAAGACCGCACTTCGATATTGTGGTTCGTTTCAGAATTATTGCCAAAACAATAACTTTTAATTCAAATTGCGCCCTCTAACAATTTTATTAGAAACTATTGTGTACCATTGAATATGACAATTAAAGGTACTTACCTTTTCCTTCCAAAAAAGCTTAAATTTAGTAAAATCGGATAAGTTGTTTAGAAGTTACAGCGATTTTAATGTTTACACTTTCACTTGATAAGAGTGGGAGAAGCTATTGAAAGTGTAAACATTAAAATCGCTGTAACTTCTAAACAACTTATCCGATTTTACTAAATTTAAGCTTGTTCAATTGTCGTATCCAATGGTACACAATAGTTTCTAATAAAATTGCTAGAGGGCGCAATTTGTATTAAAAATTATTGTTCTGGCAATAACTCTGAAACGAACAAAGATATCGAACTGCGGTTTTTACACCTTTTCTTGTAAATTCCATCTACTTTCCGATTATGATGTCATAGGTATACCGTATGATTTGAATTTTCGGGATAAAATCAAAAAAACTGTTATTATTACAAATTGCGCCCTCTAGCAATTTTATTAGAAACTATCGTGTACCATTGGATACGACGATTGAAGGTACTTACCTTTCCCTTCCAAACAAGCTTAAATTTAGGAAAATCGGATAAGTCGTTTAGAAGTTATGGCGATTTTAATGTTTACACATTCAATTTGATGCAGAATTGTCTAAGCTTTCCAATGATATAATCAGAGTTATACCTTAATTTGGGAATTTTCGGAGAAATTTAAAATTTAAAAAACTAATTTCCAATTGTGCTCCCTTGCGGCAAAATGAGGAACTTGAAAGTAATTTCCAGAATTTTCTCATGACCGCTTTACTCATAAAATTTTTTTTCCGAAAGCTGTACGATTAATGGTTTCCGAGATATAACCGGCGTCCCTTATTAATGGGCCACCCTGTACATTTTAAAAATATTTAATATTTATTTTAGTTGGTAAACTGTTACTAGAATTTTTCTTAAACAAATTGATTAGTAGCAGTGGTGCCAATTCCTTCATAATTTCATTATTGTATTTCGAAAAAATTGGAATAACTTTGACAAGATTTTGCTCTACATACTTTGAATTTTAATGTCTGGTACATTTTATAAGCTGAGAGTTTCACCCCGGTAGTTGTATTATAAGAGCATGTCCCCACGGGCCTTAATTTGACAGCGTAAGCGTGACAACAATCTAAGCGGTGATTGATCAATTAACTGTCAATAAAAATTACAGCCTAATCTATCAATCATGTCAAATTTACGCCCGTGCTAACAAATTGCCATTTATAGAACCTTGGTAACAGTTTACCATTTTTGTCTAGCTTAGTTAACAACAACAATGCAGCATTTTTTATTAACTTTAGGAGCTTAAAACAGACACTAATAGGTGCCTATCGAATTTTTTCGGACAGGTTGCTTGGGATAAGGTTAGTTTAAGTGTTGTATATCTATATTTGGACAGTTATAGACATTTTTGATGCCTTACTTTCTTTGTTTTTCTTTTCATAGAAATATTCTTTAAAGTTTTATATACAACCAGTTATTAATAGGTGCATAATACTACTACTAGTACGAGCATTTTGCTATGCATAATACACCTAAGACAAGTTATAGCTTCTCATAAAATATCGTCTCTTCATATTTTCGAAAGTGTTGACCAGCATCTCTGGAGAAATGTTACCACATTCTTGGATAATCCTTTCTTGTAATTGTTCTAAATTTGCTGGTGTTTTAAAAATAGTGTTCTTTAAATAAGGAAAAACGAAGTAATCCATAACCGTTAAACAAGGTGATCTAGGTGGGAATTCAATGTCTGATCGAAAATTGATCAATCTTTCGTCGAAAAAATTACGTAAGTAGTTAATAGTTTCGGCGGCTGTATGGGCGGTTGCACCGTCCTGTTAAAAATATCCAAAACATAGTTCGTCGTCAAGTAATTGCTCCACAAATGGATTCAAAATATTGTCTCTATACCGCTGTGCTGCTTCGGGAAACAGCTAACCAGACACCAATTTTTTGAGGGTGCAATGTGGATTTTCACTACTCCATATGCGTGTATTCTGCGAATTCACATCGAGAGATGGAACCAGGCTTCATCCGAAAAAAATGTCAGGTCTAATAAATCATTTCTTTCCAATAAATTTTGGGTAAACCAATGAGAGTAATTCCTGCGTCTTTCAAAATCTGCGGCTTGTATTTCTTGGAATACTTGCACTTTATAAGGAAATAAATTTAGCTGCTTCTTAAGAATAGTCCTGCATGTTCCATAAGATCTTCCCACTTCTTGGGACAGGCGTCTTATACAACTTGTTGGCGTATTTTGCATTATTTCACGAACATTTGCAACAAGTTCTTCTGTTCTTACAGAAGGTCTTTCTGCTCCTTTTTTGTCTTGTATAGAACCTGTTTCCCTAAACACAACCACGGTTCTTTTCAGGCAATGATAAAAATCCCCAGCAATAAAAGCAACGTTAGGAAAATGTTCGTGAAAATCGTCCATGCCACTCACCATTTACTCTAACCCCGTTTCGAAAATACGCTTCAACCATGAATGTTTTGTGCTGTTCCGTAAAGCCCATTGTGACAATTGTTCAAGAAATTGGAAAAATTAGCGATGAATCAAATTACTTGTAACGACTGGTATTAAGCTCTACGGCTAAGCATTACGTCCTTAGATGCAAGGTCCTCTTTGATGCAAATAATTTTTGCTCGCACGGTAGATAACGCATAGAATTTGACTCGCGTATAACGAACCATAGTACATTCTGATGATTACATACTACCATTATGTACCTGCCTATATTAAGGATATTTTCACGTTATAACTCATAGGTATACTTATTTATTTATTTATACAATGTGCACGCGAAAAACTTGTAAAAAATGTCTATGACTACCATTTTTAAATGTCGCTTATTTGCTTGTTTCACTGTTTAGAATAGACATTTTATTTATTTTGATGGTTTTATTGTACCTTTTTCCAAAAATGTTATTACTATAATGTTAAATTTTAAAAACATTTAATTTAGTACAGGGTTATCCAACCAAGACTAGACAAGGCGATTTTTTGACTTTTCCTGTACTTTTATAAAAAAACTGAAATAGCCATCTTAAGTCATTTTCTCCCGCGAATTCGAATATCTGCAGCAAAAAACAATTGAACATCAAACAAAAGTACTAGGGGTCACTTTGATATTTTTTTAAATGGAACACCCTGTATATTTTTACATTTTTAAATTCCACATAAAATTATAATTATTTTTTATTAAATGCACTATTAGTCTATACTTCATAGTTTCCGAGATATTGACTCTCGAAAAGTGACATTTTTGAACTTTGACAGCTTATAACTTTCTAACAGTACGTCTTAGAGCAAAACGGCTTACATATCCCTATCTTCAATTTTTATTATGTTCCCAAAAAAATCAACTTCCGGTTAAACCGGATGTAACTCGAAAGAAGGAAATATAGTTGTTCCGGTTTAACTGAAAGTTGATTTTTTGGGAAGATAATAAAAATCGAAGATAGGGACATGTAAGCCGTTTTACTCTAAGACGTACAGTTAGAAAGTTATAAGCTGTCAAAGTTCAAAAATGTCACTTTTCGAGAGTCAATATCTCGGAAACTATGAAGTATAGACTAATAGTGCATTTAATAAAAAATAATTATAATTTTATGTGGAATTTAAAAATGTAAAAATATACAGGGTGTTCCATTTAAAAAAATATCAAAGTGACCCCTAGTACTTTGGTTTGATGTTCAATTGTTTTTTGCTGAAGATATTCGAATTCGCGGGAGAAAATGACTTAAGATGGCTATTTCAGTTTTTTTTATAAAAGTACAGGAAAAGTCAAAAAATCGCCTTGTCTAGTCTTGGTTGGATAACCCTGTACATTATGCATATTTTATGTAGGCAGTCGAGATGAACAGCCGTCGTCTGTTCAGCGAGAGCAACATCGGAGGCCACAATTACCTGAACAACATGGTCCATTTACCCTTCTACTTGCAGAATTCCGGCTTGAGGAAAGTGAAAGTGGCGCAGCAGACGGCGCAGGCGCACAGAAAAGCGCAAGCTAATACCGGGTGGTCGGAGAATGAGGAAAATTTGAACACTTTCTTGGCTAGATCGGTAAGTAAAAATGTTCGTTAAATTTTAAACAGAGTGTCAAAAAAGTATATTATACAGACTGTCCGCGGATAGGGTTTACAATAGCACAAATTGATGAAAAGTTTAATTTTTCGGGAAAAAGTTTTGCTTGTAAAAAGAATGCAATTTACGAATAGAAAAATTTAATTTTTTATACAGGGTTCGCAAAAACTTCAAAACCATGATTTTTTTCCAAGAGTAAACTACCTTTATTTTTCATTTTTGACCAAAATGCCAATTAGAAAGTTATTTAGAATAACGTTTGTAATTTAAATTCGACATTTAAAATAAAACTTCGATTTGTTTACTTTTTTTAATTTTTCGAGGTAAAAGAATTTTTTTTTGGATAACAGCATTAGCGGTCGAAATACATACATTATTAATGACGAGAGGGGTATCAAAAAGGTTCAAAAACTGATTTTTGGTATTACCAGAAATATGAATTTTTAATATCACAAATGAAATGACCCCGGAAATAACACAAAAAAATCTTAAAATAACATCGAATAATAATTTCATAATTTGCTATTCAAGCACTCCCACTCCATATTCAACACATTTTTCCAGCTGTAAACGAATGTGGTCAAAACTTCTTTGAATTTCTTTAATGAAAATTTGAACAGCTTCAACAATTCGCTGTTTTAGAAGCTGTACGTCGTTCTCAATTGGACGGAAGTACACTAATTGTTTGAGGCGCCCCCAAAGATAGGCATCTGAAATAGTTAAATCGGGACTTTTTGGGGGCCACAGAACCGGACCATTCCGACTAATCCATCTGTGGCCAAATGTTTTATTAAGCCATTCCCTCACTTCAATTGCGAAATGCGCAGGGCATCCACCTTGTTGAAAGTACATTTCGTTCCTAAATTGGAGAGGCAATTCTTCTAGGTTGTCAAAAAGGAATGTTTCCAACATTTCAAGGTAACTCCTACGGTTACACGTGTTTTCGAAAAAGTATGGTCTAATAATGCCACGATAAGAAATCGCACACCAGACATTTACTTTTTTGTAATATTGTCTTCTTGCAGGAATTCTAAAACGGGGATTATTTTCGTTCCAGTATCTAATATGCGCATAAGACACTTTCCCGTTTGTTGAAAATAAATTTATGAAAACTCCTGTTTTCACTTACAATTTTGTTTCCTACCCAAAGACACAAATCCAAACGTTTGGCTTCGTCTCCTTCTTCCAACGTTTGATTAAAAGTTGGCTTAAATGGGAATATTTTGTTTGCCTTTAAAATATACTAAATATGAGGTTTTTTTTACTACATCAAGTTCTTGAGCTCGGTTTCTTAATGAAAGGGTAGGATTGTCAGCAACAGATTGCAATACGATTAGAGAAGCTGCGTCATTCTGATCATCGTTTTTTTTTAAATTGGAAACAACCAGTTCGCTGAAATTTTCTTAATAATTTATGAAGTTCCATTTTTGAGACATAAACGTTGGGGTATATTTGATTAAATTTCTCTATCACAAAGTTGTAAGAACTTTCGCCCGCACCGTCATTGAACTAAATAAACTCTTTGTTCTAAGGTCAACATTTTCAAAACACATCAAATTCTATTTGACAACTTCAAATTTGCCCCATACGTAAAGCAAAGTAATAAAAAGGTAAAAAAAATTCCTTGTTTTTACAGAAGATGGTAGGAATGCATTTGGAATAAGATACACACCACCCATTATGAAAATAGAGTCTAATAAAATTTTATAGTAATATTTTTATTGAGCAGCAAAATTTCCATTTACCTCTAAAAATTAAAAAAAAGTAAAATTTAAATTACAAACGTTATTCTAAATAAGTTTTCTAATTGGCATTTTGGTCAAAAATGGAAAATAAAGGTAGTTTACTCTTGGAGAAAAATCATGTTTTTGAAGTTTTTGCGACCCTGTATAAAAATCACTATTTTCTCTTCGTGAATTGCATTTTTTTACAAGCAAAATTTTTTATCAAGAATGACTTTCCCGAAAAATTAAATTTTTAATTCGTTTGTGCTATTGTAAACCCTATCCGCTTACAAATTGTATATACGAGTATATGAATATTATTTAAATATTTATTAAACTTATTTTCTGTTGTTTAGTCTTCGAGTCGCAGATTATCCAACGAAAACGCCCTAATGTCGGCCAGTAGAGAGAACCTGAAATACTCAGGTGCAAGAAAAGGATCGAGGAAACTGAAACTCTCAGAATCCGTTGCTAGTTCGATAGGATCGAATTTAAATCGTATAGGTATGTTAAAATGTTATATGTATTATCAAAAAATAACATATTATGCCAAATTGCAATTGTTTATTTCCAACGGTCTTTGAGAAACCCATAGACATATACCTTCAGATATGCAGAGCATATTTCGTGCGCAAATAAAAGTTTTATGGGTGAAAAAATAGGTTAGTACACACATGCCACCGGTCTTATTTCTAGACTTCCATAGGCATGCGCACAACCCTCTTGTTATCGGCCTATCCTTTTTTACCGACATTAACTCCAGAACCGGCTCGCGCCGTTTTTGTTGTTAAGGCTTCTTTATTATTGTGGTAGTCAAGTGAATTGTGTTTGTGTTTCTTTGAATTGATTACTTATTGACTCGGTTTAAAATATAAATATAAACAAGAACTATAGTACCGAAAGTTGTATTTTTTATTATTAATTATTCTCAACCAACTTAAAAAAGTTTATTATAGAGAATATAACATTAAATATAAAATCTCAAATAAAAAAATATTCAGTTGTATGTAAGTATTAATAATTCTATCAAAATTATTAAAAACCTTATATATTAACCATTTACAAAAAAATAATAATAATAATAATAATATATGTAATACGTTAAGGTTAGTTAAAAAAAAATTTTTAGTGTTTTTTTAATAAAAGTCCATAATTTTGATATCTCTTTAATTTTTTTCGGCAAACGGTTGTTAATTGTTATTCCTTTATATAATATTGATTTTTGGCCAAAAGTACTCTTTACCATGTGTGTTTGAATATGATGATTTTGTCTCGTGATGTGAATAATGTTGGGCGAAGGAAATATCATATTTGATTGTTTTTCTTTAATAACAATAGAGTGTATTAGAATGCATAGTTTTAATTTATAAAGCTTTTCTAAATTCAAATATCCATTTGGTTCACACAAATTTATATTTGGTTCTAAAAAAGGAAGTTTCTGTATGCATTTAATTATTTTGTTTTGTATTTTTTTTAATGGCTAAATTGTAGTTAAATTCGCTGTACTGTAATTTTGAATAAACCAAAGAATAATAATATATATTTTTCAAATATTTTAATGATATGTAATTTTTAGCTTTAAACAAAATGCCAATTATTGGTGAGATGTAACTTCTTAAATATTCAATATGTTTTTTCCAACTTAAATTTTCATCAATATATAATATACAGTGTCACCAGTAAAGTCCGCATCATATGGGCTTTTTTTTATTAATAGCTTTATTCGAAATTTGACTCTGGCATCAAGCTCTGCTTCGATCGAGATGAAAATTAAGCAAAAAAATAGTAGTCACGTGATTCGCATTATCTGTCAAATTTTAATTTTTTCAAAAAAATAATTCAAAAGTGGGGTTATTTCTTAAAATATCGAAAAAATTTATTAGAAAAAGTTTTTTTAACTGCAGTTTCTAGCCCACATGCAAAATTTCAGCCGCATAAGATAATTTTCATTTTTTACCTATATTTTGTAAATTGAACCACTTTTTCAAAATAAGACTCAACGCAACCTACTTAAAACTTCTCAGTTTTGACAAGGCTTTATTTCAGATACATTTTCTTAAAAGTAGCGCCATATTAAATGTGTGTTTTTCTACAAAATCAAAATTGGGCTATTAAAATTTGGTCGCATGTGATGCAAAGTTCATTTGTTTTTGACCCTGTATAAGGTAACTCCATAAAATAAGTATTTTTAAAAAGGTTGTTCGTGTCTGAAAGTAATACACCTTAATGTTAAGACAAAAAAGAAAACAGTGTCTTCAGTAAAATGTTTTTTAAGTGGAAAATAAATTTTAGTTTAACTTAACGTAAAGTTTATTTATTTTCAACGATTTAATTTAAAACTACTTTACTTTATTTTTTATTTTTCTTTTTTTTTACTTTCAGGCACAAACAACGTTTTGAAAAATACTAATTTTATGAAGTTACCTTATACAGGGTCAAAAACAAATAAACTTTGCATCACATGCGACCAAATTTTAATAGACCAATTTTGATTTTGTAGAAAAACACACATTTAATATGGCGCTACTTTAAAGAAAATGTATCTGAAATAAAGCATTGTCAAAACTAAGAAGTTTTATGTAGGTTGCGTTGAGTCTTATTTTGCAAAAGTGGTTCAATTTACAAAATATAGGTAAAAAATAAAAATTATCTTATGCGGCTGAAATTTTGCATATGGGCTAGAAACTGCAGTTAAAAAAACTTTTTCTAATAACTTTTTTCGATATTTTAAGAAATAACCCCACTTTTGAATTATTTTTTTTTTTAAATTAAAATTTGACAGATAATGCGAATCACGTGACTACTATTTTTTTGCTTAATTTTCATCTCGATCGAAGCAGAGCTTGATGCCAAAGCCAAATTTCGAATAAAGCTATTAATAAAAAAAAATCCCATATGATGCGGACTTTACTGGTGACACTGTATAGCTACAAAAAAATGAATTGTATTAGTACATTTAATTATATGATTATTAAAAGATAGTGAAGAAATATTTAAATTTTTTAATTTTGATTTACTTATAAACATAAAAGATGATTTATTAAAATTTATTGATCATTTATTAATTTCAAGCCATTTACATATTATAATTGGGTCATGGTTAATGCTATTATGAATTTGAGCATAGTCTTCATGAAAATATACAATAGTAGTATCATCAACAAACAATTTTATTTTGCCTTTTAAATTTAATTTTGCTATGGAATTAATGTAAGTAGATTAAAAAAAGCAGGTCCTAAGGTTGATCCTTGCGGAACACCACAAATTTTTTTTGTGAACTTTTAGCATTTTCCATTTAAACAAATTGTTTTCTATTTTGTAAGAATTTCGTATTTTCAGTAAGTATGGAGTAGTGATAGGTCCTTGATATGTAATAATTGTATTCTATTATGACCAATTTAAACACATTTAATGCTTAATAGGCCACGCAAACAAGATAAAAATAAAGAGAAATACAAAGGCTGATTATCCCGATTCATGATTTAATTTGCAACACAGATACTGCATAGATTCTAATTAGGTACGCCTATTTTCCTTGCAGTATATTGATATAAAAAGTTTAGAGGTACTTTCCTCTATATTTATAAGAAAAAAATTAAATGTTTATAATAATCCAGAGTAAACCAATTATTTTTTTTTAATCGATTAGTCTGGGGGATTTTAGGCATTAAAATTATACATTAGCACCATTGTAATCGGCCTAGAAAGGTTAGAGCGAGTAAGAGGGAGCCTCGTCAAACCAGACTTTATTTTATAGAGTTGTGGGTATATTGTAAGTCAAATTTTAAAGCCCGGACCTGTCTATCTTCCCATTCGTTAAATGAGAATTTTGTAGTGCGCATGCCTGTGTGTACTAGGCCATAAGTTTACCACTTTTGTGATTATTCTTTTCTGTTCTAAAAGAGAAAACAGTTTGTGAAAGACAGACGCCTAGTTGATTGCATATCTTCCAACTTCTATTTATTAAACATGCGTAATTCCCCATTTTACAATTTATTCCACGTATACATTCAATCTTTTTACAATCTAATGATTTTAAACTACGGAATGCAAAAAATCTGTTCGTATTATTGCAAATTTTATGTAGCGTTATTTTTATTTAATGTGTCGATATTTTTTCAGGAGGGGCACAAGACCTTACAAAAATGTTACTGACAGACGATTATTTTAGTGATGTGAACCCGCGTTCTATGAGAAGACTGATGAACGTCGTATATGTAACAGGTAACTATTTTTTTTAACCTGGTATAGTTTAGTTATTTTACAATACAGTGTTGGTGCTTCGGCTGCTTATTTTCTCTCAAAGAAAGACCTAAATTAAAACTCAATGAAAGACAATTTAATTCGTCAAATTTCCACTTTTATTGAAAAACTTTTTCTTTACACGACGCGTTTCGCTACATTGTAACTTCTTTGGGTGTATGGTGCTAACTAATTTTATTTCAGTACAATAACAAAATGGCAATTCATGTATACACATTACAAGCTTAATTATTTAATTATATGTTCTTAACACTGTTTAGGTTAAACGTAAATATTATTGTCGCTATTGTATAATATATCTTAATCTTATGGGAAATCCAAAGAACCCTATTCAGATTATTGACACAGATTTAGCAAAGGGGAACTATTTAGTTCTAATTGGTCGTTTAATAATGCACCGGAATTTTTCAATCGATTAACTTTGCAAAATATTAAGTTTTTGACCCTTGTTTTCAATATGTAAAATTTTAAATTTGTTATCAAGATTATGTTGTTCTTGTAAAAGATCATTAGAATAAGTTGAGTCGGTTTTTTGACTGAGAAAACTTCTTCTATTTTCCAAAATTCTCGTTTTAAATGATGGACCTGTTTGGCCTATATAAGTTTTGGGACAAGAGCCACGATTTATTATCCTTGTTGCTTTTAGATATTTCATTCCTTTGAAATACTTAAAAAATATATTTTTTTCACTATTATATTCAAAATTACAATACTTAGCTTCTGTATGGGGATATGCTTGTTTATCAAACTTAAAACTATTACAAAAATTACAAAATAAAGTTATTAAATGTATACACAAATTACCACATTAAGAACCAACTGTTAATCTATATAGTCCGAAGGGTTATTTACACGTTCAAAACATTTATATATTGAAAATTTGTATTCTAAAAAGGTATTCTAAATTACTGTAATTATTTTAAAAGAAAAAAAAAACACTTCAGGAGAATAAGACATTACATGATCATGACACCAGACGTTGTATAAATTATCAAACTATACCAGTAAAAAGTAATTTCGGAGAAAAATCGCTTTTATATGACGGAATAATAAAATATAACAATCTTCCAAAAAATATCAAAAAAATTGGCAACTTTTAAAAAACAATTAAAGAGATATTTACTAAATTAAATTATTTATACTTTTTTTTAAATTGATTTTATTAATGAATTAAATTGGATTAGCTTCCATTCTTTTATAGTTATTTTTTTAATGGCTTACCTAATTTCCTTTAATATAAAAAATTAAAAATTATATATTAATAATTTTATTATAGGTAATATATTTCTTCAAAAAAGCTGCGTTTATACTATAAATTAACATTTTTACTTTAAAAAACTTGATTTTTAATGCATATTTATGATTTATGGTTTTACATACTAAAAGAAAAAATAAGATTTGCCCCTAACAAGCTCAGCTTCAGGGGATTGAAGAATAAGTTTATCGAAGACAACATAAACATATTTATTATATTATTAAATTTTAAATAAACTTATTATTATTATTATTATTATTATTTCCAGGTCGTTTACTTAAAGCATTCCAGATCGACTTCAACTGGTACCGATTAGCCTCCTGGATCAACATTACAGAACAGTGGCCGTTCCGGACCTCTTGGATCATATATCACTACGATTTATACGAGGAACAGTTAGATGACAATACCCCTCTTAAGTCAATATACGATAAGTAAGTTCTAATTTAATATAAAGTTGACAAGGTGGTTTTTTCACATTTTTCAATTTTTAAGTCGCTAAGTAAGGCGCTCTTACGTTGGCCAGTTTATATACAGTGTCACCAGTAAAGTCCGCATCATATGGGTTTTTTTTTTATTAATAGCTTTATTCAAAATTTTACTTTGGCATTAAGTTCTGCTTCGATCGAGATAAAAATTAAGCAAAAAAATAGTAGTCAAGTGATTCGCATTATCTGTCAAATTTTAATTTTTTCCAAAAAATAATTCAAAAGTGGGGTTATTTCTGAAAATATCGAAAAAAGTTATAAGAAAAAGTTTTTTTAAATGCAGTTTCTAGCCCACATGCAAAAATTTCAGCTGCATAAGATAATTTTGATTTTTTACCTATATTTTGTAAATTGCACCACTTTTGCAAAATAAGACTCAACGCAACCTACATAAAACTTCATACTTTTGACAATACTTTAATTCAGATACATTTTCTTTAAAGTAGCGCCAGATTAAATGTGTGTTTTTCTACAAAATCAAAATTGGGCTATTAAAATTTGGTCGCATGTGATGCAAAGTTTATCTGTTTTTGAACCTGTATAAGGTAACTTCATAAAATAAGTATTTTTGAAAACGTAGTTTGTGTCTGAAAGTAATACACCTTAATATTAAGACAAAAAAGAACACAGTGTCTTTAGTAAAGTGTTTTTCAAGTGGAAAATAAAGTTTAGTTTTGCAACGTAAATTTTATCTATTTTCAACGATTAAAACCCCTATATTATAATTTATTATTAAGCTATGTCATAATAATGTTAACGTGTATTACTTTCAGACACAAACTAGGTTTTCAAAAATACTTATTTGATGGAGTTACCTTATACAGGTTCAAAAACAACTAAACTTTGCATCACATGCGACCAAATTTTAATAGCCCAATTTTGATTTTGTAGAAAAACACACATTTAATATGGCGCTACTTTAAAGAAAATGTATCTGAAATAAAGCATCGTCAAAACTAAGAAGTTTTATGTAGGTTGCGTCGAGTCTTATTTTGCAAAGTGGTGCAATTTACAAAATATATGTAAAAAATCAAAATTATCTTATGCAGCTGAAATTTTGCATATGGGCTAGAAACTGCATTTAAAAAAACTTTTTCTAATAACTTTTTTCTATATTTTCATAAATAACCCCACTTTTGAATTATTTTTTGGAAAAAATTAAAATTTGACAGATAATGCGAATCACGTGACCACTATGTTTTGCTTAATTTTCATCTCGATCGAAGCAGAACTTGATGCCAAAGTCAAATTTTGAATAAAGCAATTCATAAAAAAAAATCTCATATGATGCGGACTTTACTGTAGTATAGCGCTGTTTTTGTTGCAGAATCAGACCCCTTATTCCCTCCATCAAAGATTCCGAACCTCTACTAGAGTTAGATAGAGACGAGAAGAAATTTGACATTTTCCTAACCTTTCACAGATCGAGCCTTTTGGTTAGCGATCTAAAGATATTTCTTCCATTCACTATTAATTTGGATCCTTATTTAAAAAAAGTCATCAAGGGTAAGTACTTTAAAACTAGAGTGTTTTTATGTTAAAGTTATGTTGTATTGGTAAAGTAATTTTAATTAAAAGTGAATAATTGTGGCATATAGGACAAGTATGTAAAGTCGCCACAGTGGTTCTTTTCCCGTGCGTCATAACTTTTACGTCATCAAAATCGTATGAATCAAATCAAAATTACGAGACGAAAAAAGTCAAAATTAAGTTAAGTTCATAAAATGGACGTGCCTGCCTACCGTTTGACGTACCTACATAATATCCCGAAAAATTATTATTTATTTTAAGTTTTGCCCGGCATTCTTTATTATCTAAAAGAAATTGACAAACAAATGTTAATACATTTAATACTATTTTTAAAGCTTAAAATCTAGAAAAGTTTGGTGTTTTATTGACTATTAAAATCGCAAAAGTCAAATTTTTAACATCCTTTCATTTAAGGGAATTTAGCCACTGCCGTAAACTTTTCAAAGAACTTTCACGGTTAGAATATTTAAAATAAATAAATTAGGTATTATAAAAATCCATAAATACTTACCGCCAAAACAGATGGTGGGTATAATTAGCTCTAAAAAGAACTATTTTTAGAAAAAGGAACAGTTTTAAGGCACACAGATTTACAAAATACGAATTAGATTGGCAGATCAAAATAAGGTTGACAATGACGTTCTAAAATACAACGGTAGTCAACTAAACAAATAAAAAAAGTAATTAATTGACGTTTATAGTTTTATTCTTGTCTAGCACATTATATTATTGCGGAATCTTAGAGACGTTCTTTTATGCTTTTATTCAAACTTGTTACTGTAATAAACAAGGATGCAGAGTTATTAACCACGTTGAGTCCTGATCGTTGATTGATGACGCACGGGCAAAGATCCACTGTGGCGACTTTAACTAGAGTTGGGCATGGTCAATTGACCATGACGTATTTGACCGGTCAAATTCGGTCAAAATGTATTAATTTTATTTTATTATTTATGCATTTGTGATCTGTCCAGATTACCTCCTACCAACCAGGATCATGTTTATTGTATCGTTATAGCGCCGTTATTTAAGAAAACAATAACACCTGATCCTGGGAATCCCAATAGTCTGCCTCGTTTAAGTAATTGGGGAAATTTCAAATTTCAAATCAGCATCAAATAAATTCAATAATCGTATAATTTGGACAGCAGTAAAAAGTATCAAATCACTTTGTAAAACATCATCGGATATTACTCCATCAACTTGGTGGGAGAGTTGGCAAAAGAAATCGGTACTTCACGATGTAGCTATAAAGTTACTAAAAATGGCGGCCTTCTCAGCTTCTTGTGAAAGGAACTGGTCCACATGGGGTATTATTCATAATAAGTTAAGAAATAGGCTGACTACTACACGATCCGGAAAACTGGTGTATGTTAAATACAATTTAAATATAATTAATAAATGTGGAAGAATACCCGACTTAAATGTATCTTCATCTTCCGAAGCTGATGTCTCTTCGTCTTCCAAAGCCGAACAGCTAGAATCTGACTCCGAAGATGAAAATTTACCATTGGCTACATACTTTACTGCTCGTAATAATTTAGCTACCTAATTACCAGAGTCTGATATTTTATTTTAAGTGTTCATCGTTTTATGTTTTCATGGTTATATAAAAATAAACTATTGAGATATACACTTATAGAATGTGTACCTGGATGGACCTAACTATATCATCCATTTGACAACCCTGTATAAAATTTAGGTATGGCAATAGACTTTTCAGAACAAGCGAAACTTGTTATAAAAAATTAATTTTTTCCAAAATACAAAATAAGAAATTTGGCAAGTATAGTTAGGTTCATCCACTGCATTTTTAAATTTTAATTTATTTCAGTCAATTGATTGGTCAATTGACCAAAAACAAATTGACCGGTCAAATCCACAACCCTCTGTGTAACTGTTAAAAAAATTTAAAAAATAATCAATGTACACATGCATCTCCCTACTATATTAAAAAAAAAAGCCAATATTTAGTAGTAGTAGTAGTATTTCCCATGGCCAATCTGGCGGTATGTGTATGTCAGTTAGCTCCGTAAAAACGATGATTTTCCGTTTCTTACAGAAGAAACTCAAAATATTGAAGAAGAAGGTCTTATGATGAACTCTCTACGTCCTTCCCCGTACCCGAACCTACCACCACAACAGATTTCCGCTTGGCACGCCCATATGGTTCCTTCCGATTGGTCCTCCACGCCCTCCAGATCTTTTATGACCCCCACCACTGCCAGGGAAAGACGTCAGGTGAGTAGGTCATTTTTGATGCTAAACTACTGGCCACTACTCTTAAGGTTTTTTATTATTATTATATTTGTTGATTTTGAGGATAAGTCGATCACACATAAGTGTTATGCACATCTGGACTTCGCCTTTTCTGATATTAAGCTGTACCTAACCGTTATTGGCTATAGTTCTAAATTGTAATGTTATTATTATTATTATTATTATTATATACAGGAAGTCCCATAACTAAGCGACCATACAGCAACAGAAGATAGTTAACTTGAAAATTACTTCATTTTCTAAAATACATTTTTACATGAATCACCCTGTATCTTTTTAACGGTTGATATTTTATCATAAGAATTAGACCTATTGTCAAGTCTACTATCTCCTGTTGATGTATGGCCCCCTTGATTATGGGACATCCTGTATATATTAAAAACTAAAAATTTACAGAATATAATAATAATATATCTTTTTAAATAAGTATTTATTCAATTTTAGGGCGTTGCTAACATGCCAAAAATGGTCCCTCCCCCTGGAATGCCGTATCAAACTCAGGCCGGGCCCATGGGCCCTCCTTGGGCCCAATTCGATCACATGGGCAGCGTTTCGAGTATGTCCAGGCCGTCTTCAGGACTGCCACTTATGGCTCTGGGGGTAAGTGGATACAAAAATAAACTATTTATCGAACGATTTTTTTTTTAAGTTATATGAAATTCTATATTCGTGTATTTTATTTTTAGTCTGATATAATGGAGACCAAACTGTCCACCTTAAACGTGGATGGTGTTTGTAAATTATTATCGAGTATGGAAGATTTAAATCAAACTTCGGTTCCCGAATACATACGATTGATTAAAGAAAATAATGTTAACGGTAGGGTTTTGCTGCACTGCGATCTTGACGATCTTAAACAGGTAATTGTTTTAATTTTTAATTAATTTATTTTTTAATTATTATTCTTAATTTACATTAATTCCGTTTCCAACTTGAACTTAAAGGGCAATATAAAGCTATTTGCAGATGATACAATAATTATTTATTTTGCTGAAACTCTTGCAGAAATGTATTTTGATATTGATAGTGATTTAAAAATACTTCTTTCTTGGCTTCAATCAAATAAACTTACGTTAAATTTTACAAAATCTTCTTTTATATTTATAACTAAAGATAAAATAAATTCAATCATTAACCCCTTAACATTTAATAATGAAAATATTCAATATTCAAAAACGACAAAATTTTTAGGATTAGTTTAAGACGAAAATTTAAATTGAAAATGCCATACCCAGTATATTATCAACTCGATATATCCTTTGGTATCTGTTGTCTGTTTTGTACAGAGCTTAATATTTCATTCCTTTGAAATACTTAAAAAATATATATTTTCCATTAATATATTCAAAATTACAATACTTAGCTTCTGCATGGGGATCTGCTTGTTTATCACACTTAAAACCATTACAAAAATTGCAAAATAAAGTTATTAAATGTATACACAAATTACCACATTTAGAACCAACTGTTAATCTATATAGACCGAAAGGGTATTTACACGTTCAAAACATTTATAAATTAAAAATTTGTAATCTAATTCACTTTATTATTTTAAAAGAAAAAAAAAATCAAACATAACACTTCAGGAGAATAAGACATTAGAGAGATTTTGGAACTCTTATTTTAGCCTGTCGTTATCGTTATCCTTATTCTGAGCATGCGCAGTACTAAAACGAGGCAGCGATTCCTTTATTAACGATAACGAGCTTTGTTAATTACGGAGATATAAGGAAGGCTATCGTTATGGTTATTCTTATTTATTTTTGTACCTTTTCGTCCTTTTCCATTGTTGATTGACTCATGTCATGACTTTGATTGTTTAAAAATGAATTGTTTAGAAATAAAAAAAGGTTATGTTTGCATCTGTCAAATTATTTGTTTTTAAGACGTTCAAAATATATTCTTGTAATTGTCACCGTAATCGTTATCGTTAATAAAATTAACCATAACACTGTGTTTTACTGTTGTTATTTTAAGCGTTCCAAAATCTCTCTATTACATGATCATAACACCACGTTATATAAATTATCAAATTATACCAGTGAAAAGTAATTTCGGAAAAAAATCGCTTTTATATGACGGAATAATAAAATATCTTCCAAAAAATATCAGAAAAATTAAAAAATTGGCAACTTTTAAAAAACAATTAAAGAGATATTTACTAAATTAAATTATTTATTTTGAAGAAGTAGTCCATACTCAAAGTGGAGTTGAATGATATAGGGAAAAGAAAAGCATAAAGTCTTTCTCCACAATTTTTAATTCAATAACTAGGCGAACCCATGGTAGAATCGACATGTTTCGAGTGTAGAAACACTCATCATCAGGAAAATGAGGCAAATATAGTGAACAGCTGATGTTGTTAGCAGTAGAGAAAAATAAAAAGTGGGACTAATCCATAATGGAGCTTTCAATGGCACGCATGGGGAGTGAAAAAACTTTTTGCAGTCAAGCGACAGAAAACATATCAGCACGCTGAAAGGTCAAGGACCAGTGAAAAGTGTGGGTGGGAAATGATAATATATACAAATAATTTTAAGTGTACGTGATAAAAAACATTTTAGTTTGATTTAACTATGTCGGAGAAGTGTGAAAGACGTCAAGTATGAGGGAGAGAGAAAGAAAAAATATGTTTTTTTTTATTAAAGTCGTGTAGATGCTTTCATTTAGCTTGAAATAAAATGCTGTTGGGGTAACAAGCTTGGTACCCTCATACTTGACGTCTTTCACACTTCTCCGACATAGTTGACTCAAACTAAAATGTTTTTTATCACGTACACTTAAAATGATTTCTACAAAGTCCTTTATTTGATACTTTCTAAATTTTCTCTTCATTTCCCACCCGCAGTGGCTTTTCACTGGTCCTTGACCTTTCAGCGTGCTGATATGTTTTCTGTCGCTTGACTGCAAAAAGTTTTTTCACTCCCCATGCGTGCTATTGAAAGCTCCATTATAGATTAGTCCCACTTTTTATTTTTCTCTACTGCTAACAACATCAGCTGTTCACTACATTTGCTTCATTTTCCTGATGATGAGTGTTTCTACACTCGAAACATGTCGATTCTACCCTAGGTTCGCCTAGTTATTGAATTAAAAATTGTGGAGAAAGACTTTATGCTTTTCTTTACTCTATTCTATAATCTATATTAAATTGGATTAACTTCCATTTTTTTATTGTTATTTTTTTTAATGGTTTTTATTTTCTATATTATGTTGTCACTTTCCTTCAAAAAGTAATACAATTTTGATGTAAAACTAATGGGGGACCCATATATACCATCCGGATGGTTGTTTTACATCAAAATTGTATTACTTTTTGAAGGCCCTTGTACGATGGACTCGCCATCAAATTTTATTATTTTCGAATTAGCCACGAGTTAGTAAGTTATTTATAAAAAAAAACTCTTTTTTCTTCTTAAAAATTAAATACGGCTCCGATACACATCTTAATGAAACCACGAGTAATAATTCTGTTAAAAGTTTTCAATGTTTTTTAGTTGCTGAAAATGTCGTTTGGTGACTGGGAAATGTTCAAAGTAACACTAATACAACTGAGAGAATACGAAATTACCAGTATTTTGCGTCAAGATGAGCCCAATCAACCAGCTGCTCCAAGGAAATCTGAAAGAAAAGGTTAGCAATACCCTCTAAAACATAAATACAGTGTGTCCAAAAAAGTATGCAACATATGGAAAACTTCTTTATTACCGATTTCTCAGAAAATTTTATTCTTAATAAAAGTTGGTGCATGCCTTAAAACTATAAATGCATATTTCATATTTCACCTGCGGCTAATAGTAAGGGTGCAAATGCCATTTTTTCGAAATGGCCTTAAGAGTAAAGTACCTTAATTAGTACAAATACAACAAAACTTTATATGGAAATGTTTTTGCAAATAAAAAACTTAGTCGAAATACGAAATTTGAGTTGTGTCTCAGTTTTTTATTTTTATTTTCTTAATATCTATTTTCCCCTAAACGGTACGCCTCTGGTCGATTTTTTATTTACGCGATTTTAATATATTAATCAAATATCTTAATCATGTGTTTATTATAAAAATGTATTAAGTAGTTGCAAACCTTTTAAAACTTTTCAATGATACGGGTGGGTTTAGATATTAGCGTGTTGCACGCATATTTAAACACATCTTAGCCAGCTTGGGTTCTAATAAAAATTATAATAGAATCCAACTCTATACGAGTGAAAATAACTAATAATTTATTTGTCATTTTCACCTAGTACGGTCAAGTCCAGTCTTAGATCAATTTAGAAAAAATGGCATTTGCTCCCTTACTATTAGCCGCAGGTGAAATATAAAATATGCGTTTATAATTTTAAGGCAACCAACGCTGTATATAAATTTGGAGAATTCGGGCAAAGAAGGTTGCCTGTCTCAAACAAACATTAATTAATGATTTTAATTTTACAGGAAGTATAAAAACGAACAGTGGTAGTATCGATAAAACCGACAGTAAAATGCAGACGGATATGCCGAGGGAAAGGAAGCAGAGCATCATCGAAAAACAGGTATTTTTTTGACAAATAAATATCTTACCCTGTTGAAAATTGCTAAAGTTTTTATTACTATTTAACGGTTAAACCATATAGTTAATCAATTAAAAAAACCTTTTAAATTGCAATGTTGTGGTTCGCAATTAATTATTTTCTTAATTCCACATTCCACTATGCCTAACACAGGACGTAACGAATTCGACGCTTACCATTGCATTGCGATCTCGTAGACTGGAAGAGATACACGAAGGTTAAATTGGGGCAAAGTTGTGTAATTTGGAAATTACTAACAAGCCGTCGGAAAGTTTGGAAAATTACAAGTACGAAGATATTCGTAAAAGCGTTTTATGGCGTTATTTATGAAGATGACGTATAATAAGTTTTACATTTTTATGTCACTTTCCATTTCCTATCAGTTGGCGTGCCGAGGTTTTGAGACCGGCGTGTCGCCTTCTGGGTTGTGTCATCAGATTTGTTGTTAAAATAACACTAGTCAACAAATACAAAAAAAAATTGCGACTGATGTTGTAATGACTGTACGGGGGAGTTTAAAGCATCCTGATTGAGCATTCAACAACCAAAATTTTCCACCACGTAGAAATATTGAGTTATACCGGGTGAGCAAAAATTATTTGCATCAAAGAGGGCTTGGATTAAAAAACGTAGGGTTTGGTTTAGATTAAAATTTTGTCAAATTCATATTATGACATGATATGCCAAACTAATGAGTAATAAAATAAGTAGACAAATACAATTTTTTTTTGTTGTTTACAAAATTATAATACTTGCACTTTATAAGGAAATAAATTTAGCTGCTTCTTAAGAATAGTCCTGCATCTTCCATAAGATCTTCCCACTTCTTGGGACAGGCGTCTTATACAATTTGATGGCTTATTTTGCATTATTTCACGAACGTTTGCAACAAGTTCTTATGTTCTTACAGTTGGTGTTCTTGCTCCTTTTTTGTGTTGTATAGAACCTGTTTCCCTGAACACAGCCACGGTTATTTTCAGGCAATGATAAAAATCCCCAGCAATAAAAGCAACGTTAGGAAAATGTTCGTGAAAATCATCCATGTACAAACCCGGATTGTATTGCCACTCACCATTTACTCTAACCCCGTTTCGAAAATACGCTTCAACCATGAATGTTTTGTGCTGTTCCGTAAAGCCCATTGTGTGAATTGTTCAAGAAATTGGAAAAATTAGCGATGATTCAAATTACTTGTAACGACTGTCAAAGATGACGGAATAACTGATTGATTGTTAATTCAGGTATTTACTGAGACCTAACAGGTATTAAGCTCTACGGCTAAGCATTACGTCCTTAGATGCAAGGCCTTTTTTGATGCAAATAATTTTTGCTCGCGCGGTAGAATATTAGTTATTTTCATTTTATACAAACATTTTTATGTACCTAATATTTATACATAAGTTCAAACCAAGAAAAAAAAACAATATATTTTAAGAATAACAGGATTTATTTACAAAAATACACATGAAAATACAATTATAGTAAGTCTTTTGTACATAACATTTTTGCAAATGATTTTCGTTTTATTCCTGATTGATTTCTCTCGTAAGAAACCAACAATAATTTCCCGTCATTGCTGGATTCCATCTGCTGATCTGCCTTGGTAGCGTTGCTTCATTTTTATTATATCTTGGTTGAATTTTTCTCCTTGTTCGTCACTAGTCGCACCCAAATTATTTTGGGAAGAAATTTAAATGGGAGCCCAAGAAGTGTATTTTAAGAGACATTTTGCAGTAGCTTTCAAGTTTTTCATAGTTTTCTGCTTTTTTGTTTCCTAAAAACTCCGAAACAATTCTTTTTAAAAACTTCACGCAGCTAATTTAACATCACTTAATTTTTGATCCTACTGTTGATCCCCTAGTATTTTTCCAATTTGTGCTTCAACAAATATTCCTTCCTTAAGCTTAGCATCACTTAGTTTAGGAAAAATTTGTTTAAGGTATTTAAATGCATCTCCTTCATTATCCAAAGCTTTAACGAAATTTTTCATTAATCCCAATTTAATGTGTAATGGAGGTAACAAACCTTTTAGGGATCAACAAGAGGTGTATATTTTTTACGTTAGCTTGACGTGGAATATATTGACCTCTGGAGAGCCATTATTTTACTTGGTAATGGCACAACTATCACAAAGACAAAGAAAACAGCAATACTTCGTAAATTCACCCTGAAGCACTAAGTAATAGTCCTATGACTTTTAGGTCACCATATTTGCCACTTATACGTATGGGTAAATGGGTACTTCCGTTTTTTTAAGCCCTAGGGGGGTGAGACTTCGTGGTTGAGGTGTCATCCTTAGACCCCTCCCCACGCGGTGTTGCCAAATTCTGACAATTTCCCTAACTTAGAGAGAACGCAAATTTGGCTGTATCTCGTCCCTTTTACGGGATCCCAATGATGGGCGTCGAATTTGTCACACCCTGTATCCACTAAAATTCACTACTTGTTTTGCACGCAAAATTCTAGTATCAGGTATGTACCTCGATGTGATAAGGCAATGATAGATGTTTCAGTTAGATGTGCTTTTTTATCAACTTGGTATGCTATAGTCCGTAGTCACAAAATTATTATCAAAATCATTCACATCATAGTATTTCCATGTACCATATATACATATTTTTTATTATAATCGAATAGTAAATTTTTAAGAAGAAAAAAAATTACTCTCCATTTCAATATGGTTTTCGTAAATTTAGAGATACAGAAATTGCAGCTGCAAATATTATCAAAGATATTGAACAAAACGTTGATAAAAACCAAAAATGCTGCCTACTGTTCCTAGAATTATGGAAAGCATGTGATACAGTCAATCACATTTTACTTAAATGCCTATACAATATTGGAATTCGGAGAAATATTTATTTATTGTTAAAAAATTACTTAAGTAATAGAAAAAACAGTTTGTGCAAATGGAAAATGTTAAAAGTTCACAAAAAAACATAACTTGTGGTGTTCCGCAAGGATCAACCTTAGGATCCACTTTTTTTTAGTCTGCATTAATTCTACTGGAAAATTAAATTTAAAAGGTAAAATAAAATTGTTTTCTGATGATACTACTATTGTATATTTTCATGAAGAATATGCTCAAATTAATAATAACATTAACCGCGACCTAAATATAATATGTAAATGGCTTGAAATTAATAAATTATTATTAAATTTTAATAAATCATCTTTTATGTTTATAAGTAAATCAAAATTAAAAAATAATAATATTTCTTCACTATCTTTCAATATATAATTAAATACATAATATACTAATACAATTAAATTTTAAGGTTTATATATATTGATGAAAATTTAAGAAGTTACATCTCACCAATGGTTGGCATTTTGTTTAAAGCTAAAAATTATATATCATTATAATATTTAAAAAATATATATTATTCTTTGATTTATTCAAAATTACAGTATATGATTTTAATTTGGGGATCAATTTAACTACAATTCAGCCATTAAAAAAACTACAAAACAAAATAATTAAATGCATACATAAAGTTCCTTTTTTAGAACCAACTATAAATTTGTATGAACCAAACGGATATTTAAATTTAGAAAAGCTTTATAAATTTAAGCTATGCATTCTAATACACTCTATTATTATTAAAGAAAAACAATCAAATATAATATTTCCTTTGGCTAACATTATTCACATCACGAGGCAAAATTATCATATTCAAACACCTATGGTAAAGATCAATATTATATAAAGGAATAACAATTTAAAACAGTTTACCGAAAAAAGTTAAAGAAATATCATAATTATAGACTAAAAAAAAACTAAAAAAATATTTTTTAAAACTAAACTAGCTTTAACGTGTTATATATTATTATTATTTTTTTGTAAATGGTTATTATATATTTTTTTTAAAATAATTTCGATGGAATTATGAATAGTTACTAAACATGATTTTTATTATCTGTGATTTTATATGTTTTATATTTGGTGTTACATTCTCTGTAATGAACTTTTCAAGTTGGTTGAGAATAAAGATATATATTATTATTATCATCATTGTCTAACCACATATTTATTGTTGTAACTTTGACAGGTCACCCTAGAAGAACAAATGATCTGCGGAGCCCTTCAAACTCTGAACGAAGAGGCCTGCGAGGACGTCCTAGAGGAAACGGAAGAAACGACGATCACCATTGACCCGGACCTACCTCAGACGTCGATAATCCCCCCCAGTCCGGATTGTCCTCAAGGTGAATGTCTCATAAATCCTGTTCATAGAAAGCACAGCATCACATTCGTAGAGAAAAATTTGAAAAAAGTCATGTATGACAACCACGTAGTGGATGTCGAGTCGGGTAGCGCGCATGTGTTGGGATTGGGTGCGAAAATCGAGCTCGTAGGTACAAGGTCGAGTCCGGCGATTTATATCACCGATGGGGATGGTTAGAGTATTTTATCCTTTATTATAAGTCATATGGGGAAAAAAGATAGAAATACTTTGACGGCGTCTAAGTGCGGTAAAATGAAAACGCTGTTAAATACGAAACAGTTAAAGGTTAAGGGACTTGTGTACAGGGTGGCCCATTAATAAGGGAGGCCGGCTTTATCTCGGAAACCATTAATAGTACAGCTTTCGGAATAAAATTTTTATGAGTAAAGCGGTCATGAGAAAATTCTGGAAATTACTTTCAAGTTCCTCATTTCGCCGCAAGGGGGCACAATTAAAAATTAGTTTTTTAAATTTCTCCGAAAACTCCCATATTAAGGTATAACTCCAATTATATCATTGGAAAGCTTAGACAATTCTGCATCATTTTGGTTTAAGGCTTGTTGGCGTACCGACCTTGATAAGAGTGGGGGAAGCTATTGAATGTGTAAACATTAAAATCGCTGTAACTTCTAAACGACTTATCCGATTTTACTAAATTTAAGCTTGTTTGGAATCGTCGTATCCAGCAGTACACGATAGTGTTTAATAAAATTGCTAGAGGGCGCAATTTGTAATAATAACAGTTTTTTTGATTTTACACAGAAAATTCAAATCATACGGTATAACTATGACATCATATTCGGAAAGTAGATTAAATTTGCACGAAAAAATGTAAAGACCGCAGTTCGATATTGTTGTTCGTTTCAGAATTATTGCCAAAACAATAACTTTTAAGTCAAATTGCGCCCTCTAGCAATTTTATTAGAAACTATTGTGTACCATTGGATATGACAATTAAAGGTACTTACCTTTTCCTTCCAAAAAAGCTGTAATTTAGTAAAATCGGATAAGTTGTTTAGAAGTTACAGCGATTTTAATGTTTACACTTTCACTTGATAAGAGTGGAAGAAGCTATTGAAAGTGTAAACATTAAAATCGCTGTAGCTTCTAAACGACTTATCCGATTTTACTAAATTTAAGCTTATTTGGAAGTACCTTCAATTGTCGTATCCAATGGTACACAATAGTTTCTAATAAAATTGCTAGAGGGCGCAATTTGTATTAAAAATTATTGTTCTGGCAATAACTCTGAAACGAACAAAGATATTGAACTGCGGTTTTCACATCTTTTCTTGTAAATTCCATCTACTTTCCGATTATGATGTCATAGGTATACCGTATGATTTGAATTTTCGGGATAAAATCGAAAAAACTGTTATTATTACAAATTGCGCCCTCTAGCAATTTTATTAGAAACTATCGTGTACCATTGGATACGACGATTGAAGGTACTTACCTTTCCCTTCCAAATAAGCTTAAATTTCGTAAAATCGGATAAGTCGTTTAGAAGTTACAGCGATTTTAATGTTTACACATTCAATAGCTTCCCCCACTCTTATCAAGGTCGGTACGCCAACGAGCCTTAAAACAAAATGATGCAGAATTATCTAAGCTTTCCAATGATATAATCAGAGTTATACCTTAATATGGGAATTTTCGGAGAAATTTAAAATTTAAAAAACTAACTTTCAATTGTGCCCCCTTGCGGCGAAATGAGGAACTTGAAAGTAATTTCCAGAATTTTCTCATGACCGCTTTACTCATAAAAAATTTTTTCCGACATCTGTACGATTAATGGTTTCCGAGATATAGCCGGCGTCCCTTATTAATGGGCCACCCTGTACAACGGTGATAAAAATATTTTAATATAAAACGTTTGGCTTTATTGGAACTTTTGATCGTCTTGGTGACCGTTGCAAAAAAGTTATGTACAAAATGGGTTTGGGAAATGATTTCCATATTTTTTTAAATTGATGCGTGCAGAAGTTATGTGATATTATAGCCTAGAAATGGGGGGGGGGGGGAATTACGACAATAAATCTATATAACTAAGTTGTATTAAATCGACTTATTTTGCTGTCTTATCCAACTTTGTAGATATATTTTTGGGACCACTCTGTGTAGAAATCAATAAATTTCACATACTTGTATTTCGATGATATACGCATTTAATATTAGATTGTTTAGAACCCACCTAGATGTATATTTTGTTCAGTATTGGCCGCCATTGGCTAAAAAAAAGAATCGTTGGCATAAACAAAAACATTTATGAAAAATATTTCGCACATCTATAAAAATATTCTGTCCATTTTATCGCGAGAAAGATTATAGTAATCCATTTTACACCGCGCACATTGTACGCGTCATTTAGAAAAGGTAACCAACCTGTCAGATAGTAAATTGAGGTTATGTTACTACAGAAAAGAAAATGGTTTGTCTGCCGTTGCACAGAGAAATGATAGTTAAAAAATGGAATCCTTTTAAATACTCACCACCTGTATGTATCAATCACAATAATTATTAATAAAAGTATTTTTATGTTGTAACTATGGAGGACTTGAGGTAGGAGGCCGATCGCAATGCATTGGATTCGGTCCCAAATTAGCATCGGTAATTCAGCTTTACGAGTCGCCGTAAGATGGCGCTCGTGTTCGAAGTGGGCTATCAAATAAATGGTTTCTTATGGACGCGATAACTATTTTTATTTAAATTAGTTCTTTAAGGAACCAATAAGGACTTTTATATGAATTTACACTTACTTTGTTATACTTATTAGTAAACTCGGCATGTATAAAGTTCCAACGATGCTTGGTTTTTAAAATACAGGGTATTAAACATTCTAGCTATACCTTTGGAGCTAGAAAGAGACTTATTTGGCTGCGTTTTCTCTCTGAAAAAGATCATGTCTTACACCCCGACACAAAGCAAACTCTACTTTTATAAATTGTACCATTATTCATTATAAACATGGAAATTAATTACAATACAACGTTATTTGTCTTGTCTTGCCTTCAAACATTATTTGTTATTTCGAAAAATAAAATGTCAATTGTCAAAAGTAAAAGCACAGAAAAATAAAGGGTTTAAGTAAAAGTTAAAAACTATGGAGGATCTAGTTTTCCATATTAAAAACGAAGAAGAAGAAGACAACATCAGCCCACTTCGGACGCGAGAGCCATCTATCGGCCAATAGCGAACTAACCAAAAAACCGGGACAGAATTTGAAAATGCTGCCATTGTCGATCGGCCTCCTACCCTATAGTTCTCCATAGTTGTAACCAATTAAAAAAGACAGACAACCAGCAATACACTTGCATTAAAAAAACATTAACTTGACTAGTTTTAAAAACGATATTGTTCCTTTGTTTGTTACCTACTTTATCGTTCAAATACAAAATGTCGAATGTGACCAGGACAGAGATAAATCTAATTCCTACAGTGTGACCTGTAATTAAAAGGAATGGCAAATGCTCCAAATATGTCTCGGTGGTGAATTTGTTTTTTCTATAATCTTTCGCAAGATAAAATGAACAGACCATAGTCAGTAATATTGTCCTCTCTCTCACGGTTGAGGTATGTAATATTGTTTTTAATACTAACACAATAATAATAATTCACATTTACATCGCTTTGGCACCGAGTTTTTTAAACTAACATTATAGACAAGGTTATTGAATTCACAGACGATAAATAAAGAACATACTATAATAGTAGGTACCCATTATTATTTAATTAACAGGATAGAAACAGGATAAGTAAATACATTGTAGTGATATCAAAATTTGCATTCTTATCTTTTTATGACTATTTTTGTTTAGTATAGAAACTCGAATTATAAAAATTTGGTACGAAACAAAAACTCACACACGCATATTAGAATTAACTTCTTTTATGATAATAATACATTAATATTGTTTACTCAAATGTAAACAAATTGAAAATTAAATGCATATCAAAACATTATGCCTTAATGAATCAAAATCTGCCTCTTTTTGGTTTTTGATTACAATGTTTCAGTTAGCCAATACTAGCTGTACGAGAAGTATCCGACCTTTGGGCGTGGCAGGAGAAAATAGGGTTAATTCTGTTCAATAGCGATGATGTCATTTTTACAGTGCTCACATTTGGAGTCCACAACCACATATACAGACTGTCCGCGGATAGGGTTTACAATAGCACAAAATTTTGCTTGTAAAAAAATTGCAATTCACGAAAAGAAAATTTTGATTTTTTATTCAGAGTTCGTAAAAACTTCAAAAACATGATTTTTCTCTAAGAGTAAACTACCTTTATTTTTCATTTTTGACCATAATGCTAATTAGAAAACTTATTTAGAATAACGTTTGGAATTTAAATCCGAGATTTAAAATAAATCTTTGTTTTTTTAGTTTTTTTTTTAATTTTTAGAGGTAAAAGAATTTTTTTTTATTTGATAGCAGCATTAGCGGTTCAAATACATACATTATCAATGACAGAGGGGCATCAAAAAGTTTCAAAAACTGATTTTTGGTGTTACCAGAAATATGCATTTTTAATTTCACAAATGAAATGACCCCGGAAATAACACAAAAAAGTCTTAAAATAACAACAAATAAAAATTTCATAATTTGCTATTCAAACACTCTCCATAGTCAACACATTTTTCCAGCTGTAACGGTCAAAACTTCTTCGAATTTCTTTAATGGAAATTGTTTGAACAGCTTCAACAATTCGCTGTTTTAGAAGCTGTACGTCGTTCTCAATTGGACTGGAGTACACTAATTGTTTGAGCCCCCAAAGATAGGCATCGGAAATAGTTAAATCGGGACTTCTTGGGGGGCCACAGAACACGTAAAGCAAAGTAATAAAAAGGTAAAAAAAATTCCTTGTTTTTACAAAAGATGGTAGGAATGCATTTAAAATTTTAAAATAAGATACACATCACCCATTATGAAAATAGAGTCTAATAACATTTTATATTAATATTTTTATTGAGCAGCAAAATTTCCATTTACCTCTAAAAATTAAAAAACTAAAGAAATCGAAGATTTATTTTAAATCTCGGATTTAAATTACAAACGTTATTCTAAATAAGTTTCTAATTGGCATTTTGGTCAAAAATTAAAAATAAAGGTAGTTTACTCTTGGAGAAAAATCATCTTTTTGAAGTTTTTGCGAACCCTGTATAAAAAATCAAAATTTTCTCTTCGTGAATTGCATTTTTTTTACAAGCAAAACTTTTTATCAAGAATGACTTTTTCCCGAAAGATGAAATTTTTCATCCATTTGTGCTATTGTAAACCATATCCGCGGACAGTCTGTATATAACCACTAGTGTTGTAAAATTTCCGGAAATATTTGGGAAACATTAGAAATATATGAAAATATTGGAAACAAATTTAAAACAAAGAAACTCAAAAAAAATTAACATTTAATAAAAATATATCATCCAAAAAATAGAGAACAAAATACATAAACACAAATAAAAGGTTAAATATGGAAAACAAACAAAGAATACAGTCAAAATGGTTAAAATGTCAAAAATACTTTTTTTTTTAATTTTATAACATCCAGAAATCGCAATTTTTTTGACATAATCGGGTTCAGAGATTTCCAAAACAGTGGTTCTTGAAAGTGGCCGGAATATTTGCTTTGTTCCGTCAAAATACTTCGTTTTGGTCTTTTGGTGTAAACCATTATTCGTTAAGTTGGTTGGATTGATGTAAACCTTCCTTCAAATTGGTTAGAGACACTTATTAACTAAAACATTGTAGTGAAAAAATAATATTTAGTAAAAAATACCTACTGTGAATTAAAAAAAAATCACTAGATTTTCTTTAAAAAATTCACTGAAAATGAAAATTTTGTATGTCACTACTATAGAGCGGATATTAGGTAGTGAAAGGATCTTTAAGCCAAGCATGAGAATTAATTTGAAAATATTATTTGAGACTAAAATTTTACAGACAATTATAGTACTTACCACAAAGTGAATGGACATTCCCCAGGGGGGAGCTGCTCGTAATTTATGCCCTTTGTGCCCATGTATTAATTACATGTAAAATTTTAGTCTCTTTAATAATAATATATAATATTTTCCAATGAGGCCTCCTGCCCATTCTGGTTAAAGAGTCTATCACTACCTGATATCCGCACCCTAGTTACTACAATCAAAAATCGCTTATTGTATCTTGGTAATTAGGAAGATATATGTTTTTACTTAGAGTATTATTAGAGATATTTTTTTTTAAATCATACTCAACACCAGAAAACTACAAAAAAACAGAAATACTCCTTTATTAAGTAAGTAGTCTTGAGTCTTGAACATTTTAATAAAACACTTCCAATTAGGGTACTTAATACAGGGTAGTACTCCTATTTATTTTTAGTTTTTAAGCAATTTTTTGTAGATATCTGTAAAAAAATAAAGTTTTATTTTAAATTATAAATTATGTATTTACTTTTATTGTAGTAAAGCTTGCCTGTTGTTAAAACATGTCTATAACTAGCAGTGTTGTCTTGTGTCGTCTTGTATGTTGTGGTGAATTCAGTAACTCGATAAAGATGTGTTAATTGTTGACGTTGTACCCACTTGCATGTTACTTTTAGTTAGGTTTGTGTTCAGGGAACCCCATTCTTATCTTATCGGTCATTGTAGATATAATCTCGTATATTTTTTATTAAGAATAGGGTCCCTTATACAGGAGTTGTAGAATGGGATTCTTTATCCTTAAAACCTACTACTAACATTATTTCTAATTTGTAGTCATCTGTGTAAAAATTTGAAAGAAACGTAACCCTTATAGGTAGGTATTAAACCAGACCCAAACACAGTTCACCAAAATATTAATTTAAAATTTCTGGGGTAGTTTTTTGGAGTCGACAAGTGACCAAACTAAATTTTTTTAATTCAAAATTACCTCACAGTTATGAAAGGAAACAATGTATTGCATCAGACAGACAGAAATTTGTCGGGAATTAAACGGATATTCGAGCGTTTTTAATCTAATAACAAAAGGAACGAGCAGCAAAATAAATGAGATAACAGCAGATAGAAAATGTAAGTAATATTGAGCCTAATGAATAAAAATCAAGCAATTACTTGAAGTAATTACTTTTTAGTAAAAGCAATTGCTTGGCTAGCAAATGCTATAAGTAAACGCAATTGCTAGATTTGGATATGAATAAAATGTTGAAGCGATTGCTGTTTTTCTTACACCTCTGTCGCAAATGCTTATTCAACGCAAGTTCAGACGTGGCTTATCCACTTGTTCAGATTATAGGTTTCATGTTCAGTTTAATGCCTAATTTGCAAAAGAGTTGACGTAAATACAACAACGTTGGTCTATTTATTGAGTAAAATAGTAGTAATCTGTTATTGTGGAAAATAGGAAACTTATATTTGTGATATGGCAGATTTCAGTGAAAATGAGGAAAGTGATAGTAGTGATGAAGAAATTAAAGACAAGCAATTGATATTCGTTCACAAATTGAAGGAACATAAAATCCGGTATATCTCTGACCACAACCGTTTAGCTTCCACAACAGCTTCAGCACTTGTAGGAAATTTAATAAAAATATTGGCCTTCTCCAAAACTGCATCCATTACAGAAGTGTAGGTATGTCCTACAGACAGTCGTTTGGTGAACACCGAGTTCTTCACCTACAGAATTTTGAAAGCCCGGATCCGACAATTGCCGCAGAAAGACTTTCGTCTTATTTAAAGGCGACACTGCACCCCCTCGCCTTTCACCAGTATCAGTCAAAAAATAATTTGCCAACCACTCAACATTTTCGCAGTCAAATTCATATAACTTTCTGAAATCATCATATCTGCAATTTTTACGTATACTGTAGATTTTTCTTTTACTGGCGTTCATATATTGAGCCATAATTGAAGACACAAATTAAGAGCAACGCACGTGTATGCCGCGGAGAACTAAAGTTGACTGCTACCAAGCAAATGATGCAGGGGTCGACCTACCTTAAAAAATTGAAAGCGATCGCTACAGTAGAAAAAACAATTCCTTAATTTATTCATCACATTTTAAGCAAACGATATCAATTGCTTCTATTTTTTAAGAAAAATCATTGACAAGAAGCAATTCCTGTACTTTTAAGCAATTGCTGGACGCAATAGTTTTTCTTCATTGACTTTCAAGAAATTACTTCGATTTTATAAGAAAAAGCAATCGCTACATTTTTATTCATTAGGCTCATTGAGACTATAACATGGGAAATTCATGTAAATTTTGTTACCCTCAAAGTTGGCTCTCCTATTAATTTTACATTAAGATTGTATTAAACTTTTTTGAAGGTTCTTGTATGATAAACTTGCACACCAAATTTTATTATTTTTTGATAAGCAATTTTAAAGTTATTTAGAATAAACTCTTTAACTGAATAATGTAAGAACTGAATTTTATGACTGATTAGGTAGGATATTGCTTGGCAGTAATCGGAGGACTGCTTGAGCTTCTGATTAAAAAACATTAAATTTCCATTTAAATTGGTTGTCTTAATAGGTATTTTTTAAAAGCGTTTTCCACTTGTCGCGTTAGTTAACCCATTTAAATTACGGAATTTTAGGTTGGGGAGGAATAAATAGAACTTTAGTTAAAAAATTAGAAATATTACAAAAAAGGTTTCTAAAAATTATATTCATTAACGATTATCTATCTTTATCCTCAAAAGAATTATATTCAGACACAAAAAAGTTGAACATAAGACAACTTTACATTTATAACATATTAATATATATATTTAAAAATAAAAACCTTATACAATTTAAAAACCATAATCATAATACACGTCATAAAAATGAAATAACCATAAAACCTAAAATAAATAGGTCCATAGAACAAAAAAATTTCAAATATTTGTTTTTATTTAAACGATTATTTACCACCAAAAATTAATAAATTGATTTCATTAAAAAAATTTAGTCGAAATAAAAACATGGATATTAAAAACAGACAATTTGAAAATATTTATAGAAATGCTTTAATTAATTAATTAATTAATATTGTTCTGAATAATTTATATAAGTAATATTTTTTACTTAAAAATTATAAATTAATAATTTTATTATAGGTAATATGTTTCTTCAAAAAAGCTGCCTTTATACTTTAAATTAACATTTTTACTTTAAAACTTGATTTTTAATGCATATTTATGATTTATGATTTTACATACTAAAACAAAAAATAAGATTTGCCCCTAACAAGCTCAGCTTCAGGGCATTGAAGAATATAGAAGAAGAATAAGATAGTTTATAGAAGGCAACATAAACATATTTATTATATTATTAAATTTTAAATAAACTTATTATTATTATAAAGTTCGTTTTAAGCAATTGCGGTAATTTTTTAAAAATTTATTCCTAAAAAACCTAAAAGTTTATACCTAATAGGGAAATTACAATATATTATAACGATCTAAAAAGAATAATACAATTTATTCAATAAATTAGTCTAATCAATACATAGAGTTTTTAATATTATATCAAAAATGTTAATAAAGCAAAATAAAAATCCATTCCAGAAAACGTAATTTTTCAAGAAATAGAGTCAACTTTTTCTAAAAGCAACGTGTGTCGACAGTTGGCATCCACATGTGACATCAACGTTGATACTGGTTTCTTCCTAAAAGTTCCCAGTTCAGTAGTGGGCCTTAGCAAGCTCACGCGTCAGTTTTCAGAGACAAAATTTTCTTGGTATTTATTATTTTAAGTTGAACGGTCAGTAAAATAAACCAGTTTCCAATAACAAAGTAAGTTTAATGCATATCAAATGTATTTCTATGTTTTACCAATGAATAACGCCATAAGTTTTAATTTATCGCACGTTGAGTTCGATGTTTCAATTGTAAATAAAATTAACGCTGTATTTTTGCTAGCCATTATGTTAATAACACGTTAAGACCCCCGCACATGTTGCATTTGATGGTAAAAGTACTTAGTCCGATCCTGTCTCTGTCGCCAATCCCTTAACGTAAAATAGACCATACTTCAACAGGGTGCCATAAATGACAGGTGACTTAGCCACGATGCGGCGTGTTCTTAGAAAAATTTGACTATAGTAATATATATTTGATGTTTTATTAGGAGTAAAAGCGAAACTTTTATGACGAGTCTGCAAAATTATATATTTATTCATGAAAACGCATACTTTTACTTCCGCTGCCAATAGCAACCGCCGTCTGACAAAAAAGCAGAACTTCGAAACGTAAAAAAAATAGTAGAAAAAGTCAGGTTTATTGACGTTTGAAGAAAAAATACAATTTCGTATGTTCTTTAAGGTTGAATTCTCAACGTCGTTCAATTTATTGCCAACCTATAACCTATTTCGCTTTGTTTTTTCAAGTTTATTATTTTTTAAACTAACATTTAAATAAAATCAGTATCGTCGGCACATTACTTAGGTAATATCTGATATATTACAAAAATATCAATTTATTTCATTGCTAATTTTGGGAGAGTTGTATAGTTAAAGAACCATGAGTGACAATGACATAATAATGTTAAAAAAAATCTTACCCGATATTTTTCGCTATACAATTCTCCTAAAATAAGTTATGAAATTCCTTGATATTTATTAAATATGTCAATTATTACCTATAGAATATCAAGTCGATACTGATTTTCTTTAAATTTTGTATAAAAGCTAGAAAACATAAATAAATCTACGTACGTTGGCAAGCATGTTGATACTCCCACCTTAAACAGTTTTACGTTGCGTCTATTCTTCACATTATTTGGGATTGAATTATACAAATTCATTCAGAATACAAAACTTTCCAAAATTTGTCCTGTGATTTGAAGTGGAAATAATTTTTTTGTGCTATGGTCATTAAATTAGTACAGTAGACTCCCGATTATCCGAAATGATGTGGACCGGACCGATTTCGGATAATCGAAATTCCAGATAATGCGGAGATTGAGGAAAATTATTAACTACCTATAAGAAAAGTAACTATATCTATGTACTTTTATATGTAGATGTACATACATACATAATAAATTCTAATACTTATGTATTATTTTAATAAAAAAAAAAAAAAAAATACTTATGTATGTACATTAGTATGTATTTATATTCATAAATTCAGGAAAGAGGTAATTGGTACTTGTTTTAATTTGAAAGTATGTCGATTTTTGGTCGCAACAACAAAACATTTCTTAAAAATTTCGGATAATGCGGAGGAATAGCAAGAATCATTTGGGATAATCCGGTTCATGGGTCGTTTCGGATAATGCGCAGTTCGCATAATCGGGTTTCGGATAATGGGGAGTCGCATTATTTTTTCTTGAATACTGTAAAATATGTTGAAACTAATAAAAAATAAAACATTTGTGATTTGACATTATCAGAATTAATACTGATGGTTTCATGGAGGTAAGTATCAGAGCCGTATATAATTTTTCAGAATTTTATGAGTTTTTCTAAATAACTTTTAATTGGCTTATCAGAAAATAATAAAATTTGGTGTTGCGAGTCCATCAGACAAGGACCTTCAAAAAAGTCTTATAGAAGTTTCATGTAAAATTATTAGGGGGGCCAATATTTAACGGTAGAAAAATTTACATGGGATATCCCATGACCAGTCCAGCGATGCACCACCCGGTACCTTAAGTACGGCCAGCGTTTTATTTTATTCCTATTTCTATCACACTGGAGAATCATACACGAGCGACGTAAGCATCACAGGTGACGCAAGGAAAGCTGGAAGAAGGAAGACACAGGTTTGTTAAAGAAATGTACATTTTTAATTATATCAACCGTTTTGCTTCACGTTCTACTCTGACGATTGCCTTTGCTTACGCCGCTCACGCATGACTCGAGTGTGCTAGGGGACCCGCACGGTTCCAAATGAGGTTTAAAATACGGACTTCACTTCCAACAGATCCACCTATACAGTGTCCGCAAAAAAGTTCGCATCAAATGGGATTTTTTTTTATTATTAGGTATAGGTAAAAATTGAAAAAGCAGTTAGTTTTTGCTTACCTAAAAACCAAAAATGACGTATACTGAAGCAGCTGCACGACTTGCGTTACCTGTCAAATTTGACATATTTAATAAAATAGGTTCAAAAATGCCCTTATTTATCAAAATATCGAAAAACTTTATTCGAGAAAGTTGTTTATTTAGGCATTTTTAGCCTCTGTACGAAATTTTGACAGTCTAATACAATTTTTATTTTTTGCCAGATTCTTGAAAATTTTGATCAACCCTCGTAGATTAACTTTTATACATCGATGTAAAACCATTTGTCTTTACTTCATTTGTAATCTTAATGCAATTTTGTGTAAAATTTTTGTTTCCAATTATTTATTTTGCTTCAAATACTGAAATTTTTATTGATCAGTATGTAATGTTTGATGCAAAGTTTATCTAATTACATCAGTTTTGCCAAAACCGACATTTCTCATTTTTATTAAGTTAGTAAACAGATGTACAAAATGAAAATATTAGGAAGCTTTCGTTGAAATTTTACTTAATTAATATTAAATTAAATTAATTATATTAAACTATATTTTTGTTGAATAAAATAGGGATTAATATTTTATTCTTTTTGATCCAATATTAATTAAGTAAAATTTCAACGAAAGCTCCCTAATATTTTCATTTTGTACATCTGTTTACTAACTTAATAAAAATGAGAAACGTCGGTTTTGGCAAAACTGATGTAATTAGATAAACTTTGCATCAAACATTACATACTGATCAATAACAATTTCAGTTTTTGAAGCAAAATAAATAATTGGGAACAAAAATTTTACACAAAATTGCATTAAGATTACAAATAAAGTAAAAGCAAATGGTTTTACATCGATGTATAAAAGTTAATCTACGAGGGTTGATCAAAATTTTCAAGAATCTGGCAAAAAATAAAAATTGTATTAGACTGTCAAAATTTCGTACAGAGGCTAAAAATGCCTAAATAAACAACTTTCTCGAATAAAGTTTTTCGATATTTTGATAAATAAGGGCATTTTTGAACCTATTTTATTAAAAATGTCAAATTTGACCGGTAACGCAAGTCGTGCAGCTGCTTCAGTATACGTCATTTTTGGTTTTTAGGTAAGCAAAAACTAACTGCTTTTTCAATTTTTACCTATACCTAATAATAAAAAAAAATCCCATTTGATGCGAACTTTCTTGCGGATACTGTATAATTATTAACCTAGAGTAAACAATTTCCCTTTGGTGTTATGACTGATGCTTTCTACGCTTTTCTTTGGCTTTCCTTGTAGACGTCTACGCACCTGCTCGTGGCTACCGATCTCGCACGAACAGCTCTTCGGGCGTGGGCGAGACCGATTACGTCATTTTGCAATCGTCTCCGATTGGTCACATGCACTGGCAACCGGTGGGTATATCCATTTCCGGCTACACGGAGAGTGTCAGCGATCACAGTTCGAGGTGTAGCTCTCAGCCACCATCACCAGGTAAGTAATAATAGTCTTTTACAGTTGGCCGATAAACCTGTGAATACATAGGATGATTTGTCTGTGGGCCTTATGGGTTTTTCGTTAACGGTGATTAGACGAATCACCATTTAGCAAATACGTCACATGGCATGGTCTAGTTGAATGCGGCAATATATACAGGGTGTACTATAACTAAGGCGCCATACAGCAACAGGAGTAGACTTGAAAGTAGGTCGTTTATACTTAACTTCTTATAATAAAATATCCACGGTTCAAAAGATACAGGGTTATCCCAGTAAAATTTTATTGTAGAAAATTGGCGGTATGAATCAAAATTGGTAGTCATATTTTCGAGGGCAGGAACGACGATTTTACCGTTAGTTTTAAGATGCCTTCTAGAGGACGCTAGTTACACAATAAGAGTTTGATAAATTCTTGCATATATGTTTAATTGATTCTTGAGATATTTGCGTTTAAATGATAGATGGCGAGAAACATTTGAATAAACCTTACTTTTAACTTTCGAAATGTCTTTATTCCAAACTAACTTTTACAGTTCATTACATGGAAAGTGACAACATAATATAGAAAATAATAACCATTAAAAAAAAATAACAATAAAAAAATGGAAGTTAATCCAATTTAATTCATTAATAAAATCAATTTTAAAAAAAATAGTATAAATAATTTAATTTAGTAAATATCCCTTTAATTGTTTTTTAAAAGTTGCCAATTTTTTTGATATTTTTTGGAAGATTGTTATATTTTATTATTCCGTCATATAAAAGCGATTTTTTTCCGAAGTTACTTTTTACTGGTATAGTTTGATAATTTATACAACGTCTGGTGTTATGATCATGTAATGTCTTATTCTCCTGCAGTGTTATGTTTGATTTTTTTTCTTTTAAAATAATAGAGTGAATTAGAATACAAATTTTTAATTTATAAATGTTTTGAACGTGTGGAAGTGTGAATGTGGTAATTTGTGTATACATTTAATAACTTTATTTTTGCAATTTTTGTAATGGTTTTAAGTTTGATAAACAAGCAGATCCCCATGCAGAAGCTAAGTATTGTAAGTGTAAATATATTAATGAAAAATATATATTTTTTAGTATTTCAAAGGAATGAAATATCTAGCTCTGTACAAAACAGATACCAAGGAGATATCGAGCATTTCCAAATTAAATTTTCGTCTAAAACTAATCCTAATAATGTTGTCGTTTTTGAATATTGAATATTTTCATTATTAAATGTTAAGGGGTTAATGATGGAATTTATTTTATTTCTAGTTATAAACATAAAAGAAGATTTTGTAAAATTTAACGTAAGTTTATTTGATTGAAGCCAAGAAAGAAGTATTTTTAAATCATTATTAATATCAAAATACATTTCTGCAAGAGTTTCAGCAAAATAAATAATTGTTGTATCATCTGCAAATAGCTTTATATTGTCCTTTAAGTTCAACTTGGAAACGGAATTAATGTAAATTAAGAATAATAACGGACCTAATATTAATCCTTGTGGAACTCCACATATTATTTCTTTTTCCGAACTTTTTCTTTCCCCAATTTGAACAAATTGTTTACGATAGCTTAAATAACTTTGAAGTAGTTTGTGTGTATTTCCCCTTATCCCAATACTGTAATTTTCTTAATAAAATATCATGGTTTACGGTGTCAAAAGCCTTACTCAGATCTAAGGATAGTAAACAGCATTTTTTACTGCTGTCGACATTAGCTTGAATATTTGTTATAATATCTGCTACAGCTATTTCTGTTTTATTGAAAATTAACCGTCTGTATTTTATCATAAGAGATTAAGCAGTAATGACCTATTTCCAAGTCTAATGTCTCCTGTTGCTGTAAGTATGGTAGTTATGGGACACCCTGTATATGGATTGGACTATTTTCGCGAACATGAATGCCAACGTGATCGGCACACTGTGGTTAGTTTATGACAACAATAAAAGGAATATCGTTATTATTTAAATAACATGTCCATTGTCAAATCCATCCCCCCTCAATTTTAAGTCCTAATATTAATGCATTACTTTTAATATTTAGCACTAGAACGTCGTTTTTCAATCTCCAACGGCACCAGGTCCAGCCTAAAAAATCAGGAAACCCAGAACAGAGAAAACCGAGGCCGCCATGTGGTGATCAAGACTGATGCCGACGCTCAACGGGTCAGCATTTCCTCCAATAACTCCACTGTAGTCTACGAGAGTCACTCTGGTAAAAATGCCAGTCAACAGCAACCGGGAAAATCTAGACCTAGCTCGTTAAGTTTGGGGCAGAAGGAGGGCAAACCCCACCGGCCTTCGTTGAGAAACCGGTCAAAAAGTATTGATAACAGTAATAATTGTAAACGGGATAGACAAAGAGAAAAGGGACCTTCAAGTTTGGATAAATTACAAAAGTTCCGAGAAAAATTGTTGCAGTCCAGTCCCGAGCTGAATGAAACTAGTGACAATGAAAGTACTCCACTTGTTTCCGAGGTGTCATCTCCTTCGAATAAATCGGGACAAAGCTCTGAACAAAAAACCTCTGGTTCAGCAAGCTTTCCGATATCTCCAGTATCTCAGAAAAGCTTATCTCCGGATAGGGACCTTATAAAACACACTAGGAGCGAGCAAAACTTGAGCGATTCAGCGGAATATGCGCCTTTTCAACCCCCTTTAAGTCCTAGTCCTACAGGGGACGGGCCTGCTATCCACGGTCCTAGGCATGCGACCTCAAATTTGTACCGGACAAGATCTAGGACCATGTCGGAAGCGTCGAATGCCTCTTTTACGTTGCCCGATGTTCTTATGGAGGAAGAGATATCGAATAGTAATACTAGTTTGCATAGTTTTTCTCATAGTTCCGGATATCTGTCTAGACAAAACGCTATGGTTTCCGAAGAAAATTTGACAGATATCTATTGCAATCCCAGTATAAAAGATTAATGTAGTTGAGTAATGATAGGTAAAGTTAGACAAATCGATTATTGCATTGCCATTATATTTACCAGAAATGTAATTACAGTGTTCGGCTATACTGGCTATTTTAACCTCTATGTCATATTGCAAACTTTTTCAAATTCTTGAACAAGAAATTGTGCTTGAAAATGTTGTTGTACACCTATTCCCTGACCTCACAGACCACAGCCTCTCCTTGAGATGCTATTTTAAATACATAGGTCTTATCGGGAAGCATTAGAAATCACTACCTTTTTTTCAACTTGGTCAAACAATTAGAACTGGTTCCAATTTTTTGACAATAAATTGTGGCAAGGACTTGGGTTACATTTTGGCTGTTTACACGTGACTATTTAACTAGAGTGTTTTACACTGGCAAAATGTCATAGCAACGGCCGGTCTTCTACTGGCAAAATTACTACCTGCACCTACCTGGACAAAATTCACATGTGATTTTTGCCGCGGCAAAATTTTGTCTTTTTTCTAGTTAAATAGTCATGTCGAATACCACTCGAGAAAAAATTGTGTAAGCAAAATTGTTCTCAAGGATTTATTTAAGTTTGTTGCTTTTAAGCAATTTCGCTCATGACATTTTCGACAAAATCACTCGCCTGACGGCTCGTGATTTTGTCAAAAATGTCATTCGCGAAATTGCCAAGCAACAAACTTTCATACCTTTCGAAAATTTTGCCGACAAAATTTTATCTCTTGTGATATTATATATGAAAATAAATTAAAGGTCAACTTGTACAATTCCTTGACCAAAAATTTGGCCCGTGGAATACATGCTTTTAAATATTACAAAAACTAATTACTAGACTTGTTCCGGGAACTGTACTTTAAGATGTAGGGTAACACAATGTTTCTTAACATACCACTTGAGATAACGCGTAAGTTTTCTATTTAAAAAGGCCTAGTTTTGTACTTACCGATTTTTGTAGTTGTCTGATAATGGCAAACGTAATGATGATCTGAAATGTGATATATAAAGTTATATTTTTAAAGGGCGTTAGCAAGCCCTGTTTAGATTCCTGAAAAATTCTATGCATGGTTTATGTTACATGCTCTGGATTGTTTATTCAGAAAACAGTATCACGGAATAACTTGCATGAAAACTAATGATTGCTGGTCTTTGAAATATAAAAATATTACAGAAAAAGAAAAGCACGAAGTCTTTCTCCACAATCTTTATTAAACGAAAAACTAGGCGAACCTAGTATTACATCGACATGTTTCGAGTGTAGAAACACTCATCATCAGGAAACAAAGTGAAAATTAAAATGCTGATGTTTTTAGCAAGAGAAAATAATGGTGAGATTGAGCCGTAATGGAGCTTTTAATGGTGTACAAGAGATGTAAAATTGAAAAATCAGAAGATCAAAAATCAAGACTCCAGCATACTGAAGAGTCGAGGGTTAACGTAGAAGCACACTGTCGTGCGAAGAAAAAAGATAGGGTAGTAAAAATTAGGGAGTTTTGAAAAACATATCTGTTAAAATAAGTATTAATAAATTACTGAAACATCCTGAGTTTTATTGAGCCCAGTCAGAAACGTTTGAAAATGTTGGGGTGAGATGTAAAGAAAGAAGAGAAAAAGAAAAATTTGTTTTTTTTGGTCAGATCATCTTTTAATGTAAAAGTAAAAACAGTTGGGGTACCAGGCTTTTTACGGCCCAGTTACCCCGCCAGAGTCAAAGCAGACACATTGTGTGACTCTGGCGGGGTAACTGGGCCGTAAAAAGCCTGGTACCCCAACTGTTTTTACTTTTACATTAAAAGATGATCTGACCAAAAAAAACAAATTTTTCTTTTTCTCTTCTTTCTTTACATCTCACCCCAACATTTTCAAACGTTTCTGACTGGGCTCAATAAAACTCAGGATGTTTCAGTAATTTATTAATACTTATTTTAACAGATATGTTTTTCAAAACTCCCTAATTTTTACTACCCTATCTTTTTTCTTCGCACGACAGTGTGCTTCTACGTTAACCCTCGACTCTTCAGTATGCTGGAGTCTTGATTTTTGATCTTCTGATTTTTCAATTTTACATCTCTTGTACACCATTAAAAGCTCCATTACGGCTCAATCTCACCATTATTTTCTCTTGCTTAAAACATCAGCATTTTAATTTTCACTTTGTTTCCTGATGATGAGTGTTTCTACACTCGAAACATGTCGATGTAATACTAGGTTCGCCTAGTTTTTCGTTTAATAAAGATTGTGGAGAAAGACTTCGTGCTTTTCTTTTTCTGTATCATTTAACTCCACTTTGAGTATGGACTACTTCTTCAAAAATAAAAATATTAAAAAAAAACTATTTTTCGAATAATTTTTTTTTGTGTGGTTGTTTAAGTGTGCAACATATGGGCATTTTTTTTATTACCGATTTCTCAGAAAATTTTATTCTTGATAAAAGTTGGTGCATGTTCGATAATCATATTAGGTGCACTTGGAATGGTTGCAAGTGAAACGACGTACAGGGTAGGCCGAAAAATATAAAACTTGTACAAGAATAAAATACCCCTATTTCAAAAAATTTAGCAAAATGTTATTAAGAAGAGTTGATTAGAATTAAGAGTTATGCATAGAATCAAAAACGTGACTTCCTAAAATAAAAAAAATATATTTTTTTAAAAAACATTAATAATTTCCCAAAAAAAAAAAATTTATAATCACCATAAAGACCTTCATAAATTAATCAAAATAAAATCAATTTCACATATCTTTGTTCAAATTCAAGCATATTTGTAAAATTTACTTAGGTACATTTTTAATTTATTAAGGAATCACAAACGTCATGTTTGTTGCAACGGTATTAAACACAACTTTAAAATATCCTAAAAATTATTTTTAACGAGTTATTATAACTACTTAACAATAAACAAATCAAAAAATAAAATAAAACAAAAACTATTTGAAATGTAGAAAATTTTTTTTTTGTTTTTTAAAAAAATATATTTTTTTATTTTAGGTCACGTTTTTGAATCTGTGCATAACTTTTAATTCTAAACAACTTTTCTTAATAACATTTTGCTGAATTTTCTGAAATAGGGGTACTTTATTCTTGTACAGGGTCTTCCAACGAGGACTGAACAGGGGCTCATTTTTGAGCTTCCTTGTATTTAAGGAAAAATCCAAAATAGCCAATCGATGTACTTTTTCCTGCAGAATTCAAATATGAAATAAAAAATTTATTTGAACCAGAAACAAAAGAGTTACGCTATGGATAAGGTGTTTTTTAAATGGAACATAGCTTTTTTTATACGATTTTTGGAACGAGTAATTTTTTTTTTGTCCGTTCTGATTAAAATATTTAATATTGTGACAGCTATTTTTATTAAATTTTAATGTTTTATCCAGTATAATTTAACTTTAACCTGTTTGAAACATACACTAGGTAATAAAGGTATAATCACCTTTGAATCCTTCAAAGTCAAAAAATTTGACAAATTTACTATAATATTGCCGAAATGACTTTGAAGGATTCAAAGGTGATTATACCTTTATTACCTAGTGTATGTTTCAAACAGGTTAAAGTTAAATTATACTGGATAAAACATTAAAATTTAATGAAAATAGTTGTCACAATATTAAATATTTTAATCAGAACGGACAAAACAAAATCACTCGTTCCAAAAATCGTACAAAAAAAGCTATGTTCCATTTAAAAAACACCTTATTCATAGCGTAACTCTTTTGTTTCTGGTTCAAATAAATTTTCGGTTTCATTTTTGAATTCTGCAGGAAAAAGTACATCGATTGGCTATTTTGGATTTTTCTTTAAATACAAGGAAGCTAAAAAATGAGCCCCTGTTCAGTCCTCGTTGGAAGACATTGTACAAGATTTATATTTTTTGGCCTACCCTGTATGCCGTTTGACTTGCAATCATTCCAAGTGCACCTAATATGATTATCGATCATGCACCAACTTTCATCAAGAATAAAATTTTCTGAGAAATCGGTAATAAAAAAAATGCCCATATGGTGGCACACTTAAACAGCCACACTCTATAGTAAACGGGTTTTTTGCTAAATTGATATCCAACTACTCACTGCTATTATTTTTGTAAATCTCGTACTGCAAACTTAATTCGAATAATATTGGTGCTTTTCGGTGTTAAATTTAAATAAATCGATGATAGAATAGTCGCTTTAAAATGATGTTAAAATATATTGTCGGTACTTATTTTTATTTTCTTTTAAAGTTACTTGTTAGCGTTTTCTAAGCGACCACTGTCTTTTGTCGGCTTTACTCGTAGGAAAACGTACTTAATTAAGTTGTAATATTGTTATTTATATTATAATGTTTTTAAATATAAGTATCTACAAGTAAAGGCTCCCACAAATCGACGCGATTTTCTCATTGTGGCCGTGCAAAATTATTACTGTGTATAGTTTGCCATTATGTCGCGTCAGTATGTGAGAGCCTTTATACATGTAAGTATTTTAATTATAAAATAGGTAAACTATTGTAAGTGTTAATAACAGAACATAAACATGTTTTTATCATTATGTATTTTTTCAGTATTCGATTCGCTCATTAATTTTTTAGATTTTTGTGTCTTAAAAGGTTCTATTAAGACTATTCCACTGTATAGACATTATATATTATAGAGGTAGCTAGGAAAAACAATAAATTTTTTTCTGTTACATATATTGGCAGTTTTTTTTAACACCATCATCTAGTATAAGCCAGTTAGAATTAATTGTAAATATTTTTTAACATTATTGTCTAATCGTACAATAAAAACCTTTAAAGGCTAATCATTTTGATATGCTTTTATTATTTTTGTAGGGTAAGTGATTTAATGATTCCTAAGATTAGCGCTATTTTACTAAAAGCTCTAAAGTACATTTTATTCTAAACATTCACGGTGTCATCTAGATTTGCAGTTGAGAATCTATTTTCTTTTCTAACAGTACCAAGTTTTTCCATCTTCTATTCCATTCCCTACGCCATCCGTTTGTTTATCCAGAATTTCATCCTCCTTTTGTCAAATTTCTGGCTTAAACTTTGGTCGTACATATGGTGGCGGACTTGGCCTACAATGTTGACCTCTATTAGCATTGGCATTAGGACTGTTAGTGTGGCTTCGACTAAAATATAACAAAAAATTCCAGTTTTTAACTTTATTTGAAGAAAAAGAAGTATTGAAAACCTGTTTTGGTACAATACCAACCTGAGTAACATTGGATCAGGGGAAGTACTAGGATCTCTACCAAGTGACAGACTTTGCAGTGTATCGGTTGGGTTCTTTGGTGATATGAAACGCTGAGGACTCGCCTCTTCATGAGTTGAAATGACTGTTTCTTCTGAGAGACCAATTCTAAAAAAGAAGTAGATTAGACTGTGGAAAATAATTTAATTAACTCCTCACTCTGTGTTTCGACTTGGACGATTATTGGTTACTAGAATATGATAGAAAATGTGGAGGAGTATCATTTCATATAAAATAGAAAATTTTATGGTAAACCTTAAAAAAAACGTGAGGTAAGTACAAAATCATACACTTAAACCTTAACAATTTTCCTAGCCTGTTTTAGACTGATTTTAACCATCTAAATCAACCCTTAAATATTTAGCACAAATTTCACTATCACACTTTAAAAAAATCACTAAAAACACCACTCTGTTGTTACCTTGGATCATTATACCAATCTATACAAATGTGGTAAAGATTTTCTAAGAAAAATTCGCTTGCTTCGTCTCTCCTGTAATTTTTGAAAGATATAGGCATTAGATACTACACATGCAAAATAATTAAATTTTTTAGTCAATAGGTACCTAAAGATTAAGACCCAGTTCTCTACCTTGCAGTTAAACCAGCCAGATAAATTACAATAATAGAGCCACAAATAGATGACATTGAGCTAATAAGAACGAGATATATAGAACATAGAAATTATTCTGTTATGACCTTAGTAAACTAGTATATTCTACTGCACTACATGATGGCAGAGTAGAGGTGCACAAAGTATAGATATTACTACACAGTAATGGTTATACTAAAAAATACCTACATGTCATCATGTTCGAAGCACAAAATAAATGTCAAAGCAAAGACAAGCACTGTCATAATCACCATAGGAAGGGCAACTGTCATAACTAGTTCTCTGTTATAGGATCTAGTTGGAACCTCGTCTCGAGATACTGCTCTCCATGTGTCTTCAGTGTCAAATTCAGAGTCAGTTCTTTCATTGCCAGATTTGTGCATGGCCGAGTTATTATTCTCATCTTTCTGAATCTAAAATTTACAACAAATAAAACACTTTTGGTACTTTTTCTTGCCCCACAAAAGATGGTAATCTCTAATTATTTGTTAAAATCATTAAATTAGAAAGCCATAGATATAGAAAATATAAACCTACCAATCTAAAAGAACACCAATCCAAAATAAAACCCTCATCTCTAAATGGTCGTTCTACTGAAGTTCTTTTAAAGGCCCTTGGACAAGACTGCAACTTGTACAAAGGTCGGACTTCCTCCTGAAGTTCCAGAAGTTCGGAAGAAAACAGCACTTCACTACCAAGTCTTAAGACCACCCTAACATTAAAAAAATATGGATATGTAAGAATTTATTCAGGAGTGTATGTAACTCTTACCCTTCTGTCTCATTGGGATTTAATGGCTTTCTAGCCCCCATGTCGATAGCACTTTCCAAAAATGTAACGTATAAGTCCTCTTCAGAATCTTTCCACAAATGTCTCCTAAAAATATCTTTTAATGCTTCCATACGTTCAACCTCAAACATATCTTCTACATTCAGGTTGTCTATTTTCATATGAACTTCGTAACGTGCTGGATTAAGTTTTTCTTGAATTACTATATTAACGTTTTCAACTCTAAAAATAAAGGAAAGTTAAAGACGCTCATTAAGGTGAAAGAAAACAAATGTTACCTAGTTTCGTAGTTCTTTTTATTTAACCCAACGATCTCCAATGAAACCGCAGGTTTGTTCTGATTTGGGGGAACACCATACAGAAAACCAGAGTGGTGCCTTTCGCTATATACATAGTGCACCCAAGAAGGCAAGTCGGGGGCACTGGCAAGGGTTGCTTCGTAAGCGAATTGGTCTCTTCTACCCTCGTAGGTCCAGTTAAACATAGGTGGATCCACTATTATTGCAAAAACTTCGGTCATAAGGACACTTTGGTCTCTTGCGTTACACAGAACTGAAAATGGAAGCAGTAATACGTAAATTAACATCGTTTTAAAGAAATAAATGTATTTTCCTGTTTATTTTGAGTGGAAATCTATTTTTGGTGGAAATCAATAGTTTTATTTTTAAATTTTTGGCGATAGTAGCGATACCTAGCTGACGAGAATAGAACTAAGACACAAAGGAATAAAAGGTCTACACTGTTTTGACGATCGTCTGTTTTGTGGTGCCCTTTTCAATTTAATTTTAATACAGACCTGAAAGCCTAGACATACGTTATTTGTTGCTATATCGTTGAAACCGCACATACTTTTCTTATATTTTTTATGGCGCTAATTACCACCTATAATAGAAATACGTGATTTCAACGAACTTATCATCGACAAACAGATTTCATTTTTCTTTTTTTGAAAAGTCAGAATTGTGACGTCTAACCTTTTATTTTTAGCTGTTTTATCCAAAGATTTCCAAAAAAACTACATTTCTAGTGAAAAATAATGTCCCAAAAAGAATTTAAGCTAAGCAAAAGCCTTTATGGGCATTCTTTGGATGTTAGATCAGTTGTGATTACAGCAAGCAATGATATCATTAGCGGCTCCAGGGACAAGACTGCAAAATTATGGAAATATAATCCGTAAGTTAAGATTTAAAACTGTGTTGGATACAAATCGGTGTAGTTTACAACTGCAAAACCTTATAGCTATAATGTACCCCATAAATTTGTATTTTGAATATTTTAATAGTGTTCCGATAGTACTATAATATTTTTCTTTAGCTTTCAACATAACTATGAAGAAGTAATGACCTATAGAGACCAAAAGAACTTTGTAGGAAGTGTCTTGTATCTCGAACCCACTGAAGAATTTCCAGATGGATTAGTTGTAACAGGGGGAAATGATCACGTTATTTTAATATATAAACCTTCTGAACCATTTGCTACCTTTAGTATAAAGGATCATACAAACACAGGTACGAGGCTTTCAGTAGATTTTAACAATATTGTTTATCCCATATGTACATTTGTAACAATAGTTATTTTATATAGTAGTAGTGTTAAGCAATAAACTACATCAATCATTTTTAAAAAGGAAATAATAATTTAATTTTTTCACAGTAAGTTGTCTAAATAATGCAAATGAGGGCAATTGCTTTCTAAGTGGTTCCTGGGATACAACAGCCAAATTATTTAAGCTCTCTGGTACTCCTAAATGTATATCCACATTTTCTGGTCATGTCGCTGCAATTTGGTCAGTAATACAGTTAAAAGATGGAAGAGTAATTACTGCATGTGCAGATAAGACTATTGGAGTATGGGATAGTAATGGCCAAAAGTTGTTATCCCTTCCGGGTAATTAAATTTAATATTTTTTACATTATTCATACCAAATATCAAAAAATGTTTCAGTGTATCTATCTACTTATTGTCTTTAATAAACCAAATATTCATGTGAAATATTGTATAGGTATAGAATAATTTACTAATCTTTTAGGACACAAGGACTGTGTTAGATCTCTAGCAGATTTTCCTGAACTAAATGTATTTATAAGTGTGGCAAATGATGCTGCAGTAAAAGTATGGTCATACACAGGAGAAAATGTAAAGACTTATTATGGACATACAAATTATATTTACAGGTACTTAAATATTTCTAACCTCTAAAGATCATCAAAATTATTGTTGATATATTTGTCATGGCGTGTTTTTGCAATTATAGGGATACATTATACCTCTTATTATGGTATAAAACATATACTATTTGTCAAGAAGTGCTGTTTAAAATGTATGAATCAGAATTTAATTTTTTAGTATTGCAAGGTGCAAAGCAAGTGGACAGGATGCATTTGTCTCATCAGATGAAGATAGAACTGTAAGATTTTGGGAGAATGGAGAAAATACTCAGAGTATAACACTGCCTGCTCAATCTGTATGGTCTGTAGCTTGTTTGCAAAATGGTGATATTGTAACTGGGTCTAGGTAAGAAGTGATCAATAACTTAGAATGAGCTCTTATACTATATTTTGATAGTATTGCAGTCACTCTTACAAACAGATACACAAAACCTATACTTTTGCCATGTACTGCAGTATGGGACATGCAGGAGGGAATGGTTACGAGTTTGAACTAATTGGCAATATTCTATATTTTGTAGTGATGGTTTGGTAAGAATATTTACCAGAGACGAGTCCAGATATGCTGATGAGGCCACACTTACCAAATTTGCTGAAGAGGTTGAGGCTCTTCAAAGGCAAAGTGTACAAGAAATTGGTGGCGTTAAAGTTTCAGAGTAAGAAAGCATTACTATTATTTCACGGACCACAAAAGAGCAAAAAAAAAATCAAATTATTTTTCACGACGTTTTTTTTAAACTAAGTAATATAAAAGTACATTTTGTTTTTTAGTTTACCTGGACGAGAAGCATTATATGACCCAGGTAAACGCGAAGGACAAATGAAAATGATCAGGGAGGAAGGAAAGGTGATAGCTTACACTTGGGTGGTAGACGGAGACAACAGTCACTGGGATAAAGTGGGAGATGTGTTGGGTGGGACTGATAAAGATGCCAGTGGGAAAACTGTATATGAAGGAAAGGTATACTTATATTATATACAGTTTTTTTTAACATAAAAGATTGTAAAAGTCAAAACAACGAATTTTAATTTGAAGAAGTAGTCCATGCTTAAAGTGGAGTTAAAGTAAGGGAAAGAAAGAAAAAACGAAAAGTCTTCCTCCACAAAATTTAATAGAATAAAAAATTATTCAAGGGTCTCTACATGTTTCGAACGTAGAAACGTTCATCAGGAAAAAAATTATTGAGAAAATTAGAACCTTAATTTTTTATTTTTTATTTTTTTTATTTATTAAACATACGGGATACCCCATTTTACAATTTTTGTATTTCCAATAAACATATACTACTTAATTTAAAAAGAAAAAATATAATAATTTCAATAAATAATACTTAGCAGAGCCCTAGTTGATCACAGCATCCGCAAATGCAGTTTTACAGTCCCTTGACAAATATCATACTTTTACGTTTAAAAGCTTCCAGCGACAGATTAAAAAAATCCATATGCCCGCTCATAGAGTTAAGAGTACGCAGAGTTCTATCCAAAGGTGTATTTAAGCCATAGTTAGTTCTATGAAAACCCAAATGGAAAAGTGTATAATTTCTTAGGTTTCGATCAGGAACATTCAAACCAATTCTCGAAAGCAAACCATCACAGTCACACAAGCCAGTTAACACTTTAAACACAAAACATACATCCAAAAACGTTCTTCTTTGTTCCAATGTAACCAAATTGATACACTGCATTATATCAGCCCTATGGTAGTTCAGAAAATTAACCCCCATCTTAAAGGCTGCAGCCCGCAAAAACTTATTTTGAACTTGTTCGATAATGTCAGTATATGCCTGATAGTAGGGAGACCAAACAACACTTGCATACTCAAGATTTGAACGAACTAGACTCATATAGAGTGTCCTTAGCACTTCCAATGATAGATCCTGACAGCTTCTACAAACGAAACCCAATATTTTCAGACTACTCTGAGAGACTCTCACCACATGGTCATTAAAACTTCATAAACGTTCGTCAAAGTAAACACCCAAATCTTTTACTGTATTCTTATATTCGAGTTCAACATTATTAATATGGTAAGATGTTGGAATTCTTGCGACCTTTCTATGGAGCTTTTATGAACTTAAAAAATTGAAGTGTAGAAGAGACATGATATTAAGAAAAATGATAAAAGGTTAAACCATATGTGAAAAAGTTATTAATGGGGGTCTAAACCAACCAAATAAACTGGGGAAGAAGAAAAAACCTTTCTAAGAAGGTGTCGAAGATTATTTAAAATTTTTTAAGAAACGTTCCAAACATAATACCTATGTCTGTATGACATATTTTTTCCTCATAATGTCATACAGACATATGTTTAGAAAGTTTTTTAAAAAAATTCAAATAATCTTCGACACCTTCTTATAAAGTTTTTTTCTTCTTCCCCAGTTTATTTGGTTGGTTTAGACCCCCATTAATAACTTTTTCACATACTCAGTAACTTTTATTATTTTTCTTCAAATAAGTCCATAAAAGCTCCATTAAGGTTCTAATTTTCTCTTTTGCTAACACCAGCAGCATTATATAAAGTTTATGTCTCCTGATGATGAACGTTTCTACGTTCGAAACATGTAGAGACTCTTGAATAATTTTTTATTCTATTAAATTTTATGGAGGAAGACTTAGTTTTTTCTTTCTTTCCCATAACGAATTTTGTTGATGTGGTCTAGACTAGTCTAGAGCTAATTGATAAAAAGAAGAATACATATTTATAAATAGTCAATGATGTCTTTTTGGCCCATTGCAAACGAATTGGGTTATGTAATCTGTTGCCCTCACTACAAATCTCTTAACTTATGCCCACCAATTATTAGTTTGTATGCATTTCAATTAGGTTTGGACGAGGTTTTGAAAATACTTTACTATTTATACTAAATGTATAAACAGTGTATGTCTTTTAGATTATAACCTCCTTGTTTTTAGGCTTATGATTTTGTATTTAGTGTGGATGTTGAAGATGGCAAGCCACCCTTAAAATTGCCATATAATAAAGGGGATGACGTTTATCAAGCAGCTAATGCCTTTATGACCAAAAATATGTTGCCGGCCGACTATTTAGAACAGGTCAGTAATTATAAACAAATTTTTTTCAAATTTTAATGTGATCCAATCCTCTGATCCCAATCCCAACAGGTACTGAAAAATTTTGCATTTGGCTTCAAGCAAAAATACTTATATATTTGAATAATTTTCATAAAGCCATCAGCTAACAGAATAAATATATACTAGATAATAAAAAACCTTGTATTAGTATTTTTCTAGATTTAGCAAAAGCCTTTGATACAGTTAGCCATAACTTACTGTTAAAAAAGTTTTAAAATATTGGATTCAGAGGAAAACAATTAGAATTAGTTAAAAATTATCTGAATAATAGACCAACTTATGTTCAGAAGATAAAGAAAAAAGCTATCCAAAAGTATTTAAGTATGGTGTTCCTCAAGGAACAATTTTAGGACCATTATTTTTTAATATTTATATTAACGACTTATTTAGTATAAATTGCGATGGACAAACTCATAGTTTTGCAGATGATACAACAATTTTTTATACCGATACAAATTGGGAAAACTTAAATAATAAAATTAAAAAAGATTTTAAAATTATAAAAAATTGGTTTGATAACAATTTGTTAACAATTAATTTTAATAAAACAAATTATATTCCTTTTACTTTAAACCTAAATAACCTACCACGAAATATGAATAGTTTTCAAATAAATGAAAACATTTAAATTTTTAAATTTAATAAAATAAAATATTTAGGAATTATTTTTGACAGTAAGTTAAATTGGAATTTTCACTTAGAATAAATTAATAAGTTTACTACCGATTTTTAAAAACATTAAAAAAATTTTAAATGTAAAACATTTTTAAAAACCATAATCATGATACACATGTATGTCCATAGGACAAAAAAATTTCAAATATTTATGTTTTTATTTAAACGATTACTTACCAACAAAAATTAAAAAATTAATTTCATTAAAAAAATTTAAAGTCGAAATAAAAACATGGATATTAAAAACAGACAATTTGAAAATATTTTTAGAAATGCTTTAATTAATTAATATTGTTCTGAATAATTTATATAAGTAGTTAAGTAATATTTTTTACTTAAAAATTAATAATTTTATTATAGGTAATATATTTCTTCAAAAAAACTGCGTTTATACTATAAATTAGCATTTTTACTTTAAAACTTGATGCCTTATGATTTTACATATTAAAACAAAAAATAAGATTTGCCCCTAACAAGCTCAGCTTCAGGGGATTGAAGAATAAGTTTATAGAAGACAACTTAAACATATTTATTATATTATTAAATTTTAAATAAACTTATTATTATTATTATTATTATTTATTAGTAAGTTTTAATTAATACAAACTGTTTTTATTTTTAGATAGTAGATTTTATACTTAAAAACAGTAAAGAACAATATGTACCTCCAGCAACTGAGTACCAAGATCCTCTTACCGGTGGCAGTAGGTACACTCCTAATTATCAGAGTAGCAGTGGGCAAGTTGGTGTTAATACTGATCCACTTACAGGTATAAATATATAATTTTTAACGGCTTTAAGAAACATTATTTAGTTGACTATGGGTGGTTAGGCCAAAGAAATAGACATTTTTTCAATTTCGACAGAAATATTATTATAGCCTTTGATACAGTTAGCCATAATTTACTGTTAAAAAAGTTTGAAAATATTGGACTCAGAGGAAAGCAATTATAATAAATTGAAAATTATCTGAATAATAGACCAACTTATGTTCAAATAGATGAAGAAAAAAGCTGTCCAAAAGTATTTAAGTATGGTGTTCCTCCAGGAACAATTTTAGGACCATTATTTTTTAATATTTATATTTTCGACTCATTTAGTATAAATTGCGATAGACAAATTCATAGGTTTGCAGATGATATTACAATTTTTTATACTGATACAAATTGGGAAAACTTAAATAATAAAATTAAAAAAGATTTTAAAATTATAAAAAATTGGTTTGATAACAATTTGTTAACAATTCATTTTAATAAAACAAATTAAATTCCTTTTACTTTAAACCTAAATAACCTACCACGAAATATGAATAGTATTCCAATAAATAAAGACATTCAAAATTTTAAAGTTAATAAAATAAAATATTTAGAAATTATTTTTGATAGTAAATTAAATTGGAATTTTCACTTAGAATACTTAATTAAAAAAGTAAGAAGTTTACTACCGATTTTAAAAAACATTAAAACAATTTTAAATGTAAGACATATTATGGAAATATTATAATAATATTACGCGTTAGTTAAAACTCATTTAAATTACGGAATTTTAGGTTGGGGAGGAATAAATAGGACTTTAGTTGAAAAATGAAAAATATTATAAAAAAGGTTTCTAAAGATTATATTCAACAAAGATTATCTTTATCCTTCACAAGAATTATATTCAGAAACAAAAAAGTTGAACATAAGACAACATACATTTATTACATCTTAATATATATATTTAAAAATAAAAACCATAATCATAATACACGTCATAAAAATGAAATAACCATAAAACCTAAAATAAATAAGTCCATAGGACAAAAAAAGTTCAAATATTTATGTTTTTATTTACGATTATTTACCAACAAAAATGAAAAAATTGATTTGATTAAAAAATTTTTAAGTCGAAATAAAAACATGGATATTAAAAACAGACAATTTGAAAATATTTTTAGAAATGCTTTAAGTAATTATTATTGTTCTAAATAATTTATTTAAGTAATATTTTTTTACTTAAAAATTATAAATTAATAATTTTATTATAGGTAATATATTTCTTCTAAAACAAAAAATAAGATTTGCCCCTAACAAGCTCAGATTCATTGAAGAATAAGGTTATAGAAGACAATATAAACATTTATAGCATCAACACTTACCATATTTGATAATGTTTTTTTTTATTGGAATGACCCTACTTTTTTTTTAAAGGTGGTAGCAGTTATTCAACTAGCGCGGCAAAACCTACGACTAGCGGTGTGTCTGTTTCAAATGGTGGTGCCGCAGATCCGTTTACAGGCAGCTCTGCTTACACTACAAGTACGCAGGTAAGAATATTGAACAAGTAAGCTTTTATCCCTATACGATTATTTATATTACATTTTTTATAGAGTGTGTCAGATACTTCGTATTTTCCTGTATCAACCTACAGGACGTTTGATTCGGGCGATCCAGTCGTCGTTCTTAAAAAACTGAAAGAATTCAACCAAAATTTAAAAGAAAACCAAGTTCCCGATAATGATTTGGAGAATTTAGTAAAACTTTGCGGGGGCCCACCTGACGACTCCACGTCTTACGAGTTATTGTTTCAATTGTTAGATTGGCCTGATGGTAAGTAAAATTAATCGCATTATAACTAAAAATAAGTTACGTTCTGTATTTTTTCAGCAAATATAGAGGCTTTCTAATACTGAATTTATTCCAGTTAAAAATTCCACTCTGTAAATAACACCCGTCGCAAGGGGCTCGCGTTATAATCATCCACGTGTTATTACGGCCTACGCTGGTTAAATAACATACTATAAATATTTTGAAATTCGATAGTTTTTTAAAAATATAATACACAAATGTATTCGTTTTCACGTCATACATTAAATTTTGTAAAACAAAGCCTTGGAAAATAATCCACAATAACAACTGAAAGGTAAAAGGGCTGCTGCATCTAAACAATTTACAAAATTTAAAAGTAAAATAAAAAAAGAGCCCCTAAGCTATTATTATCCATGCCGTGCGCTTTGTTTTTTGATAAATCAAAAATAAAATAAGAACTTTTATTGTTTGCAATAAAGACTTTAGTCTAATTTCCACATAATATTTATTTTATAAACCCGACGCGTTTCGCTACACAGTAGCTTTACAAAGGATTTTTTCATTGAGTGAGGTACTATAATTTTAGCCTAAATATTTATATACAAATTATCTTTTTCTTAAACAAATAATTATATTAAGGGAATTAGTACCCACAGAGTAGTTTTTAGAATATGGTTTAATAAGGGCGATTTATTCAAATTTGTTTGGTCATTCAAAAGTGGACGGGTGTTTTTATGACGGTTAATTTCCAAACTTTCCAACAAATTAAGTTTATGGCTTTCTTCGGTAATGTGATTGGAATATGTGGAGTCTGTTTTTTGACGTAAAAAACTTCTTTTATGTTCAGCGATTCTGGTTTTGAATGTTCTACCTGTCTGACTTATAAAAATTTTTGGACGCGATCCGCAATTTAATTGATAGACACCTGATTTGTTCTCACTATTAGTCTTTGTTTTATGGTTATTTAATTTTTTACCTAAATTATTATTTATTTTATATGCTACATATATTTCTTTTTGATTCAAATAGGTTTTAATTTTCTTGGTGGAATTTCCTATATAAGTCAAGGTCTTTAAATTATTTTTTGATTCTTTGTATTGAGGATATACTTCTGATATAGCTTTTAAAATATTATCTGTTAATTTTGGGTGGTAACCATTATTTATTGAAATTTCTTTTATAATATTTAATTCTTTATCGAAATCTTCTTTTGACAAAGGGATGCTAGTGAGTCTATGTATCATGCTATAATACGCAGATAATTTGTGTTGTTGGGGGTGACATGAGCAGTGGTGAATAGTAGTATCGGTGTGTGTGGGTTTATGATTAATTTTAAAGGAATGTGTGGTTGTACTTCTGGTAATTATTGTTAGATCAAGAAAATTTAAGGAATTGTCAGATTCTACTTCCATAGTGATTATAATGTTATTGTTTATTGAGTTTAAATATTTTAAAAACGAATTAAGTTGTCTATCGGTCCCTGTAAAACATGTGAATATGTCATCTACATATCGATACCAATGTAAACAGTTCTGTGCCAAAGGATGTTTGTGTATAATATTTTCTAGGTTGTTCATAAATATTTCCGCTAATAAGGGGCTTAGTGGATTACCCATGATAAGACCTTCGTTACTGATGTAAAAAACATTGGTAAAGAAAAAATAATTTTGGTGTAAACAGGTTTTTAATGGTTCCAGTATGTCAGTTTTTATTATGTGGTTGACATGGTTATTTGGTAAAGATTTTCAACTAAATTCATTGTGTCATCTAGGGATATACTAGGAAATAAATTTTGGACATCGAATGATATTAATCTACCTACCATTTTTTGGTAGTTCAATGTTTTTTATTTTTTCCACTAAATCTAGGGCTTTTTTGATGCTAACATAGCCCACATAAATATTATGTGGATATTAGACTAAAGTCCTTATTGCAAACAATAATTGTAATGAATTTCCATCAAGTAAAAGCCAGCACTATTCACAGTTTAGAACTTTTATTGTATATTAATACACATGTATGTTTAAGATGTGGTTTTTCCCATCTTGGACATAGTACGCATGGCCGTCAAAAACCCGACCAATAACGAAATGATAGTGTTAATGAACAACGGCGTAATCATGGAAAAACTGAAGAATTTTGTAGGCGAGTCCAACAAGGTTCCAAATAACACGATAGTTGCCCTGTGGACAATCTGTAATTTATGTGTCCACGAAGCAGGAGAGAAATTGGTTTATGACAATAGGTTTGATATTTTGGAGAATGTTACATCGTTGAGCCAGCTTAACAAAAATGCACAGGTAAATTTAATGTGGTATTTTTATTTATTACCGTCGCCAAAGATTGTCAATTTTTCTGATTCTGGCGACTTGACATAAACATTGTTTGGTTTTATTTTCCATGTTGTGTCCAAATTATTCGTTTAAAGAATGCCAAAATGCACCAACACCTTCCCTGACACTGTTTCTTTGAGAAAGTGGCTCTTTTCCGGCCTAGTCCGGGAAATACAAAGGCGTCCGGAAAGTGTGTATTTTCCGGACGGTTCTTCACTTTCCGCACAGTTCTTCAATCGCAGACTTCCAGGACACGCCTACGGCTAATAACAGTATTTCCTGGACTAGTGACGTAAATTATTATTTCGGTTCTAGTAGTAGTACCTAGTAGTAGTAGTAACAAGGTTTATTTAGCAGTGTGCTACAATTTAACAAGTTTTACAAAATATTTAAAATTATTTAACAATATCATCTATGAAGTATTAAAAAATATTTTATCAGTCACTATTTTGTTTTTTAAATGAATAAGTTTTTAAATATTTTTTAAAATTTTTCAAAGAACTCTGTGATTGAATTGAATTATTCAAGTTGTTATATTCACTTAATCCTTTATGTAAAACCGATTTATTAGTTAAATGTTTTGATACCCTACTAGGCCTACTTAGACAAAAATCGTTTTTATATCTGGTTGAATAGTTATGATTTTCAAAATTTTGAGTTAAAAATCTTTTAAATGGGATATAGTAAGTTATTTTGTATTTTAAAAATAAAAGTACAGATCAAAAGAAATACTAAATTTTTAACATTTAACCACTGAAGTTTCTCTAACATTAAATTTATTTTCGTATATTTATCCACATTTATGAATTGAATTATTCAAGTTGTTATATTCACTTAATCCTTTATGTAAAACCGATTTATTAGTTAAATGTTTTGATACCCTACTAGGCCTACTTAGACAAAAATCGTTTTTATATCTGGTTGAATAGTTATGATTTTCAAAATTTTGAGTTAAAAATCTTTTAAATGGGATATAGTAAGTTATTTTGTATTTTAAAAATAAAAGTACAGATCAAAAGAAATACTAAATTTTTAACATTTAACCACTGAAGTTTCTCTAACATTAAATTTATTTTCGTATATTTATCCACATTTATGAATTGAATTATTCAAGTTGTTATATTCACTTAATCCTTTATGTAAAACCGATTTATTAGTTAAATGTTTTGATACCCTACTAGGCCTACTTAGACAAAAATCGTTTTTATATCTGGTTGAATAGTTATGATTTTCAAAATTTTGAGTTAAAAATCTTTTAAATGGGATATAGTAAGTTATTTTGTATTTTAAAAATAAAAGTACAGATCAAAAGAAATACTAAATTTTTAACATTTAACCACTGAAGTTTCTCTAACATTAAATTTATTTTCGTATATTTATCCACATTTATAATTATACCCATAGCTTTATTTTGCAAAACTTGGAGTCTATTAAAGACTCCATCATTTGCTGTGTATAAAATAGTTAAACAATATAAAAAATGAGGTAAAATTATAGTGTTGTAAATTGTTTTTCGTGAAAATAAACCTAAATTTTAACTAATTCTTTTTAAATAATTAATTTTTTTTCCAATTTTAGATACAAGATTTTCAAAATGTAATTTAGAATCTAAATTTACTCCCAAATATTTAAAAGAGTCTATAATTTCTAATTTTTCATCATCAATAATTTATTTACCTTTAACCAGTTTGATATGGTTTTTTAATTCAAAATTTAAAATTTCTATACAATCAAGAATATTTTTACCCTTTATATTATTTTTTTTAATTTATTTATTTAGGTAGGAAATTCTAATACAAGAAAGCTATATTATACCTTAAAATTCTATTGACAATTATTTAACTCATTACCAGTTACCAGCATATACATATATATACAATAAAGTATCATCCGCAAACATTTGAATAAAACTTTGTTTCAAAACATTTGGCATAACATTTATATAAAGAATAAATAATAATGGACCTAAAATGCTACCTTGTGGTACCCCAATATTATTATATTCCTTTTTAGAAAAAATGTTATCAATTTTTGTTTAAAAAATGTTATCAATTTTTGTTTTTTGCTGCCTATTATTTAAATAATTTTGAAGCCTTTTATAAACAACTCCCCTTAATCCATACTGATATAATTTTTTTAATAATTTATCCCTATCAATTGTTTCGAAAGCACGTTTAAAATCCAAAAATACTGCCAATACAACTTGATTTTTGTCAACGCTTCGCTTCCAACTTTTTCTTTGTTAATAAAATCGTTTCCCTGGTCACTGTTTTAAAAGGTCCTATATTTCATAGCAGACTTTTAAGCCTTTTCACGCCGATACCGAAGTTATACCTAAAATTGTTTATTTTTATACTTTTTAGATTGCCTTAGCAACAGTTCTGCTCAATATGACAATTATGTGCATAAGGCACAGAGATGACTTAGGTTTTTCTGTATTAGCACAAGTTTTACCTGATATCGTAACAAACCTCACTGATCCAGAGTCTCATTTTAGAGGATATGTAGCGATAGGTACGTAAGTAAGAAACAAGAACAACACAAGGCAGGACTTACCCTATTTTCCATCTTACTTGATTGTCTTTAATAACCTACAAATTTTTGGACTGTTGCATAGCATAATAAAACACTTTTTGTTTTTTTATTTTTAGGAACTCTGATAACTCAATCTAACTCCCAAAAACAAGAAATTGTATCAAAGATACACGAAAACAGCAACTTTCTTACCACCCTTCAATTGCACGGTTTCACTGGAGGAAACAAGTTGGAGAATAAAAGAACGAATTGCGTTAAACAACTTCAAATTCTTTTGTAATGTCGATTTTTATCTTTTAAAATAAGCTAAATTTTTTCATGGTTATTAATAAGTTATTACTCAAATAAATGTGTTTACAAAAATTGTTTTCATCCGTCCAACCTACATATTATGATATTCTTATCTCTTTACTACCAACAAACTATTCAAATCACTGTGACCCAATGTTTAGTAATTAGTTTTGGGATTTAGTTACGCATTTTTCTGCAGACATTGGCGTGTGTTTTGTGATTATCTGCGGTAACAGATAAAAAGTTCAAGTGCAAATCAGTCGATTTTAAAATGTCGAGTTCACAACGTATTTTTGTATTTTTTTTTGTTCTCTTCATTGGTAAGTATATTTTTGCTAATTTTTACTTCTATTTTTTATAAAAACTGTCTTTGGAATAACTTTACTTTTGTATTTTTTTTTTGTTCTCTTCATTGGTAAGTATATTTTTGCTAATTTTTACTTCTATTTTTTATAAAAACTGTCTTTGGAATAACGTTACTTAACTTGCCAGCCTAATATATGTTATCTTCTCAGACCAATTGGTAATTGCTCTGTAGGTGGTTATTTTTATATACTCCGTAAATGTTGCACGTAAATGACGAATACTATACCTTCTTAAATAAATGTTTTCTTTTTTAATTTAAAGCTAATAACACTAATTTTTGTTTAATATCTTATAAATGGCAATGCATAAAAATTTAAATTTTTCGTTATCGTCATAAAGTCTGTTCAATGACCGCTGACCGTTACGTCATATTCTTCATATTTGCGGTACGTCGTAAATTAATTCAGTCAGATTGACTTACCGGTGGGTAAGGTTATGATTTTTCTTAGGCTTGATTTACGTAAAGGCGGATGCATGTGAACAAGTAAAATACAAGCACGTTTTTTCAAATTTTTAATTATTATTTTTATACTGTTAATGAAGTGAGAAATAAGTAGTTTATTTAGGGTAAAAGGTATTATGGGATGAAACGTTTTGTTTTTGAAAAGCACTAAATTTAAATTTGCTGAAAAATTAATAAAACTCATTGATAAAATTTAAAATCGAATCATATATCTTTTTGTCTAGACTCTAGTGCAGAGGTTCCCAAACTTTTTTTTCTCATAGACCACTTTAAAAATTTTGCTGGTTGGTGGACCCCCCAGCACCATATTCTCAAAACTCGACAAAAAATGTGAAGATTAGATCTCACTATGGAAATTTGCGTTGCGGCTGAGTTCCAATTACGAATTAACAGTAAAAAAAAAATGTGAATTTATTGGTTAATTAATAATTAATTGATGGTGCTGTGAGTGGATATCAAAAAAGTAAAGTTGGCCAATCAAAAAAGTGATTACATCCAACTTTACTTTTTTGGCATCTACTCACAGCACAAGAAACCAATCAATTCTCACTTATTTTATTTAGAAAACTACCGGACACTATTAATTATTGTTGTTTGAAAACAACACAATAAGGTTTACATTACATATAATGTAATAACATTCGTAATATAATTAAAATTAAACATTAGTAACGTAACGTTACTTCTATAAAAACGAAAAATGTTAGTTCTTCACTATCGAAACCAGTTAAATTTTCGTGGACCCCGCTTACGAATTGTGAACCCCCATTTTTTTGTCACGCCAACGTAGACCCCGACGGGTCTCCCGTGGACCTCTGGGGGTCCACCTGGACCACTTTGGGAATCACTGCTCTAGTGCATCAGTCTATAAATTTTGTTTCAAATATTCTCATTTTATTTATAAAATCATAAAGAAGAAAATATACTAAACAATGACAACACAACGAAATACAGTTTTTTAATAATTAAAATAAACCATCTCTGCAAGATCATCATCATCATCAGATTCGTCCAAGTTAATAATACGGGGAAGAGTATCTGAACCATCGATAAAACTTTCTCGTTCCCAGACATCATTTATAATTTTATTAGTGTGTGTTACATAATTTTTCCATTTTTCCACTGTTACATTTTCTATGGCTTCATTCCACAGACTTATTTTTGCATCATAATAGCGCTTACATTCCGACCAAACCATTTAACAGAATTAAAGTGGCAATGATATGGAGGAAGTCTTAAAATTTGATGTCCATGTTGCAATGCTAGTTCGTCCAATCTATTAAAATAAAATAAATAGCGCTTTCCAGATAACTTGTAACGTTTGGGTGGGATATGCTGCTTCACTATTATCCAGATCTGATCCTTCACTGCAAATGGCGAAACCGGAATTTGTCTTTGTTCTAACCATGCAATAAGTAGTAATCTTTTTGACCAACTTGTATTTGGAATTTTTTCAATTAGCTCAGAATGATAGGTGGCGTTATCCATGATAATAAAAGACGCTTTTTCCCAAGTTTTTACTATTCATCACATCATGATAATCACCAGATTTCAGGCCAGACTTGAATATCAAAGTTGCATTATTCACAAATCCATTTTCTGAATCAGCATGTAGAATAATATACCGTACACCCTCTGACGATTTTTTTAACTGTATGAAGAGTATCAGCTTGTCAACTTCGCCTAAAAGCCCCTTTACTGTATATTCAGGTTTCAAATTGAGAGTTGCCGTTATTCCTAAATTCCCTTAAAAATTCTACTAGTTTTTGGGCTATATGGGGTTGCTTTATTAAAAAAGGACTGTTTGATACAGTACTTTTACGCCATTTAAATTTTAATTTTTTTAAACAGTCTGCTAATGAACCAGTGGATATTTCAACACCATCAATGATTTTAAGGTTTAGTTGTATTGAGCGAATGGTAACGTGTTCACCTGCTCTATACATCCCATAAATACGCTCTCTTATGGTATGTTCATGAATTCTTAAAATCTACATCCTTCTCTATCACCTTTGCTTTAATTCGTTGGATTGTTAAACACGAAACTCCCAAAGCATCAGAAACTCTCTAAATCAGATAGGTATCTATAAAAACATTGCCATATATTTTTTATGTTTATTATTTATGTTTTCACACTTCCTGCTTTATTATATAGACTTACCTCGTAAACTACGTTAAAGTGGTAAAAGAGTATTTCCGGCATAACTTTCTCATTGAAAATAATCAAATAATTTTTTCCATTTCACGTTCATAATAAGCTCAGTACGATACGCATTTGCGTATCGTAATGAAGCTATTTCGATACGCGTTTTTTCTTTATTTGATGTTGGTAACATTTATAGTTATTTACACTACAAGGGGGGCAGGTGATGGTGATACTTACTAGTCGAGGACATAGTTTGCGCCCGAGCGATAGCGAGGGCTTGCAAAATAGTCCGAGACTGGTCAAGAATACTGCCTCCCGAGTTTTGTATTATATTTTTTCTACTCCAGTTTCCTCAAATTAAAAAAAAAATGTTTTTTAATTTTATAATTTGAGCTATCCAACTGAAATACCCTGTATGTATGACAGGTTTTCTAGTATTGACACGTTGATTGCTATGGAATTCATAATGTTCATAATCAAACAAACGTTCTGTCAGTGTCAGTTTTTTTAAGGAATCGAAAAAATGGATATCGATGCAGTTGCGAATGTAGCTTGCGCTGCTCTATTACCTCAGAAATCGAAGGAACGGTATAATCGGTGTTACAAGGACTTCAAGGATTGGTGCAGTATTAATGCAAGTGATGAAAGAGTCACCGAGAATTCTATGCTGGCGTACTTTGTACTTCCCTAGGGAGGTAAGTATTTACTTACCTCCCTAGGGAGGTAAAACGTACTTACCTCCCTCAAATCAGTATCAAAATGAAGTACCTACCGAGTAAGGAGTAGAAAAAATGTTTTATTTCATTGACTTACGCAGCCTTTGTGATTTACGAGAAAACACATTTTTCGCAGAGGAAAAATAGCTTGATAACTTACTTTTTTATTCTGTGTGGATAACAGTCATGTATGTTGGTTGCATAAATATATAAATCAATCTTTTGTAGATGCTTCAAGCTATCATTTTCTGCCAAATCATATCCAAAATTCAATCTACTAACCTTATTCCAATGTCGATTTTAACTTCAACTTTATTTGAATTTTCCATCTTCCCTATACTAAATTGCAATGCCGTGACGTAAAATCACGTCTTTTGAAATTCGAAAAAAGTTGCAAAATCGCCCGAATTTCCGAACGCTCTGTATATGTACCGAATGTACAAGGATCACACAACGTATATCGCTAAAATAATTTTAGAATCTCGTGGTGAAAATGGGTCAATAAATCAAAAAATGACAGTTCGCAAAATAATTTTTGTTGTCCAGAGGCTACTATGATAAAAAATAGTATTACCAACATAAAATTTAGACATAAAAATTTACAAAATTTGATGGATTTATTTTCTTTTTAAAATGTATTTTTCTTGATTATAAAAGGTGAAATAGAAAGAAATGTATAAAGCACATGTTTCATAAGGCGTTTTAGCGCACGTGTCAATAAAAAAAACGCGTGCACTAAAACCGCTTCTTATGAAACGTGTACTTTAATATACTATTAAAATTAAGGCTTGTTCTTTTTCACAATACCGTGACATTTTTGAAATAATGTTGATTAAAAATGTCACTGGCAAAAATGACAATAAAACTTTTTTGACTTGTAAAATTATACGACATTTATCATAGTTCACGAATGTTAGAAAGATAAGCACTAGTAGTCGTGACGTAACGGTCAGCGGTCATTGAATTGGGTTTATCTCTTAATTTGCGACACATTGTATCAATATTTTTTTTTATAAAGAAGACCGCTACTTAAAACGTTAAAACCCGTGCCCAAGCATTAAAAAAAAAAACTACTGGATTTACTAAATTTATAAAGTTATTAATTCACCCTGTCGCAGATACACCATATACTTCTAACATTTCTAACCCAATGAAATAAACCGACGATATATAAAGCTTATATTTTGCAGGTATTCAATTGCAATTGACACATGCCCAAAACGATCCGAACTCTGACGATCCCTACTCTGAACTTAAAGATCTAGAAATATTCTACTACGACAAATGTCTCTTAAATTCCGGCTCGACTAAGGCCTTTGAAAAACTAAAAATTGATGCTTATGAAGTCTACATATCCTTCGAATATGCCTTGAAATTTTTGCCTCAACGAAAGGAGGAGTTTTGCAAGAGTGAAAGGTCAGATTTATTGAAAAGGATGAAAGAGATAGGCAATGATGTCAAACCGTGTGTGAAGAACGATGTGGCATATTTGTCTGATTTTATTCAAGAAAGTTTTACAGAGTTGTTGAACTTTCTCTGTCATAATGATGGGGAGTATACAAAAAGTAAGTAGCAGATAGTGGCGAACAAAAGTATGGAAACATTTTTTAAATTTTTACTAAAGTTATTATTTTAATATTAATGAACTTCGATCATCCTTGGAAAATTTAGTTTTGAAAAAAAAAACATTATTACAATATACAGTGTGTCCACAGATAGAGTTTGGAAAACGAAAAACTTTTTATTATAGAAGAAAAAGTCATTCATTATAGAAACGTCTTATTGTGCTGAAACTACAATTTCGAATATCAGATTTGCGATTACTATACAGGGTTCGTCACAAACAACATTTTTAATTTTTGGATTTCGTGTAAAATAAATTTACGTAAATACAAACAACCATTGTTGCCTTCTTGCCTCGAATATGATTTTATATCTGGCCGAGTAACGTTTTTGTTGTAAGAAACCTACTTTTGAAGTATTTTTATTACCTATTACATGTCATATTTCTTTAATTCATTCAATCATAAATATTAAAACTTTTATTCAAACTTGGTACCACCGAGTTTGCGCATAGTTCAACTCTGAACATCTAAATTCCCGATAACAGTTCCTAACTTGCTGTATTGGGATATCTGCAATGACTAGATACTCTTATTTTTTCTTTCAAGAGATCAAAGTTATTATTGAAATTGGTTTTATACACATGTCGCTTTAGATATCCCCCTTAATGAAAGTTGTAAGATCGGGACTCCTACGTGCCAACTAATTTGGACCATAGGTACCTTTCAATCCATTTATTCCCAAAGTGATGATTTAGCCAAGGATTCGAAAATTAGAATTGAAAAAAATCCAACTTACAAAAATTGTTGTTTCTGACGAACCCTGTATAGTAATAGCAAATCTAAGAGTTGAAATTGTGTAGTTTCAACACTAGCAAAATTCATTTAAAAAATCAAGGAAATGAAAAAAGATACAAAAAACTAAAAATGTTGTTTGTGACGAACCCTATATACACTGTGGGCCAAATTTATTTGGAACCCAATTTCACTCTGAATAACTTTTGCTATATTTGTCGGATTTTGGTGGTATTGTGTGTAAATAATAAAGGAGCCTTTCCCTAATTGTAGAACAAATATCCACTCACTATGTACAGGGGGAGCCAAGTAACAAGAAATATTTGTAATTATTGCCTTTGGAGGTGTTGCAACATTAAATGGTTTACTCTAAAACTACAAAAATTATTTAAAATTATTAAGAGACTATCGGAAAAGAGGATCTGAAAAAAATGTTCTAGATACTTTAGGTTTTGTATTAAAAACGTATTTTTTTTCGAAACTTTATTAAATAATATTACCATACAGCTTTATTAAATATCAAGTTAACAGAGCAAAAATGTAATAAAAATTTTTTTTTTCAATAATTTTACAAGAAGTTATTGTGAATATGACCACCTTGATTATCTACAACAGCTTGAAGTCTTCGGCGCCATTGTCAAATTGAGTTATTAATAATTTCTTAATTATATTGTTGCCAACAGTAGACTAGCCTCTCTTTAAACTGCTCAATCGTATTAATCCGAGTATTTTCATAAACTTTTCCCTCTATGTCCCCTAAATGTTATAGTCGATGGGGTTTAACTCCGGGCTATTTGGAGGCCACATGTTTGGTTAAATAAAATCAGGACAATTTTCCTGCAGGTATCTTATAGTACTTCTTGGTACGCCTGGTGCGCCATCTTACTGAAATGTGCAGTTGAGTAGTTGACGCTAACTATTTCTATTTCTTGAAGCATATACCTTCCAAAACGTCCCGTTGATAAACTTCGGAATTAATTTTTACTCCAGAGCCAATAAAATAAATTTCAGTTTTTCCTAGCATCGATACAGCCAGAGAAACGATAACTGACTTCGAAAAATGATCTCTGGGGACCAGAAGATGCTCCAGTGGTATCTTCGATTTTCTTTGTACATTAGAATATACCCTAGTTGATCTAAGAATTTTTTGGCTGGCACAAAGAAAAAAAAATTCATCTGAGAACCAAATTCTTTCAATATCATCGCGGCGTCCAAATCTTCTTAACAATGCTTGGCATCTTTCTACTCTTTTTTGATTTGTGACAGCATATTTTTTTAAAGGGTCGAAATCGTATTACGTTTCGACAGCATTAAGAATTGCCCTAACTCTTCCAACGTTTTCTTTCTTCCTCTTCCAGGCTTCATTTGGAATGAACCATTGGTCTATAGATATCGAACTGCGGTCTTCACATCTTATCTTGCAAATTTCATCTACTTTTCAATTATGGTATCATAATTATACCGTATGATTTATTTTTTCGGAGTAAAATCAAAAAATGTATTGTTATTGCAAATTGCGCCCTCTAACTAAATACGATTGGTGAAAGTGCATACATTTCTCTTCCAAACAGTCTTTAGTTTGCTAAAATCGGATAAGTCGTTTATAAGTTACAGCGATTTAAATGATTACACTTTCAACTGCTTCCCCAACTCTTAATAAAGTCGGTACGCCAATAAGCATAAGACCAAATGATGCATAATTGTTCAAGCTTTAAAATGGTGTTATCAAACATATACCTTAATGTGGAATTTTCGGAGTTATGTAAAATTTTAAAATTTACTTTTCAATTACGCCCTCTTGCGGCAAAATGCGGAACTTAAAAATTATTTCCAGAATTTTCTCATGGCCACTTTAATTATCATTTTTCTTTTTTCTATGCCTAGTAGTTTCCGAGATATGGTCGCTCGTCGACCTTAAAAAAAACACCCTGTATGTGTCATTTACAGTAAAACATGTATAATGAAAAGGTTTGACAGTAATCATATCAATTTTGAAACGTAAAAATCCTTTTTCTAGACTTTTCACACCCATTTCAGTGTGAAAAGTTTTACTTTAACGCACTAATGTGAAAAGTAAATTACTTTTCACACGCCGGGTGAAAAGTCTAACTTTTCACACACTCGTAGAAAAAATTTTGTACTTTTCACATAGTACATCCAGAAAACTGATTTACACTAATAAAAATTAAATGTTTCAATACTTTTGTTGACGTTAAAATAAGATAATATTATCTGGATATAATATATAATATAATATCTCATTTCAAGAACTAAAAAAATAGATAACCCCATAAAATTTCGAGGAACTAAACAAAAGTAAACAATAAAATATTTTTTTATTTTCAGAAATTTTATATTGATAACACCAAAATAAAAAATTTATTTGTTCGCAACTGTATGTTGACAGATTAGAATTTTAATAGCTAACAGCTGAGCTTACTGTGGCTTAATATAATAATAGATACTTAGATATTCTTGGGTGGCGCTAGTTTTACAAATTTTGATTGATTAAAAAACAAAACGAAATTTAGTAAAATTTTTCTGCTTTTAAGACTTAATAAATCATTTTTTTTTTAACTTGAAACTGGTTATTGTGCTCCAAAGATAGATAATGTTCCTGATTTTTGGATAAACAAAAAAAAATTACATTTTTTAGTGTCCTGCACTAGTCCCACCTCTTTTTTAAAGAAAAGTCCTATAAGTACTATACTTTATTCTCAATTAAACCAAAACTAGTATTATTTAATATTATTACCTTTTAAAGGTGTTCCATTTAAAATAAAAAAAGTTAAGAAATTCGAAAGTACATTTTACATTACACTTTTTTGAAGAGGTCTCTATTTTAGAATTAAATCTCATATTTTTGCTAAAGTATCAATACAATATGAAACGCCTACCTCAAATATGTACGGCAAGGCAAGTAGGCTTCCTGAATTATGATCTACATTTTCAAAAAAAGCTAAATATCTCAGAAACGTCATGACTAAAGGGCGAATTATATGCACTTAAATTCAGCCAAAATAAGCGCATATGCCTTGTTTGCCTTTTTTATTTATTTATTTTACGTCGGCCTTTTTCCGCAACGAGGCCAATCACCGACGCCAGGGAATTTGTCACACACTATCTGGTAATTTTGCCGAATCCCTCTTTGTCGAGGGTAGGGTTCTTTAATGTGCCAACATCCATGACACGGGGCCCACAGTTTAACGTCTCTTCCGAAAGACGGCGCCACCTCTTAAACCAAATTCCAAATTTAACATCGACGTTGCCGGCATCGGGAATGGAACCCGGGCCTACGATCTGTGAGGCTGCTGCGCTGACCACCAGACCACAACGTCGACGTTGTTTGCCTTTAAAATATGCAATTATTTGCATTTTTGTACCAAATATGCATACTGGTATGCAATATTTCTTTATTTATTATAGTAAAATGAGGTAAAGAAATACATTGGCTTCTAAAAAATATGTTTATTTTTAAAAAAATACCAAAAAAAGCAGCACAGCTGAAGTGGCTCAGATTTCATTTTTTGTAACCTTGACCTATGCAGCGGTGTTTTCAAATGTTGATCGATTTGGAACTGTTTCACAAACAATAATTTTTGTATAAGCTTTACAGAATACTTTTTCTCCACTAAACTCTAACTCTAGGAGATTTTTAATCCAGGAAGACGTTTTTGCCACTTAGACATTCTGAACACAAATTTGAAATGACTAGCTTCACACTGAAAATACTGAAATCTTTCGACAAACTCAAACAGAAGTATGTACATATTACATATCGATATAAATACAGTTTGTTAAGCAGGTAATAACAACGCATTATTAAGTGACAATAAGCAACGCCTAACAATATGCAAACCCCGGAAACCCCCAATAAATACCTTGTGTATAACCAAAATTTAAATATTTATTATAATCTTTAGTTGGGAAAATTCTTGAAATAAGTACCGAACTGGAAATTCAACCTTTAACGTTTTAAATTTTTTAATAAAGCCAAAAAATTATGCATTTTATTATAAAATTGACAAAATATGCAAAAAATGCATATACAGTGTGACCAGTAAAGTTTGCATAATATGGGATTTTTTTTTATTAATAGCTTTATTCGAAATTTGAATTTGGCATCAAGTTCTGCTTCGATCGAGATGAAAATTAAGTAAAAAAAATAGTAGTCACGTGATTTGCATTATCTGTCAAATTTTAATTTTTTCCAAAAAATAATTCAAAAGTGGGGTTATTTCTGAAAATATCGAAAAAAGTTTTTTTAAATGCAGTTTCTAGCCCATATGCAAAATTTCAGCTGCATGCATTATTTTCACAGATTTTAAAAATTATTTTTTGTGATATATTCGATCCGGTAATATCTTCTAGAGATGTACCTAAAGTTTTTCTGCAGGATTTTTCAGCAGTGAGGGCACCAACTGCCAAAAGAAAATTACAAAATATAACCCAACTGGCTTTAACACCTGTGTAAACAGTATTGTTGCTTCAACTGGAACTTTTACGATGGAAAATGAAGTATGCGAGTAAGTATTTTCTTTTTTCTGCGACACATTTTTCGTTAAATTATTATTAAATTGTTTTTTGGAGCCTATACATTATGTTAATTTATGGTAATGGACTTTTTCACTATTACCGAATTCAGCATTAACATCGTGAATTAAAATCTATTAAAAATACATCCCAATAATAAAAATTCCTTCCTAGACAAACCTTTCCTAGAGACAATTAAAATCACGCCGCGAAAGCAGAGTTTGAAAACAAGAGATCACAACCGTATTACATTACGTCATCACATTATCCGCGCAATTCTTTTATTTGCAACTCTTGCGGCCGATTATATCGTTATCTTTGTTTCGGTAACTTAAATAGACAAGAATGGGAGTCTACAGTGTGGTTGTTTAAGTGTGCAACATATGTGCATTTTTTTTATTACCGATTTCTCAGAAAAAAATTTTCTTGATAAAAGTTGGTGCATGTCCGATAATCATATATGGTGCACTTGGAATGGTTGCAAGTCAAACGGCGTACAGGGTAGGCCAAAAAATATAAAACTTGTACAAGAATAAAGTACCCCTATTTCAGAAAATTCAGCAAAGTGTTATTAAGGAAAGTTGTTTAGAATTAAAAGTTATGCATAGATTCAAAAACGTGATCTCCTAAAATAAAAAAAATATATTTTTTAAAAAACATTAATAATTTCCCAAAAATTTTTTTTATACAGGGTGTTCATTTAAAAACTTCCCACCACGGATTTTCCTGCTTTAAAATGAAAATGTAGAAAATCGCTCGGACCCGTCGATTTTTATTTCGAGGGGGGCATCTTTGCGTATATTGTCAATCTTGTTACTTCAAGCCCTTAGGAGGGAGGGGGGTAAGATCTAAATCTTAAATGGATACCCCTATTTTATATAATTTTTTTGGATTCTGCATAAAATTCTGAACTTTTTTAATAAAAGCATTATTAGTCTATACTAAACTGTTTCCGAGATATTGACTCTTGAAAAATGAGATTTTTGAACTTTGACAGCGGGTAGCTTTCTAACAATACGTCTTAGAGCAAAACGGCTTACATGTCCTTATCTTCGCTTACAACCGGTTTAACCGGAAATTGACACTATTGAAAAGATAATAAAAATCGAAGATAGGGACATGTAAGCCGTTTTTGCTCTAAGACGTACAGTTAGAAAGCTAGACGCTGTCAAAGTTCAAAAATCTCATTTTTCAAGAGTCAATATCTCGGAAACTGTTTAGTATAGACTAATAATGCTTTTATTAAAAAATGTCCAGAATTTTATGCAGAATCCAAAAAAAATATATAAAATAGGGGTATCCATTTAAGATTTAGATCTTACCCCCCTCCCTCCTAGGGGCTTGAAGTAACAAGATTGACAATATACGCAAAAGATGTCCCCCTCGAAATAAAAATCGACGGGTCCGAGCGGTTTTCCACATTTTTATTTTAAAGCAGGAAAATCCGTGGTGGGAAGTTTTCAAATGAACACCCTGTATATACACCATAAAGACCTTCATAAATTAATCAAAATCTAATCAATTTTACATATATTTGTTCAAATTCAAGCATATTTGTAAAATTTACTTGAATTTTTAATTTATTAAGGAATCACAAACTTCATGTTTGTTGCAACGATATTAAACAGAACTTTAAAATATCCTAAAAATTCTTTTTAACAAGATAAAACATTAGTAATGATAATATGGTAATTAAAAAACTATCATTTAACGTGCAAAATTTTTATTTAAATGTTTATTAAAAAACTTTATTCTTGATCAAGTTTTATATTTTTTGGCCTACCGGCCTACCCTGTACGCCGTTCGACTTGCAACCATTCCAAGTGCACCTAATATGATTATCGAACATGCACCAACTTTTATCAAGAATAAAATTTTCTGAGCAATCGGTAATAAAAAAAAATGCCCATATGTTGCACACTTAAACAACCACGCTGTATACGCGAGATATTATTCAGATATATGCCAGCAGGTCGACCGTTAGTCCGAATCCCCGTGACCAGTGGGTCAATTTGGTATGATGTATGTATACGCTAGTTTCACTAGTTTTTATTAGAAAGCTTTTTTGTTTTAATTTTATCTCAGTAATTAATTGAAAATTTTTAAAACTGAACCCGTAGAAAATTTTATTTTTTCTTCCTTTATGCTAGGTTAAAATCAAAATATAGTGAAAAAGCACAATATTTAAAATTAAAATGGTATTACCTAAATTTTTATTAGTGATAACACCGGAGATTTTGTAAAGCAACAACCCACATATTGCATTACATATAAAATTTTTGATATTGGTTGTAATCATTAAAAATAAATGTTAAAATTCATAGAAACGTGCAACATATGTTTCAACCGGTTACTTTAACAAATTACACCGCTTTAAAAAAGGCCATTATTGATATTTCGCTGACAACGTGGAAAAAGTTAATTTTAACATTGAAACAAAGTAAACAATATTTTTGTTATTAAATTATCTATTATACTTTACTAGCGTGTATCCGGCATGCGTTGCAACCCGCTGGTATAAATACAAACCCGATATATTAGTACCCGGCATGCCACTTTCTAAAATTGCACCCGTGCGAAGCCGGGGCGGATCGCTAGTTATACATAAAAACCTTCCTCTTGAATCACTCTATCTATTAAAAAAAACCGCTTCAAAATCCGTTGCGTAGTTTTAAAGATTTAAGCATATATAATAGGTAGGGACGGACGGACAGACAGCGACTTTGTTTTATACTATGTTAAGATTAAGATACTTATACTCACACCCAGCCAAATTTGAGTATTTCTTCAGTACTTCAGTAATTGTGTATTTCGGGCCGTAGATGAAGAATCTAGAAAGGATTTTCGTCAAAAAGGCTTACTTTTTAAGATATTCATTCCTAAAGGTCTATTTGTCTTAGGGGTAATGTCATTCTGCAGAATTTTCATTCTTATTCCAACTAATCACTACTTTTTGTGTTACACAATGATATTTAAATTTCTTCAAAGAAAAATGCAAATTTTATCAGTTTTTCAATTAGAATATCTTAACATAGTATAAAACAAAGTCGCTGTCTGTCCGTCCGTCCCTATATACCTATATATATGCTTAAATCTTTAAAACTACGTAACGGATTTTGAAGCGGTTTTTTTTAATAGATAGAGTGATTCAAGGGGAAGGTTTTTATGTATAACTAGCGACCCGCTTCGCACGGGTGCAATTTCAGAAAGTGGCATGCCGGGTACTAATATATCGGGTTTGTTCGTACCAGCGGGTTGCAACACATGCCGGATACACGCTAGTTAAGTATATATTTTAGAAACAGAATATAATAAATTAATTTCTTCATATTATGCCATTTGGGAAGCCGATTGTTCAGTTGTTTTTGGTTTGATATATTATTCGCCTTTTCAGAAAAGTTCATAAAGTCTGTTCAATGACCGCTGTTTTTTAATAATTAAAATAAATCATCTCCGCAAGAATCATCATAATCATCAAATTCGTCCAAGTTAATAATAAGGGGAAGAGTATCTGAAGAATCGATAAATCTTTCTCGTTCACACACATCAATTATAATTTTATTAGTGTGTGTTTTTCCACCGTTGCATTTTCTATGACTTCATTCCACAGACCCAAAACTACGTCATTCACAGGATGCATAGAAATTATTTTTGCATCATAATAGCGCTTATACATTCCGACCAAACCATTTCAATAGGATTAAAGTGGCAATGATATGGAGGAAGTCTTAAAACTCGATGTCCATGTTGCATTGCTAGTGCGTCCAACCTATTAAAATAAAATAAAAATAATGAACAAATAAAATAACTAGCACTTTCCAAATTACTTTTGGGTGGGATATGCTGCTTCATTATTATCCAGATCTGATTCTTCATTGCAAATGGTGAAACCGGAATTTGTCTTTGTTCAGGTTTGAGAGTTGCCGTTATTCTTAAATTCTCTTAAAAATCTACTCATTTTTGGGCTATATGGGGTTGCTCTATTAAAAAACGACTGTTTGATACAGTACATTTACGCCATTTTATTTTAAGGTTTAGTTGTATTGAGCGAATGGTAACATGTTCGTTCACCTGCTCTATACATCCCATAAATACGCTCTCTTATGGTATGTTTATGAATTTCTTGATGACAAAATTGTGCGCGATTCTTAATGTACAATATTTTCTATGCCCTTTGCCTTAATTTGTTGGATTGTTGAACACGAAATTCCCAAAGCATCAGAAACTCTGTAAAACAGATAGGTAGTTATAAAAACATTACCATATATTTTTCAAGTTTTTACAATTCCTGCTTTATTATACAGGGTTAGGAAAAATTACCAGAACGGTCGATTATTTCAAAATATACAGGGGTTATCAAAAAACGTCTTATATAAAAAATGTAGGGCTGTTAAAGATCTACATATCGGTGATAAATTGAAATATACAGGGTCGCCCACAAAGTTGTGGAGAATGGTAGTTATATTTTTTTTAAATGGAACACCCTGTATATTTTTACATTTTTCAGTTCCACATAAAATTATAATTATTTTTTATTAAATGCATTATTAGTCTATACTTCATAGTTTCCGAGATATTGACTCTCAAAAAGTGACCTTTTTGAACTTTGACGGCTTCTAACTTTCTAACAGTACGTCTTAGAGCAAAAAGGCTTACATGTCCCTATCTTCAATTTTTAATATCTTCCCAAAAAAATCAACTTCCGGTTAAACCGGATGTAACACGAAAGCAGGAAATATAGTTGTTCCGGTTTAACTTAAAATTGATTTTTTTGGGAAGATAATAAAAATTGAAGATAGGGACAGATGTAAGCCGTTTTGCTCTAAGACGTACTGTTAGAAAGTTAGAAGCTGTCAAAGTTCAAAAAGTCACTTTTCGAGAGTCAATATCTCGGAAACTATGAAGTATAGACTAATAATGCATTTAATAAAAAATAATTATAATTTTATGTGGAACTGAAAAATGTAAAAATATAAGTTTAATGTTCCATTTAAAAAAATATAACTATCATTCTCCACAACTTTGTGGGCGACCCTGTATATTTCAATTTATCACCGATATGTAGATTTTTAACAGCCCTACATTTTTATATAAGACGTTTTTTGATAACTCCTGTATATTTTGAAATAATCGACCGTTCTGGTAATTTTTCCTAACCCTGTATCTAATTACCTCGTAAACTGCGTTAAAGGGTAAAAGAGTCTTTCCGGTCTTTGAAAATAATCAAATAATTTGAAAATAATTAAATAATTTTAATATTAATGCTTGTTCTTTTTCACAACACCGTGGCATTTTCTAAATAATGTTGATTAAAAATGTCACTGTCAAAAATGACAATAAAACTTTTGACTGGTAAAATTATACGACATTCATAAAGCTGTATAATTACACCTGTGAAGTTCTTCGTGAATTTATTCACGAAGTCGGTTAGTCGGTAGCATTTACACTGTGCATCAGCTGATTATTTTGCATGTTAAATTTTCGTGAATAACTTCACGAAGAAATTCACGAATTTATTTGACGTCCAAGTTGGCCATTTACAGTATTAAAGTTAGCCTTGAAGTGTCTTCATGAATAAATTCACGAAGAACTTCACAGGTGTAATTACAGCTTTATTGACGCAAATTCACCATCTCACCTAGTTCACAAATGTTACAAAGATAAGCACTAAGAACTCACACCAGTATTTTGTAAACTTTTTAACTTATCCTACAAAAAAGGAATATTTCCATCTTGCTGGAAAAAGGCGCGAGTCCAGCCTATACCAAAGAAAGGCAAGAAAACCCTGCCAAACAACTATCGACCAGTCGCATTGCTTTCAGTTATATCAAAGGTGATGGAGAAAGCTATTAACCAACAACTTATAAAATACCTGGAAGGCCTTAAAATTATCAGCGACCATCAGTATGGTTTTCGTAAGTCTAGATCAACAGGAGACCTGCTAGCCTATGTCACTCATCTTTGGAGCAACGCAATCAAACATCATGGGGAGTCCCGGGCTATTGCACTGGACATCTCTAAAGCCTTTGACCGTGTCTGGCACGAGGGGCTCCTAAGCAAACTGCGTTCTTATGGTATGCCCGGTCGATTTTGTTCATGGTTGTCTAGCTTCCTCAAGGACCGCTCTCTGCAAGTGGCGATTGACGGGTTTCTCTCAGACACCTTCACCATCAATGCTGGTGTTCCTCAAGGGTCCATATTATCTCCCACTCTCTTCTTACTGTACATTAACGACCTTCTAGAGAAAACAGAAAATCCATTATATTGCTTTGCTGACGACAGCACACTTATCTCATCTTTTACTTTGAAACCTCAAACATCGGCTACTGACGCACATCTTCGCAGACAACATGAGGTATCACGCCTCAATAAAGACCTGGAAGAAATTTTGTCTTGGGGTGACAGTAACCAAGTCGAATTTAACGCTCAAAAAACCCAGGCTGCAGTTTTCTCTAAGAAGGTCAACATTGCAGAACCCGATATCGTTATGGCAGGACACGCAATTCCACTGACTTCGTCTATTAATTTGCTGGGTGTCAACCTGGGAGGAAATATGTCTTGGCATAATCACGTTGTGGCAATCGCCAGGGCAGCTTCTCAGAAGCTCGGTATACTTTTCCGTACCAAAAAGTTGTATACACCTCAACAACTTTTGACACTCTATAAAGCCCAGATTCGACCATCACTGGAATACTGCTCTCATATCTGGAGTTCTGCGCCGAAGCATACCCTTCGGTTGTTGGATTCCATCCAAAGGAGAGCCGTTCGTCTAATCGGCGACCACGAGCTGACTAAGAACCTCGACAGCTTAGAACATCGAAGACAGGTTGGTGATTTGGCTCTCTTCTACAGATATTTTCATGGCAAGTGTTCGACAGATATTGCCCGCTCGATTCCACCTAGAGTAATGCATAGCAGAAACACACGGCGAACCACTGCCGCCCATCCCTATGTGGTTCAACTTAGTACACCCCGAACATCATTGTTTCAGAACTCTTTCATTTGGAGGACGTCATCTTTGTGGAACGGCCTTTCTGAGACCGTGTTTCCAACCGAATATAACCTCCAACGATTCAAGAAAAACGTGAATCGCTTTCTTCGCACACGCACCGCTCCCAGAGCGCCTTAAAGGATTTTCCTATAGTGCTTGTGCTCGATCATAAAAAAAAAAAAAAAAAAAAAAAAAAAAAACTAGTAGTGACGTAACGGTCAGCGGTCATTGAACAGACTTTACCTATTAAGTTACATATTTATATGTGATTAATATTCAAACTTTTGACCTAAAAAGCAGGTTGGTTAAAAATCAATCGAGGGTTTCATGTACCTAAAAGACCTACTGCTTTTTGTCTGATCGCTATATATTGCAATTGTAAAATCAGACTAAAAACTGTTCTTTTTTCTTTTTCAGTGGCGTAAAAGTGGCAAGAGAGTGTTTTACCAAACTGGTGGCCGACAATTGCCAAAGTTCGCACGACTTCCAGCGCTTGAGCGAAAAGTTCTTTGATTTCGTTGGAAAACCATGTAGCAGCTGCAGCTGTGCCCGTCTGATAAGTTCTCTTGCGCTTTTTGGTTCACTTTTGATTCATTTTTTTTATAAATAAGTTTTGAGTTTGCTTCAGCGTACTGACAAGTCAACAAACCTGGTTACTGCAGTAGATGGTCTGTCGTATACTATTACATTAGTTTTTTTATACTTACGTACGTGCAATTTTTATATGGCCTGAAAACTAATGTGTTTTTTTTTAAACCAGCAATAAGATTGAAGATTGAAGTTAAGATTCGAGATACTATGGAGTTTGGTCCGGTTTATTTCCTGATAAAAAAATCAAACATTGGTCATTATTTTTGGGCAACAACATTCTTTAGTTTAAAAAAGTGTGATTTATATAAGATTATATTGGTGTAGAATAGTTAGGGCAAATCTTAGGTATTTTTTTTTAATGAATTGTTTGTCAATTTACATACAAGTTGATATCTTTAATCCACTGTCGAATATTCTATGCCACGCTGTTAAACGTTATTAGCATCTCCACGGACATGTTATATACAAGGATACCAAATTATTTACATTTTGTCCCGACCAAAAATAGTTTTCAATGATGACACATTTCAGCTGATTGCCCTAGATCTACCGCCTGTGTTTGAAAAAGATGGTTATATTAATTATATTAGATGCATTTGTGAATTAGAGTCTAATTTTTAGTATTTTCTCGAATAGAGCTGAGCTATTTATTATTACTTACAATGATCCGCCAGTGCATGCTGTAGACCCTACTACTCTAAACCTGGATTAATATTTCGGTGGCAAGTGAGGTTATGTGTTTAGGCTTAAAAGCAATAGTGTAAATACATAGTTCTATATTTTAAGTAAATTTTGCAAAATATATGGATTCTAAAAAACCACTTGCCAGTGCACTTGTAAGGATAACAGCGAGTTTTTACAGCTTACAGTGTTGCCATTTTTTAAAGCCATCTCCTGCTAACTTATCTGAAATTTCTGAAGTACGTCTAATTGTAAACAAATGGTTTTTGATGAATGAAATGTTTTGTCTCCTTATATTACATGTCTGTGAGTATCTCATATTCCTGTAGTATTTTGTTGTTTATTCCAGTAGGTACTATATTTTAAGTATTTTTAAGAATTATTGGCTTGTATATATGGTATAGGATAGTATTGATAAAGAATAATAAAGATAGAGATTGATAGTATAGTTACAATAAATATAAATACCACAATCAAATTTGAAATTATGATCTCAAGGGTTTTTATTCTTTCCATTTACTTTTTGCTAGCCAAATAAAAAATCTGAACAAAAAGGTATACTTACGTGAGCATCAATAACTGATGGTTGTATCTTCTTTAAACTAAATAGACTTAGTTTTTAGATTTACGTGCGAGTAAAATACGTATTCGCGACTATCAATGCAAATAAAATAGTCCTTTTCTCGGTAGTTTAGCACAAAAACCTTTAAAAAATTTGAGAGTCATTAGATTATTATTTAAGAAAGAACTTTGTATCATATGTTATAGATCCATCAGCATAGGCGGCAATAAGGCCATTCAAGCCATTGAGACATCGAAGATCCGGCGAAAACTTATTTTTTTGATTTTGTTCTGTCAATTGTAGAAAAGATAACTACATTCGTTTATTTTCATCCAAATATATGGGCTTTACACGAGCCAAGTTAAATAAAATATAAAACTGGAAATTTGTGAATTGAAAATATTCGGTCTTGTTCTTGTATACATATGTGGAGCACTTTGTATATTAAAGTGCCTGTGAAGATTTTGTGTTTTTTGTATATTTCTCTGCATGTTTGTATCGGTTTTAATGCAAAGATGAGCCTTATTAGACGCTTCTGTGCTTGAAATACTCTGTTTAAGTTTACTGCTTGGCTTGTTCCCACAGTAAAATATAATAGCTGAGATGAGGATAGGCTAATGCGTAGTAAGATGTTATTTGAGTAGGGACAAGCACTGTGTATCTTAACTTTAGTATAGAGTAGTAAGCTTGTGCCAATTTTGAGCAAACACGATCCAGTTGAGGTTCCCACGATAGTTTGAAATCAAGATATATTTCCAGAAATTTGGAAGAGGATGCCGCCTGGTTTAATTGAATTTTGGGAGAAGATTGGTAAAAATGAATGTGAACCGTTTTGTCCTCGTTTAGTATAAGTTGATTCGAAAAACACCATCTGTTTTTTTGGATTTTCCTGTGTGCTTCAGGGTCATCTAGTGCTGATATGGCATCGTCGGCAAATTTGATGGTAAATCCAGGTAGTGATAGATCGTTTACAAATAATATAAAGATAACAGGTGCTAGGACAGATCCTTGGGCAGCTCCGATGTTTAGTTCATATTCTGAGGAGAAATGATTTCTGATTAACAGCCCTCTTTTGGTTAGAAATTACATTATTAAGGACAGTGCGTTTCCTCTTATTCCAACAGCATAGTTTCTGTTCAACGAACTTTAGGTTCAAAGTATCAAAGGCCCGTGATAAATGAAAGAACATTCCGACAACCACCTTGTTTGATTCTAGTTCTTGATGTATAAATTGAATAAGTTGGAATGCAGCTGTCTTGGTGGATGTACCCTGTTGAAAATCATGTTCCTTTTATCACTTTAAATCGGCCAAAAAAATTCATTAGGCTGTCGTAGAGTACACATTCGAAGATTTTCGGAAATACACTGAGTAGGGATATTGGCCTGTAGTTGTCAATGTTACATTCATTGCCCTTTTTAATGATTGGTATTACAGTGGCTAGCTTTAATGTGGATGAAAATGTTCCAGTGATAAAAGTACTATCCTCGGTACTATCTATTAGATCTCTGCGCGCACATTCTTTAAAACACTTGTGACAAAAGATGATTGCCATATTATTTGGTCACCTAAATATATTACTTGGGAGTAGATCCTTGGAAGGGGTAGATTGTAAGTTTTTGAAGGATATATTTCTAAATATTTGGATTTTACAATGAAAAAGGCTATAAAGTCGCCACAGTGGATCTTTGCCCGTGCGTCATCAATCAACGATCAGGACTCAACGTGGTTAATAACTCAACATCCTTATTTATTACAGTAACAAGTTTGAATAAAAGCATAAAAGAACGTCTCCAAGATTCCGCAATAATATAACGTGCTAGACAAGAATAAAACTATAAACGTTAATTAATTACTATTTTTATTTGTTTAGTTGACTACCGTTGTATTTTAGAACGTCATTGTCAACCTTATTTTGATCTGCCAATCTAATTCGTATTTTGTAAATTTTTGTGCCTTAAAACTGTTCCTTTTTCTAAAAATAGTTCTGTTTAGAGCTAATTATACCCACCATCTATTTTGGCGGTAAGTATTTATGGATTTTTATAATACCTAATTTATTTATTTTAAATATTCTAACCGTAAAAGTTCTTTGAAAAGTTTACGGCAGTGGCTAAATTCCCTTAAATGAAAGGATGTCAAAAATTTGACTTTTGCGATTTTAATAGTCAATAAAACACCAAACTTTTCTAGATTTTAAGCTTTAAAAATAGTATTAAATGTATTAACATTTGTTTGTCAATTTCTTTTAGATAATAGAGAATGCCGGGCAAAACTTAAAATAAATAATAATTTTTCGGGATATTCTGTAGGTACGTCAAACGGTAGGCAGGCACGTCCATTTTATGAACTTAAGACTTAGTTTTGACTTTTTTTGTCTCGTAATTTTGATTTGATTCATACGATTTTGATGACGTGAAAGTGATGACGCACGGGAAAAGATCCACTGTGGCGACTTTAATAAATATCTTTAATACAATGTCTTTAAAGAATATAAGACTTATGGGTATTTGAAAGTATTGTGGAAATAGAAAAATATTGGTTTTAAGCTAATTAGGTCATTACGCATGATTTAGCAGATATTCACAAACATTCACTTTCTCATGTTATAAATATTTATTTAAATCACCTATATACACCACTCTACAGAAAAAAAATCTAAAAAAATTAGTCTTCAGCGCCTTGTTCTAGGGCTCGGAGCCTCTTGCACTCTTCCCTTTTAATTCTAAGACGACGTTCTCTTTCATACTCCTTTGCTCTTAATATATAACTAAAAAAACATATAATGCATTTTAGTAAAAAAAATGTACAAATACTAAAGTGAAGTAAATATGTCAAAAACGCTATTTGACAGGGCTGAAAAGTTAATTAGCTGCACCTAGGATATATTAAATAGGTTGTACAGTTTAGATGAAAATGTTAATCTAAGTAATTTTTCATATACAGTGTGTGTATAAAGTCTGGAAACGGCTTAATAACATCACAATTTACTGGCCGATTTAAACCAAATTTGGTACAGTTGTGTAAGAGGATCTAACGCACCGAATGACGATATTGGCGTTGTTGCCAGCTTTTTAGTTTGTCTGGAGTTCGAACGAATTTTATATTTTTAAATATAACACCCAGTATATTTTTACATTTTTAAATTCCACATAAAATTATAATTATTTTTTATTAAATGCATTATTAGTCTATACTTCATAGTTTCCGAGATATTGACTCTCGAAAAGTGTAATTTTTGAACTTTGACAGCTTATAACTTTCTAACAGTACGTCTTAGAGCAAAACGGCTTACATGTCCCTATCTTCAATTTTTATTATCTTCCCAAAAAAATCAACTTCCAGTTAAACCGGAACAACTATATTTCCTGCTTTCGAGTTATATCCGGTTTAACCGGAAGTTGCTTTTTTTGGGAAGATAATAAAAATTGAAGATAGGGACATGTAAGCCGTTTTGCTTTAAGACGTACTGTTAGAAAGTTATAAGCTGTCAAAGTACAAATCTGGTGATCGAAACAATATACAAAATTATAGGGGGATTAGTTTACAGTCTGCAATTCCGAAAGTCTTCGACAAACTAGTTACCGACCAATTATCGTCGATCTGTAACAGTGTTATAGTAAACAGTCAGCATGGATTTTATCCCGGACGGTCGACTCTGACCAATTTGTTGGAATACCAGCACTGTTTGATAAATTCATTGGAACAGGGTTTCCAAGTCGATAGTATTTATACAGACTATTCAAAAGCCTTCGATCGCGTGGACCATAGGATATTGTGTGAAAAATTAAAGCTTATGGGGGTTGAGGGTCTTATATTGAGATGGTTGGAGAGTTTCCTGACGGGCAGATATCAATGTGTCAAGATTAATAACTACTTGTCCAATCAATTCATAGTAACATCCGGGGTACCGCAGGGCTCCCATTCCGGTCCCCTACTATTTCTTTTGTTTACTAATGACATCAATCTTTCCTCCCTTCATCTGCGGTTTGCAGACGACCTAAAATTATACCGAGTTATAAGAAACATTCAAGACTCCAAAGAACTACAGGGTGATTTGGATGAGCTGTCTGAATGGTCTCGTGAAAATGCGCTTCATCTAAACATTTCTAAGTGTTCTGTTATAACATTTGCTAGGAACAAAAACTATCAAAGATTTGTTTATGACATTAACGATGAAAGCTTGGCACGGAGGTCGGAAGTTAAGGATTTAGGAATTATATTCGATTGCGAACTAAATTTCAGAAGTCATGTTAACTATATAACCGGCAAAGCTTTTAAACAACTTGGTTTTATTCTCCGCAATAGTAAAGATTTTTCTCCGAATACCCTAAAGCTTTTATATTGTACTTACGTCCGTCCATGTTTGGAGTATGGAGCGATCGTCTGGTCCCCATATTACCAAACTCATATCTACTCTATTGAGCGAGTACAAGCTAAATTCTTGAGGTCATATGCATTTAGAACAGGAGCATATGTCTTTGACACGGGATATCTGGAAAGGTGTGAGACTTTGGGTTTTCAGCCTTTGGAAGCGCGTAGGCACTGTCAGGAACTCATGTTCCTATATAAAATTGTTAATAGCTTGATTGATGCACCGAAATTGCTCGAGCTCCTTAATTTTAACGCACCCTGCCACAGTCACAACACACGTAACTGTGACCTTTTTAAACCTTCGTTCCACCGGACAAACTATGGAATCAACGATCCCATGACCAGAATCCAAATGAGGTATAACATGGTAGCTGGAGATTTGGATTTGTCAATGCCCATGAGCTCATACAAGAGAGCATGTTTTACTTTGTATAGATAGTGTCTAATCTGTTTTATATATATGTTTCTTTTTGTAGGTTATATTTGTTCATTTTCATTTCGCCATCTTGCAATATGTAACTTTATGTAATTTGTATCTTTATTGTAAAAATGGAGTTATTCCGTATACAAATAAATAAATAAATAAATAAATAAAAATGTCCATTTTCGAGAGTCAATATCTCGGAAACTATGAAGTATAGACTAATAATGCATTTAATAAAAAATAATTATAATTTTATGTGGAATTTAAAAATGTAAAAATATACTGGGTGTTATATTTAAAAATATAAAATTCGTTCGAATTCCAGACAAACTAAAAAGCTGGCAACAACGCCAATATCGTCATTCGGTGCGTTAGATCTTCTTACACAACTGTACCAAATTTGGTTTAAATCGGCCAGTAAATTGTGATGTTATTAAGCCGTTTCCAGACTTTATACACACACTGTATATGGGATATAATCTTGATGTGAAATTTTTTTTTGTCTCTAAACTATAAATAAATGTATCAAACTGTTACTTACTCCTCATGTTTACAAGTCAAAAAGGCATGTTTCTCATGTTCACATTTAACAACAAAAGGGAAATTGTCCTTTCTGCATGATCTGAAAGCCAATAACATATGGGCACAGAAATCTCGGTCTTTTAAAGGAATTTTGGCTGATTCTAATTCCGCTTGTGTCACTTTCATTTCTAAAAAATAATATTTAAAGACAAAATATAGTGCAATTATTGTATATTTATTTATTATTTGTTACTGATTAAATCATTTTAACTATATATTCAAAATAATTTAATGGACGACGCCTAGCTAATTAAATAAATGTCTGCGTCATAATATGTTACTCTTGGATAAGTTTAAATAAATAAAAACAATTGGTTCAAAAACCAATACCACAGTGAAATCAACAATGTAGCTACCGCATCAATACAACAGTCAAATCATAAAGCAAGGAAATGGAGAAATCAAAACAACCTTTCAAATTGTTCAAAATTACTGACATTAAATTTCTTGAATAAGTTTGCAAACATTTTCTTATTTTTAATTTTTTTGAATGTCTATTGGTACCATATTATAAACCTTAAGACCAACATAATTTACATATTTTAAGTTTAGATTATCATTACTACTTGTACAAAATTTAATTTATACAAAACAGTATTATTAAACCCTCCCCATACCAAAATTCCACACGTTAGGATCGATTCTACAAATGCTTTATCGCTATTCATGTTTTTTTGTTGAGGAATTCCCTAGTATATAATATAATTCACAGAAACTATACAAGGACTAGCTATATTATAGGCTTTACTCTATTCGGTAGCTACCTAATTACAAAGCAGGTCTGTGGGTAAGTTTGTCAAAATATAGTTAAAACTGAACAATTAGAAACATGTAGATTTCGACTTCGTGACTAACTTTATCTTGGTCGTAAATTCAGACTAATTTAAAATTAAAAGTTTAACACAGGTAATACAGAAAGAAGTATTCTTACCTCTAGGTTTTCTACCTTGCGGAAACCCTAGCATTGGATCAAATGTGGGTTCCTCTAAGGGACTGGGTGTTATTTCGGGATGTAAAAACAAATCAAACCCGTTTTGAGGGACATGTCCCATAAAGTTACCCATCTTTCTTTGGGGGACTATATTTTTGCTATTTTAATTATATGACTTTTGATAGGTTAGGTTATGTAAGATCTTCTTCTTTTTTCTTAATATGTAGGTGGCACAGAATACGTTTCTTCCGTATTCTGTGGTAGGTGGTGTTGCTTACAATTGTGTGTTGCTTGCTCGAACACGAACTTCGTCGTAATTTTTTTTACGGCGTCTGTGACACAGAATACAATCTGTATTCTGTGGTCTGTGAAAGTTAAGCTCGTGTTTTGAAGTCAGAGCCGGTGGCGCGTGCCTATTAATAGCGCGTCGAAGGCCGCGCTTCGCCCCAGTGATGCCAGGTCTCATGCTTTTGCATGAGATATCATGCTTTTCAAAAAAATTCCATGCTCTCATTATTTTCTCTCCAAATCTCATGCTTTTTAGCTTACGGTGACAAATATATATTAATTAGAAATCTTAACATAGTATAAAACAAAGTCGCTATCGCCCGTCCTGTCCCTATATGTGCTTAAATCTTTAAAACTACGCAACGGATTTTGAAGCGTTTTTTTTTTTAATAGATAGAGAGAATCAAGAGGAAGGTTTTTATGTATAATACATGCATAATATTATAGAGAAACACTGATAAATTAGAGTAGGGAGAACGAACGACCCAACCTAACCGGTCCCCGGCCCGTTCAACGATCGATCCGAAGCCGGAATAGACGAAGACAGACTATGTTTCATGCGTGAATTGTGGACGGGCACGGGCCGGCAAACGGTTGAGTTTGAGGTTTGTCCGCCTTATAGAAATCTCACGTTGTATAATGCCGGGCTGCAACGCATGCCGGGTACACGCTAAGTATCTAATAAAAAGGATTAGCCCTTTATTTTTGAAGGGTTTAATTTCTAGTTTAAGTAATTAGACATATTGCGCGAATTGTATGAATTTTCCCAAGAATTTCAATAAATTTCAAAGAAAGTCAATTCATTCTAACTTCTACAAAAACATCTTTATCCTTTTCTTCAGTTTGTTGCGCTTGCGCACCCTAGTGCCCTAGTGTTGCCATGCCAGATTTGTGGGAAAAATAAATGGTACAAAACAAACCAATAAATTTCATGGTATTTTTCAAGAAATAATGTTTGTCTTTTTTACATAATAAAAATATCAGACACAAAATAAACATGTCTTGGCAACACTGCCGCACCGCACATTTCTGAATTTCTGCAGAAATCGGCAAGAGTGACGTCTGACGTCTGGGAAGAAGGGTCAGATCAAGGTCAGATAGTTTGACACTATTTGACAGTAAATAGTATTGTTAGTTTAGCTTTATATAGGTATTTGGGTATATATTAGGTGTTCTGTGATTGTTTAGTTTCTTTGCCACAGGCAACAGTAATAATTAATTAACTACATTTTAATTCGTTTTGTGGTTAAGATAAAAGTATTTACTAAATCAGGTGGGTGGTGAAGTTTCAAGAACAAATTAATTAAGTACAAAATGTCTACTTTGCAGCGTATTTCTGTAGTTTTTTTGGTTCTAATAATTGGTAAGTATAATTTTGATATTATTTACTATTCCTTGTATCTTATTTAATAAAATATTAGGTATACCAAATATTATACTATGTTTAGTAGTTTAGTAGTTGATTCACTAACAAAAGAATGACTATAAATCTCAAATTGAAAATAATAAAAATAACATGAAAAAACTCTACCAAATAATCAAGGATGCGACATATGAGAAGAGTGATAATACAAAAGGTAGAATATATTAACATAAAAAATAACTTGGGTGAACATTTTAATGATTCTCTTGAAGTGGCAAATTATTGCAATGATTATTTCATTAATATTGGAATTGAAATGGCGGAAGCTATTCAGTCCACAGATGGGGAAAGGCATAGAAACCCAACCCTACAAAAATCAATTTTTTTGCATCCTGTAACAAGAAGTGAAATAATAAATCATATTTCATCTTTAAAAAACAATAGTGCACCTGGATATGATGGTTTTCAGGTAGAAATAATAAAGCAGACTCATCAAGAAATAATCACTCCACTCCACTGTTGCATATCTTCAATTTAATTTTCTCAAAGGGAATAGTCCCAAGTAAGTTTAAAATCTCAATGGTCACTCCTATACACAAATGTGGTTTAAAAAATGTTATCAACAATAATATTTAAACTAAATTATAGACCAATAAGTCTTATAAGTAATTTTGCGAAAATATTTGAAAAATGTCTAAAAGAACGACTCAATGTGTTTTTTAAGGATAACAAAATAATATCACCAAATCAGTTTGGTTTTATGAAGGGTTTTAGCACATCGGACGCTATGCATAGGATGATTACAGAGGTTGTTAACAACTTAAACAATAAAAGGAAGTGTCTTGCTGTATTTTTGGACCTGGCAAAAGCGTTCGATACTGTCCCCCATGACAAACTGATCAATGTGCTCGACAGTTGTGGTATAAGGGGGGTGGCGGGTGATTTGCTTGATAGTTACCTATCAAATAGATATCAAATGGTAAAATTAAATAATGCCATTAGTAGAAAACAAAAAATTATGATTGGCGTTCCACAAGGGACAGTGCTAGGGCCACTTCTGTTCATTGTTTACATAAATTCTTTGCTGAAACTAAATATAGATTGTTTGACTATTTCATATGCAGATGACACAGCTATTGTTTTCGCTGGTGATACATGGGAAGGCGTAAAAGATAAAACAGTGTAGGGTTGGAATAGAGTAAAGAATTGGCTTCAGGATTATAAACTAACGCTAAACTTAACAAAAACAAATTATATAGCATTCTCACTAACTGGAGCAAACAGGCCAACATACAATAATATTTTAATAGAAAATCATCTTATACAAGAAACATCAGAAACTAAATACCTTGGGATTATCATTGACCAGCACATTAAGTGGCAGCCTCATACCGAGTAGGATTTATCTAATAAAATACGAAAATTAATCCACAAATTTTATCTACTAAGAGAATTCCTTGACAAAAAAACATTAATAACGATATATAAGGCATTTGTAGAATCGATCCTAACGTATGGAATTTTGGTTTGGGGGGGGCTTTACAATAATGGTTTGTATAAATTAAATATTGTACAAAAATACATTTTAAAAATATTGTTGAGAAAAAATAGTCTCTATCCTACCTAGGCTTGCCAGATATAAATTTGGAAAAAGAGGTACCTACTTATTTACATGCAGGCATGCGTGTATACAGCTCTTAGTTATGGGGGGGGGGGGGGGGGTAATTAAAGGAGGAAAAGGCGCCAAAGGCGGGAAAAAAAAATAGCGCCACGCCCTTTTTCAATGTTTGTGCTTGATTTTTAATTAGGAAAATAAAATACACAACACAGAATCCTCAAGAAAACCACAAAAACAGTGTAACAAACCATAAAAATGCTTTTAAAAAAATTCAACTTTAATTGGAAGAAACAATAAAAATATTAAAGCAAAAGTAAAACAATATGTGGATTTAAAAACTTACTTTAATATGGTAAATTATATAACTATTTATTGTAATATAAATAAAAAATATAATAATAATTTTGCTCTTGATAAAAATGTCCGAGTGGCCTAAAATGGGGTATTTTCGGTACCCCTTTTAGGTTTTTCAAAAAGGGGTACTTTAAAAAATATAATTACAAAAAGGGGTATTGTACCCCGAAAAGGGGTACTTCTGGCAAGCCTAATCCTACCAGAATGTTGTTTACACCGGAAGTATGTAACATAAGAACTCTATATATGCTTTCAGTCTGCTCTTATATTCGTCAAAATAAAAGTTTGCAAAATTTTATTGATCATGGTTATGTTACACCTGGTTGTATAAATGAAGAATTGCAAATACCTATAAGTAATAATAACCTAAACTTAAAATATGTAAATTATATTGGTTCTAGGGTTTATAATATGTTACCAATCGATATTAGAAAAATTCAAAATAGGAAAGTGTTTGCCAACTTATGCAAGAAATTTATTGTCGGACATTTTGAACAATTTGAAAGGTTGTTTTGATTTTTCTCTTTTTACTTGCTTTGTGATTTGACTGTTGTATTGATGCTGTACCTACATTGTTCTATTTTCACTGTAGTATTGGGATTTTTATAAACTAATTGTTTTTGAATATTTAAACACGAGTATTATATTATGGCGCATACAGTTATTTAATTAGCTAGGCGTCGTCTATTAAATTATTTTGAGTATGTTATATAAGTATATATAGTTTAAGTAAAAATTATGTAATCACAAACAAATAATAATAATAATAATAATAATAATAAAATAAATAGTCTAACAATAATATACAGTATACAGTATAATAATACTAATACCCTAATAAATACTTTCCACTCCCCTTGCACAAATTAAATTTGAGTGTTTATTCTGAAGTTCGTAGATACACCGATGATATCTTAAGCTTCTATTTTGCAGGTATTCACCTGACTTGTGCTCAAGACAACTCAGAGACAGAGGTCAGCAAACTAGAAATATTCTACTACGACAAATGTCTCAAAAATACTGGTTCGACTGAGGTCTTTAATAAGCTAAGAAATGATGCTTACGAAATGATGACATACTTGAACTATGCCTTTACATTTTTGCCTAATCAAAAGGAGACCTTTTGCAAGAGTGAAAGGTCAAATTTATTGTACAGAATAAATGAGATAGCCAATGATTTGAAACCGTGTCTGATGGCAAATGAGAAATATTTGGTTGGATTTATTAAAGAAAGTTTTACAGAGTTTTTACACTTTTTCTGTCATAATAATGGGGAGTATACAAGAAGTAAGTAACTGTTGAAAGATTAAGTATACATTTATTTACCTATTAGTTATACCCAACGACTTCTAATACAAGTAGAAGTCTTTGATTATACCTACCTATATTGTGCAGATTGTGCTGGTTGATCCCTTATAGGACCAAATCTGTATGTATTGATATTTCTCATATCAATACATTTGAGATTGGTAATACTTATTTCCTATTGATGAACCTACATTTTTTCTTTAGAATTTTTCAGCAGTAAAGGTACTCAATGCCATAAGAACATTACAGACTCCAAAGCAAATGATTTGGAAAACTGTCTGTTCAGAATATTTCCCCAAAGAAAAAGTTTCATTACCCAAACAGAAATATGCGAGTAAGTATTTTATTTTTTGACCAAACTGGTCTTAAATTGTTTTTTATAGTAGAGTAGCACTAAAGGTTAATTCATGGTAATTCCTTGTAGATTATTCATAGGTAATGATATTATCGAAATTTTGATTTTATTTTAGTACTTCATTAAGTTCAGAATTTGCATAAAAATACCATTATTGGTTCTTATCAATAAATTGACCACATGCAAATTCGCCACCAAACAGGTAGAGTCGAGGGCAGAGTTTATTACACCTGCATTGCAATTGCAAACTCACTGCTCACAGTCTATTAAATACTCATTTTTGATATTCAAAGTTTAGAATCAATAAAATTAATTATGGTTATTATTATGATTTCCCTCAGAAACCAGTTGCTAACCAAAATCCAATTCAACTTTTACAGCTGATATTCCAAGTCTGATGACAAGTATTTTAAGTAGTATTTTTTAGGAATGAAATGACAGGCAAGAAGTCTTTCTCCACCAGTCTATTTGAATAATAAATTATTCGATAAATTTCTTATCTCCACATGTTTCGGACGTCCATCATCAGGAGACAACTAGAAATTTATTTATTTATTTATTTATTGATAGTATCAACAACTTTAAAAGTTAATTATAGATACATAACCTATTTCTAAAAACTTATACCTAAGCTATAATACTAATTCAATTAGCATTACAATTACAGTAATTGCCTAAGCAGTTCATTCCTTAATTTTAATTTGAATTTTTCACAGTTTACATTATATATGTCAATGTCTCCACAATATTTATTAAAATAAGAGCACAGTCTTATAAGTGGTGAGTTTTTGTATAAATTTGTCCTCGGTGCAGGAACATAAAATACATGTGCGGATCTAGTATTGACTAAACCTACTCTAAACGAAAGCTGTCCTAAGAACTCTTTATTATCTATTTTGTCTCTAATTATTTTATATAGGAAAATAATTCCTGCTTCTAGACGCAATAGTCGTAGGGAAGGGAAATTAAACAAATTACACAAGAGCCTTTGATCTGTACCTCTTGGCGGATAAACTGAAAATGACTTATAGTACAAAAATTTTAAAAATTTACGCTGAACAGATTCCAAGAGAGTAATCTTATTGGCATACTGAGGATCCCAAATAGTGCATGCATACTGAAGTTTTGTAACTACCAGGGATTTATACAAAGTTATTATGGCGTTAACATTTTTAAAGTATTTACAAGTTCTTATAATAAATCCTAGCATTTTTAAAGCACTGGCAGTAATATTATCAATATGCCCAACAAAACTTAACTTAGGATCAAAATAGACACCAAGATCTCTGTGAAAATCCGTTCTCTTTAGAGGCACATTATCAATGCAGTAATTAAAATTAATATTTTGAGTTGTACATGTAAAGGACATTATCGCACATTTACCTACATTTATATTTAAATTATGTTCTCTACACCAAAGCACAACTAAATTCAAATCGTTTTGTAGGGTCCTTGCATCACGTTCATCCACAATAGTATGAAATAACTTATAATCATCGGCAAAAATAAGACCTTTAGTGAAATAAACGCTCACTCCAATTTTATTGATAACTAGTAAGAACAGAAGTGGTCCAAGATTTGAACCCTGGAGCACCCCTGATGTGGGTGAATATATTTTTGAAGTGTAGCCCTTAAGTTCAACGAATAATGATCTTTTATGCAAATATGATGATAATAATGAGATAATGTTTTGGAAATGGAAAAGTATGTTGCTGTTGTTATTAGCAAAGGAGAAACTGGTTGGTGGTATGACATGTTAATGGAGCTTTACTCTGCTTTACAATGAATTAGAAAAATATACCGTTGAGGAGTTTTCAATATACAGTGACCGGCAGAAAGTGCGCAGCATATGGAAAAGTTTTTTATCTCTAAGTTTAGAAAATTAATTTTATTTTAGATATCTGCATGTTCTCAAACCAAAATATGACCCATTAAATCCGGTAAAAGTCTTATGGTATACGAGGTAGGATCAAAAATTTTAAATTCTGCTAAGAGTATCATCTTTCATTTTAGAATATTTCCTAGAAAGTTTCCTTATGATTTATGAAGAAAAAAATTTTAACTAAAAATATATTTTGAACGGATTTTATTCGTCACGCAAAATAAGGAAACTTTCTATGCATACTTCAATGTATAAAAAACTATTTAGGAGATGCTTTAAGTCGATGTAAATAAAAAAATATCAGTTAGATGAAATTAACTTGTTCCCTCAGAAAATAAAATACGGTGTCCAGCAAAAATATTTAATATTTTTATGTTTTTATTTTAAAAGCCATAATTTGATGAAAACAAACTAATCGGACTTATGATCAACGGTAATCTCCAACAAAGTCTGCAGAAAATCTTATTTTCATACTGTTCAGTTGCCATTTATTTTTTATACAGTGTTATTCAGAAAACACTATTAAATCCATTTTTTTGTCCAAAATATGCGAAATTTGGAATTTGGGTATAACTTTGAAATTAAAACAGTAATTCTTAGTAAAAAAATATTGAAAGATGGAGGTACTTTACTCTTAGCGGAATTTCAAATTTTTGATCCTACCTCGTATACCTACCATAAGACCTATACCTATCTAAAATAAAATTAATTTTCTAAACTTAAAGATAAAAAACTTTCCCATATGCTGCGCACTTTCTACCGGTAACTGTATATGTAAAAGCTTTTTTTGTTGCTAGGACTCGATTCAAATTAACACGAAAAGGGGGCACCGAGTCCTAGCGAATCTCGGTACCCCAAAATATAAAGTTAAAATTCAAGACTAAATAATTTTAATAAAAAAATTAATTTTCTTTTTCCCCAAGAACCCCAATATGGTTATTAAACACTCTTAGTCTCTCTTTCTTTGCCTAAAAAGAATTCCTTTGTTGTCTTTTGCCCACCAACACCCACAATCATGGCTATCCCCATGTTCTAGTTGTCTTTCCCAACAAAAAAATCTTTTACATCTATTTACAATTCCTCAACTGTATATTTTTCTAATTCATTGTAAAGCTCCATTAACGTTTTATACCACCAACCCGTTTTTCCTTTGCTAATAACAACAGCAACATATTTTTTCTATTTCTTGTTCCCTGATGATGGACGATCTACGTCCGAAACCTTTATTTATTTATGTATCAACAACTTAACAAGTTAATTATAAATATATAAACCTTATTGCTAAAAGCTTATACCTAAGCTTAAAGCTATAATAATAATAATAATAATTAAATTAGTATTGCAATTACAGTAATAATTGACTAAGCAGTTCATTCCTTAATTTAAATTTGAATTTTTCACATTTTAAATCCGTTTTATAATTTACTAGCGTGTATCCGGCATGCGTTGCAACCCGCTGGTATAAATACAAACCCGATATATTAGTACCCGGCATGCCACTTTCTGAAATTGCACCCGTGCGAAGCCAGGGCGGGTCGCTATTATACATAAAAACCTTCCCCTTGAATCACTCTATCTATTAAAAAAAAACGCTTCAAAATCCGTTGCGTAGTTTTAAAGATTTAAGCATATATAGCTGGTAGGGGACGGACAGACAGCGACAGCGACTTTGTTTTATACTATGTTAAGATTTAAATATTTCAATTACATGTAATCTAGCGCATTCGCCATAATATTAACTACCCAGTACCACCTTTATGTTTTATGCATAAATTGGAGTTAGAAAACCCAACAAACACTCGTATTGGCCACGTTATTTTTGATGGTACCGAAATTGAGTACGCGTCGACGCACGTGTTTCGACTCTTCCATCGCCTTCTAATTCAGGTAAATTGAGGTAAGTTGAGGTGTCTCTAGGTTGTGTGATGTCTTGATTCAGACGCTTGATAAGGGCGCAAGACAGACAGTCACTTTTTCTCGGCTGTTAGCCGGCCGGAAGCAAGTCACTCCTACGGGAAAAACCTTTTTAAATTTCCTCCTAAATGGACATTTTTGGATATTGATTAGTATCTAATAAAGTTCGGGAAATAGTAGTACCATGTTGTTTCTTCTGGTGCTTCATCGCTGTAAAACATAGTGAAGCTACGTATCATCAATTCACCAATTTGTGAAATGGATCACATGAGGTTTTCAGGTATGTCTTTTTCAATCCGTTTATTTCCTGACCATCTTCGGTAAATAAATCTCTTATTTCAGCCCTCTAGATCGGAGCTACCCTCATTATTCCTTGAAACAGATATTTTTGTCCAGAAAGGCCAACTTTGACCAGAAACTCTCAAATACCATTTTGAGGTGAGTTGTATTTAGCCGCCGGTGTAATATTTCCTGAATTCATTGTTTTTTTTCTTTTCCTTTTAGAGTTTTAAGCTTACCTCAGAAACTTTTGAGGATATCTCAAAAAGTTCCTCTTATCACCTCCAGGATAATCTCTTGGTTACCTCATAACGCGTACCTTCTTCGATGTTACCTTCAGATCTTCAATACGCCATGACTAATTAGTCACTGTTTTGGAAGATGGCACAAAAATTGGATGTTTGTTCGTCTGGATGGATCTATGGTGATGCTAAAATTCATATTCAACCCCTGGATGTTACGTAATTGATGCCTTCTACAAGAAGCTAGAATACAGGCCAGTCCTTTCCATTTATATTATTAATATCGCTAATTGACCTACCTAATTACCTCCTTTAAAAAAAATAGACTATAATTACCTACCTATTCTCTCAATTTAGAGTTATTTTTTTACTGAAAACAATATCATTCACGCATTAATGTGTTTGTAAAACGTTTCTGATAATTCTTTTTACCAGGTTATTCGTGCGTTGCGTCTTTTTTAAAAAAGATGTGTATTTTCTTTGCGGTGGTTGATCAATCAAAACACGGAATCGTGATTTACGTTTTTAGGGGTAGATATACTTAGAGAAAAACACCTATTGGTGATTTTTTTTTGAAGTCAGAAATTGTTAATTTTTTTTTGTGTTCTTATTATGAACTATAAGTAAGGGATCTTATTTAATTAAAGTATATATTTTTACTTTTAAGGCAACAGCTTAAAACTGCTGTAACTATTTAAAATTTTGGTTTTTTAATTAAATCTACATATTTTTAATTATTTTTTTTAATTTGTCTTTTGTTATTTTCCACTCATTTCTCTAAGAGGTCGTTTCCTAGTTTGAACCCCTTATTCTTGAATAAAGCATAATAAAAATTACATAGTTTAAAAGCTAGGTGGCGCCCTTTTTAGAAAAGTGACACACATTTCTAATCCAAGACCTAGTGCTCACCGATGAACAGCTGCCGTCGCTGGACCGTCTTATTGTTTTGATTAATTATTCTAATTAATTAAAACAATAAATAAAAATACGTGACAATAAGTATAGAAGAAAAAGTCATTCTTTATAAATAGTCTGCTTATGCTGAAACTACAATTTCGAATATCAGGTTTGCGATTACTAATACTATACAGGGTTCGTCACAAACAACATTTTTACTTTTTAGGATTTTTTTTTCAATTCTAATTTTCAATTCCTTGGTTTATTAAATGAATTTTGCTTGTGCTGAAACTAATTTCAAATATCACATTTGCTATTACTACACAGGGTTCGTCACAAATAACATTTTTAGTTTTTTGGATTCGGTTTAAAATGAATTTAAGTGAAAACAAACAACTTCGAATATGATTTTATATCTTTTTTTTTTATGATCGAGCACAAACACTATAGGAAAAATCCTTTAAGGCGCTCTGGGAGCGGTGTGTGTGCGAAGAAAGCGATTCACGTTTTTCTTGAATCGTTGGAGGTTATATTCTGCTATGCATTACTCTAGGTAGAATCGAGCGGGCAATATCTGTCGAACACTTGCCATGGAAATATCTGTAGAAGAGAGTCAAATCACCAACCTGTCTTCGATGTTCTAAGCTGTCGAGGTTCTTAGTCAGCTCGTGGTCGCCGATTAGACGAACGGCTCTCCTTTGGATGGAATCCAACAACCGAAGGGTATGCTTCGGTGCAGAACTCCAGATATGAGAGCAGTATTCCAGTGATGGTCGAATCTGGGCTTTATAGAGTGTCAAAAGTTGTTGAGGTGTATACAACTTTTTGGTACGGAAAAGTATACCGAGCTTCTGAGAAGCTGCCCTGGCGATTGCCACAACGTGATTATGCCAAGACATATTTCCTCCCAGGTTGACACCCAGCAAATTAATAGACGAAGTCAGTGGAATTGCGTGTCCTGCCATAACGATATCGGGTTCTGCAATGTTAACCTTCTTAGAGAAAACTGCTGCCTGGGTTTTTTGAGCGTTAAATTCGACTTGGTTACTGTCACCCCAAGACAAAATTTCTTCCAGGTCTTTATTGAGGCGTGATACCTCATGTTGTCTGCGAAGATGTGCGTCAGCAGCCGATGTTTGAGATTTCAAAGTAAAAGATGAGTCTGACCGAGTAACGATTTTGTTGTAAGAAAACCATTTTTTATTTGCCTACTTTTGAAGTATTTTTATTATTACATGATGTTATATTTCTTCAATTCATTCAATTATAAATTATAAAACTTATTCAAACGTGGTACCACCGAGTTAGCGCATAGTTTAACAAATTCCTGATAACAGTTCTTGCGGTATTGGGATATTTGCAATAACTACTCTTATTTTTTCTTATTATTGGAATTGGTTTTATACACATGTGGCTTCAGATATCCCCATAAATGAACGTCGATAATTGTGAGATCGGGACTCCTACGTGCCAACTGATTTGGACCATAGGTACCTTCCAATCCATTTGTTCCCAAAGTGATGATTTAGCCAATCATTAAAAGGAATTGAAAATTAGAATTATATATTATAAAATAAAGTTATTATAGCGTTAACATTTTTAAAGTACTTAAATAATAAATCCTAGCATTTTCAAAGCGCTGTCAGTAATATTATCAATATGCCCAACAAAACTCAAATTAGCATCAAAATAGACACCGAGATCCCTGTGAAAATCAGTTCTCTTAAGAGGTATATCATTGATGCAGTAATTAAAATTAATATTAACATGTCGAGATAAGAAATTTGTCGAATAATTTATTATTCAAATAGACTGTAATTCTTGTAAGAATAACACGTCACCTAAAAAGGTTTGCCTTTTTGGAAGAGTTCAATTTTGTATTCAAAATGTCGACATAACAGCATAAATAAAATTCAAACCTGCATTTCGTGCATCAAACTTCTTCCTCAGGATTATAACGCTCACATTTTTTCTTCCAGTGATTTGACAGTGTCAAGAAAGTGCTTTACTGAACTGTTAGCCGCCTATTGCCCAACTTCCTATGACATGCAGAACTTGAGCGAAAAGTTCTTTGATTTTATCAGAAAACCATGCAGCAGCTGTGTCCATCTGATAAGTTCTTTTGTACTTTTTGGTTCCCTTTTGATCCATTTTTTTATAAATAGGTTTTAAATATTCTTTAGTTTACAGGCCAACAAACCTGGTAACTGATGTTGACGGTCTATTGTATACCAATTATTATGCTGAGAAATTTTTTTAAAATTTTCTCTTACATCAGTTTTTATAGTTAAGCACAAAGTTTTATGTGGTCTGAAAACTAATTTGTTTTTAAAACCAGTAATTACATCGATTGAAGCTAAGAGGTACTATAGAGTTTGGTTAAATATCTAACGTTAGTAATTTTTGTTGGCAAAAACGTTATTAAGAAGTTAAAATATGTGATTTATATAAGATATATGCTCTAGGATAGGTAAATAAGATGCCTTTTTAAAAAATAAGTGTTTGTCAATGTGCAAGTGTTTAGCTTAAAATAAGAAAAGTTTATGTATCATGTAGAACTCTTTAACTTTACTATACACCTCTACCCCACTGTCGAATATTTTATGCCACGCTGTTATATCTTATTAGTATTAGTATTTCATATTTAATGGCCGGATTTCCATAGCTCATTGGTAAACTAAAAACCTATTTAGACAATAAATGTCCTGTTTTTTTTTTATTTAATAGCAAAGCAAAGCCAACGGCTAAGTTGAGTGTTCCTTTTAAAAAATTAACTTAGCACAGGAAAGATTTTTTTCCTCCCCCCTTGCCGCGTTTAAGTATGCCCCTCTATATTTAACATACGGACTATACGAAGGTGTTCGCGAAGCGTTCCTTTAACAACTTAGCTAAGCAAAGATTTTTATTTTGCTTTCCTGTTGAAAGAAGCAAATGGAAAGTACCAAGTAATTACTAGGGCTGCGTACCACATCTAGAAATAGGCGTGTGCGTCATCCTAGGTTTCAAAAACTCTAAACTCTTACCTTAGCGAAAATAAAAAATAGACAGTTTTCGTTGTATTGGCAAATTCAAACGGTTAACCATAACGAATACGAATACGAAGCCGCTATTTGACAGATCGTAAAAATAGTTTTCGTTCAATTCGCTTAACGTTAACGTTAAGTCGAATTCGACAGCAAACATAACAAATATAATATAACCTATCTTTAATGGTTTGTGTTCATATTTTCATATACGTTTTGTGCTATCTTTTTTGTTTGGTTTTAATTTCCTAGTACCCAAAATTCTAAAACATCATGATAGACGAAAGGTTGCTTTTATTGGACTCATCCAGTGATTCGGATTTGGATGATGCCCTTTTCTTGGAGGTGCTTGATCGCCAGGACATTCAGTATCGAGCACAGTTGTATGGAAATTTCAATTTAGAAAACTATAATAATGCTGAATGCAAACTTTGACAACGAAAACTGTCTATTATTAATTTAACTTACTTATAAACGTCGTGGTAAATCCGCTCCTGGAATTTGCGTCATGAGCTATGCAAATCCGGTCATTACTCATATCTGTATAATTTTTTTTTTGTTATTTATATACCTAGTTGTTTTATATATTTGAAAACTTTTACTTACTTTAAGCATAGATAATTTGTTTATTTGTGTATATTTTTTGCATTTTTAGCAATTTTGGTTTATGTTGTTTTTAAAAACTAAAAGTATTTTTATAAGCAGCTTTCTAATTTCTAGTGTCCGACCGAAACAAGATTTTCAGCCGAAACCGAATTTTCGGCCTTGGTCTCAGTTTCGGCCGATACCGAAACCGAAACTTAAAAATTTTATTGTATTACTTACTGAAATTTAATTTATTTTATATAGGACGAGATCGATCTTGGGAACGGATTGAACTCTTCCCACTAAAAAAAAAAAAGTCGACAGGAAAAATCTATTATTTATATAGACAACACTGCCTACGAACCCACCCAAAGTTACCCGAACGGTGCGCGACAATTCACGAACACTAAGTTTCGACATGGCCGAAGGTTCGGCCGGTTTTTGGCCGAAACCGAAACTAGCCGAAACCGAACCTTTGGTCGGTCTCTACTAATTTCCCTTTTTTAACGTAAATCTATTTTTATATAAAAAATATTTGGGTTCAATTTTACAGGAGACCCATATTTCTGCCCTTAGCGCATCGCCTTTATATAAAGAGCAGCGAGTTGTGCGACGTCAGGGTCTTCTTTGAAATTCTAATGGTCTGTTTACATTAGGTGCAAGTGCAAGCAAAATTGCCTGTAATCGCGCTCTTTGGTAACTTTTCAATCAGCTGATGCAGTGTTACTCATTTAAAAACGACCATTTAATTGCATCACATGAACTTGCATGCAGTTGTTGCACCTAATGGAAACAGGCTTGTAGCAGGCTTGTAGAGCTGTATATTTCATTCAAAAATCTACCGTGCAAGCATAAATTATTTGCATCAAAGAGGGCTTGGATTAAAAAACGTAGGGCTTGGTTTAGATCACAATGATATGGGGACGATATATCTAACCAAATCTAGGTTAAAATGTTGTCAAATTCATATTATGACAAGATATGCCAAACTAATGAGTAATAAAATAAGTAGGCAAATACAAATTTATTTTTGTTTACAAAATTAACAAAGCTCCAAGCATAAATTCACACGTTTTTTTTTTTCATTCATTTCTTGGAATACTGGCACTTTATAATGAAATAAATTTAGCTGCTTCTTAAGAATAGTCCTGCATGTTCCATAAGATCTTCGTGGGACAGGCGTCTTATACAATTTGTTGGCGTATTTTGCATTATTTCACGAACGTTTGTAACAAGTTCTTCTGTTCTTACAGATGGTCTTCCTGCTCCTTTTTTGTGTTGTATAGAACCTGTTTCCCTAAACACAGCCACGGTTCTTTTTAGGCAATGATAAAAATCCCCAGCAATAAAAGCAACTTTAGGAAAATGTTCGTGAAAATCGTCCATGCACAAACCCGGATTGTATTGCCACTCACCATTTACTCTAACCCCGTTTCGAAAATATGCTTCAACCATATGCTGTTCCGTAAAGCCCATTGTGTGAATTGTTCAAGAAATTGGAAAAATTAGCGAAGAATCAAATTACTTGTAACGACTGTCAAAAATGACGGAATAACTGATTGATTGTTAATTCAGGTAGTTACTGACACCCAACAGGTATTAAGCTCTATGGCTAAGCATTACGTCCTTAGATGCAAGGCCCTCTTTGATGCAAATAATTTTTGCTCGCACGGTATAAATTTAAAAAGTAGAAAAAAGTCGAAACGATTTAATTTTTAGGGCTATTCGCGCTTATCATACATTTTAGTGTCGCCTTATAGATGGGGTCCATCCTAAGTGTTTTTTTTTTAAATTCTACATAGATATATAATATTTGCAGCCTTATGATAAAGGTCGCTATGAAATTTGTGTTAAGGTCATACGGGTTTTTAACTTTTTACGCCGCGCCGTCCAGTTGCTAGTGATATAAATATGCCAAGGTTTTATTTGGACATGAAATACTGATTTAGTAATGTCAAAAAATGTACCTATATTTTCAGAGACATTTCTAAATTTTATAATGTCAAGCCTTATTGTGACTTAAAAACCGTTTTGGAATCGTTTTAATATCGTCTGTATAATACGTGAAGCTTGTATATTCGGGGGCAATATCATAAGTGCATCTAATTTTTCCGAAAAAAATTTGAGAATTTGTTTCAAACAAATTACTTGTCAACGAGTTATTTGAATTTTTTCATAGGAAAAATCAGATGCACGAATGATGTTTGGCAAGATTATTTCCTGACTGAACCAAAAATGCCTATTTACTAGTAAGATGATAATGTAATCAATCAAAGCAACGTAAAAGCATTTAACTGGGTAGGTACTATTACTAAAGTTACAATTTACGTAAAATGTACAGTTATTGTGTATAACCTACTACGGGAGTGTTGTTTGTTGTTTAATATATTGTTATGATTTTTTATAATGCTTAATACTTCAGATAAATGCACATTATCTTCGGAGGACGTTGCAGTAGAAGTGTTTTGGTTTATTTGCCTCTAAGAAGAAGATGGTCAGGCTCCTTGCTTCTATTAATTGTTGAGTGATGGTTACTATCCATTTGTAAATAGGGTTTTATGGAACCAGCTCGATTGTGTCCTGTTATTTTTATCAGCTGTTGCTCTTCGATCCCTGCTTTTGCTAGGTTGATGACAGCTGTTGCTCTTAGTGAGTGGTTTGTAATTTTTTTATCTTTTGTGTTTAAACTATTTCTAACCGCAGCTTCTTGTGTCCCTGTTTGACAGCTTGTTTGTTCCCACACCTTGTGCGGTTTTACTGAAAACTGGGTTGTATTCTATTCTCTCTGCAACAAGAGAAAAACATTTCATTACTTTTGGTTGTCAAGATATTATTTTTTCCATATTTTTACCCAATTAAAAAAAAAACCCCGAAAAAAGAAATGATTAGTAGAAAAACACCTGTTTTCATTCCATCATTGTCTGTCTCTGGTTTGAAGTAGTGCATCATACAATTTAAGGCTTCTCCGCCTCTCCACGCCAGCTTCATTGATGCTATAAGGTAAAATTTGCGTTGTAGCCCACTGGGTGTATTTTCGTCCCATAAAGATACCATATTGTGGTATTCCTTGAGTTTTAGTGAAGTCGAACTTGTTTTTCTTTTATCTTCTTGTTTCTGCGTTTCGAGCGTCACGAGATGTTTTAAATTCAATATCGAGAAACGGATCAAATCCAATTTAATCCACAAAAAAAGTTTCCTGTAGCGTTTTGGCGACGATGTTCCACATTATTTTAACGCAATGTTCTTTATACTCCTCACCATTGACTTTACGCATATTCCAAGCCCAGTTTTTGAGAATTAAATTCAAAGTTGATACTGCTTGTTGTATTTTTATCAATTACGTACTTTTTTTTCAGAGCAAAAACTCATAAACTGCTTCCAAATGCTGTTGTGTGTCTTCACTGGTATTACTGGGTACGCTGTTTTTTTACTTTTTGATTGATTTCTTCGTTTGGAACATATCCAAAACGCTCCATATAGCACAAAATTACTTTTTTTGCGCAAAAATTATTTAAAATAAAAGCGTTGCTGGAATTGTTTTGCTAAACTCATTCGCTGATAACTAGATAGAAATTCAACAATTTTTTATTTTGGCAGTAACCTATCAAACATTTTTCCGAAAAAATTACTGACAGGGCTGTCATTTAATTTTTCCACTTGAAAATTAAATATGACATACGAATTCTTGTCAGTGATTGGTCAAAATCTATAAGAAGGAAATAATCAGCCAATAACGTTAGCCCCTCAAAAAGAAATCTTCCAGTTCCATTTAGGAGCCAACTGAATGGTTCCTTGCATTTGAACAGTTGCCGATTTTTAATAATTTTTGTGCTGTTTGGTTTTATGCATTAAAACACCAAGGTTGTTTAACTTTAACAGCTTCTTAGTTTAATCGGACTTGTAGCTTTGTTCGCACAGCGGTCAGAAACCGTTAGAAAATTAACGACGCATGCGTATACGTGTTTAAAAACTTTCGCACGCGACAAATCCCAAACCGCTGACAGAAAATCCGGCGTTCGCAGAAGCCAAATTGTTTGTTGTGGTTCCGTTTTTAACGTGTTCGCAAAGCAAAAAGGAAGTCTAATAGCAAAATACCAAGTTTTAATAGTAAATAAAATAATTAAGTGCCAATAACATAACCGTGCTTTAGTACAAAATGATAAAATTATATTTTTTGAATATGCATTTACCTGCAATAGGGGAGACCGTGGATACATTGGACGCGGGGATATAATGGACACATTTAAATTTACGGCCTAAATCTCGTTTATGGCGCCACTGTAGCTAAATTAGGTGTAGAATACCCAGAACTATCCGTGGACAGTTGCAAATAGCCAACGGTTCAGGTTGCACGTTTCGGGAGTATTTTATTAATTTTTGGCTGCTTTCTTATAAATTTTGAGGTAAGTTCTGATGCCTTTTAGTGCTTTTCTTGTAGTGCTTTTGATGTACTGTGTATATAAAATCCATATTATGCATTATACAGATCGTATTGCTTAGCAAATTGTTTTAAATCATAATGTGATTTTCCAAAAATAATTTAAATTCTATCATGACGCCATTAGAGGATACAATGGACAGACAATAGACAGCTGTCCATTATATCCCCGGCTTGTCCATTGTATCCCCCTGGTCTAACTGTAACATGACTGTTCTATTTCAGATGGTACGCAAAAATGCAATATAAGCATTCCTTAGTTTTTTTTCTCAAATAAAGTTTTTCTCTCACTTTCCAGCTTTTAATTTTAAAATTTCAAACATGTCCAAAATATCCCCGTTCTCTGTCCATTCTTACCCCTAACCTGTGGATAAAATGGACAACTGCAATATAGTTTCTTAAACTACGTTGGAAAAAAAACTATATTTCTTAGAAATTGCTATATAGCAAAATAATATAGCTAAGGGATCAGGAAATGCATGACTCAAAGCTTGTAAGCACAAAACACTTATAAAAAAAATTATTGGAAAAAATTCATATTTTGTCCAATGTATCCACGGTCTCCCCTACCTATACACATAAATATATGAAACTGTAAAGTATATACAGGGTGTTCCTAAATATCATGTAAATACGAAAAGGGGTAATTCTTTGACTGATTTAATGACTAAAAATTCATATAAACATAGGTCCGCAAACGCTTCGTTGCCGATCTACAGGGTGTTGAAATTTCAAGATTTTTTTAGTTTTTTCTTTATAGCTCTTGTAGTTTTTGAGATATTTAGCTCTAATTTGGAATATAGGTTACGCTGTAGGACTTACATCATTGGGCATACCAAATGGTTTTAGGAATCTACAGGGAGATATTTTTTCAGGGGTCATGCCCCCTTCTCCCCATGAACTTTTTTTCGTTGCGCCGCTGGTGGATTCTAAAATACAAAATGCATTTTTTCTAATTTTGTCTCGAAACAGATCTATTTCGAACGCGCTAGCGAGTTCGTAATACATCTATTTCGAACTCCGAATTTTATTATTTAAAGGTTGGTCCTACATGACATGTTTTTTTTCACCGTTTAGCATAGCATTCTAGATAACTAATATTTTTTAGTCCAAATATGCAAAATACTACACGAACCCACGTATGTATGTTTGGTTGCCTAGATCTATAAATCTGTATGTATTGTTTTAGTTAATTAAAAAACACATATTAAATAATAACTTTATTGACGGAGAACTATTTTGCTTTTGTAGATGCTTCAAGCTATCATTTTCTGCCAAATCCTATCCAAAATTCAATCTACTAACCTTCCAATGTCGATTTTAACTACAACTTTATTTGAATTTTCCATCTTCCCTATACTAAATTGCAATGCCGTGACGTAAAATTACGTCTTTTGAAATTCGAAAAAACGTAGCAAAATCGCCCGAATTTTCGAACGCTTTGTATATGTACCGAATGTACAAGGATCACACAACGTATTCCGTCCAATTTCAAATCTCATATCGCTAAAATAACTTTAGAATCTCGTGGTGAAAATGGGTGAATAAATCAAAAAATGACAGTTCGCAAAATAATTTTTATTGTCCATAATAGGCTACTATGATAAAAAATAGTATTACCAACATAACATTTAGACATACAAATTTACAAAATTTGAAGGATTTATTTTCTTTTTAAATATGTGTTTTTTATTGACTATTTAACTAGAGTGTTTTACACTGGCAAAATGTCATAGCAACGGCCGGTCTTCTACTGGCAAAATTACTACCTGCACCTACCTGGACAAAATTCACATGTGATTTTTGCCGCGGCAAAATTTTGTCTTTTTTCTAGTTAAATAGTCATGTCGAATACCACTCGAGAAAAAATTGTGTAAGCAAAATTGTTCTCAAGGATTTATTTAAGTTTGTTGCTTTTAAGCAATTTCGCTCATGACATTTTCGACAAAATCACTCGCCTGACGGCTCGTGATTTTGTCATGTCATTCGCGAAATTGCCAAGCAACAAACTTTCATACCTTTCGAAAATTTTGCCGACAAAATTTTATCTCTTGTGATATTATATATGAAAAAACTACAAATTAGAAAAAATAGTATAAAGTACGTGTTATATAAAGCAGTTTTAAGCACTTGTCCCGTTATAAAACTCGCCGCAAGCGGCTCGTTTTTTAACATGGACGCGTGCTATAAAATGATGCTTTATAAAACGTGTACTTTAATATACTATTTTGTTTTTTCTAAAGCATTTTAATATCTTGTAGATTTTTTGTATTTACCACCGTTATGGAGAAAGAAAATAAAAGGTTTTCTGTGTTTCGCTAGATGAAATTAAAATTTTTTAAACAGCTCTGGCTTGATTTAGATAACCTTTGGTTTGTATTTATTTTTACATTTTAGGAATATCAAATAAGAACAATAACAAGGAAACTACGTTATAAAAATTGTTGAAAGTGACCTCCGCCTACTCTTATGCATGCGCCCGCTCTTCTTCTCATTGATGCCCGCAGGGCCGATCCTAGCAGGTGTGCAGCGCGTGCACCGCACGCGGGCGGCCAAAACTAGGGGCGGCCGTAGGCCGCAGATAGTTTTGTCAATCAAGCAAAACTTTTTACGAATTTCTCGAAATAAAAATAAAGTGACATTTATCAAACTATAAAAGATAACTTTAAATTAACGTCGAAGAAGAAAACAATATTTTTGTGAATTATTTCAAATGGATTTATTTATTAAATATTTTCAATCAAACCAGCCAGCGCCAGTGGTGAAATTTCTAGTTTTTTTGATGTGGTACAAAAGGTATTTACTCAAAAAACACGTGAAAACTCTTACTTTAAAACCGTTAAGTGAAACAAGATGGGAAAGTCGTATCAATGCTATTAGACCTCTAAAATTAGAGCTAAAAAACATTATTACCGCATTAAAGGCCTTAATTGAAGATACCACCACGACACAGACACGAAAACAAAAATGGGTGCTAAATCAATAATTAAAAGTCTTGAAACATTTAAGTTTTTGTGTTCAATTTTAATTTGGCATGATTTATTATCAAGAATTGATATATTGAGTAAAATGCTTCAAAATCCTAAATTAAACATCGCGGAATGCATTAAAGGCTTAGATAATCTTAAAAAATATTTAGTTTCCCAAAGATCTGACGATAATTTTAAAATACTTGTCGATTAAGCAACAACACTTGCTAGAGATTTAGGTATTGATCCCGAATTTCCCATCTCGAAGGTCAGAAAAAAAGTTAGTTTATTTGATTACGAGGGCAGTGATGAACCAGTTTTAAATTCCTTCCTGCAATTCAAAATTGCTTTCTATTTTGCAGTTCTTGATTACGCGATCTCTTCGATAAATGAAAGATTTACCTTATTATCTGAGTGCTATTCAATATTCTGCTTTCTGTACGAGTTTTACACCATTTCTAATGATGACCTAATGAAAGCCTGCATATACTTAGATATTAAGTTACAGGTACAGGAGGAAGGAACTATTGTGAAAGATATAGACGGTATACAACTCTTTAATGAAATAACTTCATTTAAAGATATTTTTCCAGGTAAAAAACAGCCAATTAAGATATTAGAAATTTTAGTCAAAAATGATCTCATTCCCTGTTTTACAAATTTTGCTCTAGCAATAAGGATTTTTCTAACCTTACCTGTATCTGTGGCTTCAGGTGAAAGAAGTTTCGGTAAATTAAAAATTAATAAAAACTACTTAAAAAATAATATTATGACACAAGAAAGACTTTCAGATTTGGCCATCATTTCTATTGAATCAGAAATCTCTGAAAAAATTGATCTCGCCGCCATTACTGACAAATTTGCTTCTCAGAAAGCCAGAAAAATTATTTTATAGGTAATTATTAGGTAGTCTTCGAGGAAGGACTGATTTATATATCTACTTTTCGTTTCGCGAGATTTATGCTTTAGTACTTTTTGTTATTTTATATTTTCTGGTAAATACTGTTGTTTTACATTTCTAATTATAAAATGTCTATTTTTGTTTCAAAAGTAATATTTTTGTTGGTTTATTATTTTGTTAAAGTAAAAAGAAAAAAGGTGTCGCTAATAATAATATAACATATTAGCTGGCCCAAAAATAAAGTCTTTCCCGTAAAATTTTATTTGCAGTATGCATTTTTATTAATGTTTAACTTTTTACTCTTATGTACATGTAGATGAGTTTATAACGTCAACGTTAAGTATTACTCAAAATTGGAAAAATTCTTTAGAGGGGCGGCATAATCGGTCTTTGCACGCGGGCGGCCGACACCCTAGGATCGGCCCTGGATGCCCGTACTTCTTCAAATACCCCCGGAGTATTTCTTATGGTTTCAAATACATCTAATATTCAATTTCATAAATCATCAACGGTATTCACTGGTGTTGTAGACACTAGAGTTTTAAGGTGCCCCCATAAGAAAAAATCTAAACGATTTAAGTCAGGCGACAGGGGGCATGTCTGAGGTCCACCCCGATCTATCCACTTGTTCTCATACACTTCATTTAAATACTCCCCAGCCAAAATTGAAAAATGTGCTGGGGCGCAATTATTTTAATTTGTGGACAAAAATTAATATTTCAAATGCGAACGGTCAAAATTAATAATAATAAGAGATTACCCAAATAAAGCCAAGGCATACTAGACCAATTATTTAAAAAAAATTGATTTCATCTAGCAAAACAGAGAAATCCTTTTATTTTTTTTCTTGATAACGGTGGCAAATACGAAAAAGCTACAAGAGGTTAAAATGCTTTAGAACAAAACAAAAAATGCATTTTGTATTTTAGAATCCACCAGCGGCGCACCGAAAAAAAGTTCATGGGGAGAAAAGAGGGCATGACCCCTGAAAAAATATCTCCCTGTAAAATCTTAAAACCATTTGGTATGCCCAATGATGTAAGTCCTACAGCGTAACCTATATTCCAAATTAGAGCTAAATATCTCAAAAACTACAAGAGCTATAAAGAAAAAACTAAAAAATTGTTGAAATTTCAACACCCTGTAGATCGGCAACGAAGCGTTTGCGGACCTATGTTCATATGAATTTTTAGTCATTAAATAAGCCAAAGAATTACCCCTTTTCGTATTTACATGAAATTTAGGAACACCCTGTATATACAGGTGTTGTTCTAAAAGGTATGGTCGATCAGTAATTTGGGATTAAGTAGATTAGTTAAAATTGTGTTATACGTCCACTTACTACGTACAGCGTACAGCCCCCCTAAATGGGGTACTCTGAAGATGGTTTTTTCTAAATATTTTCGAAACCTTTGTTGATGCAAATTTAAAATTTACACAATTTTATATTATTATTTTTAACCAATCTACTTGTTCCCAAATTATTAACCATATATTTTAGGACGCCCTCTATATGAACACTGGCTGGTTGATCAAAGCGGATTTAATTTTTTAGATCCAAAGCTTTAGATTGTACATTTCCTAAGTTTTAATACGGGTGTCCCCTCTTGGGGTGTTTTGTAAACATTTTTATTTTTTAGTTTTCAAAAGAACATGTTTTATATAATACCACGTACTGATATCAGTGAGTCAACTATTATACACATAAAAAAATGATGGGCCAGTTTAATGGCTTAATCTACATATTTCTCCTTTTCACGAAAATAGTTTTAAATTTTAAGTTTAAAAAAAAACATATTAATTTTTTTTCACGCACTAAAATCGATGTTTATAGAGCTTTTCGTATGTTAATTAGTATTCCGTACTAAAATAATCAGTATGTTTTCTAAACAGCAAGTATAGGTTCTAAGTTTATAAAGTTGTACTTAAAAAGTATTCAGTGTAAGCAATACAATATTTAACAAGTAGGTATTAAGTACAGCATTTAGACTTTACATGTTGATTACTTTGTGTACCATCAGTTCCTTCATTTTTTGGACAGTCATATACAGGGTGTTCATTTGAAAACTTCCCATCTCGATTTTCCTGCTTTAAAATGAAAATGTGGAAAATCGCTCGGACCCGTCGATTTTTATTTCGAGGGGGACATATTTTGCGTATATTGTCAATCTTGTTACTTCAAGCCCCTAGGAGGGAGGGGGGGGGGGTAAGATCTAAATCTTAAATGGATACCCCTATTTTATATAATTTTCTTGGATTCTGCATAAAATTCTGAACATTATTTAATAAAAGCATTATTAGTCTATACTTAACAGTTTCCGAGATATTTACTCTTGAAAAATGACATTTTTAAACTTTGACAGCGTCTTGCTTTCTAACTGTACGTCTTAGAGCAAAACGGCTTACATGTCGCTATCTTCGATTTTTATTATCTTTCCAATAGTGTGAACTTTCGGTTAAACCGGATGTAAGAAATATAGTACTTCCGGTTTAACCGGAAGCTAACACTATTGGAAAGATAATAAAAATCGAAGATAGGGACATGTAAGCCGTTTTGCTCTTAGACGTATGTACAGTTAGAAAGCTAGACGCTGTCAAAGTTCAAAAATGTCATTTTTCAAGAGTCAATATCTCGGAAACTGTTCAGTATAGACTAATAATGCTTTTATTAAAAAATGTTCATAATTTTATGCAGAATTCAAAAAAATTATATAAAATAGGGGTATCCGTTTAAGATTTAGATCTTACCCCCCCCCCTCCCTCCTAGGGGCTTGAAGTAACAAGATTCACAATATACGCAAAAGATGTCCCCCTCGAAATAAAAATCGACGGGTCCCAGCGATTTTCCACATTTTCATTTTAAAGCAGGAAAATCGAGGTGGGAAGTTTTTAAATGAACACCCTGTATATTCATACACGAAAACCATAGAACATTAAAATGAGAGGTGTGATTTGTCACGTGTTATGTCACCTCTCCTTTACTATCTACTTGTAATTATAACTCGAAAAAACGCAAAAAATAACAGAATGATATGTCTATTTACCTATGGTACGTATGTACGGAACCCTCATCACGCTAGGTCCTTTCGCACCTAATCACTTTTTTTTGTTAAATAATTTGACTTATAAACATTTTTGTAATTGTATAAGTATATAGTTAAATGCTATAGTAATATAATTGGCACTTGCATTGATTTTTAGTGGGACCTTTTAAACTCAAAAATAAAGAAAATTTTAATTCGCTTGATTATATATGGACCATAATATTATATTTCTAAAATTATTTCAAGATTACTGTTAAATATAGGAGTATTATTGATAATATACAATTTACATGGATGTGTGTAAAACTTTTGTTCTATTTTTGTAAAGAACATATTAATAAACACTGTTATATTATGCTTATAGAATGATTGTTTTCTTTAAAAATCTATTATTATATTATAAGAAATAAATATCTTAAGCTTATAAATGACTGACTACTGTGGAATAAGATATTTCTGGATTATGTGGTTATGTGTATTAGCACATTGTAGGTGGCAACTGGCAACTATCACACCACAAAGAACAGGAGCGCAACAAAAACTGAATGTACCCCATCTCAACAACTCTATAGAAAAATACAAATATCATTATTAAGTTACGAATTTTTTTATTAGTAGGTATAGGTACCTACATTGCGGCATAACCCAGGTAGCAGGATGACGTCTTTAAGACGTCGATTATTGGTCATCAGCGACGTCATAAATTACGTAAATGAAACGTTTAAAAGACGTGCGTAAGTCACAGACCAATGACGTCTTTTTTGACGTAAAAAATACGTCATCTTAAGACGTCTTTTTAGGTGTAGAAAACGTCAATAAACGTCATAATTTACGAAAAACGAAAAACTTCCTAAAATAATACATAATAGGGGTAAAACAATACATATAAATATTTTATGTAAACAATCCTTTTAATGATAATAAATTAACTATTACAACTTTCATGAGTACGCAGAATTGGAAAAATGCTAAGGAATCCTTAAATGGCGGCCAAAATACTTCTTTTTTTCGGGGCGTCACCCAGTATGAGGCACAACGGCTACTCCCCCGCCGTCAATAGCCTCGAACTCGATAACCTGGTACATTTATATTCGTTTATAACACAAAATATATAGAAACCATGATAGAAACTAAATCAAAATCACCATAAACTTTTCACTTTCATTTTTGCCGAACTGTCGACTGCCTAACTGCTAGCGCCAACAACATACTTCTGCGTTCGGTCAGACTGCCAATGTCATAAAACGGAGCGCGGGTAATTTAAATTTGATATTCGCAGACTTTTAATGACAAAATAGGTTTTCGCTTTTGCAAATTTTACATACATGAATGGTTCATTTGAAATGGTAATATTTTAAAAGTTTTATGATACGTACGTGCCTTTAACTATAAGAAAAAGCTATTCTCAGGCGTTTTACTTATTTAAAAGTCTGTCCCACTATATTTTCAAAAAACTTGGTCACTTAGATACTTTTTAATGATACGTATAATTCAATAAAATGACTAAAAATGGACGTTTTTATTACGTAAAATTATGACGTATAATACACGTGTTAAAAACTACGTTATTTTGACGTCATCTTGCGACCAAAAGACGTCAAGTGACTAAAAATCACCAATATTCGACGTCATAAAGACGTCATCCTGCTACCTGGGAATTGACAGACAATAAAATAAATATATACCTAGGCCCTTAAAATTAGGATTAATGAATATCTAAGAAACCATATTAAAACCTTTAAGCATAATTTCAATCCCCATTTAAATTCAAAAATTTTAAACAATGTCGGTTCAAAAAATTTCAACCGCCTAAAGTTTCTTGAAGATTTGGCCATAGCCAAAAACAATAATTCTTGCTTAAATATACAGGATACAGGTAAGTCTAAATTATGTACCTTTACACAGACGTTTATAGCCTTTTTTCCTTATTAATTTATTATCACTTGCATAGATTAACTGGAGAACCCCGAATTCTAATACGTTTTCTGTGGTGTTCACCATTAAATCAATAATAAAATTATCTTCCTTCGCCCTATTTTTAGACAACCAACAATAATAGTCATGTTCTTGATATTCACCATTTTCTGTTCTTTATATACCGTTACTCAAGCACGTAGCCAGGGGGGGACCAGGGGGTCCGGACCCCCCCCCCCCGAAATTCTCAGAAAATATATTTTTTTTCATTAACACATAATATTATAAAATTTAAAATTTTCTATATATAATATCTACGTTTTTTCGGGTTAGGCTATCGAAACTAAGAATTTCCAAGTTTCGAGAGTAAAAAAAAGGGCGTGGCACCTAAAAATTTTTTGCCTGCGGCGCATTTTTTAAGAAAGAAAAAAAGAAAGGCCACCCCCCCCCCCCAAATACATTTCCTGGCTACGTGCTTGCCCGTTACTGTATAGTACCAATTATACATGGGTCATGGGATGGGTACTACCTCAGACAAAGGGTACTACCTTGTATTGTCAGAGATTTAACAATAACTGAAATATACAGAACACAAAACTAGTGATGGGATTACTCGAGTGAAAAATAACCTATCATTCGGTTTTTTCAATAACTTGAATTATTCGATTATCTTCGGAAATAATTCGAGTGACGAACATATGGTTTTTATTTTCCAACGTGTCTCCAAAGTTGCTGCCCGCATGTCAATCACTCACTGCGGCCAGAGCCATCTCCTAGCGAGCGGCTACACCGAGTGGTTTCGGATATTGGCGATATAATTCAAATTAAATACTGCATTCTGCATTACGGGTTGCCTGCGTAGGATAATAGGATTTATTATTTTATTTAGATTTAAATCGTTTGCGCACCGAGTCAGTTATTCCCAATTCAAATGCTGTATATCAACATGAACGATGAACCGCCAATGCCAATATAAATATTAGCATTTAAGTGAAAAATCGATTATAATTCGGTTTTTTAAATCACTCGAATTCTCGGTAGTCGATTATTAAAATAAGTCGATTTTTCCCAACACTACACAAAACCATACACATCCATATAATAATTTCCAATAGGTTGTTTGGACTTTGACTTAACTTTTCTAAATTATAAATTTCTAAATATATCTGAAGTTTCAAGTGTTGGCAACTATGGTTAGCTATGGTGTTTTCAAAAAATATTTTGATTTGAATTTTCCCGTTCTTACCTAATTGCCCTTTCCAGGAAGCGCATCAATGTTAAGTTTTTTCCCTTCTTTTTGCATTTTCGACACACGGTATATAACAAACAGTTCATCTAGGATTTTATTAAATATTTATTTTCCAAGACATTTTTAGAAATTGTTAAAAATTTTAAGATGTGAGTTTGTATTATTTGTTTTGCACCCTTGTTTGTAATTTTATCTTTTTACTTATTGTTAAAATACCTTAATTACGACCTTCCTGACGAAGTAAAGTAATGGACCGTTTTACTTATTTTCTCAAGGAAGTTTATCTTTATACTTTTCTAAGTTCATTTATTGCTCTGCAGGAGGCACTGAGGATGGCCGATAGGCCGAAAGCGCTCGGCTATTATAATATGAATATGTAAACTCTACACCTAATACACAAGTTTCCTTCATCGAAAGACAATAAAGACATCAATAACTGGCCACGTCGATTATGAAAACTTTTGACTACATATTACACTAAAAATACCTTCACCTTTTTTTAAAAATACTATTTATTACCTACTATACCTACTAAAGTACCTATCTTGGCAAATAGACCAATTACATTTTTTTTATACCTACGTCAGAGAGGTTTCAATCTTTGACAGATATTAGATATATATCTCCCTGACGAACTGTGATATACGGCGAAAGGAATCTGTAATTAATTTGTGTTGGGTTACATTATGAAAGACTTGGACTATAGTTCTCCATAGGTTACATACAACACGTGGTGAAACTGTTGTTCCATTGCACAGGAAGAAAAAATAATAACTACTTGTTATGTTTCACAAATTTAATCAGTTTCCTGACACGTGTGTTTCGGCCCTTACGGGTCATTGTCAAAGGAGTACCTACAAGAAGATATATTATAGTATCTTATTCTCTAGTAAAAGATATCAGTATCTTCTTGAGACTTCTTGTACTCCTTTGACAATGACCCGTAAGGGCCGAAACACGTGTCAGGAAACTGATTAAATTTGTGAAACATAACAAGTAGTTATTATTTTTTCTTCCTGTGCAATGAAAGGAATCTGGGTTGGATTTGCAAAAACGTAATTTTAAGTCGGCAATTTTTTTTGTTTACGTTTAAAACGATACTATTCAAAATAACCCTGTATGTGACCTTTAAAAATAATTTGAAAGGAGTAGGAAAAACCCAATTTTGTAGAACGTGTACAGATCTACGCAGCTCGTCGGTGTATTCCATCCTTATTTATAGGCAATTGCGAAAATAAGTTAGAAAAAGAAAGAGCAATGCCAATAATATCATTCATTCTATGCTGTGTAGAGAAAATGAAAATACGCGAACGCGAAATAAATGCTTCGAAATTCATTCATTCCCTGAAATTGGCATTGGGGAAACACATTTAAAATGTTTGTATTATGGTCATCAGAAGAAAAAGGAATAGCGTGTTATTAATTAATTTCCCTGAAAATAAAGTGACCGTTTATTATCTTAAAGAAAATGATTGTTCCGTAGAAATAAAAAGGCCTTCAGATTAATAATCAACGTATTCTTCGCGTTTTGTAAGGTTAAGTTCTTGCATTACGTTTATCTACATATTGTGGTCTATACGACATTATAGAAACGACATAAATTAAAATGATCAAAAACTTGTTTTGGTTCCTTGCATTGGGGATGTTATGCGACATTGGTAAGTTATTTTTGCTTGTATAATATGGTAGATATAACTAGGTTATTTATAATGCTTGCTTTATACCTCTCATTTAAGATTTAAGTTAATTTAAGATTTAATTTATCATTTAAACTAAGCTAAGAAATAATTTTGTTAATTTATACCTCGAAAACGTGCCACTAAATTAAATTAAATGAAGTGCAAAAAAAAGAAGATTTTTCCAGCTGTTGTTACAACAAAAAGCAAGTAGTAAAAAACAAATCGTAGTCTTCCATTACAAATCACAAGCAGTCAAAATTAATAGAGAAAAAGCACTTTATTTGTTGATAAAAATAAAAATGTCCAAGTATAATTTTAGGTTATTGTCACCCATCAAAATATTCATCTTTCTTCCTGGCCAATTACGGACAGTTGTGGAGAACGATCTAACGCGATTTAGCACGATCTGGCACGATCTTTTACCTTAGGTTGAAAGTTGGTCAACTCTTAAATTAAATTAAATGATAAATTAGTTTAAATGAGAGGTATAAACGTATGCATAAGAAAATTAACTTTCAACTTTTAAATTCTTAGTTTAGTTTAAATCTTAAATTAAATTAAATGTTAAATGGGAGGTATAAAGCAGGCATAATGCCTGCTTTATGCCTGCGTGTGATGTGATGAAATGATAAATATTTAGAAGTTGTGTGTCCGTGGTAGGACAGTAACAGGACCGTGGTAGGACAGTAACAGGACCGTGGCAGGACAAGCAGGACCGTGGCAGGACAAGGGCAAAAACGACAAGTCCTGCCAAATTTGGCAGTAGGTGTACAAATTTTGACTAGTGAGACACCCCTCGCATTTTTGATAATTATTTTTTAAATATATGTCTAGCTATCTTTTTGTTTTAATACATTCAAAGTACAATAAGTTTACCCTAAAAACTATAGTTACTACGTTTTTAAACCAACTTCACTATTTTATCTTTTTAATTATAGTAGAAAAGTCACGTGAAACTCTGTCAATTTTGGTATATTTAATTTTGATAGGTTGGTATCACAAATGGTATGAATTCCAGGACCGGACTTGAAAATTATATATGTGATACTTTGTAAAACAATTGATGCAATATAGTCTCATCGGTTCTTTAATATTGCGAAATAATAATGATAATTTCTTTTGAAACTTTTGTTTAATAAATATTATAATTTAAGGTAGGTAAACATGAGTTTTTATATCTCTAGGAAAGGTTTGTGACCCTCTAGGAAGATTTTTATTATCGGGATGAATTTTCAATAGGTTCTAATTTATGCTTGTTTAATTATTTCATTACTTATTAAGCCCTTTAGCAATTCCATACAAATTCCTTGCAGTTATTTCCTTTTTTTTAGGCTTTTCCCAAGCAGTCATTCCTATATTCTATCCCCTAGGACGACATAGAGAAACAAACTGCATTCTTTCCGAAAACGCTACTGAAGACTACTATAAGATTCGAGACTTTATCTTTGCCTTTTTGGACAATGCAGAAACGGATTTCCGTACAATGAGTGACCAGGAGAGAATGTTAAGTTGTCAGTCCGGCAAAGCAAATTTAAGCGAGTTAATCAAAAAAGGTAAGAATAAACTTATAGGTATACGACGAATCTGGTCGACCCTTGGATTTGACGTCTTGTCGGCTTGTTATGAAAAAATAAAGAAAATGAGATGTCCATCTTGCTCTATCGTCATTGATTTTTACTTCAGTTTCTAAAGTCATATTTATCTTTCGAACGAAAATGTCAGGCCAAATATATAGGTTATTTGGGATCTCTACATTTTACTTTGACCAAAAATAAGGAAAAATATACTTGAACTATGGTCTATCTCTTCTCGCTTATAATGATAAAAATACACTCGGATGGTTCACTCGCCGCAAGTCCAACGGCTCGTGTTATAATCGTCCTCGCTTATTATGGCCTCTAAATTATAAGGTCATTAAATAATATCTATACCATTAAAAAAATAGTATACAGGGTGGCGCATCGAAAACGAAACAGAGGGATTTACTGGCAGCTCAGTTATTTTTTGGAAAAACGCTCAGACCCGTCGATTTAGTTTTTGACGGGGACACAAAATTGGCAAAAAATTACGTTAACACGTGCAGCCCCCTGGGCGGGGGTGGCACCACCCCTAAAATCTTAAATGGAAAGGGGGTCGAGTGATATACCTTATTTTAAAGGTATTTCAATTCCCTTTATAATGATGTAAAAGCATGTACTTCAGTTCAGTAGGAGATTTATTGATTTAAAGCTTTCTACTTTCAGAAAAAATGTGAGTAAAATCATTTACTTAATAAGTAAATGCTTTTCTTCACTACGCCCATGGTTTGTTTATCATTTTGGTGTTGAAAATAGCGATTGGAGCGTTTTTTGTGGCAAAAAAAGTTGTTTCTTGAAGAAAGATAAGAAGGGAATGTCTCGTACTTATTTTAAATAGGAATTTGGTACAGGGTTTTTCCGTATATTTTGGAGCACCCCTGGAGCTTTTATTTGAAGACCTAGAAAAAACTTTAAATTACCAAAGTTGCATGATTTCTCCTGAACTGTCAGAATTTGTTATCGGATAAAACAAATGAACATCGTTAATTTGTTTAATAATGCCAATGTCGATTTTTTTAAATGGAACACCCTGTATATTAATTTTTTTTTTATTTCCTCACTCTTTTCTGATTCCAAATATGTATATATGTTATATGTTTACTTGAGTCATTTAGGCAAAATTTCATTTCAAAATATTGCGATTTATTAATAATTATTGAATTTTTCATCTTTAGAGTAACCCATTATACCAAGACAAGACCATTCAAGGTATGAAATATTATTTTTGAGACATAAGTCAGTTGCCATAAGCGATTAATAACAACAAAATTGTTGCTCAGGGCAATCTAGATGTTCTAATCCGCAATATTTTGAAATGAAATTTTGCCTAAACGACTAAAGTAAACATATAACATATATACATATTTGAAATCAGAAAAGAGTGAGGAGTTAAAAAAAAATTAATATACAGGGTGTTCCATTTAAAAAAATCGACATTGGCATTATTAAACAAATTTACGATGTTCATTTGTTTTGTCCGATAACAAATTCTGACAGTTCAGGAGAAATCATGCAACTTTGGTAATTTAAAGTTTTTTCTAGGTCTTTAAATAAAAGCTCCAGGGGTGCTCCAAAATATACGGAAAAACCCTGTACATAGTTTGCCATTGATTCGACCAAACTTTGTTGTTAAAATACCCATGGTATATTTCATGGCAGAAAGGGTTGAAATTATCGAAATATTTTTCGGAAATAATCAGTGCGCTAATAGAACAGCACAAATATTTTATGAGCGACATGAGAACAGTAACGTGCATCGAAAATATGTTCTAGAACTTGTAGCTAAATTTAGGGAAACTGGATCAGTCGCCAATAAAAAACGCAAGAAAATCCCATATGGAACGAAGTAATAAAAGTGGGGGTTTTAGGGCAAGTTTATGTAGATCCTACGTTAAGTACCCGCAAATTGGATACTGTGTGTGGTGTTAGTCGACGTAATAACCAACGAATTCTAAAAGCCCATAGTTTTCATCCGTATAAAATTCACCTTGTACTTAATGAAGACGCCGTTTTGATCGGCGATTACAATTTTGTGAAGATATGAGTGAACGAATTAGAAACGATGAACATTTTCTATTCAACACTTGCTTTTCCGACGAATGTTCTTTTTTCTTAAATGGCGTAGTAAATCGTCATAACTGCCGATATTGGTCCGATTCTAATCCCAGAATTTATCATGATTATACACACACAGCAGCCACAAAAATTAAATGTTTGGGCTGGTATTTTTGACGATCATTTAGTTGGTCCTTTTTTCTTACCTATAAATTTGACGGGTGAAATGTATTTGGAATTACTGCAAGACGCCATAGATCCTGCATTAAAAGCTATAATTGAAAATCAGAATGATCGGCGGCACATTGCGAATAGGTTGATGTTCCAACAGGGTGGTGCCCCACCACATTACGCATTACGTGTTTGACAATATTTAGATCAGACGTTTCCAGGTCGATGGATTGGTAGAAGAGGTGCTATTAAATGGCCCCCAAGATCGCCAGATTTATCACTTTTGGATTTCTTTCTCTGGGGTCACTTAAAAAGTAAAATCTATGCTACTCAGCCAACATCGTTAAAAGATTTGCGACAAAGAATTGTGAATGAGTGCCTTTTTCCAAAAAAGAACTGAGCTGCCAGTAAATGTCTCTGTTTCGTTTTCGATTCGCCACCCTGTATATTTATAGACCTGACTTTCTATACCTTTAGTATTTATTCATTATAAGTATTATAACAATGGTTGGAACCCCAGGATTTCTAAGGCACAAGATGATTGAAAACTATATGTGCTTTTTTAAGTCCTAAAAATTCCTAATCTAGAATTTTCTTTTTGTGGGATCTTAAAATTGATTACCTAAAATTATACTTATTTTGTAAAAATCCATTGTGCTAAAAAAATATTAGGTACTATTATTTTATGGCGCGAGTTAAAGCCTTTTTTAAATTTTTCTTAGGTAAAGCTGATTGGGCTAACTGTTTGACCGAGGATTTTGCATATTTTGGAGATTTCGTTCACGATACATTGCAAAATTTTCTGGATTTTTTTTGTGAAAAGAGCAGCGGGCACATAGAAGGTAAAATTATGACTTTTTTAAGCTACAAACTTAATTGGTTTAACCCGCATAATGTATATATAACCATTATATTGTCAATATGTCAATGGTATGCAACCAGGGTTGTGAAAAATGAAACTACTATGCAGGCCGTAACCGGGATGCATCTAGCGATATTCCGCTATAGGATTCGGCACCCGTCTCTATTCTGATTGGATGATTTTAAACGTTCCGTCTAAAAGGTATATTGGCAACATGGCAACCGGTTTGTTCGTTGTTACCCAGAGCATTTTTTTTATTCAATTTTTTCAACTAATATTATTTTATAAAATTTTAATTAAATTTTAAAAAAATGCTCTGGATAACAACGAACAAACCAGTTGCCAATATACCTTTTAGACGGAACGTTTGAAATCATCCAATCAGAATAGAGACGGGTGCCGAATCCTATAGCGGAATGTCTAGATGCTACCGGGATTGTGAGCATGCGCAATATGTACTATAAATAACAAATATCAATCAGCTGTTGCTTCGATGCGAACAGAACCCGGTCATTCGTTATTTTCATTTTATGTATTGTGGTGTTTGTGTAATTTTTAAGCTTTGTGTTGTCTAGTTTATAATAGAGACACTATAATAGCGCCTTTTAATTTGTAACTCTGTTAAAGAGGTACCTAAACTACCTTTGCCGTCCTATTTAATAAACTAGTGTTTAAAAAATTTAGCACCAAAAAATAGTTAAATACATTTTAAGCCGGCCCTGTTCAGTGTTTACATGATCCACAAAATGATGTGATCTGCGCAAACTCCGTATCCCGCTTTAGTCCTCCATAGGGGACACACTATTATTGTAACATGGCATTAGCGATATACCGCGCATAGGTATATACATATAATATGTGGATTAAACTTAAAACATTGAACCTTTCATTTTCTAAGGATTTTAATATCAGGTAACAACGTATTCAAGGGCGGAGATATTTTTTTTTTCTGGGGGGCGGAGAGGCATTATATTTTTTAAAGTTTTATTAACAACACAATAATCTTGTCTACATTTTATTTTATTCGTAATATTTTTTGAGTTTTATTTCTTGATAATATAGTCCTTGGGGGGGGGGGGGTAATTACCCATTTTACCCCCCTCCCCCCATTGCCATATTTATGCACTTGAACGTATTTGTACATTATTCTTTTTTTGAGTTAAGAAAAAATGTATATATGTATGATACACATTATTGGTGCCTTATTCGAATTACCATTTTTTAGACGTTTTATGGTTTTCTAGGTTATTTTGCAGAAGAAGCTAAGCAGTGTCGTGCCGATATCAAAAAGACGTTATTTGACAATTGTTTGGTGACATTATTATCAAAAAAACAAAGGAGCATCAACTATGATCTATCTTTCAATTCTTTTTTGGTCCCGGGAAAAAGGGATGAATTATGTAGGTAAGTTATTGATATCTAAACATGGTCATTCCACTAAATAAGAATGCACTTCAATAAATATATTTGTCAGTTTTCTAATACAAAGTCTATATAAAGTAGTAGTAGTATATTAAGGGCACTTTTTTCAAGGTCAATAATGAAAAAATACCTATTTAAACGGCTTGAATGCAGGGGGTAACTTCCGGAACCTTGCAAATATTTAAAAAAAAATAATTAGTATCTAATTTTGGAAGGTCTGTTCAGGGAGGCATTGCCGAATAGTATATGCAGATTTTTTTTAAATGCACAGAAACTTTAAAAAAAGCAGTTTTTTGAAACCACTAAAATTGCCACAATTTACCTACCTACCTTCAAATCCTTGAAAATAAACACGTCGATTTTCAGAATTGACGAAGTAAAAACGAAATTTTTTACTGGGTAACACGATATTTTCTAGTCTATCTAGATGCCATCTCTCCTGAGAATTCTAGAGAATATGTGTTTGTTTTAACAGGAAAGGGGTCGTAATTGCACAAAACACGAAAGTAAACAAAACAATGACCGGCTGACTAACATCTGCCTTGCCATACCAGCTCCAGAATATGTCTGTCTTTCTTCTTCATATGCCAAAAGCATAAAAAATAACTACCCTGAACTACACAACACTGCAGTGCGCATGCGAATCTTCAATAGTTCGGCAAATTGAATTGACGATAGAAAATGGCGTCGTTAATCCCACAACTGATATTTTTCTACTTTCTCATTCAACTGTTTTTTTTTAGAAAACTACTCGACATAGGACCCTGCTCTGCAGGAATCCTGGAAACTCGCTGCCCCCATTTGAACAACTACCACCAGTTATCTGCGAAATTATTTGCACAAACAGTAAAACCGTGCGACGAGTATGTATCGTACCTATCGGCGGCCAGAATAGTGGGAATCACTTTGACTTCCATTAGCATTGTCATAGGTTTAGTTGTAAAATTTTGTCCTGTTAGACGTTGGTATGCCGATTTTAAGCACAGGGCGGGAAGTAAAAGCTTTACCAATTCCGCGATTTAGATGTAAGCATTTATATATCATATACCTACCTAATAATTATTATACCTCTATGATATTATGGTGAAGAAGAAGTTAATTGGTAAAAGGCAATTGGATAAAAGTAAATTGGTCAACTATAGGTACCTACGTCAATTTCCCAGTGTCGCATCTTTGGGATTTATTTTATACGAATGAATACTCAATGAAAAATCTAAATCTATTGCATGAACAATAACGTTTGAACTTTTAGCTATCCAGTAATTGTGATATATAATTGTTTGAATATATTTCACAGGTGGAAAACGAAATGTACAAATTGCAGTCTAATTGAGAACTGCATTCACACCTTTTCAAGTCGTTTTAAAATGTCCTTAAAATCATTTTAATCGATTAACTTTGGACTAGTCTACGTATTTGCCCAACCTACTTTTGGGCCCTTTTACTGACGTGGTTCGACAATTTATACTTTTGGCCAGTCTGAATGACTGTCGTCTAGTTCTATACCCGGATAGCACAAACACGTCTCTAATACGTCTTAAAGATATCAGCGTTCTGGTCTCTTGCACTATTCGCGTATCTGTGACCGTTTTCAATTTATTTGCAAAAATATCCATCGATGAAAATTAAGTGTAGGCGAAATAACGCAATAATGAATATAAGAAAAAAATAGAGTGTCTGTCAGTCCATGAGGCGAAGACTTGATTCGTGCATTTTAGCAAGAGGCGGCCATTTTCAACAGTTTTTATAATTTTGTTTTATTTTTATTTGATTAACTAATAAATTGTTTTGATACAAAGCTTTTTACTCTGTGTTATTTCGCAGACACTTAATTTCCATCGATGGCTATTTTTGCAAATAAATCGAAAACGGTCACAGATACGAGAATAGTGCAAGAGACCAGAACGCTAAAAAAAGGAACAGAGAGTTTAAATTTCATACCGGAATTCATACAGGGAGCCAAAAAAAAAGTTCTGAAAGATAAAATTGTAGCCGATTTAAGAAAATGTAACACCCTGTATACTGCGACCGACAATTTTGATACATTATTGTCGAGATTTAAAAAAAGGGTTGATGTTCCAAATTTGAAACAATTATCGCAGAATATAAGAGAGAAAACGCAAAATACGAGAAAAAAAATTGACACTTTGCCACCCTGTATAACGAAAATAATGTGTTTTAGACCATGCATATATTTGCATTTTTTTCTTATTTTGACGAGTACTATCACCCCCTGAAATATCTGCATGATATTAATTAACACCCTGTATACGCCTTGGCCAATAACAACGGAAGGAGGAATGGCTGTCATTGGCCATTGTTTACCCCGGCGCAAATTTTAAATCAAGCAAGTAATATATTCTAAATGAAATCTGAGTCTAGTATAGTTGACTAATTAGAATTATAGAACGCATACTATGCATACATTTTTTTGACCGAACCTGGCTCAGAAGTGGGATTTTGAATTTTGCCAATTTACAATTTGTATATTTTTAATAATAAAACGTTAGTTACTGTGTCTAGCAGTTCCAAAAACTTGTTTTAAAGTACAGGAAAAAATTGCCGCCATTTAATTATTAAAATACACATACCTACTTATGTGACTATAAATTATTATTTATTGTCTACATACTAACTATTGCTAGTGAGAAAATTAATATTATATACGCTTACCTAAAGCTGTTTATTGTACTTATAAGTGTCACTAAATGATAAATATATTGCGCGTCGTGCAAATAAAATTTAACTTTATGAAAACGAAAAAATGTTATAGGAAGAGATAGCATTTATTTTCGGTCAAGAATTATCCCTTACATTTATTGCTCATCATTTCCGGACACCCTGTATATTTATACTAAAAAACTTTATTGTTTTTTATTATTTAAAACTCTTGAGATTACTTTTTTACAGCGAAAAATTTACGAGACAATAATTTAATAAACATACTACACAAAGTAAATTTAAAATTACTTCTTTAGGTTGTATGTTTACAGATTTTTACCTGGAAAGTGTGTCAAACAATAGAAATGTGCTCTAAGTGAAGTGAACAACTGTTTCCTAAGAGACCATTTCTATATAGAGACCTAACACACCTCACACCTGTTCAAAAGGTATTTATTTGTAGGCCCTTAAAGAGATATTTTTGGTGGTCACATAATAGGCCAATAGGGTATCTTTATATTTATTTAAAAGGGCAATAATTATATTTAAGGCTGAGGTTGTGTCAAGATATGAAAGATATATTCGAATAATATAAATTAGCCTGATGTCAATGTGTTTTTTTTCTTGTACCGTCTTTTATATTAAAATTTGCAATTCCATTAATATTATTCGTCTTATTTTAAATTTGATATACCCCCGATAGAAAAGTCATGTAATCCCGAAGATAATCTTTAAAAAATTGACGACTGTTACTGTTATTGCAAAATTATAACACTTGGACTATAGCAGGCCAGCGCATGTTTTTATCTATGTCGTTGACCAGAAAAAAAATTTGGGAAAAACATTTTCTTAACTTTTACAAAATCCATTTGACCTGCATTAGGAAAAGTTGCTCCTAAATGTATTTGGTTTCAAATGAACGGTTCCCTACGCACAATGCACTAGAAAGAAGGGAATATGTAAAAAACGTATTGGATGCATGCATAATGGGATTAAATTACACCACAAATTGGCCAGCTAGGCCTCCTGATCTTTCAACAAACGACTTTTTTCTGTGAGATAACATCACACAACATAGTACAATCATTATTTTTCTTGAATACTATAAAACATGTTAAAACTAATAAAAAGTATAACGTAATATTTGACGTTATCATAATTATTACTGGTGGTTTAGGTTTCCTTATGGTATTTATCAGAGCCGTATTTAATTTTAAAGAATTTTACGAATAGATTTTTTAAATAACTTTTAATTGGTTTATTAGAAAATAATAAAAGTTGGTTTGCGAGTACTTTAGGCTAATAACTAGGGCTCGGAATTTGTAAAATATAAGTATTCGAATAGTCGTTAGGTATGTTATTCGAATAGCCGAATATAGTCGAATAATTCGAATAGTCGAATAATTCGTATGGTCGAATAATTCGAATAGATAACTGAATAGTCGAATAGTCAAATATTCGAATAGTCGAATATTTGAATAGTCGAATATTTAGATAGTCGAATATTTAAATAGTCAAATATTCGAATAGTCGTCTATTTAAATATCGAAATACAATCGTTTAATCACGGTAGAAGTGGTTTAACTGCTTGCTGACTATATAATTTTATTTTTGTTTTTCTTTTTTACGTTAAAATTTACAGTATAAACATGTTATAAACCTGTAAATTTGCATTTCAATTCTATTCAATGATAGTTCTATCACAATAACAAGTTTTTTTAGTACTCCTATGTTAGGATTGTAAAAGGTAGGTAAAAATACAAGTTTATGAAAATGAACACATCATATAGGTATTTTTGCTTTTAACTAGGTATGGTTCAACTTAAAACCCAGAATTACTGGGCTTGTTAATTAAATCAAAATTAACCCAAACGGGATTATTTTTATTTTTGGCATTGTAAAATTTTTATTTTATAAAACAAGCAGCAAAATACTGCTCCGATCAATCAGAAATCGGAAGTAAATAAAAATGCCACGCGGCAAAGAACAACAGGTGGTCAACGTCTCGAAAAGATGGGGAATCACCGCATCGTAAGCAGCATAATACGCTGTTGCCGGCTCAGCGGCAAAAGTATTCATATACCTACATATCAGGATAAATATCGTCGCATAAATATCGTCGCATAAATATCATGATATTTATTACGGATATACATCCTGCCAACACCTTGATTGAAGCAGACTTCACCCCCCCCCCCCCCCCCTTACTGTCCACCATATTTACGCCACTTAATCGTTAAGGGCACATTGAATGCAGGGGTAACTTCCGAAACCTTGTAATTATTAAAAAAAAAAAAAATTGGTATCTAATTTTGGAAGGGCTGGTTAAGGGAGGCATTGACGAATAGTATGCCGGTGTTTTTTTAAATAAATGCACAGAAACTTTAAAAAAGCAGTTTTTTGAAACCACTAAAATTGCCACAATTTACCTTAAAATCCTTGAAAATAAACACGTCGATTTTCAGAACTGAAGTAAAAACAACAATTTTTACTGGTTACAAGATATTTTCTAGTCTATCTAGATGTCATCTCTCCTAAGTATTCAAGAGAATACGTGTTTGTTTTAACAGGAAAGGTTCCGTAATTGCACAAAACACGAAAGTAAATCGGCTGACTATCATCTGCCTTGCTCTACCAGCTCCAGAATATGTCTGTCTTTCTTCTTGGTATGCCAAAAACTTTAAAAAAAGAACTACTCTGATCAACACAGCACTGCAGTGCGCATGCGAATCATCGTCAATAGTCGCTAATCCCACCTTAATTAAACCATATATTGACCGCTGTCGTAAATTTTAAAAATAGTCCATTGACCCCGCATTGGCACAAAACCATCATGTGGACATGTAATAACGATAATTAACAAATGCAAATACCTGCATACCCAGCACACACTCCATTTAAAACTGTCAAATATTTCTGTTTAATGTCCCCTCATCAAGAAAACCTAAAATTATGACCGTAAATTTAATCTGAATAACAAGCAAGAAATTTGAAACACCTTTCCGGCTTGGACGTTCGAAAACCGGCCCCTTTACGATAAACCAGCTGTCTTTTTAAATTAGATTTTGTTTAAAAAGGGTTGTGTTGAGGAATTGGAAATATAGGGGTTGCTACATATCGACATTATGGGTTACTATCGATGGACAATGGAAGTGAAAATTTATTTAAAGAGCAAATAATAATAATAATAAACGTCTTTTATTTCAATATAATATTATAAAATGTACAATTATATTAATAAATCAGGAAATGAAGGTCTAACCCTGGCGCAGTCTAGCTGTAGTAGCTACTCTACTGAGCCAGTCAAAGACAAATAAGTAAAATTAAATTGTCATCCTTAAATGAATAGTTTTAATTTCAATGAAATTTAACATAGGCAATGAAATAGGCAATTATTATATAATTAATAAGAAATGTAAAACAACTTAAAACAAATAAATGAGTATAATTTACATTAAAATGTTAAGTATTCTGCACATATTTAAAAGATATTTTCTATATTTAATTTTAAACGAATTTACATTTAGAGGCAACATCTCAGTGGGAATCGAATTATAATATTTCACTGCATTATAAGAAAATGATCGTTGAAACATGGCGCGCAGATGATGAGGCATGGTTAATTTTCTTCTGTCTCTAACCCGTCTATCATGAATATCATGACGAGAAATCAGACGCTCTCGAATCGAAATAGGGGCGTCAGGATTATTATTAATTTTTATCAAGAATGTGCAAAAATGAAGCATTCTTCGTTCTTCCATCCTCAGCCAGTCAATTGTCCTATACAAGTGGGAAATATGATCGTACTTTCTTATACCATAGACAAAACGAAGACAAGCATTCTGCACTTTCTGTATCCGAGATCTACTTTCAACATCCAAGCAGAAACCGTAGACAAAATCACAATAATTAAAATTGGACAAAACGAGAGATTCACACAAATCTTTATAATTTAGAATATGTCTATTACTGTATAGTACTTTTAAAGAAAGATAAGTTTTCTGAAATTTTTTTCTTAAATTCTCGTTAAACCTTAGACGTGTCAAGTAATAAACCCAAATTTTTAACACTATCCACAATATTTAATTTTGTTCCATTAACGGATACATTTAAAATATTTTTTAAACCATTGACCCTATTCCTATTACCATAAATTAGCATGCATGATTTAGTAGGATTTATATTTAAATTGTGCCTTCGAGAGAGCTCACTCAATATTTGCAAATCTCAGCAATATATTTGTGTATCGTGAGCAAATGCTTGCACTTTACAGTGCTTTAAAGATCTAAGTATATCAGAGGTATACATAAGAAAAAGTAGGGGGCCCAAAACTGAACCTTGTGGCACTCCAGAGCGTATGTCGACTTGTTCAGAATAATTATTATCAGAAAACACTTTTTGAAATCTATTGAACAAGTATGTTTTTTAATTTTTAGAAGTTTAACAAAAATATTATGAAAGTGGGGGAAATTTCATTTTTTTGAATCTAAATATAGGTAACTAAATCGTTATGTGTACTAGCCAACTGACTTGCGAACTGAATTGAATTATTGGGGGGTGGGCGCCCCCCCTAGAGACGCCCCTGACAGTGCGGACTCTGCTGCAGTAAAGAGCATGGACACTTCATAGAAAAAATACATTGTAATACCGAAATCCAGCAGTTAATCTTAATAAAGTAGCAAAAACCGAACCAAACCTCACAATAACGATGCCGAAACCCAAATTACAACAATTTAAAAAGCCATAAATTTCGTCCTATCCTGCCGAAAACCCAATTTAAATACCTTCGTAAACATTTTGTGTGGTGCGGATTGTGATCCTCGCATATTTCAGAAAAATCACTCGACCGGATTGGGTCTCAGATAGCAATCAGAGTACCCCGTTAAACATCTGCCGGTCGCAGTGGTTCTCGATTGGACCCTTTTCGATGGTGCTCCTTGATGGTACTCTTCAGTTTTGATGCCGGGGTCGTTTAGCACCGATTATTGACCGCGGAGAATGTTGACTTTTGTTTTTCGTTAAACATTTTTAAATAAGGATCCTACCCAGTGTACGTTATAGGTATTGTTCTGCAGTGATTTTATGGATGGATTTGTTGTCGGCGGTATACACCCAATTTTTGGTAAGATAAAACTATTTTGGAGGTTGGCGAACTTAAGTGTTTTAAAATTTCAGTTTGAAAATTTTTTGGCTTTATTGTGACATTTTATATTAGAGCAAATACTAGTGACGCACTTAATTTAATTTTTTTAAACCATATAAGTATTAGTTTATTTTTTGTTTTCTCCAAAAAATCGGCAAAATGGTTTTTTACCTACAGTTTTAAATTTAAAAGAGCAAAAGAAGAAATTTGTCAAATTTTCGCATATTTCGTTTTCTGCTGTTATTAGTTTATAAATCCAACCTTTTTTAACGCAAAACTGTAAGTAATTAATTGTACTGCAAAGAGGGGTATATTTGGTCGGTTTTTAGATAAAACGAAGAAGTAACGAAATATTGAACAAAAAACGAAATGGCGAATGCGACATTAGTGTTTGTTCTTAATCTAAGCTGAAATTGAAGTCCAAATAGAGTATGTTCAATGACCGCTGACCGTTACGTCATATTCTCCATATTTGCGGTAGGTAGGTACGTCGTAAATTAATTCAGTCGGTTTGACTTAGCGGTAGCAAAGGTTATGATTTTTCTTAGGCTTCATCTGCATAAAGAAGGATCCGTGTGAACAAGTAAAATACAAGCACGTTTTTTCAAATCTTTTATACTGTTAATGAAGTCAGAAATAAGTAGTTCATTTAGGGTACCTAGAAGGTATCATATGGGATGAAACATTTTGTTTTTGAAAATCAGTATGAAATTTTTAACTAGGTAATTTAAATTTACTGAAAAATAAATAAAACTAATTTATAAAATTTTAAATTGAATCATAATTATATTTTTTTGTCTTGTGCATTTCTAGTGCATCAGTTTATAAATTTTGTTTCAAATATTTTCATCTTAGTTATAAAATCATAAAGAAGCAAATATAATAAAATAAAAACGGACAACAAAACAAAATACAGTTTTTTAATAATTAAATAAATCATCTCGAAGGATCATCCAGCATCAGATTCGTCAAAGTTAATAATAAGGGTAGTATCTTAAGCATCCGTTCTCACCATAGACAATTTACCTTTAGATAAACAAACAATAATCACGAATGTGGCAGTTTTATGGCCTCGCGCATGTAAACAAAACTGGGAACTATTAGACATGCGCACTGCAACATTATCGTTTGACGAATGGGAAAATAGACAGGTCCGGGCTTTAAAATTTAAATTCTTGCTCATATGCCACCATAGAGGGTTTATTTTACCCCTATTTGGGCATAATACAATTATACAAGGGCTGCAACTAGTACTAGTCATTGTTTATATTACAATCCGAGTCACTAAAAGCACAAACACAATTCACTAACTAAACTACACAAAAACCAGAAATCCATAAATATTAAACACCATATCAGTCCCACAATCCACGATAGCCGATCCGATAGCTGAAAACTTTAGAAAACTACAAGGAATCCGCAGAGAAGAGAAACCTTAAAACACAACAACAAAAATGGCGGCCGAGCCGGTTCTGGAGAGTATTCTTGAGCGCGTCGATTATTGTCGATAAAGTAGGACGGCCGATAACACGAGGTTTGTGCGCATGCACGAAGGTTCCCCGAATGAAGACAGCTGACCGACGAGTCATGCGCTCGGACGTATTTTTTCACCCATAAAACGTAACTTTTGTTTGCGCAGGAGATAAGCTGTAGGTATCTAAAGGTAAATTGTCTATGGTTCTCACACGTCATTGATGATTTTATTAGTGTGTGTACATAATTTTACCAATTTTCCACTGTTACATTTCCTATGGCTTCAATCCACAGACCCAAAACTACGTCATTTGTTATAGGATACATAGTACTTGTCTTTGCATCATAATAGCGTTTACATTTCGACCAAACCATTTCAATAAGATTAAAGTAGCAATGATATGGAGGAAGTCTTAAAACTCGATGTCCATATTACAATGCTAGTTCGTCCAACCTATTAAAATACCTAATTAAGAAATAAAATAAATAGCGCTTTCTGGATTACTTGTAACGTTTGGATGGATGGAATATGCTGCTTTACTATTATCCAGATCTGATTCTTCATTGCGAATGGTAAAACCACAGTTAGTTAGAGAGAGAGAGAGAGTTAGTTGTATTGAGCGAACGGTAACGTGTGTTTCCCTGCTCTATACATCTTATAACTCTCTTAATTATAGTATGTTCATGAATTTCGTGAAGTTGTCGACATTATTGCGATTCTTAAAATCTACGTCCTTCTCTATCCCATTTGCCTTAATTCGTTGGATTGTTGAACACGAAACTCCCAAAGCATCAGAAACTCTCTAAAACAGATAGGTATCTATAAAAACATTGCCATATATTTTTCATGTTTATTATTTATGTTTTCACACTTCCTGCTTTATTATATCTATTTACTTCATAAACCAATAATTTAAAAATTTATGCTTGTTCTTTTTCACAATACCGTGACATTTTTGAAATAATGTTAATTAAAAATGTCACTATCAAGAATGACAATAAAACTTTTCTGATTGGTAAAATTTTACATTCATTATTGACACGAATTTACTATCTTACCTATAGTCCACGAATGTTAGAAAGATAAGCACTAGTCGTGACGTAACGGTCAGCGGTCATTGAACATTGACTTTACCTACCCCAATTTGGTATTTTTTTACAGTTCAAATTTAATAATAAAATCAAAATAAAGAATTATGAATTCGTAATTACAGTCGTTGTTTTATGAGTAACTATAATTACAATTATTGTGGTATTATGTATAGATATTGCTTCCTATATCAAGTATTATGCGCCCATTACCTAACTGGTTGAATATAGGTACCTATCTAATTAAAATTAGCAAATCACAGAACCTAAAAAAAAAGGTATGTGGTAAAACCGCATTATTTAAATGATTGCATAACCATTTTTTTTTTATTTGCAAATTTGACGACGCTACTGCGATTTAAAAATCTCTTTTGTAAGTTTTGTAGAAATAATGTCAAGCGCATCTGGAAATCCCAGATAAAACCAGAGCCATTTATTCTCAATGTGCACTTTTAGCGGCAATAGCAAAATGCTGGCAATATCATATTATAGTTTTAATCTTCTAACGCGTTTAAAACCTATAAAACCCTATCTTTATATACGGCCCCCGAGTTATGAAAATGGGGCATAAAAGTCTCGGTTTATTATTCCACTTTCCTGTGTGAGGTATAATAATAGGGTTTTATAGGTCCATTTAAACCGACTTTTAATAGATGTTCGTGGAAATTTTTGACCGAGTAAATTATTTGCGGCATTATCTAACTTTTTTTTAATATTCTAATGTCAACATTCAAAAATTATCATATTACATTTTATTATTTAATTTTAATAGTCGGAAAATGGCGAAGGCGAATTAGACTTTGCTGAAGAAACAAATATATGCACTTAAATTCACCCAAAATATGCGCACATGTATGCCTTGTTCATTGTTTGCCTTTAAAATATGCAGTTATTTTATATATTATATACAGGGTGTTAATTAATGTCATGCAGATATTTCAGGGGGTGATAGTACTCGTCAAAATAAGAAAAAAATGCAAATATATGCATGGTCTAAAACGCATTATTTTCGTTATACAGGGTGGCAAAGTTTCAATTTTTTTTCTCGTATTTTGCGTTTTCTCTCTTATATTCTGCGATAATTGGTTCAAATTTGGAACATCAACCCTTTTTTTAAATCTCTACAATAAAGTATCAAAATTGTCGGTGGCAGTATACAGGGTGTTACATTTTCTTGAATCGGCTACAATTTTATCTTTCAGAACTTTTTTCTTTGGCTCCCTGTATGAATTCCGATATGAAATTTAAACTCTCTGTTCTTTTGTTTAGCGTTCCGGTCTCTTGAACTATTTTTATATCTGTGGCCGTTTTCGATTTATTTGCACAAATAGCCATCGATGGAAATTAAGTGTAGGCGAAATAACGCAATAATAAATATGAGAAAAAAAATAGTAGGCCGGGATAGGCAGCTGTTAATTTTGTTTATTGTCCTTGTGACATTTTGCAAAAAAAATTTTTTTGTTTGAAGTTTCCGGAGTTGTTTTGAACTGATTAATGATGGTTAAATTCACAAATCAAGAATATGCAGAGATGCATTTAATCTATGGATAAAATGGTAGCCGATTCAAGAAAAAGTAACACCCTGTATACTGCGACCGACAATTTTGATACTTTATTGTAGAGATTTTAAAAAAGGGTTGATGTTCCAAATTTGAAACAATTATCGCAGAATATAAGAGAGAGAACGCAAAATACGGGAAAAAAATTGAAACTTTGCCACCCTGTATAACGAAAATAACGCGTTATTGACCATGCATATATTTGCATTTTTTTTCTTATTTTGACGAGTACTATCACCCCCTGAAATATCTGCATGACATTAATTAACACCCTGTATATACAGGGTGATTCAAAAGTACTTTGACAAACTTCGGGAGGTAATTGCTGGCAATATTTTAACATGATAAGTTCTTATAAACAGTGGTCCTTGGCGACTTCGTTACGGAGATACAGGGTGTTGAAATGTTAAAAGAAATAGTAATAATTTTTAAATAACTCCTTAACGAGTTATTTTTTTTTTATGAAATTTTGTGAATTAAAAAAACATCTAAGGACACTTATTTTCAAAGTACAACACGTTCGTAAATTTAACCAGTGGCGTCGGTACAAAATGTTACTATCACATTTTTTGTGAAAACTATGCTACACCACTGACTTATTTTATTTTAACTTTTTTTTTATAAATCCCCCCTTTATTTAGAACAAAAAAGATCACGTGTGTTTTTTTGATACGAGGAACGGTTTAAGCGTAAATTATTATTATATTTGAATATACACAAATATTAAAAAATGTGTTTTAAACTGATCAACCACTCAAATATTTATTACAGTATTTTAACGAATACCTACATACATACTTACTAATAAACAAATTTGTATATGCCTAAGGAAGGTATTTGAGGATGCCTATTTTCTAAGTATAACTCGTTTTCAGTGGCATACATATTTATTTATAAGTATGTTATTTTTTAATATTTTGTATTTTGACAAGGCGGCTTTGGAAATGCTTTTTTTGTCGATAAATTAAAATATATTTGACAGTTAGTTACCATTAAAAATAACAAAACTGAAGAAATAAAACTCAGTGGTAACTAACTGTCAAATATATTTTAATTTGTCGACAAAAAAAGCATTTCCAAAGCCGCCTTGTCAAAATACAAAATATTAAAAAAATAACATACTAATAAATAAATATGTATGCCACTGAAAACGTGTTATACTTAGAAAATGGGCATCATCAGATAACTTCCTTAGGCATATACATATTTGTTTATTAGTAAGTATGTATGTAGGTATTCGTTAAAATACTATAATAAATATGTGAGTGGTTGATCAGTTTAAAACACATTTTTAAATATTTGTGTATATTCAAATAAAATAATCATTTACGCTTAAACCGTCCCTCGTATCAAACGAACACACGTAATTTTTTTTGTTCTAAATAAAGGTGGGATTTATAAAAAAAAAGTTAAAATAAAATAAGTCAGTGGTGTGGCATAGTTTTCACAAAAAATATGATAGTAACATTTTGTACCGACGCCACTGGTTAAATTTACGAACGTGTTGTACTTTGAAAATAAGTGTCCTTAAATGCTTATTTAGTTCACAAAATTTCATTAAAAAAAATAACTCGTTAAGGAGTTATTTAAAAATTATTACTATTTCTTTTAACATTTCAACACCCTGTATCTCCGTAACGAAGTCGCCAAGGACCACTGTTTATGAGAACTTTTCGTGTTAAAATATTGCCAGCAATTACCTCCCGAAGTTTGTCAAAGTACTTTTGAATCACCCTGTATAAATAAAATATATTTTTTTTACCAAATATGGAATTACCAAGTATGTAATATTTCTTAATTCATTATAGTAAAACGAGGTAAAGAAACACATCGGTTTCTAAATAGTATGTTTATTTTTTTTTAAAATGCAAAGAAAAATAAAAGTAAACATTTTTTTAACCTAAAATTGTATAAAAAGGCATTTATTACTAATTTTTTTTTAAATTTTCAACTAAAAAGGATTGTCTTCTATTAGTAAAAATATGTTTATACAAAGAGAAGCTTCTTTCAACATCTACTGATGTAATTGGAAAATACTGCAAGTTAGGTAGCAAAAAATAAGGAAGTTGTATCTTGGCGATACAACTTCGTTGGATGGTTTACCCTCATAAATGCTTTTTACTGCAGTTAAGTATTTAAATCCATCATTTTTTTTTCACAGTTTCATCCAATTTGTTCCTTACTTGACCTCCTTATTGGGAATGTTGTTACATTTAGCGGAAAAAGAAATCTTTCGACCTATAAGTATATGTATTACAAATCGATATCAATAGAGTTTGTTAAGCAGGTAATAATAACGCATTATTAAGTGACAATAAAAAACCTCTAACAATATATCTGCAAACCCCGGAAAACCCCAATAAATACCCTGTGTATAACCAAAGTGTAAATACAATTATTATAATCTTCAGATTGGAAAATCCCTGAAATAGGTAACGAACTGGACATTAAACCTTTAACGTTTTAAATTATTTGATAAAGCCGAAAACATAAAAATATGCTCTTAAAATAATAATTTTAAAAAAATATGCATTTTATTATAAAATTGACAAAATATGCAAAAAATGCATATATTTCGCCCTTTAGTCCAATATATACGTAAAAAAGTTGTACTTCATTAATCTCGATAGTTCAATTAGTTTTTGAGATAATTGCGTTTAAATGCTAGATGGCAAGAAACATAAATAAACACTCTTCATAACGAAACATATTTATTAAAAATTAACCGTGCGCTCTTAAGGTGGGAGTATCAACATGCTTGCCAACCTATAACCTATTTCGCGTAGATTTATTTATTTATATATATTATATATTATATATTAAATATCAAGAAATTTCATAAGTTATTTAAGGAGAATTGTATATCGAAAAATATCGGTTAAGATTTTTTTAACAATATTATGTCATTGTTCTTTCACTATACAATTCTCCCAAAATAAGCAATGAAATAAATTGATATTTTTGTAATATATCAGATATTACCTAAATAATGTGCCGACGATATTGATTTTATTTAAATCTTAGTCAATAAAATAATAAACTAAGAAAAACAAGGCGAAATAGGTTATAGGTTGGCAATAAATCGAATGACGTTGATAATTCCGCCTTAAGCGAAAATGACATATTTTCAAGTCTACTATATCTCCTGTTGTTGTATTTGCCCTTTATTTATGAGACACCCTTTATATAACGATAAGTAAATGGTTTAACTTAACACTTTATTGATTTAATAATAGATGAGTTAACCAAAATGGTGTTTGTACTCACTACTTACATAATAAACACCAAAAAGATCTGTCTCTAAAATATATAAAATGTTTAAAACACACACTACACAAAAAACAGCCACAGAAACAACACCAAAATCGGAAGAAAATAATATGATGCAATCTGACTCGTGAGCTTACTACGGCCCACCAAGGGCGTCCATAGGGGGGGGGGGCAAAACGGGCACTTGCCCCCCCCTAGGCGTCGACATTACTATTTTATTTCATAATTCAGTATAAATCGAGGGGTAATTCACTAAGAAAAATTTTTACACCATTTTCCATATTGCCGAATTTTCTTCGTATTTTTCTTGTATTTTCTGTATTTTCCTTGTATTTTCTTAATTTTTCTCGTATTTTCTGTATTTTCCATGTATTTTCTTAATTTTTCTCGTATTTTCTGTATTTTCCTTGTATTTTCTCGTATTTTCTAGAACTTGTACACCATTTTCGCCAAAAAAAAATTGGCTTTACTAAATTTTTTTTAGAAGTCAAAGCAGCGTTGTTCCAGAATCTTAAGTTGGTTATTCCCATCATTAAAACCGTCGAAAACCCGGCAGCGTTAACGACTTTACGTCATTGCCAAATTGATTGGCGCGCGTATTTTCCATATTTTCCTTATGTTGCCTGTATTTTTCTCGTATTTTCTTTGTATTTTCTTTGTATTTTCTGTATTTTCTTCGTATTTTCTGCATTTTCCTCTTATTTTCTGTATTTTCTAGAAGTTGTACACCATTTTCGCCATTAAATTACCCCTCGGTATAAATATTCAAGCGCGGATCCAGAGGGGGGGTCATGACCCCCCAAAACAGAAAATAAATAAATGAATTTACTGTTTTGACTACCTCTGCAGCTTTTTCACAAGATTCATGACAACATTACTATACCATAAATTAGTTATATTTTTTCTTTTTTTGAATTCACTTTAACTTAATTTACATGCATATATTATCCTTTTTAATGCAAAAATTATCATTGAAAATTTTCTCGCCTATACCGCATTCTCTGTCAAATTTATATCATGATGACCCCCCCCCCCCCCCCCCCCCCCAAAGCAAAGTTCTGGATCCGCGCCTGTAAATATTGAATAGTACAGTGGTTAGTTAGTAGAGACCAACAAATCACTAAACTGATTATGATTATTTACAAAAAAATAAAGAAAATTTAATAAAAAAAGTAATCAACGAGTTTGGCAAGACGTCTAGGAATTTAACATTTTTATTTTATGATGAAAACTTATAAATTGTAATTTTGTGTTTATTTTTTACGAATTCTGTAGGTTCCGTTAGGCATAAGGTACCTATATGTTAAATAATTAGTTAAATATAAAAAATTATTGTTTAAGTTTTTGCCCCCCCCTGAAAAACGCTCTATGGACGCCCTTGCGGCCCACTGTGATCTGGGAACTTTAACGACTAAACCAGATCAGCTGTTAATGTCAAATGTCGGTGTCTGCTTTCGAAACGCTTTGTTTAAAAAAAAAAGTTAACTCTAGAAATAAATAAACAATAATAATAAAAATACTAAAACGAGCACATTTTAAAATAACTTAATATCAATTTAAAAATAGCTCGCATACTTTCTATGAAAAACATTTTCCTTCATGTTATTTAATTTCCTAAATCTTGTAAACCGATTATAAAAATAATAAGTATAAATTCCCATTCAGAAAATAGTTTGGAAACACGTTTTAGAACTTGGCAGTGATTTATTTCAGACGAACACGCGATACATACATATACTCTGTATTATATCAAACGTTGTGGTCACAGTCTCAACACCTGTGTACACATTTAATGAATTGGTATAACAGTTAGAATTTGTTAATACATAATACATTACAATTTTGGTCGGTAGAGTCCTGGGTGGTAACTTCATTGAGATTTTTGTGTTTTATTTTTTATAAACATAACTTTGAAGTTGTATATTCGAAAGATTTATGTATTTCTCAGCGTGTTCTGGGTAATCTTCCTACAAACAAAACAATTTTTCATGTCAAAAAGTGGGCAATTTTTGTTTAATATTTAATTTTTAAGTCGTCTCAAATATGTATTTTTTGAATTTATTTTTTTTTTGTTTCGTACATGTGCAAAACTTTCGGTAGATTATTTTTTGTATTGTACTACCTAAATATTTCTATTGAGGTTTATTTATATAAATTTTCTTTTTGCTGTTCACAGGCCTAACATGCTATAACATAGTAATATACAGTGTGACCAGTAAAGTCAGCATCATATGGGATTTTTTATTAATAGTTTTATTCGAAATTTGACTTTGGCATCAAATTCTGCTTCGATCGAGATGAAAATTAAGCAAAAAATAGTAATCACGTGATTCGCATTATCTGTCAAATTTTATTTTTTTTTCAAAAAATTTATTTCTGAAAATATCGAAAAAGTTAGAAGAAAAAGTTTTTAAAATGCAGTTCTTAGCCCACATGCAAAATTTCAGATGCATAAGATAATTTTGATTTTTTACAAACCACTAAAATTTATTTTCCACTTAATGAACACTTTACAGATGACCCTGTATTATTTTTTGTCTTAATATTAAGGTGTATTACTTTCAGACACAAACCACGTTTTCAAAAATACTTATTTTATGAAGTTACCATATACAGGGTCAAAAACAAATAAACTTTGCAACACATGCGACCAAATTTTAATAGCCCAATTTTGATTTTGTAGAAAAACACATGCACATTTAATATGGCGCTACTTTAAAGAAAATGTATCTCAAATAAAGCATTATCAAAACTAAGAAGTTTTATGTAGGTTGCGTTGAATCTTATTTTGCAAAAGTGGTGCAATTTACAAAATATGGGTAAAAAATCAATATTACCTTATGCAGCTGAAATTTTGCATATGGGTTAAAAACTGCATTAAAAACAACTTTTTCTAATAACTTTTTCGACACTTTCACAAATAACCCCACTTTTGAATTATTTTTTGGAAAAATTAAAATTTGACAGATAATGCGAATCACGTGACTACTATTTTTTTGCTTAATTTTCATCTCGATCGAACCAGAACTTAATGCCAAAGTCAAATTTTGAATAAAGCTACTAATAAAAAAAATCCCATATGATGCGGACTTTACTGGCCACACTGTAAATAAGATCCCTCTATCTCCCTATACAGGGTTATGATAAAGAACTGATCAGCCTTTTATATACAATACCACCCACTTAATCAAGAATCGCTTAGAAATAAGATATTATACAGAGTAAACCATACCTGTGTCCACTTTAATTTTTTTTAATGAAACATAAACATTGTATATATTTTTATATTCTACAATCAATTCTAGACATTTTTCATAAATCATGCATTTACTAGATGTTAAAAATATCCTTTACCAACTGTTCTGCAGTAGATCAATCGATTTAAAAATTCCTGTTGTACTTTTTGTTCTACTTGTGAAGAAAGTTCTCGTATCTAGCGAGTTATAGATTCATAAACTAAATTTTTGACGTGGCCCCACAAATACAAGTGCAGAGAGTTAAGATCGGGTGATCTGGGTGGCCACCATATACATTTACCTTTAGATCCGTACACCTTATCTCGTGCGCAAACAAAAGTTAAGTTTTATTGGTAAAAATGCGTTTGTATGCATAGCTTCCCAGTCACACGACTTGCCGCCCCCTGCAGGTATTGGCATGCGCACAACCGTCTAGTTATTAGGGTTTCCTTGTTTAGCGACATCCTCAAAATACACTCCAGAACCGGCTCGTCGCCATTTTTGTTGTTGTGTTTTACGTTTTCTCTGTGGATTTCTTAATATGTGCGATTAGCGATGTTTATCAGCGACGTTTATGCAGCAACGAAATTTTGTTGGGGTACTTGTCAGCTGGAACGCGATCATATCGAAGAAACTTTAGATATCTTTCTCCAGTGAGAGGCTCTCATCGAAGAAAAATGGCTGGGTTGCTGAAGGGTTTTAATGTAGATTTTCTGTATCAATATCTTCATCAGTTTCTTATTGGAGCAGACAATGCAAACCCACAACTGACTTAATATTACCATCTTCTTAACAAACCTCTGCGGAAATCTGACAGCAGCTGCGAGGCAGCACCATGTGCTACCAATCAGTGTCCTTTACGGGGGACCATCACCTGTCGCAGGGCTTTCTTTCTTTCGCAAATAAGGAATAGCATGCATAAGACAAGAAAGGCAAATGCGGGATAATGGTTCGATGATTTTTAGCAAAATCCTTCGAAAATTAAACGCGTTAAATCAGTATAGGCGATTTGAATTTGTTGTTATAATGATGTTTTTGTTGTTCAATTACAGACTGGCGCTCTGAAAATTTTGGTCACATATTTTTTGGCTTGGTACCCAGTGGGTAGGTACTAGTCCATATTTTACTGAAATTTAAAAAAATATACTTATTATGGGTCAAATTCTATTGTCAAAATATAATTAATTATTTTATTCGTTTCTACTTTATGCCAGAGTCACGTCCAGGTCTATTATTAAGTCCGATGGATGGGCAGGACATACAGCTCTATAAAAAGTCGTTCCGGAAGCCCTTTCAGCAGACAGAAAATTATTCTCCGACATTTATATAATATCGCGATTGCTTTAAATAATGGGTTCTCAAACGAATACTTAGGTACCTGACCAACGTTTGAATTTTCTCGATGATACCCGCATATTCTATATTCAACGGAACCAATTTATATTGATTTATATCATTAAAACGAGAAGAGGCAATAAATACCTAGATCTTTAGAATAGAATGTAGATGGCTCAAAGGGTTTAATTTTTATACAAAAAGCGATTAATATACATGTACCTACAGTCTACAACCTAATACTTAGTGTATTATTTTGTAACACAAAACTTTGAATATCAATTATAGTTGATATTCAAAGCACAAAACAATTAGAAGGTAGAAACTCTGTAACATTTTAAGGACAGTGGCGCAGTTAGAGATTATTACAAAAATGACCATTAAATAATAATGTTTATCTTACTAAAAAGTTCTTTTACCATCGAATTCACCATATTTTAAACGTGTCTTAATGGTTTATTAGCATAATGGCATGCAAAAACACAGCGGTCATTCATTTACAATTGAAACATCGAACTCAAACATAGAATTACATTTACCATGCACTAAACATATCAATGGAAAACGCTACGAACAACCCTGACACCATACAAGAGTTTCGCCGCCCAAATATTGTAGTTACGAGCAAATCAAGCGGTGCGCCTGCGCATGTTTGGCGTTCAATGCTGCGTTGCCATAATTTACGTTCGCCGCACTGTATAGAGCCGCCAAAATGCCATGGGTTTTTAAATACAAACAGCTGGATTAGTTCTCAGTGAGCGCAAGATTTGGCAATCTATTGTACCGTAATTAAAACAGATAAACTAATTATATTAAATTTATAATAGGAAATTATGACAAGTGAAATGTTTGTTATTGGAAATGGACCTAAACTGGTTTATTTTACTCAACGTTTAACTTAAATAATAAACGCCAAGAAAATTTAGTCTCTGAAACCTGACGCGTGAGCTTGCTACGGCCCACTACTGAACTGGGAACTTTTAGGAAGAAACCAACATCAGCTGTTCAGCTTGACTCTACTACTATTACAGAAAACCCAAAAAAATGTTTGCAATACAGGACGTAGTTGAATTTATTTTCACACTTGTCATTTTAGACCTAGAAGTGTCAATTTAAGGTGGAATTCTCAACGTCATTCCATCTATTGCCAACCTATAACCTATTTCGCGTTGCTTTTTTTAGTTTATTATTTGATTAACTAACATTTAAATATAATCAATATCGTCGGTATAATATTTAGGTAATATCTGACATATTACAAAAATATCTATTCATTTCATTGCTAATTTTGGGATAATTTAAAAAAAAATTAATGATCTGAAAGTAACAACCATTTGAGCGAAACAGACACAAAAATACAAGAAACATTGTGAACAAACCCACCGTGGCCTATAATTACCCAAATGTATTCGCAGGATGCAGGAAGTAGAAAATTGCTTTTCCAACCCTCCACCGTCATCCCTTGCAATAATAACCCAGAAATTGTCCCGATCTTGCAAATAGCTGCATTCCTACATCCCTCGGGATCTAGGTAAGGGCACTGCAAGGGTTTTACCCTAAAATTTTCTATAGAAACGATTTGAGTCCGAATTTTCTCCTGCTAGTCCTGCTAACCATTTTAATGCATCGCGGGCATAAAACACCTTCCCTTCCAACTTCCGGCACGTTGGCAACAAATCGATAGGGGAATATTGCGCCTGCGTTCCTAAGGGGTTTCATCCCTTATAGTTACCAGGGGTGGATGAAAAGAGTCGACATAAAAGCGCATCGTCATTATAGACCAGGGTCGATAATTTTTGAAATAAAAAAAAAATAATAGTAGGATGAAACCCATTGGAAAAGGAAGAGAATATAACAAAAATTAAAGGAAAAATAAATTACGGGCGATCCGCGGTTTTTAAGGTTAGAAAACGATTTATCTCGATTTTCGGCAAAACTACAAGTCCTATCGAAAAACATTAAATGGCAAAGTTGTAGGTAATAAAAAGATCTACAACTTTTGTATTTACACTTTTTTCACATAACCTCAAAATTTATGTGAAAAATTCAAATAACCAAGTTTTTGGTTTTTTATTTTTATCTTTTACAAAAAATTTTTTTATACACGAAATTTTTGGTGAAAACTTACTTTTCTATGTCCCAAACACACTGTAATTTTTTTCATTTATAATATATATTTTTTAACCTTATTTTGACTTAATATCGAAAAAGCACCCTAATTTTCAACCGAAAATTCTCACGTCAAAATATCTGCTTTTTTAAAAAAGTCGGTGGGCTTTTTGTTCGTTGAAATCTCTACTTTCTGATGGTGGAAAAAAGTATACATTACTATGGTAAATATTCTCGAAAAATGCAAAGAAACGAAAAAAAAATCGAATCCGAAATTTTTTTTTCTTTAATCATTATGTACAATTTTGAGCCATTTATTAACATTTATACATAAATTACTCAAAAATCGTAAGATTCCATGTTACATTGATAAACAAAAAAATTACAAATCCATAAAACATTAACATCGCAAAAAATATGCGAAAATAGTTGTTCTAAATATAATTAAAGGTAGGATTTAAAGGGGATTTCATCACATTTACCATAGTTATGAATATTTTTTTTACACCATCAGAAAGTAGAGATTTCAACGAACAAAAAGCCCACCGACTTTTTAAAAAAAACAGATATTTTGACGTGAGAATTTTCGATTAAAAATCATATTTTTCTTGTAAAAGATAAAAATAAAAAACCAAAAACTTGGTTATTTGAATTTTTCACATAAATTTTGAGGCTATGTGAAAAAAGTGCAAATACAAAAGTTGTAGATCTTTTTATTACCTACAACTTTGCCATTTAACGTTTTTCCATAGGACTTGTAGTTTTGCCGAAAATCGAGATAAATCGTTTTCTAACCTTAAAAACTCACCGCCCACTTCCCGACCTCGGACCGCCCGTAATTTATGTTTCCTTTCATTTTTGTTATATTTTCTTCCTTTTCCAATGGGTTTCATTCTACTATTCTTTTTTTTTACTTTTTACCATTCAAAGGCTTCAGCCCTGGTCAAACCTCCAATCCTAGAGTCATGAAATTTCGAGTATGTCTTGTCTTTATAGCGTAGGCATCCACTAAGAAAGGATTTCTCAAAAAATCAACCCCTAAGGGGGTAGAAAAGGGGGTTGAAATTTGTATAGGAATTTCTGTATCACAGAAACTAAAAGTGGAGTCTAAAAATTGGTGTTAAATCCTCTTTTCAAAATTCCCTTAGGGGTTGAAAAAAGGGATGTAGCCTATTTTGAGGGAATACCCATCGTAACTGTCTATACTTTTAAGCTATATTGCTGATAATTGGTACTATATGCTTACTCTGTTAAAATACGCACGTGCACGTGTTTTGAGGTTTTGAGAAATTTTGCCCCTAGGGGGTAGAAAAAAGGGTGTAAAAGATTATATTGGAAAAGGTATTTTTGACGGATTTTCTTGACGCTTTTCAATAAACTGTACCCCTAGGGCGTTGGTTGATAAACGCAAAGTCCAGGGAAAGGTTCTGTGACCGTTAGCACAGAATATACAGCAACGCATTATACGTAAGCTATATCTTCTGTATCGTTAGTAACGTTCTGTAATGAAATAAATGGGTCTGGTGCACTTTGAGTACCCTTGGCATTTCATAATTTTTGAAAGTGCAATGGAAAGACCTGTTTGTATATAGAATATATTAAAGGCAAAACATGTATGGACCAGACGGTTTTTCTCTAAAAAAAAAGGAAAAGAAGTTTGTCTTTGACAGCTCTTTTTATGCAAAAACTCCCCGTTAGTTACGTTACTCAGTCCTAACAATGTTGCCAGACTGTGTAAAATATAAATTGATAGGAAATTCATAAGGGATTTAACTTTTTTTGGGCCTATTCAGTTAAAAAAATGTTGGTCAAAAACAATTAAATTAAAAAAAAATGCTCTGGGTAAGAACGAACAAACCGGTTGCCAATACACCTTTTTGAACCGATTACAAAGTATGTTATGTTCCCTTTAATGTGTAAATTGAGAATACATTTGACAACGTTGCTTCTTTAATGACAACTTGACAACCGACAAGCTGTCGAAAACCGTTTCGATATTTCGTGGTTAAAAGAAAGCAGTTTGAATATGATAAATTTAAACCAGGGTCGTAATTTTATATTATCGTTAAAAACGATTTTTTAAATAATAATCAGCCCTTTTTTATTTAATTTTTGTTTTGCCCATACTTTAGTAATCGCTATGGATAGGAAATGGGTAAGAAATATTCCATAATAAAGTGCGCTTGCTGTAAAAAACACCACTTTCAAGTATCACAATCTTGAATGATATTTTGCTAATAAATTTGTAAAAAACGGTCCATCCATAATTTTTTTTATGTAGAATTATTCAAAATTAAATACTCTTTTAGTTTATCTTTCAAAAATTTGGAAAATTTCTACGGGCCTAAAGGGCACCATCAGTACCATCACCATGACATTTTTATTGGAAGAGAAAGAAATATTGTTAAAAAGCACAAAAAAAAATTCTATCGAAATAATAACACCAACGTGTAAGAAAAATATTTCTTTTTAAATATAATATGGTAACCTATTAAATTATGTTCCATGGGGTAGAAATTTATGGATACCCGCCGCTAGTATTATATATTTCTCTTTGTTTGCACCCCGTACACGAACTCAACCCTTACTTTCCCAATATAGATTATCGAAACTATTTTCCAAAGACGCGCGGCATCGTTCTGCCGTCCCGACGTCGTATGTCGGAAAACGCGTCGCGCTGAAGGAGTCGCAACTCCGTCGATTTTCCGATTTTTCCGGTGGTTTTTCGGAAGTTCCGCGTGGACTCTGGTTGTTTTTGACGATATTTTGCCGGTATTTGGCGGTTTATGAGCGAATTTTTAGCGGATTTAAAGAATTATTTATTAGAAAACTGGACTTTGTGTGATAAAACTGTGGTTTGAACTTTTATTCTGATTGGGGGTTATTAATTTATCGAAAATGGTAAGTACCTACCTATACTTAGCAATGTATTTACTATGAAACATAGAACTTTATATAAGTACTACAATTGAAAACGAAACAATATGCTTAAAAAAAGTCAGAAAGGAGGAGAAAAGCTTTGTATTATATTTTCGAATCGCTAAACAACTTTGAAACTTTTCCGGGGTCGGTCAACGAAGGCAGAAAATCTTGTCAGTTTTTATTAGCAACTTCTTTCAAATGAGAGTAGTTTATTTCATTTTTCATTATTATACATACTTACCTACTTAAATTGGCTATTAGTCCAACGAGAAGCTAATATTTTTGAAATGGTTGGAGAAGGGGACCAATTTGTATTCGCTAACGTTTCGGTTTTATTTTAAACCATCATCAGGCGGGGCTCTGTAAAAATAAAGGCCCCTGTACAGTTTTTTAAACATATTTGACGTCTGTACCACAAACAAAATACAAAGATCCCTTTATTTATTTCCTTTTTTCCTTAATTTGTTACATAAGAATGCCATAACTGTTTTTATTATTACTATAATATTAATTATTAGTTTAGAAATTATAGTTATAGGAGCAATACACCACTGTATTGACTTGCGACGATTCCCGTCGTCCGCCGCTTACCTTTTTGTCAGGAAATTTATGTATTTTTTGTTAATTCTATGACTTGTCTCATGGTTAGACAATTTTAAATTTTTTTACAGTGTGACCAGTAAGTCCGCATCATATGGGATTTTTTTTATTAATAACTTTATTTGAAATTTGATTTTGGCATCAAGTTGTGCTTCGATCGAGATGAAAATTAAGCAAAAAAATAGTAGTCACGTGATTCGCATTATCTGTCAAATTTTAATTTTTTCAAAAAATAATTCAAAAGTGGGGTTATTTCTGAAAATATCGAAAAAAGTTATAAAAAAAAGTTTTTTTAAATGCACTTTCTAGCCCACATGCAAAATGTCAGCTGCATAAGATAATGTTGATTTTTTTCCCACCACTAAAATTGATTTTCCACTTAATGAACACTTTACTGATGACACTGTGTTCTTTTTTGTCTTAATATTAAGGCATATTACTTTCAGACACAAACTACGTTTTCAAAAATACTTATCTTATGAAGTTACCTTATACAGGGTCAAAAACACATAAACTTTGCATCACATGCGACCAAATTTTAATAGCCCAATTTTCATTTTGTAGAAAAACACACATTTAATATGGCGCTACTTTAAAGAAACTTTATCTGAAATAAAGCATTGTCAAAACTAAGAAGTTTTATGTAGGTTGCGTTGAGTCTTATTTTGCAAAAGTGGTGCAATTTACAAAATATGGGTAAAATATCAAAATTATTTTATGCAGCTAAAATTTTGCATGTGGGCTAGAAACTACATTTAAAAAAACTTTTTCTAATAACTTTTTTCGATATTTTCAGAAATAACCCCAATTTTGAATTATTTTCTGGCAAAAATTAAAATTTGACAGATAATGCGAATCACGTGACTACTATTTTTTTACTTAATTTTCATCTCGATCGAAGCAGAACCAAGGGCGGATCCAGGGGGGGGGGGCACTAGGGGCAAGTGCCCCCCCCCCCGAGCACCCTAAGAACAGAAGAAATACAGAAGAAATATGACTGATCGATTGCATTCACTTCTCCCTGGATCCGCCCTTGAGCAGAACTTGATGCCAAAGTCAAATTTTGAATAAAGCTATTAATGTAACAAACCCCATATGATGCGGACTTTACTGGTCACACTGTATACAGTGTCAGTTTGTAACGTGGAATTAGTCCTTTTTTTGGATAAATTCCTTGGATTGGAAACGGGTATTTTAACATTTTAAGTTGTGGTCTTTTTTATATAGAAAATATTGGTACAGTGTGTCCCAAATTAGAGATATTATTATGACGATATCGATAATTTTTTTACATTGCAACCTTTGTTTTTTATTGATTATTTTTAAAGTGCAGATTAAGTGATAGGTACCCCCTCCCTGAAATAAATATAACCTCATTGCGCTGACGACAAAGTATTTTTGTCTGCCACATCAGGTTTTTTGGAACGCCCTTAACTTTTTTTTAATAATATAGTAAAGGGGCCAAAATTCACCTAAGATGTCCTCTGAAACGGAAATGTCAATCCCTTTCTTTGATTAAGTAAACGATTATTTCTTTTGAATGTCGTCTTTTTAAATACAATAAATTACAAGAGGGTCATTGACCTTTGGTAATAAAATCGAAATTGATTGAGAAAACATTTTGAGGGCCGTCAGGGGCCTTACTGAAACGTCCCTTGCTTTTGTGACCTTTCGAATCTCCTTTGTTTCGAAGGTTGCTTTTGTGGCGATAAAGATGTGTTAAGAAAATGACTTGGAACGATATTGGTATGGGATGAAATTGCCGTAGTGTTATCTGCCTTTAGTAAAATAAAAGATCTAGAAAATGATGTCAACATGATTAATGCATGGCTCAGATAATAATGTATTAAACAAATAACTAACGTATTGCAGACAATAATTTCTTTTACAGCAAAATAAGAAACTTTTAAGTAAAAAATCGGGACCTTCCTCACTAATATATCAATTTTGAGTTCTTAACTCTCTGTCGCTTAGGGCTATCTATTTCTATTATTATTATTCTTGAGTCATTACAACGTATAGTCAACCGACCTGGCGTCGCGTTTCAAGCACCACCGCCAATCATTATTCTTAAGTAAAAATTATAGAGAAAGTCGGCGTAAATAGACCAATTAGTTAGTTACATTATCTCTACTTATAAAACTATGGCAGAAAAATTATATCAACTTATACAATAAATCATGTCGGCATATTTTCGTTCGAAGAATCTATATTTATATAATTAAATACATTTACTTGATCCATGGTTGTGGTAAAAATATAAACGCATGTAATTTTTCCCATAAATACCGGTAAAATATATGAGAAAAACAAGCGCGCCTGGAATATTCGTAATTCTTCTCCAAGAAATTGTTTTAGTGGTTTCAGGCTGTAAAAGAAAGCCTTATTACAAAGTTTTAATAAAATGGAAAGCGTTATTTGGCAATAATATTAAACTAAACAGGAAAGGAGTGTTCGATTCGCTGATTTCGATCGATCCGGATCGATCTATAACTGATTCTAACTGATCTGACCTGTGTTCGATTGGCAAACGATCACTGTTCAAAGTGATCCCAAGTGAACCTGGAAAATTTCAGAATCACCAAAATCAGAAATGGTTGTTTGTTTTATTTACTTTTTATGGGTTTGCATGTTATAGTTCCATTCTGTCTCTGTTTTTAGATTTTCGTTGCGTATTTATTAGTATTCTTTGATTATGTCTTTTTTCAAGAAAATTAACTGTGATGTAAAAGAAGAAATGGATGAATTACGTCTTTTTGAACCCATCTAGTTAAATTATATTTCCTGTACGTAACTGAGAAGAGTGGAAATAAAATATGTTAAAGTTCTTTTACTTTAGTCCTCCGCGCGCTTTATAAAATACTACTACACTACTCTCGACTAATTTCTGAACATGGTAATAAGGTTAAGTGAAAACCGAAACCCAAACGAACTGACATAAAAATCCGTGTTTCACCTTGGATCACTGAACTGATTTTTAAGATCAGATCGATCCAAATCTCTGTCCCAATCGAATACGGCTCTTGTTTGCACAAATCTGTGGTCATTTTCTGTAAGTACTTCAATATCTAAAATGTTGAACATTTGATTTATGGTGAATTCGTCGGTAAAACAAACATTGCGTGAGGATTCTCTATCGTTATTTACTAGTTCGTAATTTCAAAATAAAAGTTTATTTTCGTATTTCCTCACCGTCCTCAATTCCTGAGGTTTTTGATATTTAAATGGATGAACTATAGTGGAAAAAATAGGTTTTTTTGTAAATTTCCAAGACATACTTGATTTTTCGAAACTAAAATTATGACAAAATAGTTTCTATTCAAGCAGGGCTAAACCCAATCAGAAGATGAAGTTTTAACTCAAAACATTTGAGTATTTTTTACTTATTCATGCGTAGATCCGGGGGACACACTATAGTAAACAAATAATGATATAAAAATGACACAAAAATGCTAATGTTAAAAGTCATTCAAACACCATTTTTATGTCATTTTAAGAACGGTTTCTGTCTCGTTACATATTTTTGAAAGCGTTCAATACGATAATATAGATATACTTAATGCATACTTACCATCAGGCGAGTTCGGCTTGCACTTGACAGCTTTTTGCATAATAAAACGTCAATCTTACATCAACAGTCCGCTTCTGTGCCCGTGGTTACAACTTTAAATAGGCTGTAAAGTTTAATATGCACGTAAAAATATTTGACTACAAAGAAGCAAGTTTTATGTGCTTTATGCCTGGGCAGTAAAATTGAACTGGTCTGTAAAATTTTTTTAAGGTAGGAGTATCAACATGCTTGCCAACCTATAACCTATTTCGCGTAGATTTATTTATGTTTTCTAGCTTTTATACAAAATTTAAAGAAAATCAGTATCGACTTGATATTCTATAGGTAATAATTGATATATTTAATAAATATCAAGGAATTTCATAACTTATTTTAGGAGAATTGTATAGCGAAAAGTATCGGGTAAGATTTTTTTTAACATTATTATGTCATTGTCACTCATTGTTCTTTCACTATACAATTCTCCCAAAATTAGCAATAAAATAAATTGATATTTTTGTAATATATCAGATACTACCTTAATAATGTACCGACGATATTGATTTTCTTTAAATGTTAGTTATTAAAATAATAAACTCAAAAAATCAACGCGAAATAGGTTATAGGTTGGCAATAGATTGAATGACGTTGAGAATTCAACCTTAAGGAAAATTGAATAACGAATGTCAAGGACCCTATTTAAATAGAAATAAAATAGTTGTGTAGTAACAACTAACAAAGAAATAAAGAAGTATATATAGGTACATTTTTGCTCGGGGATGATATATTGCCTCACTATATATATCGATGATCTGGTACCTACAGATGGCACATGTCATTCATAAACACTGTTAAAATGTGTTGACAACATCGTTAGTAGGAGAAAGGCGGTGAAGAGCTGGGAGGGGCAAGAAGTGAGGATTACGCTTGATTTACCTTTGAATGTGACCTTGCTGCTACAGTTTAAACCTAACCTACAAATAACCCAACCTTTTATTTCCTCACCTATGAAGAGTAACTGCAGAATTAGCAATATTCAAATTCTCGAATACACATACATACACTTGCGACTCATCTTAATTAGTCTCCAACATATATGACAAAACAGTAAAAACAAAGCAACTATTACACAAAACCGTTAAACTGAAGAAAATTTTAGACCGCTGTCAAAGAAACACCAAACGGAAATAAGGATGTTCGATAGACATCGACGCATCGAAAACATCGATATTTACAATGCGATACATCGTTTTGAAGCGATGCATCGAGGCCATTTGATAGTTGTCGTTGCATCGATGTATGAGTAGTTAAATTTTGTTCGTAAAATAGTTATTGTCGTTGCCTCTCGATCTTAATTATACCTTTTATCTTTGGTTTCCGTTGTGGGCTTAGAATAATTATATTTGTCATTGGTTTTGTAATTCTAAGGGCCGGTATCTTCATCCTCGGTTAAAACTCGGTTATTTTTATTGCTTATTTAAACTTGTTTTGTGACACATAAAGCATGTTATAAACATCAAATGTCAAGTTTAACCGAGGAATTAAAATAACCGAACTTTAACCGAGGATGAAAATACCGGCCCTAATTCTATTAAAAATTTTTTTTGATTCATCGCAAACAACGATGTTTTCCATCATCATGGCTTCAGATCAATGTCGTGGCGGTCACGTCTTTGGAGGCGGATCTCTTACTGCTGCGTTGCCATAATGCAAACTTTTTATAAGGCTTTAGACAAAGATTTACATTTCCCACATCATGTTAATACTTTTAACAGCGTAAGTTTGGCAAACAAAGTGGAGGGGCGCAATTTGGATGGTGATTTACTTCAGAATGGAATACGATTAGGTCAATGAGTTGATTTGTTATTGTTTTATGGGTACCAGAACATTGCTATACCTATATAAATTCTGAGATAAATATATTATTAAATTAGCTAAAAGTAAATAAATTAAAATTAAATATTTCAAAAACTAAATGTATGGTTATGGGTAATAATTTAAATTGTCAAAATATAAATGTTGTAATTGATGGTGAAATATTGGAATTAGTAAACAGTTCTAAATATTTAGGGATAATCATTGATTCAAAATAAAAAATTTTTAAATTATTTTGAAAGTATTAAATCGAAGATTTCCGGAAAAGTAGGTTATTTTAAAAGAATCAGTTCTAATTTAAGGTTTCCCAAAAAACTGTATTTAATACTATTATATTACCACATTTTCTTTATTGTTCTTTCATTTTATATTGTACTAGCGAGGAAATATTTGATAAATTACAAATTTTACAAAATAAGGCAATGCGGATTATTTTAAATTGTGACAAATATACAAAAATTAATTTTATGTTGAAAAATTTAGATTGGTTGAATGTTAGAAATTAAATTTTTAATTTAGTAGGGGAAGGTTGCCTATATTGAAACGCTACCTAAATTGGACCACAGTACATTTCTCCGAAACTAAATAAGTGCCATATCATCTGGCAACACTGTAACATACTTCCACCCAGAACCTTTGATCGGCAACAAACTCAACTAGTTGGCCGTTAGTGATTGGCGTGTACAGGGCAAAACGTAATTTACACAATTTTAATGTAATATTTTTAGGATTTTCCTAAGAATTTACCTTAGAACCATAAAACTCTAAGCAAAATCTTTTTTATGGAAGTTATCAAGTAAGTTTTTCTATTTCTCGTATTACCATGCCATATTTGTTTTTTCTTGTTTCTTTCCTGGGTGGTTTTGTAAAACCCGTGGTAGTTGCTTAAATTGGACCACTGAGTGATTGCCAAAATTGAACCGGTCCAATTTATGCAATTTTTCCAAATTGTGCAAAAACAATTTTTCTCTTTAAATAACACCATTTCAATATTGCTAAAATCTTTTTTCTTTGAGTTAAAAAATGAAACTATGACTGGTCCAATATAGGAAACTAATAGGTACTTTTTTTGCGTTAAGATGTCTTCTACCGAAATTGTGATTGTAAATTTGATGTTTTTTTTTAAATATAAGTATAAAACTTCCTATACCAAAAATTTTATTTTTTATTTACTTATTTAACACCTAAGCTTCCGATTTAAATCATGTGGTCCAATTTTGGAACCCCCAGGTGCAATTTAGGCAACCGGTTTCCTATATTGAACCACTTGCAGAAGGTTTTTATAGCCTGGTATATCATAGATACTTTGAAATAAAATTCTGCAAAAAATCCTGCAGTTGAACAACATACTAAAGTATACTAAGGTGTAGCTTCAAGATCGATTTTGCGTTATTATCAGGATCTATGATAAGAAATCTGGAAATTGGTCCAATATAGGCAACCTTTCCGTATGTATCTTTATACATAAAATTATAAATAAACAAATTTTTTTTTCTTTTAATTATGACCATCATAATTATAAAACAAGAACTAATCAAAATTTTTATGTGGATAAAGTGTCTAAAACATTAGCTTATTCATCTATTTTTTATAAAGGTTTGATAGAATATAATAATTTGGATAATTCTATTAAATCTCAAAAATCATTAAAACTGTTTAAAAAACTTTAAAATTAAACATTTAATTAAAAAACAAAATGATACGTAATATTTGATACAATTTGCAAAATGTTTATCTTTTCTGTCTGTTTTTGTTAAAAGAAGGTTGCGTTTTAAGATTTAAAAATAAATCTATAAAAATGTGTTAAAAAAATGTATTAAAAAATATTTAATTGTAGCTTTTTGCTAAATAAAACATGTTACTACTACTACTACTACTATTACTACTTTATAAAGGTACAATTTTTATGCATGAATTTCAAATTTGAAAACGAATACATTGTTTTTTTACTGAGAAATCCCCATTTAGGGCAAAAACCTCACGCATAAAAAGGAAACAAAAATAAACCTGTATTCTGAGTAAGCGTAAAAAGAACTTGAAAAATCCGCCTCACTGCCAACTGTTCAAAAGAAAATAAGGTCTAAGAAGTATACTTTACTGTAAGTCGAGTAAGCTAAAATTGTATTACTACATTTCAAAGCCGAAGGTAACAACGTTGTGGATGCTTGCTTGAATAAGTCCCAACCTAAACGGAAAATAAAGAAGCCTGTTTTTATAGTTTTATTTGATTATTTCTAAAGGTTTTATTACTCGGGAGTGGCCACAAATAATGGAAATAAGAAGTTGCCTTGATCGCTGTAAAAATGGTTTAGAAATAAGATATTTTAGAGATCTCCTGATCTCTACTTACTACATATTGTGAAGTCTCCCGTTTCCATTACGAAGGTCCTAGAAATATCAGAAGATAGAGAATTTCAATTATGGGGGGTTTAAGTGTTTTTGGCGATCCATGGAAAGGGAATAAAGGCAGGCGGTGTAGTAGTAGTAGTAGTAACATGTTTTATTTAGCAAAAAGCTACAATTAAACATTTTTTTACAACATTTTTATACATTTATTTTTAATTTTAAAACGGAACCTTCTTTTAACAATAACAGACAGAAAAGTTAAACATTTTGCAACTTGTATCAAATATTACGTAAAAAATAGCTATCATTTTGTTTTTTAAATAAATGTAATTTTAAAGTTTTTTTAAATAGAGTTTTAATGGTATTTGAGATTTAATAGAATTTTTCAAATTATTATATATTCTATCAAACCTTAATGAAAAATAGACTTATAAGCTAATGTTTTAGACACTCTATCCACAAAAATATTTTGATTAGTTCTTGTTTTATAATTATGATGGTCATGATTAAAAGAACAAAATTTTTTTTAAACAATCAGGCAATAAATTATTTTTAATTTTATGTGTAAAGATACATGCTAAATAAAAAATAAAATTTCTGACATTCAACCAATCTAAATTTTTTAACATTACATTTATTTTTGTATATTTGTCACAATTTAAAATAATCCGCATTGCCATATTTTGTAAAATTTGTAATTTGTCAAATATTTCCTCGCTAGTACGATATAAAATGGAAGAACATAAAGAAAATGTGGTAATATATTAGTATTAAATACAGTTTTTTTAGAAAACAAACTTAAATTAGAACTGATTCTTTTAAAATAACCTACTTTTCCTGTAATCTTCGATATGATACTTTCAAAATAATTAAATTTTTTAAATTTTGAATCAATAATTATCCCTAAATATTTAAAACTGCTTACTAATTCCAATTTTTCACCATCAATTACAACATTTATATTTTGACAATTTAAATTATTACCCATAAACTTACATTTAGTTTTTGAAATATTTAATTTTAATTTAATAATATATTTATCTCAGAAATGAGAGTATTTAGACCATCAAAAATATTTAAAACATTAATGTAAATTAAGGTGTCCTCAACAAACATTTGTAACTTACACATTTTTAAAGGCATATCGTTGATGTATAAAATAAATAATATTGGACCTAGTAAACTTCCTTGAGGAACTCCTATATTATTTATTTTCTTATTTGAATGTTTTTGAAATTTTTGTTTCTTGTGATCTGTAAAACAATCGTTCACATCTTCACACAAGTTCACGTCTTTATTTTAAAATGAACTTTAAAATCCGACAATGACCGAGGCACAAAAACAGTCAAAAAACAAAATATTTTAATAATTATTAATATAATTTGTTGTAATAAAAGTATAGTATAGTATAGTATAAGTTCTAATATGTAGTTGTGTTTTCGTTAATTTTCGTGTTCATTTCGAAGCTCCTGCACCGTTCGTCGTTATTTCGTGGCGGAGGGGGTTAAACCCCCCTCCACCCTTAGGTACGACCCTGGTAGAGTCCGCGTCAAACCAGAAGAAGCCACAGCCGTCACACTTGAAAAAGAACAGAATTATTTCCCTCTTTCTCAGACTCTTGCCAACCAGGCAACAGGAGCGTTCATCTATACTTTTATAAATTTTGAAATAGAAATAGTCGTGCTAAATCAACTGGCAACGCTACACAACTTTCGCAGTGATAAAATCAGTAGCGAAAGTTAACACCGTACCGTCAACATGGATCTTTTACCATTGCTGGCATCTTACCGATGTTGCCGGATGTTTACGGTTGTAGAATATGGTGAGATTGTGTATAATAGAAAATTTTATTTTATTAAAGTAATAAGCGAAAATACAACTTGGCGGGCTTCTCACATTTTTAGACGAACTGTCCCACGTTTTATAGCATACCGAAAAGTCGAAAATTGACTTTTTACATCTTGAGGGAAACATTAAGCGTAAGCAGCCTCAGTCGGCTACCTAAACAAATGGGATTTAGGTAACTATTTTACCATTTCAGTTCTTTATTTATATGATTATGATTATTGATGTTGATCTTCATAACGTATATCCTATTTTCTAGATGGAAGAAAGTGCGAGATAACAGAAAAGTTTTATGCGAAACATATATACGTAAGAAACGAATTAATTTTTTTAAAAAATGATAGAATACCGTAAAGATGGTCGCAATATAATTTATACCGACGAAACTTATATCCACAGCAGCCATGTGCAAAGTAAAAGTTGGTATGATGAGAGTGAGAAGGGTTTAAAAAAGCCTGTTTCAAAAGGCCGACGATTAATTATAGTGCATACTGGTGGAGAAAAAGGCTTCGTAAAAGACGGACTACTTATATTTAAATCAGGTACTACAAAATTTCAGTAGTTCCTCAATAAATAATAACCAAAGAATCGGTCTGTTGTGGGATCAGGTAGCGCCAGTCAGGGGTAGCGTAATAAAATTTCAGTAAACCACATCTATTAATGGACCTTATTTAAAGTAGCTCACATAATAAAGCTACAATAATTTACATGTCTATTGCAGGTACAAAAACCGGAGATTATCACAATGATATGAACCATGAAAATTTTATGACGTGGGTTGAAAAGCAATTATTACCCAATTTACCTGAGAGGTCCGCCCTTGTTATCGATAATGCGGCATATCACAATGTCCCTGTCCAAAAAAATATAACCACGGCTTCCAAGAAAGAAGAAATGCTGAATTGGTTAAGAGAAAAGGGATTACCAGCAGAATCCCAATTAATTAAACCGGAGTTATATGATATTATTTTAGAAAATAAATTAAGATTTCCCACAATATACAAGTTCGATGTTCTACTTGAACGACATGGTCACTGTGTGTTACGTTTACCTCCATATCATCCGGAACTGAACCCCATAGAGAAAATTTGGGCATTAGTAAAAAATTGGGTAGCAGCTCACAATACCACTTTTAATTTGGCCGATACCGAGGCACTGACAAGGCAAGGCAATTATTTACTTTACTATTAAAAAAGTATTGTTTAAAGAGCCTCCGCCACTGGTATATCGATTTCGAGCAACTAAGACAGAAATATTTTAAAGTGAGACGGAAGGCGCGCGACGTTCGGACGATGATGACGGCTGTGGCTTCTTCTGGTTTGACGCGGACTCTATAAACTTTACCTAATTGAATGTTTCGGTAAAAGTAATCGTTGCCTAAAAAGGAATCTATTCTGGACCATTTTAACGTAACATCGTCGCATGTACGTAGTTAAGGAGGGGTACCGGAGGACAATACCGCCCCCCTCCCCCCTCCCCCAGAGCCACTTTGTGTCATCAATTAATTCTCGAATTAACGTTAACAAGAACGTCAACAAAATGTTCCCACCAAAACCTTTCCCCACAATAAAATTCAATTTACTCGAAAGCGAAATGTACAAAAATAAACAGAAAATATAATAGTGCATAAAAGAAATGGAGGAATCAGATATCGCTGCTTTTATGGAAAAAAGTGCCTATAATGCGGGAAATAAAAACGTTCGAACGTTGAACCTTTGTCATATTTTTTTCTTTTATGAAAATATTGTTGGTTTTTTTGTGACAAGCTTTCGGGCTATAAATATAGATGGATTCTCGAACGAAAAAGGTAAATAACTAATTTTTTTTTATACAATCGAGCTTTAAAGTAGCTTACAGACTGCGGCTTTGCTGGCTGCTTTGCTCAACGGCTCGATGAATACACAACAAACAAAAACAACGCACAGTACATATTTTACAGTATAGGTTGCAGTCATAGACCTGTAGATAAGTATGTAGGTACAGCTTATCTCGTGAGCAAACAAAAGTTAACGTTTATGGGTAAAAAAATACGTCTGAGCACACGGCTCGCCGGTTCGATGCCTTCCCGCCCAGCAGAATTGGGCATGCGTACAAACCTCATGTTATCGGCCTGTCCTTCTTTAGCGACACGCTCAAAATACACTCCAGAACCGGCTCGGCGCCATTTTTGTTGTTATGTATTCCACGGGTCAAGTTCTCGGGCAAAAACTTTTTCAAATTCTTGAACAAGAAATTCTGCTTAAAAATGTTTGACACGTTTTGCCAAATTGTAAAAATCAATACAAGTTATATACCAACTAACATTTGACTCGAGGTTAGTTACGCGATAACATCAAAGATTGGTTATTTTGTTTATTTTTTATATTTGATTTTGACTTATTCTCTTCCTTTTCGAACTAAAAACACGACGACAAATAATTTTTAAACAAATTTTAGAAACAAAACCTTAAAAACAATTTTATATCCTCAAAATCTGATAAGTCTGTACCTAACTACTAAAAATGCCAGAAATCAATACCTTTTTATCCAACTTACAAAATTTGAGAAGAAATTTTAATTTTTTGTAATGAATTTGGGGCAAATTTTAGCTACACACACGTAAAAATAAATTGATGGTCGACTTTTACAACTTCTTGAGCAAGAACTCAAATTTTAAAACCAGGACCTGTCTATTTTCCCATTCGTCAAATGATAATGTTGCAGTGCGCATGTCTAATCGTGTGTAGTTTTGTTTACATGCGCGAGGTCCTAAATTTACCACTTTCGTGATTATCGTTTGCTTACCTAAATAAGGTACGTGTCTATGGTTGCAGTATCGTAATTGCCATAGGCCCATAGACTGCAGATTTAAACTATATGTGTCATACCGCTAATAGTAGGCAATCGAGGGTGCCTCTAATATATTAAGACCTACCCAAGTAGCATATATTTAGACACAAATTCTTTACTAAGAAACGTTTCGAAACATTTTCGAATTCTGTTACTTGAAACAGTATTGAACTGTTTGTTTCGAGGAAATGAATATTTGTCGAAAAAATTTTTTTTATAAATTTCCTAAATTACTAAAAATATGTATGCACTTAATTATTGTTGTTTCGATACTTGCTGCGAGATTTTGTAAATGCTTGCCTCTAACAATGGCATGGCCTATGAGGAGGGCATTCACAATTTTATTTCTTTCCTATTCATTTGTCGTGAAAACAGTTTCACTATTACAACTCTTAAAACTCTAAAAGATATCTACAACTGAAAATTTTATTAAGTTTAGGAGTTGTCGTAGGATTTTGGTTTTAACGCTGCTCTAAAATCCCGTTTTATTACCTCAATTATATTTTCCCGGCTCTTCTCTACTTTACATACATTTTCAGGCACCATTATTTCAAATTCGAATCTTTTATTATGATTCACTACCGTATGTAATATATCCATTTTCCAATTGTCATAAAACCCTGTTTGATATCAGTGTCGATTTTATTATTGGAATATAAAACCCAAATGATCATTGTATAGTATATGTAATGTACAGGCTTGTGATTATTATTATACATACCTATAATATAATAAAATGAAAATATTTTGCCACCAAACCACCAGATAGCGTAATCTATAGTGTGGTTGTTTTAGTGTGCAACATATGGGCATTTTTTTCTTACCGATTTCTCTCTTATTTTATTCTTGATAAAAGTTGGTGCATGTTCGATAATCATATTAGGTGCACTTGGAATGGTTGCAAGTCAAACGTCGTACAGGGTAGGCCAAAAAATATAAAACTTAATTATAAGTTTATTCAATATATAGGTACATATAATAAAATATTTGCAAATTTTAAATTATAACTTTGAATAAACTAAAATGAAATATAATGAAACTCACGAAGTCTTACTTGTAGTGAGTAATAATTATGGTATTATAATTTCATATCCATGAATATAATGAATTTTATACATATTATGTATCACAATAATATAATATAATATAATATATCACAACAATATACGCAATCATATATCTGTGGTACTATAATATATCTGTGGTACTTATTTCAGAAAATTCAGCAAAATGTTATTAAGAAAAGTTGTTTAGAATTAAAATTGGTACATTGGCACCATATAAATTAAAATTATTTATGTTTGTAATTAATAATTTGTAATTAATAATGTTTACTTTTAGCTCTTATTTGTTTTTTTCCATAGGTATCTGCGATTATTTTAGTAGGATTTCATGTTTGTCGCTTAATTTGTACAGTTTTTTAAATAAACATTTAAAATAAAAATTTTGCACTTTAAATGATAGTTTTTTAATTAACATAACATCATTACTAATGTTTTATCTTCGTAAAAAGAATTTTTCGGATATTTTAAAGTTGTGTTTAATATCGTTGCAACAAACATGAAGTTTGTGATTCCTTAATAAATTAAAAATTTAAGTAAATTTTACAAATATGCTTGAATTTGAACAAAGATATGTGAAATTGATTTGATTTTGATTAATTTAGGAAGGTCTTTATGGTGAATATAAAAAAAAAATTTTGGGAAATTATTAATGTTTTAAAAAAAATATTTATTTTTATTTTAGGAGATCACGTTTTTGAATCTATGCATAACTTTTAATTCTAAACAATTTTTCTTAATAACATTTTGCTGAATTTTCTAAAATAGGGGTACTTTATTCTTGTACAAGTTTTATATTTTTTGGCCTACCCTGTACGCCGTTTGACTTGCAACCATTCCAAGTGCACCTAATATGATTGTCGAACGTGCACCAACTTTTATAAAGAATAACATTTTCTGAGAAATCGGTATTAAAAAAAAATGCCCATATGTTGCACACTTAAACAACCACACTGTATACTTCTAGCTAATCGATTCACCTGTAGAGAGCGCGATTATTTATATGAACGTCGTCAGGCCCCAAAGGGATGAAAAGAGGCAATAAAAGTTTATATTGGAACAAATATTTCTTCACATATTTCAATAAACTCTACCCCTAAGGTGTTTAAAAACATGAAAAAAACTTTTCGTGTACTTACTTCGTCAGAAAATCGTTGAAGCTCATCCTGCAAGAACTCGTTTTTCACAACTTTTAATATAAATAATTAATTCGAAATTATTTTGTGCCATTCGTGAAACGAAGGTTTATTTAATTAAAACAAATTCATGCCCGCGTTCTCTCTAATGAACCAACGACTCTCCAATTTAAAACAGCCCAAACTTAGTTTGGCTGAGTTAGGTCTGGTATAGTATAATAGTTAGAACATAGAGCGTATATATACAATGTAGGTACATCTAGTTGGCTTTAAAGTGTATAGAGTATGTATAGCCCAAGCAAAACGTAATTTTAAGGAGAAACTCTATGTAAATTCAGTAATTAGAGAAATCACCTTTATACATAAACTCTATCGCTCTATCCTGCGAAGTTATTTACATGTTAAAAGTCCCTACAGGATCGACGGAATGCGTTAATTAAGAAGGCTTAATGGATGAGGTTTTTTTTTATATAGAATTTAAAAAGTATTCTTTAGGGTAATATTTCGAGTCGTCCGAGGAAGCCTTCAACGTTTCCTCGTATTGACAATGCAAAGTAGAATAGATGAAGGAAATTATATGATATGATGTCAAAGAAACACCAAACGGAAATAGGGATGTTCGATATGCATCGACGCACCGAAAACATCCATGTTTTTCCGCGATACATCTTCAGTGGACATCCCTAAACGGAAATGAATGAAACAACGTCATCATGGCCTCAGATCAATGTCGTGGCGGTCACATCTTTGATGACGGATCTCTTACTGCTGCGTTGCCATACTGCAGACTACTTAAAGGTTTTAGACAAAGATTTAAATTAACAAATAAAACAAAGTGGAGGGGCGAAATTTGTATGTTGATTTATTTTAGAATAGAATACGATTTTTTCAATAGGTTTATTTGTTATTATTTCATCTATACATACCAAATCATTGATGGTACCCCCAATCGTACGTGGCGAAAGTATCTTGTCTTCTGAAGATTATATCTGTACTCCGGAGGCAAAAGAAACTATGTCCAATTTTTACAAAAAATAGGTAACTATGTAGTTTTATTCAGAAAATGAAACTCTTTTGTGGGGCATACAACACCAAGTCCAATTAGTTAAGGTAGCTGAGAAACAGGGTAACCTTTTAACACTATGTGCATTTTTATTCAGAGGCCTAAGACACCAAGGTAATAATATCTGTATGCCTCGGATCTTTAGTAATATCTTTAGCAACACATTTAGCGGCATAGAACACTATATAATCACTTGGTGTTATATGCCTTTAACTAGATCTATATAATAGTAGGTGGGGATTACACATAATGTTAAACACCAGCTGACTATCGGCATTTAGGCGGCAATAAGTTTTTATTTGGTCTATTATTACTTTTCCTTTTACGAAAATGCATACCATTTCCATTTAATATACTAATTTTTTGTAAAAATTGGACATAATGTCGTATGCCTCCCGAGTACAGTATTATGGCTTATAATTTTTTACAGGTATAGAACACTATGTCCATCAAAATACAAATAATTTGTATTATTGCAATTATTATGATAATTAAATATAATGACGTGTGCTGGGCTTCTTTACGGAACAAAATCGAAAAAGATTTTAAAACTATATATGACTGGTTCAGTAGCCGCCTACTTACAGTTAACTTTGATAAAACGTTTTGTGTTCCCTTTACATCTTACTCTAAGTATCTTCCTTCTTATGACACTATTAAAATTACGTGTAATAACAACTCCCAAATTAAATTCAAAATAGTAAATAAAATAAAATATCTCGGCATCATAATTGATAGTGGCCTTAAGTGGGAAATTCAAATAAATAGTACGGTCAAAAAAATAAGATTCATTCTGTATAAAATGAGACATCTTTCAAAAATCTTAGATACCAAGCAACTAAAAATTCTTTACTACTCCCTAATACAAAGCCATTTAACTTATGGAATTATAGCTTGGGGCGCGGCAAGCAAGATTCATGTACATAATTTGGAGGTTATCCAAAAATCGGTTCTTAAGATAATTTTCAAAAAACCTTTTACTTATCCTTCCCATATTCTTTATTCAGAGAGTGGTATATTTGACATTAGGCAGCTTTACTTCTTAGCATGCGTTTCCAGACAATTCATTTTCAAAAATGAGTTGCTTAGGATAGAACATGATTATAACACAAGATATAGCAACCGGTCAAATTTTGTACCTCGGACAGAAAAATCAATCTTACAGAGAAACTTTTATTATCTGGGTCCCAAGTTATTTAATATTATACCTTCGGAAATTAAAAATGTAACCCATTTTCCATTATTTAAAATAAATATAAAAAAAATGGATACTTTCATTGCCTATATATCAGATACACCAATATATTGATTTTAAAAACCTGTACCATATGGTCTAATTAATGGACTGCTATCGTTTGTATTTGATATGTATACGTATAATTTATTGTTGAATGCAATTTTGAATGCGTGAGCTTCTCTGCTCTGTATAGTGTATGTGTACAGTATATCAAGAATGTGCTATTTTGTTGCTAGGTTCTAGGTTGAACGATCTTGGTTTGGGTTGGTAACCTTGATAGGGTTTATCAGGCTTATTCGTTTTATATTAGTTCGTTCATGGTGTTTATGATTAATGTAATAATGTTCATGTTATAAATTAAAACGTACCCACGCACAGCGTAGCCTTTAGTGGGTTAAGTTTTTATTTATCTCTCTTAAAGTATATTATTTAAGTCTTTATGTATTATTATTATTGTATACTGAGAAATAAATAAAATTTGAATTTGAATTTGAATTTTTGAAAATTAAAAAAAAAATTATTTACAAAGAAACACTAAATAATTAATACTTTGTGTATAGTGAAAGTAAGATAATACATTCATAAATCAACACCAACCTCAAAAGTATGTTAAACTTAATTGTTTTTACAAAATATCCACAAATTAAGCTGATGGCACATAGTGTCGTATGCCTCCCAAGTACAGATATAAAATAAATAAAAATAAATTTATTTCTTTTGTTGGAAAATGAAGGTTCATTACATATTATTTTGACTTTAGAAGTTCGAGTTTGTTCCAGACCTAATATTTCCAAGCAACATGGCGAAAAAACGAGAAAAATAAAAATTCATTTTTCAGACTTTTACCTATACGTGATGTATCATTTTTATTATTAATGATCTGTTGGGATACGATTTTGACAGATTTATTATGGAAAATGTAAAAAATTCATTAATTACCTTTCCATTGGTACTGTGTTGACCACTAATTGCTTATATACCCTAAGAGCATTTCTGTCGAGTTTCAGAAAAGCGACTTCATCTTAGAAATGTCCATTTTTAATTTCCCTGCCGAATGGATCCGCCATTGTTAAACCGAAAAACAAGACCCTATTGTCGTATTTCAGAGTCAATTAGGTATGAAAGAATGTAGGTCATCCTTTATAATTTTCGGGCGGAAGTAGCTATATTTTCTCTCGGGGTGCATTTTTAAAAGGTTGGTAGAAAAAGAATAAGTAGGACGGATTTAATGTACCTTTGTTTCTGGTTAAATAGGCAAAAAGGGGATTATGTCGTTGGAAAAATGGAGTTGCGCTCAAGAAAATCTCACGAAAATTTACAAGGGTTAAAAATAGTTCTTTGAACATGGAAAGCTAAAAAAAACCAACTTAACTATCCATAATACCGTGCGAGCAAAAATTATTTACATCAACGAGGGCTTGAATTAAAAAACGTAGGGCTTGGTTTAGATCACAATGATATGGGGACGATATATCTAACCAAATCTAGGTTAAAATTTTGTCAAATTCATATTATGACATGATATTATAATTATCAAACTAATGAGTAATAAAATAAGTAGACAAATAAAAATTTATTTTTGTTGTTTACAAAATTAACAAAGTAAGAATATATACAGAAAGAAAAAGAAAAATAATTACATAAATTGCTGAAATTGGCCACCGACATGCTCCAAGCATAAATTCACACGTCTCTTCATATTTTCGAAACGTTTGCAATAAGTTCTTCTGTTCTTACAGATGGTCTTCCTGCTCCTTTTTTGTGTTGTATAGAACCTGTTTCCCTAAACACAGCCACGGTTCTTTTCAGGCAATGATAAAAATCCCCAGCAATAAAAGCAACGTTAGGAAAATGTTTGTAAAAATCGTCCATGCACAAACCCGGATTGTATTGCCACTCACCATTTACTCTAACCCCGTTTTGAAAATACGCTTCAACCATGAATGTTTTGTACTGTTCCGTAAAGCCCATTGTGTGAATTGTTCAAGAAATTGGAAAAATTAGCGATGAATCAAATTACTTGTAACTGTCAAAGATGACGGAATAACTGATTGATTGTTAATTCAGGTAGTTGCTAACACCCAACAGGTATTAAGCTCTACGGCTAAGCATTACGTCCTTAGATGCAAGGCCCTCTAAAACCCCGGTAAAACGACTATATTCATAAGCGTCTAGAGTCTGGCTGTGGACTTTTCAACCGCCCAATCAACGTTCGCAATCAAGCGCAGGAAACTTAAACATAAATGTGTTAGAATGCGCACATAAATCATTGTATTATTTCCTATTTAAGTAAGGCGATAAAATTGATGAAATAAAATAATAAACTAAACGAATTACCTTGATTTTCGCAGACGAAAAATAGTGAATATGGAAATATTTCCTAATGCGGAAGTTTTTTTTTGAAGAGGATAGTTTAGATTGGAAAAAATTGTAATTTTTGAGAACGGTTTAGACTAGTGATGCTACAACCTTCCCGAGTGTGACTATTATGTTTGACTAAACCTACTACTTACTTACGTTAATAATGTACTTACATACTACTTTTACAGGTTTTGATTTTTTTTTGTATTAAGACATCTTATTGCAAAATACAAAATAATTAATAAAACAAAAAAAAAGGAACACATGACAATTTTCGGTTTCTCTTAAATTATTTTTATTAAACAATTCTCGTTACGTAACAACATTGAAACTGTTTATCTTCTCGGGTCAAATTCAAATTATGACATATCATTGTTAAATGGTCAAGTGTTGTATTTATTCTGTAATGTTGATATTTGTAGTATGTACACTGGGAAATCTGATTATTCCTAACGTATGTAATATTATGTTGCTTCCTTTCATGCCTTAAAAATTACTGTTTATTGTTAAATTATTTATTATATTTACAACACTTCCAGTTTTTTTGTGTGACGAACTTTTGAGAATTTTGAAAAGAATAGTGTTTTTGGCATTACGTGACGTGTTAAAGAAACCTATAGACCGGTATTAATCAATAGCATTTTATGTTTCTAATTTACAACAACCGGCTTTACATCGCTTAACCTCACAATTACTATCTTTAAGACGGCGGCCTATGATTGGCCGGTTGAAAAGAACATAGTCAGACTCTAGACGATTGTATCTATTGTACTATATTCGGCAGGGGCATCGCTAGACACGCCATTCCAACTCATAATACTAGGTACCATCAGACGCAAAAAAAACAGCAAAATTTTTTTGAACCAAGCCCAAATTTAGCTAAAGTTGATCAACATTTTATAGTAAATACTATAGGCAGTAGTTCGTTTGAGAGAAGGTCCGTTAAAAGTTCGGTTATGTTATTAATGAAATGATTTATCTATCTTGCGACGATCGTCGTTGAACCTTCACATCTTCTTAAAGTAGAAATTATATTTTTTATTTTTTAAACGGCCATCATTTCACACGTTTTCTTTTTTTCCCAGGTATAAACTCTATATTTTAGAATCGCTTAAAAACTTAAAACATACCACCGGAAATGCCGAAAATAGATCGTTTACTTTATGTATAGATTATTTTCAATAAAATTAGTACTTTGTTTTAGTTTCTATAAATATATCAAGAGATATTTTAAAGAGTAGGTTGTTTTAATGATTTTTACATCTAATGATTAGGTGTTTTATTAATAACCTAACGATGTTTGTTTATTGTCTTAGTTACACTGCGATATATATACACGTTTTATTTCGCTACCCTGATCAATTTTAAAGTTCTACTGTAAATAATTTACCAAAGAAATACAAGACCTAGATGATTATTAATTTTATAGTATTATATCTGATACGGTCCGGCCGACGATACGGTCATCTTGTGCGATAGTATCCAGGGCCTTCAAGATTTGTTGAATAGGTAAACACGACAGGAATGGAAATGGGTTTGAAGATGAATATCAATAAGACAAAATTTATGATATTCAGTCGCCAACCGCACGCCGATGCTTCCATACAGATTGACCAACAAAACATTGAAAGAGTTACCCAATTCAAATACCTTGGCTGTTATATCACAGAACATCTAGACCCTGATAAAGAGATAAAGTGCAGAATTGAAACAGCTCGCACAACTTTTCTGAAAATGAGATCATTTTTCTCTAACGACAACTTAAACCTAAAATTACGTCAAAGAATGATCAAATGTTATATTTGGTCCGTGTTGTTGTATGGAGCTGAGACCTGGACCCTAAAGGCTGCCACGATCAATCGCCTGGAAGCGTTTGAAATGTGGTTGCACAGAAGAATGCTTCGAATACCCTGGACAGCTATGCAGACCAACGAAGCAGTGTTAAACAGAGCAAATACCGTAAGGGAATTGTTTAACACTATTAAAGTGCGAAAGATATCGTACCTGGGACATGTTCTTCGAGGAGACCGATACAAGATACTCCAGCTTATAATGAAAGGTAAAATCGAAGGCAGCCGAGGAATTGGAAGGAAACAGACATCATGGCTAAAGAACATTCGCGATTGGACTGGAATACGCAGTGCCGAACAACTATTCAGATTAGCCGAAAACCGCGAACAACTCGCCAATGTAATTGCCAACGTTAGGGGGACCTGATATGGCACCGAAAGAAGAAGATATCTGATACAGATTCCAATTAAAAATACCGTGCGAGCAAAAATTATTTGCATCAAAGAGGGCCTTACATCTAAGGACGTAATGCTTAGCCGTAGAGCTTAATACCTGATGTTGGGTGTCAGTAACTACCTGAATTAACAATCAATCAGTTATTCCGTCATCTTTGACAGTCGTTACAAGTAATTTGATTCATCGCTAATTTTTCCAATTTCTTGAACAATTCACACAATGGGCTTTACGGAACCGCACAAAACATTCATGGTTGAAGCGTATTTTCGAAACGGGGTTAGAGTAAATGGTGAGTGGCAATACAATCCGGGTTTGTGCATGGACGGTTTTCACGAACATTTTCCTAACGTGGCTTTTATTGCTGAGGGTTTTTATCATTGTCTGAAAAGAACCGTGGCTGTGTTTAGGGAAACAGGTTCTATACAATACAAAACAGGAGCAGGAAGGCCATCAACAGAAGAACGTGTTGCAAACGTTCGTGAAATAATGCAAAATACGCTAACAAGTTGTATAAGACGCCTGTCCCAAGAAGTGGGAAGATCATATGGAACATGCAGAACTATTCCTAAGAAGCAGCTAAATTTATTTCCTTATAAAGTGCAAGTATTCCAAGAATATACAAGGAAGGATTATCCAAGAATGTGGTAACATTTCTCCAGAGATGCTGGTCAACACTTTCGAAAATATGAAGAGACGTGTGAATTTATGCTTGGAGCATGGCGGTGGCCAACTTCAGAAATGTATGTAATTATTTTTCTTTTTCTTTCTGTATATTCTTACTTTGTTAATTTTGTAAACAACAAAAATAAATTTGTATTTGTCTACTTATTTTATTACTCATTAGTTGGGCATATCATGTCATAATATAAATTTTTTTGTTGTTTACAAAATTAACAAAGTAAGAATATACAGAAAGAAAAAGAAAAATAATTACATAAATTGCTGAAATTGGCCACCACCATGCTCGTCTTTTTATATTTTCGAAAGTGTTGACCAGCATCTCTGGAGAAATGTTACCACATTCTTGGATAATCCTTTCTTGTAATTGTTCTAAATTTGCAACTGGTGTTTTAAAAATAGTGTTCTTTAAATGAGGAAAAACGAAGTAATCCATAACCGTTAAACAAGGTGATCTAGGTGGGAATTCAATGTCTGATCGAAAACTGATCAATCTGTCGTCGAAAAAATTGCGTAAGTAGTTAATAGTTTCGGCGGCTGTATGGGCGGTTGCACCGTCCTGTTGAAAATATCCAAAACGTAGTTCGTCGTCAAGTAATTGCTCCACAAATGGATTTAAAATATTGTCTCTATACCGCTGTGCTATAACTGTGTCATGGAAAAAAATAGGACCAACAATTCTTCTTCGGGAAACAGCTAACCAGATACCAATTTTTTGAGGGTGCAATGTGGACTACAAAAAAATTGGGATTTTCACTACTCCACATGCGTGTATTCTGAGAATTCACGTAACCGGAGAGGTGGAACCAGGCTTCATCCGAAAAATATGTCAGGTCTAATAAATAATTTCTTTCCAATAAATTTTGGGTAAACCATTGAGAGGAATTCTTACGTCTTTCAAAATCTGCGGCTTGTATTTCTAGGAATACTTGCACTTTATAAGGAAATAAATTTAGCTGCTTCTTAAGAATAGTTCTGCATGTTCTATAAGATCTTCCCACTTCTTGGGACAGGGGTCTTATACAATTTGTTGGCGTATTTTGCATTATTTCACGAACGTTTGAAAGTTGTTCTGTTCTTACAGATGGTCTTCCTGCTCCTTTTTTGTGTTGTATAGAACCTGTTTCCCTAAACACAGCCACGGTTCTTTTCATCCCCAGCAATAAAAGCAACGTTAGGAAAATGTTCGTGAAAATCGTCCATGCACAAACCCGGATTGTATTGCCACTCACCCTGTACTCTAACCCCGTTTCGAAAATACGCTTTAACCATGAATTTTTTGTGCTGTTCCGTAAAGGCCATTGTGTGAATTGTTCAAGAAATTGGAAAAATTAGCGATGAATCAAATTACTTGTAACGACTGTCAAAGATAACGGAATAACTGATTGATTGTTAATTCAGGTAGTTAATGACACCCAACAGGTATTAAGCTCTACGGCTAAGCAATACTTCCTTAGATGCAAGGCCCTCTTTGATGCAAATAATTTTTGCTCGCACGGTAGTAGTTAATAAAGCGGGAAACTAAAGTAAAACAACTTAAACATATTTTATTTCTACTAAAGACCGACCGAAGGTTCGGTTTCGGCCAAAAAACCTAGTTTCGGTGACAGTTTCTGTTTCGGCCAAAAAGCGGCCGGTCGGCTAACTTTGGGGATCTCATCCTATAATTTTTCTTCTCTGTAAAATAAATTAGATTTCAGTTTACAATAAAATTTGTAAGATGTATAAATAAGTTTCGGTTTTGGCTGAAAATCTTGTTTCGGTCGGACACTAATTTCTACTCTTCTCATTCACATACAGGAACTATTATTTACCTAGAAAGGTTTAAAAAGACGTAATTCATCCATTTCTACTTCTGCATCATAGTTAATTTTCTTAAAAAAAGACATAGGTAATCGAAGAGTACTAATAAATACCCAACAAAAATCTAAAAACAGGGACAGAATGGAACTGGAACTGGATCTGATTTTGGTGACTGCGATTTCCTTGGTTCACTTGGGATCACTTTGACGGTAGTTGGAAACAGTGGTTTGCCAATAGAACACCGGTCAGATCAGTTAGAATCAATTAGATAGATCCAGATCGATCTAAACCACTGAATCGAACACCCCCAGTATAGAAAGGTAAAGGGTAAAGGTGGCAGGTTGCTATGAAACGTCAAAAATGTGATACCTACTTTAAGTAACTTATTATGAACGTGAAACGGAAAAAAGTTTTTTTTTGGTTTTATTGACGCGCGTTTATTAAAATATTTCAAATACTACCCTGTCGTCAGGTACACTTAATTAAATTCCCATTTCGACATAAAATACCTCGTCAGGAAAGTACGAATTTCAACCTCCCTGCCCTTTGCGTTTCAGTATTATTTGTTTTTGGGGTAACACAATTCATCGCCGATTCAATATCAAGGGAGAGGTTTTCAATTTTACCGGAATATCCGATGAAATCGGAGATCTTTTTTTTTTTTTTAATCAAAATAAAAACGTTAAAGGGCGCCCGCTTTTTGGAATTCAGCCAATTCGCTATTTAGTATTAATTAAAAATTATTTTTCTAAAATGGAGTGGCCATCTTGAAGCTATGATCCATGATAATGGTAAAAGGAAGTTCTACTAAAGATTTAATTGAAAATGGAATCGTTATAATCATTTTATGCACCAACATTGTTGGCATTTCGAATAAGCCACAGCGATTTTTCCCCATCACCCACTCATCCTCCCACTATATGCATAGTAATATAAAAATTAATTTTGAAGAAGTAGTCCATGCTTAAAGTGGAGTTGAAAGTATAGGAAAGAAAGAAAAAAACTAAAAGTCTTTTTCCACATAATTTAATAGAATATAGAAATTCTTTAGGGGTCTCTACATGTGTTGAACGTAGAAACGTTCATCATCAGGAGACAGAAAATTTATATAGTGCTGATGGTATTAGCAGAAGAGAAAATGGTATAAAACCTTAATGGAGCTTTTATGGCATTAAAAAATTGAAATGTAGAAGTGACATATATATAAAAAAGGGTTGAGGAGAGTTTAAACATCCTGAGCATGTGTAGAAAGTTAGTAAAGGAAGTCTAAACAACCAAATAAAAAGAGGAATAAGAAAAAGGCCTTCTAAAGAGAAGGTGTCGAGGATTTTTTAAAGTTTCATATAAAAAATTTAAAAAATACCTTCTAATATAATATAAGTACTATTATTTTGGTCATGTGTAAGTTAAGTGTTAGCAAGACTTTTTTTTTTTAATTACGAGTAAGACACTAGGCACCAGTGCTGTTAATAATAATTAATAATAAATAAATAAAAATACAGTGACGCTTTACTTTTAACGGATTGAAAGAACCTAAAAATATAATCTGCTACGTTTTTTTTTAAATAGAAGATAAATACCCATTTCAAAAAGGTAAAGAAGTATTTACTTTTAAACATTTTAGAACTGTTTTTTTTTCTTAATGATTTAGGGGAAATAAAACCATGTCACAGTATTTTCTAAAGCGGTTTTTTATTCAGAAGCTAAGGTCGATAAAAATGTAAATGTGCGTAACATTTTGGAGGTGATAAATTACTGCCATTTATCTGAATAAAAAATTGAATAGGTTAAGAGAGAAAATTTATATTATAAAGTGATTGTAAGAAAAAAACCGTGGAAAAACTTACACCTTGCACCGTTTATATTTTCTGTTCTTTTAAAATATAAAGCTTTACCGGGAAACAATTTAATTGTGGAATATCGAAAAATCTCGTATATTATTTTTCGTTTGCTTTACTCTAGCTTAGAAACTGAAATTGAATTCCAATATATAAAAAATCACATAAAATCTGTTTAATGACCGCTGACCGTTACGTCATATTCTCCCTATTTGCGCTACGTCATAAATTAATTCAGTCATCAGTTGGAATTACCGGTGGTAAAGGTTATGATTTTTCTTAGGATTGATCTACATAAAGACGGATGCATGTAAACAAGTATAGCGCGTTTTTTAAAATTTTTAATTAGGTATTACGGGTTAGTTAAAACGCATTTAAATTACGGAATTTTAGGTTGGGGAGGAATAAATAGACCTTTAGTTAAAAAATTAGAAATTCATGTTACAAAAAAGGTTTTTCTAAAAATTATATTCAATAAAGATTATCTTTATCCTTCAAAAGAATTATATTCAGAAACAAAAAAGTTGGAAATAAGACAACTTTACATTTATAACATCTTAATATATATATATTTAAAAATAAAAACCTTATACAATTTAAAAAACATAATCATAATACACGTCATAAAAATGAAATAACCATAAAACCTAAAATAAATAAGTCCATAGGACAAAAAAATTATTTAGTGTAAAAGGCATTATGGGATGAAACGTTTCGTTTTTGAAAAGCAGTATGAAATTTTTAATTAATTTAAATTTACTGATACTTATTGATAAAATTTAAAATTGAATCATATATTTTTTTGTCTAGTGCATCAGTCTATAAATTTTGTTTGAAATATTTTATTTATAAAATTATAAAGAAGAAAATATAACAAATACGTCTTGAACTCTAATATACAAAAAACGCACCTAGTACCAAAATGAAAATGCACTGATTTTCCTTTTTTCTTATCTTTTTGCATCAAATTTCACTACTTTATATTACTTCGTTAAAATATAACAAAAGGTAAGGTATTTCCGTGGTAACTTCATTAAAAACACTGCTGAAAATAACTTTATTCTTATTTAAAAACTTTTCTGTTATAAGTTAAGGACTTGTGTTTTATATTTTGTTTTTTAAAAAGGGAAAAATATAATAAAACAAAACGGGAAAATTCGTAGCTCAGACTTAAAAAACGGTATTTTTTCGTCTAACGTTACTAAATACGGTACACTAACGTCATTGTTTTAACCGTTATGAATCGAACGCCAAGATAAATATTTTGAAAATAGTTGCATGCGTTCGGCTGCTATTAATTTGGTATGGTATAAGCAACTATAGATTAGATCGCGAAAGGTTTCAACATCATTTTCGTGTAAATTTTTTTTAATTTAGAGTGTTTTTTGTGAAAAAATGATTCCTTAAAGATCGCCTTCTTATAGGTAGGTATATTTTAAAATTAAATCTAAAACTCCGAGTACAACTACAATAAAAATAGGATAATGGCAGTAATAAATGGCGCTGTTTATTATTAAAAAGTAGAGAAGTTAGAAATGAAATATTACTTTTGTAATAAAGAATATTTTCTGAAAATAATCTTATGACAGATATTAAACGTTTCGTATTAAAAGACCTGACTATGGAGATAGCAAAGATAGACCACGCATCTGTGATGTGTGAAACAAAGACAGAAGAGAGAAAAAGCTAGTAACATATGCTATGGTATTCCTCAGGGTTCAGTGCTGGGTCCTATCCTTTTACTTATTTATATTAATGATCTTGGTTCTATAGACATTGCGGGCCGGTTTACAATTTTTGCTGACGACACCACTGTCCTCTGGCATGATTCAAATCCCAATATATTAAAGATCAAGGTTTCGTCTGATCTTTCTAAAATTAGACAATGGTGTGATGCTAACTTATTGACCCTAGACCAACATTGTGGGTTTTCGATGTGATATGGATGGTTTGTATCTTGGAGGAGCTCCACTATCAAAACAAGCTAACACCAAGTTTTTGGGACTTTTAATTAATGACTGTCTGAGGTTTGACTCTCATATCTTGGGACTTGCTCGCAAAGTGGCTTCGGGATGCTACGCAGTGCGATTAACATCGATGAAGGTTGGGGCCACCTTGGCTAAGAGGGTCTACCATTCACTGGTGGAGTATCACTTGCGATATGGAATTGTGTTCTGGGGGAATACGTGTAACTACTTGCTGAACTTAGTGTTTATTCTGCAAAAGCGTGCTGTAAGATGTCGTTGGGGCGTGTATGGCAGAGAGTCATGCAGACCGTTATTTATAGCTAAGGAAATTTTAACTTTGCCATGCCTGTTTATTCTTGAAACTGTCTGCATGATATACAAGCATAGGGATACTTTGCCGGTGCCTGACCACTCTCATGATACTAGAGGATCAAAAAACTTGTACCCGCCCATACCTTCTTCTGCCCTTATTAGAAACTCTATAATTTACGAAAGCCGCAATTTCAGCAATTTATGTACTTAATTATTTTTTTTTCCTTCTGTATATTCTTACTTTGCTAATTTTGTAAACAACAAAAATAAATTTGTATTTGTCTACTAATTTTATTACTCATTAGTTTGGCATATCATGTCATAATATGAATTTGACAAAATTTTGACCTAGATTTGGTTAGATATATCGTCCCCATATATCATTGTGATCTAAACCAAGCGCTACGTTTTTTAATCCAAGCCCTCTTTGATGCAAATAATTTTTGCTCGCAGGGTGCAATAAAGAAGTAATAATTAAAAAGGTTTCATTCAAGTATTAATGAATTTGTATTTCAGTGAAGAATAAAATAAGTCTATGAAAAAAGCCTAGGCTGGAAATATGTTATTATTAATGGACGAAATTAGTGAAATTTTAGACAAGAGACAATAAGAAATATTTTATTTTTTTATATTTAATCATGTACAATCACGTAGAGGATATATTTGTACATACTCTGGTATGCTGCATTACAGTAATAGGTAAAAGTGCTTGAATTGTTGAAAGAGAAAAATTTTTTGTTGACATGAAAGGATATAAATAGAAGTATCATTTTCGCGTCCTGCTTTTATAAAGGAGCCCTAGGTATATGTTATTTTACACTTGAATGTTTCAAATTCCATAGAAAATGAGTGAAATATATGCATAAGGTCCAAATTATTAATAAACCACCAACCCACATAACTATACCTTATTACCATGACAACAATAATTCCAATAGTGGTATCCTTTGAAGTTATCTCACAGATAAAAATGTTAACAAGAATATTTTTATTTACTCTTTTCCTGATTACCACACCACTGAATGGGCCAATAATACAGATTATAACCTTACCCGTGAAAAGATGATTCCGGGTTAAAAGAACAATACAATGAATCAAACAAAAATCATTTACAAAAAAATCAAAAAAAAAAAAAAACAGAAAACTTTATAAAACGTACAAATACGAGTATTCCGACTACTAACCACGACATCGTAAAAACAATACGATAACTCAAAGAAAAAAGGGCTTGTTCGATTACCACACTTATTTTTATGTACCCGTGAATGGCCGACGCGTAAAAATGGAAAGCGAGGTTGCCGCTATTATTCTAGATTTTGTCACCGTGGAACTAAAATAAGTAGGTATTAAATACAAAAACCTAAAATATTAATTTTATGAATAGGAAAGAAAAACACAAAGTCTTCCTCCACAAAGTTTAATAGAATAAAAAATTCTTAGTTAAAGGTCTCTACATGTTTCGAACGCAGAAACGTTCATCATCAGGAGAGAGAAAAAGGGCCTATAACAACCAAAAAAAGAGAGACTTTTTTTGGTTGTTATAGACCCTTCCAGCTGACGTTTCCACATATACGTATGTTTTAACTATTCTTCATTTCTAATGTCTTCACATAATGTAATTTTAATAATCCAATTTTGATGCCATAAAAGCTCCATTAAGGTTTCGTGCCTACCACTTATCATTTATCTTTTGCTAAAAACATCAGCAATATATTTTTCTATCTCCTGATGATGAACGTTTCTGCGTTCGAAACCTTTAACTAAGAATTTTTTATTCTATTAAACTTTGCGGAGGAAGACTGATGAGTGAGAATGAGTTAGTGTAAATACAACAAAAGCCAATTTTATGTCCATCCAATAATCCATGTTGAAATTAAAACCAATTATACCACATTTCTGAAAACTTTCTTTTCTCAGCACAACTTCACTCTTCAATAAAATACGATTTGCGCCCTTTAGAGGAGCCTAAAAGTTCCGTTTGATATTATTAGCACAATTATACATAAATTGTGTTTTCCCTCGTGATGTTTTTAAAATGGCTTTTCCCGTTTTTAATTAAAGAAAGGAAGAGAGAGTCCGTTGATTAAATCGCTTATTACTGGATGCTGGCACATCCTAAATAACGTTTTCATTTTATGAAAATTTAAAAAGTTTATTATTTACCTAATAAAAAAATACCATGATTATAAGCACGTCTTCAGTGGTTGATTATAGAGTAAACCAAAAACATGTGTAATATATTCCCAAGAAAAATAAAATACCTACCTGAAAATAAGACTTGAGTTATCAATATTTCGAAAGTAAATGTTCTTTATCCATAAAAATTAGACCGGGGTTTCTTCAAGTCAAACTACTGTATATTGTATATTTCTGTTAGCATAGAGTAAATAACAATTTAATAGGTTTACAAACAGTTTATAGCACTAAAAGTGTGAAGGAGATTTTTATTAAGAAAATAAAAATCTTAGAGGTGTAAAACTCGTAGTAAAACACCGAAATAAAACGGATTTATCGGCTGTTCTTTTAGTTATTAAAATAATAGTAACATTTTATGTACAAGTACCTATATACTGAAACAGCGAGATTTTCACTTATAATCTCCCTAGCAGCAGAATTATTACCGTAAATTTTTTTTCAAGGTCACCAATGGTTTTGTTGATAGAAAATTATCGCGAGTTGAAGACGAGGAAAATTTTCTATCAACAAAAACATAAGTGAAACCGAGAAAAAAATTATCGGGAATTAATTCTGCTGCGTGGGAGATTCGGTAAGAAAATTTCATAAATTGGAGTTTCTTTTAATGTTCCTGAAATTTTAGTAATAAACCTTAGTTACTAACAAGTAAAATCAATTTCTATTGTAAAAATACAGTGCGTCATAATAAACTAAACTCATCGGAAATATGTTTTTTAAAGTTATATGTGAATTTAAAATTATAAGGACATTGGATTTCGCTGGTTTGTCTCACCTGTCACTTCTAAATGACTTGACATTTGAATTAAAATTAAGTCGTAGCAGTATACCTAAGAAAAATGATCACTTATTAATTTTATTAGGTTAATAGGCTATAGGTTGCTATAAGCAACGTAAACAAAAAGGAGCCTTCTAATTGTTTGAAAATAAATTTATGAAAAAAAATGTAAGAAAACCTTTTTAATTTCTCTGGTAATGTTTTTAAACGTTTAAATGTATCTTTATTTTCGGGTTCTTCGAACACTCTGAATACCCGATTGCGAGGCCCCTGTCCTCAATCCAATCGAAAAACGCAAAATATGCTAATCAAAGAAAATATAATATTTCTTATTAGTGGAATTAAATAGCTCTTCTAACTCGCTGTTTTTTGAGGGTGGGTGATTCGGAGGTATAACCAAATGAAACCTATACAAACTTGTAGAGGACATAAATGGCGTTATCCATGATAATAAGCTATGGTTCTTCCAAGTTTGGTAACAATTTTTCTTCAAACCATTTCTCAAAGTTTTCAAAGATTCATCGAATTATGATAATCACCAGATTTCAGGCCAAACTCGAATATCAAACTTGCATTATTCACAAATCCATTTTCTGAACCAGCATGTGGAATAATATACCGTACACCCTCTGACGATTTTTCTTCGCCTAAAAACCCCTTTACTATATATCCAGGTTTCATCCAGAAAAACAGGTTTTAAGGAAAATTGAGAGTTGCCATTATTTTTAAATTCTCTTAAAAATTCTACTCGTTTTTGGATTATGCTCTATTGCTCTATTAAAAAACACCTGTTTGATACAGTACATACATTTTAATTTTTTTAAACAGTCCGCTAACAAACCAGTGGATATTTCAATACCATTAATGATTTTAAGGTTCAGTTGCATTGAGCGAATGATAACGTGTTCACCAGACCTGCCCTATACATCCCATAAATACGTTATCTTATGGTATGTTCATGAATTTCGTGAAGTTGTCGACCACGGGATGACAAAATAGCTACATTATTGCAATTCTCAAAATGTACATCCTTCTCTATCCCCTTTGCCTTAAATCGTTGGATTGTTGAACACGAAACTCCCAAAGCATCAGAAACTCACCAAAACAGATAGGTATTTATAAAAACATTGCCATATACTTAATAATATTTTTCATGTTTTCACAATTCCTGTTTTATTATATCTACTTACCTCGTAAACTGCGTTAAAGGGTAAAATATTCTTTCCAGCATCATTTTCTCTTTGAAAATAATCAAATAACTTTAAAATTAATGCTTGTTCTGTTTCACAATACCGTGACATTTTTGAAATAATGTTGATTAAAAATGTCACTATCAAAAATGACGATAAAACTTTTTTGACTGATAAAATTATACGACATTCATTATTGACGCAAATTTACTATCTCATCTAGTTTACAAATGTTACAAAGATAAGCACTAGTAGTGACGTAACGGTCAGCGGTCATTAAACAGACTTACATTTTTGATTTGCTTAAAAGAAATCTTTAAGCGTAGAAGCAGAGAAAATAAACATAAAACCGGTGACTTAATAAATAAATATATATATCCGGTGTCACAAGCAGTACCTAGTAATCTAAATTATACCAAGAAAGTCTCATCAGACGCGCTAAAATAAGGCTAAATTTTGCGAAAAGTACAGCAAAACTGAAGTTAAAAAAGTCCAAATTAGCAGCCAGCTTGACTCGTCAGAAGTGCGACTATCGTCCTCATCACAGAGTCAAATAAATATGGGGTTAACTTGGACATCTAAAACTTTTTCTCGATCCCACCATATTTCATACATTTACTTTGTTCCTAATATTACGGCCAAATCATGTCGTGGCGTGACAAACAAACCGTGAAACAGAAAAAATGATTGGTTATATCCCGACCTTTATATTTTCCTCAAAATGTGCAGCCAATAAAACGGCTTAATCTAATCGGAAATGACTCAAACTCTGAAGGAAAATCTCATCTTCATACCCGTCGTATAAGAAACGACCAAGAAAACTAACTTGCCATGCCCCAGACTGTATTTATGGCCTTTTCCACCCCAAAGTCATTAAGGGACGAGATGTATCGAATTTTTCTCTAAAGGGGATGGATTTGTCGGTTGTGCGTGGGTGGTTGCTTCGAGGTCGAAGAGTTAGATGTCATAATATTGATAAAACTAGAATTTTGAGTTTTTTGCCTGCCTATTTAATTCTTCACTTCTTGACCAAAAGGCAAAAGGCGTATTAGATTGATACTTATGAGAGAGGCCTGTTCAATCATTGTATAGTCTCTAAATTCCCGTAAGACACAAGCCACAATAATTCCATTAAATTTCACGTATTTCATGCTAATACCAATTTTTAAATCTTCAATATTAATTGGTCCATTTCTCTAAACCTTATTAAATCGCCCCACAAGTAAAAGTCCACAGGTTTGATGTCTGGTGATCTGGCAGGCCATTCAATATTGCATTTCCTCCTTGTTTACTGATTTGGAAATATTTGGTTTAAGGTCACAGTTCTTAAGATCAATCATGTATAAAAGACCTATAAATGGCTTGAATGCAGGGGTAACTTCCGGAACCTTGCAATTATTAAAAAAAATTTAGTATTTAATTTTGGAAGGGCTATTCGGGGAGGCATTAACGAATAGTATGCCGGTGTTTTTTTTTAAATTAATGCACAGAAATTTTGAAAAAAGCTATTTTTACTGGTAACACGATATTTTCTAGTCCATCTAGATGTCATCTCTCCTAAGAATTCAAGAGAATATGTGTTTTTTTTAACAGGAAAGGTTCCGTAATTGCACAAAATACAAAAGTAAACAAAACTACGACCGACTAACTAACATCTGCCTTGTTCTACCAGCTCCAGAATATGTCTGTCTTTTTTCTTCGTATGTCAAAAGCATAAAAATAACTACTCTGATCAACACAGCACTGCAATGCGCATGCAAATCGTCAATAGCTCGGCAAATCAATTTGACGATAGAAAATCGCGTCGTTAATTCCACCTTAACAATTAGCGCACTTGTAAAACAAAATAAGCAGGGTCGCCATTTTGTCGAAACCAGACGTTTTGTCTGTCTGGATAAGATAAAGAACTTGTGGAATAATCTGTTCATTTACATCAAACAATCAAAAATATGATCTTGGAATGATAACTGTATCATTTCTAAACAATACAAGCCTAAGCCTCATCTAAGATAATAGAGTTTTTGACTCTAGAAATCTTACCTCATAGCTAATTAATTTAGTATGGGGAGTCTCTACCGGTATCAAAAAATTCGTCAGTATTTAGTCAGTTTATTTATTCGGCTACGTGTGCACGAATATGCACGTGCATTTTATGTGGTTCAGCCCTACGTTTTGTTTCATGTTTATGGGATTTTCTTGTACCAATATTTACCCCCATATGAGTTTTATATCGTGTGTATAGCATTTGTGGGGAAGTAAATAAAATAGGGTGGTTTTCATCAAGCGGAGACAAATTATTTCATTCATAAAAGTAGTCTATAGTCTATGTCTTTTGTTGTAATATTGTGTACACAACATGCAAAAACGCTTGAATTTCATCACTATTTTCCAAATTGCTAAATTCCAAAATATAGTCATATTTAATTTTCTTATGTTCACTTGGTACCGCTATAGGAGGCCAGGGCCGTAGCCAGGGGGGGGGGTAGGGGGGTTGTAACCCCCCCGAAATTCTAACAAAATCAAAATAATAATTACTACTGGCTCGCTTAATATTTAAAAAGTTTTAATAAATATTTGAACACCAAACTACACCAATTATTGCAGTAAAACATCAAATATTCTAAACTTAACACCAAAACAATTTTATTCGCCGGCAACTCCGGCAAGTTAAACTAATTTTTAACAATATTTTTGAAGTCCGAACTATATTTTTTTTACATTGACTTGTCTACCTTAAATTAATTACTGGTTCATAACAAACGTAGACGTAAACAAAATCATAAATATTTTCTCTTCTATGAACAGGAAACTTGATTTTGTAATTTAGTACAAAGTAAGTAGGTAGGTACTTCAGATGTTTTTTTGTTCTTATTGTTTATTTTTCGTTTTCATTCTTATTTTGTTTTTGATCTTATTATTACATAATATAATTTATTTTAATTAATTATGACTTAATATAAGAGACATGTTAATTAGTAAAATAAATAGTTTATTATTTATTTTGTCGACCGACCTTTGAAATTTCGAATTTCTTTTAAATTAAAAGAGTGTTTTAAAGTCTGGCATATTGCCGCAGATTAAGCTTTACGGTTATTTTACCCAAAAAAAGGCGTGGCACTCAAAATTTTTTCGCCTGCTGCGCAGTTCTTTTTCGCGCCCCCCCCCCCCCCCCCCTAGAACAAATTCTAAATCCGCCACTGGAACAAACCCCCCCCCCCCGAAATTATTTTCTGGCTACGGCCTTGTAGGAGGCACGTTTTTCGGACTAATATAGGTACCTACTATTCTGAGTGTTATATTTTTGGTTAGCTGCCAGCCAACAGCATTTTTTGAAACCGGTATTATGCGCCGCCAGAGCATTGATAAATTCCCAATAGTTACGAATTGAGTCAATTTAGGCTCAAATAAAACCCAAAAAGGTGGTTCTTTAGATTCTTCGGCCAATGCGTAGCATTCAAGAATCGAAATTAGTATATTTTCAAGGGGTTTCATTGCGGAACTCGCGAGGCACCTGGTGTACCTTTACATTTGACGTCTTGTCGGCTTGTTATGACAAAGTAAATAAAGAATAAAAGTTGTTTTTCACCCCCCCTATTTATCGTCATTATTCTACCGTGCTTGTAGTATTAACAAATCAATTCATATGAAATTTGAAATTTCAAATGAATTGAAAGTCCATAAATGTATCGAGGAGACAGAAGAAAAATCTTTTTTTATTAATCCCGAGGAAATAGCCCAAAACGAAATCAAACAAATTATTGACGACCTTGAGACAAAAAAAGCAAATGGATTTGACAATAAATAGGTTAAAATTGTAAAGTGTTTTAAAATGAAATTACTCCATTTTTATTTCATTTAACTAAATTATCTCTAGAAATAGGTATTTTTCCAGAAAAAATGAAAATTGCTAAAGTAACTCCAGTATTTAAAACTAATAAAAGATATAAATGCAGCAATTATCGCCCAATATCTGTTTTACCAATCTTTTTGAAAATATTAAAAAAATAATAAATTATGCGACTTTCTAGAAAGCAAAAATTTACTTTTTGCTAACTAGTATGGTTTTCACAGATCTAAGGATACAGAAATAGCTGTAGGAGATATCATAACAAATATTCAAGCTAATGTCGACAGCCGTAAAAAATGCTGTTTACTATCCTTAGATCTGTGTAAGGCTTTTGACACCGTAAACCATGATATTTTATTAAGAAAATTATACAGTATTGGGATAAGGAGAAATACGCACAAACTACTTCAAAGTTATTTAAGCTATCGTAAACAATTTGTTCAAATTGGGGAAAGAAAAATTTCGGAAAAATAAGAGAATAATAAATAAGAAATAATATGTGGAGTTGCATAAGGATCATTATGAGGTCAGTTATTATTCTTAATTTACATTAGTTCCGTTTCCAAATTGAACTTAAAGGTCAATATAAAGCAATTTGCAGATGATACAACAATTATTTATTTTGCTGAAACTCTTGCAGAAATGTATCTTGATATTAATGATGATTTAAAAACACTTCTTTCTTGGCTTCAATCAAATAAACTTACGTTAAATTTTACAAAATCTTCTTTTATGTTTATAACTAAAAATAAAATAAATTTCATCATTAACTCCTTAACATTTAATAATGAAAATATTGAATATTCAAAAACGACAAAATTTTTAGAATTAGTTTTAGACGAAAATTTAAATTGAAAATGTCATATCCAGTAGGTATATTATCAACTCGATATCTCCTTTGGTATCCTTTTTGTACAGAGCTAGATATTTCATTCCTTTGAAATCTTAAAAATATATATTTTTCATTAATATATTCAAAATTACAATACTAAGCTTCTGCATGGCGATCTGCTTGTTTATTAAACTTAAAACCATTACAAAGATTGCAAAATAAAGTTATTAAATGTATACACAAATCACCACATTTAGAACCAACTGTTAATCTATATAGACCGAAAGGGTATTTACACGTTCAAAACATTTAAAAATTAAAAATTTGTATTCTAATTCACTCTATTATTTTAAAAGAAAAAAATCAAACAGAACACTTTAGGACAATAAAACATTATATGATCATAACACCATGCAGACGTTGTATAAATTATCAAACTATACCAGTAAAAAGTAATTTCGGGAAAAAATCGCTTTTATATGACGGAATAATAAAATATAACAATATTTCAAAAAATATCAGAAAAATTAAAAAACTGGCAACTTTTAAAAAACAATTAAAGAGATATTTACTAAATTAAATTATTTATAGTATTTTTTTAAATTGATTTTATTAATGAATTAAATTGGATTTACTTCAATTTTTTTTTATTGTTATTTTTTTTTTAATGGTTATTATTTTCTATATTATGTTGTCACTTTCCATGTAATGAACTGTAAAAGTTAGTTTGGAATAAAGACATTTTAAAAGTTAAATCAGAAACATTTTAATTTATAATTTTCTTTGCAGGCTAACTCACCCCCTCCCTTCCACCCCCGGGATGCAGTGCCCTCACACGGCCCCCCCAACGAAGTTCGACAACAACAATGACTTCAAGAAGACTTACGAAGACAAAATGAGTGAGTCGAGTAAGTCCAGCAAGGGCACTTACCAGGCGATAAAGTCCTCGGATACCGACGTTACCCCCAAGAGAAGTAAGAAAAAGGGCGGGGTTCATTTGAACAGCTTATGGTCAATATGGTACGGGGTGTTTTGTACGGGGGCGCAAGGCTATATGGCTTATAGGTGCCTGAAAGAAATTTTGGGTAAGTTCTTAAAACATTTTTTATAATTCTATAGGAAAATTTTTGTAAACAATATTTACCAATAATCTGGTACCTATACAGTGTGTCCAAGAACGTATGCAACATATTATGGGAAAGTTTTTATCACCGATTGCTCAGAAAATTGTATTCTTTATAAAAGTTGGTGCATGCCTTAAAACTATAAATGCATATTTCATATTTTACCTGCGGCTAATAGTAAGGGAGTAAATGCCATTTTTTAGAAATTGCCTTAAGAGTAAAGTACCTTAATTATTAGAAATACAGCAAAATTTTATACGGAAATGTTCTTGCAAATTATTATTACATACTGAATTGTATGTAAGCACCAATAAACAATAAATAGGTTCGTCCAAATACGAAATTTGAGTTAGGTGTAACAATTTTTAATTTTTTTTGGTTAATCTCTATTTTCCCCTAAACGGTACACCTCTGGGCGTTTTTTTGTTTACGCAATCTTAATATATTAATTAAATAACTTAAACATGTGTTTATAATAAAAATGGATTAAGTAGTTGCAAACTTTTTAAAACCTTTCAATGTTACGGAGTTGGTTTAGATATTAGCGTGTTGCACGCCTACTTAAACACATTTTAGCCAACTTATGTTCTAAACAAAATTATGATAGAATCCAACTCTATTCATATTCCTGGAAATAATAAATAATTTATTTGTCATTTTCACCCAGTACGCTGAAGTCCAAAAACCTATTTTAAAGAAATGCATATAAAAAAAATTAAAAATTGACACACCTAACTCAATTTTCGTATTTGGACTAAGTTTTTAATTTGCAAAAACATCTCCATATAAAATTTTGCTGTATCTTTAATAATTAAGAGGAAGTAACCCCTTTACCACAATGAAAATTGCCGAACGTTTTGCTGGTCAAACGAAAATAGATATATAATAAAGTGAATTTAAGCGTGTAAAGTGGGTTTACGCGCCCAAACTTTTTGAGAAAAAAGTAAGGCCGATATTGAAAAATGGCTTTAAGAAAAATTGTTTGGTACAACATTCTACACCCGGGAAAGTCATTTTGCTTTTGACCAATAAAGAATTGTTTAAGATATTACAAAATTACTAAAAATATAAAAAAATTCTAAAAAAAATTTTGGGAATATTTTCGATCGTCATTTACTTTTCTGGATGGGGTATTTAAAGTAGAATTTATTTTCTAAATATCAATTTTTATTTTTTCTTTTCGTTTGACCAGCAAAACGTTCGGCAATTTTCATTGTGGTAAAGGGGGTCACTGCTCTTAAGTTACTTTACTCTTAAGGCAATTTCGAAAAAATGGCATTTGCTTCCCTACTATTAGCCGCAGGTGATATATGAAATAAGCATTACAATTTATAGTTTTAAGGAATGCACCAACTTTTATAAAGAATAAAATTTTCTGAGAAATCGGTGATAAAAAACTTTCCCATATGTTGCATACTTTTTTGGACACACTGTAGATAAAACAATAACAACTGAACCTATTGACAAAATCATATTCCATTCTGAACTAAATCAACATACAAATTTTGCCCCTCCACTTTGTTTGCCAAACTTACGCTGTTAAAAGTGTTAACATGATTTGGGAAATTTTAATGTTTAACCTTATAAATAGTCGGCGGTATGGCAACGCAGCAGTTAGAGATCCGGCCCCAAAGATGTGACCGCTTACGACATTGGTCTGAGGCCATAATGACGTTGTTTCATTTATTTCCGTTTAGGGATGTGTGTGATGCATCGACATTTTTTTTAATAGAATTAGAATTACAAAACAAATCACAAATTCAATTATTCTAAGCTTACACCTTAACTGAAACTAAAGTAAAAGGTATATTCCAAATCAAACTTAATTACTAAATGCAAATTGAATTAAAATTTGACACCATGTACAAGCAAATAAATAGCGCATTTCGTAAATAGACGTTTATGAATCTCAACTGCAATGCACACGAATGCAGACAAAGAAAATGGAAATAATGAGGGAAATCTAGCGTGGAAAATTCAATACGGGTGTACATAACATGCCGTCGTTTGAAACTCTATTTTTATTTTTATTTTCACTTGTCAGTAAATTATATTGTTATTGGCACCGAGTAAAGAGATTTTATCAGTCATCGTTCTTGTTTTTTTTATACAGGGTGCCCAAAATTGGTTACCAAAAATGTATTACGATCTCGGGAAATATAAAAGATAGAAAGACGGGTAAATGGGAATAGTTTTAGGCAATTATATTAGCAGTTTATTGGTGCTTCCGGATCGATTCTGGTTCTTTCAGTTTTTGAGATATTTTGAATAAACTAAAATATCGCATTTCCTTAGGTTGGTTGTATAATTTTCCAATATTTTTTAAATCTGTTTACACATCTTCATGCTTTTTAGATAGAATATGCCTACTTGGTAATATTTTAGTAACAACATTTTGGTTTCCTGGAACCATCGTCAATTTTCTTTTTTCTTATAACTTCTTTTTTAGATTTTTTATTTATCAAAAAGTACTTAATTTTTCCTATAACATGATACTAAACACTATTATAAATTAAATATTTGTAATCTCAAAATAACTAAAAATAATATTTTTAAGGAAAACCCGAATATATTTGGCAATACCAAGGTATCAGATGATCCTTTTACTTAATAATAAAGTTAACTTAATGACAATATCTGTTTATACTGTTCCCAATTAAGTTTTGAGAAATCATAAATAAAAGTCCAATGGGGTAAGGTCCGGGGACCTAGCAGGCCAGTGGACGTTGCCACCGGTAGATATTACCTTTTCACCGAAAGTATCATCCGCTAAAAATGTTTGTACTTGTCTGGAATTAGGCGCGGGCAACCATCTTGCTGAAACCACACGTTATTAAATTGATCATTTGTAAAAAAATTATAACAGTTTTAACTAACTCAAGAATAGTATAAACATATATTGTTATTAGGTTAACTTTATTCTTAAATAAAAGGATCATCCGATACCTTGGTGTTGACGAATATGTTCGAATTTTTCCTAAAAATGTTATTATTAGTTATTTTGAGGTTATACATTTTTAATTTATAATAGGCTTACTATCATACTATAAGAAAAATTAAGTACTTTTCGATAAATAAAGAATACAATATGGCACTTATAAGAAAAAAGAACATTTATGATGGTTCCAGAAAACCAAAACGTTGTAAATGACCAAATAGGCATGTTCTATGTAAAATGTTACAATGAATGAAATGTGTTTACAGATTTAAAAAATATTGGGAAATAACATATAGTTACAACCGATTTAAGGAAATCCAACATCTTAGTTTATTCAAAATATCTCAAAAACGAAAAGAACCAGAATCGATCCGCAAGCACCAATAAACTGCTAAGCCCATCCCATTTAACCGTATTTCTATCTTGTAGTTAGCACCAATTTCGGGCACACTCTATTTTATGTTTTTCTAATGAAACTCTCCCAAACTTTCATCGATAACCCTGTTAGTATGTTCGATAGAAACTACAAAATAGTTTCCACTATTTTCAATTAAAATTTACGCACAAGCATACAGAAACTAACACTGCCGAACAATGGCTGACATCGGTTTTGGCCCTTTCACGGTTCGTTTGCATAAATAGGCCAAATCAGGTGCAAACGCTGGTGATAAATTATAAAGTGATCGGAAACAGTGTGTTTTCTAAATCGAAAATTACATTGCTTTGTTTTAAAATGAAGATTGTCACAACCGAATGTATAATTAAATATATAATTGTACAAAGACAGCGTAATATTTGATAAGGAGGTTTATTAATGGTATATTTATAAATACTCTAAATTCTGGGATAAATATATTATTAAATTAACTAAAAGTAAGTAAATTAAAATTAAATATTTCAAAAACTAAATGTATGGTTACGGGTAATAATTTAATTCGTCAAAATATAAATGTTATAATTGATAGTGAAAAATTGGAATTAGTAAACAATTTTAAATATTTAGGGATAATCATTGATTCAAAATTAAATTTTTTAAATTATTTTGAAAGTATCATATCGAAGATTGCCGGAAAAATAGGTTATTTTAAAAGAATCAGTTCTAATTTAGGTTTGTTTTCTAAAAAAACTGTATTTAATACTATTATATTACCACATTTTCTTTATTGTTCTTCCATTTTATATTGTGCTATAGTGAGGAAATATTTGATAAATTACAACTTTTACAAAATAAGGCAATGCGGATTATTTTAAATTGTGACAAATATACAAAAATTAATTTTATGTTAAAATATTTAGATTGGTTGAATGTCAGAAATTAAATTTTTTATTTAGTATGTATCTTTATACATAAAATTAAAAATAATTTATTGCCTGATTGTTTAAAAATTTTTTGTTCTTTTAATTATGGCCATCATAATTATAAAACAAGAACTAATCAAATTTTTTATGTAGATAGAGTGTCTAAAACATTAGCTTACAAATCTATTTTTCATAAAGGTTTGATAGAATATAATAATTTGGAAAATTCTAATAAATCTCAAAAATCATTAAAACTGTTTAAAAAAACTTTAAAATTACATTTAATTAAAAAACAAAATGATACGTAATATTTGATACAATTTACAAAATGTTTAAATTTTCTGTCTGTTTTGGTTAAAAGAAGGTTGCGTTGTAAAATTAATCTATAAAAATGTGTTAAAAAAATGTATTAAAAAATATTTAATTGTAGCTTTTTGCTAAATAAAACACGTTACTGTTACTACTACTACTACTACTACTACTATCATTGATCTAAATTTTTTGTTACAGGTTATTCGGTACTGACGTGGCCGGGTGGACTGCCATATCTTGAACTTAACTGCAGTCTAGGTCTCAACGGAGCGGTGTTTCTTTTACTGCCAATATTTTTTTCTGTTGCTATACTCAAGGTAAGTAAACAAATGGTTTGTTGCTTTCTAACGTTTTTTGGTGTATACTCATCAACATTTTAAAATGACGTTTTTTAATTCCGGCTATAAACATTGGCGGTGGAAGGGGGAGGTAGGCTAAGCCCTCGCCAAGGTAGGGCTTAGCCCCCCCCCCCCCATGGTAAATAGGTTTACACATCACATTTAAAGTTGACTCTTGCCTGCAGAAATATATATATATTTTTTTTAACACAAATAAATTTTAAGAAGGCTTCAACGCTTTTACTTGCCACATGCATTTATACAATAATACATAATTTACTCAAAACCCTCTTAACTTATCGAATTTGTTTCAAGATATATTTGTTTATTTTGAAATAATATATTTAAAAAAGCTAAGAAGTTACGTTTTTCTGTTCCTTCGGTGGGGGGTGGGGTCGTTTTCCTGGAGCCCCTAAATACGCCCCTGCCCTACATATTAGCAAGATAGTAAATTTGTTATTCTTTTATTTTACTTTTTCTCAACCACTTCTCAAACATTTTTTTGTTATGACAATATCACTTTGTTTCGTATGAAGTCACTTTTCAGCAATTTTTGTTTCACGCATTGTCGGTTATTATCGTTATTTTGTTGCATCGCATTTACATAGAGCATATACAACGCTTCATAATTTATGACAGTATGATGTACATTGTTTTGTAGCTACACAATTTATGAAGTTATGACATACGCGATCTAAAATAGTAACTGATTAACACGTTTTATTTAATTTAAGTGAAATTATAATTTCCACTAACTTTGCTTGCTTTTAATGTATTTTGTGTGTTCTATCGATTTTGAATGTTTCTTTTCAAATGTTATAAATCACTATTAATAATAATAATAATAATAATAATAATAATAATAATAATAATAAGTTTATTTAAAATTTAGCAATATACTTAATAATATAATAAATATGTTTATGTTGTCTTTGATAAACTTATTCTTCAATCCCCTGAAGCTGAGCTTGTTAGGGGCAAATCTTATTTTTGTTTTAGTATGTAAAATCATAAATCATAAATATGTATTAAAAATCAAGTTTTAAAGTAAAAATGTTAATTTATAGTATAAACGCAGCTTTTTTGAAGAAATATATTACCTATACTTAATAAAATTATTAATTTATAATTTTTAGGTAAACAATATTACTTATATAAATTATTCAGAACAATATTAATTAATTAAAGCATTTCTAAAAATATTACATATATACAAATTGTCTGTTTTTAATATCCATGTTTTTATTTCGACTTTAAATTTTTTTAATGAAATCAGTTTTTTAATTTTTATTGGTAAATAATCGTTTAAATAAAAACATAAATATTTGAAATTTTTTTGTCTTGTGGACTTATTTATTTTAGGTTTTATGGTTATTTCATTTTTATGACGTGTATTATGATTATCGTTTTTAAATTGTATAGGGTTTTTATTTTTAAATATATATATTAAGATGTTATAAATGTAAAGGTGTCTTATGTTCAACTTTTTTGTTTCTGAATATAATTCTTTTAAAGGATACAGATAATCTTTATTGAATATAATTTTTAGAAACCTTTTTTGTAATATTTCTAATTTTTTAACTAAAGTTCTATTTATTCCTCCCCAACCTAAAATTCCGTAATTTAAATGAGTTTTAACTAACGCATAATATAATATTTCCATATGTATTACATTTAAAATTTTTTTAATGTTTTTAAAAATTGGTAGTAAACTTGTTAATTTTTTAATTAAGTATTCTATGTGAAAATTCCAATTTAATTTACTGTCAAAAATAATTCCTAAATATTTTATTTTATTAACTTTAAAAACTTGAATGTCTTCAAATACTAATATCTACCATTTATTCACCAAAGCGTTTGCAACTCACTTGAAAAAAACACACAAAACAGTAACATAAACTGCTCTCGTCACATTCATAAACCCGCTAGGAAAAATCGTAATTATTGAAGAAAATTGATATATTTCTTTATTTTTGTCCTTATTTGCTTATTTCATTAATATATTCGGTTTTGGCAACCATTTTTGTTTTAAACTTCAAACACTTTTCAAAGTTTATTCTCATGATTTTAAAAGATTAAATTTAATATTTTGAACAACCAACATTTTACTGCATACAACTAGTTTTAACACAACACTTTACGTAATACACACTAGTACGTTAGAAAATTAAAAGAAAAAACGATAATTTATCCATCAGTTCGACCGGCACTCGTTTATAAATTCGATAATTTAAGATCAAAAAAACAATTACTACGATTACTCACTTACTTGTTTTTGTTGCTACCCGTGAATGGCCGACCCATGAAAAAGAAAAGCGAGGTTTCGCTATCATTCTAGAATTTGTCACGATGGAACTAAAATAAATAGGTACCTACTAAATACAAAGACCTGAAATAATCATATTTATTTTATGTAAACCAACAAAACAAAAAATTGTTCTACATATTATTATAGTATCTTATTAACGATTGTAATTTATCTGAATTATACTTGTAAAACGTGTATTTTATTAATTTCATTAATCTAATAATAATAGGTGACTTAACTGTAAGTTTTATAACATGGCTTCTTTGGAAGCATGTGTTAAGTATAGTGGACCATACATGGACCAGCTAATCGTATGTAGATTCTATAATAGTTCTATGATAAGAACGCAGTATACTTTTAAATATTATCTTCTCTGTGTTTTTAACCATTAGAAATTTACTTCTCCCCATAAAACCCAATGTAATTTAATATTATCTCGAATGACTTCATGCACGGTTTGACGTGCATTCATTTAACCACGACCTAGTTAACGTTATTGGCACTATCTAGAGCTTCTCTGTTGCTTCTGCCCTATAATATGAGATTATAATAGAGACACGACTTTCATTGAAATTTTAACATCAACCGCTGCACATTGCACTGTTTGGTTTCGAGCCAAGTGTCAGGCCCATGTTGGCTGGCTTGATGTAGGTTGAATGTCTATTATATTTAAATGGACCGCTAAAGTGACTTGTATATTGTGGATGCACAGAATGTATGAAATATTTAAAATGTTACGAAGTTTTTGGGTAAACTTGGTTAACTTATTTAACCTAGTTTCTCTGTAATTTTATTCGTAGGTTGACCATGGGAGATCCCATGTAAATTTTGCTCCCCTTAAATGTTGGTTGGTGCTGCTATTATTTTGACGTCAAAATTGTATTAGACCTTTTTGAAGGTCCTTGTATGATGTCCATATTGTCCATCATACCTATACCTTCAAAAAATCTAATTCAATTTTAATATAATATTAATAGGAGATTATTTGAGGGTGGTAAAATGTTCATGGTATTTCCCATGGTCAGTGTGGCGGTCCACGACCAGAGACATACACCTTTAAATCCGTACAGCTTATCTCGTGCACAAACAAAAGTGAAGTTTTATGGATGAAAAAATACGTTTCTATACACAGCTCGCCGGTCTGATCCCTTAGCTTCCTTAGCTTAGCTTAGATCCCTTGTTATTAGGCTTCCTTTCTTTGTTTTTTGTTTTTTTTTTATTTGATAAGGTAAATTTACTTGTTCTCTATCTTTTCGAACTAAAAATACAGCGGTGAATAATTTTTAAACAAATTTTAGAATCACACCATGAAAAACGGTTTTCTAACCTCAAAATCTGATATATTGGCAGCCAATAAAAACACCAAAAATCGCTACCGTTTCTCTTAGCTGTTTACGCGTGAAAATTAATTGTTACAATTTCTTGACCAATAATTTGCCACTTTCGTGATTATTGTTAATCTATGTGAAGGTAAATGTATATGTCCATGACGCAGTATACAAAATTCATGGAATGTGTTGCTTCTCCGAATTATCCAGTTGTCCTGGTCCTTGATCTTACCTGGAATGATAGCTAATGTTCTTGTATCTATTGTTTATGCACTCGGCACAGTTAGAACGCATGGTCATCGGACGTTATCCTTTGGCTGTTAAGCTTGGAATTATTTCTTCTAATGTATCGAAAATCAAATGGGTCTGTGCAAATAATACACATATCCCATTACAAATCACTGCCTCTGTTCGCCGAGTAGACTGTTAAAGTACCCTTGTAAGCTGTAATGGCTTACAGAGCTTCTAACCATGTCAATATTATACTATTATATATTATCAACATTCCCCCTATTATACAACGCCTAAGAACACTTTGTTAGACCATGCAAATAATATCACAGTAGGATTATTATATGCACTATGTTCCGATAATGCACTAAGGACAACAGATCTTTCTATATTGATGTGAGATAATGAGCACAGCATATTTAATGATAAATTCAGGCACCTTTGTGGGGAATTAATTAGAATATTTGTCGCAGTACATGGAATTAAATCAAATAGTTTTCATACCGTGAGCAGAAACACGAACTTTCTTGCTCTAGTTAAATAAGGAAACCATAGCCTTCTCGATTTTAAAAAAGTGAGTGAGACAGCATATTATACTACCCACCTTGTTCATAAAGGCACTTTAACGGATCCAGAAGGGGAAGGGCGTCTCCAAAGGGTAAGATCCATCATAGGTGGCGTATTAAAGTCAGTGGCAACTAAATAATATGAAAAGGAAAGAAAAACACAAAGTCTTCCTCCACCAAATTTAATAGAATAAAAACTCTAGTTTAAAAGGTCTCTACATGTTTCGAACGTAGAAACGTTTATCATCAGGAGACATAAATCTATTTTATGCTGATGGTGTTAGGAAAAGAGAAAATTGGAACCTTAATGGAGCTTTTATGGACGTAAAAAATTTAGAAAAACATTTTTAAATGTAGAAGAAAAGAAACATGGCATGAAGAAAATTGACAATGGTTGAACCATACTGAGCATTCAAAAACGTTATTAAACTAGGCCTAAACCAACCAAACTAAATGGGGAAGAAGAGAAAAATTCTTTCTAAGAAGGTGTCGAAAATGATTTAATTTTTAATTTTAGAAAACATATCCAGCATAGTAAGACATTATGAGGATAGAAGTGCAGTAGCACAATAATGTTGTTAGAAAAACAGTGTTTTTGGGGTACTGAGGATTAAACCTCAGTAGTTGGTTTAGGCCTAGTTTAATAACGTTTTTGAATGCTCAGTATGGTTCAACCATTGTCAATTTTCTTCATGCCATGTTTATTTTCTTCTACATTTAAAAATGTTTTTCTAAATTTTTTACGTCCATAAAAGCTCCATTAAGGTTCTAATTTTCTCTTTTGCTAACACCATCAGCATAAAATAGATTTCTGTCTCCTGATGATGAACGTTTCTACGTTCAAAACATGTAGGGACCTTTTAAACTAGAGTTTTTATTCTATTAAATTTTGTGGAGGAAGACTTTGTGTTTTTCTTTTCTTTTCATACTTTCAACTCCACTTTAAGTATGGACTATTTCTTCAAATTAAATAATTTGAGGTTAGATTCATTTTGCTTGTCAAATCATGACAACGAGTTAACATCGGTTTGTTTTTACGTCAATAAATATTTTTTTTATTGATACCCTATTTCGCTTATTTAAAGTACGCCTCAGCGTGTTTAAATCCCACTTTCAAAAACGCGCGTGTTTTAAAGTTACCATGGCAACATTAACAACCCGTGAAACGTGAAGTCTAAATATGTCAACTTTTTAATTATTGATTTGACAGAATTACCTTTTAACGTCAAATAAAATATTTTTTTAAGCAATACATAACCAATGTCAACGGTGACAACAATGAATCTTATGTGACAGATTGGAAGTTATTTTTTGTTCTCCTCATTTTCATGACAACGACAGGTATATCACATCACGAATTCGACCATTTCACTAACTTACTAAGTCATTATTTCCATTTTTTGTAATATAAATACCAATAAGTGTACCAATAAAAAAAAATAATGTAAAGTATTCGTGGATAACTGGTCTTTAAAACACTTGCTTTATTTCAATCACTCCGGCTAGTTATAAAACTAGGGAGTTGTAGTCTTTTATGAAGGTATTTAATTTTTTTTCTTTATAAATCAAATGGAAACTTTCTATGCATACTTCAATGTATAAAAAACTATTTAGGAGATGCTTTAAGTCAATGTAAATCAAAAAATATCAGTTGATCAGATCAGAAAGATGGCGGTACTTTACTCGTAGCGGAATTTCAAATTTTTAATCCTACCTCGTATACCATAAGACTTTTACCGGATTTAATGGGTGTTATTTTGGTTTAAGAACATGCAGAACCTATCTAAAATAAAATTAATTTTCTAAACTTAAAGATAAGAAACTTTCCCATATGCTGTGCAGTTTCTGCCGGTCACTGTATATCCAAAAAAAAAAGGTTTGTGGCAACCAGTATATTTCTACATTATCTTATTCCCGAGACTCTTAACAAAAAACATCGACTGAATAATTTGCATATGAGCCGCTTTATCACCTTTTTTCACAGTCCAAAAAGTACCGACATAGATAAAAAAAAATTGCCCATGAAGAGGTACAAGTTATCTTTTCATTACTTTGGAATAAAAGTTCGTTACTTGGCAACGTAAACCCATTTTTTCCGTGATAAAAATATCAAAATACAACTGCCATTTCGGGTTGCTTCCGACTACACAGTTTCGTTTGTATCTTTGCTTCACGAATTAAAGTAAACATTTTTTTTTTAATTAACAGGCCTATATTTTGTTTCACTTACTCCTCCTTAAATATCCTTGAATGAAACTAATACATACCCTTACTTGTCATTTAGAACGTTATACTAAATCCAAAACGTTCAAACTTCTTTATAGCACATTGTTGTCCCCCACGTTCCTATAATTCATTTGGATTTATATTTGTGATAAGACCGAAAAGACCGGAGTTCAGTAGACTGGATGAAATATTTAACTCAGGAGGTCACGCATACAGCTAACTTAATTTTCTTTATTGGATTGCACGATGCCAACAACTTCTTTACGTTTTTATAAATTTCAGATTTTTATGAGGTTTTCTTTGGGCATTAAAAGACGTCGGCAAAGAAAATCGTATAATTTTCGAAGTGATGTGAAACAGAAATAAGGAAAATGTTAAAGCGGAAAAAAATTCGATTTTATTACTAAACGCGTTGAAGGCAGTAAGAAGCAAACAAAGAAAACAATTAGGAAGCTGCTTTAATTTTATCAAACCATAAGCATTAAGGAGCAGAGGAGCACTCTACATTTTAGACAAAAATTCGACTTATAACGCTCGGGATCTCGTAAACGGTTAGAGATACAGCGACGGGGAAAGTGGGGAAAAGCTGCGCAATTTGGACATGACTTAAAAGCCATCGAAAAATTTGGAAAATTATACATATATTCGGCAAAAACCAGAAATTCTCGTTCCGGTTTTATTTTTTCCTAACTTTAATCACAGAGATGACGGGCAACTAATTTTACATTTTCATTGCCACTTTTTATTTTTTCTATAACATGCTGTTATTAAATATTGATACTGACGTTTCGTCCGGTACCATCATCAGGCATGGATTTGGATATTTGATTAAAGTAGTATTGAATTTTTATTTGATTAAACAGAATGTGGTAAAAATTGGATTTTCGCCATCTCTGTAAATAAGGCCAGACAAAAATAAAAACCGAAAAGAAAATTTTCGGTTTTTTCCAACATCTTCGTAAATACTCATTATTTTCCAAATTTTTTGACGACTGGTTAGTCATGTTCAAACTATGTACTACGCAAATGGCATTTAAAATCACCATCGGAAATTAAAAACGTTTTCCCAAGTCGATTAAAAAAAACTCAACAAATTATATTATGTATATTCCCGTAAAAAATATTAATTTGTGTACTAAAGTTCTGAATAAACTAACAGCAATATACGCTTGTTATTGACATTTCCAGTTTTGCCTTAATAATACATAAGGGTTCGTGTGTAGAGGTTATTAATATTTAAAAATGGTATTTTAACCCATAAATACCTTAATAAAGTTTATTAGCACATATACAAGTTGCCCAAAATTGGTGCTGACAGTATTGCCATCTCGGGAACTATAAGAGATAGAAAGATGGGCAAAGTTTTAGTCAATTGTTAGCAGTTTATTGGCGCTTGCGAAGCGATTCCGGTTCTTTTGGTTTTTGAGATATTTTGATTAAACTAAAATGTTGCATTTCTTTAAACCGGTTGTAACTATTTTATTTCCCATATTTTTGAAATCTGTAATCAAATTTTCACGGCAACTTTTAACATAGAATATGCCTACTTGGTAATATTTTAGTTATAACGTTTTGGTTTTCGAAAACCATCATTATTTTATTTTTTCTTCTGACCGCCATATTAGATTTTTTTATTTAACGAAAAGTACTTAATTCTTCCTATAATATGATACTAAAAACTATTATAAATTAAATATTTATAACCTTAAAATAACTATAAATAACATTTTTAAGGAAAACTCGAATATATTTGGCAACACCGACATACCGGATGATCCTTTCACATACGAATAAAGTTAACTTAATAACAACATCTATTTATACTATTCTTAATTAAGGTGAACAACCCCAAATAAACTAATACTAAGGTTCAAAATGTCGACCATTTTTTCAATACATCGTTGACATTTTTTTCGACAGATCTGGATACATGATGAATGGTATTACGATTAATATGACTAAAAATATTCCGAGTTCGTTGCACAAGAAGTTGGCGAGTTTCAGGGGCATTAAATTCGTATATACCTCATTTTTGACAAATAAATAAAAGTCCAATGGGGTAAGATCCAGAGCCCTAGCCTAGTAGGCCAACACACGGTGCCACCGGTAGATGTTACCGTTTCGCCGAAGGTATTCTCTAAAAATGTTTGTACTTGTCTGGAATTAGGCGCAGGCAACCGTCTTGCTGAAACCACACGTTATTAAATTGATCATTTGTAAAATAGGTATAGCAGTTTTACCCTAATTAAGAATAGTATAAACAGATATTGTGTGTGTACGGTTAATATAACTAAAAATATCCCGAGTTTGTTTATTTTAAACATTTTTTAAATTATTGTTTTTAATAAATTGTAGTGCTGCCTAGTACTGCCTAGTGATGCGATGCCGATTGCTACGATTAAATTGGTATTCTTGTTTCGATAAGTTAAATAGAAAAAGAGACGTTGTGACTTAGTTCGCTAGTTTCGAGAGTATGTTTAATTATTTCATCAGTAAATATTTTAAAATAATGTGTGTATAATATTATAAGGTATTTTGTTATCGCTTACCCACATATTGCACATTATAGCCATAAAACAACACACAACACTAAGCACTTTCATTACAAAATAGCACCGTAGGGAATAGAGCCAAAACTCAACTGTTGAGAGCAGCGCGCGGAGTTCTATTGTCGTACATAAATTATGTCATTTATATTTTGCTTAAGAATATAAATTTAGCTATACAGAACGGTACGTTATAAAGTGCAACAGCTTGAGCCCAGTACACTCATTTAGTGACACCATACATAAGAAAATATGACATACATTTATTCACAATCCTCACAATTTATAAAAGTATGACTTACGTATTATCATAAAAAATGTACAGAAATATTTTTATTCGCCGAGATGGGGCCCAGGTTTAGATGTCAGAATCACAAAAATACTAGGTATTTTATACAGTCAAGCACAACATTTTTAATTAACACGTTCCAATAAAGAGCAATCTAGTAAAAATATTTAAAAATGTATTTTACGTTTAGAATAAAAAAATACAATGGGCGATAAAATAACATTTTGTTAATATTGCTATTGAATACTGGTCATTATAAAACCCATTCGTAAAATAGTTATTTATGATGTTAGTGTTTAAAGTGTCACTTTATTTTGTGAGAAGGAAAATTAAATAGCGAGTGATCCAACCCTTCGGATCAATGTGTGTTGTTGTTAGCTACGAACAAACTCGCTGTCAGTAATTTTTAAAAAGCGTTATTATATGAATTTGTGCGATTTTCAATTGATAATCTGGAAGAAAACGATCCAAATGGGAAATAAATGAATCAGCTAGTAGAGCTACGTTTGAGTTGCCAAAAAATTCAAAGGAACAATACGAAATTGCTTATGGAAATGTCCTGCAATGGTGCGATTTGACAAGCGTTTCTCGAAAATACAATGAAAATATATCTCTCGCATATTTCGAAGAAAAATCTAAGGCATGGAAGTCTTAATCTCTTTGGTCTTACTACTCAATGATTAAAGCCATGTTAAAATTAAATTGTAATATAGGCTATCAACCTAAAAAGTCTACCGGGTGTTTCTCAAAAGACGTTCACCCCTATAACTTTTCTGTTTTTATAGATATTAAAATGAAATTTTGAGATTATGCATAAGAGATGAGTCTGCATTTATTGGCATAATTTTCAATTTGTTAGCACTTCTGGTTTGATCGGAAGTGGCCTTGATTTTGGTATTTTAAATGGGACATCTTGTATATTTTTACTTATTGGGATTTAGCATATCATTCTGAGTAAAATAACACCTCATTTGTCATTTTTTGACGTGTTGTAACATTTTTATGTTTATTTTTTAATTTCAATCTTGAGTGCTACAAATTAATTAAATCTGTTAATTTATAGTCAAGTAGTATATGAAAATAAAAATTATGTCATAATAATTGACTTTCTAAGTTTCACTAGCGTTTAAAAAATTAAATTTTGTTTTCTTGACGTTCACTCCATTCAATAAATGTTAACACTAGTGTCGTAAAATTACATTTGAGACACTGACAACAAGCGTATAAAAAGTCCACTTTTAATAGTGTTTGTAGATAAAAATATAGTGTCTTGTGCCTCCAATTTCTCTTATAAGTTTTGAAAAATATATTTTTAAAATTTTGCAGGTTGGCAACCTAGCTAACGATGGCTACAAACTTGGCCGCCAGATGTCGATGTGTAGCAGGGAACCACCCGAAATCCTCACGACAGGTGGAGGCTGCGGATTATTTAGATACGGGGGACCAACAGCACCGTTCATACATATCGCCATTTCGTTTTGTCTTTTGGTGCCCAAACTACTCATGGAAGCCAAATTGATTGAAAATGGGTTCTTGCCGCAAGGTAAGATAATTAGATGCTACAATAAGTACTGAATTATATAATCAGTGGGGAAAAGCGAATTTGCTTTTCAGAACGATTTTGTTCAGTTTGTTAACGGTATTCTATAATGATGAAAAAATTTTTAATATCCGTTTTCATTTTTAATTTGTTTTTTTCCGTCGCTACAAATCGATGACGTAAATCAACTCATTCCGATAAGTTATTTGCTAAACCGTCCCATATTTTTTAGTAATCCTTCGGGAAATTCACTCCAATCACCCTAAAATATCCCGGGAAAATCATTAAATTCCGCCGGAATGACAGTAAATTTTCGCCATTTCCACTCGCTTTGCCATGTGAGGCCAAATTAATGGTCTCGCCGCGGCTCCGCCCGTAAGCAAATGCGGAATTAATTACAATATGACATTGAGTGTATTCCGTATGTTATTATTATTCTGCCCGCTTTGATAAGTCACTCGGCTAAAGGGGCGGATATCGTAACCAAAAGGAATATAACTTACCACTTAAGGCATTGTTGGATGTTGGAAGATTTGCTAGTTGGTCTAGAGGCAACTTCAGGGCAGTCAGGCTTACTTGCGTCATCATTCATCAACCTCTAATGCATAGCCGTCTTAACTTTCAAGCCGTTTAACAGAAACATCGACAACGCTGCTTTAAAAATCCATGTGTAACGTGACTTTTTTAAGGTTATTCATGGTTTAGTATATACTTTTCGCGGAAAGGAGGTGTAGTTGTCCTATTAATTTGTATTTTTCTCCGGATTTCGATTGATATCTAATAGAATGATTGCTAAGAACCTCTACAAAATACTAGTAAAAATTTGTGGGGCGGGTTTGCTCTAATAGCATTAATAAAGTGAAAAATCCAACAGTCTGGCCGGCCTGACAGTTTGTTTACGGGTTTTATAAAAAATGGCGGCAGAATTTGTTTTAATTTAAAAGTTGTGTATTCACATCTCGCACTAGATATTCACTTCTTATAAAAAACATTCCTAATAAGCACTGGCATAAGGAGATAATAGTTCCAAGACGGTTTATTACAACCATTATACGACTGAAATTGGGCCATGCTTGTTATCCAGCCCACCTAAATAAAATAGGTATTTTCCCTTCGGACAAATGTGATTTGTGCAATGTCAGATGTGATTTGGACCATCTATTCTTGGAGTGTAAAAAGTATGAAAATGAAATTAATAGCCTTGTAACCTTACGGCCCCCGGCTCATATGACCGGAGTAAAAAGCTGAAAGAAATATTAATTAGTGGGTTCTGAAAATAGGTTAATTAAATTAATAATAACCTGAAAAGCTGAAAAATAAAAATTACTTTTTTATTATTATTATTACAACAAAAAATTGTGCCCTTGGAGGTCAGATTTAACACAAAAGTGTTATTTGCACGACTCATGGTATTGAGTCTATTCACCTATTCCAGAATTCCACATGTGACATTCAAATACATAAAATAATGCATTAGCATGTCTCACATACAATAGAGAAATAGGCTCGGACGTGACCGTCTAGATTCGGGCAAGAATCTATGGCCGACCCTACGTTGTGTTCGTCAGGTTCGCTGAAAAATACTAATTGAAGTATTATACTGAGTGGACAAAATTAACCAAAATCTATTATGGCCGTTAGTTGAATAAACACTATTTAAAAGAAAACTTTGAAACACGACAGGAAGGCAGAATTCTTCGCTATTAAAAAAAAATAAAAGAAAATTTAAAACAAAAGTTGTCAGTTGTGCAAAAGAAAGCTCCTGTAACGCACTCTCGACCACGTTTCCAAAGGTTTCCCTACCCCGTGCACAGGACGAGACTATGGGGCTGTCGCCCAGGGCAGTAGCCCTTCTCTATAGGTTCCCCTCATACAGTTGCTGGTCCCGGCTGTCGGCGGGCTGTCCCACGTTGAAGGAAACATTGTGAACCGACAAGTCTGTATCAAAAGAACGAGTCATTCACTGTTCCCTGTACAACCTCCAACAGAATTTAAGGTTAAGTTTTAGTTTTTAAAGTTACTCATAAAAGAAGCAAAAACTGCCACCTTTTGTTTAAACATCAGAACGCTGGTATCGTTGCTTCAGACTAGCACATAACATAAGAAAATGAGAGGGCTTTTTCCTGCCTGATAAAAATCCCCACATCCCCACGAGATTAATCTCGTTGCTACGTCCAGCGTGAGGCTGTCGGCTCCGTAACAGCGCGAAGGGAGAGCATGGTAATAGGATAACCCTGAACTTAAATCATTTAGGAAAACTCACATAAACTCAGTTATGAAAAAAACACAATAAAGGTTCTTTTGGTTTGTTAATCGTGAGGTTTGTTGAGTTTTATTTCATTTGGTCTTAACAACAGATACCAAAAAAAAGTAAATAAAATAAACTTTGTTACTGTTTTAAAGCCATAATTAGTTTTGGGTAGAAATAAAGGATAACTATAATCTTAATTGTCATTTAAAATTGCTAACCTGGAAGGTCAGTAAAACTGTTTCTCTCCCTTTCACCTTCTGATGGCATTTTAATAATAATTTAAATCTTTTGTTACTCTCTAAAAATTAAAATATAAATTTTAAAATCGTTGTGAAATAGATAATTAGTATCAAACTTTCATTTTGGTATTATATTTAATCTTTTCCTCCCCTTTTATTTAATTTAATTTAGGTTGATATAGTAAACAACGTAAAATTGATTAAGAATTTTGTTGCTATAGGTTAATTATTTTTCTCCTTTAAGAGTGAGAGAAAATATTAGATTTCTTTATTGTTTATTTAAAGACATAAGCGGTGATATCCAAGACAAGCGGGATAACCGTGCTAATGTCTTGTTAGAAAATATGAGATTTATTTAAAGACATAAGAGGTGATATCCAAACAAACGGGATAACCGTGCTAATGTCATGTTAGAAAATATTAGATTTATTTAAAGACATAAGAGGTGATATCCAAACAAACGGGATAACCGTGCTAATGTCATGTTAGAAAATATTAGATTTATTTAAAGACATAAGAGGTGATATCCAAACAAACGGGATAACCGTGCTAATGTCATGTTAGAAATTATGAGATTTATTTAAAGACATAAGAGGTGATATCCAAACAAACGGGATAACCGTGCTAATGTCATGTTAGAAAATATTAGATTTATTTAAAGACATAAGAGGTGATATCCAAACAAACGGGATAACCGTGCTAATGTCATGTTAGAAATTATGAGATTTATTTAAAGACATAAGAGGTGATATCCAAACAAACGGGATAACCGTGCTAATGTCATGTTAGAAAATATGAGATTTATTCAAAGACATAAGAGGTGATATCCAAACAAACGGGATAACCGTGCTAATGTCATGTTAGAAAATATGAGATTTATTTAAAGACATAAGAGGTGATATCCAAACAAACGGGATAACCGTGCTAATGTCATGTTAGAAAATATGAGATTTATTTAAAGACATAAGAGGTGATATCCAAACAAACGGGATAACCGTGCTAATGTCATGTTAGAAAATATGAGATTTATTTAAAGACATAAGAGGTGATATCCAAACAAACGGGATAACCGTGCTAATGTCATGTTAGAAAATATGAGATTTATTTATATTTTGTTTATTTAAAGACAGAAGGGGTAATATCCAAACAAACGGGATAACCAACCTAATGTCAAGTAAGAAAATATGAGATTTATTTATATTTTGTTTATTTAAAGACAGAAGGGGTAATATCCAAACAAACGGGATAACCAACCTAATGTCAAGTAAGAAAATATGAGATTTATTTATATTTTGTTTATTTAAAGACAGAAGGGGTAATATCCAAACAAACGGGATAACCAACCTAATGTCATGTAAGAAAATATGAGATTTATTTATATTTTGTTTATTTAAAGACAGAAGGGGTAATATCCAAACAAACGGGATAACCAACCTAATGTCAAGTAAGAAAATATGAGATTTATTTATATTTTGTTTATTTAAAGACAGAAGGGGTAATATCCAAACAAACGGGATAACCAACCTAATGTCAAGTAAGAAATTATGAGATTTTTTATATTTGATAAAGTTTCTGATATTATTTTAATAAAGAATTAGTATTTTAAAATTATATTCCTATATCATTAAAATAAATTTTGTTGTTTACCATAACTACCGTCTGAAAAATATATTTTGCCCTGTATAAAAAAAAAACAACCAGTATTCCCAAATTAGAGTAACCCAACAAAATAAAAAACTAAAGAAAATATACTTGTTCTTTAAGAACTTAACACCCTTTTTTTAAAAAAAAACATCCCCTGAATTTTAAATTGTTACACAAATTAAATCCACACAAATAAAATTAAACTTATTTAACCCAATGCCATTTGTTTTTCTATTTGAATTAATTTTGAAGAAAATCTGCAGAAAATAAACTTATGATGACTCTTGAATTTAGGTGCTTACCGTACCTAGCGAAGTTAATAAGTGTCTCTTTTGAAATTCTTTGTCTAGCAGCTAACCACTCTTCTCCCCCACCAAGGTCTTCGTTTGTGCGTTTTAACACCCTGCGTCGTTTGTAATACGAAGTACGACGTTGGCTGCTATAAAAAATCAATAATTTCGGCAAAGATGTGAACGGTCCAAAGTTCACGCGTCCTCCTAAATATCATCGGAAATATACTGAGGATTTTATTTTCAAGACTGGCTACATAAATAGATTTATCAGGGCCTATATTTGGAAATGAAAAGTTATTACACTTTTAATAAAATATTTTTCCAGTATTGCAGGGTAAATTAAAATCATAATATAATTTAAATTAAATATAAATAATAGAGTAAAATAATTAAACCTCAGGGCGTAACATGGGGGAAAGAATAAGTTTACCAAATAAATAAATTAACAAAACTAGTGCAAAAAATTTCAAATAAGGGCACCTAGGTCTGCTCTGTTACAGTCACCCCCTATTATTTTGAGCGAAAAACAGGGTTATGAGCGAAAAATAATACCAAACAACAGTACAATTAAAAAAAAACTTCAATCCTAAAAAAAAATAAATCAACCACATCAGTACAATTTGAAAGAACTTCAATCCTGAAAAAAATAAATCAACCACATCAGTACAATTTGAAAAAACTTCAATCCTGAAAAAAATAAATCAACCACATCAGTACAATTTGAAAAAACTTCAATCCTGAAAAAAATAAATCAACCACATCAATACAATTTGAAAAAACTTCAATCCTGAAAAAAATAAATCAACCACATCAGTACAATTTGAAAAAACTTCAATCCTGGTCACGGCACCACTGTAACCTTACGGCCCCCGGCTCATATGACCGGAGTAAAAAGCTGAAAGAAATATTAATTAGTGGGTTCTGAAAATAGGTTAATTAAATTAATAATAACCTGAAAAGCTGAAAAATAAAAATTACTTTTTTATTATTATTATTACAACAAAAAATTGTGCCCTTGGAGGTCAGATTTAACACAAAAGTGTTATTTGCACGACTCATGGTATTGAGTCTATTCACCTATTCCAGAATTCCACATGTGACATTCAAATACATAAAATAATGCATTAGCATGTCTCACATACAATAGAGAAATAGGCTCGGACGTGACCGTCTAGATTCGGGCAAGAATCTATGGCCGACCCTACGTTGTGTTCGTCAGGTTCGCTGAAAAATACTAATTGAAGTATTATACTGAGTGGACAAAATTAACCAAAATCTATTATGGCCGTTAGTTGAATAAACACTATTTAAAAGAAAACTTTGAAACACGACAGGAAGGCAGAATTCTTCGCTATTAAAAAAAAATAAAAGAAAATTTAAAACAAAAGTTGTCAGTTGTGCAAAAGAAAGCTCCTGTAACGCACTCTCGACCACGTTTCCAAAGGTTTCCCTACCCCGTGCACAGGACGAGACTATGGGGCTGTCGCCCAGGGCAGTAGCCCTTCTCTATAGGTTCCCCTCATACAGTTGCTGGTCCCGGCTGTCGGCGGGCTGTCCCACGTTGAAGGAAACATTGTGAACCGACAAGTCTGTATCAAAAGAACGAGTCATTCACTGTTCCCTGTACAACCTCCAACAGAATTTAAGGTTAAGTTTTAGTTTTTAAAGTTACTCATAAAAGAAGCAAAAACTGCCACCTTTTGTTTAAACATCAGAACGCTGGTATCGTTGCTTCAGACTAGCACATAACATAAGAAAATGAGAGGGCTTTTTCCTGCCTGATAAAAATCCCCACATCCCCACGAGATTAATCTCGTTGCTACGTCCAGCGTGAGGCTGTCGGCTCCGTAACAGCGCGAAGGGAGAGCATGGTAATAGGATAACCCTGAACTTAAATCATTTAGGAAAACTCACATAAACTCAGTTATGAAAAAAACACAATAAAGGTTCTTTTGGTTTGTTAATCGTGAGGTTTGTTGAGTTTTATTTCATTTGGTCTTAACAACAGATACCAAAAAAAAGTAAATAAAATAAACTTTGTTACTGTTTTAAAGCCATAATTAGTTTTGGGTAGAAATAAAGGATAACTATAATCTTAATTGTCATTTAAAATTGCTAACCTGGAAGGTCAGTAAAACTGTTTCTCTCCCTTTCACCTTCTGATGGCATTTTAATAATAATTTAAATCTTTTGTTACTCTCTAAAAATTAAAATATAAATTTTAAAATCGTTGTGAAATAGATAATTAGTATCAAACTTTCATTTTGGTATTATATTTAATCTTTTCCTCCCCTTTTATTTAATTTAATTTAGGTTGATATAGTAAACAACGTAAAATTGATTAAGAATTTTGTTGCTATAGGTTAATTATTTTTCTCCTTTAAGAGTGAGAGAAAATATTAGATTTCTTTATTGTTTATTTAAAGACATAAGCGGTGATATCCAAGACAAGCGGGATAACCGTGCTAATGTCTTGTTAGAAAATATGAGATTTATTTAAAGACATAAGAGGTGATATCCAAACAAACGGGATAACCGTGCTAATGTCATGTTAGAAAATATTAGATTTATTTAAAGACATAAGAGGTGATATCCAAACAAACGGGATAACCGTGCTAATGTCATGTTAGAAAATATTAGATTTATTTAAAGACATAAGAGGTGATATCCAAACAAACGGGATAACCGTGCTAATGTCATGTTAGAAATTATGAGATTTATTTAAAGACATAAGAGGTGATATCCAAACAAACGGGATAACCGTGCTAATGTCATGTTAGAAAATATTAGATTTATTTAAAGACATAAGAGGTGATATCCAAACAAACGGGATAACCGTGCTAATGTCATGTTAGAAATTATGAGATTTATTTAAAGACATAAGAGGTGATATCCAAACAAACGGGATAACCGTGCTAATGTCATGTTAGAAAATATGAGATTTATTCAAAGACATAAGAGGTGATATCCAAACAAACGGGATAACCGTGCTAATGTCATGTTAGAAAATATGAGATTTATTTAAAGACATAAGAGGTGATATCCAAACAAACGGGATAACCGTGCTAATGTCATGTTAGAAAATATGAGATTTATTTAAAGACATAAGAGGTGATATCCAAACAAACGGGATAACCGTGCTAATGTCATGTTAGAAAATATGAGATTTATTTAAAGACATAAGAGGTGATATCCAAACAAACGGGATAACCGTGCTAATGTCATGTTAGAAAATATGAGATTTATTTATATTTTGTTTATTTAAAGACAGAAGGGGTAATATCCAAACAAACGGGATAACCAACCTAATGTCAAGTAAGAAAATATGAGATTTATTTATATTTTGTTTATTTAAAGACAGAAGGGGTAATATCCAAACAAACGGGATAACCAACCTAATGTCAAGTAAGAAAATATGAGATTTATTTATATTTTGTTTATTTAAAGACAGAAGGGGTAATATCCAAACAAACGGGATAACCAACCTAATGTCATGTAAGAAAATATGAGATTTATTTATATTTTGTTTATTTAAAGACAGAAGGGGTAATATCCAAACAAACGGGATAACCAACCTAATGTCAAGTAAGAAAATATGAGATTTATTTATATTTTGTTTATTTAAAGACAGAAGGGGTAATATCCAAACAAACGGGATAACCAACCTAATGTCAAGTAAGAAATTATGAGATTTTTTATATTTGATAAAGTTTCTGATATTATTTTAATAAAGAATTAGTATTTTAAAATTATATTCCTATATCATTAAAATAAATTTTGTTGTTTACCATAACTACCGTCTGAAAAATATATTTTGCCCTGTATAAAAAAAAAACAACCAGTATTCCCAAATTAGAGTAACCCAACAAAATAAAAAACTAAAGAAAATATACTTGTTCTTTAAGAACTTAACACCCTTTTTTTAAAAAAAAACATCCCCTGAATTTTAAATTGTTACACAAATTAAATCCACACAAATAAAATTAAACTTATTTAACCCAATGCCATTTGTTTTTCTATTTGAATTAATTTTGAAGAAAATCTGCAGAAAATAAACTTATGATGACTCTTGAATTTAGGTGCTTACCGTACCTAGCGAAGTTAATAAGTGTCTCTTTTGAAATTCTTTGTCTAGCAGCTAACCACTCTTCTCCCCCACCAAGGTCTTCGTTTGTGCGTTTTAACACCCTGCGTCGTTTGTAATACGAAGTACGACGTTGGCTGCTATAAAAAATCAATAATTTCGGCAAAGATGTGAACGGTCCAAAGTTCACGCGTCCTCCTAAATATCATCGGAAATATACTGAGGATTTTATTTTCAAGACTGGCTACATAAATAGATTTATCAGGGCCTATATTTGGAAATGAAAAGTTATTACACTTTTAATAAAATATTTTTCCAGTATTGCAGGGTAAATTAAAATCATAATATAATTTAAATTAAATATAAATAATAGAGTAAAATAATTAAACCTCAGGGCGTAACATGGGGGAAAGAATAAGTTTACCAAATAAATAAATTAACAAAACTAGTGCAAAAAATTTCAAATAAGGGCACCTAGGTCTGCTCTGTTACAGCCTCTTCAAGCAATTGATTCAAGAATGTAAAGTCGAGTGCCCTTTTAATATCCTATACCTTTTGTCACTAGGAAATATAAAAATATTTAATGTTCTTGTAACATATTTATATAAGGTCAATTTAAAATTGTAACTCTTAATTATTTAAAAAAACAAACCTGCCCTATTTTTTCCTTATATGTAAACCCCTTTTTTTTAGTGGTCTTCATTCCCTGTGTGTTTTTAAATAAAGTCGCCCTGACAGACCCCAGTGGCGTGAAGCGTGTGTCCCTGTTTGTATGTTTCGTATAATAATGTTCTTCTTTTTTACTTTGCGACTGGCTGCATGGCTAATTAGCCAAATGCCAATTAAAAAAAAAAAAAAAAAAAAAGTTGTGTATTCTAGTTAGATCTTTGAGATTGTTTTGTGGCTACAGTTAATTAATTAAATATTGTGTTTATTTAGCTTGAGGGTATATGTGAATTAGTTTAAAAATATCAATAGTAGAGATAGTTCGTAAGTAGGTATGATACCTCTAGATACCTCGGTACTTAGGTAAGTGTTTTTTTTTCTTTTGGTTTGTTTCTTTATCAACATGCCAAGCCCCTGCTGTATTCCTGGGTGTAACTCTAACTATAAAAGTGTTTTAAAGGCAGGTGAAGATAGTGTATCAGTTTTTCACTTCCCAAAAGATGAAAATCTGAAAATTCTATGGCTAAAAGCCATTTCAAGAGCTAATTGGTCGCCCACACAGTATTCTGTAATTTGTGTTAAGCATTTTGTCCCCAGTGATATTTTGCCTGATGGCACCACAAAAAAAATTCCAACTAAAATGAGACTACATTTAACAGCTGTTTCCGTGCTTTTATCCCAATTTCCTGCTTACTTGTCAAAAACTGTTCTCATTCCTAGAAAATGTCCAGCGGAGAGAAACGAGGAACAACAAGAGTGTACCTCTTAACTTAATCAAGCTTTCGAGCTATCAGATTTTATAGAAAGTTTTGCCGATCTCAGTAATTATTCACAAAAAATTAATACTTCTGAATTTTGGGAAGTAAAAATTGCAAGTGACTCAAAAATATATGTTTATAGTTTAGAGTTGACCAATGACTGTATAAATATTGTTAATCAGGTTTCACTGAACATTGATATGAAGTTAAATGTATTTTTAAAAGGTAATGAATTGGCTTACAATGATTTGAAATGGATTTTACCCTTTGAAAGAAAAAAAAACTCGCCCATTGCCGCGCGTCGTAATAATAGCTTGTGGATCCGCAACTCCCAGCTGATGCGGCGTTGCCCGATGTCACTGCATGGCTTCTTTTTAAGGTGGTTGTGGCATCCCATCCTTATAAGAAAATGGTTGGTCTGATAAGAGACCAAACCAGCCTATTATCTTTTTAAACCTTTAATAATGACCAGTAAAGCTCCTTAGTCTTTGTTGCAAATATGTACACATACCTACCTGAAACTAATAACGGTAACATTTTCAATCCCCTATATTTCATCTGTAATCCAAAGTTAACAACTTTTTAAACCTAAACATCCGCGGAAGCCCGATATTTTACGTCAACTCAACTCCAGAAGGGCCATTGAAAGTTTTAAAATTAAAGACGACATGTAAACTAATAACTGTTCGAAGTCGCCGAGAACTTTGAAAAGCCTATTTGAAGCTAACTTCGGTTGGTTGAAGGAAGTCTAATAATCGAAGTGAAGTTTGGTACGAGTTGAGGAAGCCAGATATTTAAGTGGAAAGTTAGTATTTGTTGGGTGCATGGCCCTCTAGGATGTTTAAAGAGTTTTGACGGATCCCGGGATCGGTTGGGGGGATGGGAGACGCCCGAGGCTCGATTGTCAAACTGACAATCAACACATTAGGTACTTTCCATTATTTGCTTATTTTAAACAGCAAAGCAAAATAAAAATGTTTGATAAGCTAAGTTGTTAAAGGAACGCTTCGCGAACAACTTCGTATAGTCCGTATAGAAAATAGAGAGAGGCATACTTAACCGCGGCAAGGGGGAGTAAAAAATCTTGGCTGTGCTAAGTTAAATTTTTAAAAGGAATGCTCATCTTAGCCGTTGGCTTTGCTTTGCTGTTTAAAAGTAACTAAATGGAACTCAGCCATTACTATACATACATTTTAGGTATTTTTCCTTTTGCTTCTTTTAAACAGCAAAATGAGGAAAATGATCTTATACAACAGGTTTGCTAATTAACTCAATTGATACGTGGTTACAATATGACGTTTGGAATACGTCAACACTTATTTATTTCCCTGTCACCCTTACCTATTCCAAACGTCATATTAAAGTAATCACGTATCAATTGAGTTAATCAGTACTGAAAGTACCAGCCCCTCTAGTGTATCAAACCCGCTTTAGTGTTATATCTATTCCAGATTTGCTAGAGCAGTGTTTTTATTGGTAGTAATCAGTTCCACAGTCTTGTTGAATAGTGAACTACTTTTAATACAGCAATTTTTTAAATAATAATTATTTTCAATGCGAAGCATTTCATTCCCATTAAAGCGCTCCATGAAAACCTATATATAATCCACAAGACGTTGGTGGGGGTTCGTAGCGATCGGCAATCGCCGCGCGCCGTATTATTAGTTTTTACGTATTTGTTGCGCAGGTCACATCGTTGTTCGAAGTCTTCTAGCTGTCCTGTCTGAATTTGAATTTTATTGATCGTACCAATACCTGTTTCAATTAATTTGTTTTTGCTTTGTATTTAAGTTTTTTGAACCTTTGCATGCCAGATAAAGCAATAAAAGATTATTATTTCGCATAACTCATCATAAGCATTGGACTTTATAATCTATGGACTAATTTTACCATCTCAGTAAACCATGTTGCATAATAGATAATCATATTATGCGATGTTAAGCGACAAGAACAATATCATACTAGAAGCTATTTAAATTTTTGAGAACTACAGTATTGATTTTTAGTGGTAAGTATAGGAATGCTTTATTAACCGTAGCAAGCAAATATATTATTATAATTAATGTCAAGTTTTATTACAACTACTAGTCGAAACTAATACAGTATATAAAACAAGATTACACCTCCAATCTCCAATATAACTTGATAATTGCTGTGACTATTCAGAGCAATAATGGCTATAAATCATTCTACGGTAGCATTAACTCCTATTTCCTATTAGCTTAATTACCGTAATATAATACCGGGGTGTACACTACACAACGATCTAGCAATTTTCGTTGTTTTACAGTAGAAAAGCGCGTTGCTGTCACATAATATAGTATTGAACAATTGTATAAAAAGTATGTGTATTCTTATAAGGAATAGAAGGTTTTCTTCTCAGTGAATAGCAAAGTAAAAATCGTTGCTTAGCTAAGTTGTAAATGAGGAGCGTTCATACAAAACAAGACAGATCCACTTTTTGCATAAAATGAGATATATATGGATTTAGGGTATTTTTTCAAGATTTTATCGATTCGTTTCATAAAAATCGTTCTAAATCAGACCAAAACCATTTAAATTTGCATGTACATGTTCAGCGTTCAGTCAAAATCAGACAAATCCAAAATTAAAATGATTTTTACCGAACTGGTCAAAACTAGACATATCCAATCATACTTTGATACTGTATCTAGAGGAAATAGAACAAACCAAGACATATCCATACACAAAAATTTTCATAGAAAGCTTGTATTATTTTTTGTATAATAAAAATGTTTAAAAAATATTTTGTCGGATGTATTATTGACAAATTAATAATATTACTTCTTTAGAATAAAAGTATGTTTTTTAAAGAAAACGTCGAATAACATAAGAAATCATACCGTAATCACGCAAAACCAGACATATCCACCTTGCGTTCAGACAAAATCAGACATCTCCATTAAATTTTTTTAGTTTTCTACACTTACATATATATATTTTTTCTTTAAAGGCCCTAAAAGCTAAAAGTTTTTCGCGTTTTTCTCGAAATTAGTTTATGAGGACATGTCTTGTTTTGTATGAACGCTCCTCAAATGGAATGCTTCGCGAACAACTTCTTGATAGTGAGAAATATAGAGACGCATACTTAACTGCGGCAAGGGAGGAGCAAAAAATCTTTGCTAAGCTGAGTTAAATTTGTGGTTCATAACCTCACATAATACATCTGACGTTAGCTTCTCGCAGGAGGCAATATAACAATAATTGTACTTCTCCTAGTATTGTAGATACGTGTTTTGGACTTAGACGGTGAGCGGTATCCTCATGATTCCCCAAAATATTGAACAACTTCGCAGCGCTCAAACGATACATAATTTTAAATATATTTTCTAATTCAATTTTCCGTAATTTTAGGAGAGATTTTCTTTTTAAAATCCTTGATAAAATCCTTTTATTTTTCCGAGGATTTTCCGAGTACCAAAACTAGTAATCTTTTCCGTTGCCATGGAGACCTAATTAATGACGACTTTGGAAAGGATTTTCTTTGATAGGACTTAAAAGTCAATTGGGGATTAATGGCTCAAATGCTTAAAGTTGAGATAGAGCTTTTGTCACTGTAATAAAAAAAAGTCTGTGCGAGTACGTTTTATATGGCCGTTAGCAGAGTTGCCAAATGGTTGGTAATTTCTGAGATATTTGTAAATTTTCTGATATAATCCATAGACAATTTACCTTTAGATACGTACTGCTTATCTCCTGCGCAAACAAAAGTTACGTTTTATGGGTGAAAAAATACGTCCGAGCGCATGACTCTCCGGTTAGCTGCCTTCCCTCTGGACACCTTCGTGCATGCGCACAAACCTGGGGTTATCGGCCTGTCCTACTTTACCGACATGCTCAAAATACGCTCCCAGAACCGACTCGGCCGCCATTTTTTTTGTTGTGTTTTGGTTTCTCTGTGGATTCCTTGTAGTTTTCTTAGCTATCGTGGATTGTGGATTGTGGGTGTTTAATATTTGCGGATTTCTAGTTTTTCCGTAGTTTAGTGAATTGTGTCTAATTGTGAAAAAATTAATTTTGTCAAAGTTGCTGGTTGGTTAATTTTTTGGTTAAAATCTGTACACCCCGACATTAAGCTTTTAATAAAGCCAGTATTCCAAGGGTCAAGTTCTCGGGCAAATGCTTTTCAAATTATTGAATAACATATTTTGCTTGAAAATGTTTTACACGTACCCAAGTTTTTGCCAAATTGTAAGAATCAATACAAGTTATATACCAACTAATATTTGACTTGAGGTTAGGCACGCGATAACACCATAAATTGGTTATTTTGCTGGTTTTGTTTGTTTTTATATTCGATTTTATAAGACTAGTTTAATGTACTTGTTCTTGTTCTCTTCCTTTTCGAAGTAAAAACACGACGACGAATCATTTTTAAACAAATTTTAAAAACAATTTTCTATCCTTAAAATCTAATAGGTTTGCTACTACTAAAAATGCCAGAAACCACTACCTTTTTTCCCAACTTGATCAAAAATTGAGAAGAAAGTCCAATTTTTTGGCAAGAATTTAAATTTTAAAGCCCGGACCTGTCTATTTTCCCATTCGTCAAACGACAATTTTGCAGTGCGCATGTCTAATAGTGTCTAGCTTTGTTTACATACGTGAGGCCATAAATCTGCCACTTTCGTAATTATTGTTTGCTTATCTAAAGGTAAATTGTCTATGATATAATCCTAAATATACTCGCAAGCAATGCGACGTGAACAAGATACCTACATAGTCTGTACATTTAAGAAAATCGTTGGCATTAGGAGAACCGCAATTAAATCCTAGTTTTACAATCGAAAATTAAAAGAGACCGCACAGCAAAAAACGAAGTCAGAATTTGTAAAATCCAGCCAGAATAATGGCCACGTCAGAGCTAGCCGAGACGCTGTCTGACAAATGGCCAGCTCATTTTTAATATCTTTATCATGCAAGTGGGAGCGATGAAACGCGTCGGATGAAATGGAGAATTGCAATTTGCACGGAAAATCTAGGATCTGTTATTTTTTGCCTTCTTTATGGTAAATGAAATGACAAGAGTAGCATTTTAGTTTTTAATGTAAGTATAAGCGACTGAAATACTATGCTTATCTACAACCTTCCACTTAAACACTACTAACCCCTCAGTATATTTTTAAATTCTGATTAAGAAAATAATTCATAAATTTTAAGTTGGATCAATATTCTTCAAGTAAACATTAAAAATAATTTGATCTTTTCAATCTGGTCTCTATACAGGGTAAGACAAAAAGTGATTTTTTTCTTCTTGAATAAAATGTCGTAACTTTATATTCAAACATAACTTTTAATTCGAAACAACTTTTACAAATGAAAATTTTACCTGAAACGAAAAATAAGAGTACTTTATCACAACCACCTTGAAAGAAGCCGTAAAACAGAAACATCGACAACACTGCTTGAAGATCCATGTGTCACGTGACTTTTTTTAGGATAGCCGTGGTTTAGTATGTAATTTACACGCGAACTAGGTGTAGGTGTCGTATTAATTTGTATTTTTATCCGATTTTCGATTGATATCTAATAGAAAATGTAAGTAACACGATTGCTAAGAACCTCTACAAAATACTGATTTTTGGTGTGGGTTTGCTCTAATAGCATTAACAAAGTGAAAAATCCAACACCCTGGCCGGCCTGGCGGTTTGTTTACGGGTCTTATAAATGGCGGCAGAATTTTATTTTGTTTTAATTTAAAAGTTGTGTTTTCGTATTCTAGTTAGCTCTTTGGGACAAACTTTATTGTTTTGTGACTACAGTTAATTTATTAATTATTGAAGTATGAAAAGGAAAGAAAAACACAAAGTCTTCCTCCACAAAATTTAGTGGAAAGGATTCCAAGTTTAGGGGTCTCTACTCTACATGTTTCGAACGCAGAAACGTTCATCTTCAGGAGACAGAAAGTTTTTTAAATTTATGCTGATGGTGTTAGCAAAAGAGAAATTGAAATTTAGAACCTTAATGGAGCTTTTATGGATTTAAAACTGAAGTGTAGAAAAAACATGAAAGCTCCATTAAGGTTCTAAATTTCAATTTCTCTTTTGCTGACACCATCAGCATAAATTTAAAAAAACTTTCTGTCTCCTGAAGATGAACGTTTCTGCGTTCGAAACATGTAGAGACCCCTAAACTTGGAATCCTCTCCATTAAATTTTGTGGAGGACGACTTTGTGTTTTTCTTTCCTTTTCATACTTTCAACTCCACTTTAAGCATGGACTATTTCTTCAAATTATTGAAGTGTTTATTCAACTTGAAGGTATATGTGAATTAGTTTAAAAATATCACTAGTATAGATAGTTTATAAGTAAGTAGGATACCTCTAGATACCTAGGTACTTAGGTAAGTATTATTTTTTTCTCTTAGTTTGTTTATTTATCAACATGCCAAGCCCCTGCTGTATTCCTAACTATAAAAGTGTTTTAAAAGCAGGCGCAGAGAGTGTAATATATTTTCATAGTTTAGATTTGACCAATGACTGTATAAATATTGTTAATCAGGTTTCAGTGGACATTGATATGAATGTAAAGGTTATTTTAATTGGCTTATAATGATTTGAAATGGATTTTACCCTTTGAAATGAAACTAAGCAGGTGGTCTCAGCTTGAAAACTTATTGTAACGAAGTTACCCAGATAGTAGGTGACTTTCTTAAGGCAAGCGTAGATTTCTTAAACAAAGCCTTAAGCTTACTAAATTCTGAGACTTCAGAAGTCGATAGTCAATCCCGTAATTTAAACGCAGACGATAATAATTTGTATAATAGAATATTACTTTTGATCGATCAAATAAATCTACTCGTGGTGAAACAAAAACAGCTTCTCAACGCAATATTACTATTATTTAATATGTAGGTAAGTTGTTCTTGTTATTCAAAACTATTTATTACTTTTTTGTACATTTTTCAATATCAATAGCAGCAAAGCCAAAAAAACACCTGTTGTATTATGCACAGCATAATGCTCCTAAGTACTATTACAATATTATGTGCCTATTATTAAATGGTGGTAGAAAGCAAATACAAAGGTAGATAAATAGCAACACTACCAGATTCTATCGGTTCGAGCGCATTTTCGCAAGACCTTGTTTTGTCTGTATTTAGCTGAAAAGCTCCAATTGAAAAGTACCGAGTTCGAAAGCTCGCCGAGCACAGTCTACTATATCGCTCTGGTTTTCTCGCTTATTATCGATTTTAACCGAATGGTCAGCTATTCGCAGTAGTAGTGAAGGAATTTTCTAATTTAAAGAAACTTTTAGGAATGTGGCTCAAATATTTCATATGAAAAGTTTTTTAATGCCTTCGTTAGAAGCATCATCCAGATATTACGATACAGTGAAAAGTTCTGCTTAGAATGGGATTGTTATAGAAGCAAAGTGCGGAAATTTAATGACAATGACGTTTTATCAGGGACCGAGTGAACACCTTGTTCATTTATAGCTGGGTGCCCGGAAATGACGATGACAAATTTTAAGGAATGATTCCACATAAAATTATATGAAAAAGGTTCATATTTACATACAGTGAGAAAAAGCCTTCTATTTCTTATAAGGAACATACTCTTTAAACAACAGTACTGCAGTCTGCAGGTCTCAAAAATTTAAATAGCTTCTAGTGTGATATTATTTTTGTCTCTTAACATTGCATATGATTATTACTTATAATCTCCCTAGCAGCACAATTATCGGGAATTAATTCTGCTGCGTGGGAGATTCTGTAAAAAAAATTTCATAAATTGGAGTTTTTGCTTATTGTAATTTTTTTGCTAAAATACTACAAAACATATTTTCGGCGGCTTTAGTTTTTAGTTCATTTTAGCCGTTAGTAACTCATTTTTATTACTAAAATGTGAGAAACATTAAATAACAAATTTGTTATCTGAAATCCAATGTCTTTATAGTTTTAAATTCAAATAAAACTTTAAAAAACATATTTCCGATGAGTTTAGTTTAATATGACGCACTGTATTTTTACAATAGAAGTTCATTTTACTTGTTAGTAACCAAGGTTTATTACTAAAATTTCAGGAACATTAAAAACATTAATTCGTTTTCAACCATAACATCTGATATTTCATGTCTACATAGTTTCAAATGAAACTTAAAAAAACATATTTACGATGAGTTTAGTTAAATTTTTGATGTGTCTCTTTTAGCCCCGCTGTTCGATATGTAAAGCAAATTGGTTAGTATCAATAAAAATTTTAAGTTAGCAACAAAATGTATTTTGATTTTATGTTGAGTGACTTTTGCTAATAAATATAAAGCACTTCATTTTTGACAGAAAATTATCACTTATTAATTTCATTAAGTTAATAGGAACTAACAAAATTATCGCGATAATCTCCCGTTGCTATAAGCAACGTAAACAAAAAGGAGCCTTCTAATTGGTTGAAAATAAATTTATGTAATTTTCAGGATAAACACGATTTACTGAGATGGTAAAATTCGGCCATAGAATATAAAGTCCAATACTAATGATGCTCTATTGCTTTATTTTACATGCGAAGTAAAAATAAATTAATTGAAACAGGTATTGATAAGATCAATAAAATTCAAATTCAGACAGGACAGCTAGAAAACTCCGAACAACGATGTGACCTGCGCTACAAATACATTAAAACTAATACTCGCTACGAATCCCCACCAATGTTTTGAAGGATTATAGGTTCTAACGGATACAATTCGTTTTTGGGGACGCTGTTCTGCTTTGTTAATTGTACAGAAAACGCTTTACTGGGAACAAAAACAAAACGAAACGAATATTACAGCGAGCAATAAAAACTTAAATTTCCACAATAGCTTAAAAAAACACGGTTTATTAATTATCCAGTGATAACAACATGAAACTATAATTTACACTATATTTAAAACAACGCGCGTAGGGGATTTTTTTTAATACATATTTTTAAAAGCTAGTAGAGATAGAAGGGGGCAAGCTGAATTCTAGATAAACTAAAAAATTTATAACATCTAGTAGTAGTAGCAGCAGTAACATGTTTTATTTAGCAAAAAGCTACAATTAAATATTTTTTAATACATTTTTAACAACATCTTTATAGATTTATTTTTAATTTTAAAACGGAACCTTCTTTTAACAAAACACAGACAGAAAAGTTAAACATTTTGCAAATTGTATCAAATATTACGTATCATTTTATTTTTTAAATAAATGTCATTTTTAAGTTTTTTTCAAATGATATTTGAGATTTAATAGAATTTTCCAAATTATTATATTCTATCAAACCTTTATGAAAAATAGACGTATAAGCTAATGTTTTAGACACTCTATCCACAAAACAATTTTGATTAGTTCTTGTTTTATAATTATGATGAGTCATGATTAAAAGAACGAAATTTTTTAAACAATCAGGCAATAAATTATTTTTAATTTTATGTATAAAGATGGTACATACTAAATAAAAAATTAAATTTCTGACATTTAACCAATCTAAATTTTTTAACATAAAATTTATTTTTATATATTTGTCACATTTAAAATAATCCGCATTGCCTTATTTTGTAAAATTTGTAATTTGTCAAATATTTCCTCAATAGCACAATATAAAATGGAAGAACAATAAAGAAAATGTGGTAATATAATAGGATTAAATACAGTTTTTTGGAAAACAAACTTAAATTAGAACTGATTCTTTTAAAATAACCTACTTTTCCAGCAATCTTCGATATCATACTTTCAAAATAATTAAAAAATTTTAATTTTGAATCAATAATTATCCCTAAATGTTTGAAACTGTTCACTAATTCCAATTTTTCACCATCAATTACAACATTAATATTTTGATAATTAAAATTATTACCCGTAACCATACATTTAGTTTTTGAAATATTTAATTTTTATTTATTTACTTTTAGCCAATTTAATAATATATTTATCTCAGAATTTAGAGTATCAATCATCAAAAATATTTAAAACATTAATGTAAATTATGGTGTCATCAGCAAACATTTGTAACTTACACATTTTTAAAACTAAAGGCATATGGTTGATGTATAAAATAAATAATATTGGACCTAGTATACTTCCTTGAGGAACTCCTATATTATTTACTTCTTTATTTGAATATGTTTTTAAAATTTAGGTATAAGTTACAGTGATTACTTCAAATAAACCGATTCTTTTATTACTTTCGTATATATACGACTGTTACAAAATCTTCAAAAAAAAAAGCCCGATGCGATCGTGTTTCATTCCGGCCAATAGCTCCAAAATCCAGAAAATTTAAAGCGAAACAAGATGGCTTATAAAATGATATAAATAAGCTTTTTATTCTGTTTAAATTGTAATTGGATTTTACCTGAAAAAGAGAAAAACATATTTGCAGCTGTTCAGAGGAAAATGCAAAGCTTCTTAATTGACGCGATCATTTCTTTTCTTAAATTTCATTTGTTTGGAATTTTTACATGGAAACTTTGGTGTGCTCTTTAAGAGGAATTCTAATTTTAGTATGATCGACAAAGGAAATTAAATTTGCTTCCGTCTCAGTAATTTTAAATTTATTCAGATATAAAAGCTTCTGCTTAATAATGGATTTATTCATGTCTTCACTATTGGAATAATCCTCAGATCAAGATATGTAATCACCAACGTTGTTAAAGCAAAGATAGACCACGCATCGTCTTTATAAACGTACTTTTGCACTGTTTATAGATGACATTCTATCGTATGATATGGCTATGAGCACTTACTTGTAAATTGAAAGTCCTGGCACCAAGTTAGTTGCCTTATAGACCTCAGGTAATGCCTTGTAATATTGTTTTGTTATAATGTAATAATGTTTTAAATTTTATTATTATTTTTACAATAATCTAACATTTTTTTATCATTCTAATCTCAAAATTGTTTCATTTCGTTTTCTTATCAAACAATAATAGACACACTGATAACGATGAATTTTAAACTTGAAAATAAAATCATAGAAACATTTACTATGACGAAAGTCCAATATAGCTCTTCTGAATGACGTCAATCCTACTACTCCTAATATCTATAGGGAGCATATTATACAGGCCTTGACTGCCATATAATATGAACCCTTTTCACAGTAGGTCGAATTATGGGCCAGTATATGAAGGTCACCTCCTCTTATAACGGTTGTCGTGGAATTGGCATAATGATGGACGTTTTGTTCAAATAGGTTATTGGCTTTTTAGGAAGCATCACCGAATTAAAAAAATATAGGGATGGGGCACTCAAAATACCCAAAGACCGAAAGTAGGCTCGACATTATTTCCTTGGATCAAGCCTTAGTATACAGCTAATAATGCGTTTTCGCACCAGAAGTATGTCCTTGGCACCACAAGAAGTGCCTCTGAACATTATGCTGTAATAGCATTATTCCAACGTAAAAATTGGTGTATATCTTCACGTGGGTTTTATTGTGGACCTCGTGAGGAATCTGCATAGTGGATCTATGCATTTGACATCTTTGCTTCATATTATATATTATGTCTCTACCGTCATTGGTAATAACCAAAAAGATAACGTCCTTAAATCGACATAGAAAACTCTGTTTTCATCAGCGGCGCACCCAGGATTTTATGTTAGGGGGGGCCCGCCAATCAGTGCCGGAAGCAAATTTTTTAATAAACTTTTTAAGTTACGCATTTTTCTTGAACATTGTAGCTTTTTAACAGGTATTCTCAGAAGATCGCAATAGCCTAGTTCAATTCAAGTTCAAGTTTCAAGTAAATATCTAAAAAAATTGACTTTTTAAAATATCCACTTTAATAATTATTCCGGACAAAACATACCACTCTTTTTACCAAATAAAATATAGGTAATAGTAATGACGACATATCCATAACACAAATATATTTATTTAAAAATATAAATTAGTACAAAGCACAACAATAAACAATATTTTATAAATAATAGAAACCAAAACTTTTTTATAACACCTTTGCATTTGTTAAATATGTCAATCTAATTTTCATCGACCCTTAGAAAGTTTATTTAAAATTTCTTCACAAGAAACAGGAACATTCTTATGAATAAATAAATTTGCCAAACCATTAAGTCTTACTTGCCCGGTGGAATTTCTTAAGTACGATTTTAAGTACTTTAATGTGGAAAATGACCTTTCAGAGGTACTGGCGGTGACGGGAAGGGTAACAAAAATTTGCAAAAGTTTTTATATTGGGAAATATCATACCATTACATTGAATATATAGCTTAAACATATCGGAGGGTATTTCTTTGCTATCTGTAAACTTGTCGTTCCATAATTTAAATTCGCATATTAGAATGCTTTCATTAGAAAAATTTTCAAAAATTGAATAATTTGGATAAGAAGAATGAAGGATGAGAAAGCTTTGCAAATTTTCTACTTATAATACTGAACAAAAGTAATAAAAATTATATCGTTCTTTGTATCGCGCCTGGAAATTAAAGTTTTTTTTAGTGGGTTAGTGGGTATAGTAAGTTGAAGTAAATTTCATTGGGGGTTTTGGGGGGGGGGGCAAGGCCCCCTTGGCCCCCCCCCCTGGGTGCGCCACTGGTTTTCATTACCACGACTCTTGATCGGCTAAACTTCTGAAAAGCACCTTCCCATCATATTGTCAGTGATTGATTGTGACGCCGGACGCCTCGCCTAGCTAGTTTTTGAAATGTTTTAGTGGGTTTGTTTAGGCTCTTTTTAACGTGTTATATGTTTTGTCGTTTGGGTGTTATTATAAAATGCTGAAAACTCAACTTTTTCAATTCTGCGTTGAACAATTTAATATTAAACTTTGCATTAAAATAAAAACCGAAGATACCTTATACAAGGTTTAGAATTTTATGCTTTTCTCATCGCTCGATGAAACTTTTTTATTCAAGTTCTGTTTTTTTACATTTTTTAGCGTCCTATAAAAGCTGTTTTCATAAAACATGTATTTTCGCAATTTTAAAGGCTATAAATTTCGAAATGCGTTGGGAATTTTTCTACTTTTTTATGTTTAAAGCAAATATTATTATTTTATGATCTATATACGGGTACAATAATAAAATGAACAGGGTGGTCCACTTTTAACGGCATGTAATGATTATTTTTATCTTTTATGTATTTTGAAACCAACCGTTTTTAAAAAAAAATTGATTTGTTTGTTTCCGTCTGAAATGATCACAATTCCACCGATCTTTTTGTACCAACTTCAATCCAGACTTGTTGCCGAGGCTTTCACATTTCAATTCAGCCATTCGCTTCTCGACTAAAGTCTTTGTATCTGCAGTCTTTTATCATCAAACAAAGGCTTTCACAGGACTTTTAATTCCTGCTACCGTACAATCCTTACACACATTTCCTGCTGTTTGTAACATTTTATAATAATCCACTCGGAACAATCGGAAACGACAAAATTTTTACTGATCTTTTCTTTTATATGGGAGCTTCCAATGGTCTGGAACCTATGGATTGAGAACATCTTATTCCATTCTGAAGTAAATCAACATACAAAATTTGCTCCTCTTCTTTGTTTGCCAAAGTTACGCTGTTAAAAGTAAACATAATTTAAATCTTTGTCTAAAATCTTATTAAAAGTCTGCACAATGGCAACGCAGCAGTAAGACATCCGCTCCCAAAGATGCGACCGCCACAACAATGGTCTGAGGCCATGATGACGTTGTTTTATTTATTTCCGTTCAGGGATGTCATCATCGATGTTTGCGATGCATCGAAAAAACACTTTAATAAAATTAGAATTACAAAACAAATCACAAATCTAATTATTCTAATCTAAACGATGTTAACACATTTTAATAGCATTTATGAATGACATATCATTGTGCCATTTATAGGTACCAGATAATTGGGAGCTTCCTAACTGAAGCACATATTTTTAATAAATAATAAAATAGATACTGCAAATATCTTAAATAGGAAATAAACGACACCCCGTGGATATGGCCTAATAAGCCCCAAAAATAAAAAAGCAGAAAATATTCCAACGTGTTCCAAATTTACAACTTAGAAAATATAAATTCCCATGTTTTATAAAAACAGCTTTTATGGGGGCACTAAAAAATTTAAAAAAAGAGAGAACGTCCATATCGCGAACGCAAAAAATTCACCGATGGGGGAAGCCGAAAATAATAAACTCTGTCAAGTATGTTTGTTGATTATTTTAATATAAAGTGGATTTTAAATATTATGTTGCTCGGCAGGATTGAAAAAGTTAAACGAATTTTTTAACCTATATGAAGTGGAAATAAGTAAAGTAAGCTTATATTATTGACTTATATAACAGGGTTTAAGACTAATACTCCATGAATATTTTAAGTCCTAAGATCTTGATACTGCTATATTTTGTAAAAGTTTTTAACCTATTAACAAATATTTATTTCCTGTTGTCTTAATAAATATTTATTTGAAAATGTCTAAAATTATTTGACGATTAATAGTAAAATTTTATGATATTTGAACAAATATTAATTGATTTAAATAAATCATTTATTAAGCTTGGTATGAGGTATTTTATTAAAATAAATGTTTTATTGATAGAGTAAACAATTTTATATATAGCAAATAATTACTTATTTCTATCGGCAACTTATTTATTTTTTTCAAGTAAATATTTAGTTTTTAGCAGGCTTGCGAATGGGTTGTTTCCTATAATTCAAACATATTTTTATTAATTAAATTTTTATTTGAAATAATAAAATATTTGTTTTTCCAAATAATTTTGTAAATTGTACTTATTTCTATTATTATGACATTTGTACATGTGTTGGACACATGTCCGCTTTCAGAAAAACTATGTATAATCGCTATGAAATCCTGATGTGCTTTGGGATATAACATAATTTCAAAGTAAATCACGGTGAGTATCAAATTTGATCACTTATAGGAGGGAGCAAATAAAAAAGTATGCTAAAGATTCTCAGTTTATCTTGAAAAAAATAAATAATATAGAGGTATGACAGAAATATAAACCAATTTTTTTTCGAGGAGAATCTTCTAAAGACTGGTACGCTGTGAGGCAGAGTAGAGTCGGATTTAACCCTGATGGGGCTACCTACCGACTAAACTCCTCGTGTTCTTGCGGTTTCTTCAGACCACTCGCTTAGTATTTTCGCTCTGCACTCCTAGTGCGTGCTTTGCTTCGTACTTCACCTATGCCTAGGTTTCGGTTTTGTCGTATTACTTGTTTATTTATATGCAGCTTACTGTGAAGGTGTTTGTGTAGGTGCAAGGTTTTTGGTGCAGTCTAGGTGTTTGTGCTTCAGAGGACATAACATGTGTCCATGCTTCACGGCTATGAGAGCACCGCTATTTCAGGTCCTTGCAGTGCTGATCTGAAGCAGTTGTAAGCTGTTAGAAGTAATAGTTATGATTTTTGTTAGCGACTTACTATGATACTGTTTGTGTGGGTTTGATATGCTTAATGCAGTCAAGATAAATCCAAAATATAACATACAATATGAAAAAGATATGTTAAGTTGATACGTGCGACAGATCAGTTTATTTGGCATTGGTAACAATTTAAATAGCAAGGCGTAAGACGCCCTCTACAGGTGAAAATGTAGGGTATTTGGGTTTGTTACACATGTTATTATAATATACCAACCTACATGTCAGTTATATAATGCATTAGGTAAGTTTTCTTCTTCTTCTAACTTTCGTTAACTTTCGTATAAAGTACAGTACCTACATTTGATCTTGCATTTAATGGTTAATTTAAATTGATTGTTGGTGGCTTCCTCATAGAGCACCCGGTAAACGTTGGCGATTCTCCCCGCCTATATATATTTATTTTGTAGCAATAAAAAACCTACACCTCCGCCGCTAAAAGCCACGCGTTCATTGCTATCACTAGTAAAACTGTGTGACAAAGAAACCTCTATTGAATATAATACGCAATAAAAAGCGACAGAACGTTGGTTAAACGTAAATTAACGACCTGAATATCCAGGGCCGTCAGACTAAACAATAAAAATAGTTATTTTACGATTTAGTTCAAATATTGCGCGTATCGCACACTGAATTTACTTACTACGATCGATGTATTGTTTAATTTCAAAAGAAACTATACGAAATGCGTATATAATATACAGACAAAATACTTAACCGGAGAAGTATACATACCTAAATTGAATATTAACAAATGAAGTATCACAATTAGAGCACAGTATTATGGCAACAATGTATGTACCCATCCACATTTTTTCTTCTGTTCACGATTCGTGCCGCAGACTATGAAGTTACTATAATGTTTCCTATACCTTAAGCGGCCCAAAATGCCGGTGAAGAACTACATAACCTTAACTCGTAATGAACATTATCAAATTAAACACCCTCCAGCCACTTACATACGAACCTTTATTTTCTTCGTCCTTTCATTCGGAAAATTACCTAAAAATTGGTTCTGTCACGTGACACCTTCAAGCAACAAGGGTACAAAACAGTATTGTGCCACCGCGAAATTCGGCGAGCGAAAACGTCACTTGATATTTCAGGAAAGCGTCAGTCTGGACCCTTTTGGCACGCCATTTTAGGTAATGGCCTAAGGTCCCTATTGTGGGGAATTTTTGTACCACAAAATTTGTACAGTTAGAGTATTTAAATATTTATTATTCTTTTGAGCCCAATGCTCAAGAATAAATTATTTTTATTGGTAAATAATACTTATCTACTTCTTATGTAGGTATCTTATTCTAGAAAAAAGATATTTCAATTTTTTAGTCCCCTAAGTAGATATACTAACGGGATACTAAGACCATTATTAACAGAACATTTTACTTCTTGTAATATCTTTGTATTTTTTTCTGGCCAAAGAGCTCATTACAAAGTAATAAATAATAATACCAATACAATGTAATTTAAAAGAAAAGAAACCAATGTTAATTACTTTAAATTGTAAGATTATTGTATAATATTTATTTGGCGCAACAAACTTTATAATAATTTAAAATTTTTATTTTCAAAAGCCAAAAGCAAACAGTGTTCTGCACTTACGAACTCTATTTTTGCTTGATTACGTCCTACATTGAAAATGTATCAATAAATACCACCCCGTACACAAGGCAAGTGTTGTTTGTGAAAGGGTGGTTTTAGGACTAGCAGTTACCCTATATGAGGGTTTTATGAGGGTTATTAAAAAGCGCCTAAGGTAATTGTATAGTTAACAGCACTTCAGTGGTTGTATAAGAGCTCGTCTCAAAGAGCTAATGTGTTTTTGAACAGCGATTCTTAAATTTCCTGTTTTGACATATCCCTGTTAACTGAAGAGAAGGGAACATATTATATGGAATAACTGAAGGCAAAATAAAAATGATAATAATGTTTTATATGTGACAACAAAACCCTGATCAGGGGAACTGCAATGGGAAATCATAATTCTGTTTGCTCAAATTGTAGATACAATAAATGTTAATGTTAATAAAAAAAAGTTTAAAAGATCAAAATGATTAGATTAAGAACTAAGTTTGATTGTGTTGATTTTTTCTTCTTATATTTTTTAAGAGGCACCTTTCAATACCAAGTTTATTTCTTACAGAATACGTCTGGCACACCGACTTGGACTTCCTAATAGTACACAAGAATAGATCGGTAGTTCTCAGCTTCATGCCTCCCAGCGGCAACGTCACAGCTTCAGCTGTCACACTTAGCACCACCATTGCTCAAAAATCACTGAAACCTGGTGCTATGGCCCTGACCAGTGCGAACGTGACCCATACCGTTATGACGACCCTTAAGGATATCATCGGTCACCATTCTCATAGCTATGAGACCAAAGATCTAGGTAAGTTTATAGGACTACGCGTATATTTTTTTACGATTTCAATAAGCCAAACTCACTTGCAATATTTCGGTATTTTTGTTAGTGGCAACTTCAAAAAATAGGTTGACTAATTTTTTATCTATTTTTTTTTATTATCTAAATTTTCTCCAATATAACTTTTATCGATTTGTGTGTATTTAAGTAAATAGTTAAAAGTTGTTTCTTGACATTAAACTAAGCATTTAAAAAAGTTGTTGACTTATTAAATAACTTTTAAACTTCCCGAGTTACTGCATAATACAAATATTTTCGTAAAACAATACTACGTAAAAGCTACTTCAACTTCCCTGTTAATTAAAACTTCTTTGACTCGAAACTTTCGAAATGTTTACAATAAAATATTTCCTTCTTCAGTTTTAATATGTTTTGTTGACTTTAGTTTACTAAGTTTCTATAGAATCGTGAATAACATTCGGGAAGTTTATTTAAGTTACTTATATACTATTTTAACTTAATTTTTTCAATGAATTCTCACCTTTAAACTTTTATTTCACTTTCGTAAAATATTATAGTTTATTAGGGTAATTACAAAGATTTGGACAAAAACGAAATATTGGGCTTTGAAAAATTCTACTTTGAAATGTTATAGCAAACATTTTTTATAGCTTAGCAATATATCAGTTACCAAATTCCACAGCTGACCACGAAACAAAGTGCCTGCAACCGATTATACAATTAATTGTTTAAGCGAAAGCCATAGACATGTATCGAGGTATATTTTATTTGCAGCCCTGCAATCTAACTAGGTACGCCTATTTTTCGGGCAATATATTGCTTTTAAAAGACACTTTTCTCTATACTAAAATATTATATAAAAGAAAAAAGTAAATATCTATGTATGTTTATATTAATCCAAGGGTGAAAATATTCCACGGACAAGTTCTCGGGCAAAAACTTATTCGAATTTTGGAACAAGAAATTGTGCTTGAAAATGTTTTACACGTACCCAAGTTTTTGCCAAATTGTAAAACTCAGTACAAGTTGTACACCAACTTATATTTTATTTGAGGTTAGGTACGCGATAACATTGATGATTGGTTATTTTGCTGGTTTTGTTTGTTTTCTATATTCGATTTTATAATACTACTTTAATTGACTTGCCTTCTTCCTTTATGCAGATACTCCTATACTACAAGACGTTTCAAACGCCTATTAATTTTAACGGGTTCACTTATAATTTTGTAACAAAGAAATGATTAAATATTTTTCCATGTTTGTACGCTTATTTTAACTTATTTCTATATAATTTACACATTCAGAAAATAATGGTTACAAACCACTCCTTTTAAAACAGTTCTTTAATGAAACGCATACAAAATATCCCACAACAAGCACTAACGATCTTTTTATTTAAGTTTACTTTATCCAGTAGAGAGAATGGATATTTGTAAAATGTCAGCTGCTTTTGACTTAACAGCGAACACTAGCTTTTACAACATTTCGCCATTTCATTTCATGATCAATATTTCGTTATGAAAAAGGTTTGATTTATAGATTAATGAAAGCAGAAAAATAAAATGGGCAAATTTGCAAAAGCTCCAAGTACATACGGGTTTTTTAATATGTCAGTATTATAATTGCAACCTTCTGAAACGATTTTCAAAAGTGTTCCTAATGAGGTTTCTAAAGTTAAAATCTGGCAGTTCTGGCACAGTAATGCTAACACTCAACTCGCACATGACCCAAATAATAGTACTAATTACTAATATTACCTAACAAATATGCATGCGTCACTGGAACCGAATTCAAACGAAATCGAACGACTACGGTGTCATTCGCGGTTCGCTCAGTTGCCTTTAAATTTGAATCATGTTTTTAGGGTCGCATATGTATAAAAAAATAGAATTTTAGAATATTAAAAGTAAGATTAGACCCTTTTTGAGTATTTAAGGGTTTGTGCCAGGCAACGCTGGTGCTGGTTACCTGCACGTGGCGAGACAGAATGCACGCAAGTGCAAACATAGCTCAGTTACCGGCGTCAGACTTCTAAAAACACGTGTCGGTTTTGTTTATCTATCTTTTTTTGGTAAACAATGTGTGTAATATGTTCTAAATATAGTGTAAATTATAGTTTAATGTTGTTTTAACTGGATAATTAATAAACCGGGATGTTTCCTTGTGTGTTTTTCCATAAACCATTGTGGAAATTAATATTAAAGTTTTTATTGCTCGTTGTAAGACCTGTGTGTGTTAACCTAACAAAAAAAAACAATGTCGGTATTATAATATTGTAATTTGCGATAATATTATTGTCTAAATGTAAATAGTGAAAAGGAAGCTAGATTGTTTTGGTTGACAACGGCATTATTTTAAAATAATCATACCGAAAACAAAACTGGCAGTGTTCCAGGGTGCAAAACAAATTACCATAGATCCTTACTTAAAACGGGGTAAGAAACTTTATCTACCTTAAAATTTCCGGCCCGTTACGATTTATAAAAAAAACATGATTAAAAGCAATTCCCAGAAACAACTGGGCACCATCAAAATAGTACCATGCAAGCAAAAATTATTTGCATAAAGGAGGGCATTTTCCTAACGTTGCTTTTATTGCTGGGGATTTTTATCATTGCCTAAAAAGAACCGTGGCTGTGTTTAGGGAAACAGGTTCTATACAACATAAAAAAGGAGCAGGAACACCATCTGTAAGAACAGAAGAACTTTCAAACGTTCGTGAAATAACGCAAAATACGCCCACAAATTGTATAAGACGCCTGTCCCAAGAAGTGGGAAGATCTTATGGAACATGCAGGACTATTCTTAAGAAGCAGCTAGATTTATTTCCTTACAAAGTGCAAGTATTCCAAGAAATACAAGCCGCAGATTTTGAAAGACGCAAGAATTACTCTCAATGGTTTACCCAAAATTTATTGGAAATAAATTATTTATTAGACCTGACATTTTTTTCGGATGAAACTAATTATTTTTCTTTTTCTTTCTGTATATTCTTACTTTGTTAATTTTGTAAACAACAAAAATAAATTTGTATTTGTCTACTTATTTTATTATTCATTAGTTTGGCATATCATATCATAATATGAATTTCACAAAATTTTAACCTAGATTTGGTTAGATATATCGTCCCCCTATCATTGTGATCTAAACCAAGCCCCACGTTTTTAATCCAAGCCCTCTTTGATGCAAATAATTTTTGCTCGCACGGTATAAAAGCCACTAAACTGTTAAAATACTTGTATACATGTACCTATATTGTCATAAATTTATTGCGTGCACGGTATATCATGTTTGATATAAATGATATATCACATAAATAAAGCTATCATAGCTAAACATATTCATTTATTCTAACCGCAGAGCGTAATTAATTGTGTCACGTGCAATAACACGTGTGTGTCTTGTCAGTTATTAATGGTTGAAATCTGCAATGCTGTAGATTAAACTTTCATTAAGCGAATCCATTATTCATTTGAGCTCAACAATTAGCTGATATTTCAGATATTATACTATTTGTGTTAGATATTAATATAATTATACATTAAAACCAAACACTATTAGTGTTTGGTCTTAATGTATTTTATAATACGTATTTTCATCAGATAAAACATTTTCAAAATTGAAAAATCTGTTATTTTTCACCCTCAATTTTCCAATGAGGAGAAAACGACGTGTTCCGTAACTGAAGATAATAATATATTACGCACTCGATATTTAAACGGCATATTGAACAGACAACTTTCCCGAAAAGTGTCTGATAGGTCCCGATGAAATTTCCTTGTGAAATTAAATTGTGCGAAAAGCGACGAAACACGAAATGAAAATTGCAAATGGATGTGATGACATTTTAACGAAAAACGTTTAAGAAGTGTAACATGGTAATGCCATTTTAGTAGATAGGCTACGTTTTAAGTTGTGTGTCGTATTTATGCCTGTTGTGTATATTATATAAGTATGTTGAGAAATGGAAAATATAGGGAGTTATTTGTCCCCATACTTCTAATTTATTGTATCAATATTATTTTAGTAGTAGTATCATTGTGGTCCTCGCCAAAACGTCCCGACTTCCTTATCCATACACATTCACCTTTAGATACGTACTACATCTTATCTCGTGCGCTAACAAGTTACGTTTTATGGGTGAAAAAATACGTTCGAGCGCACTGCTCGCCGGCCAGTAAAGTTGCCTTCCCACCCAGCAGGATTGGGCATGCGCACAAACGTCTTGTTATCGGTCTGTCCTTTTTTAGCGACATGCTCAAAATATACTTCAGAACCGGCTCGGCCCCATTTTTGTTCTTGTGTTTAAAGTTTTCTCTGTGGATTCCTTGTTGTTTATTGTGGGTGTTTAAAATTTACGGATATCTAGTTTTTGTGTAGTTTAGTGAATTGTGTTTGCGCTTTTAGTGACTCCGATTGGAATATTACACAAACTACACCGATTATCCCGATGCATGTTTTGGTATATTTTACTTGCATCCCTGCAATCCAATTAAGTACGCCTATTTTTCGGGCAATATTATTATATTATAATATTCAAAAAGTTTAAAATACACTATTCTCTATAATTATATTATATAAAAGAAAAAGTAAATACCTAGGTATGTTTACATTAATCCAACGGTGAACGTATTTCACGGGTCAAGTTCTCGGGCAAAAACGATTTTAAATTCATGAATTCAGGAAATTGTGCTTGAAAATATTTTACACGTGCCCAAGTTTTGTAAAAATCAATGCAAACTATATACCAACTAATATTTGACTTGAGGTTAGGTACTCGATAACATCGAAGATCGGTTATTAACAAATTTTAGAAACAAAACCTTAAAACCAATTTTCTATCCTTAGAATATAATAGGTTTGCAACTGCTAAAATTACCAGAAACCACTACCTTTTTTCCTAACTTGATCAAAAATTGAGAAGAAATTTAAATTTTTGACAAATTTTAGCTGTTTACACGTAAAAATAAATTGAAGGTCAACAACTTATACAATTTCTTGAGCAAGCACTTAAAATTTTAAAACCATAAATTGGCCACTTTCGTAATTATTGTTTGCTTATCTAAAAGTAAATATCTATGAGTATATCGCACCATACCATGGCCGTAATTTCTTCCTTTTGAATAATCGCCGATCCTAGCACCTGATGCCTTAGTCTTCCCAAGGCCCCACAAGTACCCAAAAAGTGTAGCGGAGTATCCTCTTCCTCAAAGCTTCCAGCGCATATTGGTTCTTCTTCAACGTCGATCAGAGCTAGATGCTTTCTCAGCTTGCAATCTCTATAGTCAGTATCTCTATTGAAGGATTCCGGACAAATCATCACCTGCTAGGACCACTCTAGCCTGGTTTCATTTGGCAAGGCTATGAATGAAGTCCTTAGCTTGTCTGCACCGTTGAGCAATCTGTCATTGCTCAATGGCGCTGCGTTCAGCTCACTCGTTTAGTGCTGTTGTTTAGTTATTCCGATGGCCGGCTAAGGTTTAAGAAATGGGGTCATGACTGGCGCAGAATGTAGATACACCTTCATAAAACAAAATACAAAATAATAAATTATAACTCTATTAACGAGTTAAAATGTTGTCCTATATTCGACACTTTAAACATGCACGACACACAACACAAAACGTAACGTTTATTCCAAGGAATAATTGTTTCATATATTCAGTTTTTAAAAATATTTAAAACAAGTGCACAACAGGCATACATCTGATACCTACATATTATGGAAAAAGTGTATATACCCGATTATTCTAAAATAATTACAAAAAACAAAATATTCGCGTGACTGGCTTTAATTAAATAAAAATGTCGAATTTCATAAAGTTGCTTTAAAGTAACATGTCATATTAATTTTATATGTAAATTAATATTCCATGGTCTTGTGTAGGTTTAATAAAACGAAAACATCAGTGGAATATTCGTCACGCATTCCGGGCTTTTATATTGCGGAATATTTAGTTTTTGCGATAAATATTCCGAATATTAGGGCTCTGAAGTAATTAGGTTTGCGTGAAAAAAATATATAGGAATTTGGTTTGAAACCGAAAATTTCAAACGGTCGGTCAATAGAAATATTATGTATTTAGTAAATTTTCATTGTTTTCACGCTGGGATAAACATAACTTTATATTTCGAGCAAATAAATATTACCGGTATTTTTTTATTGGCTTTAAAGAACTATATTTTAAAATTTTTATTTACGACTAGTATATAATGTAAGTATTGTATTTGTCGTTTTTGGAGTATAATGTCAGATATTATTCCCTTAGGGAATAATAACGAGTGATTAATAGTCCCTATTCCCTCTTGAATTCCAATCACAAAACTTCTCAAATTAAATACCACCATGGATGGAAACACAAACTCAAAAGTGCCCGTGTCAAACGCGTAGTGTTTGTGTATTTGTATTGAGATGGATGAAAATAAAGAGTTCTTTACTTGAACACCCCCAGAAATTGTACAACTAGCTGCAGCAACAACATCTACCGTAATACCAGACACATCGAAATACATTTATAATAAAACGTATGCAACCTTCAACGAATGGAGTCTTCGAAAAACCGCCAGCACATTTTCCGAAAATATTCTGCTGGCCTATTTGGCTGAAATGCAAACCATCCTCATTATGGTAAAAAATTAAATAATGAAATCTATGTTGAGAATAAACCATGACGTTGATCTGGAAGAATATGACAAACTACGGGCGTTTTTAGAAAGAAAATCGAAAGGATTTCAAGCAAAGAAGTCTCCTACTCTGCCCCGGAACAAGTTAGGAAATTTCTTGACAAACTGAACTTTTTCTTTTGCATAAGGTATGGATTAATAGCCACTACCATTATAATCTAACTAACCTAACTTTTTCTCCGAGTTCGAATCTAAGCGCATAACATTTTTTTTTGTTGTTCCGGCGTGTATAGCTCCTACGTTTTGTGTATTTAGCTTTCGCAGATTGCGGTAATATTTACTTGGAAATCGAAATATTTAATTTTTTTTCATAATAACCTAAATTATTGCTTCGAGTTTACCACAGTGCAATGAACGTTACAATCATCATTAAATATTTCTAAGCCAAAATCTCTTTCAAGATCTAATTTTTGGAAGATACGGCTTTATATCCGGTTAAAATCACTTTGAGGACAAAATAAGAGGACTTTTTGGTCATAAATATAACCTATGTTATACTTTAAAGCCTTCTGGACTTTAAGAACAAAATGTAAGACTAATATAGGGTATACATCTCCTCAGAAAATGTTCAAATTATAACCTGACCATGAAGATATATTAAAGACAAAACGAAGTAAGTTGTTCTTTATTTATGGGCCTAAAAGATTTTTGGGCTTTAAGGCCCAATGTAAGGTAAAAACTAACCTGGTTGAGCGTTTATTACTGACTTTCCTAAGACCTAAATATCTGTCTTTTGGACCATCTCTTGGGCCTCTTTTATTTTCCTACTTTTAACATGTATTAATAAGTTCGAATCACTTTGTTTTGACCAAGCAGTTAGTCTCTTTGGTCGTTTCGTCCAAAAAGTCGATTTGGAGGTAAAAAATAGGCTATTTTTACTTAAATAGGTCATTTTCTCCAAATTAAAGGTCGCCAAGACTTTAAATGCTTGTTGGGATCGGTCGTTACCAAAAGCTTTATCGTTACTAAAATACAATGGATTAAATAAATCAACAAATAACATGCTTTTTCCTGTATGGAGTAACACATCAAAAAACTGTCACAAAAATCATTAGAAGCCTTGTTCGCTTGAAACTTAAAACCAGCAATTTTTTGCAAACAGCTTCGTTTCAGTAACATTTTGCAGCTGCGAGTTGCGTGGAATATTTTAAACATATGTAAATTTCAAATCAGTTTCCGATATCGGAGTTTCACATTTTCCTTATGAAATTTTAATGCAACCAAAATATAGGGATAGGGAAGGAAGAGAGAAAAATAAAACATTGTTTTTCTATTGGGAATTTTTTAATTAAATAAAGCTTCCGCAAGATTTATTTTTAAGTAATTTTTAGCTACCGTGCGAGCAAAAATTATTTGCATCAAAGAGGGCTTGGATTAAAAAACGTAGGGCTTGGTTTAGATCACAATGATATGGGGACGCTATATCTAACCAAATACATGTTAAAATTTTGTCAAATTCATGTTATGACATGATATGCCAATTAAATAAGTAGACAAATACAAATTTATTTTTGTTGTTTACAAAATTAACAAAGTAAGAATATACAGAAAGAAAAAGAAAAATAATTACATGTATTCTGAGAATTCACATAACCGGAGAGATGGAACCAGGCTTCATCCGAAAAAAATGTCAGGTCTAATAAATCATTTCTTTCCAATACATTTTGGGTAAACCATTGAGAGTAATTCCTGCGTCTTTCAAAATCTGCGGCTGGTATTTCTTGGAATACTTGCACTTTATAAGGAAATAAATTTAGCTGCTTCTTAAGAATAGTCCTGTATGTTGCATAAGATAATAAGATCATCCCACCTCTTGGGACAGGCGTCTTATACAATTTGTTGGCGTATTTTGCATTATTTCACGAACGTTTGCAACAAGTTCTTCTGTTCTTACAGATGGTCTTCCTGCTCCTTTTTTGTGTTGTATAGAACTGTTTCCCTAAACACAGCCACGGTTCTTTTCAGGCAATGATAAAAATCCCCAGCAATAAAAGCAACGTTAGGAAAATGTTCGTGAAAATCGTCCATGCACAAACCCGGATTGTATTGCCACTCACCATTTACTCTAACCCCGTTTCGAAAATAGCTTCAACTATGAATGTTTTGTGCTGTTCCGTAAAGCCCAGTGTGTGAATTGTTCAAGAAATTGGAAAAATTAGCGATGAATCAACTTACTTGTAACGACTGTCAAAGATGACGGAATAACTGACTGATTGCTAATTCAGGTAGTTACTGACACCCAACAGGTATTAAGCTCTACGGCTAAGCATTACGTCCTTAGATGCAAGGCCCTCTTTGATGCAAATAATTGTTGCTCGCACGGTAGCTGTACCTGTACAACTATTGCTGTCACTATTTATCTAACTCTTAACTCTTCCTTATCATTTTCTTTAATCCGATCACCTTTTCCGAACCATTTATAAAATACTAAGAAATATTTATGGTCGTATTTATTGGATCGTTTCCCGAACACCTTTGTAAGGATACGGGCAAAAAGTGTTGATTTATGAAAGTTAAAGCCGTTTTTCGAGAGGCGGAAATAGTGTAATAACAATGTTCAGTGAGGTGAAAGGATACAGCAAAAACTGAGTGGTCGTTTATTTATTTATGAGGGTGCAGAGCTATCTATTAATTTAATGGGATAATATTAATTAACTTGACTACGTAGATAACTGTTATATGACTATGATTTAGTGGCGAATTTAGGGGGCGATGAAATAAAACAACCTAAGTGCATTTCGCGTCTAAACTCAAGTTTTATAATATTACGTTGTCTATAGGTTGGAATAACATGGTTGTATTTTTGAGGGTAGTCGAAAATCTTATAAAATTATTTTGCAATATTTGTAGCTTTTGTTTGTTTTTATAATTTATATTTTCTTGATTTACAGTGTGACCAGTAAAGTCCGCATAATATGGAATTTTTTTAATTAATAGCTTTATTCGAAATTTGACTTTGGCATCAAGTTCTGCTTCAATCCAGATGAAAATTGAGCAAAAAAATAGTACTCACGTGATTCGCATTATCTGTCAAATTTTTTCCAAAAAAATAATTTAAAAGTGGGGTTATTTCTGAAAATATCAAAAAAGTTATGGGATAAAGTTTTTTTTAAATGCAGTTTCTAGCCCACATGCAAAATTTTACTGTGCATGTAATTTTTGTCTTAATATTAAGGTGTATTACTTTCAGACACAAACTACGTTTTTAAAAATACTTATTTTATGAAGTTACCTTATACAGGGTCAAAAACAAATAAACTTTGCATCACATGCGACCAAATAGCCCAATTTTGATTTTGTAGAAAAACACACATTTAATCTGGCGCTACTTTACAGAAAATGTATTTGAAATAAAGCATTGTCAAAACTAAGAAGTTTTATGTAGGTTACGTTGAGTCTTATTTTGCAACAGTGGTGCAATTTACAAAATATGGGTAAAAAATCAAAATTATCTTAGGCACCTTAAATTTTGCATGTGGGCTAGAAACTGCATTTAAAAATACTTTTCTAATAACTTTTTTCGATACTTTCAGAAATAACCCCACTTTTGAATTATTTTTTGGAAAAAATGAAAATTTGACATATAATGCGAATCACGTGACTACTATATTTTTGCTTAATTTTCATCTCGATCGAAGCAGAACTTGATGCCAAAGTCAAATTTCGAATAAAATTATTAATAAAAAAAAATCCCATATGATGCGGACTTTACTGGTTACACTGTATAACATCACCAAACCACTTAAAATAATTGAATTTACAAGCCTTTATTTTGTATCAGTGTTTTAGTACAATTTATAATTGAGTTTATAATAGGCATATTATTTAATCCGATTGTTTATATGTTATTTCAAGCTATGATCCTTGAAAAGATTAGAAAGATCCTTATTTATCAATGAAATCCAATGCAGAAGATTGTCATTTTTTATTTTGTAATATATTTGTTGATTATCAGCAAAAGCTAATAGATTACCATATTTCATGGATAAATAAAAATCATATGTATAAATTATAAATAATAAAGTACCCAGTACAGATCCCTGAGGAACTCCTTTTAATATCTTCGATATATCTAAAACATCATAAATAAATTCGTTTGAAATTCTTGTAATTTGAGATCTATTGGATAAATCATTTGCAAACCATTTACAAGTATTGTTACTGAATATTATGTATGTAAGTTTTGCAATTAGTAATTCATGATTTAAATAATCAAAAGCCTTGGCCCGATCTAGAAAAACGATACTTATAACAAAATTTAAATCCCAATTTTCTTAATATCATCTTTAAGTTTACCTAATAATGTCGTTGTGCTAAAATTAGCCCTGAAACCAGATTGATTGCTTGGCAAAATATTTTATTTATCTAAATAGAATATATCTTGATTGCAAATTATTCTTTCAAGAATTTTAGATATTAAAGATAGTAAAACTATAGGTCGAAAATCCTTAACATTTTGTGCATTATTTACTTTGGGTATTGGATTTGGCATGACAATACCAGTTTTCCAAATACTGAATAAAGGATAATTTGAAATTTTGTAGCTTCTTTTTTATCACTATTTTTTCGATGGAAATTCGTTACCACAATGTGTGCCTCAACTTTCCCTCTCCCCTCTCAACACAATTTTTTGGAGCGTTACTCCCGATGCCAAAAAGCAAACTTCCCCTTGACTTACCACTTAATTTAGGATTTGCTGGCGCCCCTCCCCTCAAGACCAAATCCGCCCCCGCTACGAATAGAATTTAGGATTTTGGTAATTTTTTTTTTAGTTTAATGGAACCAGATTGGTAATAATTGTTTTTTAAATAAATAATATAAAATAGGTAGACAATCATCAGGACGAATGTAATAACCGCTGCAAGAAACCGCGTTTAATCCCCCAAGCAGAGGTATTATTGATTAAATTTCGGAGCATCTAGTTTGTAGTTACACCACAGAGCCGGCAAATTAAATTTTACTCAATTCAACAAAGGAATATATGCATAGTGCAAGATGAGCCTCGGTTATGAGACGGTGGTAATATGAATCCCTGCTGAGCACTGGGTATTTGATTAAGGTTTTGTTGTCTGAAGGTTAATAATCCGTATAAAGAAGAGACCAATTTTTTTAAATGGAACTTTTCATTTCAGCCCATTTTATTTATAGACCAGGGCTGAAGCCTTTGAAAATGGTAAAAAGTGAAAAAAAATAATAGTAGAATGAAATAAGATTCCATGTTACATTGATGTGTAATTAAAGTATAAATTTTAATAAATAGCTCAAAATTGTACAGGGTTATCCAACCAAGACTAGACAAGGCGATTTTTTGAGTTTTCCTGTACTTTTATAAAAAAAAACTGAAATAGCCATCTTAAGTCATTTTTTCCCGCGAATTCGAATATCTTCAGCAAAAAACAATTGAACATCAAACAAAAGTACTAGGGGTCACTTTGATATTTTTTTAAATGGAACACCCTGTATATTTTTACATTTTTAAATTCCACATAAAATTATAATTATTTTTTATTGAATGCACTATTAGTCTATACTTCATAGTTTCCGAGATATTGACTCTCGAAAAGTGACATTTTTGAACTTTGACAGCTTATCACTTTCTAACAGTACGTCTTAGAGCAAAACGGCTTACATGTCCCTATCTTCAATTTTTATTATCTTCCCAAAAAAATCAACTTCCAGTTAAACCGGAACAACTATATTTCCTTCTTTCGAGTTACATCCGGTTTAACCGGAAGTTGATTTTTTTGGGAAGATAATAAAAATTGAAGATATGGATATGTAAGCCGTTTTGCTCTAAGACGTACTGTTAGAAAGTTATAAGCTGTCAAAGTTCAAAAATGTCACTTTTCGAGAGTCAATATCTCGGAAACTATGAAGTATAGACTAATAGTGCATTTAATAAAAAATAATTATAATTTTATGTGGAATTTAAAAATGTAAAAATATACAGGGTATTCCATTTAAAAAAATATCAAAGTGACCCCTAGTACTTTTGTTTGATGTTCAATTGTTTTTTGCTGAAGATATTCGAATTCGCGGGAGAAAATTACTTAAGATGGCTATTTCAGTTTTTTTATAAAAGTACAGGAAAAGTCAAAAAATCGCCTTGTCTAGTCTTGGTTGGATAACCCTGTACATAATGATTAAAAAAAAAATTCGGATTCGAGTTTTTTTCGTTTCTTTGCATTTTTTGAGAACATTTACCATAGTAATGTATATTTTTATTACACCATCAGAAAGTAGAGATTTCAACAAACAAAAAGCCCACCGACTTTTTTAAAAAAGCAAATCTTTTACGGGAGAATTTTCGATTGAAAATTAGGGTGCTTTTTCGATATTAAGTCAAAATAAGGTGAAAAAATAAATATTTTAAATCAAAAAAATTACAGTGTGTTTGGGACATAAAAACATAAGTTATCACCAAATTTCGTGAAAATTTTTTTTTGTAAAAGATAAATAAAAAACCAAAAACTTTGTTATTTGAATTTTTCACATAAATTTTGAGGTTATGTGAAAAAAGTGCAAATACAAAAGTTGTAGATCTTTTTATTACCTACAACTTTGCCATTTAACATTTTTCCATAGGACTTGTAGTTTTGCCGGAAATCGAGATAAATCGTTTTCTACCCTTAAAAACTCACCCCTTTCCACTTCCCGACCTCAGATCGCCCGTAAATTATTTTTCCTTTCATTTTTGTTATATTCTCTTCCTTTTCCAATGAGTTTCATCCTACTATTATTTTTTTGGTTTCAAAAATGATCGACCCTGCTCTATTATACCCTGTGCATTTTATCTTGATATACATGATAAAGTCTGTTCAATGACCGCTGACCATTACGTCACGACTAGAGAGATCTTTCCTACATTCGTGAACTAGGTGAGATAATAAATTTACGTCAATAATAAATGTCGTTCAATTTTACCCGTCAAAAAAGTTTTATTGTCATTTTTGACAGTGACATTTGTAATCAACATTATTTCAAAAATGTCACGGTATTGTGACAAAGAACAAGCATTAATTTTAAAATTATTTGAATATTTTCAAAGAGAAAGTGATGCCGGAAAGACTCTACCCTTTTACGCAGTTTTTGAGACAAGTAGATATAATAATTCTGTGGCTGGAAGTCAAAAGGGCACAACTCGATTTTTGGCAATAATGAGATAACTACATCGTAGACTTAGAAACTAGACTTCTATCAACTAGCAAAAGGAAATATCTCAATATCTTTAAATAACCCAGATTTTTAAATACAAAAGGGGTTAAGTCGTATGTTTTTAAAAAAATTCTTCCAATATAAGGGCACGTATCGACATACTGACATACATTTCATTAAAGCTACAAATACCTCTGACAGAAGGTCGTACCTCGAATTACTACTAATTAATCTTGCTTTTGCAGGCTAACAAGAGGGACTATCTCTTTATATTCAAATTAAAATTTTACCTTTAAATTTGACAAAATGGCATAACTCAAATTATACCGTTTTGTCGGTTTTATATATATATCAAACAGAGTGTCATCAGTTCATTAAGTGGAAAATAAATTTTAGTGGTGGGTAAAAAATCAAAATTATCTTATGCAGCTGAAATATTGCATGTGTGCTATAAATATTATAAATGGTGTTGAAATATCCACTGATTTATTAGAGGACTGTTTAAAAAAAATTAAATAGCGTGAATGTACTGTCTACAACGGGCGTTTTTTAATAAAGCAACCTCATATGCAGCCCCATATAGCCCAAAAATCTGCTTAACAAACTGTTATATCGATCCAGAACCTGTAATTACCCGGTGGGAAATATGGATTAAGGCTGCAATATTCTACGCAGAGCCTTTCGAAGCCATTAAAGAACTAATTTTGGATTTAGATGACGATCCGCAGTGTGTTGTGCAAAGTAAAGAGCTGTTTAAAAGTGCAAGTGAAGCTAAAGATATTGTTTCCATTAAGGTTAATATCAGTTTTATACCGGACATAATATCCTCGTTGGAGAGTAGAAATTTAAGTGTAAAAGACTCAATTAGTATTGTTGAAACTTTTTCCGCTAAATGTAACAACATTTCCGGTAAAGTAAGGAATAAATTGGATGTAACTGTAAAAAAGAATGAAGGATTTAAATACTTTTAACTGTAGTAAAAAGCATTTATGAGGGTAAACCATCCAACGAAGTTGTACCTTGGCCTTATATTTTGCTACCTAAGGTTACAGTATTGTCCAATTACATCAGACCTGGAAGAAATTTTGTCTTGGGGTGACAGTAACCAAGTCGAATTCAACGCTCAAAAAACCCAGGCAGCAGTTTTCTCTAAGAAGGTTAACATTGCAGAACCTGATATCGTTATGGCAGGACACGCAATTCCACTGACTTCGTCTATTAATTTGCTGGGTGTCAACCTGGGAGGAAATATGTCTTGGCATAATCACGTTGTGGCAATCGCCAGGGCAGCTTCTCAGAAGCTCGGTATACTTTTCCGTACCAAAAAGTTGTATACACCTCAACAACTTTTAACACTCTATAAAGCCCAGATTCGACCATCACTGGAATACTGCTCTCATATCTGGAGTTCTGCACCGAAGCATACCCTTCGGTTGTTGGATTCCATCCAAAGGAGAGCCGTTCGTCTAATCGGCGACCACGAGCTGACTAAGAACCTCGACAGCTTAGAACATCGAAGACAGGTTGGTGATTTGACTCTCTTCTACAGATATTTCCATGGCAAGTGTTCGACAGATATTGCCCGCTCGATTCCACCTAGAGTAATGCATAGCAGAAACACACGACGAACCACTGCCGCCCATCCCTATGTGGTTCAACTTAGTACACCCCGAACATCATTGTTTCAGAACTCTTTCATTTGGAGGACGTCATCTTTGTGGAACGGCCTTTCTGAGATCGTGTTTCCAACCGAATATAACCTCCAACGATTCAAGAAAAACGTGAATCGCTTTCTTCGCACACGCACCGCTCCCATAGCGCCTTAAAGGATTTTTCCTATACTTAGTGCTTGTGCTCGATCATAAAAAAAAAAAAGTAGATGTTGAAAAAAGCTTCTCTTTGTGTAAACATATTTTCACTAATAGAAGACAATCCTTTATAGTTCAAAATTTTTAAAAAAAATTTATACAATTTTAGGTTAAAAAATTGTTTACTTTTATTTTTCTTTGTTTTTTTTTGCATTTTTTAAAAATAAACATATTTCTTTACCTCATTTTACTATAATAAATTAAGAAATATTGCATATCAGTATGCATATTTGGTAAAAAAAAGCAAATAACTACATATTTTAAAAGCAAACAAGGCATATATATGCGCATATTTTGGCTGAATTTAAGTGCATATCATTCGCCTTTTTTTACGATTATGTTTTATCGTTCTTCCGGGTAATATTAAAAAAAAAAAAGTAGAAATTGCACAGGTTGCTTTAAATCGTTTACATAATATATCCATCTGATAAAAAATGCAAGACAACCTCAAAAACAACTGTTGTTTTTTCCTTTCTCCAAAAAAGTAAGAGCAAAATTCAAAGGCTGTTTCTTTAACCCTAAATAACTTTAACTGCTCGAGGGCATTTCGTATAAAGAGATATTTTTCTTTGAAGCATTTTGGCAATTTAAAAAGCCGTGTACAAACGGCTTTCGAAACTTTTTGGTAACTTTCTTAGAAGTTAATTAAAGCTAATATAGGTTCATTATAATTATTTTTGTAATTGAACGATATTTTTCCTGTGAAACATTGGGTTATTATTAAAATTATTATCTGGGTAAATTGTTTTCTAATTGCATTTTTATTCCCGTAAGTAACTAAGTTAGTACTAATTGTCCCAGTTCAAAATTGACTTGAATAATTCTAACACGAAGAATTTATTTATAGAGTGTCACCAGTAAAGTCCGCATCATATATGTATATGGGATTTTTTTTTTATTAATAGCTTTATTCAAAATTTGCCTTTGGGATCAAGTTCTGCTTCGATCGACCAAAAAAATAGTAGTCACGTGATTTGCATTATCTGTCAAATTTTAATTTTTCCAAAAAATACTTCAAGAGTCGTTATTTCTGAAAATATTGAAAAAAGTTATTAGAAAAAGTTTTCTTAAATGCAGTTTCTAGCCCACATGCAATTACGTTAACGTTATTATGACATAGCTTATTAATAGATTATAATATAGGGATTTTAAATTAAATCTTTGAAAATAGTTAAACTTTACGTTGTTAAACTAAAATTTATTTTCCACTTAATGAGCACTTTACTGATGACACTGTGTTCTTTTTTGTCTTAATATTAAGGTGTATTACTTTCAGACACAAACTACGTTTTCAAAAATACTTATTTTATGAAGTTACCTTATACAGAGTCAAAAACAAATAAACTTTGCATCACATGCGACCAAATTTTAATAGCCCAATTTTTGATTTTGTAGAAAAACACACATTTAATATGGCGCTACTTTAAAGAAAATGTTTCTGAAATAAAGCATTGTCAAAACTAAGAAGTTTTATGTAGGTTGCGTTGAGTCTTATTTTGCAGAAGTGGTGCAGTTTACAAAATATGGGTAAAAAAAGCAAAATTATCTTATGCAGCTTAAATTTTGCATGTGGGCTAGAAACTGCATTAAAAAAAACTTTTTCTAATAACTTTTTTCGTTACTTTCAGAAATAACCCCACTTTTGAATTATTTTTTGGAAATAATTAAAATTTGATAGATAATGCGAATCACGTGACTACTATTTTTTTGCTTAATTTTCATCTCGATCGAAGCAGAACTTGATGCAAAAGTGAAATTTCGAATAAAGCTATTATTAAAAAAAATCCCATATGATGCGGACTTCACTGGTCACACTGTAGAATATTAATAGGAAACATTTGAAATAGAAATATTTAGGCTTTTAGATGTTTAATCAATTTAATCTACATTATAATTTTTCCCGATAAAGGCCAATTTTTTAATGGAATGGACAACGAACATAATTGACGAAATGGAGTGATAACAATCCGAGTTTATTCAGGCAATTCAAACAAATTGTACTATAAATTAAATAGTTCCGCGCCATTAACGCACTTAATGAACGTTTTTATTCATGATTATTTGACAGGAGGTCTCATGTCATCGGTGATCAACGGGAAATGCCAGGAACGTGTAAAAGGTGTTATTTTTATTGGATTATTATAACTACTACTAATTTTTATGTCCTGTATTAAATAATTAGTGAATGAGTTTCTTCCAAATATGACACGATTTAGGTACTTCGATTTAAATATATTAAAAGACCAATAATAACATTTTACCATTAACTGTAGTCAAGCAACTTATCGTTTCTCTTTTGTTTAACGTTTGGTAATGTCATCTAGAAGGAACCTACAGTTAATGACGTGGGATCGGATCCAGCTAAATATAGGCTGCCGTCTTAAAGGAACTAATTTTGAGGTTAAGCGATGAAAAGCCGGTTGTTGTAAATTGGGAAAATAAAATGCTATTTATTAATATCGGTATTTAGGTTTGTTTGAAACACCACGTATGCCAAAAACACTCCTCCTCAACATTCTCATAAGTTCATCACACAAAAAAAACTGCAAGTGTTGTGAAAGGAATAAACAATTCAACAATAAACAGTGTCTTTCAAGACATGAAAGGAAGCAACATGATATTACATACGTTAGGAATAATCAGATTTACAAGTGTAGGTACATACCGTAAATATAAACATTATAGAATAAACGCAATACTTAACCATTTAACAATTATATGTCATAATTTGAATTTAACGCCAGAAGATAGGCAGTTTCAATGTTGTTACGTAATGAGAATATTTTAAAAGAAACCAGAAATTGTCATGTGTTCCTTTTTTGTTTTATTAATTATTTGGTAGTTATTTGGCAATAAGATTTCTCAAAACAAAAAAAATCAAAACCTGTAAAAGTAGTAAGTACATTATTTACCTAGGTAAGTAGTAGGTTTAGTCAAATATAATAGTCACACTCGGGAAGGTTGTAACATCACTAATCTGAACAGTTCTTTAAAAGTATACAACTTTTTTCAATCTAAACTATCCTCTTCAAAAAACCCTCCGCATTAGGAAATATTTCCATATTCACTATTTTTCGTCTGCGAAAATCAAGGTAGTTCGTCTAGTTTTATTTTTGATCAATTTTTTCGCCTCAATTTAATAGGAAAATAATACAATGATTTATGTGATTTACTGCGAACGGATTGGGCGGTTGAAAAGTCCACAGTCAGACTCTAGAAACTTTTGTAAGTGAGTTGCTTAGTTCAGCAGTAAGTAGATAGAGCTATGTTAGTTTCGGGGCATTTGTCCATAAGATTTAACACTGCTGTTTTAGATTTTTATTAGTAAGCTCTTTGTTTTATAGCTGTTTATTAGTTATTTTTAGCTGTTTGGAGTTGTTTTAAATTAGGACAAAAAGATCCAAACAGCTAAAAACGACGCTAAAAAGCAACTAATAAACAGCTATAAACAGAATTGCAGATTTTTGGCCCCATGTTAAATCTTATTGTCGGATTTTTATTGTCCTTAGGTTACTACTAAACACAACGTTTCGAATAGAAAGTTAGTATCTCTAACCCTTTTTAGATATAAACTTGAGTTACGTGTGTGTACCTACAGGTTTGTATTCTGTTTCACTCACTCTTTACATCCCTTAAAATAAACTATATTGCGAGGGTGCCGGTGCGTTGATAAAAATGCAGTATTTCCTTGCATGCATGGTACAACTTTTGTTTGCCTGGAAAGCAAGGTTCTATTTTGGGCAGGGCCGGAGCTAGAGCCGAATAGGCCCCGGGACAAAACAAATTCTGGGGCCCCTTATTGAAATTACTTTTGATAATACCACAGTATTAATGTCGGGTAAGAATAACAGTATTTTGTTAATGTAAATATTTATTGTATCTTATATCAACTTGTTGGAAGAGCTATTACTATAATCTGGCAATCTTCTACACATAGAATCTACGTAAACACCGCGCTCTCATGATATTTTGTCAAAACGCAAGAACGTACAACTAAAAAAACTTCTTTCTAGATTTTATAGTGGCAAATTCGTTTATCACTTTTTTAAAGTCAATTTTGCGCGCTCTTCGATTTTTAATGGACAGTAGCGCTAAATTACTAAGTTATTTTGTTCCATTGAGGTACGCAAGTAGTTTTTATCAACTTTAATTTGGAGAAAGTCCGTTCAGCTTTCGCAGTAGTGACAGGGACAGTACGGAACATCAGAAGTGCTGTGCACACATCTGGATATTTGGACGACAACGACGCATTCTGAATGATCAAGAAACGGGCTAACTCTTTTACATCTTTTATTGAACTTATCTCTTCCGAAAATGTCGACCATACAGTAAGCAACTAAGAGGAAAAAAGAAGGTGACACATCGTCTGAGAAAGTTTTGAAAAACAGATCAGCTTCTTGCTCCAACTCGCTTGTCGATGAATTTGTGAGATATTGAGGTTGCAGGATTTTATAAGTATTCAGAACATTTTTCATACCAACAAACCTAGATTCGAGTTGTGATGATATTGTATCTATCCTCGGGTAGAAAATGTTCACTCGGAGGCGTGATCTCTTGTCTATAAATTTTCTGTCAATTTTCCACTTATCGCAATCGAATAAAGCTAAATATTTTCCTCTTCCCAACCCCTGCCGGGGGGGGCCCTCTGGGTCGGGGGCCCAGGGGCGCCGCCCCGCTTGCCCTGCTGTAGATCCGGCCGTGATTTTGGGTTTAGTAGACACTCAGCCAACGAGCTGTTACATTAACCTTTCTCAATTTAAAAAGATCTGTACCTGTGTTATATCTGCCATTTCTATTTATCTGTCTGTACCCGGAAATCTTCGTAAATACGTTTACGTCTCCTTAAAAGCATTTATAACGTCCGTGGGAAATTTATAACGGTAGTTATATGGCATTTCCCGCACACCTTTGCGAAACTTCAAGCAAAAACTTGTTGATTTATGATCCCTTAGACTTTTAGACCGTTTTTCTAGCCTCGGTCGTTATTTAGGGTGAGGACGAGGGAGTAAGGAGTAAAAACGTAAGAGGTATATTGACGTAAAAAAAAGTGTGAAGTTATTAAATAACCATTATCTGGCCTATACAGTGTGACCAGGAAAGTCCGCATCATATGGGATTTTTTTTTGCTAATAGCTTTATTCGAAATTTGACTTTAGCATTAAGTTCTGCTTTGATTGAGATGAAAATTAAGCAAAAAAATATTAGTCACATGATTCGCAAAATCGTCAAATTTTAATTTTTTCCAAAAAATAATTCAAAATTGGGGTTATTTCTGAAAATATCGATAAAAGTTATAAGAATAAGTTGTTTTAAATGCATCTTCTAGCCCACATGCAAAATTTCAGCTGCATAAGATAATTTTGATTTTTTATCCACCACTAAAATTTATTTTCCACTTAATGAACACTTTACTGATGACACTGTATTATTTTTTGTCTTAATATTAATGTGTATTACTTTTAGACACAAACTACCTTTTCAAAAATACTTATTTTATGAAGTAACCTTATACAGGGTCAAAAACAAATAAACTTTGCATCACATGCGACCAAATATTAATAGCCCAATTTTGATTTTGTAGAAAAACACACATTTAATATTGCTCTAGTTTAAAGAAAATGTAGGTATCTGAAATAAAGCATTGTCAAAACTAAGAAGTTTTATGTAAGTTGCGTTGAGTCTTATTTTGCAAAAGTGGTGCAATTTACAAAATATGGGTAAAAAATCAAAATTATCTTATGCAGCTAAAATTTTGCATGTGCGCTAGAAACTGCATTTAAAAAAACTTTTTCTTCTAACTTTTTTCGATACTTTCAGAAATAACCCTACTTTTGAATTATTTTTTGAAAAAAATTACAATTTGACAGATAATGCGAATCCCGTCACTATTAATTTTTTGCTTAATTTTCATCTCGATCGAAGCGGAACTTGATGCCAAAGTCAAATTTCGAATAAAGTTATTAATAAAAAAAAATCCCATATGATGCGGACTTTATACTGGTCACACTGTACATTTTTTTATTGTCTTTTTCGGCGACAACCGAAGACCAAAAAGATGTTCGTTTTACCGGCTTTTAACATCATTAAAGCTTAACTTAGACAAGAAATAAATAAATGCAAAACTAGCAGAGTTGAAAAGCAAAATTCGAAACAGCGGCAGCGCTAGTGTAGCGAGTGGAAAACTTTAAGGAGACTAAACTACAAACTTCACTAAACAACTAGTAAACAAAATTAACGTTAGCAGATATTACGTTGGGGGCCCCCTGTGAAAGAGTAAAGCGGCAAAGCCGAAAGCGACGAGGCGGCGAAAACGTCGAATACTCTAATTCACGCTAGCTTTCATGCATCGGTTGAGTGGTCTTTTAACCAGGGGACCGGCAGAACTGGCCCCCGTCGAATTGTAAAAAATTTGATATATAGTAAAGATTTTAATTCATCTCGCAATATAAATTCCAAGTCACGTGACACTCTGTCAATTCTGGCCTATTGTGGTATAGTGTGAATTCTCAGAATACACGCACGTGGAGTAGTGAAAATGTGGTAACATTTCTCCAGAGATGCTGGTCAACACTTTCGAAAAAATGAAGAGACGTGTGAATTTATGCTTGGAGCATGGCGGTAGCCAATTTCAGCAATTTATGTAATTATTTTTCTTTTTCTTTCTGTATATTCTTACTTTGTTAATTTTGTAAACAACAAAAATAAATTTGTATTTGTCTACTTATTTTATTACTCATTAGTTTGGCATATCATGTCATAATATGAATTTGACAAAATTTTAACTTAGATTTGGTAAGATATATCGTCCCCATATCATTGTGATCTAAACCAAGCCCTACGTTTTTTAATTCAAGCCCTCTTTGATGCAAATAATTTTTGCTCGTACGGTAGCTTTATTTACAAAGAGGGCAAGAAACTAATTTTATATTTTTTTGCTGCTTTTTATTTTCTATAAGATGTCGCAATAACATTTCGTCTTCGGATACTACCATCAGGTATGTATTTTTAAATACGGACCTGTATTTTTTATTCCAGTTTCTTAACGTCTTATAAAATAATAATGCAATAACTACTTTAATCAAATATTAACGTTTCGGTTTTAATAATAACAACAACTTTAATTTTTATTTTCGTAAACGATAGGAGATACATCTAAGATTTGCTTTGATAAATAAAACTAGGAGAAAATAAAAGCTGAAATAAGAGTTTTCGTTTTTTCCCGAATATCTTCGAAGTACTCGGGATTTTAAAAATTTTTCAGCTGCATGTTAGTTATGTTCCAACTGCGCAACTTTGCTCCAATTCCCCCCTTCGCGGTATTTCTTATCCCAATATACCGGGTGTTTCTCAAAAGACGTTCACTTATAACTTTTCTGTATTTATAGATATTAAAATTAAATTTTAAAATTATGCATCAGAGATGAGTCTGCATTTATTGGAATAATTTTCAATTTGTTAGCACTTCCGGTTTGACCGGCGTATTAAACTTACATTGTAAATCAGATAATTACTAGAAATGAACAAATTGATATGCTCCCAATTTTTTGAGTACCTAGGTATTGTATGTTTTATAAACTAATGATATTAAACATATTGCTTTTCAAAACCATTCCATTGTTTTTCAAAGCCACCTTTATAGTTCTTTACAAAAGAAAGGGCGGCAATAATGCATAACGCTATTAAATTTGCGATTGGGATTTAAGGCAAATTTTTCAATGTCAATTTTAAAATAGCATATAGGAATGTGTGCTATCAAATTGTTGGGAAAAAAATGCTCGTTTTCAATATCCTAGTGAACCACCATCGTTTCGTTTGGAAAAATTAATTAAACGTCAAGAAAACAAAATTTCATTTTTTAAACGCTTGTGAAACTTAGAAAGTCAATTATTATGACATAATTTTAATTTTCATATACTACTTGATTATAAATTAACAGATTTAATTAATTTGTTGCATTCTAAATTGAAAATAAAAAATAAACATAAAATTTTTTTAACACGTCAAAAAATGACTAGTGAGGTGTCATTTCACTCATAATATTACCTATGCTGAACCCAAATAAGTAAAAATATACAAGATGTCCCATTTAAAATATCAAAGTCAAGGTCACTTCCGGTCAAACCGGAAGTGCTAACAAATTGAAAATTATGTCAATAAATGCAGACTCATCTCTTATGCATAATCTCAAAATTTCATTTTAATATCTATAAATATAAAAAAGTTATAGGTGAACGTCTTTTGAGAAACACCCAGTATGGTGAGCATCGAATAACACTCTGTATAGGCTTTTACCCCTTCCATCCTATTGCATTTTACAACATCCCACACTAACTCCTTTGTGTCACATTCCTAGATATGACGATTTAAATACGATTTACTTTTTTTGACGGTCTGATGAGGTCCGTAGAAATTAAGATCGGTCCGCGCGGCGCCTCTTTATACCGACACTGACGGACAGATTGATCGAATAACTAACCGAGTAACCTTTTTAAATCGAATCAATTTCAGGAGAGAAAAAAAACTAGCAAGACAAAAGGCTCCAACACACAAAACAAACAGCCCTAACAGGCGGAATCTGTCTTAAGGCCCTTATACAAACAAAACAAAGGAAAAAAGGTAAATTGTCCGGTGTAAATCTTCGGAGCGTGTTTTCGGATAAATGTTTTTCGATTGACGAAAGACCCCGAACGGAAATTTATCCCGAACGGTTTAACTAAGCGCCTCGGGCTGGTCGGTTTTGTTTTTGTGCATTTGTGGCCTTTGAACGTCGTTTTTATGTTTACGAGAAAGAGAACAGTCAAGTGCAGTCTGGAGACGTTTGATCTTGAGGTTCTAATTTTGAAACCCGAAAATTACCAAAAATTTTAAACATTAAATAACACCTAGGGGAGAGGGGCGGGGAGCATTCGGCCAGTTTTGACATATGTGTCGGTAATTTATATATTTTTTAGTATTGAAAATACTATTAGGATCGTGTTTACGCAAACTTTGCATTGCATGTCGATGTCGCTCATGTCGATGTCGCTCTGCCGTCTGTCGCGGCCAACAGCGCAATATCTAGATCGGTCTTGTAACATAATACTCTGATAATACTTGGTAGAAATATAAATATGAATCAGCGTAAAGTCGGCAAGTAAATAATGAATAATGTTTAGTTTAGTTTGTGTTTTAAAGAACGCCATAGTAACTTTGTTAAAAAGTGTTTTATTGAGATAAGTTATAACTAAGGTAAGTTCACGTTATTTAAATCGGAATATTATATCGAAAAAAAAAGCGGGAGGCAAAAAGTTGGAGCACAATAATTGCATATTACAGGGTCCGCCCAAATTTGGTTAACAAATGGGATAATTTTTTTATTATTGATTTCTCAGAAAATGTTATTGTACCGGGTGATTGGTTATATTTTGCACCCCTACCTATCTCATGAAAATCTTCATGGTCTATTTTGAACGCTTGGGTAAATAAGTATAATTTAAAAACATAGCATAAGTAGGCTTAGACAATATGACCGATTGAATATAAGGCAATTGTTCACCTTGGTTGGTCTGCTATGTGAATATTATTGTTTATAAACAAATTAATATTAATTATTCTTAGAAATAAAACCATACAGTTAATATAATATGTTTTAGTTAATATACAGGGTGTCCCAAACGTAATGGGACACAGAACAACAGCAGACTCCTTAAGTCGAAATAATGCGATTTATTTAAACTTGCATTATCCCAAAATTGATACCAACCAAGATAAAGGGTGTCAAACTTTTTTTTTGTTTTCGTTTTTTTGGGATTATTTATAGTTCACCTTGGTTGGTCTGCTATGTGAATATTATTGTTTATAAACAAATTTATATGAATTATTCTTAGAAATAAATTTTTTATTATTGTTTTCTCAGAAAATGTTATTCTACATAAAAGTTTTGCATCTTGAGTAAATCATTTTGACGTATTCAAATCTTCTGTGGCATAAAAAAGGTGACTATAAAATAGAAAAATATGACGTCAGTGACTCAAATTTTTTTTTTAATTTAAAAACTGAAACAGCCATATTAAAGAACTAATAAATCCAAGATAAAAAGTTAAATAAAGTTTTTTTCTAGTGCTAATAGTTTTCAAGAAAAGTCAAGTTAAAAATCAAATTTTTGCCCTTATTGAATTTTTACACTTTTCATATTAACTTTCCACATTAACTGTTAATATGGCTGTTTCAGTTTTAAAATTTTTTGAGTCACTGACGTCATATTTTTCTCTTTTATAAAAGAACATTTTTTAAACTTTTACAAATTCCAAATTAGAATGTGGGCTTTAATTACATGACATAGGTCATTAAAATTTTAAAGCTGTGCCAGGTATTTTCAATACATAGGATGCTTGCGTAAGGTGCAAGATCTGTGAATTTTATTATTTAAATCTGTTTTCAAGCACAACAAATACTTATATAATATGTTCCGCATATTATCCGTTAATTAAAAGCAAATTAACCAACATAGAATTTGGCTTTGGTTATTTATTTTGAGAAGCTTGCAATATAGCCGAACCCTCCCTCATCTGTGGAGACTTCGGCCAAGGACATTTTTAATGAAGGGAGGGTTCGGCCGAAGAGGAAACAAGGTGAATGTGCTTTGTTATTAACAAAATAACATTCAAACTAGGATATATTATGATTAGTGCTTTGGAACAAACCGAGGAACAAACTATATTATAATAAAATAAAAGAACAGATATAACACAATTCTTATAAAATATAAAAAATATTTATCTTAAATCGTAACCGTCAAAGTCATAATTAAAACGAAAAAAAAGGGTTCTATTAGTCCCAGTTCCAAATGGAACAGTTAATTTAGCAACAATATCGTCTCTTAAGATAATGCTTTTATCCTCCCCATCTGGGAAATAAAAGTTATTTGTTGCTCCACGTCTTCTTAAAAACGACACAGTGACTTATTCTTCTATCTGTATAATTTTTCCAATGTAGTAATAGATGCTTTTCTTTTTGGGAAACTTAACAAGGACGAAGTCTTTTAGATTGAAAGTACCTATGGTCAATTTCCAACATTTGCAGTGAAGAAAATGATTTTTCATCTGGTTTATCAATTTTTACTGAAATTTTAGATTCGCTTGACGAAGAATGAAGAATCATTTAGAACTTTTCTGTGGCGTGTCAATATAAAATTTTGAATTTGACACTACTTTCCTGTGGTTGGACGAACTCTCCTTAGGTGTGCCCGGCCTATGGAGAACTAGAGGGTAGGAGGCCGATCGACAATGGCAGCATTTTCAAATTCTGTCCCGGTTTTTTGGTTAGTTCGTTATTGGCCGATAGATGGCTCTCGCGTCCGAAGTGGGCTGATGTTGTCTTCTTCTTCTTCGTTTTTAATATGGAAAACTAGATCCTCCATAGTTTTTAAATTTTACTTTTGACAATTGACATTTTATTTTTCGAAATGTTTACTTAATTTTCTTGGGTAGTTTACTAAAGGCGATAAATCCAAATGGAAAATTTTTATTTTTGCCACTAAAAAATTTAATTTCGTTTACAGACGCTACAGGCGGAATTGACAAGTACCCCGAAAAAATTTCGTTGCTACATAAACGTTGCTGATAAACATTCACAACTTCACACATATCAAGAAATCCACAGAGAAAACGTAAAACACAACAACAAAAAAGGCGCCGAGCCGGTTCTGGAGTGTATAATGAGGATGTCGCTAAACAAGGAAAACCTAATAACAAGAGGGTTGTACGCATGTCCATACCTGTAGGGCGGCAAGGCGTCTAAGTGGCGAGCTATGCGTACAAACGAATTTCTCACCTATAAAAGTTCACTTTTGTTTGCGCACAAGATAAGCTGTAGGTAAAGGTAAATGTCTATGATTTTATTACCTTTATTCCTTGTCAATTAGCGTTTAGGCTTTGAAGCCCAACAGATAAACAGATCGACGAAATGGAATTCATGTTTTTTTTGTTCTAGGGACCCCCAAAATGTGAAACATTTGATTACATTTCAAAAAAAATGTTCACTACAAGAAAACTTTCTCTGCAATGGAAGTAAAAATATAAAAGAGACTGAAAAATCTATGATCGCATGTCAGTGTGATTCAATAGCGCATCGATTTGCGAATAGCCAATACAGACAACATAAACTCTAAGAGATTTAGGCGTTTCTTTCAGCTAAAACTACTCCCAAAAGAACTGAATTTTTCCCTAGAGATTATTTTAAAACTTTTTTCCACTTTAAGTCACTCTTCCATTATACCAGCCCTTCGACTGGATACCGTTGTCCAGTTTTTTTCAATTCTCCTTCATTTTCCCCTTTTTAGGTCCGAAGCTAGTCATGTGTGATCTACGATAAAAACGGGTTGGTTCACTTTTGTTAATTTATTTTTTGACACGAATGAAGTTAGATTGTTTTTTTCACTGATGAAACAATTTATTTGTCTCTGGGGTAAAGAAAAATTAATTAAGATAGGGTTTTAAACCTAATTAAAAGAAAGTACAAAATTGATAAAGGTGTCTTAATTGCATATACTACATTTTAAAGTGACATTTATTTTTTACTGTTGGAGGTATATTCTATAATGAAAAAGACTGATAACTCGATAAACATTTACTTTTTAATAACAAAAAAAAACAATAACAAAAAAGTTAATGTAATAAGTAATAAGACAACCCAACACTTGGTAAATAAACAATAAGTTACCTGTCGATTTTATTTCCAAATTTGTGCATTTAGCATATTTTCGTCAGGTATCAAAAAGTCCGAAAAGTCCGAAATAGTTTCAAAGTCCGACAAAAGTCCATAACCTTAAAAAAAGTCCGAAAATCGGACTAAAGTCCGCCGATTGGCAACACTGAGCTGGGGGAACTTTTAGGAAGAAACCAGTATCAGCTATTAATGACACACGTAAGTGTGGTACCTGTCTACCCCCCTCCCCAAGATAAACTCCTAGCTTAGCCAGTGTGTGAGAGTACTCCCAGAAAGAAAAGCTTTCTACGTGCCTGTACTAAGAACATCGATTTTGAATTATTGTAAACTTTTTTTTTGTTTCAGAAGGACCTTGGGGAATACCAGTATCATTAGAGTACCTCAACTTGGTGTTAGCTTTAGTAATTTACTCAATTCGTTATCCGGCACTCTTTTGGTCGACCAACAAATGTCTAGGACTGATTTTTTCGTTTCAACTTTTCATCAATGGCCTGCATACACTAATATCGTTTGCTGGCATGAGTATTTTATATAAGGTGAGTGAGGATATAAACCTAATAAAAACTATTACCTCTATTGTAAGGAATAAGTCGAAATATGACCTTAAAAATTCTTCTCCCATAACAGTTAAGATTTTTTTGATAATTTTATTGTAACTTTGAGTTAAGAAATATTAGCTTGTTAGTAAGAAGAATTTTCTTTGAATTGAAGAATTTTTTTTGCGCCACTGTTCTTCATATGCAGACAATCAACTTGCATTAACAAAACCTCAATTTTCCTAGGTTTGAAAAACGATATTGTCAATAAATATATTGCTTTTTTAAATTATTTAAATTTTCTAGTGGGAATATTAATCGATTCAAAAATTCGAATCTCAATCAAATACAGAAAATGTACACTCTGAATAAAGGGCTGTAAGTAAGCAATCGAAAACAGTTATTTATTTCTCCGAATGAACGTTTATATTTTTATTAAGGTAGTGTTTTATTGTGTCATTTTTATGTTTGCTGTAAAATATCTTGCCCATACTTATGTCCACTTTAAAGCGTAAGCATGTCGAATGTCTTGATCCATTTTTCATTTCCTGCAGCAATGGAAAGATTTGCAACTAACTGAAAATGCTTCGTGTCCTAAGTTGTATCATATCGTTCTTATACTGTCAATATAATCCGGCTTTTGCAAACGTTATGGGTAAAATGTAGTAAAGCAATCTTTTAAATTGTATAGTTACTTTGTAGAACATGTCTACAATTTTAGGTTTATGCGGTTGAAGATTATCTTACGAAATTTACAACTCTATAAGCATAATATAAAGAAAACAAGATATGACATTGCGCCAAGCCAAGGGGTATAAAAATGCTACAAAAACATATTTCCGGCGGCTTTAGTTAATTGTAACTAATTAGAGTTTTAGAAATGAGGTTCATTTTAGCCGTTAGTAACTCATTTTTATTACTAAAATGTGAGAAACATTAAATAACAAATTTGTTATCTGAAATCCAATATCTTTATAGTTTTAAATTCAAATAAAACTTTAAAAAACATATTTCCGATGAGTTTAGTTTAATATGACGCACTGTATTTTTTTAATAGAAGTTGATTTTACTTGTTAGTAACTAAGGTTTATTACTAAAATTCCAGGATCATAAAAACATTAATTCGTTTTCAACCATAACATAGTTTCAAATGAAACTTAAAAAAACATATTTCCTATGAGTTTAGTTAAATTTTTGATGTGGCTCTTTTAGCCCCGGTGTTCGATATGTATAGCAAATTGGTTAGTATCAATAAAAATTATAAGTTAGCAACAAAATGTACTTTGATTTTATTCTGAGTGACTTTTGCCAATAGATATAAAGCACTTCATTTTTGACAGAAAAATGATAACTTATTAATTTCATTAAGTTAATAGGAACGTAAACAAAAAGGAACCTTCTAATTGGTTAAAAATAAATTTATGTAATTTTCACTGTAATATATCAATTTAATTATGAGAAATATTTAATGAATTAAATCACGTAAGCAATCATCAATATCTTCTCTCTTTATTTTTTAGATACATATAGCCAATGTGTGGAAATCTCTACCACTCCTCCAACACAGCGCAAGACTCTACAACAACTTCGATAGTCCAACGCCGTTTTTACTCAACGCCGAAGTCACATTCGCGCTGTACATGTTGTCGACACTTTTAGTGTTGGCTAGTAGCATTGTGATGTATTTTTACGGCCATACAAGGTAAGATACTAGCTATAGTAGCAATATAATGGATAGTTGTGGATAAAATATCGTCAACACTTAATGGTCACTTAATTATAAACCGATAAATGATTCGTTAAAATGCAGACACGCCGCACCGTAGAAGAAAATATTATGACGTGACCTGACATGACCTGAAAACATTTAGCAAGATACCAATATCAGCTGTTAATATTATATGTGGCTGTCAACTGTCAAAACGCTTTATTATTAGAAAAAGTTGACTCTAGTGTGTTATAATGATGTAGAATGTCATTTTTCTACAGACGTGAGGAAAAACCAATTTTCCGCACGGATATCAGTGCGTACCTGACACGTGCGGAAAATGTTCTCCCTGCACTCGGCTGCTTAACCGAACTCCGCTACGCGTCGTTCTGTGAACGGCAGGCTCGTGCGGAAAAATTCATTTTCCGCACTTGTTAGGTAAATAGCTATTTCCTGTTTTCTAAATTGCTTACAATACACAAATAGAAATTAAACAAAAAATTACAAATTTTTTATTCTCGTAGTTTTTAATCGCCACAATATGTTGAAAACTTTTATCTGCACAAACTTTTCCTAACCACAATAAATCCATATTTAAATTGCGCTTTCCCGTTTAAACAACTGAAATTAACTGCAAAATTTTCCAGCTATATTAGCCATTATTTTCGCCGCTGTAGGAGACATTAGACCCGCAAAATATATGGTAATATTATTCAAAGTTGTGACTTCTATTGCAGTAGTAGTTGTTATTACCATAAGAATTATTATTTTTAGGGGAACATTTTCTATAATAATGATAATAATGCATAATAGGTATGTAGGTACGTAAATGCACACTGCATGGAATTTTGCAGAAAGCTATCGACGTTCCTTAACAGAACCTTTGAAGTATTCATAACTTTATGCGTTTTGACACACATTTTGTGTTAAAACTTTTAAATGTGTTTATCAAAGCAGAAGTTGCAAAGGAATCACAACGTTAAGGTTATTCTTTCATTTAAAAATAGGTATAAATTTGGGAGAGTTTTAAAAACAAATTGTTCCTAACCAGTAGCGGCTCGTGATTATTTTGAAAACCTACAAATTATCAATAATAAATTTAAAAAAATAATCTATTAGCTTTTGCTGATGATAAAAAAATATATATCACAAAATAAAAAATGATAATCTTCTGCATTGGATTTCATTGGTAAATATGGATCATTCTATTGCTTTTAAAGTTATAAAGGATCATGACATGGCTTAATGAAAACAAAACAAGTTGACTTTTAATCGGTTCAAAACCTATTCATTCAAAAATAACAATCAACACTCATTTCAAAATTATTATTAATAGTTATGCGATACCGTTGGTTGTACATTCGCTAGAAATTGTTGTTTCATTTTCGATTAATATTTTACCTTTGAAACTCATATAAAAAACATAATAAAAAATGCTTATTCTAAACTTAAAATTTTATATAATTTTAAATTGTACTTAATTTTCAAAATGTCTTTATTCCAAACTAACTTTTATAGTTCATTAGATGGAAAGTGATAACATAATTTAGAAAATAATAACCATTAAAAAAATAACAATAAAAAAAATGTTTAGTTGTTATATTTTATAATTTTTATAGTTTGGCACATACATTGAATATCAGACTATAAGAAGGCCATATAAGCAGATTTCCTAAATCTGCTACGTTAAATTCATAGGTGGCACCAATGAGTCATCAAAAATAAAGTGTGTTGATGCAGCCACTAACGACAAGCCTTTACACTGCTAAATTAAAACATTGTTGCCGCCTATCTGTTTGACTTGCTGTATGAGTTTTTAAAATTTATTATTATAGCTTATCGTAAAACTTGATTTCACATAAGTACCTACACCTATCCTAGATTTAAGTAGCTTACATTTATTTTCCTACCTCTAGTATAGTCTAGACTTAAAAATGTCCCTATTTTTAATTGCTTTGTAGCATATAATATTTTCAACCTTTTGACGTCCCAACCCAACGTTAATTACATGAAAACATATTCACTGCCATGTATTATATTTCTAACAGAATTAAATGACGACTCTCACTATTCAATACATACCTAGGCTACAACGTTGTTGGGTAAAATATTATTATTATTATTATTATTATTATTATTATAATTATAACCACTTTTCAAAATGGGTAAAATAAGTAGGTTTTACTTTCTTACTTAAGAAACATCCAGTTTGTTTGTATTAGTGTATTACTTATTTTGCTATTTTTCGACGAAATAAAACCTATTTGAGTTATACTTGCTGTCGCTTTTTATCTACTTTTACTTGTTTAACATTTAACACCTAACGCAACGGTAAAATCATTGTGAAAATCGGTCCAATTACCCCGGAGTAATCAGCGTACATATTATTATCAAAAACATATATTCGGCTGGAATTGAGAACCTCCCATTTTATTGTCTGTTAAAAATGCTTATATCATTTAAAAATTCAAAAAAAATACGATATGCGACAACACCACGACATCACATCAGTGAATTTGAGACATCTGTTGCCGATGCGCTGCATTATAACGACAGATTTAAGGTTAGAGTTACGATAAACTCCACAATGGCGGCCAAACCACCTCCAATACGTCTAAAACTGGTTGTCAACTTTTCTCGGACATCCGCCATTCTTATAGTTTGATATTCAATGGCACATATAAATATATTTTTTAATATTATTATCAATAGTATTAACACCGAAACAAACGAAGTTTAACTGATTGGATGAATTTTAAACTTAATTTAAACTTAATAAAGATTAAGTTACAGTAGAAGAGAATAATTGAGGGACCAAATGACCTTTTGGAAGAACCGCCAAAGCCCATTTATTTTTATTTCCATTCCCCTAGGCGTCATAGTCACTCGATATTTTTTTCTAAATGATGTAACATTCCTTATCTTCATGCCTCTTGATACAAGGTAACATTCCCTCTTGTTGTTTTCTTAACTAGATGCTTTCCACCCTACGTAAACTCACATTAAACTTTACACGATCTTTAAAATTACAATTTCATTTTAATTTAACATTGTGGCAAACTTTCAAACAGTCGTTTGTGTGGAAATACTAAATATTCGACGTTAAGATCCTGGAATTTAAATATTTGCAGTCCTTCCGGCAAAGCGATTTACTCTGCTCGAGAACATGTTCAAACAAACGACGTCTTAACTGAAATGGTCAGTTTATTTGCCCGTGTGTAATGAGTTGTCTCTGTATAATGAGATTTCGATTAACATCACCGAAATCTAATCAAGGCAATGCAGGATTAACAGCATCAGTGCCCAGTGGCGTAGCGTATAAGCGAGGACTATCGCTCAAAATCGGAACCAAACACAAAATCTTTAATACCACCCAGACTGAATATTCCAAGGGAGTAAAGTCTGGGAAACGGGGTGGCTATTTAACAGGAGCATCTTGATCCCAACCAAACCAGCGATTAGGAAAGAAGCAATTATAACTTCTGTAAACTCTCCCTATCCTTCTCCAACAAAGCCGGCCAGTAAACAACATTACCATACGATAGAACTGCAAGAATCAAAGTATCACATAGTTTAATTTTGATACCTGAAGGCAAATAGTCTTTGTGCAAATACAATATTTTCAGTTTGACATAGCCTTTCTGAAGAAGACCAGAAGTATATTTGTCAAGCCTTAGCTGGTTATCCATAACCACCCCCCAGGTCCCTAGCATTGTCTGTAGCTTCAAGTTATTTGCAATCGACTTTTATTTAAAAATTGGCATTATTTACTAAACATTTTTTTTGCTTACCGAATATTATCATTTCAGTCTTACCAGCATTTAAAGCCAATCCATGTGCCTTCGAATAATTAGATATAATTTTAAAATCCTCGCTATCACGCTGTTGATGCCGAGGCCTTCACAACTTCATCGCATTTGTTCATTGAACTAAATTTATACTATACCAATACTTTAGAAAATTACAATCCTTACATTACAATTACAATGAAATGCCACTGGAATCAGTACCAATGCCAATGCTCTTAACCTTTGGAAGTAAAACCTATTCAATGCATATTTTTAGAATCATATTGTTGGATTATAACACCGTGACATATTTTCTACATCACAATGCTTTCAGTCGAACTCCGCTCTCTAACTTTATATTTAAGAGATTCAGAATGCATGATGCATCAAAGATTTTATGCACTGACTTAAAATATTACTGCTTTAAAACAAACGTAAGAAATGTTACGATGTAGAGCGAAATAAGTTTTAAGGTTGAAATAAACACTCCCGAACAAAAGCGTGGACAACAATTTTTTGGCTTCTTACAAAAGTCAACTCCACAGTCATGTAATATACCGTGCGAGCAAAAATTACTTGCATCAAAGAGGGCCTTGCATCTAAGGACGTAATGCTTAGCCGTAGAGCCTAATACCTGTTGGGTGTCAGTAACTACCTAAATTAACAATCAATCAGTTATTCCGTCATCTTTGACAGTCGTTACAAGTAATTTGATTCATCGCTAATTTTTCCAATTTCTTGAACAATTCACATAATGGGCTTTTCGGAACAGCACAAAACATTCATGGTTGAAGCGTATTTTCGAAACGGGGTTAGAGTAAATGGTGAGTGGCAGTACAATCCGGGTTTGTGCATATACGATTTTCACAAACATTTTTCTAACGTTGCTTTTATTGCTGGGGATTTTTATCATTGCCTGAAAAGAACCGTGGCTGTCTTTAGGGAAACAGGTTCTATACAACACAAAAAAAGAGCAGGAAGACCATCTGTAAGAACAGAAGAACTTGTTGCAAACGTTCGAAAATATGAAGAGACGTGTGAATTTATGCTTGGAGCATGGCGGTGGCCAATTTCAGCAATTTATGTAATTATTTTTCTTTATCTTTCTGTATATTCTTACTTTGTTAATTTTGTAAACAACAAAAGTAAATTTGTATTTGTCTACTTATTTTATTACTCATTAGTTTGGCATATCATATCATAATATGAATTTGACAAAATTTTAACAAGATTTGGTTAGATATATCGTCCCCATATCATTGTGATCTAAACCAAACCGTACGTTTTTTAATCCAAGTCCTCTTGATGCAAATAATTTTTGCTCGCACGGTATAAGAAAACCAAATTGTTTACATTTTGTCCCGATCAGAAATCGTTTTTAACAAAAATCAATGATGACTAAAGGGCGGATTATATGCACTTAAATTCAGCCAAAATATGCGCATCTATATGCCTTGTTTGCCTTTTAAATATGCAGTTATTTGCATTTTTTTACCAAATATGCAATATTTCTTAATTTATTATAGTAAAATGAGGTAAAGACACACATTGGATTCTAAAAATATGTTTATTTAAAAAAAAATTTTAACCTAAAAATGTATAAAAGGCATTTATTACTAAATATTTTTCAAAATTTTCAACTAAAAAGGATTGTCTTCTATTAGTGAAAATATGTTTATACAAAGAGAAGCTTCTTTCAACATCTACTGATGTAATCGGACAATATTGCAACTTAGGTAGCAAAATATAAGGTCAAGAAACAACTTCGTTGGATGGTTTACCCTCATAAATGCTTTTTACTGCAATTAAGTATTTAAATCCTTCATTCTTTCTTACAGTTACATCCAATTTGTTCCTTACTTGACCTCCTATTTTACCGGGAATGTTGTTACATTTAGCGAAAAAAGTTTCAACAATACTAATTGAGTCTCTTAAACTTAAATTTTTACAGAAGTATGTATTACAAATCGATATAAATACAGTTTGTTAAGCAGGTAATAATAACGCATTATTAAGTGACAATAAACAAGCCCTAACATTATACCTGAAAACCCCGGAAACCCCCAATAAATATCTTGTGTATAACCAAAATGTAAATATAATTATTATAATCTATTGGAAAATCCCTGAAATAAGTATAGCGAAATGGACATTAAACCTTTAACGCTTAAAATTTTTTGATAAAGCCGAAAACATAAAAATATGCTCTTAAAATAATAATTTATGAAAAATATGCATTTTATTATAAAATTAATAAAATATGCAAAAAAATGCATATATTATATTTAATGCATATATTATATGCGTTTTGCATTTTGCATATATTCCGCCCTTTACGAGTAATATCTAACAGAAATTGAACAGACGAATCTCACAATAAGAAACTATAAAATATTCACTTTTTCACGTTCTACCGCCGAACAAAGATAGTCAAAACATAACTCTGTAATGAAACTTCGCTACTTCAAAGAAAGTTAGCTGGATTCTGTATTTCGGACACGTTCGACATAACACGTGAGTTAGTGACAAACATTTGCAAAAGAAAATAACGTAAATTGAAAAAGGGTTTGTGTACAAGTCAGTTCGGAAGTTTGAAAAATCCAGGTGAATTTCTTACGACAAATAAAACGAACGGAGGTAGAATTAAGTCTTTGGGGAAATTTCAAATATTTACAAACAAAAAAACGCTCTAAAAAGTTTAAATAATATCCAACGGGTGCTCAACCTTAACATAGTATAAAACAAAGTCGCTGTCGCCCGTCTGTCCCCTTTCATATCCGCTTAAATCTTTAAAACTACGCAACGGATTTTGAAGCGTTTTTTTTTTTAATAGATAGAGTTATTCAAGGGGAAGGTTTTTATGTATAACTAGCGACCCGCCCCGGCTTCGCACGGGTGCAATTTCAGAAAGTGGCATGCCGGGTACTAATATATCGGGTTTGTATTTATACCAGCGGGTTGCAACGCATGCCGGGTACACGCTAGTAGAAATATAAATCCTAATATAGTAGCTTTGTTCGTACAGCGGTCAGAAACTGTCAGCAAATTAACGACACAAGCGTCTAAAGTCTGGCTGTGGACTTTTCAACCGCCCAATCAACGTTCGCAATAAAATGCACACATAAACATTGTATTATTTCCTATTAAATTGCTATGTTATACTTGTACGAACCAAGCTAGTATCTTTAGCTAACGAAGTTATAGCTGCTCCCTAGAAGGGTTATCATTCACATATTTGTACCGTGCGAGCAAAAATTATTTGCATCAAAGAGGGCTTGGATTAAAAAACGTAGGGCTTGGTTTAGATCACAATGATATGGGGACGATATATCTAACCAAATCTAGGTTAAAATTTTGTCAAATTCATATTATGACATGATATGCCAAACTAATGAGTAATAAAATAAGTAGACAAATACAAATTTATTTTTGTTGTTTACAAAATTAACAAAGTAAGAATATACAGAAAGAAAAAGAAAAATAATTACATAAATTGCTGAAATTGGCCACCGCCATGCTCCAAGCATAAATTCACACGTCTCTCCTTACTTTCGAGGCATATTAGCATCTCTGGAGAAATGTTACCACATTCTTGGATAATACTTTCTTGTAATTGTTCTAAATTTGCAACTGGTGTTTTAAAAATAGTGTTCTTTAAATGAGGAAAAACGAAGTAATCCATAACCGTTAAACAAGGTGATCTAGGTGGGAATTCAATGTCTGATCTAAAACTGATCAATTGCACTTTATAAGGAAATAAATTTAGCTGCTTCTTAAGAATAGTCCTGCATGTTCCATAAGATCTTCCCACTTCTTGGGACAGGCGTCTTATACAATTTGTTGGCGTATTTTGCATTATTACACGAACGTTTGCATCAAGTTCGTACAGATGGTCTTCCTTCCCCTTTTTTGTATTGTATAGAACCTATTTCCCTAAATACAGCCACGGTTCTTTTCAGGCAATGATAAAAATCCCCAGCAATAAAAGCAATGTTAGGAAAATGTTCGTGAAAATCGTCCATGCACAAACCCGCATTGTATTGCCACTCACCATTTACTCTAACCCCGTTTCGAAAATACCCTTCAACCATGAATGTTTTGTGCTGTTTCGTAAAGCCCATTGTGTGAATTGTTCAAGAAATTTGAAAAATTAGCGATGAATCAAATTACTTGTAACGACTATCAAAGATGACGGAATAACTGATTGATTGTTAATTCAGGTAGTTACTGACTGCACCCAACAGGTATTAAGCTCTACGGCTAAGCATTACGTCCTTAGATGCAAGGCCCATATTTGTTGCAAATAATTTTTGTTCGTACAGCGGTCAGAAACTGTCAGCAAATTAACGACACAAGCGTCTAGAGTCTGTCTGTGGACTTTTCAACCGCCCAATCAACGTTCGCAATAAAGCGTGGGAAACTTAAAAATAAATGTGTTAAAATGCACACATAAACATTGTATTATTTTCTATTAAATTGTTATGTTATTTGTACGAACCAAGCTAGTATCTTTAGCTAAGGGCCAAATTATTAATCTCCTGGTATCTTTACCAAGGACATAATTACTGTGGAAACGATTGTTGAGACAATTGTATCTATGGAAAATATCTTCTTGGTAACTTTACCAGGAGATTGATAATTTGGCCCTTACAAAGTTATAGCTCCTCCCTAGAAGGGTCATCATTCATATATTTTTGTATAGGTTAGTTGGCGAATATTCAAAGGACTTTTCTTAGCCAACTAACCTATAAAAAAAACTTATCTTTAGCTAAGCCTTTTGATATAAGCGCAAGCAAGGTCGGTTTTATCTCTTTAATAATTTCTTTTTTCTTTCAATAGTTTGCATTAATAAATATATATTTTTTAAATTTAATTTTCTATTCCACTTAAAAAATAGTTAACCTATTTTGTTTTAATTAGTTTTTGATTCCCATGCACCCTTTAACTTTTTTGGCTTTTAATAATAATAAGTCTATTTAAAATTTAATAATATAATAAATATGTTTATGTTGTCTTCGAAAAACTTATTCTTCAATCCCCCGAAGCTGAGCTTGTTAGGGGCAAATCTTATTTTTTGTTTTAGTATGTAAAATCATAAATCATAAATAATATGCATTAAAAATCTAGTTTTAAAGTAAAAATGTTAATTTATAGTATAAACGCAGCTTTTTTGAAGAAATATATTACCTATAATAAAATTATTAATTTATAATTTTTAAGTAAAAAATATTACTTATATAAATTATTCAGAACAATATTAACTAGACTGGGTACATATCGCTAATCGTCAGCCGAGAGTGGATCTAATATTAGTACTAAAAAGATTTACAAAAATTTACAATAAAAAAATACTTTTCTTTTCTTTTTTTCTATTTACTATTGCTTTTTTTGCCTCACCTTCCTGCGGAACGTGAAGGGAAAACATATCGCCAAATTGTCATTATAACAACTGACTAAAACTACACAATGGTTCAAAATTTCCGTTTTCTCGTATAGGTAGGTAGTTTTCTGAGACGGCGCCGTATAGGTGCTCTTTAAACTCGCACACCTTTGTGCAATGTGGAATATACTTTCCATATTTGCTCTATAAAAATATGTAAGTATTCAATCGATTAAAACATAAGCAAAAAATTATTCTTACATGGAAGCTATCAATTATCAGCGAATAAATTTGTAGAAATATTATTGTGCCGAGCCCTTCGGGCACGGCACTGTTCTAGTTCGTTCGTTTAATTATACGAGAGCTGTCACTTTGACAGGTAAGTGTAATTTTTTTTAGCTTTTTCGTAGCGAGGGTTATAGCTGTAAGAATTCGAAATTAAAAAATTTTTAGGTACCTAAATAAGAATGTTTTATACGATAGCTGTCAAATTTTGACAGGTAGGAGTCAGTTTTTTTTTATCCTTTTCGTAGCGAGGGTTATCGCTGTAAAAATCCTAAAGTGAAAAATTTTTCAGATCCTAAATAACAAAGTTCTATACGACAGCTGTCATTTTGACAGGTAAATGTCAATTTTTTTTAAGCTTTTCTTGTATCTAGGATTAAAGCTGTAAGAATCCAAAATTTTAAAAAAATTCAGTAGTTAAATAACAAAGTTCTATACGACAGCTGTCATTTTGACAGGTAAATGTCAATTTTTTTAAAGCTTTTCTTGTATCTAGGATTAAAGCTGTAAGAATCCAAAATTTAAAAAAAATTCAGTAGTTAAATAACAAAGTTCTATACGACAGCTGTCAAATTTTGACAGGTAAGTTAAAATTTTTTTTTTAGATTTTTCGTAGCGAGATTTATAGCTGTAAGAATCCTAAATGAAAAATTTTTCAGTTCCTAAATAACAAAGTTATATACGACAGCTGTCATTTTGACAGGTAAATTGCAAGTTTTTTTTAAGCTTTTCTTGTATCTAGGATTACAGCTGTAAGAATTCGAAATTTAAAAAAAATTCAGTACCTAAATAACAAAGTTCTATACGACAGCTGTCAGATTTTGACAGGTAAGTGTCAATTTTTTTTTAGCTTTTTCGTAGCGACGGTTATAGCTGTAAGAATCCCAAATTTAAAAAAAAATTCAGTACCTAGATAACAAAGTTTTATACGATACCTGTCAGATTTTGACAGGTAAGTGTCAATTTATTTTAACTTTTTCGTAGCGAGGGTTAAAGCTGTAATAAAACTAAATTAAAAAAATTTTCAGTACCAAAATAACAAAGTTCTATACGACAGCTGTCAAATTATATATACTTAAATAGTAATTCTTATTTTTTATAATTTGCTACCATTTCTATGCTGTTTAGGTATAGAACAATATATTTGAAAAAAGTAGTATTTGAGATGACCTAAACGAATATCCAAACCAAAAGTATATCGGACGCACCCAATTCGATTTATTAACGATCCAATATGACCCTACATTGATTTTTAAAAAATCAAGAAAATTACTTCCCAACTTTCGATCGCGTTCGCAAACAACAGTGTTTTGTAGCCCAATGTCGTCTACATGTCGAAAAAGTTTAAATCGATTAAAATGATTTTTGCCACCTGTATCGCCCTACAACGAAAAAAAACATATTTTTTTAACTTTGACTTTAATAACTTTTTTCCGGTACACCCTGTATATTTGAAATTGTTCCCAGAACGTGCCCCGACTATTCCTCTCTACGTCCAGAAAGTTTGAATCGTTTTGCTCTAACCGTTTCCGAAAAAAAAATTCGCGAATATCGAAATGTCGAATAACCTTCTACCACGTGGCGACGGATTATCAATGTCGAAACGCCATCTTTAAAATCGAGATTACAACCATTTCTGAAACATTTTGGGCAAATATTTTGGTCAGTAAAATTAGCAGAAGGTTCAAGGTAGATATTCCACCCGATTTAAAATCTGGAAATGTTCTTATTATTCTAGCAAGTCACGCTGAAAACACCCATTTTTCGCCATTTTTGACAGCCGGATTGTTAGAATTAATAATTAATTTAGATACATCAATATCAAGGCACTCTTAGTCAAAAGTGAATGGTGTTAGAATTTGTAAAGATTGCCTGTTTCCGCACCCAAAAAAGCGACTTTTCTCAATTTTGCGAATATATTTTAATGATTTTGAATATGTAGAGGTGTTGCGAAGTAATTAGCGCATTTTTTGAGAAAAAAATAAAACGGTTTTGTTAAAAATTGAATAAGCTACAGTCGATATAGTAAAAAAAAAGCTGCCGTTTTTTCCGTATTAAAGATAAAGAAACGAAAAATTATCTCTTAAATACAATTTGACGAGCTCTATCCGCTAAAGTTTACAACGTTTCGATCAAAAGTCGTTTTCAGTACGAAAAAAAATAAAAACCGTGAAAAAATCAGGCCTAACTTTATGATTTCCACTTTCTTACAATTTTCGGCAATTTCCATTCCAGTTAGGTATAGAACGATATATTGGAAAAAGGTAGATTTTGAGATGGCCTAATCGATTATCCAAACCGCATGTCGATTGGATGCACCCAATTCGACTTATTAGCGATCCAAGAGGTACCATTTTCGACCAAATTTTGACTTTAAAAAAATCAAAAAAATTACTTCCAAACTTTCGATCGCGCTTACAAACAATAGGGTTCTGTAGCCCACGGTCGTCTACGCGTCGAAAAAGTTTAAATCAAAAAAACTCATTTTTACGAACTGTATCGAATTTCAACGAGAATCCGATAATATTCGACTTTGACGTTTAATAACTTTTTTCCGGCACACCCTGTATATTCCAAATTTTTACACAACGTACCCCCACTATTCCTCTGTAAACCCAAAAAATTTCAATCGTCCCACTCTAACCGTTTCCGAGAAAAAAAATCGCAAATGTGAAAATTTCGAATGTGACGACTACGACGACGACGCCGACAACATACATACATTATTTTCACCGAAGCGCCGTATAACATATCGCGGTGTAGCGCGATATGTAATTAATTAAAGCATTTCTAAAAATATTTTCAAATTGTCCTTTTTTTAATACCTACCATGTTTTTATTTCGACTTAAAATTTTTTTAATGAAATCAATTTTTTAATTTTTGTTGGTAAATAACCGTTTAAATAAAACATAAATATTTGAAAATTTTTGGCCTAGGACTTATTTATTTTAGGTTTTATGGTTATTTTTTTAAAATTATTTTTATTCTTCAAAATTGGGTTTTCTTGGTCTTAATAACTCTGAGAACGACGTTTCACTTAATATTTTTGAGAATAATGTTCTCACATCACCAGTCATACTACTTTTGACCATTATAGATCAAAATAGGCTCTTTAGTACTCAATATAATCCCAAAAATGGCTTATAGAATAGCGGTGTGGGTATAGACTTGACTTTATATAAACAGAGACAGTATAATAACCTTTCCATATCCGCAGTTATTAAATTACCCATAATTAAATTATAATAAAGCCTGTATTTTGCCGTACAAACTTCCGCTCCGTATCTCTTTGTTCTATGTGTGGTAAAACATAGAAACTTTTCCTGAATGTCCATTTAATAATACCGGCGGTAATTTTCACTTTGTGCTCTAACTTGTTCGGAAATGTTTTAATTTATTCAAAAGTTTATGTAAACAATCGTGTTGTACGTAATTGCTTCGGGAGTAAATAAATTTCGTCTCCGTTTAAAATAAAACAAAAAGGTTTAAATAAATAGCCTTAATTAAATTAGAAAATGAAATACCTACTTATATAGAACTAAGGCATGTCTTAATGGAGTGCAATTATTTTTTGAAACCGTTGCTCCCATATGAAAATTAATAATAATAATAATAATACATTACATATTGCTGAAAAGAAATATCTACATGATTTATATTATACTTATATAAACGTGTGTATATAAACATTTTTTTCTATTTCACGTTCATAATAAGCTCAGTACGATACGCATTTGCGTATCGTAATGAAGCTATTTCGATACGCGTTTTTTCTTTATTTGATGTTGGTAACATTTAAATGTTTTATTTCATTGACTTGCGCGGCCTTTGTGATTTACGAGAAAACCAATTTTTCGCAGAGGAAAAATAGCTTGATAACTTACTTTTTTATTCTGTGTGGATAACAGTCATGTATGTTGGTTGCATAAATCTATAAATCAATCTTTTGTAGATGCTTCAAGCTATCATTTTCTGCCAAATCCTATCCAAAATTCAATCTACTAACCTGCCAATGTCGATTTTACACTTCTTTACTTTATTTGAATTTTCCATCTTCCCTATACTAAATTGCAATGCCGTGACGTAAAATCACGTCTTTTGAAATTCGAAAAAAGGTAGTAAAATCGCCCGAATTTCCGAACGCTCTGTATATGTACCGAATGTACAAGGATCACACAACGTATTTCGTCCAATTCCAATTTCAAATCTCATATCGCTAAAATAACTTTAGAATCTCGTGGTGAAAATGGGTCAATAAATCAAAAAATGACAGTTTGCAAAATAATTTTTGTTGTCCAGAGGCTACTATGATAAAAAATAGTATTATCAACATAAAATTTAAACATAAAAATTTGAAGGATTTATTTTCTTTTTAAAATGTATATTTCTTGAAAAGGTGAAATAGAAAAAAATGTATAAAGCACATGTTTCATAAGGCGTTTTAGCGCACGTGTCAATAAAAAAACTCGCCACTTTGTGGCTCGTTCTTTAAAATAGACGCGTGCGCTAAAACCGCTTCTTATGAAACGTGTACTTTAATATACTATTATAGACTTAAAGGATATTTTAGTTTTGCACCTAGAGAACTAAATCCCTGTATGTGGAAAATTTAATTCAAAATAATAATACAGTAATCTTGTTGTTATTAAATAAGTAATAAGAAGGTTTAATTAAAAGCTACTTTTCTATCTTAAATATAAGTGTTTCGTAGAGTATATAATATAATAATATAAGAATAATAGTAATATAAAGTAGTATATTATATGCACTTGGGTGCCTTATTATCAAGAAGGATTCATTTTTAAAATAATACACTAAATTTATTAAAATTGCTACTTATAAAAAACCTACATTGTTTGATGTTTGGAATGCTTTAGAAAAGGATATTCAACAGAAACGGCAGTTCAGTATGTAATTGAAAATTGGAAGCGAAGCGTTGACAAAAATGAAGTTGTATTGGCAGTATTTTTGGATTTTAAACGTGCTTTTGAAACAATTATTGATAGGGATAATTCATAATTTATTAAAAAAATTATATCAGTATGGATTAAGGCGAGGATTAAGGGGAGTTGTTTATAAATGGTTTTAAAATTATTTAAGTACCTAATAGGCAGCAAAAAACAAAAATTGATAACATTTTTTCTAAAAAGGAATATAATAATATTGGGGTACCACAAGGTAGCATTTTAGGTCCATTATTGTTTATTCTTTATATAAATGATATGCCAAATGTTTTGAAACAAAGTTTTATTCAAATGTTTGCGGATGATACTTTATTGTATATAAAGGGTAAACATATTCTTGATTGTATAGAAATTTTAAATTTTTATTTAAAAACTATATCAAACTGGTTAAAGGTAAATAAATTAAAATTAAACGTTTCTAAAACAAAATTTATGGTTATTGGAAATAACGTGAATAATATAAGATATACATATTTTTATTGATGATGAAAAATTAGAAATTATACACTCTTTTAAATATTTGGAAATAATTTTAGATTCTAAATTAAAATTTGAATTACATTTTGAAAATCTTGTATCTAAAATTGGAAAAAAATTAATTATTTAAAAAGAATTAGTCAAAATTTAAGTTTATTTTCACGAAAAACAATTTACAACGCTATAATTTTACCCCTTTTTTTATATTGTTCAACTATTTTATACACAGCAAATGATGGGGTCTTTAATAGACTCCAAGTTTTGCAAAATAAAGCTATGCGTATAATTTTAAATGTGGATAAATATACGAAAATAAATTTATTGTTAGAGAAACTTCAGTGGTTAAATGTTGAAAATTTAGTATTTCTTTTGATCTGTACTTTTATTTTTAAAATACAAAATAACTTACTACCTTCCCATTTAAAAGATTTTTTAACTCAAAATTTTGAAAATCATAAATATTCAACCAGATATAAAAACGATTTTTATCTAAATAGGGTATCAAAACATTTAACATATAAATCGGTTTTCCATAAAGGATTAAGTGAATATAGGTAATAACTTGAATAATTCAATTAAATCACAGAGTTCTTTGAAAAATTTTTAAAAATCATTAAAAAATTATTTATTTAAAAAACAAAATAGTGACAGATAAAAAAAATTTTAATACTTCATAGATGATATTGTTAAATAATTTTAACTATTTTGTAAAACTTGTTAAATTGTAGCACATTGCTAATTAAATCTTGTTACTACTACTGCTACTACTACTACTACCTACTCTTCACCGTCTCTCTCCTACAAACGATGTTGTCAACACATTTTACTAGCATTTATGAATGACATGTGCCACCAGATTATTGATAATATTAAATGACATTTTATTTTTTATATAAGGCTCGCACTTGACAGTTTTTTTTTTTTTTTTTAACTATTATTGACTTTATTTTGATTTATTGAATTTATATTTGCTTTTTTTTCAGATTCACGGCCTTCCTGAATCACCAACGCGACAAGAAACTCATAACCTTAAAATCATCGTCGAGCAACGCGTGGACCTACTTTACACACTGCGCAGCCTTCTGCGTCCTTATATCCATCGCCATTTGCAACGCACCCTTGATCCACGACTACACCGTCATATACAAGGGTAGTCTCGACGACGTCACGCTGGTGTGTATCATCGGGGGCATCTTGCATCTGTTCTTCTGGATTGTGATCTGGTTGTTTTTGACGATTAAGCAGAAGTGGACGTTCAAAATTAGAATAACGGTAAGATTATTTTTAAAGTTGTACGATTGCCGGTAGAGGGCATAAAGGCACTATGATATCGGGAATGAAAAGCTTATCCATTCTTGCGGTAGTTTGGTCCTAAGAGATTTTTTTCGTATCTCCAATAGAGATTGAGGGAAGCTGGTACATAAGTTATTACTAAAAATACTGTATCTTTCACATCTCTTGTGCAATTTTAATAAATTTCACCTCGTTTGAAAGATAATTAAATTTATATATAAAAAAATAAGAATGTAATTTTGTCGATAATTGCTAATTCGTATCTTGTGCAGGGGCGGATGGGACACCTCGGACCGGCGCGGGAAGTCAATTGAAACGGCGCCGCGTCGTGTCGATCCAATAAAAAAATTAAAAGACATAAATATGTATTTTTTCATCCCCTTACGACATATTTTTTATAATAACTCATAAATAAAAAAACAAACTTCATTTTTTACATTTAAAACACATTTAGGTGAAAAAAATATTTATTATTAATATAAAAATTAAATAAAAGTGCCCCCAAAAAAACTCTTGATTAATAATTTCTGGTTTTTTGCTTTTTCGATTATTTTCAAAATTAATTCAAATTGTTAAAAAAGAAAAGAAAAAAGTTCGCAAACATCGGCGGCGCCTATCGGCGCCTGAGGGACCGGCGCACCGAGAAATCTCCCGGTGTCCCGGTGGGCCCATCCGCCCCTGATCTTGTGTTACAGAGGGCGCTATGTATAAAAGTTTCAGTTTTTCTAAACTTTTTTTATAATATTTTTGAAAAGCATAAAAATACCTACATTTTGGCGAAAACGCCGTTTTGAGATCTCTATTTATTTTCGAGTTCTTTCCACGTAACCTTATTTTTCACAGAAAAATTAATAATAGCCATTTAAAATTGTTTTTATGTCTAGAATCTTGATTCAGGAGGCCTTGAAATTGACTTAACTAAGATAATGGTATAAAGGCGTTGAATTCACCTAAAAAGATAATTGTAAAACAAAATACGAATTAGGGATTATCAATAAAATTCTCTTTCCAACGAGCCCAAATTTATTGACATTGTATAAAAGATGGGAAAGATACAGCACTTTTAGTAATAACTTATTTAACAGCTTCCCCCATTCTTATTATAGGAAATACGAAAAAAATCTAAAGACCAAACTGCCTCAGGAATAAAGAAGCTTTCCATTTCCGGTATCAAAATAGTACCTTTTTTTTTTTATCCCATATTAACTTTTTTTTTTTTTGTTAATAAAAATGTTGGGCCAAAACTCGGCAGTGCATGATTAATGGTTTTTAATTCTCGTTGAACGTTTTTTTCAGTAATCCCGTTTCAATTTTGTATATTTAGTTACCTTAACAAACCTGAACGTAATCGAAATTAAGACAAGTCTGGTTGATAAATGGGCTAGTTTCAGTAGCGGTTGCTATAAGGTCCTGAAAAATATCGTATGTTAGTCGGAAAACGATTATTTCCAACGCATCGAGTTTGGCTAACTGTGGAAGGAAAAAATCAACCACAAATCCAATTACTTTACTGAGTAAAGTATGTTTTTGACGAATATGGTACTGTTAACACTCACACTCACACTCAGTGGCCGGTAATGTGCGAATGTCTGAACTGGAATTTGCGGTAACGTTATTATTCGTTTCTTTTTTTATAGACGGTTAACTTACGGCAGTAAAATGTTTAGAGATATTAGGCAAACGGCCAGATAATCTTCCAGCATAATAGTGCACCAACACGCAGCGCAGCAGCTGTAACAGAATACATTTACGGAAAGCTGGATGGGCTGCCCAGAGCCCTGATTTGTCACTCTTGGATTTTTTTTCTTTAGCTTTAAAAGTGTTGACGGATAACCCACCAAATTAGGAAGCATTAAAAAAACGAAAGTTCGCTTTTGTTTTTCCCGAGCTGAACCGGAGAAGTGCTACTTTTTCAAAGAAAAAGCTTCCGGGAAGTCGGTACTTGAACAAAGTAGTTATTCGTAAAAAAACCCTTTGATGTTAAAATGCGCGACAGCTACAACAACCCTGACACGTACAGTAGAAACCAGTTGCAGAATTTTATTGCTATTGACACAGACCAATAAAACTGCAGGCAAAAAAATCAGAAACTTCGAAAAAGCCCATAAGTCAGTTCCGTACATCCTGCGCTGGGGAATGTACGTCGCGATAATAATTCACAGCGGGAGCGATTTCTGTACTTGCATCTAAACAAAGATAGTCAGAAATTTTAGCGCGCCATGATAACCACCATACTATGTTGCCAATTCCGCTGCTGGTAGCGTTGAGTCTGGAGTAGAATCGGGAAAATATTACCGGTATCGCCGTATTTTTATTACAAGCTGACTTCGCGCGATATTACGACTGACACGGCGTAGACGGTGGTAATTTTCCTTCTCTGCAGGAAAGATAAAAAAGAAAAACGAAGGAAACGTATAGAGTGGAGATAAAAGTGAAAAAGTAAGATAGATTTGTCTCTATTCGCTGAAACAAACAGCAACAAAGGATGTTTGTGCGCTGCGGCGGCAGACACTTAGTTTCGGAAGGTTATACTTAATGCATTTGAAAAATGGTTGGAAATAATGAAAATTTATAGTCATTTATCAACGTATCTAATATTTTTGTTGTGAATATGTGAATAATAGATTAACAAAGAACGTTTTTACTTTTTTTGTTTTATGATAAAGGTATATAGCTCCCTACAGTGTGACCAGTAAAATCCGCATCATATGGGATTTTTTTTATTAATAACTATTCGAAATTTTACTTTGGCATCAAGTTCTGCTTCGATCGAGATGAAAATTAAGCAAAAAAATAGTAGTCACATCATTCGCATTATCTGTCAAATTTTAATTTATTCCAAAAAATAATTCAAAGTGGTTATTTCTGAAAATATCGAAAAAAGTTATTAGAAAAAGTTTGATCAAATGCAACTTCTAGCCCACGTGCAAAATTTCAGCTGCATAAGATAATTTTGATTTGTTACCCACCACTAAAATTTATTTTCCACTTAATGAACACTTTACTGATGATACTGTGTTATTTTTTGTCTTAATATTAAGGTGTATTACTTTCAGACACAAACTACGTTTTCAAAAATACTTATTTTATGAAGTTACCTTATACAGGGTCAAAAACAAATAAACTTTACATCACACGATTCACATGTGAACAAATTTCATTAGCCCAATTTTGATTTTGTAGAAAAACACACATTTAATATGGCGCTGCTTTAAAGAAAATGTATCTGAAATAAAGCATTGTCAAAAGTAAGAAGTTTTATGTAGGTTGCATTGAGTCTTATTTTGCAAAAGTGGTGCAATTTACAAAATATGAATAAAAAATCAAAATTATGCAGGTAAAATTTTGTATGTGGGCTAGAAACTGCATTTAAAAAAACTTTTTCTAATAACTTTTTTCGAAACTTTTTACTGGTCACACTGTATGTTATACACTGAAAAAATGTTCGTGTTAAGTTAAATAAATGATTTGCTTCATTAATTTTTATTGGGAACAAATAATTTTTATTTGTCTGACACAAACATTGTTTGTATTAAATAAAATTAGACGCATTTGAATTTGCTTTGATATTCGTTTGGTTTTTAATTATTTACATTAAATAAAATTTATTTGCCCTGAGACAGGAGTTTTTGCGGCGACAGGGAGTTTTTATACGAATAAATAGTTTGGTGTACAGGTAGGTAGGCCATGGCACTGTGGATTTACTGTACGAGCCGCCGCTGATGTTTAATTAAAGTTTTTTAAAACAATCAATCTATACCTAAAGCACGTTTCGTAATAACGACTCAATTCATATACAGTGTGTCCACGGATAAAGTGTGGAAGGGGAAAAACTCTTTTATTAGTAGGTATAGAAGAAAAAGTCATTCTTTATAAAAACATCTGCTTTTGCTAAAACTGCAATTTCGACTATCACATTTGCGATTACTATACAGGGTTCGTCAGAAACAACAGTTTTTGTTTTTTGAATGTTTTTTTCAATTCCTTTTGGATGATTGGCTAAATCATCACTTTGGGAACAAATGGATTGGAACGTACCGATGGTCCAAATCAGTTGGCACGTAGGAGTCCCGATCTCACAGTTTTCGATTTTCATTTATGGGGATATCCAACAACTCCTATCTAGGAGTTATTGGGATATCTGAAGCCACATGTGTATAAAACCAATTTCAATAATAACTTTGATCTCTTGAAAGAAGAAGAGTAGCTATTGCAAATATCCCAATACAGCAAGTTAGGAACTGTTATCGGGAATTCAGATGTCGAGTTGAACTATACACTAACTCGGTGGTACCACGTCTGAATAAAAGTTTTATAATTTGTGATTAATTGAAGAAATGTATCTAATAATAAAAATACTTCAAAAGTAAGCAAATAAAAAATGGTTTTCTTACAACAAAATCGTTACTCGGCCAGATATAAGATCATATTCGAAGTAAGAAAGAAACAATTTTACGTAAATTTATTTTAAACGAAATTAAAAAAACTAAAAATGTTGTTTCTGAAAAACCCTGTATGGTAATCGCAAATGTGATATTTTAAATTGTAGTTTCAAATTAGCAAAATTCATTTAATAAATCAAGGAATTTAAAAAAAATATCCAAAAAACTTTAAAAAAAATTTTTGACGAATCTTGTAGTTTCAGCACAAGCAGACGTTTTTATAAAGAATGACTTATTCTTCTATATCTAGTAATAGAAAAAAAAATTTCTTCTTCCAAACTCTATCCGTGGGCACACTGTATATCCATGTAATCTATGATACGTATACTTTTTATTGCTGTACAATTTATAAACTTATAAATCAAATTGACTGACTTGCATGCCTTTTGACATAACTTATAATCACACAGAAGCTCGTTAACTAGTTACATATAAAATAGCTCTCGTAACATAATCAGTCATGTTCCAGACTCAAATTAATGACGTAAAGTAGGATTTGCAGGACAATACAAAATGAACAATAAAAAATATTTTCTTTTTGTCGATCAAACTTTAAGCACCGGTTTTTTCCATTGAACACAATTGAAACTCGAATTTTGTTTTAAAGCGAGTTTATCCTACAAGACTTAGTTCCCGGTATTTCCCACATTGTGTGTTAATTCGACGGGCGTTTCGAGGGCTGTCTCGAGACCTTACAGCCCTTTTAACTGGGCTTGGACTAATTAAAAAGTGATTTGGACGATTTTCCTATTAGGAAGAGTTAATCGTGAAGAAAATGAGCGCACAGAATTATAGATTTTCATTTGTTATATTGAAAATATCTTTCTTGTACACAGAAAATATACAAAGTGATCCACTAAGGGTGGCGAGCGGCAGAAAACCATACAATTCTACCTCTAGGGACGTAGTTGCTCTGATACGATAGAAAGTATTGTCCTTAATGTGTACTAAATACTGACTGAAATACAATGTAGGTAGGTTAGAAATTAACTTTTATAATCTCAGTAATATCCTGAGATCCTCTATAAATTTGGTAATGACAAGTTTTTCGTAGTTTCCATGGTAACGGTGTGGAGAAGGGTAACATTTAAAAATACTTAAAAGGCTGTAACTTCGGTCTGCGTTAACCGAATTCAACAAATAATGGTTTATTTTAAAAGACAAATTTTGCGTTTTTGGAGTTCCCAATCCCAAATCATGGGGAAAAGCAGATATCTCAAAATTTTTCCTAGAAAACATCAATCTCTTACCAGATATTCTACTGGTTACAGTTCTGTGCAATATTTGGAGGTGGCATTTTGGGCTCCTGTATTATATTTTTTACATGATGTTTTTGCGAGAGACTTTTTTGTCTTCCAAAAAGGATACGGTAATTTTGCGTAGCGTTTGGAGTAGTATGGCTGTGAACTTTTTAACCTCCCAATCAACGTTTGCAATAAAGCACAAGGAACCTAAAAATAAATGTGTTAGAATGCGCTCATAAATTATTGTATTATTTCCTATTAAATTGAGGCGAAAAAATTGATGAAATAAAATAATAAACTAAACGAATTACATTGATTTTCGCAGACGAAAAATAGTGAATATGGAAATATTTCCTAATGCAGAGGTTTTTTTGAAGAGGATATAGTTTAGATTGGAAAAAATTGTATATTTTTGAAAACGGACTAGTGATGTTACGTTACAACCTTCCCGAGTGTGACTATAATGTTTGGCTAAACCTACTACTTACCTAGGTTAATAATGTACTTACTACTTTTACAGGTTTTGATTTGTTTTGTATTGAGAAATTTTACTGTAAAATACAAAATAGTAATTATTTCGTATAATGTAGGTACTTACTACTTTTACGGGTTTTGATTTTTTTTTATTGAGTAATCTTATTGCAAAATATAAAATAATTACCTACCTCATAAAACAAAAAAAGGAACACATGACAATTTTCGGTTTCATTTAAAATATTTTTATATTAAACAATTATCGTTACGTAACAACATTGAAACTGTTTATCTTCTGGGGTTAAATTCAAATTATGACATAATATAATTGTTAAATGGTCAAGTATTGTATTTATTCTGAAATGTTGATAATTGTAGTATGTACACTTGTAAATATGATTATTTCTAACGTATGTAATATTATGTTGCTTCCTTTTATGCCTCGATAGACACTGTTTACATTTGAATTGTTTATTATATTCACAACACTTGTAGTTTTTTACGTGATAAACTTTTGAGAATTTTGAAAAGGAAAGTGTTTTTGGTATACATGACGTTTCAAAGAAACCTATATACCGATATTAATAAATAGCATTTTATTTTCCTCATTTACAACAACCGGCTTTACATCGCTTAACCTCAAAATTACTTTCATTAAGACGGCGGCCTATGATTGGCCGGTTTAAAAGTCCATAGTCAGACTCGAGACGCATATTGTGTTATTAACATGCTCACGTTGTCATAACATGGGCTTAGGAACAGGACCGCACTCAAGGGGGGGGAATTAGGAGGTTTAAACACCTCCCTCCGGAATAGCGACGAACGGTGCAAGAACTTCGCACTCCACACTAAAATTAACAAAAACACAACTACATATTAAAGCTTATTGTTATTACAACAATTTTTTTTTTATTTTTTTATTTTTTTGTTAGAAAAGTTAAAATCAGTAAACCACCGTTCTTAATACAGTAAGCAGGGCTGGATTTACCATTAGGCTGAGTAGGCTGGAGCCTAGGGCGGCAGGTTTTAGAGGGCGGCAAATGGCCCAAAATTTTTTTTTGTATTACAGAAATAAATGGTACAATCTTTATTCATGGTCGACGGGTAGTATTTTTTTAAATAAACTTTATTGTCGGCCGGTAGTTGTAGGTAGTTGGAACTTTACTGGCTTTGCAGAAAGAAATTTCATTTTCAATAAAATAAGTAGGTAATCATAAATTTTAAAAATATTTACTAAAAATTATTGACCAAATTTGGGCCTGGTCTTAAAAAATATTCGCCTGCGGCGCATTTCGCCTGCAGCGGGCTTTTTCTTTCCCGTACACTTCACCTGTTTCACAACTCACGAGCCGTCACTGGTATAGGGGCGGCAAAAATTGAATAGCCTATACTAGCGGCAAATTTGTAAATCCGCCACTGACAGTAAGTAGATTTGTTTACATCCTTTTAAGACTAATCAAATTACCACCCCAGCAAGTACAAGTGCAAAAATACCGTACGCCTATTTACGCTCAGTTAATTAGGAGTAACCAAGCTTAAACCATTATCCTTTTAAAATCCACCTGTTTAAACAACGTTGTATAAGTATCATCTGTCACCCTATACCTCATACAACCTTTCTAACGTAACTTGAAAATTAAAACCCTTGTTTCGAGAGTTCGAGTCCTCATTTGGACCCTAATGAAGCAAAAAATTGCACTCGTATTTCGGTCGAGGGTTGTATTTACCTTTTTAAAAGTGTATTAAATATTGAGGTTTTTTTTGAGATGAGAAAGATACTGTGTATTACCGCAGACAATAATATAGCTAGCGTACCTATACCGTGCTAGAAAAAAATATTTGCATCAAAGAGGGCCTTGCACACCGGCGTAGCTAGGGGGGGGGCATCGGGGCATTTGCCCCCCCCAAGAGCCATGAAAAAAGTAATTATCAACAATATTTCAAAAACAATATTTAAATTTAATTTTTTTGCCCTTTTAAATTTAACGTAGGTAGGCTTACTTTGAGAAACAACGCGTCTGTTTTGGTCATCCCATCCCCGTCGTCTTGTTTTATGTGACATTCGCGGATCTGGTGTCTGGTGGTGTAAATTTCCTTTTCTCTCTTTTATTTACGTAAATAAGACAAAGTAAGATATAAACATCGTAGGAAAACCTAGGTAATTACGTTTGGTTGTGGTTTGTTTGTAGGACTTCTAGATTATTTCAGTTGCGGATTGTACTTAGGCGATTACGTAACAATTATAGATAATAGAAAAATTTAGCAAAATTTGGGCGTGGTCCAAAAAAAATTTTCGCCTACGGCGCTTTCGCCTGCGGCGGGCTTTACGCCTCTATGCAACTATATGCCCCCCCCCAAGACAATATCCTAGCTACGCCACTGGCCTTGCATCTAAGGACGTAATGCTTAGCCGTAGAGCTTAATACCTGTTGGGTTTGTTCGGGTTTGTTCGGTTCAGTAACTACCCGAATTAACAATCAATCAGTTATTCTGTCATCTTTGACAGTCGTTACAAGTAATTTGATTCATCGCTAATTTTTCCAATTTCTTGAACAATCACACGGCTTTACGGAACAGCACAAAACATTCATGGTTGAAGCGTATCTTCGAGACGGGGTTAGAGTAAATGGTGAGTGGCAATACAGTCCGGGTTTGTGCATGGACGATTTTCACGAACATTTTCCTAACGTTGCTTTTATTGCTGGGAATTGTTATCATTGCCTAAAAAGAACCGTGGCTGTGTTTAGGGAAACAGGTTCTATACAAAACAAAAAAGGAGCAGGAAGACCACCTATAAGAACAGAAGAACTTGTTGCAAACGTTCGTGAAATAATGCAAAATTACCAACAAATTGTATAATAAACTTGGTTATTAAGTATGTAGTTGTAAAATTGTGAAAATGTGTATTGAGTATTGCCAACGACAGCAAAGCAAGAGAGACATCACATTATCTTTATCATAACAAGCCGACAAGACGTCAAAGTCAAAGGACCACCAGGTTCCTCACTCAATTCTTGAAACTGGGGAACACTGTTCCCAGGAGAAATGAGGGCGGAGTTCTCACGCAACGCATGAAACGGTATTCTTGATCACATGGGACCATTCACATCACCGATTTACGGGAGAACGCGCTTCTCCTACTATTTTTGGTGGGAACGACCGATCCCATGCAATTCTAACCCCAGTATTATATTTACGTCGTAATAATATTTGACATTGACAAGTTTCATAATCTTACCTTTCACAATAAAGAAAAACCCGCACTAACAAACTCCACCTCAATTTACCTTTAGATTTCTTTAATATTTTCGTAAAAAGTGGCGGCCCTTGCCTTGAAAATGGTTGGCAACACTGTCTTATCACCTCCCCGCACGGAACATATCGTCTGCGTTCGAGAATACCAAATTTTACTAACTTATGTTCATAGGAGAACTGCCGCGAAAGAGAATGCTCCTTTGCGTGATGTGATCGTTCACGTTCTCTTACGCTCGAAAATTAGGACCCAGGCGTCACCTCTAGTTAAAACCGAGTATAAATCTAGTGTTGTTTTGCTATATACGGAGCCCCGGCATGACTACGTCTGAGGCTACATAGATATTTTATTTTATTTTATTTTTATTTATTTTACACCATTTCACAGTTACAATGAACCAATTAACAAATGGGTATATAGGCTATTTAAAATAAAATAGGTAGATAATAATATAACAATAATTTAAAAATTTTGTGGTAACAAGGAATTTAGACTTAAATTATTATATTGAGACGGAATAATTATGCCTAAAAAGACACTAACACGCTAATTTAGATTTATACTGGATAAACCAACCACAGCTAAAAATGTCAAATCTATTTTGGTGCAGATTGTATGTGTTGCACAATCGATAAATAGGGGAGAAAACTAAATGAATAAAATGTGTGATTTTTTTGTATAAACTCAAGACAGCGCAATAAGTTTACTAGTTTTGTCCAAAAAGCCTATTTACAGATATTGGTACGCGCGGTTGGTACCTACATAAAAAGTGTGGGAATGACGTGTTCTAGGGACGAGGAATTGCAGGTTTTCTAATATATCACTGCATTCAACTCTATTATGCAAGATATTTTGAAGAAATTTAAGTTGAGAAACTGTACGTCGATCTTCTAACGAGCAAAACGAGTGCCTTTGCAATAGAGCTTCTTCTAGAATACCGATTTCAGGATACTGACCATCAATTTTAAAACTTAGATATGATAAGACCAAGAAGTAACGAAATCGAGTATTAAAACGGCTTTATTGGAATAATAAATTTCGGCAAGTAAGCTGTCGGCTACAGAAATAATTAAACAGTCGATCAACTAAGCCTGTTTCCTTAATATTATAATAGAGCATTAGCGCCTGTAAACTTAACTTATATACAATTATTTAATTCTGGAAGTGTTATGACTTAATTACAATGCTTCCTATTATATAATTAATTTAGTGGAAGGCGAATAGTAGTATTATATTACCTTACCAGGGTTATTAGTAACATAATAGGGCAAATGTTCCTGTGAGCTAGTTCTCTTCATACGGGACAACTCCTAAACATGAAAGGAGCACTCTCAGGGTCGTAACTAGGATTTTGTTTCGGGGGGGGGGGGGGGGGGGGGATTGTTGGAAAGGAAATAAAGGCACGTCTTTAAAATGAAATAACAGAGCCTTAGCTTGAATGACCAAGGCACAAAAGAGTCAAACAATAAAATAAATGTAGTCGTAATATTAATAAGTTCTAATATAAATAGTTGTGTTTTTGTTCATTTTCGTGTTAAGTGCAAAGTTCCTGCACCATCCGTCGCTATTTGAGGGAAGGGGGGTTAAACCCCCTAACTCCTTTTCCCCCTTGGGTATGGCCCAGAGCACTGTAATAATTTCAGAATTAATGTAGAATTTTACGAAGAACGTTTTGTTATTATTATCTTATTTGAAATTATTAATAGTCTTGGTCATTTCGTTTTTTAATTAATATTTCGTTACTTCTTCGTTTTACCCAAAAATCGGCCAAATACTCCTCTTTGGAGTACAATTACCTACAGTTTTAAGTTTTACGTCAAAACAATTTGGATTTATAAATTAATAAAAGCAAAAAAAGAAATATACGCAAATTTGACAAAACTTCGTTTTTTGCTTTTATTATGGTATTTGGCTGCTTTTTGGAGGAAACGAAAAAATTTATTCGGTTATAGATATAAATATATAAAATAATGTTAAGTTAATGCAAAAGTTTGTGTTTTCTTAGTCAGAATTTAAAAATCGTAGCACTGTATATTATAGACTAGTGCTGAAGCCTTTGAAAATGGTAAAAAGTGAAAAAAAATAATAGTAGGATGAAACCCATTGGAAAAGGAAGAAAATAGAACAAAAATTAAAGGAAAAATAAATTACGGGCGATCCGAGGGGGTTTAAGGGTAGAAAACGATTTATCTCGATTTCCGGTAAAACTACAAGTCCTATGGAAAAACGTTAAATCGCAAAATTGTAGGTAATAAAAAGATCTACAACTTTTGTATTTACACTGTTTTCATATAACCTCAAAATGTATGTGAAAAATTCAAATAACCAAGTTTTTGGTTTTTTATTTTTATCTTTTACAAAAAATTTTTTTTATCCACGGAATTTGGTGAAAACTTACCTTTTTATGTCCCAAACACACTGTAATTTTTTTGATTTAAAATATTTTTTTTTTAACCTTATTTTGACTTAATATCGAAAAAACACCCTAATCTTCAATCGAAAATTTTCACGTCAAAATATCTGCTTTTTTAAAAAAGTCGGTGGGCTTTTTGTTCGCTGAAATCTCTTCTTCCTGATGGTGTTAAAAAAAATATACATTACTATGGTAAATGTTCTCAAAAAAATGCAAAAAAACGAAAAAAACTCGAATTCGAATTTTTTTTTAGATCAATATGTACAATTTTGAGCTATTTATTAAAATTTATATTTTTTTTATCAATGTAACATGAAATCTTACGTTTTTTGAGTAATTAAAGTATAAATTTTAATAAATAGCTTAAAATTGTACATATTGATCTAAAAAAAAAATCTGATTCGAGTTTTTTTCGTTTCTTTGCATTTTTTTTAGAACATTTACCATAGTAATGTATACTTTTTTTAACACCATCAGAAAGTAAAGATTTCAAGGAACAAAAAGCCCACCGACTTTTTTAAAAAAGCAAATATTTTGACGTGAGAATTTTCGATTGAAAATTAGGGTGTTTTTTCGATATTAAGTCAAAATAAGCTTAAAAAATAAATATTTTAAATCAAAAAAATTACAGTGTGTTTAGGACATAAAAATGGTAAATTTCACCAAATTTCGTGGATAAAAAAATTTTTTTTGTAAAAGATAAAAATAAAAAACCAAAAACTTGGTTATTTGAATTTTCCACATACATTTTGAGGTTATATGAAAAAAGTGTAAATACAAAAGTTGTAGATCTTTTTATTACCTACAATTTTGCGATTTAACGTTTTTCCATAGGACTTGTAGTTTTAACGGAAATCGAGATAAATCGTTTTCTACCCTTAAACCCCCCCCCTCCCCCTCTTCCCGACCTCGGATCGCCCGTAATTTATTTTTTCTTTCATTTTTGTTCTATTCTCTTCCTTTTCCAATGGGTATCATCCTACTATTATTTTTTTTGGTTTCAAAAATTATCGACCCTGGTCTAATATAAGTGTAGCAGGTGAAGCCTAGTATTTGACTCGCGTATCATCGTCGTTTCTTATGGCCTACATTATAAGCTTGTTAAATAATATACTACAAAATAAGATTTTAAAATACAAACGGATGTTCGATGACGTGGAGTTTTACCCCATCGTCGACCTACCTAATTATATACTGACTGTATTTACTTGGCATTTTTTTTATAATCCTTATAACCTATAACGTCTTTACATTATTCAATTTTATTATTATTATTATTATTATTATTATTATTATTATTATTTTTAAGTTTGAATAAAACCCTTTTCAAAAACCTATTAATAAATCTAATTAGATTATATTATAGTTTGTATTTAGTTAATCTTATTGGACCGCGTCCAATGTCGGGAAAAATGAAAGAACTTTTTAAAACCAGCTTTTTAAATAATGGAATAAATTCCGAAACAAAATTTGTCATAAATTTAAAAGTGTAATTAAGTAAGTTAGCGCAAAGAAGGTCTGTTCTTCGGTTTATTTAATATCCGTCAGCCATTCTTTCTAGATTTATTAACCCTTTCTTATTTTTTATAATAAAAAATATTATAATTTAATAGGTGTCAAATAAGTATTAGGAAGTCCTACAACGTCTGACCAAGATTTATCGTCCATCTGTATCCTCGAAAAAAAATCAAAGTTTGTTGCGAAAAATTTGATAATACACAAAATAATGAACAAATTGAATCAACTATTAAAGGTTACTAGGCTACGCACAATCAATTGTCTCTAGCATGGATTATGTTTTCTAGTTTCCTTGGTATACCCAACTAACCTGTTTATTGTTTTAGAAGAATATTTATGGTTAATAATAGTCCTATTATATTTAACAAAATTCCTCTATTAAATACTTGCAGTAAGCTATATAATTACAAGGCTTACAAGGGATAAGAACCATTATATTATAGGGATTATAGTGGTATGGGAGATTGAGAATTTCTATAGCTATAAAAGCATGCACGCTCCGCCAAATTTGATATTCTAAGTAGATTGTTTTGAATAAGAAAGAAACACATTTATACTGGTATTTTTGAAAGAAAGTTTCTAGGATTTACTTTTTAAACAGTAAAAGGCAATGGCACTTTTTAAGAACTTTTTACTATTTTGAATTGTTCGTCTTCCGTTAAAAAGAGGCCGGGAAAATTAGAAATCTCTGCACTGAGAAATGTTTTTTTATTTCTTATAAGAATTTACATACTCTTTATACCACTGTTTAATACTATATGTGACAGCAACGCGCTTTCGCACTGTAAGACAACGAAAATTGCTAGAGCGTTCTGTAGTGATAATATCGCGGTAATTTAGCCGATAGGAAATAGGAGTTATTGCTACCATAGAATGGTTTATAGTCATTAACGCTCTGAATACTTACAGTAAATATCAAGTTCTATTGGGGGTATAATCTGGTTTTATATACTTTATTAGTTCCTACTGGCAGTTGTAATGATACTTGACATTATTCATAATAATATACGGTTAATAAAGCATATTCATTCATTTGAAAACTTCCCACCTCGATTTTCCTGCTTTAAAATGAAAATGTGGAAAATCGCTCGGACCCGTCGATTTTTATTTCGAGGGGGACATCTTTTGCGTATATTGTCAATCTTGTTACTTCAAGCCCCTAGGAGGGAGGGGGGGGGGGGGGGGGTAAGATCTAAATCTTAAATGGATACCCCTATTTTATATAATTTTTTTGGATTCTGCATAAAATTCTGAACATTTTTTAATAAAAGCATTATTAGTCTATACTTAACAGTTTCCGAGATATTGACTCTTGAAAAATTACATTTTTGAACTTTGACAGCGTCTAGCTTTCTAACTGTACGTCTTAGAGCAAAACGGCTTACATGTCCCTATCTTCGATTTTTATTATCTTTCCAATAGTGTCAACTTCCGGTCAAACCGGAAGTATTATATTTCTTACATCCGGTTTAACCGAAAGTTCACACCTTACCCCCCCTCCCTCCTAGGGGCTTGAAGTAACAATATTGACAATATACGCAAAAGATGTCCCCCTCGAAATAAAAACCGACGGGTCCGAGCGATTTTTCACATTTTCATTTTAAAGGAGGAAAATCGAGGTGGGAAGTTTTCAAATGAACACCCTGTATTTACCACTTAAAATCAGTACTGTATTTCTCAAAAATTTAAATAGCTTCTAGTTTGATATTGTTCTTGTCGTTTAACATTGCATATGATTGTCCATTATGCAACATTTATTTATTTATTTATTCAATTCACAAAAACTACATATTACAGCAATATTTAAGTAATTTACTATTGTACTTGTAGTGTGCACCTAGGTGATCAACACCTGTATGTGCAACAATTGAACGTGATTATATTTATTATACTATAATCCATATTCCTATCAATATCACATCCAGAGGGAAAAAGTGCAACAAGCATAATTCGAGAGATCTGGAGTCATGGTTTAGTGAGATGGTAAAATTCGTCCATAAATTATATAGTCCAATATTATTGAGGGGTTGTGCGAAATAAGAATCTTCTATTGCTTTATCTGACATGCAAAGTTTAAAAAAACATAAATACAAATTAAAAATAAATTATTAACATGTATTGGTACTATCAATAAAATTCAAATTCAGACAGGACACCTAGAAGATTCCGAACAACGATGTGACCTGCGCAACAAATACGTTTAAACTAATACTACGGCGCGCGGCTCTTGCCGATCGCTACGAACCCCCTTCAGCGTCTTGGTGGATTATAGGTTCTAAAGGATACAATTCGTTTTTGGGGACGCTGTTCTGCTTTCTTAATTGTAAAAAAAGCGCTTTACTGGGAACAAAATGCGTCGCATTGCGAAGATACAATTTATATGTTTTAATAAAAATGCTGTATTAAAAATAGTTCATTATTCAACAAGACTGTGTTGCTAATGGAACTGGTTACTACCAATAAAAATAATTTTCTGGCAAATCTGAAATTGATATATCACTAAAGCGGGTTTGATACACTGGCAATTTATTTAATATAGGTTAATAAAAAAAAGAGCTATCAATGCAAACCATGTCTTAGCAAACCTGTTGTATTAGATCATTTTCCTCAGTGTGTAATGTCTATCCAAGCTAAAAAAAAATTGTTTTTACCGGAAAAATATCTGTCTTATTGATTTCGTAGAAGAGTGGTACTCAATGGTGTTTATCGGTAAACCAGTTTAAAAATCTCCATCTAAAACTCCCCAAAATTCCTCCTCCCTTAGCTTTATAACAAACTCAGTTAAAGTTTTTATATTTTTTTTTTCATTTTAAAGTCGCTTTGAAAATGTTTCTGTGCTCTTTTTAAAATTTTAATCAATCTAACTGAGAGAAGACTTTAATCTAAAGTTTAACGTTCCATAATAATGAAAAGCCATCTGCTTTCAACTAAACGTTAGTCGGTATAGTTTAAATTACTTGTCTATTGTAGGAAATAATTTGCGTAATAGAACTAAGAAAGATTTTCATGAAATTTACAGCTTATTTTAAGTAGGTATTCACTGTATTTAAAGAAAGCAGCTAGCATCATTAAATGTAACATTTAAATTTTAATAGCAATAATAAACACAACTAAAAATGAGGGAATATTATTTTGGTTGGGTAGTAGAGTAGTTATCCCTGTACTTGGGCCAAACCCCACCACTTTGCTTGTCAAGTCCCGCCCCTTTTCTAATTTTACAAGCTCTTTGCCTGACATTATGTTGATTGAGTCTAAATTCTGCTACAGACTATGAGATATGTATCAAGAGGCGGTATCGCGATACCGTATCTTGATACATATCGTAGAGTCTGTAGCGGGCCTTAAGCTACATCATTCTTTGACAATGATTTTGTATATAATTAATTTGTGTTGGGCTACATGCTTGGTGAAACTGTTGTTCCATTGCACAGGAAGAAAAAATAATAACTACTTGTTATGTTTCACAAATTTAATCAGTTTGCTGACACGTGTTTCGGCCCTTGCGGGTCATTGTCAAAGGAGTACACGAAGATACTAAATTCTACGTGACATTACAAAGGTATTTATATCGTTATGGTAACTATAAACATGTCGTAAAATTAAAATTAGGATTAGAAGATTAAATGGTCAACTGTGGGTTTTTCAAATTTATTAAAGGCACAGATGCATGTTTAGTCCTAAATAAGTGTGCTATTAGGAATTAGGGAAGCACCTGAAGGTATTTCGGTTTGATTATTCACAACATTACATTTATTTTTAATGGCTTTTTTGATAGCTATTGTTTCTAGTAGACTTAGTTTTCTGCTTTTATTGTGTATGTATATTAGACCAGGGTCGATAAATTTTGAAACCAAAAAAAAATAATAGTAGGATCAAACCCATTGGAAAAGGAAGAGAATATAACGAAAATTAAAGGAAAAATAAATGACGGGCGATCCGAGGTCGGTAAGTGGAAAGGGGTGAGTTTTTAAGGGTAGAAAACGATTTATCTCGATTTTCGGCAAAACTACAAGTCCTATGGAAAAACGTTAAAAAGTAAAGGTGTAGGTAATAAAAAGATCTACAACTTTTGTATTTACACTTTTTTTACATAACATTTCAATTTATGTGAAAAATTGAAATAACCAAGTTTTTGGTTTTTTATTTTTATCTTTTACAAAAAAATTTTTTTATACACGAAATTTGGTGAAAACTTACCTTTTTATGTCCCAAACACACTGTAATTTTTTTGATTTAAAATACTTATTTTTTAACCTTATTTTGACTTAATATCGAAAAAGCACCCTAAACGTCAAAATATCTGCTTTTGTAAAAAAGTCGGTGGGCTTTTTGTTCGTTGAAGTCTCTACTTTCGGATGGTGTAAAAAGAAATATACATTACTATGGTAAATATTCTCAAAAAATGTAAAGAAACGAAAAAAACTCGAATCCGAATTTTTTTTTTAATCATTATGTACAATTTTGAGCTATTTATTAAAATTTATACTTTAATTACTCGAAAGACGTAAGATTCCATGTTACATTAATAAACAAAAAAATTACAAATCCATAAAACATAAAAATCGCAAAAAATATGCGCAAATAGTTGTTCTAAATATAATTAAAGGTAGGATTTAAAGGGGATTTCATCACATTTACCATAGTAATGTATATCTTTTTTTAAACCATCATAAAGTAGAGATTTCAACGAACAAAAATCCCACCGACTTTTTAAAAAAAGCAGATATTTTGACGTGATAATTTTCGATTGAAAATTAGGGTGCTTTTTCGATATTAAGTGAAAATAAGGTGAAAAAATAAATATTTTAAATCAAAAAAAGTACAGTGTGTTTGGGACATAAAAAGGTAAGTTTTCACTAAATTTCGTGTATAAAAAAATTTTTTTGTAAAAGATAAAAATAAAAACTAATAACTTGATTATTTGAATTTTTCACATAAATTTTGACGTTATGTGAAAAAAGTGCAAATACAAAAGTTGTAGATCTTTTTATTACCTACAACGTTGCAATTTAACGTTTTTCCATAGGACTTGTAATTTTGCCGTAAATCGAGATAAATCGTTTTCTAACCTTAAAAACTCACTCCCCCCCACTTCCCGACCTCGGATCGCCCGTAATTTATTTTTCCTTTTATTTTTGTTATATTCTCTTCCTTTTTCAAAGGGTTTCATTCTACTATTATTTTGTTTCACTTTTTACCATTATCAAAGGCTTCAGCCCTGGTCTATATGGGTTTTATGTTGTTAGAGATTGAGTGATTGTCTTTAATGCAGTGATCAGCTAACCCTGTTTTATTTTTATTTTCTTTTAAATAGATGTTTCGTGTTCTTTATGCCTGGTGTAAATATTTCTACCTGTTTGTCCAATGTAGATAGCATCGCAGTTGTCACATTCTATTTGGTAGAATTTAGTATCTTCTTGTACTCCTTTGAAAATGACCCGAAAGGGCCGAAACACGTGTCAGGAAACTGATTAAATTTGTGAAACATAACAAGTAGTTATTATTTTTTCTTCCTGTGCAATGATTTTGTAATTTATACAATAACATTTTCACTTTGTATAGTATCACAAATAAACGAATACAACTTGCATATTGCTATAATATATAGCACAAAATTAAGACCTCTTGTTCGTTATATTAATGAAAATGGCACAACGTTTCCCTAAACGCATTATTTATGTCTGTGTATGTGAGTTCGCGGCTTTCCCAAACTCCATTTAGACTTCCATTTGCGCTCTTAATTCCAGCCGCCAAAGATATTTTCGTATCGATTTAGGGTGAAATTAGGAGGTTTGTTCACATCGAAGAGGACGGCTAAGTAAATATTTATACGTAACCCAAATATCTATATTATCCTTTGATAAATTAACACCTAATTGGAGCAGCAAGCATATCAAGTATACCTATTGAGCTAATGGGCAATCTATTAATATACTGACACGTAAAATATTATAATATTGCCATGTTAACATTTGCCACTTATTAACGCTTAGACCTTGCTCCTCTTCTCGTCCGGGGCGACTCGACATCGCGCCCCTTTCGTTCTCACTGACGTATTCCCTGATATCCCTCTGAACTTTTGCTAGCGCTGCTAAAGTTTGCTCATCGGTTCTCTCGGGCATTTGACTCTCTTCTCTGAACATGTCAGTAAGATCAGGTCTAAGGTTAATATCGGTCGTACTGTCGTTGCCGGCATCAACAAACGGCACGCCCGATCTTCCAGCTACCATTCCTGGATCAGCTGGGCTCTCTTCCAGGTTACTAACATTCATACTTCGCCGCTTCGGCGAATGTTCCACTCTTCCGAACATAATTTGTCGTGCCAAATTTCAGCTCTCCAATATTTACGTCCGGTAGTTCGGTATCTGACTTTCTGTCCTCCTATAGCTTTCCCAGTTTAGGCGCCAGGTTCTTTTTGAGATAAAGAAACCAAAACTTTTAATCCTTTGTATAAATTTCCCTAAGTCCAAAAATTCGATACACGTCGAACTTTTGAGGCCTAACAGTTATCGAAAAACTTTTCCTCTGAAAGTTGTCCAGAATGGTCCTCTGTATACTTCCTATGCAAAAAATCGTTGGGCGGAACGTCCCGTTCCACGTTATGAATTATTTTTACTTTTCGTCAAAAATTTTCTAAGTCCCCTCGTGTGATCCAAAAATAGCACCTTACTTTTTGAGGCCCAATCGCTATCAAAAAACTTTCTCTCTGAAAGTTGTTCGGAATGGTCCTCTGTATACTTCCTAGGCAAAAAATCGTTGGGCGGAACGTCTCGTTCCACGTTGTGAATTATTTTCACTTTTCGTCAAAAATTTTCTAAGTCCCCTCGTGAGATCCAAAAATAGCACCTTACTTTTTGAGGCCCAATCGCTATCAAAAAACTTTCTCTCTGAAAGTTGCTCAGAATGGTCCTCTGTATACTTCCTAGGCAAAAAATCGTGGGGCGGAACGTTCTGTTCCACGTGGCGAATTAATTTCACTTTTCGTCAAAATTTTCTAAGTCCAAAACCGATATTAAAAATCCCTCCGTAAATGTTCCTGAAAATTATTGAGGGGCGGCTGCCAGCTTTTTACGGCGGCTGCCTGCCTACTCTCGGCGCAAAAATAAATATTACTTCTTCGAAAAAATAAAATAACTCCAATAATTTTCCATGACGTGTTCAGATATCCAATTGCTTATTCCATTTCCCGATAGCCCGACTCGGCTAAACTAATTTCGACCGATACCCATTAATCCCTGAATCCCGCTAATTTTACTTGTTGAACTGGGCGGCTAGAAGAGCCTGCCTGACAGTTAAAGTTTAAAAATTGTAACTTTCTTAAGATAAAATATCAACGAATTCGGACGATGATGCTGAAAACACCATCGCCATCTGACAGCACTCTGCCAACTAACGATTCCGCAACACACTAAACATTTATACCTTTTTGGCCAACTCGCAGTAAGAACAACAAATCCGAGGCGAGGCGATCCCTCGGTTAAAGGGAGGGGATTATTTGTGCTGGCGAAATCAGCTCTACGAAAATTCAGACAATATTCAGTAATTAGAAGATGATGATAGTGTCCGCGAAAATAATTAAAAGAAAAAGAAAATATTGTGGCATATCGGACAAGCGTGTGACTATTTTTTATATTGTAATACACAGGGATCCAAGTTTAATGGATACCGTGGGGGCGGGTAGACCACGACGGCCGTTTCGTCCTTGTTAGGACTCTACGGGCAGCCATAACCCAAGCAAGCAATTCCAAGAACGACGGAAAAATGTACTAAAAACCTCCTTGCAAAATCAAGGAGGCCATCAATACTCCGTAGCGCCATCCCAGCGGAATTAACTCCAATATAAAAGGTAGTTACACTGGTAATGGTGATGCACTTCGTGGTTTATTTAGTTGTCTACCTTTCGATTATTACCAGTGTAACTACCTTTTATATTGGAGTTAATTCCGCTGGGATGGCGCTACGGTGTATTGATGGCCGCCTTGATTTTGCAAGGAGGTTTTTAGTACATTTTTTCGTCGTTCTTGGAATTGCTTGGGTTATGGCTGCCCGTAGAGTCCTAACAAGGACAAAACGGCCGTCGTGGTCTACCCGCCCCAAGGTATCCATTAAACTTGAATTATTGTGTATTCCAATATAAAAAATAGTTACACCCTTGTCCGATATGCCGCAATATTTTCTTTTTCTTTTAATATTCAGTAATATTTGGAACTGCGTTTTGCTTCTGCCGCGTATTTTATTACAATCGAATTATTTTACGTATTTTCCATTTCATGTTGTTAACGAATTATATATTGTATTTAAAAATGCAACAATTATTTTTTAAATGTTTGCTTTTATTAGTCTACCATGAAAAATAAAACGCTGGTATGCACCCCGACTTTTTAAACCTATCAAAAATATTCAATATCGTTTTGGACGTTGTGGCATGTTAGTCGGGTTATAAAAATGCAAAACGCCTACTTCCTCTGCACTCCCAGCCTTCGTACACCATAAAATAATTTGAATTTGTTGTTTTTGACAATAAACCATTTCAAAATAGCAGATATTTCATCGTATGCTTAGCTTAAAATTTCAGTCCGAAGGTATGGGCGCTGCTATGGAGGGGGAATGCAGCGAAAACGGAATTGTTGACACCTGGCAACGTTGCATCTTGATCGGTATCTTTTAACTGGAGCAAAGTTCATTTTAAATTTATTTTTTTACATTAAAAGTAAGTGCAGGTTTGCCAGTACTGTAAATAAAATAAAATCAATAGAATTGATTCGGCTTTTACTTGGTGGAAATCCATTATTAATTGTGTTAAATAAATGGTAAAAAAATAAAAATAAAATTATAATTTTACACTTTCCACACTCGACATGTTTCGCAACACAGTTGCTTCTTCTTTTTTGGGATTATTCCTGTTTGTATCCCTGTTGACCATGAATAAATAAATAAATAAATAAAAGGAGTACTTAAAAATGGCATTTTAAAAGTTATAACAGGTGTAAATAGAATTGCAGGTAATTTTCAGGTTGTTTAAATTGTTGGAAAAACCAATAATAATGTTTACAGACTAATTAAAAAGATTCAAAAGAGGTGTTTAAATCCAATTGATCATTAAGGACAGTATTGTTATTTTTAAGGATTCAAGCAAATTTAATTTTGTACTTTTGTTTTCAATGTGCAAGATATCGTTTATTATTCTAACCATCTGTTAGAAGCAAATCATACATTTAATCATAACACGGTAAACATTATTATTGGTTTTTCCAATAATTTAAACAACCTGAAAATGACCTGCAAATCCAGGAAAATTCGCACCCTGAGACACGAACACTTCTGAAATTTAAAGTTACTTTAAGAGTACTTTTCGCTTCGCTAGTTTCAAATTAAACTTAAATTTTTATAAGCTTTGTCTCGTTACGTCCCAATCTCTGCTTTTTAATGTTTAAGAAAAATTAAGAGGAAGCAAAGAAAAATGCTTGTGGAAAGTCTATTTAAACGAATTGTCACTTGAAAGAACTTTAGTTGGAAATAATTTAACGTAGAAACAAAAATAATGAATCACAATTCTTTATATCGCATGGACAAATATACGTTTATAAATATGATTGAAACCACAGTACTACGTGCAAGACACACTGGCCTGAGCTGTAATCAATTGAGACAGAGATTTGGATCGATCTGATGTTAAAAATCGGTTCAGTGATCCAAGATGAAACACGGATTTTTATGTCAGTTGTTCGTTTGGATTTCGATTTTGACTTAACCTCTATTTCATGTTCAAAAATTAGTTAGAGAGTAGCGTAGTAGTATTTTATAAAGCGGAGGACTAAAGAAAAACAAATTTAACATATTTTATTTCCAGTCTTCTCACTTACATAAAGGAAATATTATTTACCTAGATGGGTTCAAAAAGACGTAATTCATCCATTTCTACTTCTATATCACCGTTAATTTTCTTGAAGAAAGACATAATCAAAGAACACTAATTAACCCAACGAGAATCTAAAAACAGAACTTGCAAAACCATAAAGGAAACAAAACATAAACTGATCTGATTTTTAGTGATTCTGCAATTCCCCAGGTTCACTTGGGGTAATTTTGACGGTAGTGGGGGAACAGTGATCATTTGCCAATCGAACACAGGTCAGATCATTTAGAATCAGTTAGATCGTTCCGGATCGATCTGAACCAGCGAATCGAACAAGCCTCTGGTATTTTCAGTTACATGGGTCCAGATTTTGCCGGGCAGCCTTGTGCGGCATTGCTAGTCCAAGAGCGGCTTTTGCAGAAACACAGCAGTTAAAAGCGAAATAACTGACAAAATTATTGTCTTTCATGATATGAATAATGAAAATAAGCTATAAAAATTACTAAAAACATTCTTAAGAACTCATCAGTTACATTATTTCAGCTAAATAAATTTGATATTTCAAAATTCCATTAATTCCCACTAAAAATTTAAGCGAGTGTTCTTCAATGGAAAATTAGACAAGCCGCGAATACTCCTGCATGGATAATCTTGGAAAAGGGAGTGCTAGATTTAATAACGTAGAAGACTAAGCGTTCTTGAATGTTTGTGCTTAAGCGAGTGTGAATTTTGTAAGTAAATTTGGAAATTATTTGGGATGCTTTTGTGTGGATCAAGAAAAGTTTTAGTTTCTAAGGATTGTCAGTTTGTTTTAGTTCTTTGTATTTACCCTGTGGCCAAATTATTTTCAGTATAATAGAAATTGCTTTATCTCTCTTAGTTCCGTTAAGGGGTTATTAACATTTTCATATACATTACCTACCACTCTACCAGTAATTACTTTGAAATCAGGTACATAATATATTGTAGTGTCCCGACCGGATAAAATAAGCTAACATATTTTATTAGACAAAGTCAAAAGAAAATAAAAATAATTATTTTATTTAAACAATCACGTTAATCGATAATCAATCGATAGTCGAACGCTCCGGTTAGTTGAACTTAATTAAAACTATTAAAAGTAAAGTTTGAAAAATATAGTAAATAAAATAATTAAAAGTCAAGTTTGAAATAGACCAAAACTATTTAAATAAATTAAAAGATTAAGTACTACCGCCCGAGAATGCAAAGTTATTATAAAAGTCAAAGTTGGTTACTACTATTAAAGTATTTCTATTAAATAGATCAGACAGCGAAACTATTATTGAAAGTTCATATGTTAAATTGAATTAAAAAGCGAACAGTTCTAAGTCAAAACATTAAAAGATCAAAAACTCAAAGACTTACTTACGCTATAAATCTTGGGGTGACAACCCTGGGAAAGGAATGTACGGCTCTTCGTGACGTTAAAATGCAATTTATGACTCTAGTACTACTACTAGTCTGGTACGTGAAGGTATGCGGTGAGAACCACTTTTAGCGCAGGTCTATACCTGTTAGATGTATTAATCTTAGTATTTTAAGTGTGGGAAGCTTGTTGTAATTACGGTTAATATTCTGCAGGAAAATTCTTGTCAAATTGCTGACAACGAGTTCATGTGTGGGAACTTGTGAAAACTGCCCCTCTTTGCATATATTTTCCTATATAAACCGGCGCATAACGCTGGAAAAGTAATTCAACTCAATACACACTCGGATTTCGTTCGAAATTCAATTCAACTCAATTCAGTACCAAACTCAGTCTTCGGCGAAGTCAAGTTGTGACTTAGCAAGCTCTCAACCAGGGCAAGTTAGTGTGTTTATAAAAAGTTGTTAGATGTTAGAATCACGGAGTGTTACCAAATAAGTGATTTTGTGAATTGTGATTTTGTGCAAGAAATACGATGGGGTTGCAAATTCAACAAATAGGTTAGTGCCAAATAATTGTTAGTACCTAGACATTTCCAATTTTGACGATGATAATAAATGTTAACCACTGTAATTTTGGATGTGAAACTGAGAACCTTTAAACATGAACATTAGTAGACTATTCTAATTTTAATAAATAACTTTAGTAAATTTCTGGTATTTACTTTCAAAACGACTCCCGTAAGGACAAGGCCGTCGTAGGTCGTCATTGCAAGGAAAATGAGGGCTTATATGACAGAGATTTAATTTAATGGTGTTTACACAGATAACACGTCGAAGCAATTAATACCCAAAGTCCACGAACCCACATATAAATATTGTAGGTCGACCATGTGTATAAAAAGTGATTATTAGGCCAACATAAAGTAACAATAAAAGGGTTACGAATCTGACTACATGGGTCGGTCGTTACAATATTATACAAAGGGTTTAAAAGTTCTGTTCTGTAGTCTCGAAAAATACCTACGCAACGCAAAAGATGAAAAAAAACACGCTTATTTCTAAAAAATTACAAACAATTATCTTCTTTTCAGATTGGTCAAGCAACTGTCAGAGAGTCTCGCTCACTCCGTTTGGTCCATGACGTCCACCTCAACAACCACCGTTCAGAAGAAATTCCTTCACAACAACCACTTCTGGTTGTTGGTAATGGAAGGACTTACACCGTGTCAGATACGTCGCCTAAGAAAGCCATCATGGGTGTCATTCAAAAAGCTGCTCTTATTAAGAAATCCAAAAGCAACGGTGAGTAACAGGCTAGGATAACTTAAATGGTGAAGGTCGTCCCCTGTTCGTTTAATTTAGCCCCCCGGTCGCTAGTGGCGCTATTGTAGCAATTTTGTTTTATAAGGTTGTTCATCTCCTAACGTTGGTAGGAACAGAATATTCATTTAGAATGAGCATGGCCAACATTCTGTACCTCTCTCTCGCTCTGTACCTGCATAATATGTGCGAGAAAGATAAAAATATGGCTTGTTCTGACAGATCCTGAAGTCTTACCTGGACTGGTGAAAGATTTTCATTGTCATTTTGTGATTGATTTGTAAAATATATAAAAAATAAAGTTATTATTAAATAATTATTCATATATAATTTATAAACTTAACATGGCGCAGTCGGTAGTTTGAGAATCGTAAATAGGTATATATTTAATATGTCGCGACCAAAGAAATCGGGAAGAAAAACCAAGGCAATTAACAAGAGCGTGGAACCTCCTGAAGACTTCATTAATGTCGCCCAACGATTGGAAAGTACAGCAAAAGCTATTAAAGATATAGAAAGAAACTTTACTTCACAACTTAATGAACTACAAGGTACAATAACTAGTTTATTAAATAAAAACTTTGAAAATAACACGGAATTGTTAGAAAAATCTACAGAAAATAATAATATAATAATGTAAGCTGTTTTTTTATGTAAACCATATTTATGTAAATATCTAATATTAATAAATCTTGTCGCCATATCATTGTTATAATTTCCTTTCGTTCTCCCAAATTATTTTAACTTGAATCAGATGTTTCGCGTTTCAAACTTTTCCGTTAAGTTGGAAGCGCGAAAATTTGAATTCAAAGTAATAATAAAATTTAAATTTTTATGCTTGGCGCCTACCCCCACCACGACTATATTTAGTTTTTCCCCCGGTCGCATGTGGCGCTATCAGGGAACCAATTTAGTATGTTAAGTTGCCTATCTATCCTTGAGAGCGCGCAACTCGCTTGTCTATGGTGAGTAAAAAGAAACTCAAAACTAATGCATCAAAACTGTTAAATCGGTTCCGCTTTGTTACATAAATTATTATATTTCAAGCCCGCGCGCTAATTTTTTTAAACCGTTATATCCTAATTTTCCTATAGCAGAAGGACCTCCGATACATTTAGCGATAAGCATTTTTTATTATTACTATTATTTACTATAAGTTTGTCATCGTAATTTAGGGAATTAAACGAGTTTGAGTCTGTTAGGAAATATTCCACTAAATTACAGTCGAAATTGAAGCCGGCGGCACTCATTTTTTACATTATAGATAGATCCAAAGTATCTCTAGTCAATGCAATCTCCACAAACCCGACAAAAACTTAACCTAACAAACAATGGCAATGCGCGATATTCTTTGACACCACGCGGGCAAGACTTTTAAAAAACGATCTGCGGGTCGCGGTCGCACATGGGAGAAATCACACTTGTTATTGGTCAAAACCTGCTTGGCACTAGATGTTGCCAATTGTGCTGAATAAGTTAGAAACTGCTATTTCTCTCGTGCGTTCCAGAATAATTTCGTTGCGTAATATGACAGAATATATAGGTACCTACGAGCTATATATTCTCTGAAAATATGTTGCTTTTACGAGAAACTATGGTGACATAACAGCCAAAAGCCTCATGCACTTTTGTCAGATGGTAAAGAAAATATTAAATCGTATCAAATAAGGGGATAATATTGAAAATATAATTGCTTGCTGCAAATTAAAAGTTATTATTTAAGTAATACAACAAGAAAGTATTTAGAAGGGCAAGAATTGCTGAGGAGGCTTAGCCTCCCCTTGCCTCCTTCGAGGAGCCGCCACTGATCTATGACGTTTTGGCTTAGTTAATAAACAATTATTTTTGATTTTTATGGCATATCTGGTATATTTATAAAATTTGTGATATTATGACACACATTTTCTCATCGTTGCACTGTTGCACAATTCATACGTCTGCGAAACACATTTCATTAATATTAAAGTTTTTTCTATTGGTTGTTTTGATTTGTTTATAATTTAAAATTACATGTAGTTCATACTGTCAAGTGTTTCACTTTTGTCTCGCATTTTCTCGTCTCGTCTCGTTCTCGCGAGACGAGACGAGATTGGTCCGGTCTCCTACCAGACAAGACGGGATTTTTTTCTGCGAGAATTTAGTGAGACGAGACAAAAATATGCGAGAACGAGAAATCCCGCAAAATCTTACGATTTTGATTAGGATTTGCGATAAACTTTAAAAGGAATCTCGTTAGTATCACTCGATAAAAAGATATCTTTAATACCGATAATGCAAGGTGGTTAGGGAAAAATCGGGACACGTTGTATCTGTATTTGGTCTTATTATTTTATTTTTATTTTTTTTTTGGCCATAATTGCTTTGGTTGGTTTTGACCTGGAAACTGCTCGAACTTTCTTTATTTTTTTCTGTCGTTTTTAAGTTTTGTCTACCTGTCCTCTCTGCCCTTCTCTCTCTTGCGCCTGGGTCGGTCGTAAAAGAACAACTTTTTTTTCGAAAAATTGATAATAAAGAAGTTTTCCATTTGGCAAGCAAATCCACGCACACGCTGTATACTTGGAGCTTGTGCAGAATTTTTTTTAAGACGTCATATTGCGAGAACGAGAAATTACGAGATTCTCGCAAGACGAGACGAGAGTTTTTTAAAAGGTGCCAGATTTCTCGTCTCGTGAAACACTATGTATTTATACTTACCAGTTTGATCATTTTGGGATAACAAAATAAAATAAAATAATTTTTATTTTATTTGTTATAGTATACTTACTTACTATATTTTTATTATATTATTACGTGCCATTTCTTATCTTTATAGGTTCTATAACGACAAACGATGACAGCGAAGAGCAAATCTACTGGCTTCGACCAGCACTGGCGCCATCTTTAAATTCTCCAGATGGTTCCAAGTATTTTTGCTGGTTCAAGAAAAGGCCGAAGCTAAAGGTGACGTTCAATGAGCTCTCCAGCACGTCGGCGAATCGGTAACAAGGTTTTCTACTTTATCGATGTGATTTTTGTGTATTTATTTTAGTTTTTAGTATTTTTTTGTGTGTGAATATTCAGGTTTTAGTTTTCGCTAGCAGATTATATTAGTGGAACATTGGAAAATTTTTGACGTTTCAAAGCATCTACAAAAAAGTAATTATTGGGTTTTTGTCTTTATGTAGTTATTTATTTATAAGCTAACAATTTTACAAAAAAATTGTTTTGTTTACTTCATACTTTTTATATTGCACCATATGAATAAATTTAAATATCATAAATCAGCATATTTTTCATATTTCATATAAATAATGAATATTTAACATGATATGTTTATCTTTCCATTTTTTTGTCAAACTTTTCCACTAAAATAACCCAAATATATTTCGACACAGTCAATTTGGGCTTGTGTACATTTTTGTGTGTAAAATGTTGTACAGGTTTTGTTTTTATTTGCTTTAGTAGAATTAAATTGCACCCACAACAGGGTAAATAATTGTGAGTTATGTTTGTAGTTTTTGCACTGCTTGTTAAAAAAATATAAAAGGTAGCAGCAAAATGTGTAGATTTTTATTCATTACCCAATTGTATACCCTGTTACTGTATATAAGGAACTAGGTACGTATTATTTTATATTCTAGACAGTATTCCGCTTGGTAATTAATTTGGTATTATGCCAAAGATGTTTTAAATATAAATTTGACAATGAGGTCATAAACAACCTTTGAAGATCTAATATATCTTTTGCTGTACATTTTTTTTGAAAATTGTTTATTAACTGTGGTAAAGTTAAATTTTATTTGCAGTTTTTTTGCAATACCTTTTGTCACGCTCATAATATTTTGACGAAATCTCGTATATGGTGCTTTTTCGGAATGAGGAATACAAATTTGCCCACCGTTTTTTCGCATTTTCTAGAGGGCGCTACATATGAGCCTGTACTTTAATTTAAATAGTCACAACTTTTTTGTCCTACACTGTTTGCGCATTTTGACTCAATATTTTTATTCTCCTAACCTTTTGGCATAAATAAGGTATACTACTTTTGTTTTGATAAATCTAACCGTTTTCGAGAAAAACGCTAAAATAACATTGCTTGCATGTGATGAATACGAAATCATTTTAATTTATTTTCAACCTTAAGAGCAGTAACCCCTTTTACCACAATGAAAATTGCCGAACGTTTTGCTGGTCAAACGAAAAGAAAAAATAAAAATTGGTATTAAGAAAATAAATTCTACTTTAAATACCCCATCCAGAAAAGTAAATGACGATCGAAAATATTCCCAAAATTTTTTTTAGAAATTTTTTAAATTTTTAGTAATTTTGTAATATCTTAAACAATTCTTTATTCGTCAAAAGCAAAATGACTTTCCCGGGTGTAGAATGTTGTACCAAACAATTTTTCTTAAAGCCATTTTTCAATATCGGCCTTACTTTTTTCTCAAAAACGTTGGGCGCGTAAATCCACTTTACACGCTTAAATTCACTTTACGCGCCCAACGTTTTTGAGAAAAAAGTAAGGCCGATATTGAAAAATGGCTTAAAGAAAAATTGTTTGGTACAACATTCTACACCCGGGAAAGTCATTTTGCTTTTGACCAATAAACATTATTTAAGATATTACAAAATTACTAAAAATAAAAAAAATTTCTAAAAAAAATTTTGGGAATATTTTCGATCGTCATTTACTTTTCTGGATGGGGTATTTAAAGTAGAATTTATTTTCTAAATACCAATTTTTATTTTTTCTTTTCGTTTGACCAGCAAAACGTTCGGCAATTTTCATTGCGGTAAAAGGGGTTACTTCCTCTTAAGGTAGGAGTATCAACATGCTTGCCAACCTATAACCTATTTCGCGTAGATTTATTTATGTTTTCTAGATTTTACACAAAATTTAAATAAAATCATGATCGACTTGATATTCTATAGGTAATAATTGACATATTTAATAAATATCAAGGAATTTCATAACTTATTTTTGGAGAATTGTATAGCGAAAAATATCGGGTAAGATTTTTTTAACATTATTATGTCATTGTTCTTTTACTATACAATTCTCCCAAAATGAGCAAGGAAATAAATAGATATTTTTGTAATATATCAGATATTACCTAAGTAATGTGCCGACAATACTGATTTTATTTAAATGTTAGTCAATAAAATAATAAACTTGAAAAAATAACGCGAAATAGGTTATAGGTTGGTAATGGATTAAATGACGTTGAGAATGCCACCTTAAACTAAGCATAGCAAAGGAAGGAATATTCCATGGAGTTCGTCGGAATTTTTTAAGAAGAATTAATTTATGCATTGAAGAGGAAGGACGTCACTTTGAATGTTTAAGTTATTGTTCTAGTAACGTATGTATTTTAAAAGCGCAAACAAAATTTAACTTTAACACCCTGTAACTCTGTTAATAATCAATTTTCGAAAAAATGTTATAGGAAGAGAAAGCATTTATTTTGGGTCTAGAATTATCGCCTAAATTTTTTGCTCATCATTTCCGGACACCCTATATATGCCTGCCTTATGCCACCGATCGCCACTGTAGTAAAGATACAAACAAATAGAGACCGACCGAAGGTTCGGTTTCGGCTAGTTTCGGCCAAAAAAATCTAGTTTCGGTGACAGTTTCGGTTTCGGCCATGCCGAAACTCAGTGTTCGTGAATTGTCGCGCACCGTTCGGGTAACTTTGGGTGGGTTCGTAGGCAGTGTTGTCTATATAAATAATAGATTTTTTCTCTGTCGACTTTTCTTTTTTTAGTTAAAATAATTCAATTCGTTCCCAAGATCGATCTCGTCCTATCTTAACATAGTATAAAACAAAGTCGCTGTCTGTCCGTCCGTACCTATATATGCTTAAATCTTTAAAACTACGCAACGGATTTTAAAGCGGTTTTTTTTAATAGATAGAGTGATTCAAGAGGAAGGTTTTTATGTATAACTAGCGACGCACGGGTGCAATTTCAGAAAGTGGCATGCCGGGTACTAATATATCGGGTTTGTTCGGGTTTGTATTTATACCAGCGGGTTGCAACACATGCCGGATACACGCTAGTATAAAATAAATTAAATTTCAGTAATACAATAATATTTTTAAAAGTTTCGGTTTCGGCCGAAACTGAGACCAAGGCCGAAGATTCGGTTTCGGCTGAAAATCTTGTTTCCGTCGGACACTACAAACAAGTCTTTGATATAAACCAACTGTATGTATAGCTGAGAAGCAAACCAAGATGTTATAATTTTTAATATTTTGTCATCTTGTCACGATTCGACAAGCAGAACTAACAAATTGTGCAAAAACTACCCTGAATATTTATTCACGCTTCCCGTCGAGTACAAATTTAGTTAAGGGTTAGTTTCTGGACAGGCTTCGTGTGTTTTTGCTATCCCGCACCTGCATTTAATTAGTGTTGATTTTGATCCTGAACTTGTAAGTAATCCTTCGAATAGGGTTTTGTGGAGGTTTGGGTTTTGCGTGTTGTTGTGCAATGTTGTTCTAATCATATAATTACAAAGTAAATCGTTTATTTGGTTTGTATTTTCCTTGTTTTATATTTTCAGTTACGGACATCGCGTCAGTACGAATTATACAGGGTCAGGAGAAATGTGTCCTATATAAAAGTTGTAAGGCTTATAGAAATCTACATATCTGTAATAAATTGTAGTATACCGGTTCGCCCAAAAAGTTGTGGAGAATTAAAGTTATATTTTTTTAAACGAAACACCCCCCGTATATTATCACTTATTTTGATCGTTAAGTTAATTAAGAACATTTTTTATTAACCATACATTTCCTAGTCAAAGTTTAAGCCTTAGAAAGGGACTTGGAGATAGTATTTCAAAATTAAAAACAGCGGATTAATTATTAATAAAAAATCAAGTGTGTTCTTCAAATTTTCCTGATGTATCTATAGTGCAGGGATGTTATTTCTAGCTTGATCAGGTAGTGTGGCATCTGCGGAACGATCTTTTTTCAAACTTAAAATAGTAAAAACCTATTTACGTAACACCATGGGACAAAAACGCCTTTCGAGTTTGTTAAAGCATTAAATATCGACGAAATTATAAACGATTTTGCAAAAAAAAAACTCTTTACGATCTGGTCGTTTTGTATAATACCTTGTATAGTACGTAGTGACATAATGTTTGTGCAGCCTTGTTGAATGTTCATGTGTTTTACTGTTTTCTGTCTTTTGGATTCTATGAGGCTCGATCACTGCTACCCCCGTTACTAACATACATGGTAAGCAAAATTATAAGTGGTGTTTTAAAATTTTGATTTTGTATCATGTTTGCTGGAATATTACGTATAATGACTTAATAACTACCCATGTTATGTCTACCAGTCTACCTAGGACTATAAAATAAATTCGAATTGTTTGCTGTTTTAATAGTAGAGGTACTTAACACATAATGTGGGCTAGATATCATGACATTTTGATCAGTTACAAAATACAAAATAAATTTTAATGAACTAAAATAACTTGTTCTTCTCTCCCTTTCATTTAAAATTTCAATTCTTAATTCTTCTAAATCATTGGATTTGTTCCAAAAAACATTGTTTTCAGGTGACCCCAATAAAAGAAATCTAAGGGCGAAAGATCAGGAGACCGTAAGGGCCATTCGATAGGCCCTCTTCTTCCTATCAATCTATTTAAGAACTTGACATCCAAAAATCTCTAATTATATGAGCAAAATGCGGAGGAGCTCCATCTTACTGTTTTAAAGAAGCGCAATTTTACGAGCCACAATTATTATTAAATTTCATAAAAAAAATTAAATTACAATCATTTTAATTTTAGTTGGGTTCGTTGTTAATTCAGTTTCATAATGATTGCTTACTCCCCAGTTCCATAAATATCATAAATTGAATTTTAAAGCACGTTCGGAATATATAGAGTTTATTTATTTTATCCATTAAATACCCATTTCAAAATAGGCACTTATTTTTAAAATGTTATACTACAACTAATATTGACAACACATATAGTTAATAGATGAAACATTAAGGGTGTTTACACTCCCCTAGGGACGAAACACATGTTTATTTGTTCCAAGTAAAGGAATCCTAAACATGTTTATAACTTTTTCTTTAGCGGTTGCGTTGGAAACCTACCCCTCTATTTCTACCCTCTAGGAGCAATATTTCCTAAAACATTAAAACACGTACTTGCTTACTGTAACAGAGTAAGCATAGTACCAATTTTCAGCAATATAGCTTAAAACTGCCACTGTTTTCGATTTTTATCTTGGCTGAATTTTTCAGGTAAGCGTATATCCGGTAAAATTCTGCAGGCATTTTCAAATGGTTTATTTGTGAAAGTGTCCTCGATTTTCTTTCAATTAATGATCCTTAAAATTTGGAACTGTTTCTTCGGCAATTTCCAACCACAGCTATCATCATCGTCATTTTAAAAAAATAGTGTGTAAATTGCACAGAAATCCCCTATATTCTGGCAGTTTCAGCAAAATTTGTTCTTATTTTGCGGAGCAGTTGCACAGTATGTGTTTTGCTGTTTCTGCTACTTCCATGCAGGGCTAGCATTCATCATTTTGCACTAAACCAATTTTACGCACAAACCTGTTACATAGTTAATTTGTGTGGGCTACATGCTTGGTAAAACTGTTGTTCCGTTGCACAGGAAGAAAAAAATAATAACTACTTGTTATGTTTAACAAATTTAATCTCACTTTACTGACACGTGTTTCGGCCCTTGCGGGTCATTGTCAAGGGAGTACAAGAAGATACTAAGAAGAACAAGTACAGGAAGATACTCAGTATCTTCTTGTACTCCTTTGACAATGACACGCAAGGGCCGATACACGTGTCAGGAAACTGATTAAATTTGTGAAAAATAACAAATAGGTTTTCCATCTGTACCTTTTCTGTCCTTGAACCAACTTAAAATTATTTTTTCTATTTCACGTTCATAATGAGGTCAGTACGACCCTCATTTGCGGATCGTAATGAAGCTATTTCGATACGCGTTTTTTCTTTATTTGATGTTGGTAACATTTAAATGTTTTATTTCATTGACTTGCGCGGCCTTTGTGATTTACGAGAAAACCCATTTTTCGCAGAGGAAAACTAGCTTGATAACTTACTTTTTTATTCTGTGTGGATAACAGTCATGTATGTTGGTTGCATAAATCTATAAATCAATCTTTTGTAGATGCTTCAAGCTATCATTTTCTGCCAAATCCTATCCAAAATTGAATCTACTAACCTTCTAATGTCGATTTTAACTTCAACTTTATTTGAATTTTCCATCTTCCCTATACTAAATTGCAATGCCGTGACGTAAAATCACGTCTTTTGAAATTCGAAAAAAAGTAGCAAAATCTCCCGAATTTCCGAACGCTCTGTATATGTACCGAATGTACAAGGATCACACAACGTATTCCGTCCAATTTCAAATCTCATATCGCTAAAATAACTTTAGAATCTCGTGGTGAAAATGGGTCAATAAATCAAAAAATGACAGTTTGCAAAATAATTTTTGTTGTCCAGGGGCTCCTATGATAAAAAAATAGTATTACCAACATAAAATTTAGACATAAAAATTTACAAAATTTGAAGGATTTATTTTCTTTTTAAAATGTATTTTTCTTGATTATAAAAGGTGAAATAGAAAAAAATGTATAAAGCACATGTTTCATAAGGCGTTTTAGCGCCCGTGTCAATAAAAAAACTCGCCACTTATGTAGCGCGAAGGCTGAGAGTGCATATTTTGCATTTTTGTAGCCCGACCAACCTGTCCCAACACATAAAACTATTTTAAATATTATTGATAGATTTAAGAAGGGGGTACATACCAGTATCTTGTTTTTCACAGTAAGCAATAAAAACAAACCATTTAAAATAATTGTGAAATTTTTTAAATGCAATAATTAATTAGTTAACGACATAAAATGAAAAAACCTACGTAAAATAATTCGAAAATGCGCGGTACAACGTAAAACCGAAACGAAATTCCAAATATTACTGAATTACTGAAGTAAAAGATCAGTTGTCCTTTTTGTGGACATTTAAACATATTATTTACCCTCTCGTACTTTACCTACATAAAATGCCACTGTATCTTGGAGTTTGCCAATGGTGTATATGTCGTAGGCTGATAGTGAAATCCGTCATTTCATGAAAAGCCTAGTCATTTCATGAAGCGTCGGCAGATTGTGTAAAAACATGAAATTACACGATCTGCCGCGTCACTTCATGAAGAGACCTTGACGTTTCGGCGTATTATGTATAACACAATCTGCCTAATTTTAAATATCGTCACTTCATGTAGTACCTAACGATGTCATGTCAGTCGGCAGATTGTGTAATTCCGTCTAAAAGGTATATTGGCAACTGGTTTGTTCGTTGTTCCCCAGAGCATTTTTTTTCTAATTAAATTTTTTCAACTAATATTATTTTATAAAAATAAAAAAAATGCTCTGACAAACCCGAACAAACCAGTTGCCAATATACCTTTTAGACGGAATTACACAATATGCCTTGTTTTTGTGGCATTTCATGAAGTGACGATATTTAAAATTAGGCAGATTGTGTTATACATAATACGCCGAAACGTCAAGGTCTCTTCATGAAGTGACGCGGCAGATCGTGTAATTTCCTGTTTTTACACAATCTGCCGACGCTTCATGAAGTGACTAGGCTTTTCATGAAATGACGGATTTCACTATCAGCCTACGACATATATACGAGCAAATAATGTAGATTTAATGTATATTACCTCATTGTGGACACATACGTCCTTAAAATGTAATAATTTTCAATCAGAGCGATCGAAACGAAATTTTCGCACATATGTCAATTCAATAAATTTTCAATTTCCCGTCTGGGAAATGGCACGGAAACGTTTTGAAATTGAAACCTACTCGTCCGGCCGTTGCACTATACGTATATCAAATAATAAACACATCAATTTTCGAGTTTAAATGCAATCAGTAAATATTGCCTAACATTTCCGAGATTTTGATGGATTTACATAATGTCATTAATAAAATATATGGCTTATTGATTGATTATAATGTATCTACACTGACAAGTAAAGTTTCTAGCAACGGGACAATCCTGAATATATTCGCTATCTGGTCATAGACCTATATACAGTGTGTGTATAAAGTCTGGAAACGGCTTAATAACATCACAATTTACTGGCCGATTTAAACCAAATTTGGTACAGTTGTGTAAGAGGATCTAACGCACCGAATGACGATATTGGCGTTGTTGCCAGCTTTTTAGTTTGTCTGGAATTCGAACGAATTTTATATTTTTAAATATAACACCCAGTATATTTTTACATTTTTAAATTCCACATAAAATTATAATTATTTTTTATTAATTGCAATATTAGTCTATACTTCATAGTTTCCGAGATATTGACTCTCGAAAAGTGACATTTTTGAACTTTGACAGCTTATAACTTTCTAACAGTACGTCTTAGAGCAAAACGGCTTACATGTCCCTATCTTCAATTTTTATTATCTTCCCAAAAAAATCAACTTCCAGTTAAACCGGAACAACTATATTTCCTGCTTTCGAGTTACATCCGGTTTAACCGGAAGTTGATTTTTTTGGGAAGATAATAAAAATTGAAGATAGGGACATGTACGCCGTTTTGCTCTAAGACGTACTGTTAGAAAGTTATAAGCTGTCAAAGTTCAAAAATGTTACTTTTCGAGAGTCAATATCTCGGAAACTATGAAGTATAGACTAATAATGCAATTAATAAAAAATAATTATAATTTTATGTGGAATTTAAAAATGTAAAAATATACTGGGTGTTATATTTAAAAATATAAAATTCGTTTGAGTTCCAGACAAACTAAAAAGCTGGCAACAACGCCAATATCGTCATTCGGTGCGTTAGATCCTCTTACACAACTGTACCTAATTTGGTGTAAATCGGCCAGTAAATTGTGATGTTATTAAGCCGTTTCCAGACTTTATACACACACTGTATAGTGTGACCAGTAAAGTCAGCATCATATGGGATTTCTTTTTATTAATAGCTTTATTCAAAATTTGACTTTGGCATCAAGTTCTGCTTCGATCGAGATGAAAATTAAGCCAAAAAATAGTAGTCACGTGATTCGCATTATCTGTCAAATTTAAATTTTTTTCAAAAAATAATTCAAAAGTGGTATTTCTGAAAGTATCGAAAAAAGTTATTAGAAAAAGTTTTTTTTAAATGCAGTTTTCTATAAAAAAGCCATAATATTATGAAAACAAACTAATCGGACTTATGATCGACGGTTATCTCTAAAAAAGTCTGCAGAAAATCTTATTTTCGTACTGTTTGGTTGCCAGACTTTTACCGGATTTAATGGTGTTATTTTGGTTTGTGTACATGCAGAACCTATCTAAAATAGAATTAATTTTCTAAACTTAAAGATAAAAAACTTTCCCATATGCTGCGCACTTTCTGCCAGTCACTGTAGACTATAAAATATTAATAATATAAAAATCTAGTCCGTAATAAAAAATAATTTAATTATTTAAATTAAAAACAGTATTTTATTTAAATTAAATTTATTTTTATTAGAATGCATGTATTTTGTATATTTCTATTTAAATGTAGAGCTGTGGTATAATTTCCATAAATTGTATTTGCATTCAGCCACAGTTTTAGAGTGTACCCACTTTATTTATTATATTATTATTTTTATAAATATTTTAGTTTGTAAGTATTATTTGTCTTCAATAAAGTGCAATTACTTTGCATAGTTTTTTATTTGGATTTTAATGTTTTTATGTTGTTTTACCTTTTTGAGCAAAAACAACTAAAGTCGCCACAGTGGATCTTTTCCCGTGCGTCATCAATCAACGATCAGGACTCAACGTGGTTAATAACTCTGCATCCTTATTTATTACAGTAACAAGTTTGAATAAAAGCATAAAAGAACGTCTCCAAGATTCCGCAAAAATATAACTTGCTAGACAAGAATAAAACTATAAACGTCAATTAATTACTTTTTTTATTTGTTTAGTTGGCTACCGTTGTATTTTAGAACGTCATTGGCAACCTTGTTTTAATCTGCCAATCTAATTCGTATTTTGTAAATTTGTGTGCCTTAAAACTGTTCCTTTTTCTAAAAATAGTCCATTTAGAGCTAATTATACTCACCATCTGTTTTGGCGATAAATATTTATGGATTTTTATAATAATTTATTTATTTTAAATACCTATTCTAACCGTGAAAGTTCTTTGAAAAGTTTACGGCAGTGGCTAAATTCCCTTAAATGAAAGAATGTCAAAAATTTAACTTTTGTGATTTTAATAGTCATCAGTCAGATAGCGTGCTGATTTTTCCTAAGAGAAACTTCGGCTTCGGTAAAAAAAACTCGCTAATGTGAACCTAACCGTTTTTCCCATTTAAGGGTCGAGGTAACAGTTTGCAGGCAAGAGAATTTCGTTTCCCTTTTATAAAAAAATAAGGCAAGAGCCTGTAAGTGTTTTGTTTTAACTTAGGGACCTTTAGTATGGTAGTAGTTTCATATTTTAGAAGCACCAGACTCAAATATTGATGAAAAAAATTTTGAAATTAAATTAAAAATTAAAGAAATTTTTTAGAAGCACATAGCAATATCTTCCTACTCAAAAAATTACCTTATCAGATTTCCATTATCTTTTTTTGTTACTCAACATAACATTTCAGTTAGTTGATATCTCTAATCGTTTTAACCACGGATCATTTTATTAAAACAGTGCATATTTCAAACTCTTTATCACAGAATACCTAACATTTGCAACAATCCGGAAGACCTTAATATTAAAATTTTAAATACCAAAAAAGATTTAAAACAGAATGGTTACTCTGAATACTTTGTAACTATAACACCATATCAAAACTTAAAAATCGCTAAGTCCAAACTAGTACAGGAATGTAGAAGAAGCAGGCATGTCTTACAATACCTTATGTTAAGGGGATTTCTGAAAAGATTAGAAGGATAACCAAAAACTATAACATCAAAATAGCCTTTAAATCCGGAAATACGCTTAGAAACTTTCTTACAAAAGTAAAACCGCTCAGTAAATTACATCTATCAACCTTGCGAGTTGACAAATCGTACAGTGAAGAAACAAAAAAAAACTCCTTCCCGTACGAGTTAAACAACATCTGAAACATACCTGAAGAAGTGAAACTTCGAGATCAGGTATAGCGGAACATGTGTGGATCAACTAGCATTATATACAGTGGCCAGAAGCTAAGGTTTTGAACACGGAACGGCAGTGGCGAACACGCAAATTCAAAGAAGCAGCTTTCATGAATCAAAATACCCGTATATTTAGTAAACCAAGTACCTATAGATATCTCCAATATCTGGAAGCCTCTTCTTGTCCAAAACCAACAGCTCAAACTTTACACTTTAATAAGCACGTAGGCGAAGTCATCAAGCTTCATTATCGCATATGGATAGTACCGTGCGAGCAAAAATTATTTGCATTAAAGAGGGCCTTGCATCTAAAGACGTAATGCTTAGCCGTAGAGCTTAATACCTGTTGGGTGTCAGTAACTACCTGAATTAACAATCAATCAGTTATTCCGCCATCTTTGACAGTCGTCACAAGTAATTTGATTCATCGCTAATTTTTCCAATTTTTTGAACAGTTCACACAATGGGCTTTACGGAACAGCACAAAACATTTATGGCTGAAGCGTATTTTCGAAACGGGGTTAGAGTAAATGGTGAGTGGCAATACAATCCGGGTTTGTGCATGGACGATTTTCACGAACATTTTCCTAACGTTGCTTTTATTGCTGGGGATTTTTATCATTGCCTGAAAAGAGCCGTGGCTGTGTTTAGGGAAACAGGTTCTATACAACACAAAAAAGGAGCAGGAAGACCGTCTGTAAGAACAGAAGAATTTGTTGCAAACGTTGGTAAAATAATGCAAAATACGCCAACAAATTGTATAAGACGCCTGTCCCAAGAAGTGGGAAGATCTTATGGAACATGCAGGACTATTCTTAAGAAGCAGCTAAATTTATTTCCTTATAAAGTGCAAATATTCCAAGAAATACAAGCCGCAGATTTTGAAAGACGCAGGAATTACTCTCAATGGTTTACCGAAAATTTATTGGAAAGAAATGATTTATTAGACCTGACATTTTTTCGGATAAAGCCTGAAGCTGTGAAGTATAGTGAAAATCCCCATTTTTTTTGTGGAGTCCTGATATCATTGTGATCTAAACCTAGCCCTACGTTTTTTAATCCAAGCCCTCTTTGATGCAAATAATTTTTGCTCGCACGGTATTTCAGACAGCAGCGTTAGAATCATAATTTAGTTTACAAAAACGATTAGAGACACTAACTAATCGAAACGTTGTGTTAAGTAACAAAATAAAGACAATGGAAGTCCGACAGGGTAATTTATTTAATAATAAGTAATTGTCTATCGCCTTCAAAATTTCCCTTCAATCTGCTCCAAGGAAATCTAATAAAATGAATATTAGGTTTACATTTAGAAGTACCCTTACGTTATTAAAATAAATTCAATCATACAGTAAATTTTCGCCTCTACCTTTAACATTTCGCCTAATTTCCATAGGCTCAAAATCCTTTGAATGTTTTCCTTGGAAATTCGATTCTTTCAAAAACCTGTGCGAGATATTTCCATAAATCATGGAAACAAGGGAAATAATGGAAAATATTAGCGGCCTTCGCTTTTCGCGGCATAAGGGTAGCCGATCGAAAGAAAAAGAAAAGTTCAGTGGCCTTTATTTACAAGGAGCTAGGCCTGAAAGCGGTTATTTGAAGTTTTCGGCTTTTCATATTCAGGAAGTGACGCAATGTTTTCTCTGCCTGGTTTTTTAAAAGGTTCATTTTTGTATTTTATATTTTGATTGTTTTTGTGTTGTTGAAAAGTTTTTAGAATCCCGTGTAGGCTAGAAAATGTATTTAAAAAGGCAAAATGCATTAAAGCACAATTGTTTTCCGATTCATTGTGCCCTATACAGGGTGTTTCTCAGAAGACGTTCATCCCTATAACTTTTCTGTATTTATAGATATTAAAATGAAGTTTTGAGATTATGCATAAGAGATTAGCGTATTTATTGGCATAATTGACGTGTTATAACATTTTTATGTTTTCAATTTGAAGAAATAGTCCATCCTTAAAACTTGTTTTTTAATATACCAGTGGAAGAAGACTTAAAGTGTCTTATTTCTTTTCCTTTATTTTTATGTTTATTTTTCAATTTAGAGTGCTACAAATCAATTAAATCTGTTAATTTATAGTCAAGTAGTATATTATGAAAATTAAAATTATGTCATAATAATTGACTTTCTAAGTTTCACAAGCGTTTAAAAAATGAAATTTTGTTTTCTTCAACGTTTACTCCATTTTTCCAAACGGAACGATGGTGGTTCAATAGGATATTTAAAACGAGCATTTTTTTTCCAACAATTTTATACCATATCTACACTCCTATGCTATTTTAAAATTGACACTGAAAAATTTGCCTTAAATCCCAATCGCAAATTTAAAAGCGTTATGCATTATTGCCGCCCTCTCTTTTCTAAGGAAATATAAAGGCGGCTGAAAACCAATATGGTTTTTAATTTAAATTGTAATCTCATTCGTTTATTAAACTTACATTGTAAATCAGATTAAATGTTTAGTTTTAATAGAAATGAACAAATTGATATGCTCCTAATTTTTGGAGTAACCAGAAAAATTCTTCTGAAGCCGCAAGATTGTATGTACCTATTGTATGTTTTATAAACTAATGACATCACAACTTTAAATTAAAGCCGATATTGTTTTTCAAAACCATTCCATTGTTTTTTAAAGCCGCCTTTATATTTATTTAGAAAAGAGAGGGAGGCAATAATGCATAACGCTTTTAAATTTGCGATTGGGATTTAAAGCAAATTTTTCAGTGTCAATTTTAAAATAGCATATAAGAGTGTATGGTATCAAATTATTGGAAAAAAATGTTCGTTTTAAATATTCTAGTGAACCACCATCGTTCCATTTGGAAAAATGGAGGAAACATCAAGAAAACAAAATTTCATTTTTTAAACGCTTGTAAAACTTATAAAGTCAATTATTATGACATAATTTTAATTTTCATATACTACTTGACTATAAATTAACAGATTTAATTAATTTGTAGCACTCAAGATTGAAAATAAAAAATAAACATAAAAATTATACCATTATACAAGGTTAGGAGAAATTACCAGAAAGGTCGATTATTTCGAAAGATACCGAAGTGAACAAAAAATGTCTCTGTTTTTCGATGCGGTAAGCGCCGATTTAGAAATGTATCAGAATAAATTCTTCTTGCCTCCACACAATTACGGAGTGCTTGTCTATGAGTTAGATGCATGTGAGCATTAATGAGATGTAATAATTCATTTAATTACTTTAGCGCGTAGTATTAATCTTAAAGTTATTTGATTAGTTACTGTGTTCAAATAGCTTATGTTAATAAACTTGATAATTAAATAAATTTCGAATCAATGCTTAAACGTGATATACAAACACCTTATTTTTCTCGAAAACCGCTAATTCCACCGAGACAAATGTAGAGTACCTTTTTTAAATAAAAATAGCTAAAGTATTTAAAAAATCAGTTTTTAGCTCTGTAAAATTACAGCTGTCAAAATGTAGGCCCAACGAGTTTGGTGGCAAGTCCGTTCCTGACCTCCCTGACGATGTAAAACATCTAATGTAGTACGGTTTTATGAGTCTCTATGGCCTACACAAAATATTAAATTTTCATTAAATTATAGTATATTATAGAGTCAAAAGTTAGAGCCGAAAAGGTAAGTCGCTGGGTACCTCTTTGGGGCCCTGTATCTCCGTTAAGGGGCACTTTAGGTTTTTTTTTATATGACAAAGTATAGTTATTTTGACTTCCCCTATACGCTCCCAAGAGTGTGCCATATATTTACCGAACATGCTGTATAAAAGTTGCAAGTCTTTTAAATATCTGCATATCTGTAATAAATTAAATTTATATTTTTTTAAATGGAGCACCCCGTATAATATCAATTATTTTGATCGTTTAGTTAATTTAGAACACTTTTTATTAACCAAGGCGTTATGCCTTAATTCATTAGTTTTCTAGATATCATAACATTTTGACAAGATACAAACACTCTCTCTGATGTATCTCCTGTATCTTTTAAAATAATCGATTGTTCTGGTAATATCGCCTAACCGTGTATAGGTGTAGGATAAATTTTAAATAAATACTGCGGTAAACCAAGAAGAAAATTGGTTTACGTCTAATACATTTTTGTATAAGGCGATAATTCCGCTACATCCGCTTATCACCCTGCCATCTGGAGGGATTTATGTGAGCTTGTGAAAGTCTTAAAACACGTCTCTCGAAATCGATCGTGCGGTATTTACAAAAAGCTTTACCTTTTTTTTCTTTTAAGATAAAAATAATATTAAACGAAGATTAAAGTATTTGTATAATATAAATAATATATACGTAATAATAATAATAAGTATATAATAATGTATACTTAATATAAATAATAATAACAAAATAGCAATTCTATTATGATATTTTTGTCATATATAATATCACAAGAGATAAAATTTTGTCGGCAAAATTTTCGAAAGGTATGAAAGTTTGTTGCTTGGCAATTTCGCGAATGACATTTTTGACAAAATCACGAGCCGTCAGGCGAGTGATTTTGTCGAAAATGTCATGAGCGAAATTGCTTAAAAGCAACAAACTTAAATAAATCCTTGAGAACAATTTTGCTTACACAATTTTTTCTCGAGTGGTATTCGACATGACTATTTAACTAGAAAAAAGACAAAATTTTGCCGCGGCAAAAATCACATGTGAATTTTGTCCAGGTAGGTGCAGGTAGTAATTTTGCCAGTAGAAAACCGGCCGTTGCTATGACATTTTGCCAGTGTAAAACACTCTAGTTAAATAGTCACAGAAAAAAAATGGATTTATTTTGCCAAGTCACGAATTTTTAAAAATAGAAAATAATTTCTAAAGTCTAATTATTATTGAAAGAACTCGCCGCATCACTTGTCATTTTTGGCAACCTGTTAAAGTCTGGTCTATTTTAAGTTATTCGGTTGGCTACAGAAACAAAACCGGACTAAGTTATTTTACCTTGATAATAGATGAATTAACCAAAGTGAGACCATTAAGACTTAAATAATAAACCCCGAGAAAATCTAGTCTTTAAAATATATAAAATCCAACAGTAATATGTTTAAACACACACTACACAAAAAACAGCCACAGAAACACTTAAAAAAACACCAAAATCGGCAGAAAATAATCTAACGCAACCTGATGTGTGGCTTGTTACGGCCGTTACGGGCCATTGCCGATCTGGGAACTTTTTCGACGGAACCAAATCAGCTGTTAATGTCATATGTCACTTGTCACCCTTTGTTCTACCAAAAAACCCCATCATGGGCAATTTTTTTTGTCGAATTATTTAGTCGTTGTTTTTTGTTGAGCTGCTCGGGAATGAGCTAATGTAGAAATATACTGTTTATTTTGCCACAAGCCTTTTCTTTTGGATCATTCATAAAAATTACACCAAAGAGTTTTTTTTTTAATCTTTTGTATGGTTTTTAATCAGGGTTTAAAAACCACTATTTAAAGTCCTCTTTACCGGTAATTTCCTGGTTCGCCACGTTATGTTTCGCCACGAAAAGGAAATTTACCTATTTTAGTAGCGTTTTGCCATGGTAATTATAGATAACCTAACACGTCAGTGCAGATTCGCCACTCGTCCTTTCGTCTATTACGGCAGTGAGGCTACCTGGGTCAATCCCATTGTGTATTTTAATTAGGGATGTTACGGAATAGCTTTTTCTCGTACCTAGTTGGACCTGTACCTATTCCAAACCCGAACCTATTCCAAATACCTATTACAGGTCCAAACTACTCCAGGTCAAACTCAAACGCCGCTCCGCCGATTGGAGCTATTCCGGCTGCATGGCCGACACGAGTTTTTAAAGAAGGCCGCTAGAACTCCAGCGTGGCCAGCAGTTTCCGATTATTCGAATTAAATTTAGTTATAAATTTTTGTAACAGATTAATATTTTTCGCACCAGACTTTTTTGGAAGATTTGATTGTAACGGAGGCCTATTATGTAAAGAAACATGAAGAATAGGCATAGGTACATCCACAATATTATGTTGCCTTTTTAATCAATTCCTCATTGCTGGTTGCATATCCTACATTAAATACGCTATATTTTGTTGCCCAATAAATTATTACAATATTTTTTGAAATATTTATTATTTATTACTATTTTCCTTTATCTTTATTTAGTGAGATTATTTTAATTATTGCAATATGCTTGTAACGGCAACGTTTAAAATTCTCAACTGCAAATTCGCCATATTATAAACATATTATATGAATTTAAAGCAAAACCTGTAGCCGTTCCATTCCCTATATCGTACCTGTACCTGACAACTTGAAAAAGGAATAACAATGAAACCAGAGAATCAAACATGTGACAGTGCCAACGGACCTGGAATAGGTACCTGGTAATAGGTACTAGGTACGCGGAATAGGCAGATGATACCTATTCCAAAAGAACAGGTCCAGTTCCTCTGTAACACCCCTAATTTTAATGCGATTTACTTCAAAATTGACTTTGACATAAAATCTTACGTTTTTCGAGTAATTAAAGTATAAATTTTAATAAATAACTCAAAATTGTACATAATGATTTAAAAAAAAAAATTCGGATTCGAATTTTTTTCGTTTCTTTGCATTTTTTGAGAACATTTACCATAGTAATGTATATTTTTTTACACCATCAGAAAGTAGAGAGGCTAAATTAAACGAACAGGGGACGACCTTCACCATTTACGTTATCCTAGCCTGAAACAAACCTAAAAATTACGGTCCATCTCCCCCCCCCCCCCCCCCCCCTCCTTGTTAAAGTCCCTCCTTAGGTCACTGAGGTCTCTGAACCTCAAATCTCAAGCTCTTTCTATTTTTTAATTAAAAAATATATTAAAAAGTGACACTGATGTACGAACAATTTACTTTCTCACCCCGACCAAGAAGTTTAAAAAAATGTTTAAGACTTATACTTTATTTTACCCTATTATTCATCTTAATGGCCTGCGATAATGCGAGGCTTCAGAAAAAAAGATAAAAAGCCCTTACCTTAAATTGCCAACAATCTTTTTTACTTTAACTTACCAAAAAGTGTGTCATATACATAGAGATTATGAAATTCCATTTTAAAGTTGTTTATTATTCTTATTAAGTCCTTCTTTCATATTTCATGATAATAGTATATTAAAGTATAAGTGGATATTAGGGTTATTAAAACACGCTCGAGTTTGCGACCACGACGGCCGAACCGGAGTGCTCGAAATAGAGCAAGTATTTTTAAGACCAGTATCCACGAATACTTTACATTATTTTTTTTATTGGTACCCTTTGAAATCACAAATACTGGTATTAGGGCTATAAAAAATGGGAATAAGAGCTAACAAAGTAAAACGGTTGAATTTGTGATATGACATTAGTATACCTGTCGTTGTCATGGAAATGAGAAAAAGAAAAATTAATTTCCAATCTGTCAAATAAGATTAAAGCTGGAATTATCAACTTTGCGTTCACGTTGGCGCTGATACTACCGTGCAAACAAAAATTATTTACATCAAAGAGGGCTTGGATTAAAAAACGTAAGGCTTGGTTTAGATCACAATGATATGGAGACGATAATTCTAACCAAATCTAGGTTAAAATTTTGTCAAATTCATATTATGACATAATATGCCAAACTAATGAGTAATAAAATAAGTAGACAAATACAATTTTTTTTTGTTGTTTACAAAATTAACAAAGTAAGAATATACAGAAAGAAAAAGAAAAATAATTACATAAATTGCTGAAATTGACCACCGCCATGCTCCAAGCATAAGTTCACATGTCTCTTCATATTTTCGAAAGTGTTGACCAGCATCTCTGGAGAAATGTTACCACATTCTTGGATAATTGCTATAATTATGGATTTCCACCTAGTATCGGCTGAATCAATTAATTTCTTGGATAATCCTTTCTTGTAATTGTTCTAAATTTGCAACTGGTGTTTTACAGATGGTCTTCCTGCTCCTTTTTTGTGTTGTATAGAACCTGTTTCCCTATATACAGCCACGGTTCTTTTCAGGCAATGATAAAAATTCCCAACAATAAAAGCAGCGTTAGGAAAATGTTCGTGAAAATCGTCCATGCACAAACCCGGATTGTATTGCCACTCACCATTTACTCTAACCCCGTTTCGAAAATACGCTTCAACCATGAATGTTTTGTGCTGTTCCGTAAAGCCCATTGTGTGAATTGTTCAAGAAATTGAAAAAATTAGCAATGAATCAAATTACTTGTAACGACTGTCAAAGATGACGGAATACCTGATTGATTGTTAACTCAGGTAGTTACTGACACCCAACAGGTATTAAGCTCTACGGCTAAGCATCCTTAGATGCAAGGCCTTCTTTGATGCAAATAATTTTTGCTCGCACGGTAGAAATTTTTTAATTAAATAGTAAAGCAGAATCGCGGTTAATTAAAATCCACTTATAAAAAAGAAGTTCATTTGATGGATGAGGCCTACTTTAAACAAGCAAAGAGGATAGCAATACAAAAAAAATGTAATCACAATGCCTTTTCAGTAATAAACACATACATTTGCTTACATAGGGCGTTTTCACACTAGCCGACACGATACCGACACGACAACGACAACGACACCGGTGGACGCGTAATCTCATGTAATTAAAGGGAATGCTTTCACACTTGCCGATATATCGTTATCGTGTCGTTACAGGTGCCGACAGTTCGGCGAGCAGCAAGCGCTCCACTCGTGTCGTTGGCGGTTTTTCCTTTTCCTAGTTGTTTCTGTTCTGGTTTTTTGATTTCGTCAATTAACTTGCTCAGCACATAGTTAAATGTTTCATGACTCATTCGAAAGTAGTCGAAAAATTTGTCAGAATCCTTAGTCAATGTCTCAAAAAGAGTGTAATAGGTGCCGTGTAAGTAGCGCACCTTTATTATTGGATGTATCAAAAATTTTCTTTGCGGTCTTCGCTTTTTGAGTCTTAAATGCAATAAATGTCGCAAATACAATTTATTAACAGGAGCCATGTCTGCGAATACCGGCACAACACTACGACACGACAGGAATAATAGTATAATATGTCGTGTTAACCCACTTACAACTACCAAGTTAAAAAAAATATTTTTAAAATTATCAGGCAGACTTTAAATATCAGAAATAAAACCTATAAAATTAATCCACCGTTTGATAGAAGTAGAAGGCTTATATTGTTTGCATAAGAGCATACAAGCAGGGTTTGATATTGAGGTTCGAGGGTCTCGCCATTATTAAAATTTGTTGATTCGTGAGGTCCTTGAGAGCGAAAGGGGAATGGAAGTCAACAGGTAAGAATCGTGAAATTTAAAAAAGAATTTGCTTTGAATTAAATCGATCTATTTTTAAAATATATTTTATATTTTTTGAAAATTTTAGAGTTGTGCTGTTTGTAAAAAATAATACTCTATAATAAATAGATTTGCCTGTTAATAAAGCTTTTTTCATGTAAACACTGGTGCTTATAGTAGAATCCTTTTATTATTATACCATTAAGAGCTAACTCTAAATTGACAAAAATAGCTATTCTTTGCTTTTATTATATTATAAAAAACGTAAAACTGTTCCCCAAAGAGGGGTATTTCGTTGAATTTTGGATTAAACGAAGAAGTACCTAACCAAATATTAATAAAACCGAAATGGCGAAGGCGTCGCTAGTGTTTCCTCTTAAAGGTACGGTAATAAAGAACGGTAAAAAATAAAACTTAATCTATATTACATCCAGATATTAAATACAACTGTTGCGTGTGCAGGCAGTAACGTTTTAATTACAGATATAAAACGTTATGGGCATAAAACGTTGAAACTATAATTTCGGAAATAAAAGTGGTAAAATGGTCGCCATTCACGTAAAGTGGATTCTTTCCAAAATTACACATTAAGAGAAAGTTTAGTGTTGGTCACATAAAGGTTGATGAAAAAATTAATTAAGATAAATATTATCAAGATAATTTTTTATTAAGGTGAGTATAAGAGCTACAGTACAAAAGTAGGAATTAAAGTATTTTTTTAGAACACTATTTTTAATAAAAGAATTATTTATAAAAGGTTTTTATTTTGTATAAAAAATTATAGATATGTTACATAACATTACATATTAAATAAACAATTTTTTTTTAAATTTTATACTTTACAAAGTGAAGCCATTTCATTTTCTTATCAATCAAAGCACACAGCACACCAATCTTCGGGTAGCAATTATTTACAGTTTTAAGGGCACAGTTCTCAACGTCTATCATGTTTAAAGGAGACCTTCATAAATGTCTTGAATGCAGGGATAACTTCCGGAACCTTGCAATTATTAAAAAAAAAAAATTAGTATCTAATTTTGGAAGGGCTGTTCAGGGAGGCATTGACGAATAGTATGCCGGTGTTTTTTTTTAAATAAATGCACAGAAACTTTTTAAAAAGCAGTTTTTTGAAACCGCTAAAATTCCCACATTTTACCTTAAAATTCTTGTAAGTAAACACGTTCAATTTCAGTACTGAAGTAAAAACAACAATTTTTACTGGTAACACGATATTTTTTAGTCCATCTAGATGTCATCTCTCCTAAGAATTCTAGAGAATATGTGTTTGTTTTAACAGGAAAGGGGTCGTAATTGCACAAAACCCGAAAGTAAACAAAACGATGACCGACTGACTAACATCTGCCTTGCCTCTACCCAGCTACAGAATATGTCTGTCTTTCTTCTTCGTATGCCAAAAGCATAAAAATAACTACTCTGATCAACACAGCAATACAGTGCGCATGCGAATCATCAATAGTTAGGCAAATCGAATTTAGCAGTTAAAAGCTAGAAAATGGCGTCGTTAATCCCACTTTAAGTTAAAAAAAAAACAATAAATTAATAAAAACAAAAACGAAATTTGGTCAAATTCCCATATTTCTTTTTCTGCTGAGGTATTTGGCCGATTTTTGGATAAAACAAAGCAGGAAAGCAGAACGAGACGAGAGTGGTCCGGTCTCCTGCGAGATGAGAGCTTTTTCTGTGAGAAAAAATCTTAAGATTTTGATTAAGATTTCGATTAACTCTAAAAAGAATCCCGTTAGTATCACCCGAAAAAAAGATAGGCATCTTTATTACCGACATTGCAAGGTGGCCATGGCATAATCTGGACACCTTGCCGAAAAACAATAGAAAAAAGGGCCAAAAGAAAAACTGAACCTTTTTTTTTATAATGTCTGTAGTTTTTGTCGAAATTTTTGATAAGTACAGAGAACCATTTGATCAACGATAATCGTCGCCGCGAATCAAGTATAATAATATGGTTTCCAATTGTCTCTGGGAATCACTTTTTTCTTTCTATAAATCATAACTGGCCGGAATTTAGAAGCAGATAAAGTTTTTTACCTTGTTTTAAGGAACTATGGTAATTTGATTTGCACCCTGGAACACTACCAGTTTTGTTTTCGGCATGATTATTTTAAAATATTGCCGTTGTCAATCAAAACAATCTAGCTTCATATTCACTATATACATTCAAACAATAATATTATCGCAAACTACAATATTATAACACCGACATTGTGTTTTGCTGCTTGGTTATTACAGACACACATACGAAACGAATATTACAACGACAACTAAAAACTTAAACTTTCACAGTGCTTTATAGAAGAAAACACAAGGAAACGTATCTGTTTTATTAATCATTCAGTTAAAACAACATTAAACTATAATTTACACAAACATATTACACACATTTTTTAACCATAAAAAGACAGATAAACAAAACAGACACGTGTTTTTAGAAGTCTGAAGAAGAAACAGATCTATTTTTACACTTGCGTGCATTCTGTTCCGCCGCGTGATTCTGCAGGAACCAGCGTTGCCGTTTTGTGCCTTAAATAGTCAAAAATGGTCTATCTTACTTTTAATATTTTAAAATTGACCCACACATAGTATTACTTAAATGTGTGGCGGCTGCCATTTGACAACAGTAAGAAAAGAAAGGGAGTAAAATTAACATGCTTAATTTTTGGGATGTGGAGGGGGGTTATAACCCCAACCAATGTAATAAATTATTTAAATCAACAGTTAAAAATAATTTGCTTTGTTTTATTATTTATTTATTATTTTATATTAAAAAAGAAATATTTTCCTTAACTTTTATGAAAAGTAGTTGTTCACAAAAGTAAATAATGCATGATGTGCACAAGTGTACTTTAGGGCTCAGGGAAACTTTAAGGAGCTTCGCATAAATCCTTTCGGATGTCACCTGTGACAAAGAATATTCGTGAAATTTATGTATGGAGAAATATACCATATAAAGTGATATTTTTAAGAAAAATTTTGTTTCATTTTTATTTTTAAGTAAGATAGACATACCCAACAGCACAGCACCTATAGGTAGTGTTGACATAGCTTTAACTGATTCTAAATATTTTCCTCCCAATATTAACGATATTTTTTTATCTTCACTAAGAGAAAAGAAAATACTAACGACAACGATTCGACCTTCAAAAATTCTTTATTTTTTATGAAATCTTCAAATTGCAATATTCATTTGTCATAAAAAGGTATCGAGCAATAATTCCCCGAATGGGTTTGGTAATTTTTAAATTTGCACGATAAAAAACATTTTGATTTATGTTCGTTTATTGAGCTGAAAATTGCCTACGGCTTGAACAAATTGGAATTTACTGCCGTCAGTTATAATAATTTATACGCATACATTTTCAGTTTTTTTATAGATATGATTGGATGCTAAAAAGGTGTTCCTTGATAAGTATTATATTTATATCACAAAACACCATATAATAAACAACATGTAAATTTTCATTTAGCTTTTTACTTTGCTTTTCTGTTTAAAAAAAGCAGAAAGAAAGTACCTAGCTTAAAACCATATAGCTTTTCTTTTAAACATAAGTATTTACAGAGGATTTAATTTATTTTATTCCAGCACCGAGTAGAAAAAGTAAAAAGTTTTCAAACTAAAAGTCTATACAATTTAAACTCGAAAGCTTTCGGTAAAAGCATTTATTAAATAAAATATGTGGGGAAACTGTCCGGAACACCAAATCCAGGCGAGGAATTACAGATTAGTAGTGTCTATATTTCATTTTGAACTTGAAGAAGGTCAATTCCGATCTATGAAATATAGTTTAGTTGAATTTAATAAAAACAAAACGTTTATAAAATAAGGGTCAAAATTCGATAACTTTATAAAATATCACTAAATTCTTGTGACAAATAATATAAAGGGTGTCCGGAAAAAGAAGGTCAATCCGGTAACCATACATTTCTTAAGCAAAAATAATATGACTTTTATAATGCCGTTTTACATTTTTGACCCTCATGTTTGATATACAGGGTGTCAAAATTTTAAACCAAAAACCGATTTTTTTTAATAATTCGATTATAAATTTCGTACATTGCTTCAACATAAAGAGTTATACCTTTTAAGGCAAACAAAACAAAAATTGTACGTGTTCCAGTGACTTCCGAACCATATTTTTCAGGTAATCAATTGTTTTTTATTATTTTTTTACTTTTATAAAATTTTAATAAAATGATGCGTTTTGGAGATAATTTGAAAAGTATGGGTCCTTAACTGATTACAACGCGGCTTAGGGTATTCTCAATATTTTCAAATGATAAATCAAGTCAGCCGTTGTGCATGGCATTATTATGGATACAAGAGATAATTAAGTAAAACTTTGCAATAGGCGACAACACCGAAAGCAAAGGATTAGTCAAAAATAGTGTAAGGACAGTACTAAATCAGATTAATTTATTGCCCTTCTAAGAACTTACTATTGCTAATCTACTTCACATAATAGTAATTTTATCAGGAAATTTGACTGGTCATTCATTTTCACTTTTTCTTCAAAACACACTGCACGATTTACTTGATAATTTGCCTCTAGTGGTAAGACAACATATTTGGTTTCAACTAGACGGTGATACCACGCATTTAGCTAGAAAAGTTACGAACTATTTACACCACCTATTTCCTAATTGCTCGATTGATCGAAGCCATCCTGTTAAATGACCACCCCGTTCCTCAGACATTACTCCCCTGGACAATTCAGTCTGGAGGCATATGCAAGATTTTATGTATATGGTTCCGATTGTAAGCTAGAATTATTTAATAGAAAGAATCCTTCAAGCTGGACAGCTTGCACTTCAGGTTGAAACCACATATTTTTGAAAGGTTAAGATTTTTGAAAATTTTAGGACAGTTTGCCCCTTTTGTATTTCCTTTTTCTCTATTCTCCCGAAGGTGACTGTATATACATTCGAAACATGTAAAAACTTTACCTTTTAAAACTTTTTACCTTAATAAACCAGTGGACGAAGACTTAAAGGGTCTTATTTCTTTCCTTTCATTTAATAATTTGTTATGACACTTCTTCTTCGTTTCTTTTAGATGTAAATCAAGTGTTAGAAAAAGCATAATTCCAGGAGTGGATGAAGACGATGGCGACTACGCCACTCTTAGAGAGTTACCACTGCCACCATCAGTGTCACAGAGGATGAGTAATGGAGAGGATACAGCTAGTGAAGAAGGAAAGGTAATTATTAAAGATATCCAAATTTCTTTTCAACACAAAAATGCTTTATATTAATTTAAAACACATCGTTGGGAAAGAACAAAGACTTGGGATCGATAAGTATTCTGCCAGTTATATCAAAAATTTTAAAAATGTGTAAGTATAAAAAAACCAACTGGTACAATCAAGTACTTCCCAACACCCAGTCAAGCTTTCGACAGGGTCATAGCTGCGTGACTGTTATGTTAAATGTTACCGATCACATTTTTGGGGCCACTGTTTCTGGTAAGTTAACCCTCTTGGTACTTTTAGATTATTCTAAGGTATATATCAGATGATACTGTATTATTAATACCAGCTAATACTTGAAACGAATGCGTTTTAAATTCAGAACTAGACATTTCAATAATTAAAAAATATTTGAAGTTATGATCATTAAACTTAAATTTAACTAAAACAAATTTTATGACTTTTTCTTGTTATAATAATATTTAGCCGAATAGTTTAAAAGAAATTAAAATTCATGATTTTAATTGTTTAGAAATATTAGATATATTTAGAATTAACTATGCTAATTGTTCTTGCCAAAATAAAATTAGAAAAGAAATATTGATTGATCAAAATTTAAAATGGGATCATTAAATTAACACTCTTACAAAAAAATTAAGAAACACTTTATGTAAATTCAGACTTTTAAAAATATTGTGAATCAAAAACTTTGTTTAATGTATTATTATGCATTTTTTCAATCAATTCTTTCCTATGGTATAATTGGTTGGGAAAGTGCTACGACTCGAATTTGAAACCACTTATAACAATACAAAAATATGTTTTAAAAATAATATTTAATAAACATATTTTGTTTCCTTCAAAAATATTATTTGTTAATAATAATATTCTGAGTTTAAAACAACTTTACTACAAAACTTCCATTTTATATAATATATAAAAATAAAAATTGAATACATAACATTACTCATATAATATACCAATCAAGACAAAAAACAAATCTATGTTTATATTATGATAAATTTAATTTAACACTTTTAAAAAATAATGCTTTATTTGTGGACATCAAAATTTTTAATATATTACCTACAAATTTGAAAATAATAAGTTTTTGGCATTTAAAACAAAATTAAAATCATGGATTATGCAAAATTATATAAAGGTAAGCCAACTTATATAATATAGGTAATGTAATAATAATACTAAATATTACAATTTTTCTATTATAATTTCTCCCTTATTTATAATTTTTCCTTTTTTTTTGGGTGAAATATTTTTGAATTACTTACTTATGTTTTTAAATATATTTATGATGTGATTAAAATTAATAAACTAAATGGGTGTGTATTTTTTTATTACAAAATCGAACAGATTTGTTAATCTATGGTTTTGTAATAATGCTTTCATTGGATTTATTAAAAAAAAAAACAATGTTATTGATTTTTCATATTATTATCAGAAAGAAAGAAACCTGCAAATAAATAAATAAATAAATAATTTGATACGCCTAATGATAATTAACTTAAGTCAAGATCATCTGTATCACAGTCGACGTGGCCTGGTTAGTTAGTTATTGTTGAAAAGCTTTGTGCAACATTACTGTTAAAATTGTTATTTGGGCCTTAAAATCTTTATTTTCTATTATTGAGTTAATACATTGGTCCTCTAGGAAATCCTCGAACAGGATAAATTATCGATTTTTCATTAAAGGATTGTCAACCCTGCCGGAAACACTCCGTGACAAGGGTTGGATTAAGCACCGGTCCAGAGACATTTTAATAAGTAAACATTTATACGGGTAAGCACACAAACTCCATGGTGTAGATACAAACCAAGATACAAAAGAGATTTCAATATATGTACACATACGATACAGATAATGTTAATAATATAGAGAACAAAAATTCGTAAATAAATCGATATACAGTGTGACCAGTAAAGTCCGCATCATATGGGATTTTTTTTATTGATAGCTTTATTCGAAATTTTACTTTGGCATTAAGTTCTGCTTCGATCGAGATGAAAATTAAGCGAAAAATAGTAGTCACGTAATTCGCATTATCTGTCAAATTTTAATTTTTTTCAAAAACGAATTCAAAAGTGGGGTTATTTCTGAAAATATCGAAAAAACTTATTAAAAAAAGTTTTTTTAAATGCAGTTTCTAGCGCACAAGCAAAATTTCAGCTGCATAAGATGATTTTGATTTTTACCCACCACTAAATTTTTTTTTACACTTAATGAACACTTTACTGATGACACTGTGTTCTTTTTTGTCTTAATATTAAGGTGTATTACTTTCAGACACAAACTACGTTTTCAAAAATACTTATTTTTTGACGTTACCTTATACAGGGTCAAAAACAAATAAACTTTGCATCACATGCGACCAAATTTTAATAGCCCAATTTTGATTTTGTAGAAAAACACACATTTAATATGGCGCTACTTTAAAGAAAATGTATCTTAAATAAAGCATTGTCAAAACTAAGAAGTTTTATGTAGGTTGGGTTGAGTCTTATTTTGCAAAAGTGGTGCAATTTACAAAATATGGGTAAAAAATCAAAATTATCTTATGCAGCTGAAATTTTGCATGTTGGCTAAAAACTGCATTTAAAAAAGCTTTTTCCAATAACTTTTTTCGATACTTTCAGAAATAACCCCTCTTTTGAATTATTTTTTGGAAAAAATTAAAATTTGACAGATAATGCGAATCACGTGCTTAATTTTCATCTCGATCGAAGCAAGAACTTGATGCCACAGTCAAATTTCGAATAAAGATATTAATTTAAAAAATCCCATATGATGCGGACTTTACTGATCACACTGTAGATCAATAAACAATTTAAACTTAAAACGACACTTGACAAACTTAAATCAATTACGCGACTGACAGTTCGGAGGAATGAAAAACTGTTTGGATCTGCTTACAGTCCTTTATTTTGATTACAATTAATCTGAAGGAATATTTGTAGTTGAAAACCCCTATTGTAACACATTAAAATCGCTACAGCTAACCACAGCAGGGGAGGAATCAAGGAATCCAATTATTATTTTTACAAAATGGCCAAAATGCCGACAATAATCAACAAACTCAAACATTTTTAAGTCTCCCGCTCGAGCGTCTTAAAGCCGTTTTTCCAACTGTGCCTTTTAATTTCGTTGAAATGATTTCTTGAAGCTCTTAATGAATCTAAAACTCATTAACTTCGATTCATTTCCAAATTTGATTTGACTTTATCAAATTCTCGCCGTGTTTATTATTTCGTATTATCGCAGATTTTAAGATTACGTTAATTTGCAGAATTAAAAGGTGATTGTCCTTTTAAGCAGTAATAAAGAAGTTGGCTTCCTAAAAATGCTCTATAAATATTGTACCGTGCGAGCAAAAATGATTTGCATCAAAGAGGGATCTAAGGACGTAATGCTTAGCCGTAGAGCTTAATACCTGTTGGGTGTCAGTAACTACCTGAATTAACAATCAATCAGTTATTCCGTCATCTTTGACAGTCGTTACAAGTAATTTGATTCATCGCTAATTTTTCCAATTTCTTGACCAATTCACACAATGGGCTTTACGGAACAGCACAAAACATTCATGGCTGAACCGTATTTTCGAAACGGGGTTAGAGTAAATGGTGAGTGGCAATACAATCCGGGTTTGTGCATGGACGATTTTCACGAACATTTTCCTAACGTTGCGTGCAAGTATTCCAAGAAATACAAGCCGCAAATTTTAAAAGACGCAGGAATTACTCTCAATGGTTTACCCAAAATTTATTGGAAAGAAATGATTTATTAGACCTGACATTTTCTTCGGATGAAGCCTGGTGTCACCTCTCCGGTTATGTGAATTCTCAAAATACACGCATGTGGAGTAGTGAACATTTTTGGATGATTTTTTTGGAGAGTCCACATTGCACCCTCAAAAAATTGGTGTCTGGTTAGCAGTTTCCCGAAGAAGAATTGTTTTCGATCAGACATTGAGTTCCCACCTATAGATCACCTTGTTTAACGGTTATGGATTACTTCGTTTTTCCTCATTTAAAGAACTCTATTTTTAAAACACCAGTTGCAAATTTAGAACAATTACAAGAATGGATTATCCAAGAATGTGATAACATTCTCCAGATATGCTGGTTAACACTTGCGAAAATATGAAGAGACGTGTGAATTTATGCTTGGAGCATGGCGGTGGCCAATTTCAGCAATTTATGTAATTATTTTTCTTTCTGTATATTCTTACTTTGTTAATTTTGTAAACAAGAAAAATAAATTTGTGTTTGTCTACTTATTTTATTACTCATTAGTTTGGCATATCGTGTCATAATATGAATTTGACCAAATTTTAACCTAGATTTGGTTAGATATAACGTGCCCATATCATTGTGATCTAAACCAAGACCAACGTTTTTTAATCCAAGCCCTCTTTGATGCAAATAATTTTTGCTCGCACGGTAGCTGTAATCAAGGAATTATAAAGGGAACTAAAGAAGAGTTCATAACATCATGTAAAGTAAATATAAATTTTAAAACAGCTTTAAAAACGAATTTCATTTTTACTACAAAGTTTAAAGAGATTTTTTATTTTCCTTTTAGAAAAAGTATATAACATAATAGTATATTATGATTGCCCATGCCCATGGTTTAGACTTTTAGACAGCTACTATTATTGCCCGAGCGTCGAGTTAAATCACGATAAACAGAGGACGAGGGATTTAAGACGCGAGGGCTTTTATATAGGTTTCGTATCCGTGGTTAATATGCATTTTTTGCACTACAAACACATTTACAGGACATTTATTTTAACGGTAGGTATTAATATTAATTATAAAAAAATGTATAATATGCAAATATCATTCACGAAGATACGGGAGGGTAGATATACAACACAAGGAGTTGGAACCTCGTATATTGTTTTAGTACAACGATCTCTAAAATCAAGCGACATCAGACGCGACTATCGTTTGGATGGGTGACCGCTTGGGAATAGCGAGTATCAGAATCACGAGGATGTCACTAATATAGTAGGTGAAACGAAGCGGGGCAAAGGAGGGATTGACAGATCAATAGGGGATTTTATTTTATTGTTTTTTTAATTTGGTTTTACTAATAATCTTTGGTTATTACATATATTTCCAAATATTTCATTATTAGCAATGACAATAATATTTCCAGTTTATTAAAGTTCATATTTTTAATGTTATACGAAATATGTTTCAATAACACCATTTACTTGGTGGAAATGTTGGAGAGTTGCAGTTGGTCATACTGTTCTTCAGCTGTTCGCTGTTCACTGTTCTTGAACTTGAAAGCCCCGATTTAAAATAATATTGTTAATTCTTTCCCCCTTACATTTCAATAATATAATATGATTTTTTTGCTTTGAATCGAATTTGAAAAATATTTTGTTTTTCATTTTGTCAAGTAGATGTAGCCTAGTTCATAATTATTATGATGCTAAAAAGTAAATTTAAAATTTTCCCGCCAGTACCATTCGATAAAAAAGCTATCTTTAATACCTATATTGTCACCTGTCAGGTTGGTAAAGCCACTTCATATTACACCGATGATACCGACAAAATTAGTAATTCAAATGGCTCATAGATGGCCTATGATTTGACAAAAATCCATTGATGCGACATTTCTCAAACCCTTTTTTTTCTGTGGTTAGAATACATGTGGCGTCCCCGGAATGATAGGATAAAAAAATAAATAAGCATGTTATTGTTGCAAAATTAAAAAAACGAGTTATCTTATTTTAAGTAGGTTGTTTTTATTATAAACTCTGGTCAATAATAATTGGCAAGGTGACGAAAAAATATTTCTAAGATAATCAGTCAAAAATGGCCGTTGCTAATGGAAAAAATTATTTTTAATTGGCTCAAAAAATAAATTTACCCTTTTTTTTAAATAAAACCCATTTAATTTTTTAGCTTTTTGGAATTTTAGGGATCTATGCAAGTAATGTTTCATATACCTAAAACTCACTGACAAAAAATTACAGCTCTTTTATGATACAGTTTCATAGGGTAACTAGCTGTATCACAACTTGGAGAAAAGCCGGTTGCAAAATTAAATAAATCATGAGCATTGTCGTAATTCAACGATTTTTCTGAGATTAACGAAAACGCCAAATTACCCCGATAACTCGAGCAGTTCGCGCTTCGCCAGTCTTACAAAATCGATTCACCTTATTTACATAAATTCTGAAAATTTTTCCCGAAATCCTCTTTAAACTTCATTAAAATCAAAGCTCGTTCACATTAAATTTTCAGCATTCTCTGTTTGCCAAACATTGCCGGCGGTTTCCACCCGTTTAAAACATTCGCTTCAAAGGTCCTTAATGATTTATACACACCAGTACCAATTTCCGAAAGTAGAGTTTTTACAATTTATTGCCAGTCTTTTTTTTTTATTATTCGTGTGGCAAAGCTCCATAATGGTAACCACTTCCAAGTGCTAAAAATTGAAATAGCTCGTTACGTACAAAATCGTATTCCATTTTGAAGTAAATCAACATACAAATTTCGCCCCTCCACTTTGTTCGCCAAACTTGCGCTGTTAAAAATATCAACATGATGTGGGAAATGTAAATCTTTGTCTAAAATTCTATAAAAAGTGTGCAGTATGGCAACGCAGCAGTAAGAGATCCGCCCCCATTAAATGTGACCGCCACGACATTGGTCTGAGGCCATGATGACGTTGTTTTATTAATTTCCATACAGGGATGTCCACAGAAAATGTATCGCGAGAAACATCGATGTTTGCGATGTATCGAACAATTTTTTTTTAATAGAATTAGAATTACGAAACAAATCACAACTGAATCCAAAGGTAAAAGGTATAATCAAGATCGAGAGGCAAAAGCAAAACACTTATTTTACGAATAAAGTTCAGGCCTAATACATCGATACATCGACAACTATCGAATTGCCACTGAATAATTGACAATTGTTTTTTGTTTCGTTTTTCTTAAAAGATGTAACTATTTAATGTTGAAGTAATGTACCAAATTTGAAATTAATATCTTATTAAATAAGTACTCGAATTATTTAAAACAAACATTTTTTAATTTCAAACTTTGCTTATCGAACATGAGGTCAAAATGCAAGATGTCATATTATTTTGGCTCAAAGAATATATGGTTAATGGAATGACCTACATTTTCCGGACAACCTCTATAATTTGTTAAATTTAACCTTCTTTCAAATATATGCTGCTATAATGCACTTTAGTCCCTTGGGATTAAATGACCCATTTTAGTCCCGGTATAAAAAAGAATTAAATCTATACTATGCTCCATAAAAAACGCGAAACGACCTTCCTGTTTTCTTAATGCCTCCTCAAAAACTCCATTAGCTAACTTACAGCCGCCCAGACAAACTTTAGAAATTCGATCCTACCCGGAAGAGCAACCAATTAATTTTTAATGGGACACGTAAGTTCGATGGCACTTGATACGATACTTACTTTTGCCTTTAGGTTTTAAAAGTTGCACCTCGACGAGAAAAGATGCTTGTTGAATAAATAATGTGGAAAAGAAGAAAACTTCAAATATTAGGAATTTGAAGCTTGAAATTTAAATAAGCAAATTTTGTATATAGTGCACATATACACCACAAATTTAAATGTCCCTTCCATAGAGTTATTATGGAATAGACTACATTGTCTACGTTTAAAAGAAATCAAATATTTCAGCGTTCACAATTTGTCTGGTTAGCTGTATGGTCCACGTATGATCTACTATAGTTAACACGCACACGAGCATCAAAAGAAGCGCTGTTATTAAACTAACTGTTAAGTCACATATTAGATTCATAAAAGTAATAAAACACACGTTTTACAAGTATAATTCAGGTAAATTACAAATGTTAATAGGATACTGTAGGTAGAACAAGTTCTTGTTTTGTTAGTTTAAATAAAATAAAATATGATTATTTCAAGTCTTTGCTTTTAGTACTTACTTATTTTAGTTCCATGGTGACAAAATCTAGAATGATAGCGGCAACCCCGCTTTCCTTTTTCACGCGTCGGCCATTCACGAGTAGCAACAGACGCAGCTGTAGTTATCGAATAAACCTTTTTTTTTCTGTGTTGCGATGTTGTGGTTAGTCGTCGGAATCCTCATATTTGTACGTGTTTTACGTTTTTTAAATGTTTGTAAAGGATTTGTCATTTTATTGTTATATGTAGGTACTTAACAAGACGGTGCATGAGAGTCAGATTTGTGGAAAATTAGATTCTTTTAATACAGAATTATATTTTCACAGGTAAGGTTATGATCTGTATTGTTTGCTCACTCGGTGGTGTAGTAATCAGGAAAAGAGTAAAAAAAAATTATTCTTGTTAACATTTTTATGCAGCACCTCAATTCGCTCCAAGGGTCCCGTAAGTTAGTTGTTTTTTAAATAATTTTGCTGTCAAATTCGTCAGCTTCAACACGCGTGTGACATAAAGCACTTTCTAGCCAATCGTGCTTTTTCCCCATTTTCATAGGTGATATACCATTTGTGCGAGTAAGACGCGATAAGCCGCTTCAAGTGGGATCATTTGAGCGAATAAGTGATGACGCCACGCTTAAATAAGACGCGTTAAGCGATACTTGGCGGTGTCTGGCGACCGCCAGAAAGATAATAAGCGTGTGGTGGTGGGGGGGGGGGGGGGTAAATAACGAATTTTTGTTGATGTTTGTTGGGGTTTTAAGGTTAGGTGACAATTGGCATATATATTGGCGGTACTGGCAAGCTACGTTTTTCGTTTTATATATTTTTAAACTGTTACAATGTCCGAGGAAATGTCGGGTTTGTTCGGCGACGACACTTTATTACGTCTACGCCATTACAGTCAATTTAAAAAAGTCTTGGTTTAAATATAGGTACCTGTATATCTAATCATCCTTATAAATGGATCGAATATGTTGTTTCCTTTGCCATAAATGAAATTAACAAATTGAGAACCATTGGAAACCCTTTAAAAATAAATAAACACGCAAATACAGCAAATTTATCTTTCTCTATAAAGGATAATAGTTCTGCTGCAGATATATTTTCCATTTTAAATACGTTTACACCAACATCAAATCGTAAAACCGTACGAAAAATTATAAAAATATTTTTTAAGGCCAAAAAAGGAAAAAATCAAAACTCAGTGACATGTGACATTTTAGCGGCAAGCGGTTTTGTACAAATCAAAAATTTCATGACGTCACGCTTAAAGACGCTTAGAAATCCAACTTGAAGACACCAGTTCGCTCAAATATGGCTCAACAAAATATTAAAAATAAATCAAACTATTTTTGATAATTTTTTATGGTAGTAGGAAAAATTGTGTACATTACTCGTGTGAAAGTGATTTTCTCAAACTCGGAGAATTTCCGAACTCGGCTTGCGCCTCGTGCTAAATATACCGCCACGTTAGCGTTATACCACTTTCAACACTTGTTATGTAATATACTATAAATTTACTTTTAACACTACGCTGGCCCGTTAAAAAGTCTTTTGCCTATTTCAACACAATTAAACAACTCTCTAGAATAAAGTTGGTTTCAAGTTCTCCATTTGTTGAAACCGGAACTGTATTTTTAAATGTCACCAGCACAAATTTTTATTCAAGAATGCACTTTGTCGACGTTGTGGTCTGGTGGTCAGCGCAGCAGCCTCACAGATCGTAGGCCCGGGTTCCATTCCCGGCAACGTCGATGTTAAATTTGGAATTTGGTTTAAGAGGTGGCGCCGTCTTTCGGAAGAGACGTTAAACTGTGGGCCCCGTGTCATGGATGTTGGCACGTTAAAGAACCCTACCCTCGACAAAGAGGGATTCGGCAAAATTACCAGATAGTGTGTGACAAATTCCCTGGCGTCGGTGATTGGCCTCGTTGCGGAAAAAGGCCGACGTAAAATAAATAAATAAAAAAAAAAAAAAAGAATGCACTTTGTCGCCTCGACATTACAGTGCCCCAGGTCTGAGACGACACTTTATTACGTCTACGCCATTACAGTCACAATCTTACATGTTGTCAAGTTGTGTTGAAAATAACGCGATTTGTGCAATTGAGAACTATTGTTATATTTTTATTTTATTAATAAATATGTTTTAATAAAATTGACTTGCAAGTCAACTGTATTGAACCCATCAGCCGCTTCGACTTTTAGTATAATAATAATAATATACTATAATATAACAGGAACTTGCAACCTAGCGTGGGTCACAGCACGGTAAGAACATTTGTGACGGCGATGATGTAGACGAAAGTTGAGACATTGCCGTTGGGATGCTAGACATAGCCGGGAAGAACGGACATTTTCGGAATAAATAATGATGGAATTTATCGGCATTACATTTCGCTATTTGCGGGAGTCTTGCTTAATCGCCTGACCATGGCAAGAAACCCTTGGAAACGCATTGTCTACAAGTTTTGTGCTTTCTCGCATCCCTAATGCACTTTTATCCTAATGATGGAAAGAAATTTAATATTTTAAGACTTTAGTTTTAAAATCTTGAGAGCAAAAACATTGACGCGCGTCGACGGTGTTCTGACCGCGCCGCTGAATATATCTTGCGTCTTGCTCTCTATATTTCCTAGCTGTCCTTTTCTATTTAGGTTATTATTAAAACAAAGATGGCATGATAAATCGGCTGGACTGGAAAAAAATAACTGTGGGTAATGGGATGACGTTACTAAACATATGATCTTATGTTTTCAAACTTTATGCTTTCGCAGCGTATTTTTCATTGTTCCTAGAAAAGGTTTGTGACCAATGATCTGGTAGGGTTGACCGGGGCTAGTTGAGCACAGGGGTAAGTTGGTACAGTCGCTATATTTCTGTTATTATAAATAATCTTGCAACATGGCTCCGTCAGGTCATTCACTATACAAGCAAACAAATCCTCCGAAGGTGTCCGGTTCAGGGATCTATCGGCTGTCGAAGTAGAACGGTGTTTGTGTTTTGTTTACTCGGAAGTAAATATATTTTTTTTCCTTTTATACCTAATAAGTATCTAATGAGCATACTTTATATTTTAATTATTTTTTATAATTTGTATATAATAAATATACTACCATTATGTCAATTTAGATAAATAAAAAAACCAAAAATTTAGGACTTAGGTAACATTTAAGGCCAGAGAACAGGCCCCGCCCCTATTGAAAATGGGTATAAAATAGCATGCAAAACAGGGGTACTTGCTGTTCAACATTTCTCTTAAACTATGGGTTTTACATACCTAAAATTTTGGTGAGGTGTCACAGAAGGTTGGTGGATTATCATGAAGTAAATCGCTTTTCGAAAAAAGGTATAAATAATAAAGAAATTACACTTGAAAAATCATGTTTTTGCTTTTCATGACCTCGACAAGAAAATCACTTATATACAGAAGTCCACATAAAAAACACAAATTTAATATACTTATTAATATTCACTACAACTTTCTGTTCCCCTAAAAACCTATTTTTTTGTTAAATGTTCGCACAATTTCGATAAATATAAAAAAAACTTGCTCAGAACCTGGTTTACTTTTAGGCAGTCAGCTGTTAGTAACTTTTAGGGATATTTGGTTTTCACCAATATAAAATCTACAGAAACCTACCATTTAATCGGTTTGAGGGGTCTCCGCTAGGTGTCGGCACCGCGAATGTCCCATTCTATTATTTCATTCATAAAAATCCGTTATGTCGGCTTTACACCATAATAACGCAATTACCTATATTGACCCAAGTCGATGTAACTGGAACATAGAATTGAACTTACGATAATTTAAAAGTTATGGCGTTTTTGTCGCTTTTAATCGGTAAAACGATGGTAGAACATGCATTTACCAGTAAGCTTGTTATCTCGGTTTTAGTTATGTGAAAATAAGCTAATTTATTTTTTTTTAAATAAAAAAATTAAAAGTATAGAGTAAAAGTGTACTTTAATATTTTATTTTACGATAATAATTACACTAGATATATTTTTTGTTATGTTATCTTCATACTTCTTTAATTATTATTCTCTCATCCATTTTGTTTTGCCTCTGTCAGTCGTATGAGTTTTTAAACCATCGGCATGTAGATATGTGTTTCTGTAACTGATCCTAGAAAAATATAGGCATGTTTTAAATATAGGTAAAAAATACGTATAGACAATCACACATTGCTGCCCTTTAATATTTTAATAGTTTGTTGAGAATAAGTAAAACAAAATGTATAAAACATTGATTCATGTGTCAACCAAGTCATTAATTCTTGACAAAATATGTATAAACTTACAAGAAATACCTATGCTGTACAGGACGTGGGACAGAATTATAAAGTACTTTAAGACTTTTTTTTTCACTGGATACCTCCTCGAGAGCAAAGTAAATCATCACCATTTTCAGATAATTGGTGTAAATTTTACAGGCACAAACACTGTCATTATCAATTTTTCTGTATTTCTATTCTTTGAAAAATTCCTCAAATAGGTAATACCTATTTAAGCCAAAAAAACTATTCAAAATCCCGTTAGTTGATTTTATATGTAGTAAAAATCAAATAGCAGGACTCTGAATAACCTTTTCGAATCACGTTAAAATAAAATACTCTATATTATTGTTTGTCTAGCCTCGAAGAAAATTAAAAATAAAACTCGGACATGCAAATGACATTTTCATTAAAATATTAAAAGGAAATCACAATTAAGTACCATTTGAGTCTGTCTTAGAATTCCTCGTAATCTGCTGATCGAGTGCCTCGTTTACTGGTTTTTCATTCATTCTCTACTTGAAGCTTTCTCAGCAATGTGTGTATTTTCAATAAAAATATCTACTTCCATTGTCAGCCTGGAAAAGTGGAAAGGCCTGGGTAAAATAGCTAACCTAAAGGTGACAACAAAATCTTGTCTTCAAAATTCATTCTTTCACATCACATAACGAACAGCTGATCTAAAACAAAAACACCACAATGCAAAAACACTTCAGATTGGGTTAAAATAAAATTATTTCCACTTGAGTTTAGCAGAGAATCGACAAGGTTTAAAAGATCAAAAATATAGATCGTATAATATACATAGTAAGCAAGAATCAGCAAGATTTAAATTAGTATCGTAGGGTTTAGTAATTAAAATATGCGTGGGTATTTATACATTTACCAAAACTTAGGAAAAAATAATCAAACAAGTGTTGGCACATTTTGGTTAATAATGAGTTATAAGTATGGGATGACTTGTATAATCATAAAAATAATTAATCAAATTTAACAAACTTACCTTTAGCAGAACAAAATGTAAAAAGGCTCGTGTTCATAAACAATATTAGTAGAAAAGATAAATAAACTCTTTGATAAAGTCTGTCAGCCATTATCACAGGCCCTTCGTAGCCTATATTTGTCTCCGTCTGCATTAAATTACCTTCGCTACATATAAAGAGAGACATATATAGCTCGAACGAAGATAGCTCTCCTTGCTTAGTAAAGACATTCAGTTTTTACAAATAACGACGTAGGAGTTATATTAAGTCATACATGATGGGGACGGTAAACGTAGGGCGCCTACTAGGGGCAGAAGTCTGGCTCTGACGTCACAACATGTGCTTCCATTCCGCCAATCTTATTTTCACCTTGTCACTGTTTACAAAAAAAACACATCCAATAAAACTTTTTACCAAATAGCGTAAAAGGAATTCTAGAAGAAGTAAAATTTAAATTTTACCCTACAAAGTGCAATGTTGCCAGAATGTTCTGCAGTGGCAGTTTATACTTTCAGGGTTTATTTCTGCGATTATTTTTTAAAATATGGTTAATAAGTACCTACCTAATTTCGCAAGTATGGATGCAAAAATCCTTATTTTAAACAATATTCAGGACTTATTATTTTATCATTTAGTCAGTTACCTACATAAATTGTATATTTACAAAAAATACAAGTACGCGCTTTAGGTAAGTGAATGGGGAATCAAATCAAAAAAATAGTATTTAATTAGTTACACAATAAATAATTGCAGGCAATTTCAGAGATTTTAAAACAGTGGTATTATTGTTTGTTTGAAGGTTGTAGACAATGATGTATCTTGAGTAATAGATGTGTTTTGGACTTCCATTGCCTTTAGTTTTTCATATCACAACCACAACGTTTCAACTGGAGATACTTACCAGTTGAAAGTTGAAACGTTTTTGATATGAAAAACTAAAGGCAATGGAAGTCCAAAACACATCTATATTACTCAAGTGGTATTTTATTATTATTATTATTACGCAAATATGAGAATATTTATTTAAAACGGCAACATTGCACTGCTTTTGGAGACAGAAAAATAGCAAAATACCTATAAAATAAAAGTCCATCAAAAATTATTTTAAATTGGCATTCTATTTTAGGACTACAATTCTCCGAAATCTTGAACTGACTGCGATTCCAATAGACCAGTAAATTACAGTATATTAAAAAGTGACCATCGGCGAGTAAAGAATAATTTGTCAACTAGCTGTTGCATTGTGTTCATAAAAAGCGCTATGTTGCCATTATAAATTACGTTCGCTGCTCGGTACAGCGCCATGTTTATACAAACAGCTGATTAAATTCATAATAAGCGCAAGGTTTGGCAACATCCTAGCTTTGTAAGGAAAATCACACAACACTGATATTATTGGAGAAGTGGCCTTAAATGAGATCGTAGAATTTTACTATCTTTTACAACTCCATTCAAAATTTTAGGCAAGTAAAAATATATTGCAAATCGGAACGGTGGCGCCGTCTTATTAGGTTTTATGAAAGTATTTTGTGATGACGTCTGTGATCACATGATGTGTGGTGAAAAGCACGTGGATAATGTTCCCTTAAGAAAAAACATGGCTATGGGGTTGGTTGGTACATTTTTGTTGGGGTTAGTTGATACGTTACCAACTAACCCCAATATCAATAAACATTGTATCTATTTGGTTGAAATTTAAAAAAGCTTCGGTAGATCGACCAGTTTTGTTACTTCTCGACAATCATGATTCTCATCAGTCGAAGGACTTAGTTTTTGTAAGGATAATGGTATAACCGTTTTTTCCTTTCCTCCACTTTGTAGCCACAAGCTTCAATCCCCCAAAACCGATAAATAACCCAACTTTCTATTTACTCATCTATGAAAAATTCCCGAATACTTGACACTTGCGACTCCTCTCAATTAGTCTCCAATAAATCATAAAGCACTAAAAACACAGCAATTATTACACAAAACCGATAAACTGAAGAAACGTTCAAACCGCTGTCAAAGAAACCCCAAACGGAAATAGGGATGTTCGATATACATCGACGCATCGAAAACATTGATATTTACAATGCGATCGATCGTTTTTAAGTGATGCATCGAGGCCATTTGATATTTGTCGTTGCATCGATCATCGACGTATTAGGCCTTAATTTTATTCCTAAAATAATTATTTTGCTGTTGCCACTCTATCTTGATTATACCTGTTACCTTTGGTTTCCGTTAAGGTGTGAGCTTAGAATAATTACATCTGTGATTTGTCTTGTGTTCTAATTCTATTAAAAAAAAATGTTCGATACCTACATCGGAAGCATCGATGTTTTTCCGCGATACTTTTTTTATACATCCCTGAACAGAAATGAATGGAACAACGTCATCATCGCCTCAGCCCAATATGGTGGCGGTCACATCTTACTACTGCGTTGCCATACTGCAGACTTTTTATACGGTTTTAGACAAAGATTTACTTATACCAACGTAAGTTTGACGATCAAAGTTGAGGAGCGAAATTTGTATATTGTTTACTTCAGAATGGAATACGATTTTGTCAATAGGTTCATTTGTTATTGGTTCATCTATTGGTACCAGATTGTTTGTGAGACTCTAGGAATAGTGTGATCAATTAATAGGTTCTAATTCAGGATGTCAGTGCTGGTTATAGTGGAACGCTCATTGTTTCTAAAATTACGGATACCGTCAACCGGGGCTAAGTGGTCCAATATTTTCGTTTTTTTGCAGATTTTTGGAAAACTAATAAATATTTTGGTTTAAGGATACCCCACACTTTGTGGTAAAGGGGACTACTTGCCCGTTTTCCACTAATTTACGCTTTAGGGTCCCATTTAATCGTTGTGATGGGCAAGTGGTTCATATTAAAACTTTTAAAAAATATTTGCATTCGGAAAAGCATTTGGAAAGAAACATACGAGAAGGTACCGTCAACCGGGGCTAAGTGGTCCAATATTTTCGGTTTTTTGCAGATTTTTGAAAAACTAATAAATATTTTGGTTTAAGGATTTTAATATAAAATCTACCATACTTTAGTAAACTGCCAGTGAAAATTGTTTATCTTAAATATATCTAGTTTTTTTTATATTTTTTTTTCTGTAGGTGGTCCACTTACCCCACACTTTGTGGTAAAGGGGACCACTTGCCCGTTTTCCACTAATTTACGCTTTAGGGTCCCATTTAATCGTTGTGATGGGCAAGTGGTTCACATTAAAACTATAAAAAAGTATTTGCATTCGGAAAAGCATTTGGAAAGAAACATACGAGAAGGTACCGTCAACCGGGGCTAAGTGGTCCAATATTTTCGGTTTTTTGCAGATTTTTGGAAAACTAATAAATATTTTGGTTTAAGGATATTAATATAAAATCTACCATACTTTAGTAAGCTGCCTGTGAAAATTTTTTATTTTAAATATATCTAGTTTTGCAGATTTTTTTTATATTTAACTACCCCACTGCTAACACAAATAATTAAAAATGTTTTTTAAAATAAATTATTTTTCAAAACTTAACGTACAAGTGCCTAACATAAGTTGAAACTCAAAAAACTTACCTGTGAACGTACTGCAATGGAGGTTTTCCGGAAAATAAAAAACAATAAGAATTTGCATGTCTTTATTTACGCTTACTAACTGGGACTAAAGAAGTGTAACGCGCTCGACCTTGATACTCAACCCTGCGATAGGTATTCCTAGACACACGTGCGTGCGAAACCGTTGTTACCGGTTGTATTTTAGCAAATACACATTTTTATTATTTTTAATGTCCCTTCGGACCACTTTAGTAGCTGTGGTCCTCTTAGCCCCGGTTGACGGTACTTTTAACTGAAAATTATAGAAAATGGTCTGGTGAACAATGTCTTCGGGAATATTTACCCAAAACCAAATATTTCCTTCACATTCCTGTGCTTTAAAATTTCCATTATTTGATTAGATTTGCTACCTCGGAGCCGAAATGAATCACAAAATAATTTTCTCCCCCCACATTTAAAATAAAATGTCGCCTAAGATAAATTTATTGTTTATCCAGTTGACATTAAAATGTATTAAATTTATCTATCTCTCTTGCCAAACAAAATTCCTTGGACTAATACTAATTTTGCTGTGTCAGAGAATGATGCAGAAATGTTTTATTGATTTTGTGTTTTCGCTGTTTAAAAGATTACTTGCTAAATTTTACGGCAAAGCAGGGCTTTTAAGCTGTCTATCGTAAGAAAGTTGAATGTACTTTTCGTTAAAATGTTTACAGTTTTATGGTGTGGAAAATGTTAAACAGAACGAAAATATTATAAAAAGACCGATTTTTATCTTGCAGAAAGTCTTAAAATATTTAAGAAAGTGTTCTATTGAATAAACTAATATAATTGATGGAACAATGACTTATCTTTTTGTTAGTTAAATAACAACTTACAAAAGCAAGAACTGAAAAACGAAAGTTATCCAGAATTTTCATTAAATTGAAAAAATGCTACCTTTTATACATGTTTACTATAAGGATCTTCGTTAAATCCCGCTTTTGATTATATGATTTGGACACTCCAGTGGATATCCTCTTATCTGTTTGTATCCATGTTAACATGAAATAATTAAATAAATAAATAAGCAAATCATGCCTTTGCAAGTTGTAATTTAACTAACGAAAAGGTAAATCATTTTTTCATCAATTATATTAGTTTATTCGTTAGAACTTTGTCTTAAATAATTCAAGACTTTCTGCAAGATAAATCTGAAAAATGTTACCTTTTATACATGTTTACTACCGTGCGAGCAAAAATTATTTGCATCAAAGAGGGCTTGGGTTAAAAAACGTAGAGCTTGGTTTAGATCACAATGATATGGGGACGATATATCTAACCAAATCTAGGTTAAAATTTTGTCAAATTCATATTATGACATGATATGCCAAACTACAAATTTATTTTTGTTGTTTACAAAATTAACAAAGTAAGAATATTATACAGAAAGAAAAAGAAAAATAATTACATAAATTGCTGAAATTGGTCACCGCCATGCTCCAAGCATAAATTCACACGTCTCTTCATATTTTCGAAAGTGCTGACCAGCATCTCTGGAGAAATGTTACCACATTCTTGGATAATCCTTTCTTGTTCTAAATTTGCAACTGGTGTTTTAAAAATAGTGTTCTTTAAATGAGGAAAAACGAAGTAATCCATACCCGTTAAACAAGGTGATCTAGGTGCGAATTCAATATTTGATCGAAAACTGATCAATCTGTCGTCGAAAAAATATGACTGATTTAGGTTTAACTAAAATATGGTAAAAGATCATTGAAGACAGACTTAGTATGCTAGAAATAACAGTTATTATAAATATGTATCTATACCAGTAATCACTTTCTAGCGACTCTAATTGATTATTATACCAAATTAAACACATCGTAAAATTTTCCAGATAGACTAATCCAAAATAACTTAAATATATAACATAAGTTCTCTTAAATCTTATTTTAAACTCTATAATACAAAATATATAAACTAATCCAAGAAAGAAATACAAGTTCTTGGAATACTTGCACTTTATAAGGAAATGAATTTAGCTGCTTCTTAAGAATAGTCCTGCATGATCCATAAGATCTTCCCACTTCTTGGGACAGGCGACTTATACAATTTGTTGGCGTATTTTGCATTATTTCACTAACGTTTGCAACAAGTTCTTCTGTTCTTACAAATGGTCTTCCTGCTCCTTTTTTGTGTTATATAGAGCCTGTTTCCCTAAGCACAGCCACGGTTCTTTTCAGGCAATGATAAAAATCCCCAGCAATAAGAGCAACGTTAGGAAAATGTTCGTGAAAATCGTCCATGCACAAACCCGGATTGTATTGACACTATCCATTTACTCTAACCCCGTTTCAAAAATACGCTTTAACCATGAATGTTTTGTGGTGTTCCGTAAAGCCCATTATGTGAATTGTTCAAGAAATTGAAAAAATTAGCGATGAATCAAATTACTTGTAACGACTGTCAAAGATGACGGAATAACTGATTGATTGTTAATTCAGGTAGTTACTGACACCCAATAGGTATTAAGCTCTACGGCTAAGCATTACGTCCTTAGATGCAAGGCCCTCTTTGCAAATGCAAATAATTTTTGCTCGCACGGTATTATCTAACAACAGCATAATCTTATAAAACATATTTAAAAGTCAGTGTATTAGTATTAACTGTGGATGATATTTTTTTGCAAACCTTAAATACGAAACGTTTATTTTTTCTTCTATACCGACACTACTCATTAACCACCCACACACCTTACCCTATATCAGCACCTCAACCATAGATTAACACACTTACAAGCTTACTAACACTTGCTAACAAACATCTGCCTGTTCCATTTTCATTCGCCCAGCTTACCTAGCTTGTTTTTGCTTATTTCTAGCTGCTAGCTTGCGTCCATGACGAGCACATAACATACGCGAGCACTAATCTGGACTTCACCCCTCCTGCCGTCTACGAAGATCCTAGTCCGTTGCTTGAACCAGTAGTGGTCCATACTAATTTTGAAAACCAGGTAAGAATATTTTTTCACTTTGAAATGATTCAATATACAAGTATATACATATATACAAGAGTTATTAACTACAACGTCTGCAAAGCATGTAATGCAAATTAATAAATAAACGTCATTCTGTTAGTATCATCAGATTGTGAGAGTGGGTGGTTGGGTGGGCATAAATGCAGGCAAATTTGGGATATTGGTATATGCCAATAACGGCAATAACTAATGAGATATGACATATTGTGTCTGACTATTTATGAGCCAGGATAGAGTATGGGGAATATAATAAGTTCAGATACTTGGAAAAGTAGAAAAAACATTACCCTTAAAATTAAAAGATTTTAAGAATACGTTGTATAGTGTGACTCCATCCTTTTTTAAAGTACCTAAAATATTGGTCGACGAGGTCTCGAATCCATTAAAGATGACTCAAAAAATGAAAGTATCTTGGACGCAACCAATTCTGGCGTTAGCAAGAAATGGAAACCTCATGCTGCAATGGTGCGTCAAGCAACTCGTTTGTTCGGGTTTATACAGCATTATTCTCACAATAAAGTAGGTATAAAAAAAATACCTTGTAGGACTTCCATTGTCTTTATTTTGTTACTTAACACAACGTTTCGATTAGTTAATATCTCTAACCGTTTTCAAATGTAAACTAAACTATAATTCCAAGGCTACTGTCTACTATCCATGTGCAATGAAGCTTGATGACTCCGCCTACGTGCTTATTGGAGTGTGAAGCTGTTGGTTTTGGACAAGAAGAGGCTTCCAGATATTGGGGATTTGATTAATGAAAGCTGCTCCTTTGAATTTTTGTTTTTTCCAGTGCTGTTCCGTGTCCAAAACCTTGGCTTCTGACCACTGTATATTATATTGGTTGGTCCATATGGTTCCGCTATACCTGATCTCGAAGTTTCACCTCTTGAGTATGTTTCAGATGTTCTTTAACTCGTACGGGAAGAGGTCTTTTTGTTTCTCCAATGTACGATTCGCCACACTCGCAAGGGATTTGATAGATACAATTTTTTATGTTTTCATTTCGGGAAGGTTTTACTTTTGGAAGAAAGCTTCTAAGCTTATTTCCGGATTTGAAGGCTATTTTGATATTATAGTTTTTGGTTATCCTTCTAATCTTTTCAGAAATCCCCTTGACATAAGGTATTGTAAGAAATGCTTGCTCCTCTTTCGTTTCTGTATTAGTTTTTACTTCGCGATTTTTAAGTTTTGAGATGGTATTAGTTACAAAGGTTTCAGGGTAACCATTATGTTTTAAATATTTTTTGATGTTTGAAATTTCAATATTAAGGTCTGCCCCGTGTGAGTGGGTTTTCTGTACACTAAAGTTTTTATGTTTTCAGTACTCGTTCGACGAGAACATCGAGAAAGGGTAGAGTGGAATGTTTTTCTGTTTCCATGGTAAATTTAATGGATTGTCTTATACTATTAATATGTTTCAAAAACCGTATCAGCTCTTCGTTGCTGTCTGTCCAGGTAATAAAGGTATCATCAACATATCTAAGCCAAAGTATATTTAAAAAATATAAATTTTTTATTTGATTCTGTAACCTACTAAATTGATTTTTCAAAATAATTAATATTTAAATCAACCATTTCAAAGACCGCATCTCCCACAAGACTTCAAATTATAATTAAGTCAGGCCAAGATAACGCAGATTAAATAGCCAGCTGTTGACCTGGACGGAAACTTTGAACTCTGAGCAACAAACTTGGGAATTCGAAATTTGTTGCTTTAATTAAAATATATTGGTCTTGAAGGGCCTCGGGAGGGGCCAAAGGGCCGGTCGCTCCTTGGGTTGGCCAAGTAGCAACAAGTTTATTTACTATTCTTGCTTTTGAAAAGTCTAGTTGACCCTTTTAAAATATATCGACATAGGACAAAAATATTGCCTGTGAAATAAATATATATAAAATAACTATTTTTATCCAAAAAATACAGGTATTCGTGAACATAACATTAAAAATATACCGTGCTGGCAAGCCTGAAGTTGATGCGGTGAAATTCAGCTGGTATTTTAATCTGGTTTCGTCGTTAAAGTTCCCAGATCAGCAGTGGGCCGTAGCAAGCTCACGCGTCAGGTTGCGTCATATTATTTTCTTCCGATTTTGGTGTTTTTTAAGTGTTTCTGTGGCTGTTTTTAGTGTTGTCTGTGTTTTAAACATTTTATTTTTAGATTTTATAAATTTCAGAGACAGATTGTTTTGGTGCTTATTATTCAGTGGCGTGTCGTGGGGTTTGTGTTTGGAGGGGCGCAATAGAAATCCAATACCAAATGACATATAAGCAAATTGCTCGAAAAAGTATCTATTTATAAAAAAAAATTTAGGTAAATTAATACATAGGTATTCAAAAATATTCATACCTACAATAACGACAAAAACAATAATAATTGTAAATCAAACCGGTAAAAATCCAAAAAAAAAAGGCTGGTTTTAAATGGCGCTAATAGCAGCCTACAAAAATTTATTTGAATTATATTATTGACGAAATTAATTTTTATTAGTTCGAACTCGACGCACGCTTACACCACAACAAAGTCCGAAATCTAAAACTAAAGCAATGCAGGCGCTAAAATACCGCGCCGGCAGAGTCCCTAAATAAATCGGATATAACCGGGTGACGTTCGGTTTCATTTCGCAAAATTTATATACGCCAGGGTCCGTCGCCGCGTTTCAGCGACGGCATTCAATTATCTAAAATTCACACGAGGAGGAGTGCTTATCGTTGGTCAACGAAAACGGACAATTAGAGATGAGTTCAGAATTGGTGAGTTGTTATGGTTTTTTAAAATTTAGAAATTTTAACTACCTATATGAATAATAACAATAATATTAGTATTAAAATGAATAGTAATAATAAATATTTAAATAAATATTTAATTTGTGTGTTATGTTAAAATTCCCAGGAGGGGCGCGCGGCCACGCGGCCTTATAGAGCAACCGCCACTGCTTATTATTTAAGTTTAATAGTGAGTACAAACACTATTTTGGTTAACTCATCTATTATCAAATCAATAAAGTGCCTAGTTAAACCATTTACTTATCGTTATATACAGGATGTCTCATAACTAACGGGCAAATACAGCAACAGGAGATAGTAGATTTGGAAATATGCTTAAAAACGCACGGTCAATTTTCAATAAATGTTTCGTTAAGAAAGGTGTTTATTTAAATGTTTCTTGCCATCTAGCATTTAAACGCAATTATCTCAAAAACTAATTGAAATATCGAGAATAATGAAGTACAACTTTTTTACGTTTAAAATATATTTCTTTCATAATTTGAGGTAATGTGGTCGGAACTGTGAAAGGCAAAAAATATATGCGAGAATTTTTCAAACTCATATTGTGTAGCTGGCGTTCTCTAGGGGATATCTTAAAACTCATTATGGAATCCTCCTTTTTCTCAAAAATATAACTACACCAAATTTGATTCATATTCGCTTAACATCAAATTATCGCAAATTTTATAAAGTAAACATTTACTTGGATCACCCTGTATCTCTTTAACCGTATAGGAAATTAAATGTAATGACATATTTTCAAGTCCAATATCTCCTGTATAGCCCCTTAGGTACGGGACATCCTTTATATATCCATATATAAAATTCCCACAAAAGTAACAATACCAAAAGGGTTTCCAATATGGTGTTTTGATTAGATGTGCACCACAAAGCTTACACCTGGCAAAAAAATGTATTACTTTTTTTCTTGTATAATAAATACAGAAATACCTATTTACAAATAAGTACTAAAAGAAATAAATGTTGTTTTTTTCTTTACCTTTAGTTTTATAATGTTTTCACATACTTATTTTGGCGGGTACGGGTCTGTAAATATTTTATTTTATAAATAATAAAATCAGTATCTATACGCTATATCTTTACAAAATATTAAGATTCCCTTACAAAATTTAAAAGATGGCGACGGCGATGGCAAAAGAACTTAGTCCGGTTCTGTTTTTGTAGCCAACCGCTTAACATAAAAAACACCAGACTTCAACAGGGTGTTATTAATGACAGATGATCCGGCGAGTTCTCACATTAATTTGACTTTACCAGCAGTTGATTTTTCACCGTAAGCTAATAGAAACAGACAATTTAAAATAAGTGTGACATTTTATCATCAAATGAAAAATACCTACGCAAACTAATTCGAAAATGCACAGTATAACGTACAGTTTATAGTGTATATTTTCAAACATGTTATTCAAGAAATGACCGTCATAAACAAGAGAATTGTAACACAAATAAGAAAATGAGCATCGTACTTTATTATATTGTCACTTAAGTGTGTTATTTTAATTTTAAAATATTTCTTTTAAATTTACATTGGCTAAATATTGTTGAACATTAAAAAGCATATAAAATTTAGAAACGCCATGTTTTCTACCGTAAAACCTTTTATATGCTACCGCAACCGAGTTACATGTAATCGAATTTAAAAATCTAAAGTCGTTACGTTAAAATTGCAACGTTCGCTGGTGGGGTGAGGAGCTCTAATCCCATTTTCCTAATTAATCAATTGTTTTAAAAGCACGCCAACGTCAGATGGAAGTTGTTAGATAAAAGAGATAAGAAAAAGCATTGGGGTTTAAAAAGAAACTCCGATCGTTTAGCCCCATTTTAAAAACTACCAAGCACTATCTAAGCCACTAATTAAATAAGAACTCTGGAATAGTAAGTATAAGAACAAATGCAGTATTATGTAATCGCGCAAGTTTGCGAGATATGGTTTTGTGGAAAATACTTATAAATGGTTTTACTTATACCATTCTAACAGAATGCAAAGGGTTGCTTGCTTTAGTCAATCATCTACTAACTAACCCGTAGACCGTGGTGTACCCCAGGGATCAGTGCTCGGACCAGTTTTGTATCTAATCTATATTAATAACTTGGATAACTTAAACATTAGCAGATGCTTGACCCTACGACTATTGTCTCATTCAACTTTCAAATGTAATATTCCTAGTATAGATATACTTTATAACAGTATTTAAAACAGAAGTATTGGACAATTTATGGGTTTGCATGTTGATGATAACTTTAAGTATACAGGGTGTAAATAAAAACTCCTAGGCCAATTATTTCGAAAACTAAAAGTGACAGGTAAATTCTGTAAACGCCAGTTTTTAGCCTCTATGATTGGCATCACAACTGTGTAAAAAATGTGTTTAAATAATAGAAAATGTAGGTGGCGCCACAGTGCAAAGAAATTTTTCGATGACAGGAACTTTTAAATGTTGTGGTTCTTAAAGATAATTAATTTATAATCAAATTATGTTCCATAAACATTTTTGGTAAATCTAACATGAACGGAGATATTTGGGGTTAAGTATTTTTTTTAAATAATTTTTAATGAGTATTTTAATTATAAATATTTTTAATACCCTTTAGCAGATTTTAATTAAATTTTGGTAATGATCATTTTCGTGATAAAACGCTCGTGTAGAGCTAAATTATTACGTCCAGTGACATCTCAAGGGGCGCCTTAACAAATAATATTGGCAAAAAATAAGACGCCACTGAGTTTTTGGTAATTTTTATATTTTTTTTTCGGATTAAGCAACTAAAAATGTCTTTTTCTTGCCTGTTAAATTGTTTTCATGTCTTGCTACGTTTTCGATAAATAAAAATAAAAACAATTTTATTGCATATCCCTAGAAAACAAAAATCATTAAATAATTAATACGTTGTATTATTATTAATTTACTGACACTGACACTGAGTGTTAAGAATATTAAATATTTAATGATTTTTGTTTTCCAGAGATATGCAATAAAATTGTTTTTATTTTTATTTCTCGAAAATGAAGTAAGATATGAAAACAATTTAACAGACAAGAAAAGGATATTTTTAGTTGCTTAATCCAAAAAAAAAATATAAAAATTACCAAAAACTCAGTGGCGTCTTGTTTTTTGCCAATATTAGTTATTAAGGCGCCCCCCTAGACGTCACTGGGCGTAATAATTTAACGCTGCACGAGCGTTTTATGACTAAAATTATCTTGACCAAAATTAAATTAAAATCTGCTAAAGGTTATTAAAAATATTTATAATTAAAATACTCATTAAAATTATTTTAAAAAAAACTTAACCCTAAATATCTCCTTTCATGTTGGATTTATCAAAAATTTTTATAGGACATATTTGACCAAAAATTAATTATTTTTAAGATCGACAACATTTAAAAGTTCCTGTCATTGAAAAATTTCTTTGCACCGTGGCGCCACCTGCATCTTGTATTATTCAAACACGTTTTTAAACAGTTGTAAAGCTTATTATAGAGGCTAAAAACTGGCGTTTACAGAATTTACATGCCGCTTTTAGTTTTCGAAATAATTGGCCTGGGAGTTTTTATTGAAACACCCTGTATAGTGCCCATTAAAAATCTATCAAGAAAAATCGTGCGGTTGTTACGCTATAAGAATTGCTGCGAATGAATTGGATGTAAGGGAAGCACGAACGATGTACTTTGCCCTGGTAGAGTATCCCTTAATGTAAGGTATTTGTTTATGGGGACATTGGAGACGTGAGTTATTCCAGACAATGATTGGGTTGCAAAAGCGAGCAATTCGTTATATGTGTAGAGTGGGGGCGAGCGTGCACTGTAGGCCTCTTTTTGTAAGGCAGAGTATTCTAACTCTGGTAAGTTTGTATCCACGTTGGTTAAGCAGTCATTAATTTATGAAGGTGGGAAAATCTATAATCATATTCCATAATCAATAAATGGCTTTCGACGCCTTAAACATTTTTAAGAAAATATTTTGGGCACAAAAGCATTTTATGCTTTGGAAGTACTAAAACTGTATATTTTTATGTGGATTATGTTAAAGTCACTTTAATTTTTATTATTCTTTTTTGAAGTGATAGGATGCAATCTGTGGCTTCTGAAGGATGGCTTCAATTGACAACTTTTTATCTTGCTTTCCTATTAATAAGCTACTCATGTTGATTAAATAAGTGTTTGCGGTTTTTTTTTTTGTTTTTTTGTTTTCTTATTTTCTCAATTGTATATTTATTTAATTTGAAGAAGTAGTCCATGCTCAAAGTGGAGTTAAAAGTATAGGAAAGAAAGAAAAAAGTAATTCTCCACAAAATTTAATAGAATAAAATTCTTCAAGGGTCTCTACATGTTTCGAACGTAGAAACGTTCATCATCAGGAGACATAAAATATATTAAGTGCTGATGGTTTTAGCAGAAGAGAAAATGGTAAAGAACCTTAATAGAGCTTTTATGGAATTAAAAAGAATTGTCTTTTACACATCATTTTTTTTTCATAAAAGCTCCATTAAGGTTCTTCACCATTTTCTCTTCTGCTAAAACCATCAGCCAGTGGCGGCTCGTGGGGTAGAGCCACAGTGCCATGGCACTACCTGCCCTCCTGTCTAGCGTCATGCCCTTTACAAATTACCAAAACCTATTAAAATTAATATTCTCGTTTTTAAAGCAATTAGCAAAATAATTTAAAAATGGAACACAGTCGGGTGCAAATTTCCATCTAAAAGGAAGCGATTATGCGTAAAACGGTAACGTAGCTTCCGCGCCAAGCGCGACGAGGCACACGGGAGGTGACGAAACGCCATCACCTCAATAAAAAAACGTTGAAAAATGACCTTGAATGCAAGCAGGCAAAAATCTCGACGGGTAGCCAGGCTCTCTTCGTTTGACCGTTTGATGTTAGACGTTTCACAAACAGCTGATGTTCGCGTCGCGTCCCGATTTGTTTTCGTTTGGCCGGCGGCTGATTTAATGTAGGAATACTATTAGATTTTTAAAGGAAACTTTATGGAAAAAATACTTGGGTGTGCGGTTGTGATGAATCTAATAGACTATTTTGTTTTATATGTGTTTTATTTGGTGGGAAGCAAACTTGGTCCCAAAAAGGTACAGGTGATTTGGTCCATTTCTGGGACAAAATGAAGACACATGAAAAATCGAAGGTACATTTAAACAATATATTATTATTTAATTTCAGTATGCTTGGTAAAATTAACATTAAAGCTCAATTAAATTGTGCATATCACAATGAAATAATAAAGAAAAACGAACAAATTGATAAAAACAGATACATATTAAACCAAATTATAAACTGCGTTCGGTTTTGTGGTGCATTTGAGTTGGCTTTGAGAGGTCATGACGAAAAAGAGACGTCGAAAAATAGGGGCATATTTCGTGAATTAATAAATTTCAGCTCAGAATCAGACAAAACTCTTAAAGATCATATTGAAAAATCGAAAGTATTTAAAGGAACATGAAAACCCCTACAAAATGAACTTCTGGACTGTATGATAGATGTGTATCATGATGAAGTCATAAAAGAAATAAAGGACTCTCCGTTTATCGCAGATGAAACCAGTGACATTGCTTGTGTGTTTCAACTTGTTATCGTGTTTAGGTATATTCAAGATATGATTGTAAATTCATAAATTAAATTAGGTGCCTTTTTGCTAATTTTTCCTACTTTAAAAGCATGAACTATTAACAAAAAAGGGCGTGGCACCCAAAAATTTTTTGCCTGCGGCGCTAAGGGTTTACCTGGCCCTACTTCACTAAAATGGCACAGCCGCCACTGCCATCAGCACTTAATATATTTTCTGTCTCCTGATGATAAACGTTTCTACGTTCGAAACATGTAGAGATCTTTGAAGAATTTTATTCTATTAAATTTTGTGAAGAAAGACTTTTAGTTTTTTCTTTCTTTCCTGTATATTTATTTGTTTTTCAGTGGATATATTTAAGTGTATGTATTTTGTATTTTATAATATGTTCACATGTTCATATTTATTTTTATTTATTGTTTTAGCTCCGTTAGCTACTGCAGCTAATTTTACTGTACGACAAATGTTATTTATTTTCAGCCCCAAACATCTGTTGGCAGTGTTCGCCTACTTCGCAGAGCCGACTCAGGAATCATGGCACATGACGAGCTTCCTGGTAGATCCGACTCGATCAGCACCGAATGCTCAGTGTCGCCTCCTGAGTGTCCGGAGCCGCCGGGAAGTAGTCATAGCGAGTCATCCAGTGGCGTCCATTCGAACGAGAGTAATGATGCGTCATCTGTTATCAAACAGGTAACTTTTACAAACTGTTAACAAAATTAAAGTGTTAAGAATTTTTAAAATTTATTTTGGGAAGGAATAAATAGAACTTTAGGTAAAAAATTAGAAATATTACAAAAAAGGTTTCTACAAAAAAGTTGAACATAAGACAACTTTACATTTATAACATCAACATACAATTTAAAAGCCATAATCATAATACACGTCATAAAAATTAAATAACCATAAAACCTAAAATAGATAAGTCCATAGGACAAAAAAGTTTTAAATATTTATGATTTTATTTAAACGATTATTTACCAACAAAAATTAAAAAATTGATTTCATTAAAAAAATTTTAAGTCGAAATAAAAACATGGATATTAAAAACCGACAATTTGAAAATATTTTTAGAAATGCTTTAATTAATTAATATTGTTCCGAATAATTTATATAAGTAATATTTTTTACTTAAAAATTATAAATTAATAATTTTATTATAGGTAATATATTTCTTCAAAAAGAACTGCGTATATACTATAAATTAACATTTTTTACCTTCAAACTTAATTTTTAATGCATATTATGACTTATGATTTTACATACTAAAACAAAAAATAATATTTGCCCCTAACAAGCTCAGCTTCAGGGGATTGAAGAATAAGTTTATAGAAGACAACATAAACATATTTATTATATTATTAAATTTTAAATAAACTTATTATTATTATTATTATTATTATTATTATTATTATTATTATTATTATTATTATTATTATTATTATTATTATTCTTATTGCGCTCTACACATAAACCTCTCTTTTACAAAACCCTAAATATTCTAATTTGACTAAAAGCACCTCGTTAGTCGGTAAGCGCTCTGATTTAAACCAATTCATTTACATATTTAACTTTTTTTTTTCAGCCCGTTGCCAAACCAGCCGAGTGGAAATCATCACAAACTGACAATTCCCAAGGTGGCAATTTAATAAATTTAGATGTGCCAGTGGAAAGCCAGCCTGAAAGCACCGTCGTGATCAGAAGGAAATCCATAAGACCTAATCCAAATGAAGGGGTAAGAATTCCACCCTATTTTTACCCTAATCTCCATTTATATTGTATAACAAAAGATATATAAGTTACAATTAGGGATTTTAGGGAGACGAATTGTATAATTTAATGTGTTTTAGTAACTTGGAACAGACAAATTTACCCTTAAGTCATATTGGGTCATTATCATTATTATCTTAATTTGCTAGCTGTAAAGTAGGTACTTACAATCATTAAGAAACTAATTTCTTTTTCAATGGGTTTCTTCACTAAATTTTAATTTTGATTGAAAGCAATTAGAATTAATTAAAAATTATCTGTAAAATAGACCAACTTATGTTCCAATAGATAAAGAAAAAAGCTATCTAAAAGTATTTAAGTATGGTGTTCCTCAGGGAACAATTTTAATATTTATATTAACGACTTATTTAGTATAAATTGCGATGGACAAATTCATAGTTTTGCAGATGATACAACAATTTTTTATACCGATACAAATTGGAAAAACTTAAATAATAAAATTAAAAACGACTTTAAAATTATAAAAAATTGGTTTGATAACAATTTATTAACAATTAATTTTAATAAAACAAACTATATTCCTTTTACTTTAAACCTAAATAACCTACCACGAAATGTGAGTAGTATTCAAATAAATGAAGACATTCAAATTTTTAAAGTTAATAAAATAAAATATTTAGGAATTAATTTTGATAGTAAATTAAATTGGAATTTTCACTTAGAATAGGTACTTAATTAAAAAATTAAGCAGTTTACTACCGATTTTTAAAAACAATAAAAAATTCTTAAATGTAAGACATATTATGGAAATATTATATTACGCGTTAGTTAAAACTCATTTAAATTACGGAATTTTAGGTTAGGGAGAAATAAATAGAACTTTAGTTAAAAAATTAGAAATACTACAAAAAAAGTTTCTAAAACTTATATTCAATAAAGAGTATCTTTATCCTTCAAAAGAATTATATTCAGAAACAAAAAAGTTGAACATAAGACAACTTTACATTTATAACATCTTAAAAAATAAAAACCTTATACAATTTAAAAACCATAATCATAATACACGTCATAAAAATGAAATAACCAAAAAACCTAAAATAAATAAGTCCATAGGACAGAAAAATTTCAAATATTTATGTTTTTAGTTAAACGATTATTTACCAACAAAAATTAAAAAATTGATTTCATTAAAAAAATTGATAGTCGAAATAAAAACATGGATATTAAAACAGACAATTTAAAAATATTTTTAGAAATGCTGTAATTAATTAATTAATATTGTTCTGAATAATTTATATATATAACATATTTATTATATAATTTAATTTTAAATAAAATTATTATTATTATACTTAGAAGAACGTTAATGCTGAATAAGTTAAAATCGATTATAGTGAAAAAGCCCGTTCTAAAAATAATGAATTTTTTCCCAAATTTATTTATCTATAAATGTCATAGGTGCCAGACGCCATTCTAAAAGAAGACCCGTACGGTCGCGCAACTAATATGCGCATGACGTCGTTCACCGATTCAAAACTTATGATTGGTCAATCATCCTCGGCAACGTTGCCACATTATCCCACCCAACCGACAGTTCAGACTATGTATCCTAATTGTTCCACGATGCCACTTCCTCAACACACTTCTGGGAACATTCCTCCGACATTGACTAACGGAAATAGGTAGGGACAAAGAAAAAAATGATGGCATAGATAGTGAAATATCGTAAAGTTATGAAATACTTTAAAGTAATCTTTTAAAATATAAGTTAACTAATTTTACATTTTTTTTACAACATTTTTAGTTGCAACGTGTACACGAATAGACCACATACAACAATCCCAACCCATTTGAATGGAGTAAAGCTAATTACAAATAATCACAATCCGTACCAGAAAAGGATGCACAAGCCCTGTGACTCTATAACCAACATGGCTAAGCTGGAGCCCATTTACACCAAGATCAATCGTGCTACCAACGAGATATGTCACTATAGTACTACTAGTACGTCATAATTGACAAGGTTTAGATAAAGAAGTTTATAGTACGTTTATATTTACTAAGAATCTCTCGTTTTATGTCGACTCAGCACGACTTACAGATTTAAACAATTAAAGCAGTTAAGCGATGTAAGATTCAATCTACCTTTACTAAAGTAATTTTTAAAAGGATTCGTCAGTTTTGACGAATGACAATTTGCGCCTAATGTAACTGAATATTTGGGTGAAAACATAGTATAAGAAAGCTAAGGAACAAAAATCAGAGCTAACGCTAGGTCAATGTACGATTATACACAACTATATTTTTTGTAAATAAAGCATAACGCTAAGAGATATTGAAGTATTATTCATACCAGAAAATAATACTCTTAATATAATAAATCTCTTCAAAAAAAAAAAAATATATATTTCATTAAAACTTCATAAATCAATATCTTGAATATTTTATATATTCTGTTTTGCTTAATAGCGTTAAAAAAATTTTAAAACAACCTCCACAACTATTAAAGCAAGCAAGTACAGCCCATAAGATTTTTGACTGCTAAATAACTCTTATGAAAAACAGAGTGCAAGACTTTAAATAAATTAGAGAAAATAAAAGCCACCATCTTATATTTATAATAATTTTTAGATTTTATTATAGTCATATTACTCTGCAACAACTTCATATCCATATTTCAAAATACTCCTGTTAGTAAAGTAAAGACAATACATAAATATATCTCCGATGCAGTACCTAGTGTTTTTAGAAAAAAGTTTAGCAATTTTACAATATGACCTAAATTTTTTATACAACCTGTAGGATACATTCCCAGTGATTCAAATAGGTTTAAACTTTTTAGAAGATTCTTCGCTATTATTTTTAATAGAGCAATTTAAAGAGATATTTTAAAATACATTATAATGTGTTTTTAACATTTATGTTTGCTTACTAGATAAACACAGTATCTCTGTATCCTATGTGCTGTTTTAGTGTCAATGTTATACATATTTATACACTTACACTACAAAACTGTATCATATGAAAATATACAGTGTGTCCTGATAATATTAAACTTATTAAAAGCACAAATAAGACAACACATTTAAAATATTTCTAAAGCAAAAGTTAACATCAATTTATTAAGACAGGTTACTAAGACAGGTGGCCATTGTAATCAAGACTAGAACTATCAATTTATTATAGTCTACGCACAAATATATATTATATTGTAGAAAAATTTAGTTACGAATCTTATTTCTAAGGCACACTGTATAATAAAGATAAACAACTGAATGCAAAAACCGAAGACAAATAATATTGCGCAATTAAGTATAATATGTATATAAATTTTGTGTGTATCAATATACAAGGATATTTATATTTTGTAATTCGTACTTAAAAATATAGAATAGAATCGTTCAGTGGAACATCGATAAAAAAATGCAATTTAAAAAAAAAAGTAATAAATTTTAATACAGTCACAATGAAAGCAGATAACGCGTCTTTTTTTAAAATGTTACATGCTTCAAAACTCTATCCTGTATATTGTGTAGTTGTTGTTGTTTATCGGGCTTTTTTTCTGAAACATATTTTAAAGTCTATTAAGTCCACGTGTTATTTACATAATTGGACCGTCCCAAATAAAAACGATTTAATCCTTTTTGTTAATTCAAGAAAATATGTTTTAACTAATTGTTTGTTCCACTGAATTCAAAAATCCGTATACAATATTTTCAAAAACAAAGATAATAATATCCATTTTCATATCACAAAAATTTAGGGCATACACTTCATCATCGTTAGTAGTAAGGAAATATGTAACAATAAATAGCGTAATACCTTAGCTTTTGTATGGAAAATATTATTTATACGATATTTATAACGTATCTGTAACCCTTATATGTGATGCTCACCATGTTAGAAGTAGACCTTTAAATATCATTAACATAGGATCTCTAATGTATTTTTGAAAAATCAAGTATACATCGTATTTGATTTAGATCAGTTTCACTTTGGGTTGCATGCTACGAATAAGACAACTGAGGTACAGCTATCGCCCGCCTACATCTGAAAAAATTATAAGCATAAAAACTTGTCTAAATAAACAGTAATTTGTATACTTTTTTTTAACAATCCATTGACTTTATCAAACAGTATTTTTACTATGAATTAGCTTAGTATTTACTGTAGAAAACATACGTTGTGTTTTTTTATATTTTTATACCCGAAAAATTAGCCATAATTATTTCAGAATTTCCTAAAACTCTTTTAAAAAATTAAATAAAAAATAGTGTAAAGGAATAAAATGTGAAAGCTGTCGATCAATGGTTGTGAAGTATAAACACTTATAAATCTGGGTTGTAATCGAAATATTAAATTGTTAGTCATATTGTAATTACTTTGTTTATATTATGTATGTACATTTAGTTAGTCCTTCCACTAAAATGTGTTCGTTTTACTCGGTATTATTAGGAAAATGTAGAGATAAAAAAGATTTCAGAACTTTTTCCTAAAAATATTCAACCATTGTAAGTATTTTGATTCCTATTAGGTTAAAATTGTACATACAATTTTATGTTTTAAGTATTTATAGGTTTGGTATATGTATCCAATGTTAATTAAATGTCATATTACTTTATTATTTACGTTGTTCTTTCAATAATAAAAATATAAATTATATTAAAACATAAAATCCAATATAGAAAATACCCTGATCCCTTATACAGCTTTGTTATAAGATAAGGAAATACTGCCTTTTTAAACTGACACATGAAATAATGGATATTTATTATAAAAAATATTTACATTCTAGCAAATATATTTTGAAAAGGAAAGAGAAACACAAAGTCTTTCTCCACAAAATTTAGTAGAATAAAAAAAATTTTAGTTTAAAGGTATCTACATGTTTTGAACGTAGAAGCGTTCATCATCAGGAGACAGAAAAATTTATTTTATGCTGATTGTGTTAGCAAAAGAGAAAATTAGAACCTTAATGGAGCGTTTATGGACTTAAAAAAAAGTGTAGAAGAAACATGATATGAAGAAAATTGATAATGGTTAAACCATACTGAGTATTTGAAAACGTTATTGAAGGGGGTCTAAACCAACCAAATAAAATGAGGAAAAAGAAAAAACCTTTCTAAGAAGATGTCGAAGACTATTTAAATTTTAAAAAACTTATCAAACATATGTCTGTAAGACATTATGAGGATAAAATTGTAGTATCACAATAATATTACGCGTGGTAAAAAGTATTTTTGGGGTACTGAGGATTAACCACGTAATATTATTGTGATACTACAATTTTATCCTCATAATGTCTTATAGACATTTATGTTTGATAAGTTTTTTAAAATTTAGATAATCTTCGACACCTTCTTAGAAAGGTTTTTTTTTCTTCCCAATTTTATTTGGTTGGTTTAGACCCCCTTAAATAACGTTTTCAAATACTCAGTATGGTTTAACCATTATCAATTTTCTTCATATCATGTTTCTTCTACACTTTAATTTTTTAAGTCCATCAAAGCTCCATTAAGGTCCTAATTTTCTCTTTTGCTAACACCATTGGCATAAAATACATTTTTCTGTCTCCTGATGATGAACGTTTCTACGTTCGAAACATGATACCTTTAAACTAAGAATTTTTTATTCTATTAAATTTTGTGGAGAAAGACTTTGTTTTTTTCTTTTCTTTACATACTTTCAACTCCACTTTAAGTATGGACTATCTCTACAAATTAAATATATTTTGGTTGAGATGAAATAATGAGGTTTACCAAATTAGCAAATTTATTTATACCTGTATCTAGATACATTAATTAATTTGTTTTTATGCTGGACATAGATGCCAAGAATATATTTTAAATGAAATATACAGCGTATATTAACACTCGTACCAGTAACATATCACAATTTCGGTTAAAATTAAAAAACAGCCAAACAGTGTTTTTAATTAAATAATTATATTTTTATCTTGTCTGTCAGTAACTAGTCCACTGCCAGCATCAAAATATATCAATCACTTTTTATAGTTAAAAGGCAAGAATTATTGTTATTTAAAAAAAAGCACAAAAATTTTAATTTATTTTCTTAATTATTTTCTACAGTGACTTTTAAAAACAATAAATAATAGGTAAATATCACCTATAATATTATATCATACGTTAATTTCAAAGATTAATCTAGTGCATAGACTTTTTTTGTTTTGTTTTGTCTAGTCCCTCAATATTTTTTATAACTAAACGTCCTATTTGCACCTTATGTCAAGAAGGAAAATACTAAAAGATTCTGTAAACTAACGGTGGCTGTCACAGTCGATATAAATCAAATGACTTATTTAACGAGCATTAAATGACGATCATTTGATTTGTAATGAGGGACACCGGGTTAAATTACTGAATCCTTAAACTGAACTGTGTTATGTAATCCTTTTTTTTTATAAAATAAATGTTATGCTCTATAGTCTAACAAATACCAAAGTAATATACCTACATACATATATCTACAAATACATCAATGTTGTATTTATTTTTTGTTGCATCAATAAATAAAAATAATACTTATAAAAATATACAATGTGTTTCTGTTTGTTTAAAAGAATTTAAATAGTAGGACATTCTTTGGAAGATTTTCTTTCTGTTCATATTTAAAAAATATATCTTTTTAACACGCTTTTATTAGCTTCACCTGTATGTCTGTATGTATGTATGTTTGTTTGTAACCGACTTCTTTGAACCCGATTTTTACCGACTTTAAATGGTCAGATTTAATTTAAATTTTGTAAACTTATCAAGAACCGCTGACAATACAATAATTTCATAAGTTTATCTCATTATCCTGATCAGGATCGCCGGAATTAAATCATTTCCTTACAGATCCTCTGTATGAGAGTGAGAGAGATACAGCTCACCGTATGCGCATGCGTACTATCTACCTTCTTTCGGGCTCGAGCACTCAGCTTAATAGTGTTGGTACATTCTTTCCCTATCAGTTTGTTCGAATTTGTGGATCCAATGCTTTGAATCTAGTTTTTTAAAAAATGGATCCACTGCTTTAATCTAGCCATTTCAAAAATCCAAGTAACGATCGACTCAATTAACCATTTCAAAAAGTTATTGTTAAATGAGTGATAGTATTCCATCTCTACTCCGGACCTCTCTATGACTGTCTTTAATCAAAAAAAAAATTTTTTCTTAACAATAACTCAAACTAAAAAATGAAAAATAAATATAGTTTAAAAAAACTAAAAAACACGCTTTAATATTTAATCAAACTATAAAGCGGAAAATAAATAATATAGTTTAAAATAATTCTTGAAATTCTTAATATAGGCAGAAAATAATAATGAACGATAAACATTAGTATTATTGTGGGAAAAGCGTGGGGCGCTTTGTGCTATTTTTTTCGTATATCGAGCACCCCACGCTTTTTTTATAATAATACTAATGTTTATCGTTCATTATTATTTTCTGCTTATATTAAGAATTTCAAGAATTATTTTAAACTATATTTATTTTTCGCTTTTTAGTTTGATTAGTTATTAAAGCGTGTTTTTTAGTTTTTTTAAACTATAGTTATTTATTACTAATAATGGCAAAAACATGTCTTTGCATAATTACTTTTTACAAGAAGTAAAGAATCTTAAGCCTCGGCTAAATTTGTTTTCATGCTAAGATCATATTCGTTTTCGAGTTTATTGATTAATTTTTTTTAAACTTATACATATTTTTTCTGGGCCTATATAATTGATGGGTAAATAAAGGATGTATTCAATTAAACTGATCAATTTCGTCTTCCTCATCTGTCAGATCTTCTCCTTCACTTTCTGCTTTACAGACCAAACATTCCTCGCCCATATCTATCCAACATTCCCGGCAAAAAACAAAATAACAGCCTTCGTTTTGACACTCTAAAAAATTGCTTAGTGTTTTGGGCTCAGGATCCTCACAAACCTAGAAAAAAAAGTGTTAACTATTTATTTAAATCATAGTTCAGTGTTCTAGTTCTGAATTCGTTAATTTAAATAGTAAGAGAGTAGAGAGAGACATTTGAATTATCTTACCAAACATTTTTTTCTGGCAAATTTAAAATTTTTTAACCATTCGCACTGTTTAGGGTGATTGATCCGTAATATCTGAAAAACGTTGTAGTTTTCTTCTAGACGTCGCTCTCTTGCTTTTTTTTCGATATTTTTTTTCATAAATCTTCAACAAATAATACATATTTATTGATAATGGTAAGGAATCCTTCTTATTCAAGGCAGTGCACGATTTCACAACCATTCCCTTACCTAAAAAATCCTTTTCTTCTTTTCAAAGTCTCATTATACAAAAACAAAACCCTCTTCTTTTCCCTTTTTCGGAAGAAATACGCACAAATAACCCTTCGTAACCTTTGCGTATACGCTTGGATCCACATCATGCCCCATATCGCAAGGTAAGTCCCGTAAATTTTCAAAAGGTAAGACGTGGGAAGTAGGCTAGGTCTTGGCAAGCATTGTTCGTTACTCCGTTCTGTTCTAATGCGCTTTTTAATGTTGAATCCTTTCACCAGGGAGCGCAGAAGCGACGCTATCATACCAGTGCCTAAATATGACATTTCTAGATACACACAGCCCTGACAGAGGATCCTTATAGGGTAGACATTTGCGCGTGTAGGAGTAAATAAGAGTAACAAATATGACGTTCTTCACCCATACGGGAGAACATCAAGGTATATTCCACTTTAGAGTAATTCATTACTGAGTTTTTCGCAAATGCGTACACATGGATCGATTGTTCCCAGTAAACGCACATACGTTTTTTCAACGTAATAACAGCGTGTCACTGCCTAACCATTAATTATTTGTTGTAAAAATATACGTTATTGATAACGTGAAAAATATGTTATTTTTACACTAAATATCTATTCAGTCAGATAGATTTTGCAACGTTATATTAACTGTATTTAAATTATTATTATTTAAACAAGAATAGACAACGTTAAAAAAATGTTTAGTTTAACGAAATAATAATTTTTGAAACAGAATAAAACGTTTCTATGAGGTTTTGCAGACACATAAACCCGTAATTAAAATATAACGTTAATGATGTATAATTTTTACACTAACATTTCAAACCATGTTTATAGTAACGTGTAACCAACGTTACACGTTACACTTTGTCTTTCCTTTCAATGGTAGCAAGCGTTTATTTCTCTCTTGCACGCTTGCTCATTAAAATTTGTCTGGCATAGGAAACAGATAGCCGTGGTCAAGGCTCGCAAGTACCGTTACGTGTAGTTTACGAGGAATATTTTAGAGGTAATAGTAATAATACCGAAAAGAACGAAGTTTGGCTGACAGGATGAATTCTAATCTTAATATAGATTAAGATACATAAGAGGAGAATAATTGAGAGAGGTCATTGACTAAATGACCTTATGGAAAAGCCGCCACTGGCTGTAATGATTTGGTGTTTCGCCTATTTAAACGTATTTTTAACGTACGTGTGTTTACTGGGTTCGATCTCTATTATAGGCTCAATATGCAACAAACTGATACAAATACTTAAATCATACCCTTGACTTGTAACAAAAGATCATGCTTTCCAGTTGTCAAATAATCTATTTTAGCATGTCTTCTTATAAGGTCTAATGCTTCAAAAAACAGCCTGTCCAACAGAATAAACGTTGTAGCTGTAATCATTTCTAGCATAAGTATAAAAGTTTCCCTAAAAATTTGCTCCCTCTCGGACTTTAAAGGTATAAGTGTGGCAGGGTCCACTAACTTTTTACGCTCGATTTTTTTGAGAGGCAGCAATGGAAGTTTTTCGGAAGCTTTTCTTCGTGCATCAATTTTTCTAAAATATCTAGAAATGAATTTTTTTTTCTATAACGTACAGTAATCGTAAGCAATAGAATCCCTACTTAATTTTTAATTTTATTGAATATAATTAAGGATTTGAAAACAAACAAAAACAATAAAATTAAAATTTTTCAATACTAATTAAAACTAATCGTAATTTAAAAGATGAGATTTGACCTGGCCGCCAATTTGTACCGTGGCGCCATAGGGGTACAGTGCCGAAGTAATCTATGTCATTCTGTGTTTTCCTGGTTTTCTAAGCACCTATCAATTCTAATCATTGTTATAATATGGTTTGTTCGGGTTTGTTCCCGCTGATTGAACATGAATACTAAAGTATTTAAGCGATATTAGAGGTATTTAACTTACTTGGTAACATAAACATTATCAAATTCCATATCTTTCAAATATTTCTCTTGATAATCTTGAGAATTTATTATAATTCTCAAAAAAACAAATGCCAGGACTCTTTTTATAATGTTTAATAATGAACTTAGGATTACTTTCTTGCTTTTAACTTTGTGTAAAATGGATACAGCTGTATCTCTGGCATCTCTCACATCTCTCAGCTGTTTAATTTTTCCTGAAGAAAATTAATGGTGCCTTATATTCTAGATTATGCAAATAATTTCTATATATATATATATGTAAACAGTGTGACCAGTAAAGTCCGCATTATATGGGATTGTTTTTTTTTAATAACTTTATTCGAAATTTAACTTTGGCATCAAGTTCTGCTTCGATCGAGATGAAAATTAAGCAAACAAAAATAGTAGTCACGTGATTCGCATTATCTGTCAAATTTTAATTTTTTCCAAAAAATAATTCAAAAGTAGGGTTATTTCTGAAAGTATCGAAAAAATTTTTTTAAATGCAGTTTATAGCCCACATGAAAAATTTTAGCTGCATAAGATAATTTTGATTTTTTACCCATAATTTGTAAATTGCGCCAGTTTTGCAACATATGACTCTACGCAACCTACATAAAACTTCTTAGTTTTGACAATGCTTTAAATGTGTGTTTTTCTACAAAATCAAAATTGGGCTATTTTATATTTGCATGTGATGCAAAGTTTATTAGTTTTTGACCCTCTGTAAGGTAACTCTATAAAATAAGTACCTATTGTTAAAAACGTAGTTTTTGTCTGAAAGTAATACACCTTAATATTAAGACAAAAAAGAAGACTCATCAGTAAAGTGTTCATTAAGTGGAAAATACATTTTAGTGGTGGGTAAAAAATCAAAGTTATTTTATGCAGCTGAAATTTTGCATGTGCGGGGTAGAAAGTGCATTAAATAAACTTTTTCGATATTTTCAGAAATAACCCCACTTTTGAATTATTTTTTGTATAAAATTAAAATTTGACAGATAATGCGAATCACGTGACCACTATTTTTTTTGCTTCATTTTCATCTCGATCGAAGCAGAACTTGATGCCAAAGTCAAATTTCGAATAAAGCTATTAATAAAAAAAAATCCCATATGATGCGGACTTTACTGGTCACACTGTATACAGGGTGATCCTTAAGTACATCAAGAAAATCTAGGATACAATTCCTGGCATCAATTTAAGATGAAAAGTTCATATGGACTTATGCCCTAAAATTCTTACTCTCTAAGATACAGGGTGTTAAAATATTTCTAAAAAAATATTTATTTTAGTTAATAATCGAAAATCCTCAAAGATACGGTATTGAAATTTCGTGCTTATCTATTTTGGATCAAACTACACCTTTTCATTAAAAAAGGTTTTGCTTCCTTCCACCAGTGGCGTGCGTACCAGATACCATCAATATTGTTGTGGTGAAAATATTTGACACGCCACTGATTCTTTTAACTCTGATGCATTTTTATGCATTATTGATACAAGCTGAACAAGAGTTGTCTCTGCTATGTTTTTGAAAAAAGCAGTAGATTTAAAGGTAACTCTGATGCTGTATGGAACAAAATTAAGTTTTTTTTTTATTTTTTCCATTTATCTTTAAATCTACTGCTTTTTTCAAAAACATAGCAGGGACAACTCTTATTCACCTTGTATCAATAATGCATAAAAATGCATCAGAGGTAAAAAAATCAGTGGCGTATCAAATATTTTCACCAAAACAATATTGATGGTATATAGCACGCACGCCACTGGTGGAAGGAAGCAAAACCTTTTTTAATGAAAAGGTGTAGTTTGATCCAAAATAGATAAGCACGAATTTTCAATACCGTATCTTTAAGGATTTTTGAAATTTAACTAAAATAAATATGTTTTAAAAATATTTTAACACCCTGTATCTTAGAGGGTAAGCATTTTAGGGCATAAGTCCATATGAACTTTTTAACTTAAATTGATGCCAGGAATCATATCCTAGATTTTCTTAATGTACTTAAGGATCACCCTGTATACAGTTACCGCGATTTTCACTTAGCTACTTTTTAAAAGTGTATTTTTTTAAATTTGTTTCATGGGTTAGATTATCTTTTTATTGTGCGAACTTACCTATTTTGTATTGTAACTTAACATCTTTAAAATTTTGCGACAGGGAACTACGAGAGTGCTTTAAATAGGTATAACCGTCACCAAATCCAGGGTCTACATCTTTAGAAGGGTCACATCTAAAAATAAAAATCCGTGTTAGAAGCGACGTATGTCCTGTAAAATATTGTATTCCACCTACCTACTGACGCCACCTAGAGCTTCACCTATATTACAAACGAAATCCAATTTCATTGGCCAACAAAGCAACCACGCCCCAACCCACGTGACAGTGTCGTAACACTTATTATAACCGCTTTCGAACATTTTTTTACAGTTGTCTGCCGCCCTGGTAAACTGATTCATACATCGCATCTCAATTTTTTTCAGATATTCCTTTTCGTATTTTTCAGCTTCTACTTTTTCCCCTTAAAATTAAAGTTATTTTAAATACACAGCCACAACCGCCTTGAAAAGAAGCCATGAAGTGACATCGGGCAACGTCGCATCAGCTGGGAGTTGCGGATCAAAAAGCTATTAGTATGACGCGCGGCAACGGGCGAGTTTTTTATTCTTTCTGATATTTTTTGTGTTTTTTTGGCTCTGTTGCCACTATATTGATATTGAAAAATGTTTAAAAAAGTAGTAGTAGTAGTAGTAGTAGTAGTAGTAGTAGTAGTAGTAGTAGTAGTAGTAGTAGTAGTAGTAGTAGTAACAAGATTTATTTAGCAATGTGCTACAATTTAACAAATTATATAAAATATTTGAACTAATTTAACAATATCATCTGTAAAAAAAATTTATCAGCCATTATTTTGTTTTTTAAATAAATAATTTTTCAATGATTTTTAAAAATTTTTCAAAGAGGTCTGTGATTTAATTAAAATATTCAAGTTATTATAATCACTTAACCTTTATAGAAAACCGATTTATATGTCAAATGTTTTGATACCCTACCTAGACAAAAATCTTTATTATACCTGGTTGAATAGTTATGATTTTCAAAATTTTGAGTTATAAAATCTTTCAAATGAGAAGGCAGTAAGTTATGTTGTATTTTAAAAATAAAAGTAAAAATTAAAAGAAATATTAAATTTTTAACATTTAACCACTGAAGTTTTTCTAACATTAAATTTATTTTTGTATATTTATCCACATTTAAAATTATACGCATAGCTTTATTTTGCAAAACTTGGAGTCTATTAAAGACCCCATCATTTTCTGTGTATAAAATAGTCGAACAATATAAAAAATGAGGTAAAATTATAGTGTTATAAATTGTTTTTCGTGAAAATAAACTCAAATTTTGACTAATTCTTTTTAAATAATTAATTTGTTTTCCAATTTTAGATACCAGATTTTCAAAATGTAATTCAAATTTTAACTTAGAATCTAAAATTACTCCCCATTATTTAAAAGAGTCTATAACTTCTAATCTTTCATCAGCAACAAAAATATTTACGTCTGTATTAATCACGCTATTTCCAATAACCATAAATTTTGTTTTAGAAACATTTAATTTTAATTTATTTACCTTTAACCAGTTTGATAAAGTTTTTAATTCAAAATTTAAAATGTCTATACAATCAAAAATATTTTTACCCTTTATAATAAATAGTTTTGGATAACAAGATGAAATGATTAAAATTAAGCAAAAAAAATAGTAGTCACGTGATTCGCATTATCTGTCAAATTTTAATTTTTTCCAAAAAATAATTCAAAAGTGGGGTTATTTCTGAAAATATCGAAAAAAGTTATTAGAAAAAGTTTTTTTAATGCAGTTTTTACATGCAAAATTTCAGCTGCATAAGATAATTTTGATTTTTTACCCACCACTAAAATTTATTTTCCACTTAATGAACACTTTCTGATGACACTGTTCTTTTTTGTCTTAATATTAAGGTGTATTAGGTACTTTTAGACACAAACTACGTTTTCAAAAATACTTATTTTATGAAGTTACCTTATACAGGGTCAAAAACAAATAAACTTTGCATCACATGCGACCAAATTTTAATAGCCCAATTTTGATTTTGTAAAACACACATTCAATATGGCGCTACTTTAAAAAAAATATATCTGAAATAGAGCATTGTCAAAACTAAGAAGTTTTATGTAGGTTGCGTTGAGTCTTATTTTGCAAAAGTGGTGCATTTTACAAAATATGGGTAAAAAATCTAAATTATCTTATGCAGCTGAAATTTCGCATGTGAGCTAGAAACTACATTTAAAAAAACTTTTTCTAATAACTTTTTTCGATACTTTCAGAAATAACCCCACTTTTGACTTATTTTTTGGAAAAAATTTAAATGACAGATAATGCGAATCACGTGACAACTATTTTTTTTTTGCTTAATTTTCATCTCGATCGAAGCAGAACTTGATGCCAAAGCAAATTTCAAATAAAGCTATTAATAAAAAAAAATCCCATATGACGCGGGTATATACCTAGCTAGAGATATGTTCAAAGGAATATGTTGAAATTTGAAACTATTTCTGTATTAAGTTTCCTAGATATAAAAATCCTCTTCGTATTTTTGCTCAATTTATTGTCAAACCTATGAATGTGATATTAAATTAACCAACCTTTAGTATCGTACTTTTCGCCGATTTTTGAAGAACTCTTGGAATCTCCATTTTGTTCATCGAGGTAGTCGTTTTCTTCCTTAATTTTTTTCATTTCTTTTTCGTCCTCGATTTCACCTGTTATGGGCCCTGAAACATCTTTGATAGACCTAAAAGTAACGATAAGAACAATTTTCGTTAATTATTGAAAAGAGTTTTAAAATGTACCTCAATGTATCCTTAACCTCATTGACTTCAGTTTTCATGCCAAAGATCGCCTGCGTAAATGGTTTAAACATTAGTTCAAATCTTGCTTTGGTTAAATTGAAAGTCAGAGAAGCTGTACAAGCAAATACTCTTACCTAACGACAAAAAAAACTTAATTACTCTCATAGAACCTATACCTATACCTCTTCTAGGTCCTAGGTTTAGAAGGGCTTATAGCACTTAGTTCTATTATAACTATTAAAAAATATTTACAAAAACTTAACCCGTTCCAATTCACCTTCTACTGCCGATTCAAAAACAAAATTTTAATAAAAGAGTACCACTGACAAGATTCGAACCAGCAACCTTCAGGTCCAAAGAATAGCGCCTTACTGTTCAGGCTAAAGGTGCTTTCATTAAAAGTAACTTAAGGAACTTTGCTGTTAGGTCCTCGCAAGTAATTGTGGTAATTAGCTAAGTTCCGTTAAGCTTCTATGAAATAGCAAAGCAATGCCAGCGGCTCAGCAAAGATATTATTTTCCTCCTCCCTTGCTGAGGTGAAGTGTGCCCATGTACAGTGTCACCAGTAAAGTCCACATCATATGGGATTTTTTTTATTAATAACTTTATTCAAAATTTGACTTTAGTCACGTGATTCGCTTTATCTGTAAAGTTTTAATTTTTTCCAAAAAATAATTCAAAAGTGGGGTTACTTCTGAAAATATGGAAAAAAGTTATTAGAAAAAGGTTTTTTTAAATGCATTTTCTAGCCCGCATGCAAAAATTTCAGCTACATAAGATAATTTTGATTTTTTATCTATATTTTGTAAATTGCACCACATTTGCAAAATAAGACTCAACGCATCCTACATAAAACTTCTTAGTTTTGACAATGCTTTATTTCAGATACATTTTCTTGAAAGTAGCGCCATATTAAATGTGTGTTTTTCTAGAAAATCAAAATTGGGCTATTAAAATTTGGTCGCATGTGATGCAAAGTTTATTTGTTTTTGACCCTGTATAAGGTAACTTCATAAAATAAGTATTTTTGAAAACGTAGTTCGTGTCTAAGTTTCCCGCGCTTTAGTGCGAACGCTGATTCGGCGGTTGAAAAGTCCACAGCCAGACTCTAGCTAGACTCAAATCACGTTTCTCTTTGTTTGTGTTTTGTGCATTTACAGCTCTGCAGTGAATGCTAGAAGATCCTACACACTAAATTTTCTTCTTGTCCATTTTTGTACTTACTACTTCTTTTCCATTACTAGAAAGGTTTTCAACTGGTCCAGAAATTATGAAAGTAATAACTAAGGCTTTTAAAACACTCCTGCCAACTTTTCCACCGAAAACAGGATATGTCAGCAATGTGATACATCGAACTTGGGACGAAAATGCTATGCCAAACCTATACGGAAAAAGATAAAACGTTATTTGTATTTTTGGACCTATTTTTCCGTTAAACTAAAAAAACCAAGATTTGAATCAATAATTTGTGCCAGCAAGCTTTTATCTAAATGAATCCCATTGCAAGGTTTAGAGTAAACCCTTTATTTTTCTGTGGTTTAGAGGTATGCATAATTGGATCTTTCGTCTTGTGGTTAGATATAATCAGTAATTTCCATAACACTGGTGTTTCACCAGACGAGAAATCAAGTACATACGGGTTTTTATTATTACCATGTGAGTGTTATATCATCATTCTGAACCGATTTTCAAGTGTTTCTAAAGTTAAAATGTGGTAGGTCTGGCAGTGTTGCTAACACTCAACTCACACATGACCAAAATAATTGTACTTATATTACCTACAAACAAATACGCATGCGTCACTGGAACCGAATTTAAACGAAAACGAACGACAACGGTGCCCTTAGCGAATGAATCATGTTTTTAGGGTTGCATATGTGAACAAAAATATAATTTTTGAATATTAAAAGTAAGATAGTCCCTTCTTGCGTACTCAAGGCACAAAACGGCTTCGCTGGTTGCCTGCACGTGGCGGAACCGAATGCACGCAAGTACAAAACTAGGTCAGTTACCGGCGCCAGACTTCTATAAACACGTGTATGTCTTGTTTATCTGTATTTTTTGTAAAAAAATGTTTGTAATATGTTTTAAATATAGTGTAAATTATAGTTTAATGTTGTTTTAAGTGGATAATTATTAAACCGGGACGTTTCCTGGTGTTTTTGTCATCAACTATGGTGGATATTTAATTTTTATTGCTCGTTGTAATACCGTGCGAGCAAAAATTATTTGCATCAAAGAGGGCTTGGATTAAATAACGTAGGGCTTGGTTTAGATAAAATTACTTGTAACGACTGTCAAAGATGATGGAATAACTGATTGATTGATACCGCTAAGCATTACGTCCTTAAATGCAAGGCCTTCTTTGATGCAAATAATTTTTGCTCGCACGGTATTACTTTCGAATTTGTGTGTGTAATAACTTAACAGCAAAAAACAATGGCGGGATTATAATATTGCAGTTTGCGATAATATTATTGTCTGCATGTATACCGGGTGTAAGAGGATTATGGTACACCCCCCTTATCTCCGTTAGTTTTAAAGGTAATTGATTGAAATTTGGGATATCCCATAAACATAATAAGCGGCACTTTTTGACCTACAAATGATTTTTTTTTCACTTCCGGTTTCGCCGGAAGTGACACCAACCTCCGATTTTTAAATGGAACACCCTATATATTATTACATTTTTGAATGCTGCATAATTTTCTGAATCCAATGATACCACAAAAGTAACATTTCAAGCGTAAGAAATATTTATTATTTATTTTTTAATTTTCCATTTAAGTGTGCCATGACGGTTCCGATTTATTCCAATTGATCCATCTAATGCTGGAAAAATCAAAGTCCCGTCAAAAGTACTACTTAAATTGCGTTTTTTATAAGCAAATAAAATTCATCGTAATCGTTTTTGGGGTAAAACTCAATTTTTCCAAATGGAACCATATTGGTACCGTGGTACCATTTCTTAGTACTATTAATAAGGAATTTATTCATACCTGGTAATAACATGTGCGATAAATACAATCAAAATTATAGCTAAAAGAAAATACAATTATTTTGTTCTAATTTAATGCTAAGAAGTTACTAAGGTGAACAAAAATAACAACAAATGTAAAGACTTTTCCAATACACAATAAAAATACCGATACACCACCGAATACTTATTTGACAATCCGAATAATTTCATTGTTTTCAAAGCCACCTTAGTAACTTCTTAGCATTAAATTAGAACAAAATAATTGTATTTTCTTTTAGCCATAATTTTGATTGTATTTCTCGCACCAGGTATGCATAAATTCCATATTAATAGTACTAAGAAATGGTACCACGGTACCAATATGGTTCCATTTGGAAAAATTGAGTTTTACCCCAAAAACGATTACGCTGAATTTTATTTGCTTATAAAAAATGCTATTTAGTATTTTTGACGGGACTTCGATTTTTCTAGCATTAGACGGATCAATTGGAATAAATCGGAACCGTCATGGCACACTTAAACGGAAAATTAAAAATTAAATAATAAATATTTCTTAAGCTTGAAATGTCACTTTTGTGGTATCAGTGAATTAAGAAAACTATGCAGAATTCAATAATATAATAATATACAGGGTGTTCCATTTAAAAATCGAAAGTTAGTGTCACTTCCGGCGAAACGGGAAGTGAAAAAAAAATCATTTGTACGTCAAAAAGTGCCGCTTATTATGTATATGGGATATCCCAAATTTCAATCAACTAACGGAGATAAGGGCGGTGTACAATGATCCTGTTATACCCGGTATAGTGAATATGAAGCTAGATTGTTTTGATTGACATAACGGCATCAATTTAAAATAATCATACCAAAAACAAAACTTGCAGTGTTCCAGGGTGCAAATTAAATTACCATATAGATCCTTAAAACGAGGTAAGAAACTATATCTACTTTAAAATTTCTGGCCAGTTATGATCTGTAGAAAAGAAAATAATTAAAAGCAATGAGTGATACTAACTGGATTATTTTTAAAGTTTATCGCAAACCCTAATCAAAATCTTAAGATTTTGCTAGATTTTTCGTTCTTGCATATTTTTGTCTCGTCTCATGAGATTCTCGCTGAAAAACTGTCGTTTCATAGGAGACCGGACCATTCTAGTCTCGTTTTCGTCTCGTCTCATCTCGTGAGAACGAGACGAGACGAGAAAAAGCGAGACGAGAGTGAAACACTATCCATAACACCTTGTTTATTAATGTATATGGCTTCTATATCAATAAAAATAATCAGATTTCTTACCCTAATATAAGAGATATCATCAACATCAACCAAAAGGCTATTTCCACGGTAAAACCCAACTCGGATAAAACATATCTATAAAAAATTAACCCTAAAATAAATCCGTAAATAAAGCCCGTTATTCGCTTTAGTAAAACATGCTCGTGTTCGCGCGTAAAGAATAAATTGTATAGGAGAGGGACTTTATGGCAAAAAGCTGAAATTGTTTGCTCTATGTCCTTCATAATTTCTTTCAGAATGATGACACAGACAAAGTTAGTAAAGTCAGTCTGACAAAAAATAATTCCTAAGGCTCAAATCAGTAATGTCCTGTTAGTATTTTACTAGCAACTAGGGCTGGGCAAAAATTCGATATATCGATATTTCTATCGATATATCGATAAACGATATTTAAAAAATAAAATATCGATTTATCGATATATCGACTATATCGATATTCGATTGGAATTTCAATATCGTCCTTATAACACATTAAAGGACCAATATTTAATTGAATCTTTTTCTTCATGTTTTCATAATTAGAGTCTCCCCTTGAAATGAAGGTACGGAGTTTTACAGGGCACATAAGAAAATTTTGATATACAGTGTCACCAGTAAAGTCCGCATCATATGTAATTTTTTTTTATTAATAGCTTTATTCAAAATTTGACTTTGGCATCAAGTTCTGCTTCGATCGAGATGAAAATTAAGCAAAAAAATAGTAGTCACGTGATTCCCATTATCTGTCAAATTTTAATTTTTTCCAAAAAATAATTCAAAAGTGGGGTTATTTCTAAAAATATCGAAAAAAGTTATTAGAAAAAGTTTTTTTAAATGCAGTTTCTAGCCCACAAGCAAATTTCAGCTGCATAAGATAATTTTGATTTTTACCTATATTTTGTAAATCGCACCATTTTTATTAAATGTGTGTTTTTCTACAAAATCAAAATTGGCTATTACAATTTGGTCGCATGTGATGCAAAGTTTATTTGTTTTTGACCCTGTATAAGGTAACTTCATAAAATAAGTATTTTTGAAAACGTAGTTTGTGTCTGAAAGTAATACACCTTAATATTAAGACAAAAAAGAACACAGTGTCTTCAGTAAAGTGTTTTTTAAGTGGAAAATAAATTTTAGTTTAACAACGTAAAGTTTATCTATTTTCAACGATTTAATTTAAAACCCCTATATTATAATTTATTATTAAGCTATATGCCATAATAACATTTTTGTAGAAAAACACACATTTAATATGGCGCTACTTTAAAGAAAATGTATCTGAAATAAAGCCTTGTCAAAACTGAGAAGTTTTATGTAGGTCGCGTTGAGTCTTATTTTGCAAAAGTGGTGCAATTTAAAAAATATAGGTAAAAAATCAAAATTATCCTATGCAGCTGAAATTTTGCATGTGGACTTTTTCGATTTTTTTTTTGAAGTGATAAAGTAATAATTTATTAACATTAAATTATTGACCAAATTTGGGCGTGGTCCAAAAAAAAATTCTCCCTTTAGCCCCCCCTGATCTGATGACCTAAGTTCGCCTAAGTACAATATACCTTTTAGGAACCATTTTTAACTTATGGCGAAATCGTTTAGGTAATTTTCAGCGAGCGCTATATAGTCTATCCCTTACCACAACGGAACAGAGAGGGACGAACTGACTTAAAACAATGATCTGTCGTTGCTCCGCGTGGTATTAAGTTGAACGGATCAAAAGATTTTATTTGATTGCCGCTGTTGGTGGTTGATTGATGTCTGATATTATGGTGTACTTTTGGTGAAAGTGCGAGGTGCATAACTACAAACCTAATTTTGTGTTCCGTGATATAAGTGTTGTGTAGCTGTGTGATATTCAAGGTTTATTTGTGTTTATTTTCCCATTAGGTATAAAATATTGTACATGAAATATGTCTTAAATTTTCTGAAGAATCAAAATATTGAATAATATACAGTGTATTGCGTTTAAAATAAGAATTTGGTATTGGCATTAGCCACTGTTACATAAGACACCCTGTATAAAAAAGTTTTTATTAAAAAAAATGCGCAACTAGAAATACCAATCGACGTGTCCGAGCGTTTTTTCGGACACGCACCATGTATGTATGGAATCTATTCCATTTGGCTGATACACACTATATTATGTAAAAAAAAGTAACCATGCAACTTTAGCGGCTGCGGCTCTGATGTCATCTATAAGAAGAGCAATTAAAGGATTATATCTTATTGAATACCTATGCACCAAAATACGATTCCAGACGGTTAATTCAAGGTTATTAAGACGCTAACAGAAAAACCATTTTATTATTATTTTTACTGGTCAACACATCTTTTATCACAACCATTCAATATATACAGCGTTGTGATAAAGAAACGAACTATAGTCTATTTCAGAAAGCTGTAGAGTAATAAAAGCTCATTAGGTATGCAAAGGGACTACAGAATGACCCAACGAATATTTAAGCCACTTTTATAATTTGGCGTTGATTTCATTGCAAAATTTTTTCTTTTCATCAAGTGCAGGTAGTACCTACCACCCGGGTTTGGGTCAATTTATGGGTTTTGCCTATTGTTGTCCATTCACAAACACTGAAAATGGTGTGATAAAGGCGTGTTGGTAGGATATTCGTAAAAAGGAAATAATTTTATTTTAGCAGAATAAAAATGAGGCATTATGTACATAGTATTAGCTACACTTATTTTTTATTAAACATTAAAAAAAAAATACAAAATACGAAAAATACATTATACAGAAATTAAATTATAAAAAATCATAATATTCTTCGTCATCTGAGGAACTGTCATCTCCTCTTGACGTTATAATTAACGGGTCGACGGTCCGATCGATCAGGTGGTCAAGATCCCACATTTTCTCCTCTTCTTTAATTACATGATGGACTGCTTTTCGCCATTTCTCTGGTGTCACTTCCTTAATGGCTTGCTCAAATAGTAGCTTAACGTCTTTCATTTTGAATGTCGTGTTGTGTCTTGCTACAAATCCTTTTACTTGCGCCCATATAAGTTCATCATTAATCATGTACATTTAAAATAATAACTTTTTCACTTACTGATAGTGGAGAATTATTGGAACATCTTTTTCTTGGTGTGAATGTCGCCATTTGATTACTAATCATATAATACTGTGAACACTATATACGGCTTAACAGCAAATACTGATGCGTTAAACTAAACAAATATACTTATTAAGGTCATACACACACACGATATATGAAGTTTATTCCACATTAGTTTATTCCACATTACCACCTATTTATATGATCAGCCAATGAGGCCAAAGCCAAACTCGGTACCTGTTAAAAGCAAAACGTAACTGTATAATCTACTAATTAACTAATCCCTACACAATATTTCAATTTTGACACTTCAGGCTAGAAAATATACCTTTTCTAATCCTCTTACGCAATTACTTGAAATTTTAATTTTACAAACAATACTATTTTTTCTCCGAAAGTTTTGGTTAGTTATCATAAATAATTTAATGCACAAAGTTTACCTGCGCCTATGGCCGACACCGAAATTGAGCCGAACTGGACGGAATTTCCCATTTTTTTCCTCTACACCTTTCTGAAATAGACTATAGTTCAATCAGCTTACTTGATCAAGAATCGTTCAAACAAGTAAATGTATTATTATGGTTTCAACAGGATGAGTAAGAAAATACTAATACAAGTTTTCCAGGTCGGTATGGCTATTGAGTATTGAGTGTATACCTAGAGCCTACTGAGATATCTGAAGCCACCTAGATCACTCGATCTCAACCATAGACAAATACCTTTAGATCCGTACAGCTTATCTCGTGCGCAAAGAAGTTAAGTTAGCGATGTTTATGCAGCGACGAAAATTTTTTGGGGTACGTGTCAATTCCGCCTGTAGCGTTTGTAAAAGAATTTTAATTTTTTTAGTGGCGAAGACTGAAATTCTGCCCCTATTGGGGTAGTTTACTAAAGAACCCCGCACTTCTCTATGGAAAATGTCCCTCGGTTAAATTTCCTTCATTTTTATTATATTGTAGAGAATGCTATTCCGATCAAAAGTATCCATGGCCACAACCACAACAAAATCTGCCGAACAGTTTTTGAGATACAGGGTGTCCAAGTTGCAAAATATTAATTAACATTACATTATAATAATATTTTCGTAGTTTATAATATTAATTGGTTTTGTTTTTGTGACCTTGCCGTCCGATAGGATAGAATACTATAAAAATAGTCTAAAATATCTTATTATATACCGGGTGAGTGACGAAAATTATTTAATATTTTTTGTTAAATCGTTGTATTTTCGGGATTAAATTAATTGTTAACAATAATACTGTATATGACATTACCTTGGAGCAAGCTATAAGAATTTATATATTTTATATTTTTACACGGTAACACAAAAAAGTCATAATTTTTTAAATTAATTTTTAAAGAAATTTTGTAGATATTTCAGAATGACATTCTCTACGACATACTAAAAATTTTGGAAATTTAACCGAGGGCCATTTTCCATAAGAGAAGTGCGGGGTTTTTTATTCCAGTTCAAAATTCCATCCTGTATAAAAAAAATAAGGTGACGCACGTAGCTCTTCTCAGTCTTCTGTTTTACACAGTAAACATTTTTCTAAAAAACAAAAAATTTACATGCCTAGCGATTATATTGGTCAAATAAGCAATAAGGTACAAATAAGTTGGTACTCTGTATAAAAGAATGATCCGGTTCTTTATCACCAAACTGTATAATTATTTATAATTTTTATATCTTGTTTATCGAAGCAGTGGACAATAAATAAAGATACAGCAACAGTTTGTAAAATGTAATCATCTATACTTAACAAAAAATGTTGTTTTGTTGTCAATACAAGTGTGCATAAAAAATATTTGTTAGTTGTGTACTAACTAAACCTTTAAATGTATATTGTTAATATGAATCCGTTTGTAAAACCTTTTAATACGTCACGTCATGCAGGAAGATTAGGTTTAAGGGATACCTACGTTTTTAATGAAAATTTTTATGGATATGGAACAAGTAAGTACCTACCCGCGTACGAAAATATGAAAATATATGGCCAACATTTTCCTATAATAGTATATTAAAGTACACGTTTCATTAGAAGCGGTTTTAGCGCACGCGTCTATTTTAAAAAACGAGCCACAAAGTGGCGAGTTTTTTTATTGACACGTGCGCTAGCACGCCTTATGAAACATATGCTTTATACATTTTTTTCTATTTCACCTTTTATAATCAAGAAAAATACATTTTATAAAGAAAATAAATCCTTCAAATTTTGTAAATTTTTATGTCTAAATTTTATGTTGGTAATACTATTTTTTATCATAGTAGCCTCTGGACAACAAAAATTATTTTGCAAACTGTAATTTTTTGATTTATTGACCCATTTTCACCACGAGATTCTAAAGTTATTTTAGCGATATGAGATTTGAAATTCGACGGAATACGTTGTGTGATCCTTGTACATTCGGTACATATACAGAGCGTTCCGAAATTCGGGCGATTTTGCTACTTTTTTTCGAATTTCAAAAGACGTGATTTTACGTCACGGCATTGCAATTTAGTATAGGGAAGATTCCATCTTCCAATTCAAATAAAGTTGAAGTTAAAATCGACATTGGAAGGTTAGTAGATTGAATTTTGGATAGGATTTGGCAGAAAATGATAGCTTGAACCATCTACAAAAGATTGATTTATAGATTTATGCAACAACATACATGACTGTTATCCACACAGAATAAAAAAGTAAGTTATCAAGCTATTTTTCCTCTGTGAAAAATGGGTTTTCTCGTAAATCACAAAGGCCGCGCAAGTTAATGAAATAAAACATTTAAAGGTTACCAACATCAAATAAAGAAAAAACGCGTATCGAAATAGCTTCATTACGATACGCAAATGCGTATCGTACTGAGCTTATTATGAACGTGAAATAGAAAAAGGTTTTTTTGTTTCATTTTGAATGTATACAGGGTGTTATTTAAGTAAGTGGCCAAACTCCAAGGGGTGTGATTTTAAGATGAAAAGTTCATATAAACATGGGTCCGAAAATGCATAGTTTTTACGATACAGGGTGTCAAACTTTTTTAAAAAAATCGGATGTTCGTACATATCTTAATACTCTTTTATTCGATTTTGTTGAAATTTGGCAATTCTGTTTGTAATAGCAAGAGGATAATTTGCCCTCAATTAGATTAAAATGATTAAGTCCAGTGGCGTCCCGGAAGACAGTCCAACTAATATTTTTGACAAAAAAATTGCCCCACTGACTTTTTTTAAAATTATGTATTTTTTCGAATTAAGCAACTACAAATACAACTATTTTATTTCCTAAGTTTTTTTCTCCACGACCATTACTGAATGCAATAATTCCAAAATCATTTTTGATAATAGAATGTAAAAATTCTCGCTCTTGAGTTGGAATATTTATTCTGAAACACTTGCTTCTTATGCGTTTTGCGTGTATTTTCATTCCATAACAAGATACGGAATGAATATTCTGTAATTAATATAAACGACATAGGTTGCCATGAATTTCGAAACTGTCAGTGTCAGATAAAAATGGCCGCGTTGTAATAATTATTTCCAGACAAATTTTAGTGCAAGTCAAAAAATGAGTGAAAAATCGGATGAATCAGATATGGAACTGGATGGTCGTGGAGAAAATATAGTCTGCTACTCGGTTAGAATGAAAATTCGATACTCGTGGTTCCACTCGGATCGAATTTTCATTCCAACCTCGTTACAGAATTTACTATTCATATATTTTTTTGTTTTCGAGAAAAAAAATAAAAACCACTTTATTACATTTCCCCGGGACAATAGTAGTTATATTTTTTACTTTTAAAAAACATTGCAGTAATAAATTATTACGTTATGCGATTATTTTATGTTAATTTCTTTTATCGAAAACAGTTTTAATCTGTGCGAAAAAACTCAAAAGAGGACTTTTGTGCAATTTTAATTGCTTAATAGTCTGGTAAGTAGTTTAAATGTTCTAATGTTATTGTCCCGGGGACATGCAATAAAGTGGTTTTTATTTTTTTCTCGAAAACAAAGCAAGATATGAAAAAAACTTAGGAGATAAAATAGTTGTATTTGTAGTTTTTTAATTCGAAAAAAATACATAATTTTTAAAAAAGTCAGTGGCGCGCAATTTTTTTGTCAAAAATATTAGTTGGTCTGTGTATAGGTATACCCAGTGGCGTAGCTTACTACTAGGATATTATTTTTTAATTTAGCAACAATATGTTGACTTTTCAATATTCTAAATTCAATTCTAAACACCTTATATCAAATGAATTTTTCAAGAAAATCTTAACGTTTGAAAAATATGTGGTTTTAACCTGAACTGCCCTCCAGCATGAATGATTCTTTATATTAAATGATTCTCGCTCAAAATCGGAACCATACACACAAAATCTATTATATACCCCCAGACTGATTGTTCAGGGGAGTAATGTCTGGGAAACGGGGTGGCCATTTAACAGGAGCCTCTTGGCTTCGATTAATCCAGCGATTCGGAAAGATGTGGTGTAAATAGTTCCTAACATTTCTAGCAAAATGCGTGGTATCACCGTCTAGTTGAAACCAAATATGTTGTCTTACCACTAGAGGCAAATCATCAAGTAAATCGAGCAGTGTGTTTTGAGAAAAAGTAAAAATGAATGACCACTCAAGTTTTCTGATAAAATTACTATTATGTAAAGTAGATTAGCAATAATAGTAAGTTCTTAGAAGGGCAATAAATTAATCTGATTTAGTACTGTCCTTACATTTTTCATTTTTTCTACAACGGCAGACTTCATTTAGCATTTAAAAATTATGAGCCGCGTTAGCATCAATTAAGGACACATACTTTTCAAATTATCTCCAAAACGCATCATTTTATCGAAATTTTATAAGAGTTAAAAATAATCAAAAACAAATGATTACCTAGAAAAATATACTTTGGAAGTCACTGGCGCACGTGCTAAAAAAAAGGGTCAGCGGGTACTTAACCCCCCCTATTTTGAATATTTATCAATTGTTTTTGATTTCGTTTTCCTCAAAAGCTGTAACTCTTTATGGTAAAGCAATGTACCAAATTTAAAATGTATACTTATCTTATGAAATACTCGAATTATTCAAAAAAATTTGTTTTTAATTTTAGAACTTGTTATATCGAACATGGGGTCAAAATGAAAAATGAGATTATAAAAGTCATATTATTTTTGCTCCAAGAATATGTGGTTAATGGATTGACCAACGTTTTCCGGACAAAATTTGACTTTGGCATCAAGTTCTGCTTCGATCTAAATGAAAATTAAGCAAAAAAATAGTAGTCACGTCATTCGCATTATCTGTCAAATTTTAATTTTTTCCAAAAAATAATTCAAAAGTGGGCTTATTTCTGAAAATATCGGAAAAAGTTATTAGAAAAAGTTTTTTAAATTCCATTTCTAGCTCACATGCAAAATTTTATAATTTTGATTTTTTACCCATATTTTTTAAATTGCACCACTTTTGCAAAATAAGACTCAACGCAACCTACATAAAACTTCTCAGTTTTGACAAGGCTTTATTTCAGATAATTTTTTTTTAAAGTAGCGCCATATTAAATGTGTGTTTTTCTACAAAATCAAAATTGGGCTATTAAAATTTGGTCGCATGTGATGCAAAGTTTATTTGTTTTTGACCCTGTATAAGGCAACTTCATAAAATAAGTATTTTTAAAACCGTAATTTGAGTCAGACACAAACTTATACTTATTTTACGAAGTTACCTTATACAGGGTCAAAAACAAATAAACTTTGCATCACATGCGGCTAAATTTTAATAGCCCAATTTTGATTTTGTAGAAAAACAAACATTTAATATGGCACTACTTTAAAGAAAATATATCTGAAATAAAGCCTTGTTAAAACTAAGAAGTTTTATGTAGGTTGCGTTGAGTCTTATTTTGCAAAAGTGGTGCAATTTACAAAATATAGCTATCATCAAAATTATCTTATGCAGCTGAAATTTTGCATGTGGGCTAGAAACTGCATTAAAAAAAACTTTTTCCAATAACTTTTTTCGATATTTTCAGAAATAACCCCACTTTTGAATTAATTTTTGGAAAAAATTAAAATTTGACAGATAATGCGAATCACGTGACTATTATTTTTTTGCTTAATTTTCATCTAGATCGAAGCAGAACTTGATGCCAAAGCCAAACTTTGAATAAATGCGGACTTTATTACTGGTGACAGTAGATAATATTTACATCGGTTCATGCAGTTTAAATATTTTTTTTTTAGAAATCATCAACTCCGATTGGGTTCCAGTAATCATCATCCCGCTTTTCGCAGCAGTTATTCTAGCAGCCAGCGTGTTTCTTCTAATTATCTTCAGACGAAATCCTACGTTTGTGATAACTACTGTGACGGGATGTGTTATTTTCATCGCAGTCTATCTTGTGTTATCCGCCTTAAATAGCACAACTAAGTTGACATACGAATAACCAACAAAGACTTTGGATTTTTTTAATATACAGTCGATTTTTATGGTCGTGTACAGATTTACCTTTAGATAAGCAAATAATAATCAAGAAAATGGTTAATTTATGGCCTTGTGCATGTAAGCAAAACCACACAGGAATAGGCATGCGCACTGCTAAATTAGCGATCGTTTAACAAATGGGAAAATACACAGATCGATGCTTTAACATGTTTGGGTGGCCTAGGCCTAGTTAGATGTGTTTAAATTGATCATAATTAAATAAAATTACATATCAAGAACTATCACTACTTTATACTTACTGAAAATACGAAGTATACTATACGTATAATATAAATATATATAGGTACGATAAAGTGTTTCCTTATTTATTTTCCAAATCTTGGTTAATATAAAAGTGTGCTTTTATTCCATAAAACAAAACCTTTTATGCGTCTTTTTATTGATTTAATTTATGATTCAATAATATTTATATTGAATCACAAATTAACTCAAGTTCAAAAGTTAATAATAAAATTTAAAAGTTCTAAAACCGCCATTCAAATTTCCCGCCCTTGCGCCACTGGTGGCCAACAGGCACAGTAACACCCCTCTCTCTCTTCTTTCTCTCTCTATTGTGTTGCGATTTTTTAACATGGACTTAACATTTCTAACCCTAACCCTATACATTTTCTTTGTACACCAGGTCTTTAGGGTCATATGAACGATAGGATCACAGAGCGTGATTGATTCAATCAGGCGAGAAGTCTAATTACGGATATTTTGGGAGATTCGGCCATTGTGTATGGGGTCGTTCATAAACGACTCATCCCTGTTCAAAATCCAATCAAACCCTAGAATATTTATCGTTGCCTTTGCGTGTATGTTATATATTTTTCAGTATTTTTGTGGAAAGTAATGTAGTGAAATAATTAAAAACATTGTGTTTGTGAATGATTTTGTGTAGGTGCCTATAAGCCTATAGATACGTACGGTAGTTTGTTCTAGTCAAGGGTGCCCATAGGGGGAGCAAGGGTAGGCACTTGCCCCCCCTCCCCCCCTAGGATTTGGTTTCAGATCATAAATTATTATACATTTAATATCATAATTATGGAGGGCTTTCGCAAAACATTGGTTTCGGGCAAAGTTTTGGATCGGTAAAGCAGCTTTAAAAATGGCCGTCAGGGGCGCATGTGTTCCTTTAAATCTGTAAAATGCATGGGTTCTTATGGGATAATCAACTGTTTTATTGAATTTAGTTAACTAAAACCCTCTACAGGCTGAGATATGTATATATTATATCTAATAAAGCTTATTTTATTAATTATTGGATAAAAATACCGCTGACGTCTATCAAAACCTGTAAAAAGTCAAACACTTGACGATCACTGCGCCGCGACCGGGAAACAGCGAACTAACTACTAAACAGGGACGTAAATTTAAAGAACAGCCATTTTCGATCGGACTCCTTCCTAAAGCCCTCCATAATCATAATATTTAAAAATATCGATACTATGCGTAATCGATATGTTAAAAAACCATCACTACTACGGTAGACGTTTGACATTGCGGCATTGCGGCGGACGTCAGACTCAGACTCACAGCCTGGGAGTCCCAGGCACAGGCATACCGCATCGTGATCGTGGCCTTAAGGTTGAATTCTCAACGTCATTCAATCTATTGCCAACCTATAACCTATTTCACGTTGATTTTTTGAGTTTATTATTTTATTAACTAACATTTAAAGAAAATCAATATCGTCGGTACATTATTTAGGTAGTATCTGATATAATACAAAAATATCAATTTATTTCATTGCTAATTTTGGGAGAATTGTATAGTGAAAGAACAATGAGTGACAATGACATAATAATGTTAAAAAAAATCTTACCCGATATTTTTCGCTATACAATTCTCCTAAAATAAGTTATGAAATTCCTTGATATTTATTAAATATGTCAATTGTTACCTATAGAATATCAAGTCGATACTGATTTTCTTTAAATTTTGTATAAAAGCTAGAAAACATAAATAAATCTACGCGAAATAGGTTATAGGTTGGCAAGCATGTTGATACTCCCCCCTTAAATATCCGAAGTTAAGACATCCGCAGTAAATCGGAAAATATTGTAACTTGCGTTGCAGCGTTGCCCATCAGTAATCCAGTAATCGTCCGCGTAGTTGATTAATTTAATTAGCTTATAGTGCATTCAAAATTAGCTAGGTATGTGTGAATTAGAATTACCTACCTAAGATATCGTAATGTTTGGATTTTCATAGTTTTTTTAAGGGAATAATCAAGTAGGTATTGTAGTTTAGACTATTATAGTGATGGGATAACTCGAGTGAAAAATAACCGATAACTCGGTTTTTTCAATCACTCGAATTATTCGATTATCTTCGGAAATCATTCGAGTGACGAAATGAGTGATGAACATAATGGTTTTTGATAGTGATGGGATCACTCGAGTTAAAAAAATAACCGATCACTCATTGCGGGGCTATACAAAGTAGTTAGTTTATGGAACTGGCGACCTTTTTTTTTTTTTTTTTTGAAGTCTAAAAATATATGTGCTTGATTATTTAAGTGATTAAAAAAATGATTTTTTTTTTAAATTGCCCCTCATATAGAATTTGAGTGAACAATCGATTATCATTCGGTTTTTTAAATCACTCGAATGCTCGGTAATCGATTATTGAAATAACTCGATTTTTCCCATCACTAGACTATTAGGGAGTGGCCTTTAACTACATTTTAATTTTTATGTTAAAAACGGCGGTATTATGGAAAGATTTTTGGGTTTTCGCGATGTTTTAACAGTTTTTTTTATAGTGAATTTTTGAGAAATTTTTGGGCGTGGTCCCGACAATTTTTCTCCCGACTATCCTGCTCATCTCTTTGTAGGTAGGTAGATATTTCAGTTTTTAGTTTAACTTATTTTTAACATTTTTTTCAGAGTGAATTTTTGATTTTGGGCGTGGTCGCGAAAATTTTTTGCCTGCGGCGCAATTTTGCGCTTCTTTTCTGAAACTTAGCCTCCCCATCTAAATCAATCACGAGCCGCCACTGCTTGCCCCCCCTTGGAGAATTTTCTATGGGCGCCCTTGGTTCTAGTACGTACACATAAGATACCTACTTAGGTACTGTTATTCTTCTTAAAACCCTTTCTTAAAGTAAATATCCACAAAAATCAAACGGCTTATACAGCAATACAAGTCACAAATCACATAACCTCACTTTCGATGAGTCATATTCTTTTTGCTCCAGAACCCCTGTATAATTGACTATAATTATCCCACCTTATACAAAAAATGTAATTTTTCATCAGTCATCTTAATTATAACGCGAATCCTATTTATTTTACAAGCAAAAACTTTTATTGGTAGTGACATTTTTATAATTACAGTGTGACCAGTAAAGTCCGCATCATAGGTATGGGATTTTTTTTTTTAATAGCTTTATTCGAAATTTGACTTTGGCATCAAGTTCTGCTTCGATCGAGATGAAAATTAAGCAAAAAAATGGTAGTCACGTGATTCGCATATCGTCGTTGCCGCGACGAAAGCTTCTATGTGAAAATTTTTCATATTTTGACTTTTTTGCGCCATTCTGTCAAGAATCATCATATTTACGACTTAACGAAATCACCTATGTGAATATATCAAAAAATAGTGTAGTTATATCATAAAACTAAAACGACGAAATCTCCTATGTGTGTAATATTTTACATAGTAGCTTTCGGCAGCATGTTACAAGTATTGCAAATGCAGAGTTGAGCTGATCTAGAGCAAAATTAGATTTTGTTTTTTATGCCTACTGAGAACTTTTGTTGAATGCACATAGAAGCAGGCTAGGATAACTTAAATGGTGAAGGTCATCCCCTGTTCGTTTAATTTAGCCTCCGGTCGCTGGTGCCGCTATTGTAGGAATTTTGTTTTATAAGGTTGTTCATCTCCTAACGTTGGTAGGAACAGAATATTCATTTAGAATGAGCATGGCCAACATTCTGTACCTCTCTCTCTCTGTATTAAACTGTAGGTACAACCATATGTGCGAGAAAGATAAAAATATGGCTTGTTGTGACAGATCCTGAAGTCTTACCTGGACTGGTGAAAGATTGTCATTGTCATTTTATGATTGATTTGTAAAATATATTAAAAAAAAAGTTATTATTAAATAATTATTCATATATAATTTATAAACTTAACATGGCGCAGTCGGTAGTTTGAGAATCGTAAATAGGTATATATATATTTAGTATGTCGCGACCAAAGGCAATTAACAAAAGCGTGGAACCTCCTGAAGACTTCATTAATGTCGCCCAACGATTGGAAAGTACAGAGAAAGCTATTAAAGATATAGAAAGAAACTTTACTTCACAACTTAATGAACTACAAGGTACAATAACTAGTTTATTAAATAAAAACTTTGAAAATAACACGGAATTGTTAGAAAAATCTTCAGAAAATAATAATATAATAATATAAGCTGTTTTTTTATTTAAAACATATTTATGTAAATATCTAATATTAATAAATCTTGTCGCCATATCAGAAACGTTGTTATAATTTCCTTTCGTTCTCCGAAACTATTTTAACTTGAATCAGATGTTTCGCGCTTCAAACTTTTCCGTTAAGTTAGAAGCGCAAAAATTTGAATTCAAAGTAATAATAAAATTTAAATTTTTATTGGCGCCTACCCCCACCACGACTATATTTAGTTTCGCCTCCGGCCGCGCGTGGCGCTGTCAAGGAACCAATTTAGTATATTAAGTTAAACCCTTTTTTTTTCTGTGTATTAAGTTGCCTATCTATCCTTGAGAGTGCGCAACTCTCTTGTCTATGCATAGAAGCTTTCGTCACGGCAACGACGATATATGTCAAATTTAAATTTTTTCCAACAAATAATTCAAAAGTGGGGTTATTTCTGAAAATATCGGAAAAAGTTATTAGAAAAAGTTTTTTTAAATGCAGTTTCTAGCCCACATGCAAAATTTCAGCTGCATAAGGTAATTTTGATTTTTTACCCATAATTTGTAAATTGCACCACTTTTGGAAAATAAGACTAAACGCAACCTATATAAAACTTCTTAGTTTTGACAATTTTTTATTTCGGATACATTTTCTTTAAAGTACTTCGCGCCATATTAAATGTGTGTTTTCTACAAAATCTAAATTGGGCTATTAAAATTTGGTCGCATGTGACGCAAAGCTTATTTGTTTTTGACCCTGTATAAGATAACTTCATAAAATAAGTATTTTTAAAAACCTAGTTTGTGTCTGAGAGTAATACACCTTAATATTAAGACAAAAAAGAACACAGTGTCATCAGTAAAGTGTTCATTAAGTGGAAAATAAGTTTTAGTTTAACTTAACGTAAAGTTTATCTATATATATATATGTATATTTTCAACGATTTAATTTAAGACTCCTTTATTAAAATTTGTTATTAAGCTATGTCATAAAAAAGTAAAAATAGTATTTTATTATTTAAGTGCAGTTTCCAAAAAATTAATTACAATGATGCACCAAAAACACGTTTACAACCACAAAATATGGGTAAAAAATCAAAAATATCTTATGCAGCTGAAAGTTTGCATGTGAGCTAGAAACTGCATTTAAAAAAAACTTTTTCCTATAACTTTTTTCGATATTTTCATAAATAACCCCTCTTTCGAATTATTTTTCTTTTATCTTTTGCTAAGTTTCATCTCGATCGAAGCAGAACTTGATGCCAAAGTCAAATTTCGAATAAAGCTATTAATAAAAAAAAAATCCCATACGGTGCGGACTTTACTGGTCACACTGTACCTATGTTTTAAAATTTGGTCGTTTTCTAAACGTTTACTAGCCCTCTGACCTAGGGGTGGCCCCGTTAGGCGGCCATCACACCAGCAATACGCGACGACGACGATACCGCTACGCGACGTAGCTTTGCAGTCGCGGCACATAGTTTCAAATGGAGACCTGCTCACCAAGGCAACGGCGACGCGATCACGACGCTACCTGAAAGATACCGGTCGCCCGCGACCGATTGGCTCAGTCTCCTTGCGACCGCGAAGATACAATTATCATGAGTGAGGAACCAAATAACATTACATTTGTTGAAATAATCGAAAAATATCCCTGTTTATATAATTATAATTTATCTGATTATTCCAGAAGAGATGTAACAGAAAAGGCGTGGAGTGAAATTGCGGCAGATACAAAAAGCACAGGTAAATAAAGAAATATATATATAATCTGCGCCTTCGTTTTTTTCTTAAATAATACAATGCCACTACGACTGCATCGTCTTCACTTGACGAAGACAACTTGCCATCTTGTACACTGAAGTTGGTTATTTTTGCAAACTAGTAAAATTGCGTAGCGGTAGCGTAGCCTTGGTGTAAAGTATTCGTAGCAACTGGTCGCGGACAAGTCGCTAGCATTTGAATATCGTCGTGGTAGCGTAGCCTTGGTGTAAAGTATTCGTAGCAACTGTTCGCGGACAAGTCGCTAGCATTTGAATATCGTCGCGGTAGCGTAGCCTTGGTGTAAAGTATTCGTAGCAACTGGTCGCGGACAAGTCGCTAGCATTTGAATATCGTCGCGGTAGCGTAGCCTTGGTGTAAAGTATTCGTAGCAACTGGTCGCGGACAAGTCGCTAGCATTTGAATATCGTCGCGGTAGCGTAGCCTTGGTGTAAAGTATTCGTAGCAACTGTTCGCGGACAAGTCGCTAGCATTTGAATATCGTCGCGGTAGCGTAGCCTTGGTGTAAAGTATTCGTAGCAACTGGTCGCGGACAAGTCGCTAGCATTTGAATATCGTCGCGGTAGCGTAACCTTGGTGTAAAGTATTCGTAGCAACTGTTCGCGGACAAGTCGCTAGCATTTGAATATCGTCGCGGTATCGTCGTCGTCGCGTATTGCTGGTGTGATGGCCGCCTTATTGTAATTTGAACTAGGCGGCTCGTGTAGAGGTGGAGAGCTCGCGAAATTTTTTTCTGGACCACGCCCAAATTTTAACAAATTTGGTCAATAATTAACAGTAATATCACAAGACCTCGTTTTTTATCGGTTAGATTTTTCAGCTGTCACGAAAACTTTTTTGGAAATTTTTCGAGTTGAATTTGGACATGTTTATTCTGATTAGATCCCGAGAGCGTCTTGGCAGGCAGCATTGGATTTCTAACTTTACAGACCTGGCTTGGAGTTCCGATTCCGAGTTTTAGTTGCGCGTATAGGGTATAGACTAGACTAAAAATATAATAAAACTGATGAATAAATATAATTAATTTATGTAGGTATATAAAAAAAATTCAAATAATCAATTTGTCGTTTGACTTATCGTTCGCATTTGGGTGGTCTGGCAGAATAAATTTGTTTCTCGCAGATTCTGGGGGGGGGGGCCAGGCAGACCTCTTGGGGGGATCCTGGTCCCCCCTAGTTACGCCACTGCCGCGGACTGTACTTATGTACCTACATAAAAAAAATGGTTCCACAACAAAGCACCTATTAAAATAAAATAGTTTTAATGATTTTTATAAATCATCATAACTCATTTAGTTTGTACCAAAAGCCAATGAAAATTTTACAAGACTGTATTATATTTGTATAATGAACATTTCAACGAATTTGATAAAAATTACGTTGATTTTGGTATTATTTTTATTCAATGGCATATTTAGCTTTATGGGAATAAAATGGAAATGGCCTGACAAACTTATAAGTAGTTTCTTTGGTGATGGTGAGTCATCTAGCACGACTCCCACTATACCGACTCAACCGAGTATAATAGTGCAATCTGTTCCTGTAGAAGTGACTATTTTTCAGTTACCTTCTCGAATACAAGTAAGTATTTGTCTTTGTCTTTATATATGCCCCAACAAGAAGCTCTTATCTATATCTTATAGACGTTTTCGGGCCTCAAGATCGCGAAAAAGTATTTTTCGGTCTATCTGTTAGTATCAAGCGTAGGTGTACGGGGTGATACAAAATCCACGCTCGCCATTGGGATCGGGGGATCGGGGAACGGTAATAGTTACAGCGACGGTTAAATTGTGGCAAAGAGGTAATACCGTGCGAGCAAAAAAATTATTTGCATTAAAGATGGCCTGGCATCTAACGCAATGCTTAGCTGTAGAGCTTAATACCTGTTGGGTGTCAGTAACTACCTGAATTAACAATCAATCAGTTATTCCTTCATCTTTGTCAGTCGTTACAAGTAATTTGATTCATCGCTAATTTTTCCAATTTCTTGAACAGCACAAAACATTCATATACATATATATAATTGTTGTCCTAATTTTTTCCCTTACACAGTTTTACAGTACAGCGGTATAGAGACAATATTTTCAATCCATTTGTGGAGCATTTACTTGACGACGAACTACGTTTGGGATATTTTAACAGGACGGTGCAACCGCCCATACAGCCGCCGAAACTACTTACGCAATTTTTTTGACGACAGATTGATCAGTTTCGATAAAACATTGAATTCCCACCTAGATTACCTTGTTTAACGGTTATGGATTACTTCGTTTTTCCTCATTTAAAGAACACTATTTTTAAAACACCAGTTGCAAATTTAGAACAATTACAAGAAAGGATTATCCAAGAATGTGGTAACATTTCTCCAGAGATGCTGGTCAACACTTTCGAAAATATGAAGAGACGTGTGAATTTATGCTTGGAGCATGGCGGTGGCCAATTTATGTAATTATTTTTCTTTTTCTTTCTGTATATTCTTACTTTGTTAATTTTGTAAACAACAAAAATAAATTTATATTTGTCTACTTATTTTATTACTCGTTAGTTTGGCATATCATGTCATAATATGAATTTGACAAAATTTTAACCTAGATTTAGTCCCCATATCATTGTGATCTAAACCAAGCCCCACGTTTTTTAATCCAAGCCCCCTTTGATGCAAATAATTTTTGCTCGCACGGTATAATTAGGTATATGATTGGGACAAAGTTGCGCAGTTTCAACATAACTAACGAGCCGTCGAAAAATTTGGAAAATTCCTAGTATTTCCGAAGATATTCGGAAATATATTTTGGAAAGGCGCTGTCCGCTATCCGCTGTCTATTGTCCGCTGTCCCGTTCACGTACGAAAATACAGAAAATATCGTTTGAGATAGAGTTTCCCAATTAATCTTAAAATTGTCAGTTGCACAATGATCTATTTATTCTGTTTTAGACCTTTTTCGATCCCAGCGATGTCGAGGCAAAAAACAATTACATTATGTCACCATTAAGTGCTGGTATCTTAATAGGTGAGCTTTTGCTTGGTACGCAAGATATGTACCACAACTACCTGGCAGAAATAATGAACTTTCCCAGGATCGGTAACAAAACGATGGTAAGTAACGATTTTTACAGTTCTCAGAATGGACGCCCCCAACGAATGGGAATCTACAGTGAATGCAGACTTTGCGGCGAAGAGGACGAAACCGCCTTTCATATCATAATAATATACAGCTGCCAAGCACGCAAAAGATCCAAAATCTTGGGAAATATTCAACGCGGCGACAAACTCCCGCAGTCCCGCATGACAAGCTTGGTAGGAAACTATTGGACCTTATATAAGGAACGAAACTTTTCTAACAAGACGGGGGCGCACAATAAGGCAGAAGGCTGCAGTGTAAGAAGCTTGGGTTACACACCCGACCCCCCGCCTATATACAGGTTGTCGGGAAATGATGAGCAAAAAATTTAGGGGATAATTCTAGACCGAAAATAAACGCTATCTCTTCCTATGCAATTTTTTTTCTATAACATTTTTTCGAAAATTGATTATTAACGTGGTTACAGGGTGTTAAAATTAAATTTTATTGGAGTTTTTTTGCAGTACCTCTTGCCACGCTAATAATATTTTGACGAAATCTCGTATACGGGGCTTTTTCGGGATGAGGAATAATAATTTTTTCTACGAGTGACCGCAAAGAATCTACTTTGCGCACACTTTTGCATACGCAAAGTAGCACTTTCCCGGGAAATTTTTTTTCCCGCACACTTATTTTAAAGCAAAATTACCATATTATAGACGCGTTTTTTTCTTCTATTTTATTATTTTTTTAGATATTTATGCAAAAATATTGTAACAAGACAAAGTTGACAGGTGGTTTATGTGTTGCCTTATAAACTATACCGAAGTATTGTGCCGTGCGGGTCAAAATTTTTTTGAAATCTGCATTATTATATTTTCCTCTAATTTTGTTCAAGTTAAAAAAAAACAAGTATTTTTGTGTCAAATGCGGTTTGTTCCCTTAGCAACCAAAATACATTGTCATACAACGCTTTCATGTCAGTTTAGAGGTCTTCTTCAAAATTTTCACTAGCATTTTCACCTATTTAAAATAAAAAAAAACTGTTTTAAAAATGGATATCACTGAAGAAAAACTTCCAGAAGATGTCCTAGAAGCCGCCAACATGGCTAGTTTGCAATTGCTGCCTGCCAAATCGCGAGAAAAATACGAGAGACAGTACGAGTTGTTTTCCAAATGGTGCGAACAAAGGGGGATAAAAACGTTAAAGGAAGAGGTACTTTTAGCCTACTTTCTTAAGTTAAGCAAAGAATTTAAACCTAACACAATGTGGTCAAAATATTCAATGCTCAAAAATGTAATAAAAATAAAAAGAAACATCGATATTGGTGAATTTTATAAGCTCATTGCATTTCTGAAAAAGCAGAATATTGGGTTTAAACCAAAAAAAGCAAAAATATTTACGAAGGAAGAAATATTCAGTTTTATTAATTCGGCACCAGATGAAATTTACCTTTTAATTAAAGTTGCCACTATTTTTGGACTTGCCGGCGCATGCCGAAGGGAAGAGCTAGCAAATTTAACCACTGCCGATTTTGAAGATAAAGAAAACCTCATAATTGTCAAAATTAGGAATTCAAAAAATCATACAGCAAGAAACTTTATAATATCGGAAGAAATTCATAACGGAGCCTACCTGCAACTGTACAGAAAATACAAAAGCTTACGCCCGATAACGTTAAACAACCGTTTTTTCTTAGTCTACAAAAAAGGTAAATGCGTTTCACAATGTGTTGGAGTAAATAGTTTCGGAAAGATGACTTCTGAAATAGCTGCCTTTTTGAAACTGCCAAATCCGGAACTCTATACAGGGCACAGTTTCAGAAGGTCATCAGCAACGTTACTGGCCAATTCTGGAGAAGGAATCACTGACATAAAACGTTTGGGGGGTTGGAAATCTACTGCGGTAGCTGAGGGATACATCGATGAGTCCACAACTTATAAAAAAGGGCTGAGCAACAAAATTTTAAGCTGCAGCCCTAAAAAATGTGAAGCAGTTCCAAGTACTTCAAAGAATGGATCCATTTCTTCCTTTTGCAACACGACAGTACTGATGAACCAGGAAATGACATCTACTACAACATTTTCACCTCTAGTTGCTAGATCTGCAATAAATGTAGAAAAAGCGACCAACTGCACATTCCATATTAATGTAATTAATAATAATAAATAGGCAATTTAGGTATAAGTACTTATTAGTTGTTTTTGATGTCAATAAAAATTTAAAATTAAAAAAATATATAGTTATTTCACTCGTAGAAAAAATATTGTTCCTAACACGTGCGCAAAGTAGTTTTCCCGCATTTAAAGCTTATCCGAACTCCGCTTCGCGTCGTTCGTCTAACTGCTTTCGCGTGCGTATTTTAAAACTTTGCGCACTGAATAGGAAAACTACTATTTCCACCATTTTTTCGCATTTTGTAGAGCGCGCCACATAGGAGCCTATATTTTAATTTAAATGGTCCCAACTTTTTTGTGCTACACTGTATACGTTTTTTGATTGAATATTTGTTTTCTCCTAACCTTTTGACATAAAAAAGGTATACAAACTATTGACCTTCAAAGAAAAATAGATTATATCTAAATCTTAGACTAAAAATAATTATACTTTACCATTAAACTTGCAATTTAATAGTCTACTTTTGTTTCTATAAATCTAACCCTTTTCGAGAAAAACGCTAAAACAACATTGCTTGCATGTGATGAATACAAAATAATTTAATTTATTTTCAACCTTAAACATAGCATAGGGAAGGAAGGAATATTCCATCGAATTCGTCGGAATTTTTTAAGAAGAATTCATTTATGTATTGACATGAAAGGACGTCACTTTGAATCGTTGATTCGAATCTTTGATTTGAATGTTTAATTTATTGTTCAAGTAACTTATGTATTTTAAAACTGCAAATAAAATTTAACTTTAACAACCTGTAACTCTTCTGATATACAGGGTGTCCGGAAAAAGGAGGTCAATCCGTTAACCATATTTTTCTTGAGCAAAAATAGTACGAATTTTATAATGCCATTTGGCATATTATAGCGTCAATTAAAATTAAAAACTGATTTTTTTGAATAATTCGAGTATTAAATTAAAAGATATAAATTTCAAATTTGATACATTGCTTCACCAATTAAGAGTTTTACATAGTTTGAGAAAAACAATTGTCTTTATGGTGAAGCAATGTACCATGAGGGTCAAAAATGAAAAATGGCATTATAAAAATCATATTATTAACCTCCTTTTTCCGGACACCCTGTATATTCAAAAACTATGCTTTGTCTATAATAACCATCAATATTTTCAAAATCCATTATTTATTACTACTCATTAGTCATACAAAGCCAAACTTTAACATTTAAATCAAGATAAATTGACATTTCTCGTTTCCATAGTAACGGCAATGCGGCGCGCCGTAAATGATATTATATAGTCCGGGAGTATGCGAGTGATTTAGGTTTAAAACCAGTTTAGACGCGCAGCTAGTATCGTAGCTTATTTTTAGTTATAATGATCAGTTATTTTAAGTTATAGAGAAAAATTTGATGTAATAATGAAGCTGGAATGCCAGCAACAGCGGTAGGCTGGACTATGGCTACGGCTAAGGCTATCTTATACAGGGTGATTCACGGTGGATGGAACGTTAGACGTTTCTGACGAACCAGTAACGGAATCGTTCCGAAAATTTGGTCCCGTACATAAACGGACATGCTCTACCAACCTAAAATATTTTTAACAATACAGTGTTGCCGCTTCCACGCAAAAAGAATAGTAACTTCGATTTTTTAAATGCAACACCATATATTTTATTTTCGAAACCCCCATTACTTTCCTTACAATTTTTATTAACTCTACTCTATACTATCTCTTACCGTTTCTAAGATATAAATTAATTTCCGTTTTTTTTGGCCCGAAAACGTCACTTTTAAAAATGCTGATAATTTTGAACTCTAAAACACTGAAACCCTAAAATTTGGTAAATAGTTAACTAATACCATAGGGCTCTTTGCCCTAGTCCCAAATCTTAGTTGCAATATACAGGGTGGTTGAAAAATACACCTATTCTGGTAACTTGAAAAAGTGACCATAAGTCCTTTTTTTTTCAAATGTAATACCCTGTATATTATTACGGATTTAAAAATCTGCTAAAATTTCACTTAATTCTTGTATTATCAATTATCATACCTGTACCTAACTAACTAGTTTAACAATTTTTTCGACGTATTAAGCATGATTTGTAAAATTTTCTATACAATTCAATTTTTATTCGGTTATTAGTAAGTTAGCCATGAAAAAAACTGATGTTTACGTATGTTACTATGGTTATCGTTTTGATATTTCATTAAGTTTAGATACAAGATAGAAATACACATTAAAGTCATGAGAGAAAACTATACAAATGCAGTTCTTATGAATTTATTTATTTTATTTGGACAATGTGTGTTTGCATTAACATGCAAAACACATTAAAACTAAATTTTTCTTGAAATCCATGCAGTCAACACCCGCATATTAAAGTGTTTGGATGTAAACGGCCAGCGTTTTGAACATCTGTTAAAATAGCATTTTATTAGTTATAATTTTAGTAGTATTTTATTATTTGACTAGTTAACATTTAACAAAATTGTTCTGGATCCTTATGAATTTTCTAAGATTCATTGGCGGTAAATTAGAGTACATTTCGTCGTCCTGGCGACAATTCTATCACATTGTCAAAATAAATAAGTTCATAAAAACTGCATTTGTACAGTTTTCTTCCGTGACTTTAAACTGTATTTCTATCTTGTATCTAAACTTAATGAAATGTCAAAACAATAACCATAGTAACAAAAGTAAACATTAGGTTTTGTCATGGCTAACTTACTAATAACCGAATAAAAATTGAATTGTATAGAAAATTTTACAAATCATGCTTAATACGTCAAAAAAATGGTTAAACTAGTTAGTTAGGGACAGGTATGATATATACAAGAATTAAGTGAAATTTTAGCAGCTTTCCAAATCCGTAATAATATACAGGGTGTTAGATTTGAAAAAAAAAACTTATGGTCACTTTTTCAAGTTACCAGAATAAGTGTATTTTTCAACCACCCTGCAACTAAGATTTGGGACTAGGGCAAAGAGCCCTATGGTATTATTTAACTATTTACCGAATTTCAGGGTTTCAGTGTTTCAGAGTTCAAAATTATCAGCATTTTTAAAAGTGACGTTTTCGGACAAAAAAACATAAATTAATGTATATCTTAGAAACAGTAAGAGATAAGTATAGAGTAAAGTTAATAAAAATTATTAGAAAAGTCATTGGGGTTTCGAAAATAAAATAAAATATATGGTGTTGCATTTAAAAAAATCGAAGTTACTATTATTTTTGTGTGGAAGCGGCAACACTGTATTATTAAAAATATTTTAGGTTGGTAGAGCATGTCTGTTTATGTACGCCACCAAATTTTCAGAACGATTTCTTTACTGGTTCGTCAGAAACGTCTAACGTTCCATCCACCGTGAATCACCCTGTATATCTTTATATTACTTATACATATAAATTACAATCCGCTATGGCGATTTCGGTTATTAAAATAAGTATAGTTGTGGCTCTCGGATTATTACGAATTCATAATAGTCCTAGGTGTTTTATGAGATGTTATAATTGCACTTGTTGTATAGTATGCATAGCATAAGACTCTTACATAAGTATAATAAGTAGTATAACTATTATTGTAGATAAACAAAAAATACAAAACATTCTTTTTTTAAATGGTCATTTCTTAAAGTTTAGTTTCACATAAATTTTTAGCAAGAAGAGAAAGTCTACCATTCTTTCTACCATACTAAACTTTCACAACAAGCAAAAAGACTACAACGGGACAGACAAAATGTCCTGTTTAGACTGAAAAATGCTTTTTTCTTTAAACAAACTGTCCAACTAGCCAAACCTTTTATGAAAAAAATAGAAAGGTTCTACAAAACAGAAATGGTTCCGCTGAATATTAGCAATTTATCTGATAAGAGGTAAATGTTTAATAAATATTAATGGTTGAGAAAAATGATAACTGAAAAATCATAATCGGCGTACAAAGTTTTTAAAATTGCAAATTCGCTGGTATTTGAACGCAGAAACTCTCGAATACCAGTCGAACCCTTTACCAATTCCGCTACGGAGACTGTATGCCGTATATTATACAGTTTGATAAATCCGAGAGATCCAGCAGAGCATTATTATTTTTTTAGGCACAAAATCTACAATGCGCGCAAAAATTATTTGCATCAAAGAGGGCCTTGCATCTAAGGACGTAATGCTTAGCCGTAGAGCTTAATACCTGTTGGGTGTCACTGTCAGTAACTACTTGAATTAACAATCAATCAGTTATTCCGTCACCTTTGACAATCGTTACAAGTAATTTGATTTATCGCTAATTTTTCAAATTTCTTGAACAATTGACACAATGGGCTTTACGGAACAGCACAAAACATTCATGGTTAAAGCGTATTTTCGAATCGGGTTAGAGTAAATTATGAGTGGCAATACAATCCGGGTTTGTGCATGGACGATTTTCCCGAACATTTTCCTAACGTTGCTTTTATTGCTGGGGATTTTTATTATTACCTGAAAAGAACCGTGGCTGTGTTTAGGGAAACAGGTTCTATACAACACCAAAAAGGAGCAAGAAGACCATCTGTAAGAACAGAAGAACTTGTTGCAAACGTTCGTGAAATAATGCAAAATACGCCAACAAATTGTATAAGACGCCTGTCCCAAGAAGTAATAATAATAATAATAATAATAATAATAAAAGGTCTTTATTTTTAACTCGGCGAATTTCAGCAGAGCTGCTTTTAACCGAGCATACAAAATTTTACAAATATAACAAAATAAGTTACAATTCATGTTGGATATAATATATATAATACATTCAATGTTATTCATACTAAAATGAAATGTTAAATAACAAAAACCATCAAGCATCCATAGTGATCTATCTCAAAAGTAGCCAAAACCTGGGTTATTTAATACCACAGAGCAGAGGAACAGAAAAAAACAAAAAAAAAAGCCGGGATAAATAATCAGCATTTTTGAAGCAAAATATTTTTATAGGTAGTTCTAAAGGAAAACTTAGACTTATTTAAGAGGTCAGAATCAATAATTTCATTAAGGAGTTTGGCAGATGTATAGCTAAACGATTGTTTAAACAAACTTGTACGATGCTTGGGTATTTGAAAACGGCCCTTAAACCTGGTATCGCGTTGATGCAAAGAACTTCGAAGGACCAGCCTTTCGCGCAAATATCTAGGAGATCCACTTTTTAGCAGCCTATGCAGAAAGCACCCTAAATGCAGTTTTTCACGGTCTTTAATTCTTAACCACCGTAGTTCTTTTATTTTTGGACTGACATGATCCCTGACTCTTAAACCAAAAATGAATCTAACACAAGCATTTTGTATTTTTTGCAATTTATATTTTGTACAATTATCCAGACATGGGCCATAAACAAAATTGCAGTAGTTGCAGTGAGAAAGTACTAAAGACTCACATAGCTGTTTTTTTAGATCTACATTAAGTATATGTCGATTTTTATATAGATTACGCAGCGAACAGTACGCCCTCTGAGTCACGCTTGAGACTTGAGTTCTAAATCTTAATTTGCTATCGAATATGATACCCAAGTTTTTGTACTCATTGACAGCTGGAATTTTTTCTTGTGCCATCTCTAAAGTAATATTACTCCCAGTCCAATCCTTATTCTTTCCAAAAAACATAACAGCTGATTTTTTAGGATTGATTTTAAGTCCGTTGTTAGTAGAATAAGTGTAAATAGAATTTAAACAATTGTTTATATTTTGTTCTATCTGTAAAGCATTTAGCTGATCAAAATGTGTAAGAAAGGTACTGTCATCGGCATACTGCTTTAGTCTGCCGCTAGCTATGTGAGTGTGCATGTCCATGGTAAAAATAACAAACAGCAACGGCCCCAAAATGGACCCCTGCGGTACTCCCCTGTCCAGAGCAAGACGTTGTGACTGTTTGCGATTAACGACGACATATTGTGACCTACCAACAAGATAATCCTTTAATGGTTTAATTATACCTTCCGAAAACCCATAATAATGAAGTTTGGCACACAACAAAAGATGATCCAAAGTGTCAAAAGCCTTACTATAATCAAGAAGAACCAAGGCTGAGGTTTCCCCTCTATCTGCAGCCCCCAAAATATCATCCAAAGTATTCAGCAAAGCAGTCGCAGTGCTAAATCCCTTACGGAACCCCGATTGAAGTGGGAAGATCTTATGGAACATGCAGGACTATTCTTAAGAAGCAGCTAAATTTATTTCCTTATAAAGTGCAAGTATTCCAAGAAATACAAGCCGCAGATTTTGAAAGACGCAGGAATTACTCTCAATGGTTTACCAAAAATTTATTGGAAAAAAATGATTTATTAGACCTGACATTTTTTTTCGGATGAAGCCTGGTTCCACCTTTCCGGTTATGTGAATTGTCAGAATACACGCATGTGGAGTAGTAAAAATCACCATCTTTTTGTAGAGAATTTATGCTTGGCCAATTTCAGCAATTTATATAATTATTTTCCGTTTTTTTCTGTATATTCTTACTTTGTTAATTTTGTAAAAAAAAAAAAATTAAATTTGTATTTGTCTACTTATTTTATAACTCATTAGTTTGGCATAATCATGTCATAATATGAATTTGTCAAAATTTGAACCTAGATTTGGTTAGATATATTATCGTCCCCATATCATTGTGATCTAAACCAAGCCCCACGTTTTTTAATCCAAGCCCTCGAAGCTGCATTAAAAAATAATTGATAATTTATATGGCCGAAGTTAGTGAGGGCGGAGTATTCTGGTAGAACGTTGGATTAGTGATCGAGAGTTTCTGGGTTCAAATCCCAGCGGAAGCATAAAACTTTATATTCAATTTTATAAAACTTTGTCTGCACGTCGATTAACATTTTTCGGTTATATTTACTACATACGTTAAAAACAAATATTCCTTTCAACGTCATGAGTTTAATGGGATAGTTCAATTTCTAATTACTAGCGTTTAAATTAGATGATTTTTAAGTAGAGCAGCAGCGTTTCTCAAACTGGGGACCATGGACACTTTGAGGGTCGGGTCCGCGAACGATTCCTTTCCTCTTCCAAGTACGACTAAACCCTAGAAAACATAAAAATTGGGTGGTTTTTGGCCCAGAGATTACTGAGAGTTCTGGTAGACTTTAAAACATTTTTTCGTGTTCTTCATCCTCAAAAACGAGGGGGAAGTTGACCATTCCTACCATTGCGATTCCTTCACTCCACTAAAGCCATAGTATTCATTTTTTTTAGTCATTAGAAGTGAACCGAACGGTTGCAGTTCAGTCAATCCGAGTTAATAATACTAGGTAATAAAAACACGCGAAAAAAACCGACTGACGTCACATCTGTCTCGACCAGTAAAGGGATTCTGAAAGAAGATCATGCGCCGCATCTACCTAAATAATATCTTTAGACTTCTTTTCTATTTTTAAGATGTTTTTTTCTATTTAAGTTATTGAAACAAAGATAACTATAGTCAGTCTCACGACTGGCAAATGAAATAATTGCGCGTTATAAGTATATGTTCTCATGTTTTTAAACAACAAAAGGTTGAGAAACGCTGAAGTATTGTATGTTCTGTAAAAGTAAGCTATTTACGTCATCAAATATAGAGTTTACTTGTTTGAACCATAGACATTTACCTTTAGATAAGCAAACAATAATCACGAAATTGGGAAATTTATGGCCACGCGCATGTAAACAAAACTACACACGATTAGACATGCGCACTGCAGCATTATCATTTGAAAATGGGAAAATAGACAGGTCCGGACTTTAAAATTTAAGTTCTTGGTCAAGAAATTGTAAAAGTTGACCTTCAATTTATTTTTACATGTAGACAGCTAAAATTTGCCCCAAATTCTTGCCGAGAAATTGAAATTTCTTCTTAATTTGCGATCCAGTTGGGAAAAAAGGTAGTGATTTCTGGCAATTTTAGTAGGTGCAAACTTATCAGATTTTAACGATAGAAAGTTTGTTTTAAAGTTTTATTTCTAATATTTGTTTAAAAATGATTCCTCGTCGTGTTTTTAGTTCGAAAAGGAAGAAAACAAGTCAATTAAACCAGTCTGATAAAATCGAATATAAAAACAAACAAAACAAGCAAAATAACCTCGTAACTAACCTCAAGTCAAATATTAGTAGTAGTAGTAGAAAAACACAAAGTCATCCTCCACAAAGTTTAATAGAAAAATTAATAAATCATGGGTCTCTACATGTTTCGAACGTAGAAACGTTCATCCTCAGAAGACAGAAATTTTTTTTATATAGTGCTGTTGTTGTTAGCAAAAGAGAAACTTAAAAATAGAACCCTAATTGAGCTTTTATGGACTCAAAATTGAAGTCAAGAAGAAACGCGACATGAAGAAAATTGGTGATGGTAAAACCATACTAAGTATTTAAAACATTATTAAAGTAGGCGGTTAAACAAACCAAGTGACATGGGGAAAAAGAAAACCTAGCTAAGTAGGTGTCGAAGACTATTTGAAATCTGGCTTAAAAAGCAGACCTATAGAACATAACTAGTCTTTAAGACATTGTGAAGGTGAAAAATTTGACAACAAAATGATATATTCTGTAGAAAAAAAGTGTTTGGGTTACTGAGGTTTGATCCTCTCCCCTAAATAGATAGAGTGATTCAAGGGGAAGGATTTTATGTATAACTAGCGACCCGCCCCGGCTTCGCACGGGTGCAATTTCAGAAAGTGGCATGCCGGGTACTAATATATCGGGTTTGTTCGGGTTTGTTCGGGTTTGTATTTATACCAGCGGGCAACGCATGCCGGGTACACGCTAGTATAAATATAAAATATATACAGTTGGTATATAACTTGTATTGATTTTTACAATTTGACAAAAACTTGGGTACGTGTAAACCATTTTCAAGCACAATTTCTTGTTCAAGAATTTGAAAAAGTTTTTGCCCGAGGACTTGACCCGTTTTTTTTTTTTATGATCGAGCACAAGCACTATAGGAAAAATTCTTTAAGGCGCTCTGGGAGTGGTGCGTGTGCGAAGAGAGCGTGGAATACTGACTATAATAAAACCTTAACGTCGGGGGACACAAATTTTAACCAAAAAATGAACTAACCAGCAACTTTGACACAAATGATTAAATGTGTAGCCCGGTTAACTTCATTTTAGATTTACTAATCAGGAAACTCCGATTGTATAAATGTTTGCCAATGTCACAAAGTCGCCCCTGGTCAGTTACTTATTAAAAACCTTTGTGCAACCCAACATTAGGCTCGTATGCCACCATACAACAAACATAGGGCCAAGCCGGTTCTGGAGTATATTAAGAGCATGTCGCTAAAAAAGGACAGGCCGATAACAAGAGGTTTGTGCGCATGCCCAATCCTGCTGGGAGAGAACGCATCTGACGCGAAACGTATTTTTTACCCATAAAACGTATCTTTTGTTTGCGCACGAGATAAGCTGTACGTATCTTCGTATCTAAAGGTAAAGAGATCCATGGTTTAAATACATCCCTCGGCAAGTATACTCTCGTTGCTAGGGAGAGTGATTTTTATCCGACCAATGGTAAACGTTTTTACTTCCAAACATTCGATGACGTAAATGACATGAAGTTACAGTAGGGCTATAAAAAAATTTCAGTGTGGATCCAATTATAGACTGGAGCGAAAAGGATTTGAAAATATCCTTAGAAGATCTAACATTCAGAATGGTGAATCTTGAGACGAAGAGCATTTTAGCGAACGATTTTGTGCTGAACACTACCTGGAAATTTCCCTTGAAGGAATGGTGGAGAAAGGAGGTTTTTTACTTCCAGCCTTACCAGAATAAGAAAATTTCCTATTTGGCGGTAAGGATTTTTTTAAGTTTGAATTCCAAACCCTATAAAAAGAATAACTGAACCACGTAAAAAACTGTCAAACAATTTTTGGAGAGGGCAAGCACGCAAAAACACGAAACCCTCGTTGAGGTCATGTCGTTTGCAGGTGAACGCGTTGCGGATTAATTATCCCCATCTATCTGTCACGTCCACAAGTGTAGAATATTCCGAATAATGAGCCTAATAAATAAAAATTAAGCAATTACCTGAAGCAATTACTTTTTAGTAAAAGCAATCGCTTGACTAGCAGATACTATAAGTAAAAGCAATGGCTATATTTGGATATGAATAAAATTTTGAAGCAATTGCTGTTTTTCTTACACCTCTGTAGCAAATGCTTATTCAACACAAGTTCAGATGTGGCTCATCCACTTGTTCAAATTATAGATTTCATGTTCAGTGTGGTGCCTAATTTGCAAAAGAGATGACGTAAATACAACAACGTTGGTCTATTTATTTAGTAAAATAGTAGGTAATCTGTTAGGTTTTTGTGGAAAATAGGAAACTTATATTTGTAATATGGCAGATTTTAGTAAAAATGAGGAAAGTGTTAGTAGTGATAACGAAATTAAAGACAAGCAATTGATATTCGTTTACAAATTGAAGGAACATAAATAAATCTCTCTGACCACAACCGTTTAGCTTCCACAACAGCTTCAACACTTGTAGGAAATTTAATAAAAATATTGGCCTTCTCCAAAACTGCATCCGTTACAGAAGTGTATGTTTTACAGACAGTAGTTTGGTGAACACCGAGTTCTTCACCTAAAGAATTTTGAAAACCCGGATCCGACAATTTTCGCAGAAAGACTTCTTTAAAGGCGACAGTGCACCCTCTCGCCTTGTACCAGTATCAGTCAAAAAATAATTTGCCAACCACTCAACATTTTCGCAAGCAAATTGATATAACTTTCTGAAATCATCATATATGCAGTTTTTACGTACACTGTAGATTTTTCTTTTACGGACGTTCATATATTCAGCCATAATTGAAGACACAAATTAAGAGCAACGCACGTGGATGCCGCGGAGAACTAAAGTTGACTGCTACCAATCAAATGATGCAGGGGTCGACCTACCTTAAAAAGTTAAAAGCTACACTAGAAAAAGCAATTCCTTAATTTATTCATCACATTTTAAGCAAACGATACCAATTGCTTCTATTTTTAAGAAAAAGCATTGACTAGAAGCAATTCCTGCACTTTTAAGCGATTGCTGGACGCAAAAGCAATTACTTTAGTTTTATTCATTGGCTTTCAAGAAAATACTTCGATTTTATAAGAAAAAGCAATCGCTACATTTTTATTCATTAGGCTCAATATACCTGCTGGTCTGACTGTAAATAAATTCTTGATTGGCTGCCAGCCAACAGCACTTTTTAAAAACATTATGCGCCCCCATAGCACTGCTAAATTCTCAATAGTTACAAATTGAGTCAATTTAAGCTCAAATAAAATCCAAAGGGATTCTTCGGCAAGAGCGTATTATTCTAGAGTAAAAATTGGTATATATTTTCAAGTGGTTTCATTGGGGAACCCAATGATCTGGTACCTCTAGTTGAAACAATAAAAAATGAACCTATTGACAAAATCGTATTCCATTCTGAAGTAAATCAGCATACAAAGTGCCCCTCCACTTATTTGCCAAACTTACGCTGTTAAAAGTATAATATGATGTCGGAAACTTGAATCTTTGTTTAAAACCTTATAAAAAGTCTGCAGTATGGCAACGTAGCAGTAAGAGATCCGCCCCCAAAGATGTGACCGCCATGTCTGAGGTGAGGCCATGATGACATTGTTTCATTCGTTTCCGTTTAGGGATGTCCAGAGAAAATGTATCGCGGAAACATCGATGTTGAAAAAATTGTTAATAGTAATAGAATTACAAAACAAATCACAAATTAAGCTCAGGCTTTAACTGAAACCAAAGGTAAAAGGTATCAAGATCGAGAGGCAACGGCAAAATAACTATTTTACGAATAAAATTAGGGCCTAATAAATTCATTAAAATGTATCGATACATCTACAAATATGAACTGGCCTCAATGCATCTCTTAAAAACGAATGTATCGCATTGAAAATATCGATGTTTTTGCTATTTCCGTTTGGTTTCTTTGACAGCGGTCTGAAATTTTTTTCAGTTTACCGGTTTTGAGTAATAATTGCTGTGTTTTGTGATATTTTTTGGAGACTAATTAAAGTGACTCGCAAATGTCAAGTATGCGAGAATTCGGAAAATAATAATTCTGCAGTCACTTTTCATAGGTGAGTAAATAGAAGTTGGGTTATTTGTAGGTAGGGCTTTAACTATAGTAGCATGGTAACATTCAAAGTTAAATCCACCGTATTCCCTACTCCCTGTCCCATCCAGCTCTCTCCTACAAACGATGTTGTCAACACATTTTAATAGCGTTTATGAACGCCATGTGCCCTATCTATAATAATAGGTACCAGACTCTTGGTAGAGCACGACGTATTTTATGATGCGGTCCTCACAACGACAATTTTATTTACAACGGCCCTATGGGCTACATGAAGTTGAACAGCCCTACGATGTCTATATGGCTTCTACACTATACTATCTCTCCGTAGTTTAAAACCTTTAAAATAATTATTTACATAACTGGTTAAACCAACAATAATGAGTATATTATTATATTTTCCAATTTCCTCACTTCTTTAAAAATTGTTAGTTGTTTATAGTTGTATAGTACCATCAATACTACTAACTGTGCTGATACTATAACAAACTGGTGTTAAGTAGTATCTATTTAAATAGCTTTTTAATTTCAGTTGTTGCATTAATATTATAATGGGGTATGCCCATAGACATTTATCTTTAGATCAATAATCACAAAAGTGACAAATTTATGGCCTTGCCTTGCGCATGTAAATAAAACCACACAGGAATAGGCATGCGCACAGCCAAATTACTGTTTAACGAATAGGGAAAATAGACAGGTCCAGGCTGTAACATCTTGTTTGTGTGGCCTCTAGTTAGATGTGTTTAAATTGATCATAATAAAATAAAATTACATATCAAAAACTATCACTGATTCATACCTACTTACTGAAAATACGAAATAGAGTAAACTTTTTCTTAAAACAAAGCGTTTCGACTGAAGACAATGACATTTGACATTAACAGCTGATCTGGTTTCGTCGTTAAAGTTCCCAGATCAGCAGTGGGCCGTGGCAAGCTCACGCGTCAGGCGTTCTACCATTAGGATTTATCGTCTTTAGTGAACAATAGAGATAGAATTTTAATCTTCGCCATTAAAAAAATAAAAATTCGTTGACAAACGCTACTGGCGTTATTGACAAGTGCCCCAAAAAAAATTGGTTGCTGCATAAACATTGCTGATAAACATCGCTAAGTTCACACATATCAAGAAATCCTAAGAGAAAACGTAAAACACAACAACAAAATGGCGCCGAACCGGTTCTGGAGTGTATTTTGAGGATGTCGTTAAAGACGGAAAACCTAATAACAAGAGGGTTGTGCGCATGCCCATACCTGTAGGGCGGCAAGGCGTGTGACTGACAAGCTGTGCGTACGAACACATGTTTTCACCCATTAAACTTAACTTTTGTTTGCGCACGAAATAAGCTGAACGGATCTAAAGGTAAATGTCTATGGGTGTGCTCGTATACAGGGTGATTCACGTTGAGTGGCCTATTAGAAGATCTCGGAAACGAGTAAATAAGTTATATTTCTAAAAATTTGATAGTGGGCATGATTGGCTTTGAACTTTTAAAATATTATATTTTGACGTTTGTATCACTTCCGGTTATACCGGAAGTTATGGCCAACTTTGGTATTTTAAATGGAATACCCTGTATGTTTTAGCATTTTTGGATACTTTATTGAAACCTAAGTAATTTTTATTAACAATGATCTATACCTATCTCTAACCGTTTTTGAGATATGAATTATAAAATGCATTTTTTATGTAAAAACCTTGCCGAGAAGAAAGTTCAGTAATTTTGAAATTAATAAAGCTAAACATTTAAAATTTTGTAGGCTTTTCACTGAAACATAGATCTTTAAAATAGATTACTTAAGTTTCATGTTTTGCAGCAGGTTTTTAAGAGTGTGCCAATGTGGCCATTTAGATAAATGTGCATAAGTCAATGTTCGCAAATAGAACACCATATATTTTAGTCTAGTAACGTGTAGAGAATCAAATTTTCTATCTAAACGTATAATATGTCAGTATACATATTTTTAGTCGTTTTGGAATTATGAGCAATTTAAAAAAAAATATATTAAAATATGTGTTTGTGTTAAGTTCATAAGACCTTATTTTTGTAAATAAGGCTTTGACTCCGATTTTTGTTTGACTGAGCTTTGTTACCAATTACTAAAGTAGGCTTTGACTGAAAGTGTTTTAAAGTTAACACATCCAGTCAAACAAAAATCGAAGTCAAAGCCTTCTTTACAAAAATAATGTCTTTATTTTAAGATATTTTTTTAAATTGCTCATAATTCCAAAACGACTAAAAATATTGATACTGACATATTATACGTTTAGATAGGAAATTTGATTCTCTACACGTTACTAGAATAAAATATATGGTGTTCCCTTTGCGAAAATTGACTTATGCACATTTATCTAAATGGCCACATTGGCACACTCTTAAAAACTCCCTGTATGCAAAACATGAAACTTAAGTAATGTAGTCTAAAGATCTATGTTTCAGTGAAAAGCCTACAAAATTTTAAATGTTTAGCTTTATTAATTTCAAAATTACTGAACTTTCTTCTCGGTAAGGTTTTTACATAAAAAATGCATTTTATAATTCATATCTCAAAAACGGTTAGAGATAGGTATAGATCATTGTTAGTAAAAGTTACTTAGGTTTTAATAAAGTATCCAAAAATGCTAAAACATCAAGGGTATTCCATTTAAAATACCAAAGTTGGCCATAACTTCCGGTATAACCGGAAGTGATACAAACGTCAAAATATAATATTTTAAAAGTTCAAAGCCAATCATGCCCGCTACCAAATTTTTAGAAATATAACTTTACTCGTTTCCGAGATCTTCTAATAGGCCACTCAACGTGAATCACCCTGTATTGTAAAATAAATAAATAAAAATATTTTGTTCCAGGGAGAATTAAAAAATGTTACCTACGCTTCTACTAAAACCTGTACTCTCGTTGGTATTCCACTTGGCCACGAAAACATGCAACTGTACATTTTACTTCCAGAAGGTAGCGAGTTCATAATCTACGACATACGAAGATTCTCGGAAAGCATCGATAATTTTCAAGTATTTAAAAAAATATTAAAAACAGCAGAATTAAGGAATGTAAAGCTTAAGGTACCCAACATATTCACGCAGTTTGTGAATCTCGATTTAATGAAACCTATTCTGAACTATATAAATGACGAAAATAGGTTACAGAAGAAACCGGAAACTGATGTCATAATTATGGACAGCGTTGCCAACAATATGGAGTTAAATAACGTCATTCAAAACATATATTTTTCT